>OY998265.1:18032500-19319642 GCA_963922045.1 Persicaria maculosa | reverse complement strand
CACAAAAGAACCTCAACCCTCCTAAATAGGAAAGTAAAAAAAAGAGGAGGAAAGAAAATCATCGAGCATACACACTACGTTATAACTAGCATAATAACAACTATCAACTCATTAGCATTAGTAACCACCCCATCATTATCATCAATGACCACCAAAACATGATTCCAGCATTAGAATCATTAGTCCATTTGGTCAATCTAGGCCTATTACACACAATCATCATTCTCAATCACCACAAGGAAGGTTAGTAGCGGGAATGGGGAAACGCCCCCTTCCTAAGACATATTTATTAATTCACAGTGTACTTGTCCTTTAATGCTATTGATGATGTCAATTTGGGGACATGTAGGTCATGGGCCCACTACGCTTCTGTTATGCTGCTCTGATGCTATCCAACTTCCCATTCTCTTTTCTTATGTCGACACTTATTTCATAAGATGAAACAAGGGTCCTAAGTTAATAAAGATAGGGGAGAGATAAAAGCGGATAACCCGAATTCTTTACAGAGTCAATTATGAACCGAGATCGAGGATAACGAGACCAAAGACAAGGTCCCAACCCGAGAATGGCAACGATGCCCTTATGGAGATCTATGAGGCACAATCGCATCAAGCAAGATACACCTAGTTCATGAAGTATACCAGTCATATCAATGAACACTATCATGTGCCTATCGCAATGAATAATGTCAACATATATTCATGACACGGAACTATAGAAGGATGGTATAGTAAGCTATCACATCCTACGACAACAAAGTTCACATAAGGGAGACACGTATGAGCCGAAATGATATGATGAGTTATATTTGGAAAGAATAGTTTCTACATGACACTAGTAATTTGTGGAAGGGTTTATTTTCAATCAAATAAATTTATAAGATCGAAACCCCGCTATAGCATAGTAGGGTCAAGTTGGTTCGCAGGGAGAAAGTCAATGACTCAGTTCTAGTTACCAAAGAGCAAGAAATAGCAAGAAGGAATGAAAAGTATAGAGTTTTTTTGGGGTTTTGTGGGCTGCTGGAATTTTTCAGAAAAATCAATAATAATAAAAGTCTAGGGCATAAGGATCCCCATAACGATAATCATGCAAGTATTTCAATGAATCATATAAAAATCATGTTTTTATCTATTAAATAGGTCAACTTGCATCAACCCTAGCAAAGTAATCAATTTATTTTCACAAATTAATAAACTTTACTAACAATCTTAACAAGGTTATCAAACTTGCGTTCAAAACCCTAATTACCATCCAATTCACAATTCAATCTTTCAATTCAATTGCAAAAAAAAGAATTTCCCCAATTTTCATTGAGTACTTAAGCATATAAAATAGATAAGAACCAATCAATTCATCAATTCATAGCAAAATTGCAAGCATAACTATCGTTGGGATCACCCCAACCCTAGAAAAGACGACTACTCACGCATATTCATGGTGAATAACTCAAAATTCATGAAAAGACTAAAAATCCGAAATTCAAATTGCATAAAAACCTGAGAATAATGTCAACAATGCATCCCAAAAGCCTTACAAAACGTTCCTCAACTTTCGCCGAAGAAATCGCATCAAAAAGCTCTCAAATCCGCTCACAAACGCTCCTAATCGTGTGCTGAGAATTCTAAACGTAGGTTGAAAATTGGTAGAAAGAAGAGAGAGACACCTCCAAACCCTAAAAATCCTATTTATACTTAATAGCCCATAAACCTAATTAGGAAATAACAAATATATGAATTTTATCTAAAGTCTATTTAAGGAAAAGAGGTAAAAATAATTATATCCGGATAAAAATAGGTGCCAGCGAGCCCGTACCGACCCTGGGCCACCTCGGTACCGATCCCCCTTAGGGTCGGTATGACTACTGTTGCTCAGATTGGCTTGGTCTGTCAGATTATGCCTCGGTACCGACCCAGGGGGGTCGGTAAAGTGTTAGTACAGCTCAGTAAAATGCTCATATCTCCTTTGTTTGAACTCCGATTGCTTCCATTCTTTTTCCTATGCGCTCCTTATTCTTTTCCGCATCTTTTCTTTATTAAAAGTTGCTTCAAAAACAGCTTCAAAAATCCTGTAAATCACACAAAAGCTAGTGAAGACATCTATTTCTTATGAAACATGAAAATCTATGCAAAAAACACTAAACCCAATGCATAATCAATGAAAAAGACTTATATTAACACTAAAGTATATGGAAAAATATGACTAAAACATGCACATCAAAATACCCCATACTTAGACTTGCTTGTCCTCAAGCAATAACCGAACATGAGTCTTTCATCCCACAAACATACCTTTTTACGCACTAGCCTTTTCAATTTAGTGCACATGAATAAAGTAGACAAACGTCCTAGCATGTACATGAGTGATCAAGTAGCCTGCATGCTTATCCATCCAACCTCACAGGGGAAGGTGTTTCACTCGCTCTCATGTGTTTAGGATTTAAAAAACAACTCTCAACTCCAATTCAAATGCAAAAACTCTTATATATTGAAACTTATATCACCAAATTCGCAACCAATTGATGCTAATGCAAACAAAAATTATCAGGAGGTCTTTCGCTCAATGGAGAACTTCAAAGAAGTCTCCATTCGGCGGGGTTGTAATGGGGCTTGGTATGAAATAAAGGGCATGGAATTATTTGGCTATGTGGTGCTCAATAAAGTTAGGGAATCAAAACTCCTAAATCTTCGACACAACTCAACCAAACCATAACACTCAATCATATAAATCAACCAAACTCATCAACATATCTCGTGAAGAACTCAACCCTTTTTCCAACTCTAGATACCTCTCAATGATACAAATCATGCATAAAAGAATATAACTAAGAACTATTTGGCTCATGCACTTTATTCAACTACTAATAACTTCACCCTTTTTTTTTCTTTTTTTTTCTGAATTTTTCGTTTTTCTTTTTTTTTTTGTTTTTTTTAGAACGAAAATAAAATAAAATAAAATAAAAATAGTGCATTTATAATGTGAGCCAAATATTCTTTTACATCATATGTAGCAAGATAAAAAAAAATAAAAACCAACCCATGCTTCCATAAACTCAAAATTCTTCTCACTTGAACCCAAACATAAGCTCATTCTTTCCACTAAATCATTAATCCAATCAACTCTAAGTCTTAATTCCCAAATGGGGTCAGGCTCAATTCGGCTAGGAAATAATTTTGTGGAGCTTATATAATATATAAAGGTCTCAAGCTAATTATTGGCTTCAAGCAGAGATAATGTAGGGTAGGTAAAGAGAGGTAAAATTGGCTCAAAAGGTGGCTCCATCATTTAATTCTCATTCACATCAAATTTATATATATTGGCATTGAAAAATAGATAACCATCGCAATACTCAGAGATAATATACATATGAAGAGTAAACTCACTCAAGAAAGCAAAGGGATTTTTATGTTATCCCTATAAGGCCAAAATTCTCACTAGGTAAAAATTTTGTTAGACTTCAGTCATGCCTAAGAACTTAGATCATACATGCTCAATTATGTCTACCTAACCGTATTATGCTATGGGACTTATATTGCGATTATTTATCATCATAGGACATCTATGTTAGGATATAAAGCTAAAACTAACACATAAAATAAACATGCATTTTTCTTTTCTTTTTTTTGACATTTTTCTTTTTTTTTCTTTTTTTTTAACTTAAAGCAAGACTAAGATAATCAAAATATGACTAAGGACTTAAAACTTAAAGTGCATAAGACTTAAACATGAATGCATAACATAATCCAAATAAAATGAAGTGCAGAACACACATAGAAGAACAATTCTAAGAAATAATGACACATAAGTTTTCTGAATCCCCCACCCCATACTTAAAAACAGACAGTGTCCCCACTATCACAAGAAAATCAAAGTAAAAGGAAAAAGACTCAGAAACTCACAGAAACAAGATGCAAAAGCTGTTGAAGAAATCAAGAAACTCTACTCAGAGGGCGGCGGTAGTGGGTATGGGTTCTGTGGGAAGAGAGAGGATACCCAAGATGTAAAAGAGGACGCACGTGCTTCCTGTAGGTCCATCCTCTCATTCAGGCGTGTAAACTCACCCCTCAGCCCTTCCTGCAAGCTCTCCTTGCCTACTCTCAGATATTGCATCTCGCGCATGATATCATCAAAAGAAGATTGCTGCGTAGAAGTCCTACTCGGACCAGGCTCATCAGAAAAGTAGTGGCCACTAGGCATAGCGTACGTCATGATCCATGAATTCAGTATGCTCCGGCTGGTGAACCACTAAACCTAGTGTATCCTCTGGATGGGGATACTTGGGCGGTCGCTGGCGTCTCAGAGGATCTCCCAAAATGACCTCTGAGATTGAACGATACTCCTCAGCCCAAGTGTTGCACCAATTCGGTACATACAACAAGTCGAAGTTCTGCCTGAGAATCTCAACATCATAACCATGAAAAGTAGAAAAGTACATATCCCTTTTCCTCGTGATCACCTTAGCACTCGTTAAATAAGCAATGTCTATAAGCTGAGTAGCAGCAGACTTGTATCTGGTTAGATCAACTTGTAGGCGACTGGCCAAAAGCACAATCATTCCACCAAACCAAATCTCATCGGCGTTCTTCGTGTAATCTCTAACATGCGCAAGGAACTCATAACCCAAATTTAGGGGCGTCTCCATCTCGAATAACACCCCCCTTAAACAAGCAATTTCCATCCTTGTAGGCCTAGAAAGCTCTTTCTTTGCCCATATAGTGCTACCAAAAATCCTAAGGATAATGCGAAAAAGAGGGTTCACGATATCCTTACCTGGAAGAGCTCTTTCAGGCCATCGGGGCATGCCGGTGATCAGTTCCATGTATCCAAAGCCCTGCAGCTGACAACGTTGTATGGCTCTACAGGGTTTGGGAATCCCAATAGAGCGTTGAACTGCTGCAAGGTGAATGTGCGCATCTCATTCCCTAGCTGGAATGTAATGGGGCCCTCAAAATCCGGCCGATTGACGTCCGTCTGCAAAGTAGCCACGAACTCGGCAACGAGGGCCGGGTAGAAGCGTGGGACAGGATCCATTAGACACGTGGCACCCAAATAGGAAAAGGCCTCCACTATGTCATCTTGTATTCCCATGCTCACTCCATCTATAGGGTCATACCACCGAGCCCGAAGCTTGTGGTTCTTGAGGATGTCCTTGTACTCCTTCTTCTGATGGGCGTCGTATATGATCACATCATCCAATGTAACCGTAGAAGATGACTCCCTAACCCTCTTGCTCTTAGAACGGAACATATTCCTGAAACAAAGAAAAGAAACTCAAGCTAAATATGTTTCAATAATCATAAAACCAAGTCAATTATGATCAAGCCATACATACCTACATAACCGAGTAGACACAAAAGAAATAAGATGCACTAAATAAATGCTATAAGCATATAAAGCATGTGCTAACATAAAACCACATAACCATAAGTGCATTCTTGAAGATATCAAATGAACTCAAATGCACACAAACTCACCACCATATAGAAATAATATAATGCACTACTTATATATAAAACATATGCTCAACCTATACTAGATAAAAAGGGGAAACAATATATATAATGTAATATCATGTAGAGCACTAAGGCATCCCCTAATCATACAACAATATACCCAAGAAAAGTAATATAAGTAATGCACAACTCATTATATACAAATCAACCGTCACAACCCCATACTTAAGTTCAAAACAAGTCAAATAAATATGCAATGGATATATAACTTGCTTGCAATTGCCAAATCATGTAAAGAGATATATTTTATGCTAAAATAGAAGAAATTAATCCACCCTAAGCATAAAAATCAAATCAAACTCAAAACTCGAAACGAATCGCAAGAAAAACATAATATCCAATTGGCTTACAATCCATAATCAATTTGACAATGATATGAACACGAAAGATGCTCCAAATCAACCCAACAACACAACCACATCATCAATTTTGACCAATTCAACCCTCGGTAAAAAGCCCCAAATTCCGCTTCTAAATCAAACCGTAGGTTTTCAATCTCAACCCAAATCATCAAATCAATCCAAATAATTGAAATAAACAAGTTTAGGGTAAGAAATCATACCAATGTTGAGTAGAAAGAGGAAGAAAAATTGGGATTTCGAAGGTATAACGAGCCAAAAAGGCGGAACAGGGCTGCTGGGCAAAAGTGGCTCGGTGGGGGTGCTGTGGGGCTCGAACCAGGGTGAGGTTGGGCTCAGGGGGTGTGCCAAGGGGTGGGGGTTCGAGCTGCGGTGGTGGTGTGGCCGGATGTGGCTCGGGGTCGTCGTGGGAGACACGGAGAGAGGGAGGGGCTGGGCTGTGAGTTCTTGAAACCGAGGGTGCAGGGTGAGACAACGGGGCTGGGTGTGGGCGCTACAGGGCTCGAACCGGGGTGGTCTAGGGCCTGGGAGGTGCGCACAGGGGGGGGAGGTTCGAGCTGCGGTGGTGGTGTGGCCGGATGTGGCTCGGGGTCGGCATGGAAGGCACGGAAAGAAGAGGGTGCTGGGCGCTGGGGTTCGGAACCGAGGTGCAGGGTGAAACGAGGCTGCTGGCTCAGGAAGAGAAGAGAGAGGGGAAGAAAAGAAAAAAGGAAAAGAAAAAGAAAAGAAAGAAAAAGGAAGAAAAGAAAAAGGAAAGAAAAAGAAAAGAAAGAAAAAGGAAGAAAAAAAAAAGATAAAATAAAAATTAAATTTTAATCTTAATTTTTTTCGATTTTCTGATTTTTTTTTACTGGTAGGGGGTCGGTACCGAGGCAGGGTGCCTCGGTACGGGGTCGGTACGCCTACTGGATTCTCTCTATTTTCCGAGATTCACTTACGTGTCCGTCAAGGGGGTCGGTACCGACCCTAGGAGCCTCGGTACGACCTCGGTACAACTATTGGAATTTCTCGGTTCTCTGAGATTCACTTACCTGTCCGTCAGGGGGGTCGGTACCGACCCTAGGTGCCTCGGTACGACCTCGGTACAGCTACTGGAATTTCTCGGTTCTCCGAGATTCACTTACCTGTCCGTCAGGGGGGTCGGTACCGAGGTATGGAGCCTCGGTACAACCTCGGTACAGATGTTTTTTAGCTTCTTTTCCCGTTTTTCTCCTGTTTTGGAAGTGGTTTCGTTCTAAGACCTGCATGGTTAGTGCAATATGCGTCACCCCAACTATCCTACCTATCCTAAAATTTAAAAACTAAAGATAAAACTTAGAAAGAAAAGGAAATAAAGCGGGTTGCCTCCCGTAAGCGCTACCTTTAACGTCATTAGCTTGACGTGGTTACCTCATCTTCATTCCAAGGCTGTTAGAGCCCAAGTAACTCTTATTTCTTCCTCTGGATCCAGTCTATCATAGTATTTCTTGAGTCGGTGGCCATTGACCTTGAATATGGCTCCTCCTTCATCAACTAGATCCACCGCTCCATGGGGATAGATATGATGAACCACGAATGGCCCACTCTATCTCAATCTAAGCTTCCCTGGAAACAACCGCAATCTAGAATTGAAAAGAAGAACTTTATCACCTACCTCATAGGTCTTTGGGACCAACTTCTTGTCGTGCCACTTCTCGGTGTGCTCTTTGTGGATTTCGGCGTTTTTATAAGCTTTGAGCCTTAACTCCTCCCATTCTTGCAAGTCCATGAATCTCTTAGCTCCGGCTGCGTCAAGGTCCATGTTAAGCTCCTTGAGAGCCCATAAAGCTCTATGCTCAAGCTCGACAGGCAAATGGCAAGACTTACCATAAACCAAGTTGTAGGGAGTTGTGCGCAAAGGTGTCTTGTACGCCTTTCTATATGCCCAAAGTGCATCATCTAGCTTAGATGACCAATCCTTTCGTGAGCGCGACACCGTCTTCTCTAAGATGCTCTTTATTTGCCGATTTGAAACCTCAACTTGACCGCTAGTTTGAGGGTGATAAGGTGTTGCCACCCTATGAGTCACCCCATACTTAGCCAAAAGAGCCTCGAAGCCCCTTTCTATGAAATGAGATCCTCCATCGCTAATAAGAACCCTTGGGACTCCAAACCTGGGAAATATGTTAGTCTTCATAAATTTAGCTACAACTTTAGAATCATTAGTACGTGTAGCTATTGCCTCAACCCATTTAGAAACATAAACGACAGCTACCAAGATATATTTATAAGGCCCTGATGAAGGGAAGGGCCCCATAAAATCAATACCCCATACGTCGAAAAGTTCAACCTCTAGGATTCCGGTGAGAGGGTTCTCATGTCTCGAAGTGATATTCCCCGCTCTTTGGCACTCATCACAACCTTCAATGTAAGCATGTACATCCTTGAACAATGTAGGCCAATAGAAGCCACTTTGAAGAATCTTCGCCGTGGTCTTGAAGCTCTTTCCGTGGCCACCCGTCGGAAGGGTGTGGCAATGCTTGATGATGCTCTCAATCTCTTCCTCAGGCACACAACGTCTCAAGATATGGTCACTTCCTTTCTTGAACAAGTAAGGCTCATCCCAATAGTAGTGTTTTACGTCGTGGAGGAATTTCTTCTTGGCTTGCGAGGTCAAGTCCTTAGGGATTTCTCCCCCTACAATATAATTAGCAAAATCCGCAAACCAAGGGGTCCTCGACCCTCTAACGGCATAAATATGGTAAGATATAGGAGAAGAAGAAGGGGTATGAAAAGAATCCTCACCGGAACTCACCGAATCGGAGCGAATGAGCTTAAGGAGGCTTTCGTCCGGCCTGGAATCATTGATTGGCACTTCATTTTCGGACTCCTTCATGTGGTTTAAGGGCAACCTAGACAGATGGTCAGCCACTGATTTTTCCACTCCTTTTTTTCCCTAATCTCACAATCAAATTCCTGCAACCAAAGCATCCACCGAAATAGCCTAGGCTTGGCATCCTTCTTAGTCATCAAATACCTTACCGCTGCGTGATCCGTATAAACAATGACCTTAGAGCCTAATAAATAAGTACGAAACTTTTCAAAGGCAAATACCACGGTGAGGAATTCCTTCTATGCCGTGGTGTACTTACTTTGCGCTTCATCGAGTGTCTTACTTGCATAGTAGATTGCATGAAGCTTCTTGTCTTTCCTTTGCCCAAGCACGGCACCCACATCATAGTCACTAGCATCACACATGATCTCAAAGGGAAGGTTCCAATCGGGCGATTGCATAATAGGAGCGGAAATAAGGGCTTCTTTTAACTTGTTGAATGCATCAAGACATTCTGCAGAAAACTCAAAGGCTACAACTTTCATAAGAAAATTAGTTAGAGGTTTAGCAATCTTTGAGAAGTCTTGAATGAATCTCCGATAAAAGCCCACATGTCTTAAAAAGCTCCTAATATCTTTCACATTGGAGGGAGGAGGTAGTTTCTTAATCAATTCAATTTTAGCACGATCTACCTCAATTCCCCTATTTGAAACCAAATGCCATAAAACAATTCCATCTTGAACCATAAAGTGACATTTTTCCCAATTAAGCACCAAATTAGTTTCTTCACATCTTTCAAGCACCCTACTCAAGTTGGCAAGACATGAATCAAAAGAAGAACCATAAACAGAAAAATCATCCATAAACACTTCTACTATATCCTCAATCATCTCAGAAAAAATAGCCATCATACACCTTTGAAAAGTTGAAGGGGCATTACAGAGCCCAAATGGCATCCTCCTGTAAGCAAAAGTTCCATAAGGACAAGTAAAAGTTGTCTTCTCCTGATCATCCGGATGAATGGGAATCTGCCAAAAACCACTATAGCCATCCAAATAGCAAAAATAATCGTGTTGTGCTAGACGCTCAAGAACTTGATCAATAAAAGGAAGAGGAAAATGATCTTTCCTAGTAGCACTATTCCACTTCCTATAATCAATGCACATGCGCCATTTAGTAATGGTCCTAGTAGGTACTAACTCACCTTTCTCATTCTCAATCACAGTCATTCCCCCTTTCTTAGGTACAACATGAACCGGGCTCACCCATTTACTATCAGAAATAGCATAAATAATTCCAGCATCTAACATTTTCAAAATTTCAGATTTGACTACTTCTTGCATATTTGGGTTAAGCCTACGTTGACGTTCTATGGTTGGCTTATGATCATCCTCCATGAATATTCTATGCATACACAAAGAAGGTGAAATTCCAATGATATCATCCAAAGAATAACCAATAGCCTTCCTATAGTTTCTAAGCACATTAAGTAACTTCTCTACTTCTTCCTCATTCAATTTCGCATTAATAATCACAGGAAAAGTAGAATTGGGACCTAAGAAAACATACCTCAAACCTTCCGGAAGTGGCTTAAGCTCTGGTGAGGGCTCAATTGGAACAAGTGTTGACTCTTCATCTTTCGTCTTTAGTATTGCTCCCAGAGCCTCAAAAGAATAAACTTCCTCTTGGTCCGCCAGAAGACCCGAGACTGGGCCTGCAGACTCAAGACAATCAAAATAGCCTACCTCTACCATGTATGTGGTTTCTTTCATCGTTGGATTGAAGTGAAACTCAATGATGTCATCCTCAATCTCAAATGTTAGGAGTCCCTTCCTAACATCAATTATTGCTCCAGCGGTTGCTAAGAATGGTCATCCAAGAATGATGGTCACCACTGGATCCTCTGGCATATCCATAACAATAAAATCGATAGGGACGAAAAACTTACCTACACGGACGGGAACATCATCAATCACCCCAGTTGGTGATACTACCGCGCCATTGGCCATGGATACTCTCATGTTGACGGGGTCTAGGGCTCCTAAACTCGTCTTTGACCATATAAAAAGGGGAAGGAGGCTTACACTTGCACCTAAATCACACAAAGCCTTGAAACGGTAAGATCCTAAACCAATAGTAATAGCAAACTTACCTGGATCTCCAAGTTTCTCAGGGAACTTCACTGAACGGACCTCGTCAGAAAGCTCAGACATGGATCTCTTCTTATCTAAGATGTCTTTCAAAAACTTAGTGTAAGCAGGCATCTCACTCAAAGCGTCAATGAAAGGAATGGTTATATTTAAACTTTGATGCATCTTTACAAACCTTTGAAACTTACCTTCCGCTGTGTCCTTTACCTTTTTCGGAGGATATGGAAGCACTTTCGTCGGATTCGGGGCTGAAAGAGGCCCAAAAGAAGAATCCACCACTGCTGGGGGATCGGAACCGACCCTAGGGGGGTCGGTACGGCCTCGGTACAGATTGTGCTGGAGAGAGGAGGGTCACCTACTGCTGGGGGGTCGGTACCGACCCTAGAGGGGTCGATACGGCCTCGGTACAGCTACTGGAATCAGGAGAAAAAGAAGAAAAGGACGTCGTACCTGCAGGTGGGGTCGGTACCGACCCTGGGGGGATCGGTACAGCCTCGGTACGGACACTGTTTTCGCCGTTTTCCTCCTCGTTTGACATGCTTTCGCGTCCAGGCACTTTCTTCCCACTTCTTAGGTGAATTGCAACTATTTGCCCTTTACGGTTCTCATCGGGACGGCCCGGGAATTTCCCTTGAGGTCGAGGGATTTGAGCCGCTAGGTGCCCTAGTTGAGACTCCACTCCCTTATTCCATGTTTCCAAGTCTCCTAATTGTGCTTGAACACCTTTAATTTGAGAATTCACATCAGAACGAAGCCCATTGAATCCTTCCTTAAGCTCCTGTACCCATGATGGTGGTTCTTGATAGCCAGGGGGCCTATGTGGGGGAATCCTTTGATCTTGGGGAGGTTGGCTCCCTTAGCCTTGTCCATAGTTACCCCAATTAGGGTAATGGTTGTTCCTCCTTGCATAATTATTATTTAGGTTCCCTACATAGTTGTTATTGTAATTGGGAGGCCTATAAGGGCCCTTTGTACCTGGCTAATATTATCGCAATCTATAGTATTATGAGATTGAGAACCACATTCTAAACAAGGTTAGTTTCTAGAAAGAAAACTTACTTGTTTCTTGAGGGGTCGGGTCTCATCATCATGGAATTGCTTACGCACATCAGGGTCAATTTCATTAGGAGGCTCATAAAGTTTCTTACCTGAGGGTCTAGCCTCTTGGGTGCCATACATAGCATCATACTCCGTTAGCTTGTCCAAAAGAGCCTATGCATCAGTCGGAGTCATCTCAAGAAACCCACAATCGGTGTGTAGGTTCAATCGAGTCTGTGTCTCTGTATTGATGCACTGGAAGAAGATTTCTTGGAGTACATACTCGGGTTGCCCATGGGTAGGGCATTGTCTCTGCAACTCCTTGAACCTTTCCCAGGTCTCTAGAAATGTCTCTCCTGGCAATTGGTGAAAAGAGGTGATCTTTTTCCTAAGCTCCGTTGTCTTTGCCGGTGGAAAGAATTTTGTCATGAACAAGTCATACAAAGCCTTCCATGTAGTGATAGACCTAGGCAGTAAACTCTCCAACCAATTCAGGGCCTTTCCTGCAAGAGACCATTTAAAAGCCTTTAATTGAACATACTCTAACGATATATTATCAGCAGCAATAGTATCGCATAAATCAATGAAATTCTTGATATGAAGCATAGGGCATTCATTAGCTTTGCCCTCAAATTGAGATCTTTTAATTAAAGAGATGAAGTGAGATTTGATCTCAAAGTTGCACTCAATCTCAGGGAGGACAATTGCAGACTCATGCACCCTTAGTTCTGGGTACATATATTGTTTAGCATTCCGTGGGATAGCATCCAACTGATGTTATAGACGAGCAGTCGCTTCCCTTTTTCTTTCTGCAGCGAGCCGAAACTGCTCCATCTGCCGACGGAGTTCAGCCATCTCCGTAGCAACATTAACATTGTTTCCATTGTTGCCTGTGGTGTCTCCCATTGTTCTGGCTTCTCGTAGTCTGCGATGGAAAGAGCATTCCGGTTCGGGATTGATAGCAAAATCAAAATCAAGCCGACGTCGCACTGATGGCATAAACTCAAACCAAAAACAAAAACAAAGACACCACAATAAAAAGCAAAGGGGGATGGGCTATTCCCAAACCCTAATAGTAACTAAAACTTTGACACAATTGAAATCTCCCTGGCAATGGTGCCAATTTGTTGAAGGGTTTATTTTCAATCAAATAAATTTATAAGATCGAAACCCCGCTATAGCATAGTAGGGTCAAGTTCGTTCGCAGGGAGAAAGTCAGTGACTCAATTCTAGTTACCAAAGAGCAAGAAATAGCAAGAAGGAATGAAAAGTATAGAGTTTTTTTGGGGTTTGGTGCGCTGCTGGAATTTTTAAGAAAAATCAATAATAATAAAAGTCTAGGGCATAAGGATCCCCACAACGATAATCATGCAAGCATTTCAATGAATCATATAAAAATCATGTTTTTATCTATTAAATAGGTCAACTTGCATCAACCCTAGCAAAGTAATCAATTTATTTTCACAAATTAATAAACTTTACTAACAATCTTAACTAGGTTATCAAACTTGCGTTCAAAACCCTAATTACCATCCAATTCACAATTCAATCTTTCATTTCAATTGCAAAAAAAGAATTTCCCCAATTTTCATTGAGTACTTAAGCATATAAAATAGATAAGAACCAATCAATTCATCAATTCATAGCAAAATTGCAAGTATAACTATCGTTGGGATCACCCCAACCCTAGAAAAAACGACTACTCACGCATATTCATGGTGAATAACTCAAAATTCATGAAAAGACTAAAAATCAGAAATTCAAATTGCATAAAAACCTGAGAATAATGTCAACAATGCGTCCCAAAAGCCTTACAAAACGTTCCTCAACTTTCGCCGAAGAAATCGCTTCAAAAAGCTCTCAAATCCGCTCACAAACGCTCCTAATCGTGTGTTGAGAATTCTAAACGTAGGCTGAAAATTGGTAGAAAGAAGAGAGAGACTCCTCCAAACCCTAAAAATCCTATTTATAATTAATAGCCCATAAACCTAATTAGGAAATAACAAATATATGAATTTTATCTAAAGTCTATTTAAGGAAAAGAAGTAAAATTATTAAATCCGGATAAAAATAGGTGCCAGCGAGCCCGTACCGACCCTGTGCCACCTCGGTACCGAGCCCCCTTAGGGTCGGTATGACTACTGTTGCTCAGATTGGCTTGGTCTGTCAGATTATGCCTCGGTACCGACCCGGGGGGGTCGGTACCGGGTCGGTACAGCTCAGTAAAATGCCCATATCTCCTTTGTTTGAACTCTGATTGCTTCCGTTCTTTTTCCTGTGCGCTCCTTAATCACACAAAAGCCAGTGAAGACATCTATTTCTTATGAAACATGAAAATCTATGCAAAAAACACTAAACCCAATGCATAATCAATGAAAAAGACTTATATTAACACTAAAGTATATGGAAAAATATGACTAAAAACATGCACATCATAATTCATGGCAAAGCATAGGTACAGTAAGGGGTCATCTAAATAAGTTTAATATAACCTCCATGGGTTATGTATACACGAAACCAGAACATATCGTGGTGTGTGATCATGTGAGGTGCCAGACCAGTTGTTCATGAAAGCACGAAAGAACGATAATACTATCAGGAACCTACGTCAAAAGAGAGCAAATAACCACGTGGGTAAGGCACAAATTCGCTCAAGTCACAATTCATCTATCCTCCAATATGCGTAACATGTGACAACTTCATACAATTAGTCAACTAGCACAAACATATGCAAGAGATCAAGTTAATAATGCTACAATAACATAGGAATATGGAGGGACACAACGAAGTATAATACAAGCCTAAAACAATGTGGCTGAATCTGAACATAAAGGTATAGGGACATGTATTTAGCATAATGAAATATCAGGTCATGTAATCCCAGATGGGACTACAATTATAACCAAACAGAAATCTCCAAGGGCAATGTCAACTCACTCACTCAACAACCCATTTCCTATGAAATGCTTGTATGACTCATTTGGGTGAAAAGAGCACTCAACTGTTTCCCGAAGAAGGATGGTCAAGCTCTAGATAAAGTCTTATGGCAAAAAGACACATGTGAACCTTTAAAAATATGGAAAAGGGTGGCTTTCCAAAACAACATGTACTATAGACTCAAAATCATGTCGAGAATCTTAGATCATTCGAAGTTGATATTCCAATACATTAATTAAGTCATGGCATGACCTATGGTGTCAAGTACCATACTCCATCACTCACTTAAGTAATAAATGCAACCGAACAAAAATCTCGAATATGATTAGATTCCCAACCCAATTTCCCGTGGAAGACTCTAATATCATAGAGAGAAGACTTGATAGGAACATCTATGGAAGAAGATAAAAGAAGGGGGAGGAGAAGAAAAGAATAGTAAATGAGAGAAAAGAAATGAAAGGAATAGGAAGGCAAAGAAGGGAAAGGGAAGAATGGATAAGACATCATTTAGAGGCATGAGAGACGAGGAAAATGGAATGAAAAGAATACACTCTCCGACAATTGTCAACCTTAGAAATCTGTTAAATAGAAGGCGTAATGAAAAGAAATTGACACATGAAGTTGAATAATGGAAAAGATTACCTTACAAGTACTGAAATCCCGACTATAGAGTAAGGAAGGACTCTCCCGCTATCCCGTTCACACAGAAGTTCAACTCATAGCCAACATAGGTTTAACAGATTAACAGAATTCTTGGTCAAGGAAGGCAACACTCAACACAAAATCTATCAACAATAATTAATGTGTTCACCTTCGAGGGGGATCGCTCTCAGGTTCAATTTATATAAAATCACAGAAGCTATCTATAAGTTATCCTTCAAGGGGCAACTGACCGGAGGGGGCAACTACCCTCTCGGTCTCTATATCCCACCCCGCTACTCCAACCATCGCGGTGCAAACTCCTTGGAGTCTTCCAGGCCCTCTGTAAAGTACAAAACTAAATTTTGCCTACCCTTTCCCAAGTCTACATCCAATAGGGATAGTCTATAGCCTTTCTACCTACTCGATTTCCCTTTAAAACTCATTTATCCATATTAAATTCATTTTTCCCTTTAAAACTCTTCAAAATCCTATTAAAAACATTGGGCAATTTTCAAAATCATACTTCAACCCATTTGTACTCGAATTACGTAACTCAAGCTCTGATACCACCTTTGTAATGGCCCAAATATAAATATTCGGGTTACGTTTCGAAGGATTAGATACCTTCATTCGGATCTTGCAATTCGAGTACGAGTTGAGTTTCAAAACAAAGTGTGAGTGCTAAAAGAAGGGATTTCATACCCCAAAATTTGTGAGAGGTCCATTAGGGATCATTACCTGTCCTACTTGACTAAGTCACTCAAAACCATTTATAGTTCAGAACATAAAGAAAGAAAATTGACAATACAACTTGCCTCGGCGGAGCCGGGTGAAAACAAATAATAACGAGTATAAAACCTCTAAAGTGTCGAGTCTGGTGGTAAGTCAGTCTCTTGATTAGTTGAACGACCCAGATGAAACCCTCGTCATGGAAGCACAGACCAAGCAAGGTCGAGCCACTCATGCGGGCCCTGAAGACCTCGCTGAGGACATATAATGTCCCTATACCTAAATAAAGGATGCTCTAATGTAGTGCGGAAATATAAACACACAAGCATGCTAACAGTTTATATATATGCAGAAAGCGATTAAATGGGATCCCGTACAGAATGCCAAGTGACGCATCGGAGACCTCGATTGGTGCTTGGTTGGTGCTCGTTTGCCTTGTCGGAGTTGTTTCTGCATCGGAGACGTTCTTGGGAGGATGAAGGAGGATTAAAGGTTTGTCTTTAGGGAGTTTCGTGTTGAAAACGAAAATGAAAAGTGAAAACCGACCTTACTCGTGAGACAGGGGAGATGGGGCGCTCGAGCGGCTCTGCCTAGGTTTGTCAGAGCTCCTGGGCTGTTCTTCAGCATTGAGGGAGATGGTAGAGGGGACGCCACAGCTGCTCCATGAGGAAGGAAGAGATGGAAGCTGTTGGAGCTCAATCTTGCTTCGACAAAAGAAAAGAAGGGGGGGAAAGAAGCTTAAGCTTGGCTTCAATTGTAGGAGGATAGATAGAGATGGATGTTGTGTTGTGTTCGTGGGGGCAGGGATCGCTAAAATAAAATATCAATATAATATCAAACTAGACCGACTCCCTTGTCCAAGCAAATAAAATACAAGAATCCCTCCCAATGTAGTGGTAGGGTAATTTAGGATCGAATCCACGAGGAGGTATGTCAGCGCTTCCTAAGCTTGCAATCACGATCAAGTTTCAACTTCAGAAGACCTCAGTTCTGGTCGATTTCCAACAAAGTTACTGCAGAAGACAAAAGCACAATCGACGTCGAGATTTTCACTCGATATCGATGTCAGCACTCGATATCGACCTCTGCAGTCGAAATCGAGTCTTCAATAGAAATTGAAAAGTAACCAATTTGCGTCGAAAAAGATGTCCGAAGAACATAAGAATGATGATGGAAGGGTGGACAGCATAAAAACACAGATTTTGTATACTTCAATAAACTAAAAGCTTACAAGGTCGGGGATTCATGCCACAACGATAACCATGCAAGTATTATGCCAAATTCATGAATGATGGTGCCTTTCAATCAAATAACTTTCGTTACCAACAATTTGGCGATTAGAGGCTCTCGCATAAAACCTAAGAGTTACTATCCAATTTCATGACTAATCCAAATTCACAATATGATTGGCTTTCACTTCAATAATGCAAATAATGAATCTCCTCAACTTTCGCAAAGGATCATGCATAGGATAGAAGATGGAATCGCACAAAAATCATACCTTTGATGCACAAACTTACATAGCTATCATCGGGCTCACCCCGACCCTAGAAGTGGGTCAACTACTTGTGTCTCATCATCGTAGACATCATCATTATGGAAAAGAAACTACTTTGATTAAACTTGCAAAAGAAAGAGTACAACCGAACAAAGCAACTCCGCTCTCGCTTCCTACACCCCACTCGGCTCTCTCTCTCTCTCTACCTATTCTCTGCGATAAAACTGAATGTTCTTGCTGTAATTGAATACTTGGATGCTCCTAACTCAGCCCTAATGGCCTCTAATTATAGACTTCTAACCTCGCTATCCAAGGATAAGAAACTCTATCTTTATTCCTAAGATAAAACTTAAATAAAATAAATAACTACAACTCTTTAGGTAAATATCAAATTCAACATAAGGGATAACATGTCCGATGGTTGCATTGCCTTCGGATAGTTGCATTGCCTTCGGATAGAATTCTATCAAAAACAGCGTCGGATCTGTCTGTAGCAGCAGTCGATATCGACCATCAGACATCGATATTGACCTCTTCTTATCTCTATCTCGAGTTGTTCTACTCAACCTCGGATCGGAACTCGAACTCTAACAATTCACATGATTCAGGGCACTCGATTTTGACCATGTTCAGTCGATATCGACCTCTTTGTGTCGACATGCTCTGTTCTTCCTCTGCTCGATTTTTGGTGCTCTGTTTCACTCGATGTCAAGTCTTTAGGTCGATTTCGACTCTTCAGTAGACTTTGACTTCTTTTTCCGCTCTTCTTCTCTTGTCCAAATTGATCCATTTTTGTCTTGATTTCTGAAGCCTTCAAGCGAAATCTGTCTTCTTCGTGTGCTCTCTGCTAGTCCTTAAGAGTCTGTAATTTCATTCCAAAGCATTTGAGAGTTACACTGTGAGCTTATACGATATATTTCGAGAGAGTGTTATACTCAAGAGTTTGTAACTCAGGAAGTTGACACTAGGCGATTGATTCACTAAGTGTAAGAGGATTGTACTAGATAGCATAGAGAGGTGGGGCTCTTCTAGATTGGTCTAGGACTCCAAGGGAACGTGAGTTGACTAGATTGCAATTGTATAGGAGAGAGGCTTCTCGGGGAGCTACTAGGATCCTAAGTCTTGTGAATCAATAAAAGCCGGTTGAATCCTAGGGTTGTGGAAGAACCCTAGGCGGGGACGTAGGCCAAGTTCGTGTCGAACCTCGTAAACAGCTCATCGAGTCCTTTACTTATTGCTTTACCTTATTTCCGCACTTGGTTCGACTGTTTAACTTTGTGATTCAGGTTTTCAGAGAAAAGACTAAGTCTAATCTCAAAGGATTTTGCACGAGCTTCAAAAGTCTTGAGAATCTGCGAAAAACCGGCATACTCTATTCAACCCCCCCTTCTAGAGTATTTCTATATTACTGTGTTTTACATTATCGAACCTTCAATAACTATCACATCTGATAACAATGATCACATAATAGGTTGAAAACGGCATATAATCATAAAACGGAACACATTCAGAAAGCATAGATCCTACACAATGCTAGCGATACATGATAAGGCATGGCATAGTCAAGAGTCATTTAAAAGAGTTCAACATAATGTTCATGAAGCATGAGGCATCATTACATAGAGTAACAAGGAGGACATGACCAGCGATAGATTATAAACATGCTAGGAACAACTGTCATAGTGCACATAAAATGGTACAACGACTATCACACTATAGGACAAACATGACATGTAATCATTCAACGGGTCACATTGGAAGTCATAAGCTCTACATGATACTAATAGCACACATCGAACATGAACACAATTAAGGTCATTTAACGAGATGCATTCCAATGTTCATGCGTCATGCATATGCAAAATCATGATATAGGGTGGTGTGTGATCATGCGAGGTGTCAAGTCATACGTTCATGCAAGCACGAGAGAACATCATATAGTAATATAGGGCCACCACCTAGCGAGAACATGTAAACATGCTAGAATTAACCATCACAGAAAGCAAGTCGATCTTCGAATTCAACATTAAGCTAATCAGGGCGAGTGAAACATGTTAAGAGAACAGAAAGAGGGAAGAGCCACACTATCAGGTACCTAGCTCAAGAGAGAATCACAATAGTGTAAGCAAGGTAGAGTTTGCATAGGTCACAATCAAGGATCCTACAGGTTACTAATGGCTCAACATAACATATGTTAAATACATGCACCTGATTGATTACTCGACATTAAGCAAGAATTCAATTCAATCACCTTCCAATAATATAGAAGCATGGGAGGAAATGTAACGATGTATAATGCAATTCTAAGTAACGGGCAATATGACGAGAATATGGGGTCATGGGTTCAAATTACTGCATACTGGGATAAAACATGTATTTATCAAGACTCATTTACACTAACATATTCTCACTTTAGCACAATTAACACATAGCAATACTAATTATAGCATATTATACAATAGTTAATCTAAGAAAGACAAAATAGACGGGCATGCTATAGATTCTTGTCACAAGATGAATGATAAGCATCGAGGCATCATCGGCGAGTATGCTAAGGAGCACATCTTATGAGGCATTCATATAAAGAAGAGTCGATCAGACTATCATGGACCTAATTCAGAAGAAGCAACAATCATATAGACTCATATCATGTGGTTCATGTTTCTAATCAATCATATGATCAATAGGCCAAGTAGACATGCGATGACAACATATAATCATGAGAGAAAGAAAGGCATAACACGGGACCTAAGCAATGGGACAAGCATGGGTACCGAATGTCATACAACTACGAATTCACATTAAAGATCATCATCATAACATGTATTGGGAATTACGTAGCATATAAGGCACGTTGACATCAAACTATAACACGTATCCATCAAGTAAGGGACTCACTCTATCATGATACTAGAACTGAACGATCAAACTATCATGAACCTATTCACAGGGAGGACATCAATTATACAACTTCCTAGCATATGACATATATATCGTGCCTGATGTACATAATTGTACTATTGTTTATTGCATCTTTTGACTTCATATTTCATTTGATTTCCGAACAAAAGTTTCAAAAGCATATGATTTCGTGTAAGAATGAGCTAAAGTGAAAGAAATAGAGTCTACACGAGTTTTGAGCTAACCATGCAGGAATTCGATGAAATCGGAGTCAAAACGGGCAAGCCAAGTGAAGCTGAGAAGAGGTCGATATCGACTGGAGACATCGATATCGACCATGGATTTCGACACGACTTCTGAGTGTCGAGATAACCACACAAACCAGACTAGAAGCCTCGATATCGACACACATGCATCGATATCGACCATCGTCATAGATATCGACTGGAGTGGGACAAGTCGAGCAGAAACACAAGCCTCGATATCGACCTCTGGAGTCGATATCGACCCTACATCGACAGAAGATAAATCCGATTTTTGAGGCTCGGATTGTGAAGTCTATCATCAAAGCCATGAGTTATCTCGTTCTTTTAGATATTAGCAGTTGTTTGTTATCTTTTCCTTTAAGTTTATCAAAATAAAAGACCTATCCTAGTTGTTCGGATAGAGTTATTAGTTTAGATAGAAGTTACAATCCTCGGATAGCGAGGATTAGTAGCCTATAAATAAAGCCTTAGGGGCTGATTTGTTAATCATCCAATGATAGAATCATCAAAGACAAGAACAATAGACAATAGATAGTTAGTTTTTTTTTAGCTTTAATGTTTCAAGCGCTTACGAAAGTTGGCGTTGAGATTGTAAAGATTCGAAATTTTCCATTTATGCAAGATATTTCAATTCAAGACATGTCTACGATCAACATGAGTGAGTAGTTCCCCTTTCTTCTAGGGTCGGGGTGAGCCCGACGATAGCCATGATGGTAAGGTAAGTACGTCGTTAAAGAATGTATCTTTTATCCCCTTCTACCTTGTTCTTCATCTTTAAATGCGAATTTAAGGAACTCATGTTGTAAAACTTGGGTAGTAATTAGGGTTTCTTTTCGAAAGATTATAAACTCAATTATGACGAAGGTAGACACCCATTAGGTTTAGTAATTGAAAAATCTCTTTTCCTATTGGTCGGTTTAGGTGAAAGCCTTTTCCTTTATGATAAAAGCATGCATCTTTAGTTGATCCTTATTTCTACTATCATGGTTGTCGTCGCGGTAATCCTTGACCTTGGAAGATCTTTTCCTTTGAGTTTACATTAAAATTTGCCCGCCGTTCGTTGAGTCATCGAAAAACCCAACACCTTTGCTTATTTCTGATCATTGCTTCCTTTCCATCCTTGATTCTTCGGCCTTTTCTTTGCCGACAAAACCACTAACCCACTGCAGGAAAGACATCGATATCGACAGCAGAGGTCGATATCGACCAAAACTGATAGATCGACGGTTTTCTGAGTCGATCTCGAGACTCCTGGGAACTCCTGCAAGCATCGATATCGACCACTTTGTGTCGAAATCGACCCCCTGTATCGACTGGCAGACTTCTGAGCCAGTCGATTTCGTGAACTAACCTCGATATCGACCCCCACCAGTCGATATCGACTACCGTTTTTGTTTCTGCAGGTTTTCTGTTGCAGACGACATCGACAGCCAAGGTCGACATCGAGGTCTGACATCGAGATCGAGGCTTCTGGTCGAATAGAAAGGACGTGTCTTCAACGCTACTAGGATCCCGCTGACTCGCTTCCTCGTGGATCGAACCTGATTCCCTACTACTATAGCGGGGAGTCTTGAATTTATTTGAAGAGGCTAAGAGTTGTATTGGTTTATATTTTATTATATATTTCGATTCAATTCTCCCCACGTCAAATTTTGGCGCCGTTGCCGGGGAAGCTATCAATCGCGCCCTAGTAGTTTATTTTCACGGTTCTTTTTAGTGTTGTTTTATAGGTGTATGCGACGTACTGGTGACCAACCTGAATTTGAAGGACTAGACGAACCAGAACGCTTTCTCCACCTAAGATCTTGAGTCCAAAGAATCATGGCGGACAACGAGACCCATGCACAACAAATTGAACGCTTAAGGAAGAAAGTAGAGGATTACGCTACCAGAGAAGCGGCACTAAGAGAGCGTGCTGACAGGGAGGAGGAAGCCAGGAGACGATATGAGATTCAAATCAACGCCCTCCCCCGGAATGCTAAGCAATACTTGCACCCATCGCTCACAGTGCCTGAATCGGCTATTCTAATCCCTACTTCTAATTTTGAAATTAAGCCAAACTTTTTAACTGAAATAAGAAGGCATCAATATGAAGGGAAACCTAACGAATGCCCTATGGCACATATATCAACCTTCTTAGACCTCTGTGATACAATTGCTGATGGACAAAGTCTTGAGTATGTTCAACTTAAAGCATTTCGCTGGTCTCTTACAGGAAAAGCATTGCAGTGGTTGGAAAGCTTAGCCCCAAGATCGCTCCGCACCTGGAATGAAGTCAAGGACGCGTTTCTCAACAAGTTCTTTCCTCCTTCTAAGACGGCGCTGATCCGACAGAAAATCACGGCTTTCAAACAAAAGCCTGGTGAGGCTCTGGCAACTGTTTGGGAGAGGTATAAGGACCTCCTACGATCATGCCCGACGCATGGCCAACCACCGTACGTCATCCAGGAGATCATATACAATGCTCTTGACGCTGCAACCAAGGAGAGGATCAAAACATACACCGCCTATGGCTACCTTGAACTCGCTCCTCAAGAGGCTTGGGAAACCATTGAAAGGTTGGTGGAATTTGACAATACATATGGGACTCCTGAGGCTTCCGACGCACCATCATCGTCGAGGCCTGCCCCATCTATGCCATTGTACGAACCCTCTAAGGTGATCGATCCGGATGTAAAAGAACAATTTCATAGGGATCAACTTAGAAAGCTCCAGAAACAAGTAAGATTCCTATCGGCAAACCAGGATTGCATCGAATGTGGATCACAGCGACATACTACCATTGAGTGCCCCCATGCTGAGCAAGTGCAACTAGCGGAAACTCATGAGGAAGCCAACTTCATGAGGGGTCCCAATCGCCAATATTGGGGAGACCAAAGGTTCGAACAACCACAACGGAACCAGGTTAACCCTAGGGACCCCCCACTCTATAGAGCTCCTGGGCACCCTGAGAGAGACCAAAAGAAGGATGATCTTCAACTTGTATTAGACGAGATAAGACGGAACCAAGCTAAGAATGATCAATCCAACCATGCTATCCACTCTCAACTCAATCACCTTACCACAAGGATTGGAGAGATGGACATTTGGAAGAAGAACGTAGAGACCCAACTGGGTCAATGGGCGGCGCAAATCCCCAGACCGTCCAGAACATTCCCTGGGCAACCAACTACCAATCCTAAGGGGCAATCCGGGTCAGGACACATTGCAGCCATGCAACTAAGGAGTGGCACCAAAGTTCATAAGCCACAAAAGGCGACGGAGGAAAAAGTAACAGAGCCTGTCGACATCGACAACCCAGTCGATGTCGACCCTGAGGTCGATATCGACACCACTGTCGACCCCTTCGCCGACGTCGATGACACTGCAGCACCTGAGAGAGAACAACATAGGTCGAAATCGACCCTACCGGTCGATATCGACCACCCTCCTGTCGACATCGAGGTTCAACAGGCTCCTCCGACCACCGTTTTGGCTTCTCCGCCAAAGAAGATGCTACCCTTCCCTTCCAAAGCATTGAAGGACCCCACTCAAAGCAAGTTTAGGCGCTTTGTAAAGATTCTCCAAGGACTGAACATTACTATCCCTCTTACAGAAGCCCTAAGCGAGATGCCCGCCTATGTTCGATTCTTAAAAGACATCCTTAGCAAGAAGCGATCCATGGCAGAGATCGCAGAGGAATGCTCAAAGATGGATTTCCCTGAGAAGAGGAGCGATCCAGGGAAATTTGCAATCACCGTGGGACTTGGCCAACATCGCTACAAAGCCCTATGTGACCTAGGGGCAAGTGTAAGTCTCATGCCTCTCTCTATTTGGCAAAAGGTGAGCATTGGAGCACTTGAACCTGTGGATATGAAACTTTATATGGCTGATAATTCATTCGTCAGACCCACAGGTATAGTTGATGACGTCCCTGTTAAGGTAGGTAAATTCTTTGTGCCTACTGATTTCATTGTATTGGACATGCCTGAAGATCCTATTGTACCTATCATCCTTGGTAGGCCTTTCTTAGCTACTGCGGATGCCAATATTAATGTACGTAGAGGATTACTAACCTTTACTATAGGGAACGAAGTCATTGAATTCTCCTTCAACCCCACAATGAAGGAAGTTAATGGTATGGAAATCAAGTTGGTCTACACTAGCATCATGGATTGCAAAGAACCGACGGAAAGGGCCCTAACTCCTGAAGAGGCCCTGGCCCTAGCTGCAGAGGAGCTTACCGACGAGGATATTGAGGAGTTCCTGGCTACATGCACGAGTGATGAGGAAATATTCGACGATGCTCTATCCATGGAGCTCGAAGACGAAGTCGATATCGACGAAGACAGGTCGACATCGACCAATCCGCTCGATATCGAGTGCCCTCAGTCGACATCGACACACTCAGTAAGTCAAGTTCTCCCTTCTCCTCTTACAGGCGAAATCGACCAGCCCATGTCGACAGAAGTGGCCGAAATCGACCAGCCGAAATCGACAGAAGAGGTCGAGATCGACTAGTCGATATCGACATCAGAAGTCGAAATCGACCTTTACCACTTGACGCCAAACAGCTCCGAAGCCGAGGTATGTGCTGAACTCTCAGTCGATATTGATTATTCCTACTCGCCCTCGACCTTCTTTCTGCAGGAATATTTTGAAGAGTCCAAATCAAAGTTAGTATCACTCTATGTTTGGTCCACACCGACCCCTATAACTGATTTAGGAACTTCTATCAAGAG
This sequence comes from Persicaria maculosa, assembly GCA_963922045.1. Taxonomy (NCBI): domain Eukaryota; kingdom Viridiplantae; phylum Streptophyta; class Magnoliopsida; order Caryophyllales; family Polygonaceae; genus Persicaria; species Persicaria maculosa. The sequence continues at coordinate 19,294,100 of OY998265.1, read as the reverse complement.
AATTGAGACGGATTACCTTGGTGAGATTATGAAGACGGAAGAGGTAGAGCCAATCCTTATCCCACAAGGCCCCTCTCCGGTGCTTAAGCCTCTACCCAACACACTTAGGTATGAGTTTCTTGGTGCAAATTCTACTTTCCCTGTAATTATCAATGCTTCACTAACCACACAGGAAGTAGATAAGCTTATGGAAGTACTTCGTGCTCATCGTAAGGCTATTGGATACTCTCTTGAGGACATAAAAGGTATTTCACCTGCTACTTGTATGCATAGAATCCTCCTTGAGGATGATCATAAGGCATCTATAGAACACCAACGGAAGCTCAACCCCAACATGAGAGAGGTGGTGAAGAAGGAGATCATGCGCATGCTGGATGCAGGAATCATCTATGCCATCTCCGACAGCGAATGGGTGAGCCCAGTCCATGTGGTGCCTAAAAAGGGCGGAATGACCGTTGAAGAGAATGAGAAAGGCAAGCTTGTGCCAAAGCGAATCACAACTAGTTGGCGAATGTGCATTGACTACAGGAAACTCAACAATGCCACTAGAAAGGATCACTTTCCCCTTCCTTTTATTGATCAAGTATTAGAGAGACTTGCCGAACATGATTATTTTTGTTACCTGGACGGATATTCTGGTTTTTGGCAGGTCCCCATTCATCCTGACGATCAAGAAAAGACCACCTTCACTTGTCCCTATGGGACTTTTGCATATAGGAGAATGCCATTTGGGCTCTGCAATGCCCCTGCTACCTTTCAAAGATGTATGATGGCTATCTTCTCCGACATGATTGAGGACATCGTGGAGGTATTTATGGATGACTTCTCTGTTTATGGCACTACTTTCGATATTTGTCTTGCTAACCTTCGCAGGGTACTTGCACGATGTGAAGAGACAAACTTGGTTCTCAATTGGGAGAAGTGCCACTTTATGGTAAGTGAAGGGATTGTGCTAGGCCACAAAGTCTCTAAACGGGGAATTGAGGTAGACAGGGCAAAAATAGAACTCATTGAAAAATTACCACCACCTTCATCAATTAAAGACATAAGAAGCTTCCTTGGTCACGCAGGTTTCTATAGGAGGTTTATTCAAGATTTTTCTAAAATTGCCAAACCATTAACTAACCTACTAATGAAGGATGTTAAGTTTGCATTTTCTAGTGATTGTCTTGAAGCTTTCAACAGGTTGAAGGAGGCCCTCATATCCGCCCCAATCATTCAATCACCCGATTGGTCGCAACCTTTTGAGATCATGTGCGACGCAAGCGATTATGTCGTAGGTGTTGTCCTGGGACAAAGGAGAGACAAAAAGCTTCATGCCATCTACTATGCAAGCAAGACTCTGGATGCCGTTCAAACAAAGTACACAACGACGGAAAAGGAGTTCTTGGCGGTGGTCTTCGCTTTTGAGAAGTTCCGCTCATACCTAGTGGGCTCTAAGGTTATTGTTCATACTGACCATGCAGCTCTTAGGTACTTAATGGCAAAGAAGGATGCTAAACCTAGGCTCCTACGATGGGTGCTCTTACTACAAGAGTTCGACGTTGAGCTTAAAGATAAGAAAGGAACGGAGAACTCCGTAGCCGATCATCTTTCACGGCTACCCATGGGGCTTCTGGAAGAGTCACATGACAACATACCAATCAATGACTCCCGCCCTAACGAGCACTTAATGAGGCAAGAGGTAAGACGGGCAGAAGAACCACTCGATATCGACCCCAGCAGGTCGATATCGACTGCCCCAAAGGTAAATCTTGCATCGATGTCGACCAATTTTGATCACAGGTTGTCCATTGCAGAGGTCGAAATCGACCTCCAGACATCGACATCGAGGACCCATATCGAGAAGCCCATGTCGACTGAGCCTGTCGACGCCGACCAGTCGATATCGACCCCAGCAGGTCGATATCGACCACCTTCAAAACCCTCCGAAGGTGACGAAAAGGTAAGCTTCGGTGAGGATTTCTTATTTACACCTCCTTCTAGTCCTATCCATGATCTATTTGCTGTAAGAAGGGCGAAGGTACCTTGGTATGCGGATTTTGCTAACTATATTGTAGGAGGCGAGATTCCTTCAAGCTTAACTTCGCAACAAAAGAAGAAGTTTTTGCACGACATCAAACAATATTATTGGGATGAACCCTATTTATTCAAACAGGGGAAAGACCATATCTTTCGACGTTGTATCCCGGAGGACGAGGTCGAGAGCGTGATTCACCATTGTCATTCTCTCCCTACAGGAGGTCATGCTAAGGGATTCAAGACCGCGGCGAAAATTCTTCAATGTGGTTTTTATCGGCCTAACCTTTTCAAGGATGTGCAAAACTATGTAACCTCTTGTGATGAGTGTCAACGTGCAGGTAATATCACATGGAGGAATGAGACACCACTCACAGGCATTTTAGAGGTCGAACTATTTGATGTATGGGGCATTGACTTCATGGGACCCTTCCCTGCTTCAGGCCCCTACAAATACATTCTAGTAGCGGTGGACTATGTCTCTAAATGGGTGGAGGCTATAGCAACTAGGACCAACGACGCGAAGGTAGTCTCTAAGTTTATGAAAACTAACATCTTCCCTCGTTTTGGTGTTCCTAGAGTCCTTATTTCAGATGGTGGCTCGCATTTCATTGAGAGAGGCTTTGAAGCTCTTTTAGCTAAGTATGGGGTAAACCATAGGGTGGCAACACCCTATCACCCTCAAACTAGCGGTCAAGTAGAAGTCTCCAATCGCCAAATCAAAGCCATCTTGGAGAAGACGGTTTCCCGCTCAAGGAAAGATTGGTCGTCCAAACTGGATGATGCGCTCTGGGCCTACCGAACGGCCTATAAAACACCGCTTCGCACAACTCCCTATAACTTGGTATATGGTAAGTCCTGTCACTTGCCCATTGAACTTGAGCATAAAGCAATGTGGGCTCTTAAGGAGCTTAACATGGATTTCGACGAAGGGGAAGGAGGAGGTTCATTGACTTACAAGCCTTGGAAGAGTTGCGCCTAAAGGCATATGAGAATGCCGAAATCTATAAAGAACGCACTAAGAAATGGCATGATAGGAAGTTGGTGCCAAAAACATATGAGGTAGGTGACAAAGTCCTTGTTTTCAATTCTAGGCTTCGCTTATTTCCAGGGAAACTAAGGACAAGATGGAGCGGACCTTTCAAGGTTCATAAAGTATTCCCTCATGGAGCGGTGGAGTTATTTTGCGACGATGGATCAACCTTTAAGGTAAATGGCCACCGAGTAAAGAAATATTATGACAAGGAGGACCCAGAGGAAGAGATTCGCGCCACTTTGGCGTTGAACTAGCGCAAAAAGGGAAATATGTCGAGCTAGCGACTTAAACTCAAGCGCTTCCGGGAGGCAACCCGTTCTTTTCCTTTTTCTTTTTTTTTAGTTTTTTGTTTATTTTATATTTTTGAGATCATTCGTGGCTATTTTATCTAAAGTCAACAAAGAAATCCAGCCCAGAAGAGAGGTCGATACCGACCTATATGGTCGATATCGATCAGCCGACAAAAGGAGTAACAGGACGTGTTAAACGGATGCAGAAGGGGGGTCGATATCGACCTTTAAGGTCGATATCGACTACAGATGGAGGTAAGCCAGGTCAGAATTTAATATCTTTCAGTTTTTAATTTTTGGGGTTTTCACCCCCTTTATACAACCCGACTTCGACACCCCCCTCCCACTTTCGACACCCTAGCCGCCCCTCTTCCTCTTCATCCCTCTCCCTCCGATCACCCTCCCCACAGCCTCCCATCGCCGCAACCACCACACCCACCCACTGTCACCACACCCTTCCTCGTCCTGTGCAGCAACACCCACAGCCGCAAGGACTCCTCCTCCCTCCCTCGACCTAGCCCCCTCTCTCTCCCTCGTTTTCAACCCTCTTCGCCCAGATCTACACATCTCCGACCAAGAATCGCCAGATCCGGCCGCCCCACGCCACCGGAGGTCCCACCACAGCCACCACAGTCACCATAGCCACCATAGCTATGTACCTCCACCTCCTCCTCCCTTCCAGCCTGCCTACACCACTGATTGGCAGGAAGACATGTCTGCCCGCTTTACTAGGCTGGAGCTTTCCGTCTCTGAGATGCGCGAGGAGCAGCGACGCTATGGGAGGTTCCTCGAGGGTTTGGGCTCATATATGGGCTTTTCCTTCGATCAGCAGGCTGGACCTTCCACTTTCCCACAGACCGCCCCGACAGACTACTTAGGGACAGCTCCTACACAGGGCTGGCCCTTGCTGTTGCCACCTCCCCCGCCCCCTGAGCAGTGATATACATCTAGCGTAAGTGAGTGTGAGTGATCCTTCCCTTTACTTTATTTTTCTAACAGTGAGGACACTGTAATCTTTAAGTATGGGGTGGGGATTGAACTTGGACATTATAAACTGCTTTATCTGGTTGTGATAGGGTTTAAAATTTGGCAAACTTGGCATGTATTTTATTTACATTCTACTTGTATGCATTGCATCATATTTAACATTTATGCATTTTAAATTTTAAGTTCTCAACCATTTAGTTTGATTTTGTTGAGTCTATAAAATGTCAAAAATCCAAAAAAAAAAATAGAAAAATGTCAAAAATACAAAAAAAGCATGTTTATTTTTAATCCCTACTTAGATGTCCTATGATGAAAACTCAATAGCTGACTTGATCATGTAAACCCTATGGCATATTTGGATGGTTTAGCCTAAGTCTTTAAAATTTTTATGTAGATTGTGAACTTGTGATGAAATTGAGCACATATGATCCTAGGCTAAAAAGCAAATCCAACAAAAATTGTCCTTGTGAGAATTTTGGCCTATAGGGAGAACATCAAAAATCCCTCCGCTTTCTTGAGTGAATTTACTCTTCCTATGCATCTCTAAATGTTGTGATAGTTATTCAAAACCAATGCATATATATGTTTATGTTTACGAGAATTAAATGATGGAGGCATCTTTTAAGCCATTTTTATCCTCTCTTTACCTACCCTGCATTATCCCTGCTTGAAGCCAGAACATTAGCCTGAGCTTGAAATTGCAAACTCCACAAAATTATCCCTAGCCGAATTGAGCCTGACCCCCATTTGGGAATTGAGACTTAGATTGGTTGGACTAATGCCTTGTGGAAAGAATAGAGCATAATGTCTAGTTGTAAGCAAGGAAATTATAGGATGGTACATATTTACATTTTGTCATATTTTGTAAAAGGATGTTTTGGCTCACCATATAAATGCACATAGTTTAGTATTATGTTCGAAAAAAAAATTCCGAAAAAAAAATATATGTATATATATAAAGTGCATGAGCCAAAATCCTTAAGTTTTTATTCATACGAATTGTTATACTTTTGAGAGGTGTATTAGAACTTGGAAGAAGGGTTGATGGAATGCATCTTTAAGAGCGTTATATTGAAGAGTTATGGTTTAGGTAATGCAAGTGTTGAGATTTAGGAGTCTTGATTCCCGAATTTGAAAAGCACCACATAGCCAAATAATTCCATACCCTTTATTTCATACCAAGCCCCATTACAACCCCGCCGAATGGAATCTTCTATGAAGTCTTCCATTGAGCGAAAGTCCTCCTGATGATTCTTATTGCATTTTCATAATTGGTTGCGAAGTGGATTTTTATAAATTGCAATGTTTATGAGATCGTATATGGAATTGAGTTGAGAGTGATCTTCATAGCCTAAACACATGAGAGTTGAGTCCAAACACATTATCCCTGTGAGGTTGGATTAAAATTGCATATGCCTATGGATCGCCAAAATATGTGCTATGACGTTAAATTCACTTGCTTTACTTTGCTACCGCTTATGATGTTGCTTTTGACAAAGGCAAAGACTTGAAGGGTGTGTTGTAGGTGTTGGTTATTGCTTGGTTATTGCTTGAGGACAAGCAAGTCTAAGTATGGGGTGTTTTGATGTACATAATTGTACTATTGTTTATTGCATCTTTTGACTTCATATTTCATTTGATTTCCGAACAAAAGTTTCAAAAGCATATGATTTCGTGTAAGAATGAGCTAAAGTGAAAGAAATAGAGTCTACACGAGTTTTGAGCTAACCATGCAGGAATTCGATGAAATCGGAGTCAAAACGGGCAAGCCAAGTGAAGCTGAGAAGAGGTCGATATCGACTGGAGACATCGATATCGACCATGGATTTCGACACGACTTCTGAGTGTCGAGATAACCACACAAACCAGACTAGAAGCCTCGATATCGACACACATGCATCGATATCGACCATCGTCATAGATATCGACTGGAGTGGGACAAGTCGAGCAGAAACACAAGCCTCGATATCGACCTCTGGAGTCGATATCGACCCTACATCGACAGAAGATAAATCCGATTTTTGAGGCTCGGATTGTGAAGTCTATCATCAAAGCCATGAGTTATCTCGTTCTTTTAGATATTAGCAGTTGTTTGTTATCTTTTCCTTTAAGTTTATCAAAATAAAAGACATATCCTAGTTGTTCGGATAGAGTTATTAGTTTAGATAGAAGTTACAATCCTCGGATAGCGAGGATTAGTAGCCTATAAATAAAGCCTTAGGGGCTGATTTGTTAATCATCCAATGATAGAATCATCAAAGACAAGAACAATAGACAATAGATAGTTAGTTTTTTTTGAGCTTTAAAGTTTCAAGCGCTTACGAAAGTTGGCGTTGAGATTGTAAAGATTCGAAATTTTCCATTTATGCAAGATATTTCAATTCAAGACATGTCTACGATCAACATGAGTGAGTAGTTCCCCTTTCTTCTAGGGTCGGGGTGAGCCCGACGATAGCCATGATGGTAAGGTAAGTACGTCGTTAAAGAATGTATCTTTTATCCCCTTCTACCTTGTTCTTCATCTTTAAATGCGAATTTAAGGAACTCATGTTGTAAAACTTGGGTAGTAATTAGGGTTTCTTTTCGAAAGATTATAAACTCAATTATGACGAAGGTAGACACCCATTAGGTTTAGTAATTGAAAAATCTCTTTTCCTATTGGTCGGTTTAGGTGAAAGCCTTTTCCTTTATGATAAAAGCATGCATCTTTAGTTGATCCTTATTTCTACTATCATGGTTGTCGTCGCGGTAATCCTTGACCTTGGAAGATCTTTTCCTTTGAGTTTACATTAAAATTTGCCCGCCGTTCGTTGAGTCATCGAAAAACCCAACACCTTTGCTTATTTCTGATCATTGCTTCCTTTCCATCCTTGATTCTTCGGCCTTTTCTTTGCCGACAAAACCACTAACCCACTGCAGGAAAGACATCGATTTCGACAGCAGAGGTCGATATCGACCAAAACTGATAGATCGACGGTTTTCTGAGTCGATCTCGAGACTCCTGGGAACTCCTGCAAGCATCGATATCGACCACTTTGTGTCGAAATCGACCCCCTGTATCGACTGGCAGACTTCTGAGCCAGTCGATTTCGTGAACTAACCTCGATATCGACCCCCGCCAGTCGATATCGACTACCGTTTTTGTTTCTGCAGGTTTTCTGTTGCAGACGACATCGACAGCCAAGGTTGACATCGAGGTCTGACATCGAGATCGAGGCTTCTGGTCGAATAGAAAGGACGTGTCTTCAACGCTACTAGGATCCCGCTGACTCGCTTCCTCGTGGATCGAACCTGATTCCCTACTACTATAGCGGGGAGTCTTGAATTTATTTGAAGAGGCTAAGAGTTGTATTGGTTTATATTTTATTATATATTTCGATTCAATTCTCCCCACGTCAGTGCCCTATTATAACAATGCAATGTACTAATTAGATTATGTCGGGATGGTATGGATATAACAAATGTAGCTCGAACCCATACAATGGTCATCATGAACATCAAAGCACATAAGCATAATTTCACACTAAGGATCAATTTGTAGGTCAAGGAGTAGTACCACATAGTATCACACAATAATGGACAGAGCAATCAAGATAACCCGATAGAGATCCATAAGGGAAACATTGACTCTCCCTAACTGACTCATCACCCATCTTTCCCGTGAGACTCGGATACGACTTTTTATGGCAAGAAGACACCGGTTGATCGTCATAAGAATTAAGAAAGACAACCTCGGAAACACTTACCTTCTAACTTGGAATTACATCAAAAGCCAACTTCCAAAACTCTCCCAAGCAACCCTCATATCCACCCATGATTCCGGAAACAATATGTTTACCACCCGATTTCCCGTGGAGGAGACCGATATTCGAAGGGAGGACTTGATTGAACTGTCAAAAGGGTTCATAAGGGAAGGGGCGGTTCCACAAAAGCTGAGCTTAACCATATAAGGAGAAGAAGGATACTCCCGCTATCCCGTTCGCACAGATCATTCAATCCTCATTCAATAATTAGGACATACCAATACTCATTCAATACTCATTAAATAGTTAGGCATATCAAGCACTCAACATAGAATCGCTCAATGACAATTACAATGATCTCCTTGGAATCTTCCAGACCCAGCTGTAAAGAACAAGCTAGTATTTCACCTACCCATTCCCAACTACATCCAATAGGGATGGTCTAGCGCCTTTTCTAACCACTCGATCCCTTATTAGTTGGTTCTCCTCTTTTATCATAAACCAAGTTCATATTTAGTCCAATTGAGTTATGCATATTAAATTCATTTTGCCCCTTTTAAAACATCTTCAAATCCTTTGAAATTCATGGGCAATTTTCCAAAACGTACACCCGACCCTTGCGTACCCCAATTGCACAACCTCGCTCTGATACCAACTTTGTAACTGCCTGGATATAAATATCCGAGATACGTTTCGAAGGTTGGATACCTTCGTTCGGATATTGCAATTCAGGTACGGGTCGAGGTTTCAAACCTCTAAAGATCAATCAGTATTCAAGCGGGGATTTCGAACCGCAATCAATCGAAGTCACAAAAATTCAATTTAAACGAAAGTAAAGCAGATGTACGGTTTAGATACAAAACCCACGGCAGAGCCGGGTCAAAACCTAAACATATATTCTAAAGTCGTATAGCCAAATTAGCGGGGTTAGACAGATTCTTTGCAATCGCCCGGTGGATTTTCCCACGCCATAGAGACAGGGAGCAATCATACCTAAAAACAAGTGGTGCGAGCGGGATCAGACCGAGACCCCAACACACCTTGTCCCGCAAGCGAACATACACATACGCTAATATAAAGATGCTTTGATGCAATGCGGAAATTTAATCACAATAACATGCTCCTAATTTACAATATGCGGAAAAGAACTGTAAAAGGCCAAAGACAATGCCAAGTGGCATATCACTCTCCTACCTCTGCACACCCCTTCCCGTTAGTGCAGAGACTGGCCAGTTCGGTGCTATAGCATAGCAATTTCCTCGTGGTGGTGCACTAACCACGACATCATCATATCATATCATATCATCTCATCTCTTGCCTGATGGTGTTGGGCTATCATATCATGCTCATATCGACTCGATAGACTCAGGGCACCCGATGGGGCTGGGCTACCCTATGACCATAGCAAAGACTCTAGGACTATCATAGATAACGGTCCTTCTGTATTCAAACACACAAAGTAACCGAATGCTCATTCATAAGTGCAATCCTAGCATGATACTACATGGCATGCTTTAATGCTTATGCAACACCTAGTATGTCATATATTCACAAGCAGGTATTCTCTTTCGAATCTGAGTAAGCCCATAAAGGAACTTACCTGAAGATGCAGAACAGCAAGATAACACAAGTAAGGGCCCAAATGCAAGTCCAAAGCAATCCAAAAGAAATACACATATCATCAAGACATTTCCGTAAGCTACCGGACCAACATTCATACGCACGAAACCCAAGTTCAATACACTCAAAACCAACCGATAGTAAAACCGTTTCCCAAAACCTTTCTGATACGATCAAATCGACCAAAACATTCTTCCAATCAACCCATTGATAAAATCATACCAACCATATTTTCCAAACTCTTAAATCCAAATTTTAAGTCAACTCATTTTCAAAATAATTCTCAGATCCGGCCCACAAAATAGGCCTAAAAGCCAACCCAAAACTGAAATCAGAATAAAAGAAGGAGGGGGGCCCGCGCCTGAGGTGTCGGCTTATGTGGAGGTGGGGCCCGCAGGTTCTCCTTCTTCCCCATTGCCCTTGCTGACAGAAGGAAGAGAAAGAGGGCTGATGCGCTCGGAATGGAGGAGGAGGAGGCTCCCTCCAGCGGCGACCCCTCCCCGACTGCCCTCACGGAAACTCTCTCCGACACCCACCAACGATAGGACATCAAAACGGATCTAAAAGGGAAAGAAAGAGAGCTCACCGAATGGCCTTCGAAGCTTGACGGAAACGCTCATCGGTGGTGCCACAGGCTTCGTCGGAGGTCGATACCAAGAGATCTTGGCCTGGGACGTGAGGAGAGTGAATAAAGGTTCACCTTTAAGTGGATTTGATTTATAAACGGAAGGCTTGAACTTACCGTTCGGGCTTGGAGAAAACAGGAGAATCGAGGGAAGACGTGGGTGACTCCGGGCCCTCATGGCCGCTCTCGGCGCTTGGTGGCTGCTACTGGCTTGATGGAGGAGGCTCGACTCTTCGTTGGCGAAACAGGGGAGGATGCTACGGACTCGACGGCTCGAACAGGACGAGGACGAGAGAGGAGGAGGGAGGCTGGTGGTGGAGCTCAAACAACGACGGCGGCTTGGGTGGTTTGGGAAATCTGAAATGAAAAGGGTGGGCTTCTTGTGGGTTTTCAGAAATGGAAGCAAGGAGGAGAGGAGTAGGAATTGAATCAAATGGGGAATTTAGGAGCTGGGTTTCAAATTAGAGGGAGTGAGAGGTGGGGGGACCAAAGGCCAATTGGGTTGGCCATTTTCTTGTCTTCAAGCTGATTCTGCAACAGCCAACAGGGAGGGGGTGTACTGTAGTACAGCGACAGCAGCGTGGGGGAAGAGAGAGGGAGAGAGAGAGAGAAATAAAAGAAAAAGTAATGAAAATAAAAGAAATTGGTCCACTAAAGAAATTAAATTAGCGGAATAGACTCAAAACCCACTCGCCCGATCGAATCCCGACTAAATCAAATTTAAATCAAATTCCAATTCAATTACAAGATAAACGGAATTAAATGAATTTCAATCAAAACTCGGCGTTTAAATTAATTTTTATTAATACTCGATCTCGAAAGTGAAAATCAAATCCCGTCAAAATCCGAAATTTAAATGATGCCGAAAGGATTTTAAAATTGAACTCGTGCTCGAGGACAGTTTTTTTCTCCGCTTTTACAATTTGCAATAATTCATGACATATTTAATTAAAATAAAAATATCATATATATAAATTATATTCAGTCTTTATAGCTTTTGACAAGGTTAGTGCTTAAAGATTATATGTGTGGGATGATGGTTTTGCTCTTCTTGATTTTGGATTGCTTGAGGACAAGCAAAATGTTAAGTATGGGGGAGTTTGACAATGCATATTTTTAATAGGCATTATAGGGTAGTTTAGATGTATTTACATTGTAGAATATGCATGTTTAGTATTAATTTAGATTAAACTCTTTTTGTGGTAAAGTTCGGAATCTACGCTATTTCGGTTAGCTCCTCAAATTAACTCCCCTTTGCATCCTCAATGATAGTGTCCTTAGATAAGTTAGTGTAAGGTTGTTCTCCGTCTGCATTCCGACCAAAGACTTTCACTTTATCACTGAAAGTATAATCCCAACTAGAATGTGCAGACTTTTCCTGTCATTACAATAAGCATAATCCAATGAACATATGCTAAACAAATAAAATTTAATCCACAAAATAAACTACATTCTATTATAGGGTATTTCATACCTCGTTATCGTTCCCATCATCATTTTCATTGATCAACAAATCAACTTTGGTCATCGAAGACAGGTTGGATGTTTCCCTTTGAGGCATAATTATCTTATCTAACCTCTCTTCTATCATTTGAAGTCTTTCAACAAATGACTTCTCAATCCACCTCATAGTATGTGCCAACTCTGTGATAGCACCCATGAAATGTCTTGAGTTTAGTGAATTGTTAAGAGGAAGAATTGAGTTAAACAAATATGAATATAAGTGCAAACCAATCCTTTATCCGTGCAAATATATTTTAAGACATCATCCTGCTGTAGTAGAAGTTAGTCAGCATCGATCCACAAGGAAGCATGTCAGCGGATCCTAGATAATCCTCGAAAGCTCACGTCTTGATCGACCAGAAGCCTCGATCTCGAGTAGGGTACTCGACGTCGACCTTGGCTGTCGATTGCTACTGCAAAAGAAGACCTATAGAGACATAAATGAGAAGTCGATATCGACCAGGGGTGTCGATATCGATGTTAGTAGAACATGTCGACTTGGCTCAGAAAACTGCCAGTCGACACAAGGCACTCGATCTCGAGTTTGGTACTCGATATCGAGCTCAGCAACAGGAAGGATGGACGTCAACACAAAAGATCATCGACGTAGACCAGATGGGTCAATATCGACCTATTGGGTCGATCTCAAGTAGTCCTGTAGTAGCGTTAGTTGTCGACAAAGAAGGTCGAAGACAAATAGGATGGATAAAGAAAGATGGACAGAAAAGAATAGATTTTTATGATTAATAAAACATATAAAAAGCAACACCTAAGGCTAGGGTTTACCACAACGTTAACCAATGCATGCGTAAGGTAAATAAGACGGACAATTGTGCTATCTCACCCGAGAGACAAGCTTTCACCGTACACTAATGATTAGGAATACTCTTGCAAATAAACCTAATTTTCTTTACCAATTTTATGTTTATAACCCAAATTTTTAACATGAATCCCTTTTCTTGCGATAAGGACTAAACATAGAATCGTAGGAGATGATATAGACACAACGATATCAACAACAAGTCCTTACCTCAAACACGCATGGCTAACGTCAGGCTGACCCCGACCCTAGAAGCTTGGGGAACTACTCGCACTTCATTGCAATAAACATCATTGATGGAAAATAAGAAACTTGCATTAAACAACTCTTCGAAACTTTAGAATCCAACGTCGGCTTTCGCAAACGCCAAACCCTAAAGCTTCTTCTACTCTCTAACTCTATTGATTGTTGTGTTGTGGAATGTGGAATGAATAAAAGACCAGCCCCTAGGGCTTTATTTATAGCCTACTAATCCTTGCCAGCAAAGGAGAGTAGTTCTAATCCTACTAAAACTTCTATATAAAATTCTATCCTATCATAGATAGGATGACACATTATTAAGGTAATTATAAAATATCCTAGGGTAAAAAGACAAGTTCCCTAGGACATAATCTATCTAATAAAGAAGATAAATCGAGGCTTAGATTGGATAAATCTCAAAGCCGTGTCCTCAATCCGCTTGCAAACCGTGTAAATTTCCACTCGATATCGACCAGATGACTCGATATTGAGGTCTCTATTTCAGCTCGACGGTCTTCACTTTACTCACGCTCCGGGGTCTACTCGATGTCGATACCTCCACTCGACATGATGTTGTGTCAAGTGCTTCAATAGGTTTGTTGCTCTCTCGATCGACTCTGGGTGTCTATGTCGAACTGGCATGTCGATCTCGACCTGTCTGGTCGATATCCACCTCTTTTCTACTTCTCTTGGCTTTCTCGTTTTGACTCCGACTCCACTCCAATTCCTACATATTTAGATCAAAACTTGTGCAGACTCTATTTCTTGCACGTTAGCTCATTCTACACAAATTTGTATTATTTTCAACCTTTACTTTGGGTATCGAATGAAATATGAAGTTGAAACATGCAAATAAAAAGACATTAAATATGTACATCATGAATCTACATTGCTCTCCCTGTGATTCGTCCCAATATCAACCTCTAACTGCCTCCATTCAGTCCTCCTTGTACTGGCACTTGTCTATGTGCTCTTGACTATGTTGTCAAAGTGCTTATCTCTCTCTTTGTCTGAAAAATGACACTTTGATAATATCTCTTCCTCGTCTTATTCGGCCACCAAAATCGCGTGGACTTGCCTTTCTTCGCTGGCCAACTCTTTCTCTAGTTGCTCGTGGTCATGCTCCTCCTCGGAAGACCATCGTATACCACGAGGAATTGCATCTTCATTCAACTTCCTTGCATAAAGAATCACAATCACAGGCACAACTTCATAGATCCAAATCCACAATAACATTCAACAATACTTATCATAAAAATTAACATTCTATAACTAAAAAGGCAACACTTCCATTTGCTTCATTAATTTATTCACTGACCAATACATAAAATTTGCATATTTCTAACAACTCCAATTGAACGCCCAATCATGTAAATAATCAAAATATATTATACATTGTCTTTTATAATAGCTAATTAAGAATCAAACAAATAACTAGTGGCTAGTAAGAAATTACCAGAAAAGAAAGAGGCAATCCTTGAATGGAGTATGGAATTCTACCCTCAGGTTTAGTTTTTTTAGTTTTCTCCAATCTTTTTCTCAAAGCCTTTGTCAAACTTCTATGAAACTCCAAGTAGCCCTTCCTTCCCCATGGATATGCATAAAACCTACCATATTTTGTAGAAGCTTCACATGCATAGGATTGACCTTTCTCTTCTTATCACTCCCAAGAAGTATACACTCCACTAGCAATAGCAATACCAACTTAAATTTGTAGTTGTTGTCATTACGCACCGCTTGGAATCTCTCCAAAAGAGCTTGCACTATCATCTTCTCACCATCCAGGTCACCAAAATACTTCTTCGTCACAACGTCAGTGCCTTTGATAACGACATTCGGTGGGCATTCGCAGCATCAACCAATAACCATGCAGTATTCCTTCATTGAAAATTTTGTTTCCTTTCCACCAACACCATACCATGTCTCGCACAACTTCTTTTTTTTGAAGTTGCTTCATCAATACACCATGTATAAACTGGGATGAGTATGATACCTCTTGCATCATCTTTACGATTTTCCTTAACCGTCCATTTAAAATTCTTTCCCAATCTCCGGGGGTGAGACGTTCTTCAATCTAAGAAATAATTGTCTTTCTGGCATTTAGATTTATTCTTCAATAAATAGAGTCCCCGGTGTAAAATTTATATTGTATCTACGGATAAATCAATATTTGCAAGTAATTTGAGAGAAAAGATAGACTTATAGCTTCCAACTTCATAACATTTTTTTCCCATGGTTAAGTAGTTAACATAAGCTATCACTTCAGGCTTTTTGGGAATCAGGCCCTATTACTTTGTTCTGAGTGAAAACTAAGCATTTGCTTAACCTTTCTACTTTGTATTCAGTAGATTCTATTTGACAATCCAGATATTCGCCTAGCTGAATATTTATACAATATTTGCAAATAATTTGAGAGAAAAGATAGAAGCTTCCAACTCCATATCATTCTTTGCATCAATGGAAACAAAAATGCTTGGCAAGACAATCAATTGAACATGAAAGAAGAGAGCATGAAATTAAAGCAAAATGCTTGGCAAGAAATTGGGACCGAACAAAACAGGTTGAAACATAATTAATCAGTCATGTGTTCAACTAATATCTATTAGTTAAGCATTGTAGTTTGGCATTGCAGTTTGGAGATTTTTTTTATCAATTCCATTAATTTTCCTCTGTTTCTTCAACCACAACCAAAGATAGAATCACCAAACAATTGCACTTACATCTTTTTTGAAGCCAAAATCGAAAACCCTAGAATATGGAATGCCAATTTTGGCAGAAATCAGATTCAATGTTTCAGTCATCAACAATTGCAATTGAAGGCAGAGGTAAGCAATTAACAGACCATCAACAATCAGCTCCTACCCTAAGTCTCAGATGCACTACCCATTGCAGTAATAAACACAAGAGAATGGAGGAATCAAGCAACAAACCTAGGGTTTCTCGACTTCGATGACAGATGGCTTCCACAGACGACACTAGACCTGATGATGACAGATGGCGACCGCTCCGATCTCCTCGTCGGTGTTTATCCTGGCTAAGACGATGGTGGCGGCAGAACGGTGGCGGTTGATGATTTGGGGCGAAACCGAAGTGCTAATGGCAAGAGGACTAGATGAGGAAGCTTAGATGAGGTCACTGCCAGATGAGAGAAGTGCTGATGGCGAGACTGAAGAGCGGAATCCGGTGAGAATCCGCCAACAGAGGAGGCGCTTCATCTTCGATCGTCTTCTTCGTTCTCCCCGGAGAGGAGGCGCACTGTTTTTTTTTATTTTCTGATTTTTTTCACTTTTTATCTTGCATTTACTTTTTTTAATTAGGTTTTATCTTGCTTATACTGTTTTTGCTATTTTTCCATTTACAATTTTTTTTCTTTTTCTTTTTTTTTCGTTTTTGTTTTTTCGTTTTTATTACAAAATAGGAAAATATGGTTTTTTTTTGTTTTTTTTATTTTACATTATTTTTTCATTTTGGGCATATTTGCAATTTTTTAGGCATTTTTGCAATAAAATTAGGCATTTTTGCCATAAAGTGAAAATCAAGGCATATTTGCAAATCTCCTATGGATTTTGGGTATTTTTTGCTATTCCTCCAAAAAAAAATTGTCTAACTAGATTGTCCTATCATTAAATGATGCCAACTATTTATAAACATTTCAATAAATTTGTATGCATATTTTCTAATATCTTCTAAATTAGGTAATTTTTAAAAAGATCATGAATTATTAAATCATATATGTTCATTTTCAAAACAATGATGTACCTAATATTGGAAATATCATATTAAAATAATGTAGTTAATATATAAAAAATTAATAATTTTTATATATAGTATATGATATGTTAATACCGTTATATGTCATATTTTGATAAAAAAAGATTTTGTAGTAAAAAGTTTAATCAGTTAAATTTTTACATCTCATTAATAATGTCATGTATTTAGCCACACATTTATATTATTTAAAATATTTTATTACTTAAAAATTTGAAAATACATTTCTAAACATTTATTGTTTATTTTCAAATATCCTATACAATACTAAAATAATAAATTTTTTTCACATGTCATCATTTGGTTAAAAATTTTCCCTAAAAAAAATTGTCTAATTAGATTGTCCTATCATTAAATGATGCCAACTATTTATAAATATTTTAATAAATTTGTATGCATATCTTATAATATCTTCTAAATTAGGTATTTTTTAAAAGATCATGAATTATTAAATCATATATGTTCTTTTTCAAGAGAATGATGTATTTAATATTGGAAATAGCATATTAAAATAATGTAATTAATATATAAAAAAAATTAATTATGTTTATATATAGTATTTTATATGTTAATACCGTTATATGTCATATTTTGATAAAAAAAATATTTTATAGTCAAAAGTTTAATCTGTAAAGACTTTAGATTTTCAAATAATAAATTCTAAATAAATTAATTAATTAAATTAGGTTTAATTCGGGTATTTTGAGAAAAACTCTTCCTCAACTTGATAAATCGACTTTGAACCTCTTGAAGCGGATTCCGACCTCAATTCAAATCTTGGTGAGCGATTCCGGCCCTTCAACTCGAGATTAAAACGAATTTTGGATGGCGATATCCTTTTTGGGATTAAAAAAATGTAATTAATCGAGAGAGCGGGAATCGGAAAACTAACTCACGGGAACTACCTTTGGGATTCGAAATTTGCGTGCTCGGGATCGAAATTCCCGCTCTACCTTGTTCTGACCCAATCCAACAATCAGCCCAAGCTTGGAGCCATGTGACACATTTAAATTCAAACCAAAGATTCCATTTCCTCAAATGGTGAAACACCCGAAAATGCTTTTCTTCCCTCCCTTACCCACACGTCCTTTAAATAGCATGGATTCAAGCATGCTTCCTCTTGATCTTATCCAAATCTCAGCAGCCCCAATCCCTCTTTTGACCATAAAAATCTGAATTTTTTGCGTATTTCCTCACCATAAAATAAAACTCAAATCCTAGCTAACAAAGGCTCCAAAACCTTATCCTACTATCCCTCTTCTTCCCTTCCTTTTCTCCATTACCATGAGAAATAAGAGCTCCACAAATCTTCCTTGTTCAAGCAGCTGAACAACCTCCACAACAGCCCCAAACTGCCACCTTCTTCTTCCTCTTCTCCGCATGAGAGCCGAGATCTCTCTAGCTCACTTCCTCCATGTTTATGTCCAAAGAAGGCCAAGCTAGCCTCTTTTTCCCTTTCTTCCTTCAAGGACCAACAATAGTAGCTCCCACATCCTCCCCTTGACATCCTCCAAGCATCAACATGAGCTCAGTAGCCCGGAGAAAAACCCTCGAGATGCCATTGAAGAGCACATCTCGCTGTTTTCGGTTTTAAGAGCGGTAAGAGCTCGTTTTCCCTTCATTTCACCTCCTACTAACTCAAAGGTCAAACCTTAACATCCATATACATCCTAGGCACCTTGGTTCAAAGATCCAGCCTAAGAGCAGCCCGAAGAGCTCCGATGAGCCAAAGGACAGCCCCTCGACCTCTCTCCTCTGATTTTCGGTTTTGAGCTAGGTAAGGGTCGTTCTCCCTTTCTTTCACCTCCAAACTGAGTAAGACACTTCCTTTAACACCCTCACATGCCCCCTAGGCACCCTCGTGTAAGATGTAGCTCAAACGAACCTCGAACAAGCATCCATGTGCAAACCGAAGAAGAAGACCTTTGGGTGAGCATCCTCATTTTTCTCGATTTTTCGTGTCATTTTGTGCTATGTTTTCAAAGGTGTTATAAATGGGTTTTGAAATGAATGATTTGATGGATGAACTTGGGTTTTCAAAAAGGTATTTGTGAGATGTTTTCAAGGGCCGAAAAATCCTTTTCACTACTTTAAAAAGGGATTATTTTGGAAGACGTACTTAAACTAACTTGGGAATCTCTTGCTTGGACTAACTCTTTGAGTAATTATGATATGTTGTGATATGCTATGATATGTTATGATGTGTGATGTGAGTATGTGACTTGAACATAATATGTGAGTAAGATAATGTTATGATGATATGTGCTATATGAATGCAAGCATGATTACTGATATGATCTTAAGCATGATATGATACATGATGATGTGAGTATAAATGTGAGTTATGTTATGAATATGTTATGATGTGAACTTATGTTAAAGTATGTCTTATGTGAGATCTTCACTTGATGAATATGAAAGTATGGTGTATATATGAATTGACTATGATGTGCTATAGGAGTATAAATATGATGATGTTGTAGCCATGGAATATGATGAATGATTATGAAGCATGAAATGTTATATGGCCTATGAGATGTTACTATATGTTGAACTTATATGAAGATGAGCATGGTTGGTACTTGATGAGCTATATGAGGTTGTGATACGAAATGTGAGATGGTATATGATGATTGATGGGAGGAATTGGGAATATGATGAGGAGACTTTCAATACGTGGAATTATATGAAATCATGTGTGCTTGTATATTTAAATAGATAGACTTATATTTTCATTGTGACTACTAGGTGATCTTAAATTGTATGATTGCTACCTTGTTGTTCTGCACCACCAGGTAAGTTTCGAAGAAACTTACTCAGATTGATCAGAAATCCTCCCTGCTTATATGTGCATGATATACTAGGTGCTGCATATCATAATAGCATGTCATGTAGCATCATGCTAGGATTGCACGAATGACTGAACATCCTTATTCTGAATGCGCATGTAAACAGAACGACCGCTATCTATGAAGTTATCTAAAGTCGTTGCTAGGGTCATAGGACAACCCAGTCCCATTGGGTCTTGTCCTGAGTCATATGAGTCATGAGTAACACCTTACTTTTATTATTACGAGCCATCATGATGATGATGATGAATATTACGAGCATCATGATGATGATTATAAGCATGATAATTATATAAATGAATTGGAAATGGAATGCACTCTCGAGCCGGCAGTCTCTATCTTCAAGAGGGGGTGGTGGTAGGAAATTTACTATTTTTGCATATATATATATATATATATATATATATATATATATATATATATATATATATATATATATATATATATATATAAAAGTGTAGTAGATTAACCACATAATTGTAAATGACTTGTCACTCGACCATATAAAAGTGTAGTAGATTAACCACATAAAAACATGTTTTGATCCGGCTCCGCCGTGGCACCTTGTATGTACGCGATTGTTGGTTTAAGCGGAGTTGTTTTCCCGACATAGTACTTAAGACAGGTACAGGTGTATTAACATCGGAGACGGTGTATTAACATCGGGTCTCCAACGGACCTCATGAGATCTTTGGGAATGAAATCCCCCTTTCAACACTAAACTTTCAAAATTTAAAATTTCAACCGGTACTTGGTGTGCAAGATCCGAACGAAGGTATCCGATCTTCAAAACATAACTCGGGTTAATAATCTCAGGCCGTTACAAAGTTGGTATCAGAGCGAGATTTTCGCAATCCGAATACAAAAGGGTTGAAAAGGATTTTGGAAAACCGCCCAACAATTTCAAAGATTTTAAATGGATTTAAAAAAGGGCAAAATGAATTTAGTTGGACCTAGGATAGCAAATAGGATCAAACTCGCAGGTAGAGACCAAGGCGATAGATCATCCCTTAAGGATGTAGAATAAGGGAATGGTAAACAAAATACTAGCTTTCTATTCATAGATGTGATACGCTAAAACATACACCGCAAGTGTACGGGTTCAGTTGTAGTATATTGAGTGTCGTATCCACAAGGACTATGTGATATCGATTGCCAATTCAAACAGATTTAACTAAGTCAATAAAAATGCGAGAGAAATGTTTATGTGGAAAGGAGGAAGCAACCAACTAAAAAGAAACAACTATACAAAATTGGTATTAAAACAATGGATACGAGGCAAATCTAGGGTAAAGAATCACCACAACGACACTTTAGTAAATTAATATTGATATTCGTGCCACACATTGTTTGAGTTTGTTGAAGGTAGATTGTCTAAGGTAATCGGAAATCTTCTTTCGGTATCAAAGCGAATGTGTCTAAATTGGTTAACAATCTCCTTTCGGTATCAAGCAACCAATTTAGACCCTTTATGTTCATAGAATTCAAGATGATAATCACATTAACATCGCCTTTCCGTCTCGATCAATATCAAAATCATCTAAAATATCTATGACAATCTATAAATCCTTAACAAATTCGATTCTCTTTCGATAAATCAAACTTCAAGCTTAATCCTATAGTTCTAATGGATTCAATAGCTTTTCGGCCTAAATTCACCATCTAAATTCTAACTTAGGGTTTTAGTCTTTCGATTTCAAACCCTAAATCAGTTCTAACCAATTTTCATCAATTAGGGCTGACGCAATACGATTAAATCTAACAAATTAATAGACAAACAAATATCAATCTGAATGCTACTAATTCATAGTCGGGATTACCCAAACCCTAGATCGAAGATTCAAGCAAGCATAATATGATAATCAACGAAATAAATCATAGACAAAAATAAAACGCTGAAATAAAATAGAATACAAACCAGGATTTCGTCTTCGATCCAACGTGTATTATACCGAAAGCAAGGAAAAGAAAAAGCCAAATCTAAACTAAACACATAATCGGTCGAAGCCTTGTACGACAAAACTCTGAACTCCCCTTTGAATTCTAAACACGTCTTCAATTTATTAAAATTGCAACCTCAACCTATCAAAATAAATAGTTAAAAAAACTAGCCCAATGCCCAATTATAGATTTAACTCTGGAAAACAGCCTCAAGATTTAGCAACTTCCGTAATTGGCCACTTTAGCTCATTGGGTCCGATCCAATATTTCGCTGCTTCGTATTAAATTTGTGAATTTCCTCAATATTCGCCTCAAAATGCCTGAAACACATAAAAACTAGATGTAGACTCCGAAAATGCAAAATAAAATATATAAAGCATAAAATATGATAAATATGCATGAAAATGACCTAAACTAATATGCAAATGAAACCCTAAAATATGACTAAAATAGACGTTATCAAATCAACCCAGCTTAAACCTTGCTTGTCCTCAAGCAAGAACAAGTGTAAAGATTTAACAAGAAGAATTTTGATTTCTATCCAAACAATGTGTTTGCTCATTTAGATCTAGACACTGGGTTCAAAACAAGGATAAGCAAATCATACAAGTGACAAGTCAAGACATCAATTCCAAGACCTCACATAGGACATATTTTTGTGGAATTCTCCCACTCTTGTGTCTAAGGTATAAATGTTTCGCTCGGGCTCAAATCTTGAAGACTCATCTACCATAAGCTTGAATTAGCGTCCTAACTCTTCACCACTTGGACTATGCACATAAACATAAATCATGAGGTCTTTTCATGAGTTGTAATGGGGCCAAGGTAAGAAACAAAAGGTATGGATTCTTTAGCCATGCGGTGCTAAATCCAGGAAATAGAACTACTTCCTAAACTTCAACAAAAATTCATCTTTTTTCAACACACATACCAAATTTTTCACAACAACCACATCACATAATAAAATAAGCTCAAAAGGTCTAAACTTTTGATAACCCATTCCCTTTTCACAAACTTTTCCTAGCGATGAAGAAGAATTTATTCTAATTTCTTTCTCTCTCTTTCTTTTTAATTTAATTTTTTCTCCTTTTTCTCTTTTTTATTTCACAAATTTTTTCTCTTTTTTTCTTTTCTTTTCTTTTTTAGATTTCTTTATCACAAGGATCTTACAACTTAAACACACCACCCATTACTCAATACATAATCAATCAAAGCACATATTCCTTCTTTTCCACAAAACTATAGATAATTCGATTTCATCCTAATTCCTAGATCGGTGAATAAGGCCAAAATAGGCTCAAGGATAATCTCGTGAAGCTACAAATGTATAGGCAAATAGGCTCAACGGGCTTCAAGAAAAGGATATAACCATGGGCAGCAAGGGAATAATAAGCTTACAAAAATTTCCTCAATCATGTTTATATAATGCACACAAGTCATATATGTGGTCTCAAGAGGTTCTAACGCAAGTTCTAATGATAGAGCAATCAAGATGAGCAATTGACACACAAAAGAAAGATGACTCATGAATGTCAGTCCTAGGCTCAGAAGCACACGACTGTTGTCTTAAAATCTCAATCTCAACAAGTCTCAAGATGATTAGTTTTGAAAACAATTATAGCACAAACCCAATAATCTAAATCATCACAAGCTTTTTAAAATACCTTAGAAGATTTCATCAACCGAAAATCAATCAAGAAAATAACAAGTTCTTCAAGAAGAGCAAGAAATTTTTAAAGCAAGGGTTCATCTCAAGATATCTATATGCAAATGCAAATGCAATGCATGAAATGCACATGAAAAAAATGAAAAAAATTATATGCAAAAATAGAGTCACACAAGAAGTTCCCCACCCCATGCTTAAAATCTACTTTGTCCCCAAAGCAGAGAATGATAAAGAATAGAGAGGACAAGGAAACTGACAAAATATCAGGCACCTTGAGCAATTCTTCAAATTAGCTAAGGAGGGAGCAATGGTGAGCATGAGCACAATTCATCAATCCTAATCCAAGGTAGTAGTGCACGAAGTTATTTTGGAACCTTCTGTGATATCTTACAAAATTCTGGTAACATCTCCATTGTAATTGTGCCTGCACAAAACACGAAAACACAACAAACGCAAGCCTAACAAGTACAACAATATCACAACAGCAACCTGGTTCCAAAAATCAATGAAAATAAGGACCATAGCAGCTAACTCGATTAACATCAGCATTCAAACCAATCAAGAAACCATCCAATCCAAAGCATTCTACTCCAAATCAATAGTAGCATTCAAGAAATTAAGCATAACTCATTGGCAAAATCTAAAAGACTTAACAATGGCACTAAATGAGCACAACATCTACATTTCACTTGAAATAGAATCGACTAAAATTCAGCTGCTCAATAGACAAAAAATCTCAGATTCCAACTCAACCTAGTTAATCAAATTCATTTTAAATTCAGCACATGATTAGAGCAGGTTAGTGACAAAAGTAAATTAGAAGCTGCAGTGCCATAAATCAAACATCAACATGAACAATATCGATATGAGAAAAATGCAAAACAAGCTGTCAAGTCTCAGGTACAAATTTCCTACTAGCAACAAGCACAGTTAGAAAAGACACATGCTCCATTCTTGTGCAACAACTCATGTCACCAAATAGAAAAGACATATCCAATGCACATTAAAATCAAGAACCATTTCAGCAACAAGTACTTAGAGTAAAGCACATCAAACCAATAACCTCATCTATGTTCCCAGGAGTAAATACAATCCATCACTAAAATTCCCACACCAATTTCAACTACAAACTCATACTTCAAAGTTCAAACCTGATAAAATCAGTGGGAATGAAATGTTTGATCCATAACAGATGAATTTGAGATGAGGGACAGAGGGAATACGAACTTAGAAAGGTGCATTGAGAAACAAAAGTTGAAGCCTGGAAGTGGAAGAGGAGATGTTGGGGCCAGGCGTCCTTGGTGGTGCTGGTCGAGGGAGAGATCGGGGAAGAGAGAGCAGGGACTAGTGGGGCGGCTCGAGCAAGAGGAAGGGAGTTGGTCTGGTGGTTAGGGTTCCAACGGGAGGCGGTGGAAGAATCGGCGGAAGGAGGCAAGATGGTGACTGGAGAGAGAGAGAGATAGCGATGAGAGAGGCAGCCGCCAGTCCTGAAGGCGGCGGTTGGGAGTGGTGGTGGTGCGGGGTGAGACAGCGGGATGTTGTGGTGGAGATCCAGCGCCACAGGAGAGGAAGGGAAATGGTGATGGCCTGTGCTTCCGCCGGGTCGAGAGCTAGGCAGTAGAGAGAGACGGGTTTGGGATAGGGAGAAAGGGTCTGTTTTTTTTTTGGAAAATTGATTTTTCAATCAGCCGAGTGAACAACACACTCGGTCGAGTGGACGATCTTATACACCTCCTGGAATCCACTCAGACCAAATGGAAATTCCACTCGACCGAGTGTGTTCGAGTGGTCGATCTTATGCACCTTTTGGAATCCACTCGGACCAAATGGAAATTCCACTGGACCGAGTTAACAACACACTCGGTCGAGTGGTCGATCTTATGCACCTCCTGGAATCCACTCGGACCAAATGGAAATTCCATGGCTCAATCCATCCATCAAGTAGAGTCTTTTCGGAGCGGAATAGTAGAGATCTGTTGAAGTTCAAGCTCCCGAAGAATGTGCTCATCCTCTTCTTAGCATCTCGTCCTTTTATGTCTTCGCTAACCTTGAATAATAGAACCCGCTCCTCGATCCTGCTCTAAAATCTCCATGTCTTCGAACTCCTGCCTCATCTTGAACACATAAAATTTCTGAAAAACATGGAAACTTCATTTGCTGAGCCTCTTGGATCCGCATCATCTCATCCTCAAAATTGGATTGGATCCTTGCAAGTCAAGTCTCCAGTTCAGTGAAGAACTTTTCCATGCGATTCAACTCGGACGATTCTTGTGAATTTTGTGAAGCTTGATCTCCACACACAGGTGGTGCATATCCCTCAGTGAGATCCCTCTCATAAGAAAGGTGAGGATGCAACGTGTAGTACACCTCTTGTTCCTTCCCAAACGGAACTCTCAACATTGGACAATTAGTAGCTACATGACCAAAAGCTCCACAAAACTCACAATAATAAACATAATCCATATCAAGAGTAGAGACCGTTAATGGAAAACAAAAAGAAAAGAAATCTATAGTAAAAGAACGACTTAGAAAAATCAGTCTAAACAAATGACCAATACAAAAAAATAGTCCCCGACAACGGAGCCAAAAACTTGATAGGCTAAACCCTACACCGCAAGTATACGAGTTCAGTTGTAGTATATCATGTGTCGTATCCACAAGGACTATGTGGTATCGATGGCCAATTCAAACAGATTTAACTAAGTCAATAAAAACACGAGAGAAATGTTTATATGGAATTAAGGAAGCAACCAACTAAAAAGAAACAACAATACAAAATTGGTATTAAAACAATGGATACGAGGCAAATCTAGGGTAAAAGATCACCACAACGACGCTTTAGTAAATTAATATTGATATTAGTCCCACATTGTCAGAGTTTGTTGAAGGTAGATTGTCTAAGGTAATCGCAAATCTCCTTTCGGTATCAAAGCGAATGTGTCTAAATTGGTTAATAATCTTCTTTTGGTATCAAGCAACCAATTTAGACCCTTTAAGTTTGTAGAATTCAAGATGATAATCACATTAACATCACCTTTCGATCTCAATCAATATCAAAATCATCTAAAATATCTATGACAATCTATAAATCCTCAAGAAATCCAATTCTCTTTCGATAAATCAAACTTCAGGCTTAATCCTATAGATCCGATGGATTCAATAGCTTTTCGGCCTAAATTCACCATCTAAATTCTAACTTAGGGTTTTAGTCTTTCGATTTCAAACCCTAAATAAGTTTTAACCAATTTTCATCAATTAGAGCTTGCGCAATAGGATTAAATCTAACAAATTATTAGACAAATGAATATCAATCTCAACGCTACTAATCATCGTCGGGATCACCCAATTCCTAAATCGAAGATTCAAGCAAGCATAATCTGATAATCAAAGAAATAAATCATAGACAAAAATAAATCGCTAAAAGAAAATAGAATGCAAATTAGGATGTTGTCTTTGATCCAAAGTGTATTATACCGAAAGCAAAGAAAAGAAAAAGCCAGATCTAAACTAAACACATAATCGACCGAAGCCTTGTACGACAAAACTCCGAACTCCCCTTTCAATTCTAAACGCAGGTTTTTGAATTTATTAACATTGCAATCTCAACCCATCAAATTAAATAATTAAAAAACTAGCTTAACACCCAATTATACATTTAACTCTGCCAAACAGCCTCAAGATTTAGCAACTTTCGCAATTAGCCACTTTAGCTCATTGGGTCTGATCCAATATGTTCGCTGCTCCGTATTACATCTTTGAATTTCCTCAATATTAGCCTCAAAATGCCTGAAACACATAAAAAACTAGATGTAGACTCCGAAAATGCAAAATAAAATAAATAAAGCATAAAAAATGATAAATATGCATGAAAATGACCTAAACTAATATGCAAATACAACCCTCAAATATGATTAAAATAGACGTTATCAAGATGGGCCTAGAAGACTTTAAGGAGTTACACCGCAGAGGTTGGAGTATCTGGGTTGGAAGACCGAGAGGTAATTTCCCCCTTCGGTCAACTGCCCTTTGAAGGGCAGCATAGATCGTCTCTGTGCTGAATGTTGTATGCTTAGGCTAGAAGTCTTATTGGTATATCCTTACTATGAAACATGTATTGAATGTTTGTGCAAATGGGATAGCAGGAGGAAACTTATTCCTATGTAGTGGGGTTTCCAGTCTTGGTAGGACGGTCTTTTCTGTGGTTCAACCCTCCTTGATAATCCCAATTCAGTCGTTCATTCCACAAAACATCTAGGTGTATTAGAAATGGTCGAAAAGTGTCCATCCTCCTCATTTTGAGTCCTACTTCATATTCCGTTATGGGAAATTGGGTCGGTCAGCCAACTATCTTTGTAATGACCCAGATTATGAAATTCGGGTTACGTTCAGAGGGAAGAATTATCCCTCTACTAGATCTTGCAAATCCAAGTTCGAGTTGCTTATTTATTATCGTCAAATTATAACCCTGCTTATGTCTTAAGAATTTTAATGATATAGTTCAAGAAAAGGGGATTTCAAACCCTCAAAATAGTCAAATGATACAAAATGATTTTGTGCTTCCGCACGTAAACCTATCCTTTTTGAACTAGTCAAATCTCACAAATGAATAAAAAGATTGTAAATTAAAGTAAATACAACATGTTTCTAAATGACAGACTTAATTAAAACATTTGTATGGTCAAGTTGTAATAGGTGCGAAGTCTTCTTAACACTCTTGTCCGATGAGGAAACCCCTCTATAAAAGCAAATCAGCAAGCAAAAGGGAGCGGGTACCTGAAACTATACCACAAGTCAAGGTCGAGCCACTCATGCGGGACTGGAAGTTCTCGTTGAGGCCATATAATACGCATATACCTAGAAAAAGGAATGCTCTAATGCAATACTAGAATTTAAATCACCCAAGCATGCTGACAGTTTATAAAACGACCCCAAAGGTCGATTCCGAGGAGCTTGTGGTCGAGGACGGATCACCCTGAAGCTTGGACCAGAAATCGATGAAACTAGTCGATATCGACTGGTATGCCCGATATCGACCACCACTACAGACTACTTCGACTCCTGAAATTTGTGAATTTTTAGTAAGTTTCTTTCTTAACCCTAGTTCTTATATAGTGAGGACACTGTAATCTTTAAGTATGGGGTGGGCGAAAGGCTTACTTGCACAATTTTAACATATTTTGAAATTTGTCATAAGTTATTGCATAGTTTTTACATGTTTATGCAGATTCATACTTAGATAATTTAGTTACTTTTATCTTTAAGCATATTTATCTTTAGTGCATCATAGTTTATTTTCGAAAAAAAAAGAGAAAGAAAAAATGACCCCCATCAAATTTTGAAAATAAAAAAAAGAGTCATGGAAGCTTTTATAAGGAACTTGACGATGCAAAAGTAGATTCATTAGAGATATAACATGAAATTGACTAGTTAAGGGAAGTCACAATGAAGTGCAATTTTTTAGAGAAAACCATGAAAGAGAGGTAAAATTTGAAGTTGCTTTTGACATGTGCATGATAAGATGATGGAGGACTTTATAATTTCCATACATGTTCTCAAGTTCATATCCTAGCCTTACCTATGCATATTTGCAAAAGTCACAAGCAATATATGAGCCTCATCATCATTATTGCTCCACATATATTACATATTGCCCATTTTTTATACCTTATACCCTATCCGGGGACAATGTTGAGAATGGATGTCATCTTTGGAGTTGTTATGTGGAGTTTGTGCAATATTCTTGAAATTGTTGGCAGGAATGAAAGTAATTCTTTGAATTATGGAAAATTTAATGAGTGAAAAAAAATCCGATCACCTCAGGAGATAAAGGTTGGTCGACCCTGCTCGTTGAGATGTTAGTTCAACGAGATGGGACACAAGGTGAGGAGTCCAAAGTACTAAGTATCCGGGGCCATTCATGACACCCATGTTTGCGACTCGCGAGAAGGCAGTACTAAGGTTAGAGAGGTAAAAGCATTATAGAGAAAAAAGCATTGATCGATGAGTGAAAGGTGAGAAATATTATGAAGAAGGAATGTGGAATGTTTTGGAAAGAAAGTTTATTTCCCCGGATTAACACCACATTGCCAAAAAAAATTAGCCCACATTTAGCCTTCTACCGATCTACTTCTCATAAGCTTGCAAAAGTCCTCTTGATTATTAATGCTATGTTGCAAAATTGTTATTATGCATATAACCCTCCTTTTATGAGTATGATGTTGCTTTTATTCACAGGCATGGATTTGGTTGACATTAGTACCTTTTCGAGGATGGCAATTGAGTATAGGGACATGTGAGAATGAATCTATGATGTTGAGGGTTTACTTTCTTCCCCTGAATGACTATTAAAAGTATTGCTTGGGGACAAGCAAGCTTAAGTATGGGGTGTTTGATGTGCGCACAAATTGCCATATTTTTTATGCACATTTATGTCCATTTTAACGTTATTTGCATGCATATTAGAGGGAAATCATAAGAAATGCATTTTTGTCAAATATAGAGGTCTACACCAGTTTTTATGTTGTTTCAAAGAATTCGAGATGAAAATGGACGGAATTTGGACAAGAGAAGAAGAGCGGAAAAAGAACTCGAGGTCTACTGAGAGGTCGAAATTGATGATGAACCTCGACATTGAGTGAAACAGAGCAACCAGGAATCGAGCAGAGGAGAAATAGAGCATGTCTACACAACAGAGGTCGATATCGATGTCTGAAGGTCGATATCGAGTGAACTGAATCGAGGATAAAGATAGTATTCGAGTGCCGATCCGAGGACGAAAAGATTGCTCAAGATAGAGATACCGAGAGGTCGATATCGAGGTCTTATGGTCGATATCGATGTCGCTGTAGAAAGATTCGACTCAGTTTTTGATAGAATTCTATTCGAAGCATTTGAGATAATCCTAAAGTCGAGATCTTCTATCATTAAACACCAAACTTATCATTTTATGTTATTTACCTAAGTAATTTAGTTGTTTTACGTTATTTATGTTTTATCTTAGAGAATAAAGATAGGTTTTCGAATCCTTGGCTAGCGAGGTTTGAGATCTATAATTAGGGGCCATTAGGGCTGAGTTT
Organism: Persicaria maculosa; assembly: GCA_963922045.1. Lineage (NCBI taxonomy): Eukaryota > Viridiplantae > Streptophyta > Magnoliopsida > Caryophyllales > Polygonaceae > Persicaria > Persicaria maculosa. Next base: position 19,263,917 of record OY998265.1, on the reverse strand, counting down.
AATCATCCAAGTTTTCAAGCAAGAAGTTCAATTTTTAAATAGGGAATAGCGAGTTAGAGAGAGAGAGAGGTCGAGTGGGGTGGTGAAGCGAGAGTGGAGTGGCTTTGTTCGGTTTTACTTTCTCTTTTGCAATTTCAATACAAAGTAGTTTCTTTTCCATGATGATGATGAGTTCAATGATGAAGCATGAGTAGTCAACCCACTTCTAGGGTCGGGGTGAGCCCGACGATAGCAATCTAGGGTAAGTGCATCAAAGGTATGATTTTTATGAGATTCCGTCTTCTATCCTATGCACGATCCTTTGCGAAATTTGAGGAGATTCATTGTTTGCATTATTGAAGCGAAAGCCAGTCATATTGTGAATTTGGATTACTCATGAATTGGATAGTAACTCTTAGGATTTATGCGAGAGCCTCTAATCACCTAAAAGTTGGTAACGAAAGTTATTTGACGGAAAGACATTAAATTTCATAACTTTAGCATCATACTTGCATGATTATCGTTGTGGCATGAATCCCCGACCTTGGAAGCTTTAAGTTAATAGAAGTTCATAAAAAGTTTGAGTTTTATTTATGTCCACAATTCTCTAACCATTCTACTTTCTTCGGACTTCTTATCCGACACATTAGGTTCATATACAGTTACTGTTGCTAACATCAAAATCGACTGGCATGGTCGATATTGAGCAATAACATCGATATCGAGTTTCTGCTGGAGTCGAAACTTGATCGTGATTGCAACATAGGAAGCGCTGACATACCACCTTGTGGATTCGATCCTGAATTACCCTACCACAATATCGAGAGGGATTCTTGTATTTTATTTGCTTTAATAAGGGAGTTAGCTTAGTTTGAGTTTGAATATATTTTATATCTGAGCGAATCAACCTCCCCCTAACAAACAGCCAACCCGCGGCTCGTGCATAATTTCCGAATCAGACGAGAACTTTAATTAGGGTTTTTATATTATTTTTGGTCGACTCTTTGGAGACTTTTAAAAAGACTTTTCTAGGTTATTCTATCATTCACCGTGTGCACTTTAGAGATTATTGAGAGCAACGTTTGAGCATGAGCAACTAAACTCTCAAGGTTTCGCCTACAGTTTGGACCTTTGATTGTTGAATTGTAAGTTTCTTAATCTAGTTCTTATTTCTATTCGAATGTTTTGACTTCTTTGCGCTTAATTCCTTGAATTTGTTTTATTCTCTCTGACCTGATCAACTAGTGAAAGTAGATTCCTTCAATTGCTAGGGTTTTGCAGATTCCTCGTAGCGAACCTTAACCCAAGTGGTAATCATATCCCTTTAGGACTCGTAGAACTAATTGGATGTAAAGGAAGTTGAATATATGTTAAATATCGACTCGTAGCTTGATATTTCATATACCTTGGTTAATTTATATTCTTAAGGCTATCTCTAGGTTAAATCTTAAATGTGTTAGGGTTATTTAGAGGTCAGAATTATTAGGACTCGTAGGACTAGTAATTTACCTAAGATCTAGACAAGGACATTCGTAGAAAAATACAAGAACAAGAGGCCGAAACAAGGATCAAATTCATCAATTGAAGTGATAAATTGTAGGTGAACCTATTTCTCTCCATTGCATTTTACAACCAACTTTATTCTGTTTGTATGCATCCGGTTTGATAAAAGGCAGATATTTTTCTCACCAAACTCTCTTTTCTCTACTTGCGATTGAATTGACACTCGAATTTATTAGATTTCCCTATGGATCGACCTCTTTCTTACCATCTATACTAGTTGTAGGTTTGAGTATTATTTGGCAGGATCAACGACATGTTTTCCTCTTATTAAAGTTGACGCCGTTGTCGTGGATCTCTTGTTAATTTCTTGTGTTATTTAATCGCTAACCTTGATGTGGACCATGTTTATGGTCTGCACCAGTGCTACTAATCCATCTTTACTTCTGTTTGATTCAGATATCTAGAGGACTCTTTCCAACCTAAGGCGGGAGATTTGCAATAACTTTCGCGAATTACCTTTCGATCAAGAAGTCGAAGGGACTGCAGAGATGGGTGACAACGTGTTGGATAATGCGAACCCAAGCTTAAGGCAACTCATAGCACTGAATCTGCAAACACAACCATTGGCGGTGCAGTTTTTAGGGCTTACTGATGGGACCAAGTTTGAGTTCAAGGCTCAATGGATCCAGTTTCTACCTAAGTTCCATGGGTTGAGTGGCGAGGATCCTAACAAATATTTGGCTTCCATGCCATAATTGAGAGCATGAGACCAGCCGATGTCATAGAGGATCAAATCAAGCTACGAGCTTTTCCTTTCACATTGAAAGATTTGGCTAATGGTTGGTTTTACTACTTGCCTGCAGGGAGCATTACCACCTGGAAAGAGATGAAAAGGTTGTTCTTAGAAAAGTACTTCCATGCTACCAAGCTAAATTTTCTTAAGAAGGCCATCAACAACATCACGTAATTAGCAACTGAGACTTTGTATGAGTATGTGGAGCGATTCAAAAAGCTTTGCTTAAATTGCCCCTACCATGGTCACTCTCAACAAGACTTGGTGCTTTATTTGCATAGAGGTTTGCTTGATGATAAGCGTCGAATGGTGAATGCTGCTAGTGGGGGTAACATTCTCAGCGAGACCCCAAATGATGATATGGAGTTGTTCTCAAAGCTTGTTGAGAGGTCCAGATAATAGAGTAAGAGGGCAAACCCCCGTGGAGTACTGGGTGTAGATTCTTCAAGCTCCAATTTGCAAGCCGATATGATGGAAATGAAGGATATGATGAGAAGGATGATGCTCAAAGGGACACCTCAACAACTCAAGGCATGTCGGCTTTGTGATGATCCCTCACATCCAAACGATATGTGCCCACTACTTTAGGAGCCTAATGTTGAGCTTAACGCCATGGGAAACTTTGTTCAACAGAAGCCCAGGTATGGGAATTATGCTAACCCTAATCATTTCAATAACAATTATAATGTAGGTTACCAGGGGTATGGCTATGGTAATCACCAGGTCCCTTTCAATCCACAAGGGGGACCCCAACATAGGCCTCAACAACAATTCAATTCCAGGCATAGAGGGCCTCCACCACAGGATCAATCAACTAAGGACCCTATCAAGACCCTCACAAGGATAGTCATGAGCCAGGTTAGGCACTCCAAGAATCTGGGGAAGCAAATTAGCCAATTGGCTCATTCGATGAGCAAATTATAGGCTAAGGACTCAGGAAAACTACCATCTCAAATGGTGGTGAATCCCAAGGAGAACGTCAGCGCCATCATACAAAGAAGTGGTAAGGAACTGATTACCACTCACCAAGATGACGGAAATGATGGGGATTCTGAGCAGTGTAAAGAAGATGGAGAACAAGATCTTCAAAATCGCCAACCACCCTGCGGCCACCCTAAGCCACCCCGCTGCCAAGGTGATTCTGAAGGGGTGGATTTCAGCGAGCCGCCCCGCGGCCACACCTAGCCGCCCCATGGCCTTGCTCCTGATGATTCCTTCAATTCTTATGTAAGGCCTGAATTTCCTCCTCTCACTGTTACAAACCTGTTCCTCCCTTTCTTGAAGCCCTCAAAGACACAAGGAGACCTGAGAATGATAAAGAAATCTTTGAGACGTTCAGTAATTGCAAGGTAAACATTCCCTTACTCAAATTGATTAGAAGTATTCCTCCTTATGCTAAATTTCTTAAGGAACTTTGCAACATAAAGAGGAATCAAAAGTTGAAGGGGAAGCAGAAGATTAATGTAAGTGAACATGTGTCTGCTGTGTTTCAAAAGCGTATGCCTAAGAAATGTAGCGACCCTGGCATGTTCACAATCCCATGTGTGATAGGTGAGACTAAGTTTGATAAAGCTTTGTTAGACTTAGGTGCATCTATTAATGTTTTACCTTATTCTCTGTATGAATCATTAAGCTTAGGACCTTTGCATGAGACTAGAGTGGGGATCAAACTAGCGGACCGCTCAAATGCTTATCCTAAAGGCATAGTAGAGGATGTTTTGGTCATGGTTGACAACTTGATCTTTCCTACTGACTTTTTTGTCTTAGACATGGAGCATGCTAAGCAAGAGGCCCCTATTCTCCTAGGAAGGTCCTTTTTAATGACTGCTAGTACAAAAATTGATGTGTATTCTGGCTCTTTGACTGTGGAATTCGATGGTGAGAAGGTTGAATATAATATATATGATGCAATGAAATTCCCTTCTGACGATCCTTCCTTATGCTTTGTGGATACCATTGATTCTTGTATGGAGGATACTTTTGATATGATTTGTGTAGTTGACTTGCAGGTAGCTTTAGAAGCTCCTATTGAGGAGTTTTCATTGAATTATGCTTTGTCTACTAACCTGCAGGAGATCATAAGAGACTTGTCCTCCCTCCCTATTTATTCACATGTAAGTACCCCTATGGCACTAACCGTTTCGAGCGAGAAGCTCTTACCTTCCCTTATGTAAGCACCTGTTGTTGAGCTCAAGCCACTTCCTGAGCATTTGATGTATGCATTCATGGAGGAAGGGGACACCTTGCCTGTCATCATCCCTAACAAGCTTACTAAAAAACAAGAAGATAGGTTGGTGGCGGTGCTCAAGGAATACAAGACCGCCCTGGGATAGACCATAGCGGATATTAAAGGAATCAACCCAGCTACTTGCATGCATAGAATCTTGTTAGAAGAGGGAGCAAAACCGTCCAGGCAACCTCAAAAGAGATTCAACCCACCTATGATGGAGTTAGTGAAGAATGAGGTGCTAAAACTCCTTGAGGCAGGTATGATCTATCTCATCTCTGATAGTCAATGGGTTAGTCCAATGCAGGTAGTACAAAAGAAGGGAGGCATAACAATGGTTGAGAACCAAAAGGGTGAGTTGGTCCCCACCAGAGTCCAATCAGGCTGGAGAGTTTGTATCGATTATCGCAAGTTGAATGCGGTAACTCAAAAAGATCACTTTCCCTTACCATTTATTGATCAGATGCTTGAACGACTCGCTGGTCGTCCATATTATTGCTTTTTAGATGGATATTGAAGGTATTTTGAGAAAGACATTGCATTAGAGGATCAAGAAAAGATGACATTCACTTGTCCGTTTGGCACTTTTGCATATTGCATGATGCCTTTTGGCTTCCGCAACACTCCTGGGACATTCCAACGATGTATGGTGAGTATTTTTCTGAGAATATAGAGCAATTCATTGAGGTTTTTATGGATGACTTTACAGTACATGGTGATAATTTTGATGCTTGCTTAAACCATTTGACACTTGTGCCTAGAAGGTGTGTTGACACTAACTTAGTGCTCAATTAAGAAAAGTGTCACTTTATGGTTGAGGAAGGCATTGTTTTAGGTCACATTGTATCCCATAAAGGGATTGAGGTTTATAAGGCAAAGGTTGACATCATTCAATCCTTGCATTATCCTACTAATGTACGTGAAGTGCATTCCTTTGTAGGCCATGTACGATTCTACCGCAGGTTCATTAAGGATTTCTCAAAGATCACCTAACCCTTGTGCGAGCTGCTGAAGAAGGAGGTCACATTCGCGTTTGAAGAGAAGTGGATGACGACGTTTGATGAGTTGAAGACTTGTCTTACTAGTGCACTGATTATACAAGCGCCAAATTGGTCCCAACCCTTGAAATTGATGTGTGACGCTAGTGACTACGCTGCGGGAGCCGTGCTTGGAAAAAAAGAGGGGAAGAGCTCTCATGTGATCTACTATGCTTCTCTGACATTGAATGGAGCCAAAAGAACTACTCAACCACATAGAAGGAGCTTCTTGCTATAGTTTTTTCCATTGAGAAATTTAGATCTTACTTGCTTGGTATAAAAGTTATTGTGTATACTGACCATGCAACGCTTCGTTACCTTTTGACGAAGAAAGAGGCCAAGCCAAGACTGATTAGATGGATCTTGCTTTTAAGCGAGCTTGACTTCGAAATAAGGGACAAAATGGTTGCTGAGAACCTGGTCGTAGATTAATAAAGTCCTAAATATTGCAGAGGAAGAATGGACAAGAAGAGCAAACACACATCCTGGGGAGTTTTCCTAACGAAGAGTTGTTCGAGGTCTTCGCCGTCTCCGGCCACCCCGCTGCCGAGTCCTTAGAGAAATCTTTGCTCGAGATCATCGGCCACCCCACAGCTGACCCTAGCTGCCTCGCGGCCTCTACAGAACCTGAATTTGAACACCTTTTAAAGGTAAGCTCTACCCCCCGTCCTTGGTTTGCTAATTTGGTAAACTTTCTAGTATCGCATGAGTTTCCACCCAACTTTTCTAAGGCTCAAAAGGACAAGATACGCCATGATGCTCGCTTTTACGTTTGGGATGACCCATACCTATGGAAGAATTGGGCGGATCAAGTGATAAGTTTGTGTCTTCCCGATGATGAGGCACAATTTTTCCTTAATTTATGTCACTCACATGACTGTTGTGGCCACTTTGGACCATAAAAGACAACCAGGAAGGTACTTGATGCAGGGTTCTTTTCGCCATATATATTTCATGACTCATATGCTTTTTGAAAATAGTGTGATCGCTGTCAGAGAGTTGGGAATCTTTCTAAGAGAAATGAGATGCCACAAACTTGCATGATATTTTATGAGGTTTTTGATGTTTGGGGCATTGACTTCATGGGACCATTCCCTAACTCGTTTGGAAACTTGTATATTTTGCTTGTGGTAGACTACGTCTCCAAGTGGGTGGAGGCAAAGGCCACAAGAACTGATGATTCAAAAGTTGTTGCAAGTTTCCTCAAAGAGCTATTTTCTAGATTTGGAGTGCCAAAAGCTTTGATAAGTGATAAACAAACCCAATTCTGCAACAAGACGGCGAGTGCACTTTTAAAGAAATATCATGTGACGCAGAGGGTGTCTACTGCATACAACCCCCAGAGTAATGGGCAAGCTGAGGTGTCTAATCATGAGATTAAGACTATCTTAGAGAAGACTGTTGCGCCAAACAGGAAGGATAGGAGTGTAAGACTTGATGATGCTCTATAGGCTTATCGAACGGCTTGCAAGACTCCCATTGGGATGTCTCCATTTTGATTAGTCTATGAAAAGGCTTGCCATCTTCCTGTTGACCTAGAACATAAAGCATACTGGGCGGTGAAGCAATGCAACATACAAATTGATGAAGTTGGGGAGTTCAGGAAACTCCAGTTGCAGGAGTTGGAAGAATTGAGATTGTATACCTATGATAACTCTGTCACATATAAGGACAAGACAAACGCATGGCATGACAAACATATCTTGCGAAAGGACCTCAAAGTTGGAGACAAGGTCCTTCTATTCCAATCGCGCTTGCAACTCTTCCCAGGTAAGCATCGCTCTAGATGGGTTGGGCCATATGTGATTACTAATGTCTTTCCTCATGGTGCAGTAGAGCTACTCAATGAGAGGAATGGAGACATTTTCAACGTGAATGGTCATAGAGTGAAGCCATATTATGACAGCTTTGTCAAAGAGGATGGTGATGAGTTGGTTCTCAATGAACGAAGTATTGAGGATCACTAAGGAGTCATAACGTCGAGCCAACGGCGTTAACTAAAGGCGCTGCTTGGGAGGCAACCCAAGGTAAATAGTTTAGATTTTATTTTCTTCTTGCATTAAGTTATTTTTAGTTTAGTTTTGGTTGGTGCGGCACACTAACCTCGCAGGATAAAAAGAAGAGGAGATTAGGAGAAAAGGGTGGGCCGCCCCGTCGCCTGCCATGGCCGCCCCGCGGCTACGTCAGATAGCGAAATCACTTCGCAAAATCGTCGGCCACCCCGTCACTGCCATAGCCGCCCCGTGGCAAAGTTGAAGAGAAAAACTTTGTTTGCAATCACCGGTCGCCCCGTCACCCTGCTCGGCTGCCCCGCGGCCTATGACGAATAACAAAAATTTTTAACCCCATCCACATATCTTCTTTACCCTTTTTCCTCACGTGAACCCATCTATCATTATCCTTCTTCTTCTTCAACCTCCAAAAACCTCCATTAAAGCTCTTTTCTCCCAAAGCTTTAAACCTTCACAAAAATCAACTCTTAACCCACAAATCTTCTATTATCTACCTTTATCCTGCACAAAAACCACACATATTCCCTTATCCTCGCTAGATCTACTCGGAAAAATTGCCTCAAACCCATACAAACTAGAGGATTTCTTTGGATCCACCACGAGAGGAAGTTAGAGATGTTGGAGAGCAGATCCGACATCGGGAGAGCAAAACCCAACAGAACCATCGGCCGTCCCGTGGCCATCCCTGATCGTCAGCCGCCCCGTCGCCCCCCTCGGCTGCCCTGCGGCCATTGCAGAAACTCTGCATTCGTGAGTTTTCTTGATTTCAACTCTTCTTGGGCAATTTTCTTAGCCTGAATTGAACAAGTCGAGGCCCCATGGGTTGAGTAGAAGTCAAAAAGTGAAGTGGAATGCTCTAAATACTCGTAATTTCTTTCAAACAAAATTTTTTCACTAGCTTACACTTCGGATGTTAGAGATAGATGTGTGTACTAGGCAACTATTAGAACACGGGGGCTTAGGAAATTTCTTAGAAAAGAATGCGCCTACTTATTCGAGCTTAGGAGTTCCTAGTGACTTTGAGTGTGCGGTCGACATTCATTGAGTTCCTATTGCTTGGGCGGGATTACATGATGACGAAGGAATGAGTATGACAAATTTTTGGGGTTACTGTAGCACCAACCGCAGGCTGGATTGATGTTTCTAAGGTAGAGGGTCCTATTGCTTTTTGGATTGTGGCGACTAGGGTACCTTCTGAGGCCAAGAAGGGCCAATATAACTCGAGTATTCGGCACCCTGCACTACGGTTGATCCCCAAGGTTCTAGCCAACACAGTTTTTGCCTAAGCTAAGGTCAATAAGATCTCACTTGGGGACATGACTTATTTGTGGTGTTTGACGCCGGAAAGCCCAGTGGTCCCAGGTTGAGTGGATTTGTTCTTATTCCATTGCAGGGACATCGTCGACAAGTGCAAGACAGCGACGATTAGCTTTGGAGGTCTCATCACTCTCACAGCGCGAGAGTGTATTGATCTGCACATTGTCCCTAATATTCTACATGGGCCATTTATGTATGATGAAGCCTACCTGAGGAAAGCTGGCCATTTGGAGGGGAGATCGCCAATGTGGGTCTAGAGGGCAGGCCATCTTAGGGGGATTCAGTTGAGATTACCTCGACCACTTCCTTTTGGTCCTACTGCAAACGATTACTTTATGGCTCCTGAGGATGATGATGATGGGGATGAAGACGATAGGGATGATGTTGCTCAAAACTATGATGGTGGTGCTCCTGATGTTTAGATGGATGTAGGAGGTGGGGGTGTTGGACCTTCTGGCACAGTTGGAGAAGGTGTTGGTCTAGGTTACTATGAGCTTTAACAGAGGATGTTGGTGATGTTTCTCTGCGAGGATACCATGTGGGAGCATCAGCAGATGATGTCTCATCGTTAGGATGCTATGTGGGATCACCAGCAGCAGCTCTATGTTGACATTGGAGACATCCTTCGGGATGTTCGTGGACTGACTTTTAGCCTGGTTGATGTGTCTGAGAGCCAGGCAGAGATTCGACGGATGCAGGAGCAGATGCTACAGAGACAACAAGAGGCCTGTCATGCTCAGGAGTTGCAGAGGCAGTGGCACTAGGAGTTCTATCGGTTCACCTATCCTCAGTTCTCACCTTACCCGCCACCACCACCTCAGCAGTGAACATGTCATTTTTTCTTTTTTTCTTTTTCTTTTCCCTTTCCTTTTATTTTGATATTTTTATCAATGAGGACAATGCCAGAATTAAGTGTGGGGGCAAGACTTGCATGACATGTTAGGATTGCATTTTATTTTTATGTTTGCACTATGACTTTTGGTTGCATGTTTAAACATTTATGTTGATGTTAGTTTATGTTACTATTTGAAAAAAATTCCGAAAATATAGATATATTTATGTAATTATATTTATGCATTAGTAGGATATTAGGTCTTATTTTCCCATATGGATGCCACTTGTCCTCTAATTTATCTATTGAGACTTATGCCCCATGATGTGCTTGGATTGTTGAAACCTTCAATATATGATTTCTACACTATTTGGTTAACATGATTGGTTAATGATTGAGCACATAAGATCTTTGATTTTTGGGTGATCTTGAAATTCTGGACATGACCTGGTAGCTTATTTTAGCATATTCAGGACTGCGCTTGATTTAGTCCTCTTGCTTGTTGAGTGTACTCTCTTTAATTGCTTCCTCTTTGGCTTGCATTTAGATATCTTTTTCAAGGCTGGAGATTATGATTTTTGCACATGACTTAAACATGATTGAGGCACCTTTATTAACCCTATTTGACTCTGTTTCCACCTTACATAATATCCTCTGCTTGAAGCCAATTTGAGCCTAATTCCCTTTCTTTTCTAGCTCCACAAGTTTTTTCTATAGCCAAATATAGCCTGACCCCATCCGGGAATTAGGAATAGTTGGTGAATATTCATATTGTGGATGATGGTTTGAGTGGTGGATTGTATGTTTGAGATATCCTTATGAGATGTTTGATTCTTGCTAGTAGTTTATATATAACTTGCGACCTAAGAAGGATAAAATTCACTTAGGGGTGAAAGTCAAGGAAAATCATTTTATATAGCATGAAAAATAACATATGAAAGAAAAGAAAAAGAAAAAAAAAAGAATAAAGGAATGACTTGAGTATGGTTCGTAAAGTATTATGCTTGAGATTGGAGTTCTATGACATTATACAGCTTTGGTATGAGTTTATGAGTGGCATTGTGATTCGGTTGCTTCCTTAGTTCCCGGATTATGAGCACCACATGGCCTAAATTGTTCCATACCTTATGTTTTCTACCTTGGCCCCATTACAACCCAATTGAAAGATCTCATGATTTTGGTTGTGTCTAGAGTCACTAGCGGTTGAGAGCTAGAACACCGGTGCAAGACTATTGTAGCTAAGCTTTTAAAGATTGAGTTTTGAGCATAAACATTTAACCCTAAACACTTGAGCGAGAGTGAAACACATATTCGTTGTGAGGTCTAGAATGGATATGGTTGCCTGAATTCATGGATTATTGCAGTTATGTGCTATGATGTTGTTAATCTATTTTGTTTGCTAGTCTTTCATGCACATAAAGAGTATTGGGGTGGATACATGAATTGCTATTCTATGGGGCTGCAGAGTTGAGTTTTGTATTGCTTGAGGACGAGCAAAGGTTCAAGTGTAGGGGAATTTGATAGAGCATGATTAGTATTGCATAATAGATTACATTTAGCATAGTTTAGTTATGAATATTTCATATTTTAGTTACATTTACATAATCACTTGTTGAGTTGGAAGAGGCAGAATCTATACCATGCTATGGTTTATTTCAGGTATCATAGATTCAAGGTGAAGTGAATTTGAGGAGAGCAAAAGGAGTTAAAGAGGACGCATTAACATATGGAGAAGCGACATGAAGAGAAGCTGAAGAAATCGCTAGCCACCCCGTAGTTAGTTATGCCGCCCCGCGGCTCGTGCAGAATTGCCGAATCAGACCAGAACTTTAATTATGATTTTTATATGATTTTCGGCCGACACTTTGGAGGCTTTTAAAAAGACTTTTCTTGGTTATTCTATCATTCACCTTATGCACTTTAGAGATTATTAAGAGCAACGTTTGAGCATGAGCAACTAAATTCTGAAGGGTTCGCCTACAGTTTAGATCTTTGATTGTTGAATCGTGAGTTTCTTAATCTTGTTCTTATTCCTATTCAAATGTTTTGACTTCTTTGCGCTTAATTCCTTGAATGGGTTTTATTCTCTCTGGCCTGATCAACTAGTTAGAGTAGATTCATTCAATTGCTAGGATTTTGCAGATTCCTCGTAGCGAACCTTAACCCAAGTGGCAATCATATCCCTTTAGGACTCAAAGGACAAATTGGATGTGTAGGAAGTTGAATATATGTTAAATATCGACTCGTTGCTTGATATTGCATATACCTTGGTTAATTTGTATTTTTAATGCTATCTCTAGGTTAAATCTTAACCGTAGGACTAGTAGGACTCGTAGGACTAGTAATTTACCTAAGATCTAAACAAGGACATTCGTAGGAAAAGACAAGAACTAGAGGGCGAAACTAGGATCAAATTCATCAATTGAAGTGACAAATTGTAGCTGAACCTATTTCTCTCCATTGTATTTTACAACTAACTTTATTCCGTTTGCCTGCATCCGCTTTGATAAAAGGCGGATATTTTTCTCACCAAACATTCTTTTCTGTACTTGCGTTTGACTTGACACTAGAATTTATTAGATTTCCCTATGGATCGACCCCTTTCTTACCAACTATATGTTCGTAGGGGAGGGGTATCGCTTAGATACAACATATTCAAATTCAAACTAAGCTAACTCCCTTATCCAAGCAAATAAATACAAGAATCCCTCCCGATGTAGTGGTAGGGTAATTTAAGATCGAATCCACGAGGAGGTATGTTAGCGCTTCCTATGTTTGAAATCACGATCAAGTTTTGACTCCAGGAGACACTCGATATCGAGGTGTCTAGTCGATATCGACCTCAGTTCTGGTCGATTTCCAGTTGTTTCCTGTAGAAGACAGAAGCAAGCAGTCGACATCGAGATGGAACCTCGATATCGATGTTCGTGCTCGATATCGACCTTGTCAGTCAATTTCGATGTCAGCAACAGTAACTGTAAAACGTAACCTATTTGTCAGAAAAGGCTTCCGAAGAAAGTAGAATGGTGAGGGAATTGTGGATAGTATTAAAAACTCAAACTTTTATATGAATTCAATAAACTAAAAGCTTCCAAGATCGGGGATTGATGCCAGAACGATAATCATGCAAACATGATGCTAAAGTTATGTACCTATTGCAAGGATTCGGACACGGGCCCGGACAAGGGATGACGAAACTCAAGATGAAACACTAACCCGAGAGTTACAACAATGCCCTTAGGGTATTCTATGAGGTTAAAATTGTGGCAAGCAAACTCTCAGTAATAATGAAATATCTCAATTACATTTTTTCTATACTAGCATGTACCTATTGCAAGGAATAGCGACCTATGCATTCATAACATGTTCATATAATCAACTTTACATGCATGCGGAACAAGCTAGCAACCTATCATCTCACTAATCATGCTTCAAATATTAGATCATATACACACGAACCGACAATAGACATATGCAACTTAAGTTATGTATGACATAGCGAACATTATAGAATATCATATGTATGATTCATCACTCATTCTTGGTACACACGTAAGCAAGTCGAGACAATGCAAAGTCAATTACGAGCATGTTGAGATGCACCCTAGTAATCACACTAGAGGATATGGTTATGTCATATGAGCGTAGGAACTATCACATCAGATATAACCATGTTCATATACCAAGAGAAGTATGGCACACAATCATGCGAGGGCCTATAATTAGAAGGCATACGTCCTACATGATACTAGCAATACTCATTAAGCATGTACACAATCAACGAGGTTCAATTCGATCAACATAACATGCTAAGAAACTCATTTCACATGGTACTCATACAAAGAGGGTTGCCCACAGTATCATGGACCTAGTTGGACGAAGAGTAACAATCATGGAGATTCATACATGCAGTACATACATACTCATTCATAAGTGTAATTATACAAGATATCAGGCAAGTCATGCTGAAATACACAAACACATCATGTCATGCAATCATAAGAAGGGCTACTATTACAACTGGACAGAATTCTCTAATGGCAATCACCGAATCATCACCCCATTTCTCCGTGGGACGCTAGTATGACTCGCTCGGTAGGACACAAGGAAATTTGCACCGTTTCCAAGACAAGAGTGCAGAATTTGTGTTTAGACTCTTATGGTAAGAAGACATGGTTGACCAATATAAGAATCGAGCGGAATGGCTTCATAAGACAACTCGCTTCTAACTCGGAATCATTTCAATAGTCACCCTCCCCAACATGCTCGAGTAACCCTCACAACGGACACAACCCCCGAAAGTAGTTAGTTGACCGGCCCAATTTCCCGTAGAGGACGTCGATACCAGATAATAGATTTGATCGGAACATGGTAGGGTTGGGAGATGAATATGACTCAAAATGACGGGGGGGGGGGGGGGGGACAGACACTTTTCAACATTTACTAACATGCACAGACATTTTATGGAACATACGACAAAATTAGGATCACCAAGGAGGGTTGAACCGTGGAAGGATGACTTGTCGAGACGGGGAATTTGATTACATAGGCACATGGTTTCCTCCCACTATCTCGTTTGCACAAACATTCATTACACGATTCGAGTTGAGGTATTCCAATAAGATCTCTAGCCTTGGCACAATAACATTCAACACAGAAGCAATCAATGATATTAATATGATTCCCTTCGAGGAGGATCACCCTCGGGCCCAATTGAAAATGTAAACACATAGACGATCTATGTCGTCCTTCGAGGGATGGCTGAACACAGGGGGAAAATAACTCACAGCCTCCTAACCCATGCTACTCCAACCTCCCTGGTTCCTTGGAGTCTTCTAGGTCCACCTGTAACAAAAGCTAGTATTTTGCCTACCGTTCCCCGAGTTCTACATCCATAAGGGATGCTTATCGCTTTGGTATCTACCCACGAGTTTGCTTCCTATTTGGTCAGTCTAGGGGTAGGTCCAATTAAATTCATTTTTCCCTTTTGAAAACATTTCCAAAACCATTTGAAAGTATTAGGCGATTTTCAAACTCCTCTTCAACCTATCATTATCGGATTACAAAACCTGGCTCTGATACAACTTCGTAATGGCCCGAGATTAGGATTCCCGAGTTACATTTTGAGGGATAAAACCCCTCGTTGGATCGTACGCTCCGAGTACAGGTTGAAAGTTTACAAAAAAAACATTATTAGCTTAAAGTGGGATTTCGAACCCAATTCCGTGAGGTATTTTGGAAACCTCAGTACATGTCCTAAGACTAATCGCGAAAAACATTTAGCTTATAAATCAAACCATATCTCTAAAAATGATGATATCCAAAAACCATGATAGTTGGTGGAGTCAGAGTCTCAAGGCTCTCTCTCTCTCACTCTCTCCGTCATGCGTAAGAACCCCGCTCACAGAGTCAACAGCAATGTCAATAGCATATATAACACATACCTAAAAATATAAAGCGGGCATAGGATCAGATCGAAGCCCGCATGGTTACACCCTACATATAAGCACACATATACGCTAAGCCTAATATCATGCTTCTAATGCAGGACAGAAATATTAACACACAAGACATGCTCGCAGTTTATATATGTACAGAATAATAAATAGGGCCCTAGCACAAAATAATAAATACGGCCCTAGCACATGTGCGCGCAAATTGCCATATTTTCTATGCACATTTATGTCCATTTTGTCGATATTTGCATGCATATTGGTTGGGAAATTATAAGATTAGTGTAGTTTATGCTTATTTGCAAAATATAGAGGTCTACACGAGTTTTTATGTGATTTCTCATAAATCGAGACAAAAATGGATCAATTTGGACAAGAGAAGAAGAGCAGAAAAAAAACTCGAAGTCTACTTAAGAGTCGAAATCGAACTAAAGACTCGACATCGAGTGAAACAGAGCACCGGAAATCAAGCAGAGCAGAGAACAGAGCATGTCGACACAGAAAGAGGTCGATATCGATGTCCAATGGTCGATATCGAGTGGCCTGAATCGAGGAAAAAGATAGAGTTCGAGTGCCAATCCGAGGTTGAGTAGAACTGCTCGAGATAGAGAAAAGAATAGGTAGATATCGAGAAGACTGGTCGATATCAACTGCTGTAGATAAATCCAACGCTGTTTTTTATAGAAATCTATCTGAAGCTTTGCATCTATACTAAAGTCGAGATCTTCTATCAATTAACCACTAGACTTGTTATCCCATATGGTGAATGTGTTCTTTACCTAAGGAGTTTTATTTTTTTTACTTATTTAAGTTTTATCTTAGGAATAAACATTGGTTTTCGAGTCCTTGGATAGCGAGGTTTGAGATCTATAATTAGAGGCCATTAGGGCTGAGTTTAAGGAGACACACAACAAGAATTTTAGTTTTCAATATAGTAGTAGCCAGTTAGAGAGAGAGAGAGAGAGAGCCGAGTGAGTTGGAGGGAAGCGAGAGCGGAGAGTTGGCTTTGTTCGGTGTACTTTCTTTCTTTGCAATTTTAATTCAATGTAGTTTCTTTTCAATGATGATGAAGCGTGAGTAGTCAACCCACTTCTAGGGTCGGGGTGAGCCCGACTATAGCAATGTAAGGTTGTGCATCAAAGGTATGATTTTTATGCGATTCCGTCTTCTATCCTATGCATGATCCTTAGCGAGAGTTGAGGAGATTCATTATTTGCATTATTGAAGCGAAAACCAATCATATTGTGAATTTGGATTTGACATGAAATTGGATAGTAAGTCTTAGGTTTTATGCGAGAGCCTCTAATCACCTAATAGTTGGTAACGAAAGTTATTTGAAGGAAATGCATCATCTTTCATGAATTTGGCATAATACTTGCATGGTTATCGTTGTGGCATTAATCCCCGACCTTGGAAGCTTTTAGTTTATTGATTCTTATAAAAAGTTGTGTTTTTATTCCGTCCATGATTCCCTCATCATTCTACGTTCTTCGGACATCCTTTTCGACACAATTTGGTACAATTTAAGTTACTGTTGAAGACTCAATTTCGACTGTAGAGGTCGATATCGAGTGCTGAAATCGATATCGAGTACCCCACTCAACGTCGAGTTTGCTTCTATCTTCTGCAAGAACTTAGCTGGAAACTGACCAGAACTGAGGCCGATATCGACCAGTGTAATATCGAGTGGTCTTCGGGAGTCGAAACTTGATCATGATTGCAAGCTTCGGAAGCGCTGACATACCTCCTCGTGGATTCGATCCTGAATTACCCTACCACTACATCGGGAGGAATTCTTGTATTTTATTTGCTTGGACAAGGGAGTCGCTGTAGTTTGACTTTTTATTTAAGTATTTTATTTTAGCGAATACCCCTCCCGACCACGAACAAATTGGCGCCGTTGTCGGGGAGGCAAATCAATCGTGCCTTAAGCTTTTTCACGATCTTCTTTTAGTGCTGATTTTGCAGGTTTATGTGACGCTCTGATCGCGAACCTATCTTGAAATGTATAGACGAGCCAGAACATTTTCTCCATCTTCGAAACAAAGCTATCAGAATCATGGGGGAGAACGAGACACATGCTCAAATCATTAAGCGGTTGAGGAAGGAGATAGAGGATCACAACGCTACAATCGCTGCTGAAAGGGCCGCCGCTGCTGTAGAGAGAGCCCGCGCTAATAGAGAGGAGGATGCGCATAGACAAGCCCAGGATAGGCTCAATCAGTATCCGCAGACGGCGATGCAATACATGCATCCGCCGCTTCATGTTCCTGAATCTGCGATTCTAATTCCTCCATCTAATTATGAGATTAAAATAAACTTCCTATCTGAGATTAAAAGAAATACTTTTGAAGGAAGAACTAATGAATGCCCCTTGCAACATATTTCTACTTTCATGGATTTATGTGAGACTATTGCTGATGGTGTGAATTTAGAATATGTTAGACTGAAATCCTTTTGATGGTCTCTTGTAGGGAAGGCATTACAATGGCTAGAGAGTTTGGCTCCACGCTCGCTGAGGACATGGGCAGAGGTGAAGGATGCGTTCCTAAACAAGTTCTTTCCTCTATCTAAAACGGCGATGCTGCGGCAAAGGATCACCGCTTATAAACAAAAGCTTGGTGAGACATTGGCGCAGGTGTGGGAGCGCTTTAAAGACTTGCTAAGATCATGCCCTACACATAAAAATTACCTTATGTCATCCAAGAGATCTTCTACAACTCCTTTGATGGGCTGAATAAGGAGATAATCAACTCATACACTTCCTATAGGTACATTGAGCTCACACCAACGGAGGCCTGGGAAACAATTGAGAGGCTGGTCAACTTTGACAATACTTATGGGACTGCTGCGGCCTATGACTCAAGGTCTGCCCCATCTATGCCACTTTATGAGCCTCCAATGGAGATTGATCCTGATGTGCGGCATCAATTCCACAACGATTAGACATGCCGCCTTCAAAAGCAAGTTAGATTCCTCAGCAACAATCAACCTTGTCAGGAATGTGGCTCAAAAAGGCATAACACTAGTGCATGCCCACATCTTGAGCAAGTAAGCATGGCGGAGCAACATGAGGAAGCTAAGTGGATAAGAGGCCCCTATGGGGGGGCGATCAGCAGTATTGGGGAGATCAACGGTTCTATCAACATCAACAAAGGGATCCCCACCTTATGGAGTACCAGGGCAACCTGAGCGCGAACCAAGGAAGGATGACCTGCAGATCATTATTGATGAGATGCGGAGGAACCATACTGAGTTCAAACAAGCCAATAACTCCCTCCATACTCTGCTGCAAGGCATCAATTCTAGGCTCGGGGAGATCGATGTTTGGAAGCGGAATATGGAGACCCAAATAGGTCAATTGTTGGAACAAATACC
Organism: Persicaria maculosa; assembly: GCA_963922045.1. Classification (NCBI taxonomy): domain Eukaryota; kingdom Viridiplantae; phylum Streptophyta; class Magnoliopsida; order Caryophyllales; family Polygonaceae; genus Persicaria; species Persicaria maculosa. The sequence continues at coordinate 19,245,386 of OY998265.1, read as the reverse complement.
CAAACCGTCAGGATCGCTGCCTGAATCTACTATGCCCAACCAAAAGAGAAAAACTACTGGACATATAGAAGATATGAATCAAAGGAGTAGGCGTCAATTGCAAACGCCCGAGCAAAAAGCGGAGGAGAATGCCCCAGAAGGGACATCGATATCGACACATCCAGTCGATATCGACCAAGGTGATATCGATGTCGAGCCCACTGTACTCGATGTCGACACAGAAGCTGAATCACCACGAAAATCGACTCCTCTAGTCGATATCAACCACCATCCAGTCGATGTCGACTCAACTCTAGCCGCAGTGAAGAAGAAGGTGTTGCCATTCCCAAGGAGAGTGATTAAAGACCCGGTAGAGAAGAAGTTTCAGCGCTTTGTGAAGATGCTTCAAGGGCTCAATGTTTCAATTCCATTCACCGAAGCTCTTCATGAGATGCCATTTTACGTAAGGTTCCTTAAAGATATCCTAGGTAAGAAGCGATCAATTGCCGAGATCACCGAGGAATGCAATAGATTGGAACTAACAGAGAAGCGGGCGGACCCAGGTAACCATATGGCACAAGATAAAGATATGTCCCCTAGAGCCTATGGATGAAAAGCTTTTCATGGCTAACAATACGGTAGTGATTCCAACTGGGATAGTAGATGATGTACCATTGCATGTAGGTAAGTTCTTTGTCCCTGCTGATTTTCTAGTTGTTGATATGGCAGAGGACCCCTCTTGTCCCATTATTTTAGGATGGCCATTCTTAGCAACCGTCTTGCATACATAAGTATTTAGAAAGGATTGCTCTCATTCAACATTAGTGATGAGGTGATAGAGTACGCCTTCAACAAAACGGTGAGGAAGAATGAAGGGCTTATGGAGATAAAATCAATCAAGGGTTCTACATCACATGCAGGGAAGCTAAGGTAAGAAATAATACGCCTGAGGAGCTTGAAAAGAGGGCCATAGAAGCCCAAGTGGAGGAAGTCGAGGCAATCTTGAACGAAGGAGCCAAAAAGCCACTCGAAATCGACCCAGGTAAGTCGATATCGACTAACATTGTTCAACATTTTGTGCCAGGTTTTAAGTATGGGGTCGACGTAGTAGAAGAGAGCTCAAAATCGAGCACAGTGGTCGAAATCGACCAAAACCCTAAGCCGAAATCGACTGCCCCAGAAGCTGAAGGAGGAAAAAGCACCTCGATATCGAGGCCAGCATGTCGAAATCGACTAGACCATGTCGAGCAGAAATCCTCCACATCGACAGGACCTCCAGGAGATGAACAGAGGTCGATATCGAGTGATTCTGATCGATATCGACTAGACTCAAAGAAAGAAAATGTGAGCCAAGGTACAGATTACTCTTTTTCCATTTCAATTAAAGATTTATCACTTTTTGAAAGAGGTTTGCCTTGGTATGTGTGCTTGTGCAGGGTGTGCAATGATTATCTAAGCAACTATGAAGTAGGAGATAAGGTGTATGTCTCTAAATCAAAAGATCATTGGTTCCCGAGTAAATTCAAAATGAAGAGGATGGGACCCTTTACTATGAATCAGATCCATCTAGGCGGGATGCAGCTGAGAGATAAGAACGGAGTTTTGTTCAAGGCCTAGGCTACATGGGCTCTGCAGATGCCGCCTTGAGAGCAGAAAGGAAGAAGTCGGCCTAGCGAGTATAAAGTCTAAAGCTTGTAAAAGACAATTAGTTTAGGTTTTGGACATTTCTTGTGGTTTGTTTTGGGACATTATTTATGTTTTGTTTTTTTTTTTATTTTCTAACGAGTTTCAGGAAAGACAAGGAGTGAAAAAACAGAGATCAAAATCGAGTAAAGTGCTCGATATAGACCAAAAAGGTCGATTTAGAGGACTGTGGTCAGCATGGATCACCCTGAAGCTTTGAACCACCCAGGAATCGAGTGATGCTGGTCGATATCGACTGGTCCACCCGAAATCGACCTCACCTGCAGACGTCTTCGACTCCTGATTTTCGTGAATTTTTAGGAAGTTTCTTTCTTAAACCTAGTTCTTATACAAAGAGGACACTGTAATCTTTAAGTATGGGGTGGGGGAAAGGCTTACTTGCATATTTTTAGCATTTTTTAGCATGTTTTAAAATTTTTATAGTTTTTGCATATTTCTTTATAGTTTTTTGCATACTCATACATAGTTATTGTTTATTTATCTTTAAACATTATTTATCTTTTAGCATATTTAATTTTCGAGAAAAAAAAGAAAAAAAAAGAGAGAAAAATGACCCCCATCAAATTTTTTGGAAGATAAAGAAAAGTCTCATGGAAGCTTATAAGGAACTCGACGATGCAAAAATAGATTCATTAGAGATATAACATGAAATTGCCTAGTTAAGGGAAGTCACAATGAAGTGCAATTTTTTAGAGAAAACCATGAAAGTGAGGTAAAATTTGAAATCGCTTTTGATATATGCATGATAAGATGATGGAGGACTTTATAATTTTCATACATGTGGTCAAATTCATACCCTAGCCTTACCTATGCGTATTTGCAATTTGACAAGCCATATATGAGCCTTACATTATCATTATTGCTCCACATATATTACATATTTCCCATTTTTTATACCTTATACCCTATCCGGGGACAATGTTAAGAATGGATGTCATCTTTGGAGTTGTTATATAGAGTTTGTGTATTATTATGAAGTTGTTGGCAGGAATGAAACAAATTTTGAAATATCAAAAATTTAATGAGTTAGAAAAAATCCGATCACCTCAGGAGATAAAGGTAGGTCGACCCTGCTCGTTGAGATGTATCCGGGGCCATTCATGACACCCATGTTTGTTACTAGCGAGAAGGCAGTGCTAAGGTTAGAGATTTAAAAGCATTATAGTGAAAAAAGCATTGAGCAAAGAGCGAAAGGTGAGAAATATGATGAAGAAGTGGAATGTTTTGGAAAGAAAGTTTATTTCCCCGGATATAACACCACATGGCCAAACATTAGCCCACCTTTAGCCTTTTACCAATCTACTTCTCATAAGCTTGAAAAAGTCCTCTTGATTATTAATGATATGTTGCAAAATTGTTTTATGCGTACAACCCTCCTTTTGTGAGTATGATGTTGCTTTTATTCACATGCATGGATATTGTCGACATTAGTACCTTTTCGAGGATGGCAATTGAGTGTAGGGACATATAAGAATGAATCTACGATGTTGAGGGTTTACTTTCTTCCCCTGAATGACCATTAAAAGTATTGCTTGGGGACAAGCAAGCTTAAGTATGGTGTGTTCGATGTGCGAGCAAATTGCCATATTTTCTACGCACATTTATGTCCATTTTGTGGATATTTGCATGCATATTAGTTGGGAAATCATAAGATTAGTGTAGTTTATGCTTATTTGCAAAATATAGAGGTCTACACTAGTTTTTATGTGATTTCGCAGAAATGGAGACAAAAATGGATCAATTTGGACAAGAGAAGAAGAGCAAAAAAAGAACTCGAAGTCTACTGAAGAGTCGAAATCGACCTAAAGACTCGACATCGAGTGAAACAGAGCACCAGAAATCGAGCAGAGCAGAGAACATAGCATGTCGACACAAAAAGTGGTCGATATCGATGTCCAATGGTCGATATCGAGTGACCTGAATCGAGCAATAAGATAGAGTTCGAGTGCCAATCCAAGGTCGAGTAGAACTGCTCGAGATAGAGAAAAGAATAGGTCGATATCGAGCAGACTGGTCGATATCGACTGCTGCTGCAGACAGATCCGACGCTGTTTTTGATAGAATTCTATCTGAAGCTTTGCATCTATCCTAAAGTCGAGATCTTCTATCAATTAACCACCAGACTTGTTATGCCTTATGGTGAATGTGTTATTTACCTAGGGATTTTAGTTTTTTACTTATTTAAGTTTTATCTTTGGAACAAAGATAGGTTTTCGAATCCTTGGAAACGAGGTTTGAGATCTATAATTAGTGGCCATTAGGGCTGAGTTTAAGGAGACACACAGCAAGAATTTTAGTTTTCAATACAGTAGTAGCGAGTTAGAGAGAGAGAGAGAGCCGAGTGAGTTGGAGGGAAGCGAGAGCGGAGAGTTGGCTTTGTTCGGTGTACTTTCTTTCTTTCTAATTTTAATTCAAAGTAGTTTCTTTTCAATGATGATGAGTTCAATGATGATGAAGCACGAGTAGTCAACCCACTTCTAGGGTCGGGGTGAGCCCGACGATAGCAATGTATGTTTGTATATCAAATGTATGATTTTTATGTGATTCTGTCTTCTATCCTATGCATGATCCTTAGGGAGAGTTGAGGAGATTCATTATTTGCATTATTGAAGCGAAAGCCAATCATATTGTCAATTTGGATTTGTCATGAAATTGGATAGTAACTCTTAGGTTTTATGCGAGAGCCTCTAATCACCTAATAGTTGGTAACGAAAGTTATTTGACGGAAATGCATCAACTTTTATGAATTTGGCGTAATACTTGCATGGTTATCATTCTGGCATTAATCCCCGACCTTGGAAGCTTTTAGTTTATTGATTCATATAAAAAGTTATGTTTTTATTCCGTCCATAATTCCCTCATCATTCTAGGTTCTTCGGAAAACTTTTCCGATGCAATTTGGTACGTTTTAAGTTACTGTTGAAGACTTGATTTCAATTGCAGAGGTCGATATCGAGTGCTGACATCGATATCGAGTACCCAACTCGATGTCAACTTTGCTTCTATCTTCTGCAATAACTTAACTGGAAATCGACGAGAACTGAGGTCGATTTCAGCCAGTCTACTCGATATCGAGTGGTCTTCTGGTGTCGAAACTTGATCGTGATTGCAAGCTTAGGAAGCGCTGGCATACCTCCTCGTGCATTCCATCCTGAATTACCCTACCACTACATCGGGAGGGATTATTGTATTTTATTTGCTTGGACAAGGGGGCCGGTCTAGTTTGAGATTTTATTTGAGTATTTTATTTTAGCGAATACCCCTCCCCATCACGAATAAATTGGCATCGTTGTCGGGGAGGCAAATCAATCGCGCCTTAAGCCTTTCTCACGATCTTCTTTTAGTGCTGATTTTACAGGTTTCTGCGATGCTCTGATCGCGAACCTCTCCTGGAAAGTGTAGACGAGCCGGAACGTTTTCTCCATCTTCGAAACAAAGCTATCAGAATCATGGGGGAGAACGAGACACAGTCTCAAATCATTGAGCGGTTGAGGAAGGAGATAGCAGATCACAACGCTACAATCGCTGCTGAAAGGGCCGCCGCTGCTGCAGAGCGAGCCTGCACTGATAAAGAGGAGGATGCGTGCAGACAAGCCCAGGACAGGCTCAATCAGTATCCACAAACGGCGATGCAATACATGCATTCGCCGCTTCATGTTCCTGAATCTGCTATTTTAATTTCTCCATCTAATTTTGAGATTAAAATAAACTTCCTATCTGAGATTAAAAGAAATATTTTTGAAGGAAGAACTAATGAATGCCCCTTGCAACATATTTCTACTTTCATGGATTTATGTGAGACTATTGCTGATGGTGTGAATTTAGAATATTTTGGACTGAAATCCTTTCGATGGTCTCTTGCAGGGAAGGCATTACAATGGCTAGAGAGTTTGGCTCCACGTTCGCTGAGGACATGGGCAGAGGTGAAGGATGCATTCCTTAACAAGTTCTTTCCTCCATCTAAAGCAGCGATGCTACGGCAAAGGATCACCGCTTTCAAACAAATGTCTGGTGAGACATTGGCAGAGGCGTGGGAGCGCTTTAAGGGCTTGCTGAGATCATGCCCTATACATGGGCAATTACCTTATGTCATCACGAAGATCTTCTACAACTCCCTTAATGGGCCGAATAAGGAGAGAATCAACTCATACACCTTCTATCGGTACATTGAGCTCACACCAACGAAGGCCTGGGAATCAATTAAGAGGCTGGTCAATATTGACAATACTTATGGGACTGATGCGGCCTATGACTCAAGGCTTGCCCCATCTATACCACTTTATGAGCCTCCAAAGGAGATTGATCCTGATGTGCAGCATCGATTCCACAACGATCAGACACGCCGCCTTCAAAAGCAAGTTACATTCCTCAGCAACAATCAACCTTGTCAGGAATGTGGCTCAACAAGGCATAACATAGTGCCTGCCCACATCTTGTGAAAGTAAGCATGGCGGAGAAACATGAGGAAGCTAAGTGGACGAGAGGCTCCTATGGGGGGAAATCAGCCGTATTGGGGAGATCAACGGTTCTATTAACATGAACAAATGGATCCCCCACCTTATAGAGCACGAGTGCACCCTGAGCGCTAACCAGGGAAGGATGACCTTCAGATCATTCTTGATGAGATACGGAGGAACCATGCTGGCTTCAAACAAGCTAATAACTCCATCCATACTCAACTACAAGGCATCACTTATAGGCTCGGGGAGATCGACATTAAGAAGCGGAATGTGGAGACCCAAATGGGACAATTGGCGTAACAAATACCCAAACCGTCAGGATCGCTACCTGGATCTACTGTGCCCAACCATAAGGGCAAAACTACTGGACATATAGCAGCTATTAATCTAAGGAGTGGGCATCAATTGCAAACGCCGGAGCAAAAAGCGGAGGAGAATGCCCTAGAAGGGACATCGATATCGACACATCCAGTCGATATCGACCAAGGTGATATCGATGTCGAGCCCACTGTACTCGATGTCGACACAGAAGCTAAATCACCATGAAATCGACTCCTCTAGTCGATATCGACCACCATCTAGTCGATGTCGACTCAACACCAGCCATAGTGAAGAAAAAGGTGTTGCCATTCCCAAGGAAAGTGATTAAAGACTCGGAAGAGAAGAAGTTTCAGCGCTTTATGAAGATGCTTATAGGGCTCAATGTTTCAATTCCATTCACCGAAGCACTTCATGAGATGCCATCTTATGTAAGGTTCCTTAAAGATATCCTAGGTAAGAAGCGATCAATTGCTGAGATCGTAGAGGAATGCAATAGACTGGAACTACCATAGAAGCGGGCGGACCCAAGTAAGTTTTCTATCGCTATAGGCTTAGCTCAATATCGCTTTAATGATTTATGTGATTTAGGCGCTAGTGTTAGCATGATGCCACTAACCATATGGCACAAGATAAAGATAGGTCCCCTAGAGCCTGTGGATGCAAAGTTTTTCATGGCCAACAATACGGTATTGATTCTAACAAGGATGGTAGATGATGTGCCAGTGCAAGTAGGTAAGTTCTTTGTCCCTGCTGATTTTCTAGTTATTGATATGGCAGAGGACCCTGCTTGTCCAATTATTTTAGGAAGGCCATTCTTAGCAACCGTCGATGCATACTTAAGCGTGAGGAAAGGATTGTTGTCATTCACCATTAGTGATGAGGTGATAGAGTACGCCTTCAACAAAACGGTGAGGAAGAATGAAGGGCTTATGGAGATAAAATCAATCAAGGGTGTCTACATCACATGTGGGGAAGATAAGGTAAGAAATAATACGCCTGAGGAGCTTGAAAGGAGGGCCATAGAAGCCCAAGTGGAGGAAGTCGAGGCAATCTTGAACGAAGGAGCCAAAAAGCCACTCAAAATCAACCCAGGTAAGTCGTTATCGACTAACATTGTTCAAGATTCTATAGACATGTATTAAGTATGGGGTCGACATAGCAGAAGAGAGCTCGAAATCAAGCACAGTGGTCGAAATCGACCAAAACCCTAAGCCAAAATCGACTGCCCAGAAGCTGAAGGAGGAAGATGCACCTCGATATCGAGGCCAACATGTCAAAATCGACTAGACCATGTCGAGCAGAAATCCTCCACATCGACAGGACCTCCAAGAGCCAAACAGAGGTCGATATCGAGTGATGCTGATCGATATCGACTAGACACAAAGAAAGAAAAGGTGAGCCAAGGTACGGATTGCTCTTTTTCCATTTCAATTAAGGATTTATAACTTTTTGGAAGAGGTTTGCCTTGGTATGTGCGCGTGTGCAGGGTGTCCAATGATTATCTAAGCAACTATGAAGTAGGAGATAAGGTGTATGTCTCTAAATAAAAAGATCATAGGTTCCCGAGTAGATTCAAAACGAAGAGGATGGGATACTTTACTTTGAATTAGATCCATCCAGGCAGGATGCAACTGAGAGATAAGAACGGAGTGTTGTTCGAGGCCCCGGCTACACGGCCTCGAACAACACTAGTTCGATTTAGAGGGGCTGTGGTCGGCATGGATCACCCTGAAGCTTTTAACCACCCAGGAATCGAGTGATGCTGGTCGATATCGACTGGTCCACCCGAAATCGACCTCACCTGCAGACGTCTTCAACTCCTGATTTTCGTGAATTTTTAGGAAGTTTCTATCTTAACCCTAGTTCTTATACAGTGAGAAGACTGTAATCTTTAAGTATGGGGTGGGGGAAAGGCTTACTTGCATATTTTTAGCATTTTTGAGCATGTTTTAAAATTTTTCATAGTTTTTGCAAATTCCTTTATAGTTTTTTGCATACTCATACATAGCTATTGTTTATTTATCTTTAAACATTATTTATCTTTTACCATATTTAATTTTCGAAAAAAAAATAGAAAAAAAGAGAGAGAAATGACCCCCATCAAATTATTTTGAAAATAAAGAAAAGTGTCATGGAAGCTTATAAGGAACTCGACGATGCAAAAATAGATTCATTAGAGATATAACATGAAATTGCCTAGTTAACGGAAGTCACAATGAAGTGCAATTTTTTAGAGAAAACCATGAAAGAGAGGTAAAATCTGAAGTTGCTTTTGACAAAGTGCATGATAAGAGGATGGAGGACTTTATAATTTCCATACATGTGCTAAATTCATACCCTATCCGGGGACAATGTTAAGAATGGATGTCATCTTTGGAGTTGTTATATGGAGTTTGTGTATTATTATGAAGTTGTTGGCAGGAATGAAACAAAATTTGAAATATGGAAAATTTAATGAGTGAGAAAAAATCTGATCACCTCAGGAGATAAAGGTAGGTCGACCCTTCTCGTTGAGATGTTAGTTCGGCGAGATGGGACACAAGGTGAGGAGTCTGAAGTACTAAGTATCCGGGGCCATTCATGACACCCATGTTTGTGACTCGCGAGAAGGCAGTGCTAAGGTTAGAGAGATAAAAGCATTATAATGAAAAAAGCATTGAGCGAAGAGTGAAAGGTGAGAAATATGATGAAGGAGGAATGTGGAATGTTTTGGAAAGAAAGTTTATTTCCCCGGATATAACACCACATGGCCAAAAATTAGCCCACCTTTAGCCTTTTACCAATCTACTTCTCAAAAGCTTGAAAAAGTCCTCTTGATTATTAATGCTATGTTGCAACATTGTTTTATGCGTAGAACCCTCCTTTTTTGAGTATGATGTAGCTTTTATTCACATGCATGGATATTGTTGACATTAGTACCTTTTCGAGGATGGCAATTGAGTGTAGGGACATATAAGAATGAATCTATGTTGTTGAGGGTTTACTTTTGAAGTACATATTTGTACCTCTTTTTATTACATCTTTTGACTTCTTATCTCATTCGATTTCCAAAGAAAAGGTTCAAAAGAATATAAACTTGTGTAAGAATTGGATAAAGTACAAGAAATAGAGTCTGCACGAGTTTTGAGCTAACCATGCAGGAATTCGAGCGAAATCGGAGTCAAAGCGGAGAAACCAAGGAGAGTAGAAGAGAGGTCGATATCGACCTTACAACATCGACAACGACTACAGTACATCGACACAGAACTGAGTGTTGAGACAGACCATCACACAGCAGAGAAAAGTACTCGATATCGACCTTACATCATCGATGTCGACCTCAACCCAGGAATCTAGTGAAGCTGAGCTCATCGAGCAGAAACAGAAACATCGAAATCGACCTTCCTGGTCGATATCAACCTTATTTTGACACTGGTTGGACACGCTTTTCGAGACGTGGATTGGCAATTCTATCTTCAAGAGGCACGAATTATCTTGTAACAATTAGATAGATAGCAGCTGAGATTTATTTATCTTTACCTTTAAGTTTTATCAAGTTGATTAGAGTTTTATCAAAATAAAAGATCTATCCTACTTGTTTGTATAGAATCTATAGTTTAGATAGAAGATACTTTCCTTGGATAGCAAGGATTAGTAACCTATAAATAAAGCCCTAGAGGGCTGGCATTCAATCATCCATTAACACATCCACAGACACACAATCAATAGCAATAGAGTTAGAGAGAAGTTTTATGGTTTGGCATTCGCGAAAGCCGACATTGAGTTGTAAAGCTTCGGAGTTTATAGTTTAATGCAAGTTTATTTCTTTCCATAAACGATGAGTTGCATGATGAGAAGCGAGTAGTTCCCCTAAGCTCTTAGGGTCAGGGTGAGCCCGACGTTAGCCATGCGTGCCTCAGGTAAGTGTTAGATGTTGATATCGTTGTGTCTATATCATCTCCTACAATTCTATGTTTAGTCCTAATCGAAAAAAAAGGGATTCATATAACGACTTGAGTTATAAACATAAAATTGGTAGAGACAATTAGGTTTATTTGCAAAAGTAATCCTAAGAGTTGGTGTACAGTGAAAGCTTGTCCCTCAGGTGAAATAGCACAATTGTCCATCTTATTTACCTTATCGTATGCATTGGTTAACGTTGTGGTAAACACTAATCCTAGGAGTTGCTTTTTACATAGTTTATATTCATCAAAACATTGTCTTTATTTGGTTCATCGCATCCTCATTCATCCTTAAGTCTTCGGCCTTTCTTTTCGATAAAAGCTAACAACTTTGCAAGAGAAGACATCGATATCGACCAACAGACGTCTATATCGACCACTGAGTTTCGATGACAGTTTTCTGAGTCAACGATGATCATCCCTGCCGAGTTACTGAGATCGATATCGAACCCCCAACATCGATATCGACCACCTGTATTGACTGGCAGTCTTCTGAGCCAGTCGATTTCGTCTGCTAACATCGATATCGACCTTACTAGTCGATATCGACTACTTTTTTGTCTCTGCAGATCTTCTGTTGCAGAAAGGATTGACAGCCAAGGTCGACATCGAGCACCAAGTTCGAGATCGAGGCTTCTGGTCGATGAAAGACGTGAGATTTCCAACGCTACTAGGATCCCGCTCACACGCCTCCTCGTGGATCGATCCTGACTACCCTTCTACTACGATGGGAGGAAGTCTTGTAATTATTTGCATAGGCTAGGAGTCGGTTTACATTTATATATCTTTATATTTGTACTTAAGAACCCGATTTCCTCCTATTAACAAATTGGCACCGTTGCCTGGGAGGCAATCAATCGCGCCCTAGTAGTCTATCTCACGGTTCTATCTAGTTTGGCTTTGCAAGTGTATGCGATGCACTGATCGCCCACTTGAATTCGAAGGACTAGACGACCCTGAATGCTATTTCCACCTAAGAGTGCAAGGTCAGAGAATCATGACAGACAACGCGAACCAGGCTGAGCTAATTGAGCAACTAAGGAAGTAGGTTAAGGACTTAACAACTAGAGAGGCGGCACTTAAGGAGCGTGCAGATAAGGAGGAGGAAGGTCAGAGGCAAATAGAAGCCCAAATCAATGCCCTCCCTCGGAATGCCAAGCAATATATGCACCCCGCGCTCACAGTGCCTGAATCAATGATTCTTATCCCTGCCTCTAATTTTGAAATTAAACCTAACTTCCTTACTGAAATAAGAAGGCATCAATATGAAGGAAAACCTAACGAATGCCCTATGGCACATATATCAACCTTCTTAGACCTCTGTGATACTATTGCTGAAGGACAGAGTCTTGAATATGTCCAACTAAAAGCTTTTCGTTGGTCCCTTACAGGAAAAGCATTGCAGTGGTTGGAGAGCTTAGCCCCAAGATCGCTCCGCACCTGGAATGAAGTCAAGGATGCGTTGCTCAACAAGTTCTTCCCTCCTTCTAAGACGGCGTTGATCCGACAGAAAATCACGGCTTTCAAACAAAAGCCTGGTGAGGCTCTGGCGACTGCTTGGGAAAGGTTTAAGGACCTACTACAATCATGCCCGATGCATGGCCAACCACCATACGTGATTCAGGAGATTATTTACAATGCTCTTGATGCTGCAACCAAGGAGAGGATCAACACCTACACCTCCTATGGCTACCTTGAACTCGCTCCACAAGAGGCTTGGGAGACCATAGAGAGGTTGGTGGAGTTCGACAACACATATGGGACTCCTGAGGCTTCCGACACATCATCATCGTCGAGGCCAGCCCTATCCATGCCATTATATGAACCCTCTAAGGTAATCGATCCGCACGTGAAGGAGCGATTCCATAGAGATCAACTTCGAAAGCTCCAAAAGCAAGTAAGGTTCCTTTCAGCGAACCAAGATTGCATTCAATGTGGATCGCAGCGGCACACCAACATCGAGTGCCCCCATGCTGAACAAGTACAACTAGTGGAGACTCACGAGGAGGCGCGCTACATGAGGGGTATTTTAATGTACATATTTGTACCTCTTTTTATTGCATCTTTTGACTTCTTATCTCATTCGATTTCCAAAGAAAAGGTTCAAAAGAATATAAACTTGTGTAAGAATGGGCTAAAGTACAAGAAATAGAGTCTGGACGAGTTTTCAGCTAACCATGGAGGGATTCGAGCGAAATCGGAGTCAAAACGGAGAAACCAAGGACAGTAGAAGAGAGGTCGTTATCGACCGTACAACATCGACATCGACTACATTACATCGACAAAGAACTGAGTGTTGTGACAGACCATCACACACCAGAGAAAAGCACTCGATATCGACCTTACATCATCGATATCGACCTCAAGCCAGGAATCGAATGAAGCTGACCTCGTCGAGCAGAAACTGAGACATCGAAATCGACCTTCCTGGTCGATATCGACCTTATTTCGACACGGGTTGGACACGCTTTTTAAGATGCAGATTGGCAATTCTATCTTCAAGAGGCACGAATTATCTTGTAACAATTAGATAGATAGCAGCTGAGATTTATTTATCTTTACCTTTAAGTTTTATCAAGTTGTTTAGAGTTTTATCAAAATAAAAGATCTATCCTACTTGTTTGGATATAATCTATAGTTTAGATAGAAGATACTATCGTTGGATAGCAAGGATTAGTAGCCTATAAATAAAGCCCTAGGGGGCTGACATTCAATCATCCATTAACACATCCATAGACACACAATCAATAGCAATAGAGTTAGAGAGAAGTTTTAAGGTTTGGCGTTCGCGAAAGTCGACGTTGAGTTGTAACGCTTCGGAGTATATAGTTTAATGCAAGTTTATTTCTTTCAATCAACGATGAGTTCCATGATGAGAAGCGAGTAGTTCCCCAAAGCTCTTAGGGTCGGGGTGAGCCCGACGTTAGCCATGCGTGCCTCAGGTAAGTGTTAGATGTTGATATCGTTGTGTCTATATCATCTCCTACGATTCTATGTTTAGTCCTAATCGAAAGAAAAGGGATTCATGCTAACCACCTGATGTATAAACATAAAATTGGTAGAGACAATTAGGTTTATTTGCAAAAGTAATCCTCAGAGTTGGTGTACGGCGAAAGCTTGTCCCTTGGGTGAAATAGCGCAATTATCCGTTTTATTTACCTTATCGCATGCATTGGTTAACGTTGTGGTAAACTCTAATCCTAGGAGTTGCTTTTTACATAGTTTATATTAATCAAAACATTGTCTTTATTCTGTTCATCGCATCCTCATTCATCCTTAAGTCTTCGGCCTTTCTTTGCTGACAAAAGCTAAAAACTTTGCAGGAGAAGACATCGATATCGACCAATAGACGTCGATATCAACCACTGAGTTTTGACGACAGTTTTATGAGTCGACGACGATCATCCCTGGCGAGTTACCGAGATCGATATCGACCCCCATACATCGATATCGACCACCTGTATCGACTGGCAGTCTTCTGAGCCAGTCGATTTCATCTGCTAACATCGATATCGACTGCCATTTTTGTCTCTGCAGGTCTTCTGTTGCAAAAAGGATTGAGAACCAAGGTCAACATCGAGCACCAAGGTCGAGATCGAGGCTTCTGGTCGATGAAAGACGTGAGATTTCCAACGCTACTAGGATCCCGCTGACACGCCTCCTCGTGGATTGATCCTGACTACCCTTCTACTACAACGGGAGGAAGTCTTGTAACTATTTGCATAGGCTAGGAGTCGGTTTACATTTATATATCTTTATATTTGTACTTAAGAACTCGACATTCCTCCTACGCAACAACTTTCTTCCCCTGAATGACCATTAAAAGTATTGCTTGGGGACAAGCAAGCTTAAGTATGGGGTGTTCGATGTGCGTGCAAATTGCCATATTTTCTACGCACATTTATGTTCATTTTGTCGATATTTGCATGCATATTGGTTGGGAAATCATAAGATTAGTGTAGTTTATACTTATTTGCAAAATATAGAGGTCTACACGAGTTTTTATGTGATTTTGCAGAAATCGAGGCAAAAATGGATCAATTTGGACAAGAGAAGAAGAGCAGAAAAAGAACTCGAAGTCTACTGAAGAGTCGAAATCGATCTAAAGACTCGACGTCGAGTGAAACAGAGCACCAAAAATCGAGCAGAGCAGAGAACAGAGCATGTCGACACAGAAAGAGGTTGATATCGATGTCCAATGGTCGATATCGAGTGGCCTGAATCCAGCAAAAAGATAGAGTTCGAGTGCCAATCTAAGGTGGCACTACTAGAATACCGCAATTAGACATCATGTGATTTAAGTCTTTCAAAAAAGTAATCAATGTTAAATTAAGTTATTACATCAATTAATAAATTTGTGATGTTAAAAAAACTTAAGCCAACAGTCGAAATTTTTTACAGATATTAAATGCTTAATTTAAAAATGATTGAAACGCGCGTCCAGTGAAATTTTATAAGTGTTTTGAACGCCCGCCCATACTTAGAATTTTTTTAAACACCCGCCCACACTAATAAAAAAACATGAGCTAGTGTGAACAGATTGAATTATTTCATCCAAATTAAAGCTCTTCGTTCTCTCTCGCCTCCCAGCCACCACCGACCTCCTTGCCTCCTCCCTTGGCTGATCGCTCTTCCAATTGTCTCCCATGGAAGCCGGTGGCCAAGCTCAACCTCAGTAGCCCTATCGTCCCTCACCCTGTCCTCCCCCTTATCGTCCTACTGTCTTCCCCCTTCCTGCTCAAAAAAAAAAGTGCCCCTTTTCTCCCTCAAATCTGAAACAAAGCAACGAAACTGGTAAGATGTTCAACTGTAGATCTGTGGCCCATCAGCACTCCCCCTGCACTGCCACCTGGTTGACTACCCTCCTCCTTCTCAGAGCCTCCTGATCCGATGATTTTCTCATCAGATCTAACCCTCATTTTTTTCCTTTCCCCAAAAAGTACTCCTACCCGTTGGGCTGTTGGCTACTTCCGCCATTGGAGCCTAGTTCGTAGATATGGAAATATGGTGTTCGACTAAGCTCTCCTTCTCAAATCAACTCCAAAACGAAGCTATGGCATAGATCCAAGCCTGGATTCAACTCTCTTGAAGGTACGTTTGGTTGTTGCCTTAGATTTGGGCCCTCAACTTCATATCTGAGTTTGGTTGTCTTCGTCCTCTTCTTCCAACCAACTCCAATTTGATGCAAAGAAACCTTAATTTGATTTTAATTGTTTGTCAAAGTTTAGAGTTAAATATTTAGTTAAAGGCTTCCATTGATTTATTTCTTGCCTTCCCCACATTCCTCAGGTTTACTGTTAATGATGGAAAAGGGAAGCTAAAAGGGATCCTTCAAGCCAACTTTGCCAGCATGGTGGGTTCGATTTCTATTCAAAATTTGGGTCTCATTCGGATATTCAATGACAGCCTCCATTATATGACAAACAAGCTTGAAAAGTGAGCATCCTTACCTTTAAACCCTAGTCAGATTATGATCTAATAGAATGCACAAGCCCCATTTCACTGTCCCCAACATGTACTTTTCTTTGCATTTGATCGCTCCTAGGTGAACGTAAAATTTTTATTTATTGTGTAGGCTTGCTTGTGGGAAATTGCATGTGGATCTCTTCTTTCTACATGTGAAGTTGGATAGGAGGTAGGTTACATACCCTGAGCAATAAAAAAGATTGAATTGATATTTGGAAACACATCTTCTGTTATTTATAGTGCAAATCATGACTTTATTCACCGCATTCTTTCAAATGAATCCATTCATTAATTTTTTGTTCTAAAAATATAGCCTTCAACATAAAATTGATCAACTGTGTTCTCATAGACAAGTTCGTCTTAGGAATTCTCAAAATTTGTTGTCTTAATGACGAGATTTGGACTTGGAAATTTGTTATGAGCGAAGACAGAACTCTATATTAAAATTTCTGTATGATTTTCTTTGATAAACTTTTGTGCTGTATTTGAAGTGAATCCATTCATTAAGTGTAATTAATTAGCTTTATTCACCGCAGTCTTTCAAGTGAATCCATTCATTAGTGTAACTAATGAGCTTTTGTGACTCTTGTGAGAAAACATTACTCTATTTGTTTCTCCTAATTCCTAAGCGTCAATTAGTTTTTCAATGACTCTTTTGAGATAGCATTTTCTTTCATTGGATTCCTTATTACCTCCATTTACGTATAGTTTACTCATTACCATTCTGCCAGCAAACTTATTGTTCCAAAAGAGGCCTAACTCCCTGTTTTGTTTATTTACTTCCTCCTTTAAACTTGTAAAGCCAACTTTCCTCTTTTGTTCAAAAATAGGATCAACTGGTCAGTTAATCTCGAAGTTAGGTAATGAGACTTTTTTCCTGAAAAGGAAAGAGCAAAAGAAGATTAGAAGTTAACTGTGTCGTGTGTTTAAAGTTGAAACTGTTTTTTTTTTTTTGCAAATTTCTCAATAATGATAAAGAGCATTGACACTGAAAACCTTCTTCTCAAGAGGTAAATTGCTCAGTGGATATTTCATTTTTTTTCTTTGAACGATAGCCTCATGGATTAGTTGTCGGGATAAAGTTGGAATTGAGGAGTGGATAAGATATTATTATTCTTACCATTTCATTCCCATGGGAGAAGAATGGAATAAGATTTAGGAATTTATTCTGAAGCCTCAACCTAGTAAGCATATCTCATCAGAATGTGAAGAAAATATGTAAAATCGTAAAGAGTTTTTATACGGAGTAATGACTAATTAGCTATTAGTAAATTCATATGTTGAACATAAAAGAGCTATGGGGAACTTTGAGCTATCAAGTTCAAGAAACTGTAAAAGGAACTTGAGAAGTGAAGACTAATTTTTTTAGGTTTCAAAGTTATATGGAGTTCATGTAGGTATCTGAAGCATCCATGAGCAGAAACCGAAGTACAATTATTGTTCTTGCAGGAAGCACAGGAGATGAAGGATGGGAAACATTTCCTAAAATTTTGGCTGAGATCAATGAAGCATCAAGTATTTATGTTACTCCTAATCAGGTTAGTATTTTTTTTTATCCTGACAGCTGCAAAGCCTAATTACTTTCTTTCTTTCTTTCTAAATCTTACTTCTCAACAAAACTCTGAATATATGGAACATATAGTTGCGCTCTCAGATGACCCTGAGGCACGATTCATATCTGGGCATAGCACTCAATTTTGGCGGTGGGGGGTTTTCAGACCTCTAATCATCTATGATTAGCCATGGCAAAAATCTCTTATAAGTTGGGACACCCTCTTGGTAAATTCAAATTCTTTCTCTTGTATTATATTCTTTGCAACTCCAATCATGTTGATTATTTGCTTTTGGATAACTGTATCTATATTTTGATCTATAGATTATGTATTGTTGATGTTTGAGTGCATCAAGTAACTATGGAGAAGTCATATTTTCAATGAAATAGATAAATGTATCTGTATTTTGATCTATAGAGTATTTATTCTGCTGCTTGTTTTTATTCTTTTTTATGCATCAGTTTGAACTAAACTGTACAATTTATAAAATTAGTTGTCCGGACATGTTATTTATCTTTTCTTATGCATTTGGAGAGTGGCTTTATCACTTTGCCATGTTTTCCCCATCTAGAATGTATCATTTATGTAGGCTTATTGTAAATGTAGGTTTATTGATTTGGTACATGACAAAATTTTGCATAATTAGGAGTTTCTTGTTGGTGTGCCTTCACTGTTTTTATTTTGCCTAATATTATTCTCTATTGTTCCTTTGGGTGATATTTGAAACAAATTTATTCATCTATAGTTGGAATAAATGAATTATTTGTTGAAGGTTTTAATCCAATGATTGACTTGGCATAGAATTGTAAATGAATTATGAAATTTTCTTTGAATACAGGTCATATCATGATGGTGAGCACTATAACAATGTACATTAAAAAGAAGATCCTTGTGAGGGAGCTTCAATGCCAATAATAATAGAGGTTTTTCTTTCCTGAATCAAGTGTTAATATCATATGTGACTGCATCCCCTTTCTGAATGTTTTGGTGAAGAGAGCCTAATTTCATTTACTTATACAGGGCAATACTAAACTTACAGCGAAATCAAATCAAGTTAAACCTGCAGCACCTCAATCGCAAGGAGGAAGAACAACAAACTCCACCTTGCAGTAGCTCGCAGTATCCCACGACTATGCTGCTGACGGCTGATCATGATTATCGTGGCACTACACTACACTCTCTCAAGCATTGGATTACACTTTTAAAAATGTTGAGTACTTTTAAATTTAAAAGTACTCTCATCATTTTTAAAAGTGTATCTTTTAAGTACTTATCATTTGTAAAATATTTGTAAATGTTGATTTCACGTTTATCTTAATTTATATATGTTCATTAAAGTATGTCGTCATTTGTAAAAACATTGGATTACAGATGAAAAGTATTGTGCTTGAATAGATATGAAATCGAACCATTTTATAAAAATGGATGTTAGAATCATTATAGACATCGTCTAAATAATCTAAATAAATTTTTAACATATATTTTTACATCACAATATTAATATAAATTGATATATATTTCTAGCAACAACATCCTTATAAAAATCTAAAATGATGTCTATATCATATTAATACATCAGTTATGTACATATTTCATACGACAGATTATTTTCAAATAATAAAAAATCTCAAAATATATATATGAAATTAATATACACAAAATCAATATATTAAAAAGATGTGTATTTTGTATTAATACAATGATTATTTTAAAAAATAGTGATGTAAATGTAAAATTTAGGCTTGGTGTGGACATCTTCATAAGCTTATAGGTGGAAAATAATGAGGCTTTAATAACAAGTGAACATGTCAAAAATAAAATTGAGGGGCTGATTTATATCTATATTCAAAATACAATAGATGTTTTAACCAAGAAAAGACATCGGCTTAAAACCGATGTGAAAAAGTTGATCTTTTACTACACGCACAATAAGATCGGATATTTTTTTGAAAGACATATGTTGTGCATTTTTCTAGTAGTGTCGAGTAGAACTGCTTGAGATAGAGAAAAGAATAGGTCGATATTTAGTAGACTGGTCGATATCGACTGCTGCTGCAGACAGATCCGACACTGTTTTTGATAGAATTTTATCCGAAGCTTTACATCTATTCTAAAGTCAAGATCTTCTATCAATTAACCACCAGACTTGTTATCCCTTATGGTGAATGTGTTATTTACCTAAAGAGTTTTAGTTTTTTTACTTATTTAAGTTTTATCTTAGGAATAAAGATAGGTTTTCGAATCCTTGGATAGCCAGGTTTGAGATCTATAATTAGAGGCCATTAGAGCTGAGTTTAAGGAGACACACAGCAAGAATTTCATTTTCAATACAGTAGTAGCGAGTTAGAGAGAGAGAGAGAGCCGAGTGAGTTGGAGGGAAGCGAGAGCGTAGAGTTGGCTTTGTTCGGTGTACTTTCTTTCTTTGCAATTTTAATTCAAGTAGTTTCTTTTCACTTCATTATTTGCAATATTGAAGTGAAAACCAATCATATTATGAATTTGGATTTGTCATGAAATTGGATAGTAACTCTTAGGTTTTATGCGAGAGCCTCTAATCACCTAATAGTTGGTAACGAAAGTTATTTGACAGAAATGCATCATCTTTCATGAATTTGGCATAATACTTGCATGGTTATCGTTGTGGCATTAATCCTCGACCTTGGAATCTTTTAGTTTATTGATTCATATAAAAAGTTGTGTTTTTATTATGTCAACAATTCCCTCATTATTCTACGTTCTTCGAAAATCTTTTTCCGATGCAATTTGGTACGTTTTAAGTTACTGTTGAAAACTCGATTTCGACTGCAGAGGTCAATATCGAGTGCTGACATCAATATCGAGTACCCAACTCGACGTCGACTTTCCTTCTGTCTTCTACAGGAACTTAGCTGGAAATCAACGAGAACTGAGGTCGATATCGACTAGTCTACTCGATATCGAGTGGTCTTCGGTAGTCGAAACTTGATCGTGATTACAAGCTTAGGAAGCGCTGACATACCTCCTCGTGGATTCGATCCTGAATTACCCTACCACTACATCGGGAGGGTGTTGATAGGAGGAAATCGAGTTCTTTAAAACAAATATATAAAATGGATTCAATTCGATTCCTATACTATGCAAATAATTACAAGACTTCCTCCCGTTGTAGTAGAAGGGTAGTCAGGATCGATCCACGAGGAAGCAGGTCAGCGGGATCCTAGTAGCGTTGGAAAGCCCACGTCTTTGGTCGACCAGAAGCCTCGATCTCGATTTAAGTGCTCGATGTCAACCTTGGCTGTCGATTCTTTCTGCAATAGAAAACCTGTAGAGATAAAAAAAAGCAGTCGATATCGAATAGGAAGGTCTATATCGATGTTAGTGCAGAAATCGACTGGCTCAGAAGACTTTCACTCGACATAAGGGTGGTCGATATCGAGTATGGGTCTCGAAATTGACCTCAGCAACAGGAACTCTGGAGATCGACGTCGACACAGAAAACCGTCGACGAAAACAGAATGGTCGAAATCGATGATAGAGGTCAATATCGAGTAGGTTCCTACAAAGTTGTTAGCTTTGTCGGCAAAGAAAGGCCGAAGACACAAGCTAGGATGAATAAGGAGCGATGGACAGAATAAAGATAGTGTTTTTATGTGACTAAATATATAAAAAGTAACTCCTAGGATTAGGGTTTACCACAACGTTAACCATTGCATGCAATAAGGCAAATAAGATGGACAATTGTGCTATTTCACCCGAGGGACAAGCTTTCGTTGTACACCAACTCTTAGGATTACTGTTGCAAATAAACCTAATTGTCTCTACCAATTTTATGTTTATAACTCAAGTTGTTAGGATGAATCCCTTTTCTTTCGATTAGGACTAAACATAGAATCGTAGGAGATGATATAGACGCAATGATATCAACATCAAATACTTACCTCAGGCACGCATGGCTAACGTCGGGATCACCCCGACACTAGAAGCTTCGGAAAACTACTCACACCTCATATGAGGAAACATCATTGATTGAAAGGAAAGAACTTGCATTAATAACTCCGAAACTTTAAAACTCAACGTCGGCTCTCGCAAACGCCAAACCATGAAGCTTCTCTATAACTGTAACTCTATTGCTATTGTGGTTGTGTAATTGAATATGTGAATGCCAGCCCCCTAGGGCTTTATTTATAGGCTACTAATCCTTGTTGTCCAAGGACTGTATATTCTATCTAAACTATAAACTCTATCCAAACAAGTAGGATAGATGTTTTATTTAAGGTAAATATCTAAATAACTTAGTAAACCTTTAAGGTAAACATTACATATTCCCCAGGTCGAAATCTATCTAAATCTATAGATAATTCGTGGTTCTTGAAGATAGAATGGCAATCTGCGTCTCCAAAAGCACGTCCAACCATTGTCGAAGTCTAGTCGATATCGACCAAACAGGTCGATTTCGACCTCTCTATTTATGCTCGACAGGATCAGCTCTACTCGATTTCTAGGACTGGGTCGATATTGATGTCAGGTGATCAATATCGAATGCTTTTCATTTGCTGTGTTATTGGTCTGTCTAGACACTCAGAGTCTGTGTCGATGTTTGTACTCGATATCGACCATATAGGTAGATTTTGACCTCTTCTCAGCTTCACCTGGTTTCTTCATTTTGACTCTGATTTCGCTCGAATTCCTACATAATTAGATCAAAACTTGTACAGACTCTATTTCTTGCACGTTAGGTCATTCTACACAAATTTGCATTATTTTCAACCTTTATGTTGAGGAATCGAATGAAATATGAAGTCAAAAGATGTAATAAAGAAGGGTACAAATATGTACATCAAAACACCCCATACTTAGACTTGCTTGTCCTCAAGCAATAACCAAGCAATAACCAACACCTACAACATACCCTTCAAGTCTTCACCCTTGTCAAAAGCAACATCATAAGTGGTAGCAAAGCAAAGCAAGTGAATTTAACGTCATGCACATATTAGGCGATCCATAGGCATATGCAATTTTGATCCAACGTTACAGGGATAATGTGTTTGCACTCAACTCTCATGTGTTTAGACTATGAAGATCAACTCTCAACTCAATTCCATATATAATCTCATAAACATTGCAATTTATAAGAATCCACATCGCAACCAATTATGAAAATGCAATAAGAACCATCATGAGGACTTTCGCTCAATGGAAGACTTCAAAGAAGACTCCATTCGGCGGGGTTATAATGGGGCTTGGTATAAAATAAAGGTTATGGAATTATTTGGCTATGTGGTGCTTATAAAATTCGGTAATCAAGACTCCCAAACCTTATTACTACTATATTCAAACCATAACTCTTACAATGTTGCACTTTTCAAACTCAATCTCCCATAATACTCATCAACCCTTCTTTAAAACCCTTATTATTCTCTCAGAATATAAACCTTCTATGAAATAAATAAAGAACTAAGGAATTTGGCTCATGCACAACATGTATATATATATATAATTATATATATATATATATATATATATATATATATATATCTTTTTTCGGATTTTTTTGGCACGAAATTACGTAAATAAAATAAAGGTGCATTTATATGGTGAGCCGAAAATCCTTTTAGAAAATATGACAAGATGCAAATATATACCAACCCATTATTTTCTTTTCTCAAAACTAAATATATGCACTTCTCTTTCCACAATGCATTAATCTAACCAATCTAAGTCTCAATTCTGAATGGGGGTCAGGCTCAATTCGGCTAGGAATAATTTTGTGGAGTTTGCAATATCAGGCTCAGGCTAATATTCTGGCTTCAAGCAGAGATAACGCAGGGTAGGTAAAGAGATGATAAAAATGGCTTAAAAGATGCCTCCATCATTTAATTCTCGTAAACATAAACATATATATACATTGGCTTTGAATAACTATCATAATATTTAGAGATGCATATGAAGAGTAAATACACTTAAGAAAGCAACGGGATTTTTGATGTTCTCCCTATAGGCCAAAATTCTCACAAGGACAATTTTTTTTGGATTTGCTTTTTAGCCTAGGATCATATGTGCTTAATTTCATCACAAGTTCACAATCTACATAAAAACATTTTAAGGACTTAGGCTAAACCATCCAAATATGCCATAGGATTTACATGATAAAGTCGGCTATTGAGTTTTCATCATAGGGCATCTAAGTAGGGTTTAAAAACAAACTTAAAAAGTAAACATGCATTTTTTTTATTTTTTTGACATTTATGAAAGTAAAAACTAAGAACAAACGCTTAAACATGAATGCAATGCGAAGAAGAAAACCAAGTTATGACCATAAGACATGTTTCTACCCTACCCCATACTTGAAATATACAGTGTCCTCACTGTATTAAAAGAAAAACAAGGGTAGAGAGAAACTCACAGCACAACCTGCGGATTCAGGTCGATTTCAGGTTAGGTCGATGCTAGAGGTCGATGTCGAGTACAGAGGTCGATGACGACTGCATCTGTCGAATTCGAGGAAGAAGGTGAAGTCAAGGGCCACTAGATGATGGTCGATATCGAGTATAATGGTCGATATCGACCTCTCTATTTTCGCTCTTGAGTCCTCGATGTCGACTCCTGGAGATGGCTCGACCCTAGGATGGTCGATTTCGATTGGCCTGGTCGATTTCGACTGCCTCTGCAGTAGCTTCTTTTCTTCTTTGTCGTTCCTTTTGCTTGGCAACCTGAAATCTTTGTTAGACTAATAGATAAAACCACGAATTATCACAGTTTCAAAAGTTTAAAAATCCGAAATTCAAAACCCTAAAAACCATCTATGAAAAAAAGCAAAGTTTTAGATTTTTTAGTCGCTAGGCCGACTTGTTCGTCAATACTTCAGGAGCCTTTAACATAGGGACCCTTCAAGCTTGAGCCTTCTCCTGGATCGTCTAGGTCCTTTTGATAGTTTCTAAGTTCGGCAATCAAGGCTTCTTCTTTGTTAGGTTCTTCTTTGTTGGGCGCTTTCCTTCTCTTTCTTGACCTAACTTTTGCAAGATGGGCAAACCATGGAGCTTTAACCCTCCCATTAGTTGAATTATCAGTTATGGATAGAGGAGGGTTAGAGATCATACCTGGGCTTGCCTGTTCGGGCCCGAAACAGAAATCTTCGGGCTGAGGGTCAGTCGATTTCGACAAAGGAGGGTCGATTTCAACTTCTGTAGTCGATGTCGACAGGTGATGGTCGATGTTGACATCAGGGACCCTATACTTAAGCTCCTGGAAATCATTTGGCTCACTCGATATCGAGATGGTATGGTCGGTAGCGAGCGTTTCAATCGATATCGACTGGTTCCAGTCGATGTCGACTCTTCTGGCTGTTTCCGTCTTGGCCAACAAAAATTTGCGAAGCTTCTCCTTAGCCGGTGAGAGGAAATCTTGTTCCAGCTGCTTTGTTTCGCTCATTGTAGGGTTGAAGCGAAACTCTACGACCTCGTTGCCGATTGTGAATGTAAGGGTGCTATTCCTCACATTGATGTTGGCATCCGCTGTTGCTATGAATGGCCTACCAAGGATGATAGGCACAATAGGATACTCCGGCATATCCAACACGATGAAGTCCGTGGGTATGAAGAACTTTCCCACCTTGACAGGGACATCATCCACAACCTCAGTTGGTCTCACAAAGGAGTTGTCCGCCATGTAGAGCTTCATGTCGACGGGTTCCAATGCTTCTACGCCCACTTGCTGCCATATTGATAGGGGCATCAAACTAACACTAGCCCCAAGATCACCAAGGGCTTTGAATTGATGCTTTCCAACCCCTACCATCACCGCAAACTTGCCTGGATCACCGCACTTCTTAGGGAACTCAATCGTATTGCATTCGCTAGCGATCTCTAGGATGTACCTATTTTTGGACAAGATCTCCTTCAGGAACCTCATGTATGCAGGCATCTCATTGAGCGCTTCCGTGAGTGGTATGGTGAGATTTAGACCTTGTAAGATCTTCACGAAGCGTCTGAACTTGGTGTCTCCTGGATCCCACATCGCCTTGGAAGGAAAGGGTAGAGTTTTGGATGGCTTTGGAGGCAAAGGGGTCGATTTCTGCTTTCTGGACAGGTCGACATCGACGTCAGGGTGGTCGATATCGACTGGTTTGGTCGACCTCGGGGGAGTCTGAAGCTGTAGTCGACATCGACGTCAGGGTGGTCGATATCGATTTCCAGAGGGGTCGACATCGGTAGGGTGGTCGATATCGACCTGGTCACTCGATATCGAGTGCCTCTCTGGCTTCGTTCTGTGCTTTGTAGTGGGCTCGACATCGACTGTGGGTTCGACGTCGACAAGGCCCTCGATATCGATCTGGGGGTCGACATCGACTGCGTCTCTAGCGAATTCTCCTTCGCTCCTTGGCTCGGGCAATGTGCGTCCACTTCTTAGATTGATAGCAGCAATGTTCCCGGCTTGCCCCCTTGGATTTTCTTGTGGTTGTCCAGGGAGTTTGCCGGGTGGCTTTGAGATTGGAGCCGTCAGTTGACCCAATTGGGTCTCAACCGTCTTCTTCCAAGTATCCATCTCCCCCATTCGGGCATTAAGGCCCTGAAGTTGGTTCTGAATAGCGCTGTTAGATTGTTGATTTGCAGCCTGGTTCCTCCTCAATTCCTCAAGAATGAGTTGGACATCATCCCTTTGTGGTTCTCTCTCTGGATGGCCTGGAACTCTATAAGGCGGAGGATTCCTAGGGTTATATTGGGGTGGTTGATTTCCCCAGTTTTGGTACCTCTGGCGATTGGGATTCCTCATGTAGCGCGCCTCCTAGTGAGTCTCCGCTAGTTGTACTTGCTCCGTATGGGGGCATTCAGTGCTGATATGCCTGACAGAGCCACATTCGGCGTAGGATTTGTTGGTGGAGAGGAATTTGACTTGTTTCTGCAGCCTCCTAAGTAGATCGTGCATGAATTGATCTATGACGTCGGGATCAATCTCATTGGAGGGCTCATAGAGTGGCATAGATGGGGCAGGCCTTGAGTCGGAGGCCACAGGAGTCCCATAGGTGTTGTCAAATACGACCAACCTCTCTATAGTATCCCAAGCTTGTTGTGGTAGGAGATCGAGATACCCATAGGAGGTATAGGTGTTGATCCTCTCCTTAGTTGCTACATCCAGGGCGTTGTAGATGATCTCCTGGATGACGTAGGGTTGTTGCCCATGCGTAGGGCAAGACCTCAACATCTCCTGAAAGCGTTCCCCTGCTTGCGCCAATGACTCGCCTGGCTTTTGTTTAAAAGTTGTGATCTTCTAGCGCATCATCGCGGTCTTTGATGGTGGGAAGAATTTGTTAAGAAAGGCATCCTTGACCTCATCCCATGTACAGAGCGATATGGGGACTAGGCTCTATCCAACCATGCTAGAGCTTTCCCTGCGAGAGACTAACGAAAAGCCTTTAGATTTACATATTCAAGGCTTTGTCCATCTGCAATAGTATCACACAAATCGAGGAATAGAGATATATGATCTAGAGGACAATCGTTAGGTTTCCCCTCAATTTGACGTCGCCTAATTTCAGTTAAGAAGCTAGGTTTAATCTCAAAATTAGAATGGGGGATAAGAATAGCCGATTTAGGCACTGAGAGCACAGAGTGCATGTATTACTTGGCATTCTGAGGGAGGACGTTGATTTGGGCTTCTATTTGCCTCCTGGCCTCCTCCTCCCTATTAGCACGCTCTTTGAGTGCCGCCTCTCTAGTTGTGAAGTCCTCGACTTGCTTCCTTAGTTCCTCAATTAGCTCAGCCTGGGTCTCGTTGTCTACCATGATTATTTGAGCTTGGGCTCTTAGATGGAGATAGCGTTCAGGTTCGTCTACTCCTTCGAATTCAGGTGGGCGATCAACGCGTCGCATATACCTACAGGGCAAAACTAGATAAAAATGTGAGATAGACTACTAGGGCGCGATTGATTGCTTCCCCGGCAACGGTGCCAATTTGTTGATAGGAAGAAATCGAGTTCTTTAAAACAAATATATAAAATAGATGCAATCTGATTCATAACCTATGCAAATAATTACAAGACTTCCTCCCGTTGTAGTAGAAGGGTAGTCAGGATCGATCCACGAGGAAGCAGGTCAGCGGGATCCTAGTGGCGTTGGAAAGCTCACGTCTTTGGTCGACCAGAAGCCTCGATCTCGACCTAAGTGCTCGATGTCGACCTTGGCTGTCGATTCTTTCTGCAACAGAAAATCTGCAGAGATAAAAACAAGCAGTCGATATCGACTAGGAAGGTCGATATCGATGTTAGTGCAGAAATCGACTGGCTCAGAAGACTGTCAGTCGACAAAGGGGTGGTCGATATCGAGTATGGGACTCGAAATCGACCTCAGCAACAGGAACTCTGGAGATCGACGTCGACATAGAAAACCGTCGACGAAGCCACAGTGGTCGATATCGATAATAGAGGTCGATATCGAGTAGGTTCCTACAAAGTTGTTAGCTTTGTCGGCAAAGAAAGGCCGAAGACACAAGGATGAATAAGGAGCAATGGAAAGAATAAAGACAGTTTTATGTGACTAAATATATAAAAAGTAACTCCTTGGATTAGGGTTTACCACAACGTTAACCATTGCATGCGATAAGGCAAATAAGACGGACAATTGTGTTATTTCACCCGAGGGACAAGCTTTCGTTGTACACCAACTCTTAGGATTACTGTTGCAAATAAACCTAATTGTCTCTACCAATTTTATGTTTATAACTCAAGTTGTTAGCATGAATCCCGTTTCTTTCGATTAGGACTAAACATAGAATCGTAGGAGATGATATAGACGCAATGATATCAATATCAAATACTTACCTCTGGCACGCATGGCTAACGTCGGGCTCACCCCGACCCTAGAAGCTTCGGGAAACTACTCACACCTCATCGCAGGAAACATCATTGATTGAAAGGAAAGAACTTGCATTAATAACTCCGAAACTTTACAACTCAATGTCGGCTCTCGCAAACGCCAAACCCTAAAGCTTC
The DNA here is from genome assembly GCA_963922045.1 of Persicaria maculosa. Lineage (NCBI taxonomy): Eukaryota > Viridiplantae > Streptophyta > Magnoliopsida > Caryophyllales > Polygonaceae > Persicaria > Persicaria maculosa. Next base: position 19,216,999 of record OY998265.1, on the reverse strand, counting down.
TCTCTAACTGTAACTCTATTGCTATTGTGGTTGTGTAATTGAATATGAGAATGACAGCCCCCTAGGGCTTTATTTATAGGCTACTAATCCTTGCTATCCAAGGATTGTATCTTCAATCTAAACTATTAACTCTATCCAAACAAGTAGGATAGATCTTTCATTTAAGGTAAATATCTAAATAACTTAGTAAACCTTTAAGGTAAAAATTACATATTCCCGACGTCGAAATCTATATAAATCTATAGATAATCTGTGGTTCTTGAAGATAGAATGGCAATACGGGTCTCGAAAAGCGTGTCCAATCCGTGTCGAAGTCTAGTCGATATCGACCAAACAGGTCGATTTCGACCTCTCTGTTTTTGCTCGACGGGCTCAGCTCTACTCGATTTCTAGGACTGGGTCGATATCGATGTCAGGTGATCGATATCGAGTGCTTTTCTTCTATTGTGTTGTTGGTCTATCTCGACACTCAGGGTCTGTGTCGATGTCTGTAGTCGATATCGACCATACATGTCGATTTCGACCTCTTCTCAGCTTCACCTAGTTTCTTCGTTTTGACTCGGATTTCGCTCGAATTCCTACATAATTAGATCAACACTTGTGCAGACTCCATTTCTTGCACGTTAGTTCATTCTACACAAATTTGCATTATTTTCAACCTTTATTTTGAGGAATCGAATGAAATATGAAGTCAAAAGATGTAATAAAGAATGGTACAAATATGTACATTAGAGGGATTCTTGTATTTTATTTCCTTGGACAAGGGAGTCGGTCTAGTTTGAGATTTTATTTGAGTATTTTATTTTAGCAAATACCCCTCCCCATCACGAACACCCCCCTTCTCGATAGGGCGGAGACCGGCCAGCTCACGAATGCATTCCATTTCATAATATTTGGATCAAGCCAATTAGCCCAATCCGTAACCGTATATATGAATAAAGGCTTCAGGCAACTCCCGTAGTCATGCTCATAATACTCATGCTCGCAATATATATAAAAGTGATGTCATATGTCTCAAATGACTCAGGACGAGACCCGATGGGACTGGGCCGTCTTATGACCCTAGCAAAGACTCTAGTGACTTCACATATAACGGTCGTTCTGTTTACAAACGTATAAAGAATAAGTATGCTCATACGTTAATGCAACCTAGGGAGAACAGCAAAATAGGAACCCGGCATACAACAAAATAGGAACCCGGCATACAGCAAGTACAATCACAGTGTATCACCTAAATACATAATAAGAATACACTGAGTATATTTTTATAGCTACTCCGAATATATATCACACACTCATACAAGTAGATAAATAAACAAAATCGCATTCGTCATACTTTCAATTCATCATGATCAATCATCTCTTATCTCATATCGTATTCGACATAACTTATTAATTCATTCACTTCGGACAACTTCCCTATCATACTTAGCCAAATTCACATATTAACATTTCATACTCTCTGTTAATATATATATATGAAAATGTAAGTGTAAAATGTCATGAATGTGTAAAATTTTATCTTTTAGTGAAATTAAACACATGGACCTGATTCAAAAAAAAAAAGGCCCATTTAGTCCTAATTTCGTCCCTCTTATTCACACATCAGAGCCGCTCGCTTCTCTCTTCCTGTACGCTCACCACCATTGGAATTCCAAGCCTGAGCTCGCCGGCCATGGCAACGCACTCAATTACATGGAGGAACCGCTACTGATCAAGGTCGCCGGAGAGGTTGGCTCCGGCGAGAACAGCGACGAATTAGACGCGCTTGAAATTGGAACCCGATTACATCTCCGTTGGCCCTGCTTACTTGCCGTCGGAGAGATTGATAAGGAAGCGCACGAATTCGGCTTCGGTTCCGGATCTGGAACCTCTTCCCAGACAATGGCCGTCACCACGCCCGGTCCTCGGCGCCGATTGACGTGCTCTGCTGCTGGACTCAACCAATACGCTTTGTTAGGTCTGTCGCCGTTTGCTTCCAAATCTGATGTCAATCACGCCTACAAGCGATTGTCTCTGAAGGTCATTCAGTACAATGGTTGATCCATTGATTATTCTTTTATATTGATGGAAAAATTCGAATCTGTCTATTTGATTAAAATGATGTATAAAATTGGATTTGCGGCAGTAGTATCATCCAGACGTGGTAAAAGGTGAAACTAGATCCAGGAAGAACGAAACGTTTCGGGAGATCAAGTCGGCCTATGATTTTTTTATTCGATGGAAAAGAAGATGAAGAAGGTGTCGATGGAAATTGCAAGTCATGGAATGGAATCTGATTTATGGTCTTGCACACAAGCTGTTCGTGAGTGGGCAAAGAATTTGCAGCCATATTGAACTTCCATGGCTTCACTGGGAAGATGTTCTATGACAGAACATTGGTAGTGCATTTGTGAAATGGGAATAAATGTGGCTTCACTGAGAAGTTGGCCTGATGTTTGGAACTTGTGCAAGTGTTTGGATACAATTATTCTATGACAGAAATTATTTTTGTGCCGATTAGCTCAATTGGTAGAGCGATGTGCGTATGCACAAAGATGTGGGTTCGAATCCCACATAGGTTATATAATAAATAAGAACACAACAATCCCAATTTGTTAATCAGCGAGACCACTAATGTGCGCTTAAATTACCATATTTTTTTTTATCTACTTTTACTTCGATTTCTGTCTATATTTTCATGCATATTGGTTGGGAAAGCATAGGATTTGTGTAGTTTATATTTATTTGCCAGTTATATAGGTCTACACGAGTTCTTGTGTTATTCCACAGAAATCGAGGCAAAATTGGAGCGATTTGGAGAAAAGAAGAGAAAGCCGAAAAATCACTCGAAGTCTACTGAGGAGTCGAAATCGATTGAGCGACTCGACATCGAGTGGAAATGGAAGACCAGAAATCGAGCCAGAAGAAGAACAACTCTACCCGATACAGACTAGTCGAAATCGACTAAAGCCGGTCGATATAGAGTGCCAGAAATCGAGTGAATGACACGAGATCAAGTGCAGAATCCGAGGTCGAGTAGAGCTGGTTCGAGATAGAAGAGGAGTGGTCGATATCAACTGAAGCTGGTCGATATCGAGTGATGCTGTAGAAAGATCCGACGGTTTTGATAAAATCTTATCCGAAGTGGTTTACTTCTACATTAAGTTGTAGATCTTTTATCTTTTATCAGACTTTATATCCTTTAGGGTGAATTCATATTTACCTAAAGTGATTTTATACATTTACTTTACCTAGTTTTATCTTAGGAATAAGATAGATTTTATTCTCCTTGGATAGTGAGGTTTTGAAATCTATAATTAGAAGCCATTAGGGCTGAGTTTCAATCATCCATACATCATCCAAGCAATCGAATATAGCAGAGAATACTTTCAATTCCGTAGAGAGAAGGCCGAGCAAGGGAGAGAGAAGCGAGAGCGGAAGTTTGCTTTGTTCGGTTGTAATCTTTCGACGTTATTTCAATTCAAGTTGTTTATTTTCCAACAATGATGATGATGTTTATGACTATGAAGCGCGAGTAGTTCCCTTACTTCTAGGGTTGGGGTGAGCCCGACGATAGCCATGTAATTTTATGCATCAAAGGTATGATTTTTATGCGATTTCGTCTTCTATCCTATATGCATGATTCTTCTACGAAAGTAGTAGGTGATCCTTATTTGCATTATTGAAGCGAAAGCCATCTTATTGTGAATTTGGATTAATTATGAAATTGGATAGTAACACTTAGGGTTTATGCGAGAGTCTCTAAATCACCTAATTGTTAGTAACGAAAGTTATTTGATGAAAATGCATACTCTTTCATGAATTTTGCATAGGCTTATATAGTTATCGTTGTGGTATGAAATCCCCGATCTTGGAGGTTTTTAGTTTATTGAGTTTATATAAATAAGTGATTTTCTTCTGTTCATCCTTCCTACATCATTCTCATATTCTTCGGACACTTTTTCGACAAAAAGGTTACGTTTTACAGTTTCTGTGGAAGGCTCGAAATCGACTTCTGTGGTCGATATCGAGTGACTGACCCGATATCGAGTGTTCTACTCGACGTCGACTGTTTGTGTCTGTTTTGCAAGAAGTTTTGCTGGAAATCGACTGGAACTGTAGTCGATATCAATTGATCTACTCGATATTTGAGTGATATGCTGAGTCGAAATTGAACGCGATTGCAAGTTTAGGAACCGCTGACACACCTCCTCGTGGATTCAATCCTGAATACCCTACTACTACATCGGGAGGGATTCTTATAATTTTATTTGCTTGGACAGGGAGTTGGTTTAATTCATATTTATATTTATTCGACTAGTTTCCCTCCAGACAAATGTTGGCGCCGTTGCCGGGGAGGCAATCATTCGCGCCCTAAGCTTTTACTCACGTCCTTTTCTAGTGCTGATTTTGTAGGTCTATGCGACGCTCTGATCGTGAACCTATCTTGGAAAGTCTAAACGAGCCCGAATGTTTCCTCCACATCCGAAACAGAGCTATCTGAATCATGGAGGAGACCGAGACACAGGCTCAACTCATAGAGAGATTGAGGAAGGAGATTGAGGACCACAATGCTACCATCGCCAATGAAAGGGCAACTGCAGCTGCAGAGAGAGCTCGCGCTGATAGAGAGGAGGATGCACACAAATAAGCCCAAGAGAGGCTCAATCAATACCCGCAGACGGCAATGCAATACATGCACCCTACGCTCACCGTTCCTGAATCTACGATCATCATACCTCCCTCTAATTATGAAATTAAAATTAACTTCCTTTCTGAAATTAAACGCAATACTTTTGAAGGAAGAACTAATGAATGCCCCTTGCAATATATTACTACTTTTATGGATCTATGTGAGACTGTCGCCGATTGTGCTAATTTAGAATATGTTAGACTGAAATCTTTTCGATGGTCTCTTGCAGGGAAGGCATGGCAATGGCTTGAAAGCTTGGCTCCATGCTCGCTGAGGACATGGGCAGAGGTGAAGGATGCGTTCCTAAACAAGTTCTTTCCTCCATCAAAAACGGCGATGCTGCGACAAAGGATCACGACTTTTAAACAAAAGCCTGGCAAGACATTGGCGTAGTCATGGGAGCGCTTTAAGGACTTATTATGATCATGCCCTACTCATGGGCAACTACCTTATTTCATCCAAGAGATCTTCTATAACTCCCTTGATGCACCGAATAAGGAGAGAATTAACTCACACACCTCCTATCGGTACATTGAGCTTACACCTACGGACGCCTAAGACACAATTGAGAGGCTTGTCAACTTCGACAACACATATGGGACTGCTGCGGCCTATGACTCAAGGCCTGCCCCATCTATGCCACTTTGTGAGCCTCCAAAGGAGATCGATCTAGACGTGAGGCAATGATTCAAAAATGATAATGCACGCTACCTGTAAAAGCAAGTTAGGTTCCTCTCCAACAACCAAGCTTGCTAGGAATTTGAGTCTACTAGGCACAACAACAACACCTGCCCACATCTTGAGCAAGTCAGCATTGCGGAGACACATGAGGAAGCTAAATGGATGAGAGGCCCCTATGGAAGGGGCAATCAGTAGTATTGGGGGGATCAAAGATTCTACCAACCTCATCACCAACAAAGGGATCCCCTACCTTATAGGGTGCCTGGACACCCCGATCGAGAACCAAAGAAGGATGACCTGCAGATCATCCTTAATGAGATGCGGAGGAACCACGCTGAGTTTAAAAAAGCCAACAACTCAGTCCATACTCAGCCGCACGACATCAACTCTAGGCTCGGGGAGATCGACGTTTGGAAGAAGAACATGGAAATCCAAATGGGTCAATTGGCTGATCCAATTCCCAAACTGTCAGGATCGCTGCCAGGATCTACTGTGCCCAATCTTAAGGACAAAACTACTGGTCACATAGCGGCTACGAATCTAAGGAGTGGGCGTCAGCTGTGAACGCCCGAGCGAAAAGTGGAGGAAAAAGCCACTAGAGAGGACCCGATATCCACTGCTTTAGTCGATATCGATCGAGATACAGTCGACGTCGAGCCCCCTTTACTCTTTGTCGACGCAAAAGCTGAACCACACACCAGAAATCGACTCCTCCGGTCGATATCGACCCAACCCTACACGATATCGACTCAACTCCAACCGCAATAAAGAAGAAGACGCTGCCATTCCCAAGGAAAACATTAAAGGACCCGGCAGAAAAGAAGTTCCAGCGCTTTGTGAAGATGCTTCAAGGGCTCAACGTTTCAGTTCCATTCACTGAAGCTCTTCGTGAGATGCCATCTTATGTAAGGTTTCTTGAGGACACACTGGAGAAGAAGCGGTCAATTGCAGAGATCGCAGAGGAGTGCAGCAAGATGGAGCTACCAAAGAAGAGGCCAGACCCAAGTAAGTTTGCTATCACTATAGGCTTAGGTCAACACCGATTTAATGCTTTATGTGATTTAGGGGCTAGTGTTAGCATTATGCCACTAACAATATGGTCAAAGGTAAAGATTGGTGCCCTAGAGCCTGTGGATGCTAAACTCTATATGGCGAACAACATAGTGGTCATTCCAATAGGCCTGGTAGATGATGTGCAGTTCATGTAGGTAAGTTCTTTATCCATGCTGATTTTCTAGTTGTTGATATGGCAAAGGACCCTGCTTGTCCAATTGTTCTAGGAAAGCCCTTCTTGGCAACCGTTGATGTAAACATAAGCGTAAGGAAAGGATTACTCTCATTCACCATCAGCGACGAAGTTATAGAGTACGCCTTCAACAAGGCGGTAACGAGGAATGAAGGACCTATGGAGGTGAAATCAATCAAGGGCGTCTACATCACTTGCGGGGAACCTAAGGTAAGAAATATGACCCCCGAGGAGTTAGAGAAGAGGGCTATAGAAGCCCAATTGGAGGAAATCGTGGCAATCTTGAACGAAGGCACTGAAGTCCCACTCGAAATCGACCTAAGTAAGTCGATATCGACTAACAATTTTCAAGATTCTATGCCAACTTTTATGTATGAGGTCGATGTCGAATCTAATCACTCGAAATCGAGTGCTTCACTTGAAATCGACCAAAATCCAAAGTCGACATCGACTGAACCAGAAGCTGAAGGAGAAAAGAATCACTCGGTATCGAGTCCAACTAGTCGATGTCGAGTTGATCAGATCAAGTTGACTTCCCCCATATCGACTGAACCACCAGGAGCAGAAGACAAGTCGATATCGAGTGACACTAGTCTATATCGACTGGACCATCAGACAAAGAAGGAAAGCTCCGAAAGGTAAGCCGAGGTATGGATACCTCTACCCCAATTTTAATAAATGATTTATCTATATATGGGAGAGGTTGCCTTGGTATGTGCGCTTGTGCAGGATATCCAATGATGATCCGAGAAGCTATGAAGTAGGAGATAAGGTGTATGTCTCCAAATCAAAGAATCATTGGTTCCCGAGCAAGTTCAAAACAAAGAAGATGGGCCCATTCACGTTAAAGAAGAAGTCGGCCTAGCGACTATAAAGTATATAGCTTGTAACAAGACAAATAGTTTTTAGGTTTTGGATATTGTTGGTTTTGTTTTGAGACTTTAAGTTTTGGTTTTGCTTTTTTCTAACGAATTTCAGGAGAAAGAAGAAGCGAAAAAGAGGACTCGATATTGAGTACAGTACTCGATATCGACTGCTAATGTCGATTCGGAGATGCTGTGCTCGACCTAGGATCACCCTGAAGCTTGACATCACCAGGAATTGAGTGACACTAGTCGATTTCGACTGGATCACCCGATATCGACTAGCCCTGCAGATGTCTTCAACACTTGATTTTCGCTACTTTTTAGTAAGTTTCTTTCTTAACCTTATTTCTTATACAGTGAGGACATTGTAATCTTTAAGTATGGGGTGGGGGAAAGGCTTACTTGCATATTTTAATCATTTTTTCGCATCTTTTTCATATTTATGCATACTTCTCCATAGTTACTTTAGATATCTTTATTTATCTTTATGCATCATATTTATTTTTCAAAAAAAAAATCACCCCATTGAAATTTTTTGAAATAAGTGTCATGGGAGTTTTATTGAACTCGACGATGCAAAAGTAGATTCATTAGAGATATAACATGAAATTGCCTAGTAAAGGGAAGTCACAATGAAGTGCAATTTTTTTAGAGAAAACCATGAAAGAGCGGTAAAATCTGAAGTTGCTTTTGACATGTGCATAATAAGATGATGGAGGATTTATATTTTTCATACATGTGCTCAATTTCATATCCTTGCCTTACCTATGCATATTTGCATTACGCAAGCCATATATGAGCCTTACATTATTATTGCTCCACAAACATTACATATTGCCCATTTTTATACCTTATACCCTATCCGGGGATTATGTTGAGAATGGAAGTCATATTTGGATTTGTTATATGGAGTTTGTGCATATTATTATTGAATTTGTTGGCAGGATTGAAAGAAAATTTGAATTATGCAAAATTTAATGAGCGAGAAAAAATCTGATCACCTCAGGAGATAAAGGTAGATCGACCCTGCTCGTTGAGATGTTAGTTCGGCAAGATGGGACACCAAGGTGAGGAGTCCAAAGTACTAAGTATCCAGGGCCATTCATGACACCCATGTTTGCGACTTGCGAGAAGGCAGTGCTAAGGTTAGAGAGGTAAAAGCATTATAGTGAAAAAAAAAGCATTGAGCGAAGAGTGAAAGGTGAGAAATATTATGAAGAAGGAATGTGGAATGGAAGTTTATTTCCTTGGATTTAACACCACATGGCCAAAAATTAGCCCACCTTTAACCTTTTACCAATCTACTCTTCTATAAGTGTACACAAAAGTCCTCTTGATTATTATTGTTATGTCGCTCGAAATTATTTTATGCATAATCCTCCATTTGTGAGTATGATGTTGCTTTTATTTACAGGCATCGAGGATGACAATTGACTGTAGGGACATATAACAAAGAATCTATGATGTCGAGGGTTTAGTTTCTTCCCCTGAATGACCGCTAAAAGTATTGCTTGGGGACAAGCAAGCGTAAGTATGGGGTGTTGATGTGCGCTCAATTTACCATATTTTTTTTATCTACTTCTTCTTCGATTTCTGTCTATATTTTCATGCATATTGGTTGGGAAGGCATAGGATTTATGTAGTTTATGTTTATTTGCCAATTATAGAGGTCTACACGAGTTCTTGTGTTATTCCGCAGAATTCGAGGCAAAATGGGAGCGATTTGGAGAAGATAAGAGAAAGATGAAAAATCACTCGAAGTCTACCGAGGAGTCAAAATCGAATGAGCGACTCGACATCGAGTGGAAATGGAAGACCAGAAATCGAGCCAGAAGAAGAACAACTCTACCCGATACAGACTAGTCGAAATCGACTAAAGCCGGTCGATATCGAGCGCCAGAAATCGAGTGAACGGCACGAGATTGAGTGCAGAATCCGAGTTCGAGTAGAGTTGGTTCAAGATAGAAGAGGAGTGGTCGATTTCGACTGAAGCTGGTCGATATCGAGTGACGCTGCAGAAAGATCCGACGGTTTTGATAAAATCTCATCTGAAGTGGTTTAGTTCTACATTAAGTTGGAGATCTTTTATCTTTTTATTAGACTTTATATCCTTTAGGGTGAATTCATATTTAACTAAAGTGATTTTGTTTATTTACTTTAGCTAGTTTTATCTTAGGAATAAGATAGATTTTCTTCTCCTTGGATAGCGAGGCTTTGAAATCTATAATTAGAAGCCATTAGGGCTGAGTTTCAATCATCCATACATCATCCAAGCAATCGAATATCGCAGAGAATACTTTCAATTCAGTAGAGAGAGAGAGAAGGCCGAGTAAGGGAGAGAGAAGCGACACCGAAAGTTTGTTTTGTTCGGTTGTAATCTGTCCACGTTATTTCAATTCAAGGTTTTTATTTTCCAACAATGATGATGATGTTTATGGCTATGAAGCACGAGTAGTTCCCTTACTTCTAGGGTTGGGGTGAGCCCGACGATAGCCATGTAAGTTTATGCATTAAAGGTATGATTTTTATGCGATTCCGTCTTCTATCCTATGTGCATGATTCTTCTACGAAAGTAGTAGGTGATCCTTATTTGCATTATTGAAGCGAAAGCCATCTTATTGTGAATTTGGATTAATTATGAAATGGGATAGTGACACTTAGGGTTTATGCGAGAGTCTCTAAATCACCTAATTGTTAGTAACGAAAGTTATTTGATGAAAAGGCATAATCTTTCATGAATTTGGCATAGGCTTATATGGTTATCGTTGTGGCATGAAATCCCCGATCTTGGAGGTTTTTAGTTTATTGAGTTTATTTAAATCAGTGATTTTCTTCTGTTCATCCTTTCTACATCATTCTCATATTCTTCGGACACTTTTCCGACAAAAAGGTTACGTTTTACAGTTTGTGTGGAAGGCTCGAAATTGACTTCTGTGGTCGATATCGAGTGACTGACCTGATATCGAGTGTCCTACTCGACGTCAACTGTTTGTGTCTGTTTTGCAGGAAGTTTGGCTGGAAATCGACTGGAACTGTAGTCGATATCGACTGATCTACTCGATATCGAGTGATCTGCTGAGTCGAAATTGAACGTGATTGCAAGTTTAGGAACCGCTGACACACCTCCTAGCGGATTCGGTCCTGAATACCCTACTACTACATCGGGAGGGATTCTTGTAATTTTATTTGCTTGGACAGGGAGTTGTTTAATTCATATTTATATTTATTTGACTAGTTTCCCTCCTAACAACCACTGTCAGGGGGCACCGCCCCCCGGATCCCCCGATGCGTTGCCGGAAAAAAATAATTCAAGGCACATTAACAATAATCGTAATTGTGCACTTTATATTATTCATACACATCGTTATTTTATTCTTTCACTTTATCATTTTATGTATGCACTTCATAATCTTATTCATGCACTTCATCATTTTATTCTTGCACTTTGGCATTTTATTCTTGCACTTTGTCATTTTATTCTTGCACTTTATCATTTTATTTATGCACTTTAGTTTAAAATTGTTTTATGAAAAAAATCGTTTGAAATCTATCAGCCTAAATTATGCGAGAGGTGAACCCAAACTCTCAAAAGTAAAAAAACAAAATTAAAACATCGATTTCAAAATTCCATCTTTTGTCTCATTCATACACTTTATGATCTTATTTTTACACTTTATAATTTTATATTTGCACTTTTCAAACTAAAATTGCACATTTAATTTCTAAAAATCTACATTCAAAATAAAATTTTATTTTTGCACTTTATAATCTTAATTGTACACTTCATAATCTTATATTTCAATTATAAAAATTTATAATTTTTATAATTGAAATAGGTCCATTTACCTATTTACCGATAAGAAATTATTATATTTGCACAACATATAACTTTATGTTAACATAAAGTTATATGTGCACAACCTCAAGTTATATTTGCACAACAAAAAGTGTTTACACGAAAAAAAAATGCTAGTGTGAAAATAAAAAAACTGACCCGTGAAGGGGGGCACATTGGGGGGGCAGGGGCAGGGTGCAGACACATGGGGCAAGAGGGGGCACATGGGGGTTGATAGATTACTAATTAAATTAGGCCTATTTATTTATAAATTAGGCCCATTTACTCATTACTCATAAAAATTAGGCTCATTTACTTATAATTAGACCCATTTAGAGAATTTTACACCTTAAGGACATTTTATATTTGAACCATGACCTATATATATATGGTGTGGTTCAAGAGTGCACACCCCTTAGGGTATACTTTGTGCACAAATTTGGACCTCTAATTAAGAGTTGATGGATGGTTAAGATTAATTGGGTATTTTTGTTATTTTTTTAATTAAAAAATGCGGGACCCACCAAAAAATTACTTACCTTCCTTAATCCGGCGCGTGTGCATGTTTACTCCGTGACCCATATCTCATTTTTTTTACAGAATGATTGAAAGTGTTTTTTTTTTCCGATTAGGAAAGAATTCGGGCGAGCGAGCTCTACCCGATGGCATCCTTACGGATGAGGTCTAGAAGACCAGAATCGTTGTTAATATCGACACCCCAGGCAGAGTGGCAAAGGTGTGCAACCTTATCAGCCACTCTATTGCCTAATCGAGGAACATGAAATAAGAAAACTTTTTTCAAAGTCGATAGTAGAAATTTAACATCTGATAAAATCAGTTCGATTTCCCAAGGACAGGTAGATGTTTTATTTAGGTGGTTTATGATTATCATGGAGTCACCTTCAATGTGGAGTTTATTGATACGGAGTTGTAGAGCCTTTTGGATTCCCACTTTAAGAGCAAGCGCTTCCGCTTTCAAAGGACTTTGTTTTCCAAGTTTTTTATAACAGATGTGTATTGGATGTCCTTCCCAGTCCCGAATTACGGCTCCAGCCAAGCTATCATTGTTTGAAATTGTGGATCCATCAAAATTTAACTTGAAAGTGCCCATAGGGGGTTTTCGCCAAGTAATGTTACCATGCTTTCTTTTCGTCCTTGGATGCTTGGAGATTCTTGTGCATAAGGGGAAGTCCTCATCCAAGTTATACTCAAAGTGAGCTGTTTTACTCCAATTTTCCTTATGGGTTTTAATGATACGTAATGAACTTTCTCTATGAGGTATGGGGACCTGTCTAAAAACAAATTGGTTTCGAATGTACCAAGTCGTCCACCAAGAAAAGGCAAGCTCCACCTTGGCAACGGATGTAAGCTCTTTTCCGATGAATGAAAAGATAGGTTTTATCTCCCGTGAATGATTTATCATACTGGATATAGTTGAGTTTACGTATGTGTTAATAGGAGGAGGTCGAGTATCTTAAATACAAATGTAAAGATGTAAATATGTAAACCAACTCCTAGCCTATGCAAATAATTACAAGACTTCCTCCCGTTGTAGTGGAAGGGTAGTCAGGATCGATCCACACGGAGGCGTGTCAGCGGGATCCTAATAGCTTTGGAAATCTCAAGTCTGTGTCAACCAGAAGCCTCGATTTCGACCTTGGAGCTCGATGTCGACCTCGGTTGTCGATGTTCTCTGCAACAGAAGACCTGTAGAAACAAAAAAACAAGCAGTCGATATCGACAGGAAGGGTCGATATCGATGTTAGCATACGAAATCGACTGGCTCAGAAGACTGCCAGTCGACACAGGTGGTCGATATCGACGTCGGGGGTCGATATCAATGTTCAGCAAACTCCGCAGAATGATCATCGTCGACTCAGAAAACTGTCGATATCGACGTCTGGGGTCGATATCGATGTCTTCCTGCAGTGGGTTAGTTCTTCGTCGGCAAAGAAAGGCCGAAGATTTAAGAATGGATGAGAAGGGATGAACAGAAATAACAGTGGTTTATGTGAATTAAACTATGTAAAAGAGCAACTCCTAGGATTAGGGTTTACCACAACGTTAACCAATGCATGCGATAAGATAAATAAAACGGACAATTGCGCTATTTCACCCGAGGGACAAGCTTTTGCCGTACACCAACTCTTAGGATTACTCTTGCAAATAAACCTAATTGTCTCTACCAATTTTATGTTTATAACTCAAGTTGTTAGCATGAATCCCTTTTCTTTGGAAATCGAATGAAATATGAAGTCAAACGATGCAATAAACAAAGGTACAAATATGTACATCAAAACACCCCATACTTAGACTTGCTTGTCCTTAAGCAATAACCAAGCAATAACCAATACCTACAACACACCCTTCAAGTCTTCGCCCTTGTCAAAAGCAACATCATAAGCGGTAGCAAAGCAAAGCAAGCGAATTTAACGTCATAGCACATATTTTGGCGATCCATAGGCATATGCAATTTTGATCCAACCTCACAGGGATAATGTTTTTGCACTCAACTCTCATGTGTTTAGGCTATGAAGATCAACTCTCAACTCAATTCCATATACAATCTCATAAACATTGCAATTTATAACAATCCATTTCGCAACCAATTATGAAAATGCAATAAGAACCATCAGGAGGACTTTCGCTCAATGGAAGACTTCAAAGAAGACTCCATTCGGCAGGGTTGTAATGGGGCTTGGTATGAAATAAAGGGTATGGAATTATTTGGCTATGGGGTGCTTTTATAATTCGGGAATCAAGACTCCTAAATCTCAACACTTGCAATATCCAAACCATAACACTTCAATGTTGCACTTTTCCAAGCTCAATCTCCTATAATGCTCTTTCCCAACTCATCTTTATATAATATGCTCTAAAGATGCACTAAAAGATGTAAACCACACTATCAACCCTTCTTCCAATCTCTAATATCCCTCTCAAAAATATAACATTTGTAAAAGACTTAAGGATTTTGGCTCATGCACTATATATATATACCTCTATTTTTTCGGATTTTTTTTTCGAAAATAATAAATAAATACTAAAGAATATGTGCATTTATAGGGTGAGCCAAAGATCCTTTTACAAAATATGACAAAATGTAAATATGTACCAACCCAATAATTCCTTGCTCAAAACTGGACATTATGCACTTTTCTTTCCACAAGGCATTAGTCCAGCCAATCTAAGTCTCAATTCCCAAATGGGGGTCAGGCTCAATTCGGGTAGGGATAATTTTGTGGAGTTTGTAATTTCAGGCTCAGGCTAATATTCTGGCTTCAAGCAGGGATAATGTAGGGTAGGTAAAGAGAGGATAAAAATGGCTTAAAAGATACCTCCATCATTTAATTCTCGTAAACATAAACATATATATGCATTGGTTTTGAATAACTATCACAACATTTAGAGATGCATATGAAGAGTAAATTCACTCAAGAAAGTGGAGGGATTTTTGATGTTCTCCCTATAGGCCAAAATTCTCAGAAGGACAATTTTTGTTGGATTTGCTTTTTAGCCTAGGATCATATGTGCTCAATTTCATCACAAGTTCACAATCTACATGAAATTTTAAGGACTTAGGCTAAACCATCCAAATATGCCATAGGATTTACATGATCAAGTCAGCTATTGAGTTTTAATCATAGGACATCTAAGTAGGGTTTAAAAAAAATAAAAATAAACATGCATTTTTTTGTACTTTTGACATTTTTCTATTTTTTTGGATTTTTTGACATTTTATAAAAGTAAAACTAAGAACAAAAATTTAAACATGAATGCAATGCGAAGAAGAAAACCAAGTTATGACCATAAGACATGTCTTTCCCCCACCCATACTTAAAATATACAGTGTCCTCACTGTATTAAAAAGAAGAACAAGGGTAGAGAGAAACTCACAGCGCAACCTGCGGATTCAGGTCGATTTCAGGTTAAGTCGATGCCAGAAGTCGATATCTAGGTCAGTGGTCGATGTCGACTGCATCTGTCGAAGTCGAGGAAGAAAATGAAGACGAGGGCTGCCAGGTTAGGGTCGATATCGAGTATTAGGGTCGATATCGACCTCTCTTTTTCGCTCCTGAGTCCTCGATGTCGACTCCAGGAGGTGGCTTGACCCTGGGGGGGTCGATTTCGAGTGGCCTGGTCGATTTCGACTGCCTCTGCAGAAGCTTCTTTTCTTCTTCGTCGTTCCTTTTGCTTGGTAACCTGAAATCTTTGTTAGAAATATAGATAAAGCAACGAATTATCTCAGTTTTCAAAAAGCCAAAAGTTAAATCCTAAAAACCATCTAATGCGAAAAAATTTAAAGGTTTTATGTACACGCTCTAGATTTTTGAGTCGCTAGGCCGACTTCTCCGTCAATGCTTTATGATCCTTTTATGTAGGGACCCTTCGAGCGTGAGCCTTCTCCTGGATCATCTAGGTCCTTTGGTAGTAGCTAAGCTCGGCGACCAAGGCTTCTTTGATGTTAGGTTCTTCTTTGGGTGCTTTCTTTCTCTTTCTTGACCTAACTTTAGCAATATAGGCAAACCATAGAGCTTTGACCCTCTTATTAGTAGAATTATCAATAATTGGCTTAATTGATTTATCAATAATGGACGGAGGAGGGTTGGAAGTCATACCTGGGTTTACCTGTTTGGGCCCGAAACAGAAATCTTCGGGTTGAGGGGTGATCGATTTCGACCAAGGTGGGTCGATGTCGAGTGAGTTGGTCGATATCGATATGTGGGGGTCGATATCGACCTCTGTGACCCCATACTTTAGCTCCTGGCAACAATCTGGTATACTCGATTTTGACCACGAGGGGTCGATTTCGATGTTTTTAGTCGATATCGACTGGTTCCAGTTGATATCGACTGGTTCCAGTCGATGTCGACCCTGCTTGCTGTTTCCGTCCTTGCCAACAAAAATTTTCTAAGCTTCTCCTTAGCCGGCGAGAGGACTACTTGCTCTAGGTGCTATGTTTCGCTCATGGTTGGGTTGAAAGAGAATTCTATCACTTCGTTCCCTATAGTAAAGGTTAGTAACCCTCGACGTACATTGATATTGGCATCTGTAGTAGCTAAGAAAGACCTACCAAGGATAATAGGCACTACATGATCTTCAGGCATTTCCAATACAATGAAATCAGTAGGCATAAAGAACTTACCTACCTTTACCGGAACGTCATCAACTATACATGTGGGTCTGACGAATGAGTTGTCAGCCATATAAAGTTTCATGTCCACAGGTTCAAGGGCGCCAATGTTCACCTTTTGCCAAATAGAGAGAGGCATGAGACTTACACTTGCCCCTAGGTCACATAGGGCTTTGTAACGATGTTGGCCAAGTCCCACGGTGATTGCAAACTTTCTTGGATCACTCTTTTTCTCAGGGAAGTCCATCTTTGAACACTCCTCTGCGATCTCTGCCATGGATCTTTTCTTGCTTAGGATGTCTTTCAGGAATCGTACATAGGCAGGCATCTCGCTTAGGGCTTCTGTAAGAGGGATAGTAACGTTAAGTCCTTGAAGTATTTTTACAAAGCGCTTAAACTTACCTTTGGTGGGATCCTTCAATGCTTTGGAAGGAAAGGGCAACGTCTTCTTTGGTGGAGGGGCCAAAACGGTGGTCGGAGGGGCCTGCTGGACATCGATGTCGACTGGGCTCTGGTCGATATCGATTGGGATGGTCGATTTCGACCTCTGTTGTGGCTCTGATGGCTCTGCAGTGGCCTCGATATCGACCTACGGGTCGACCTGGGGGTCGATATCGACCTCATCCTCGACATCGACTGGTCTGTCGATGTCGACTGGATCTGCTGCTTTCTCTGATTCCGTTCGTGGCTTATGTACTTTGGTGCCACTCCTCAATTGTATGGCTGCGACATGGCCCGTCCCGGATTGTCCCTTAGGATTTGTAGTGGGTTGCCCAAGGAGTGTTCCGGACGGTCTAGGGATTTGTGCCGCCAATTGACCCAGTTGGGTCTCTATGTTCTTTTTCCATATATCCTTCTCCCCAATCGTTGTGATAAGGTGATTGAGTTGAGAATGGATAGCATTGTTGGATTGATCATTCTTAGCTTGATTCCTCCTTATCTCATCTAGCACAAGTTGAAGATCATCCTTCTTTTGGTCTCTCTCCGGGTGCCCAGGAGCTCTATAAGGCGGGGGATCCCTAGGGTTAACCGGGTTCCTTTGTGGTTGATGGAACCTTTGGTCTCCCCAATATTGGTGATTGGGACCCCTCATGTAGCGCACCTCCTGGTGAGTCTCCGCTAGGTGTACTTGTTTGGCATGAGGGCACTCGACGGTGGTGTGCCGCTGCGATCCACATTCAATGCAATCTTGGTTCGCTGAAAGGAACCTCACTTGCTTTTGGAGCTTTCGAAGTTGATCACTATGAAATTGCTCCTTTACATCCGGATCGATTACATTGGAGGGTTCATATAAGGGCATAGATGGGGTGGGCCTTGACGATGATGCTGTGTCAGAAGCCTCAGGAGTCCCATATGTATTGTCGAACTCCACCAACCTCTCTATGGTCTCCCAAGCCTCTTGTGGAGCGAGTTCAAGGTAACCATAGGAGGTGTAGGTGTTGATCCTCTCCTTAGTTGTAGCGTCAAGAGCATTGTATATGATCTCCTGAATTACATACGGTGGTTGGCCATGCGTCAGGCATGATCATAGTAGGTCCTTAAACCTTTCCCAAACAGTCGCCATAGCCTCACCAGGCTTTTGTTTGAAAGCAGTGATTTTCTGTCGGATCAACGCCGTCTTAGAAGGAGGAAAGAACTTGTTGAGGAACGCGTCCTTGACTTCATTCCAGGTGCGGAGCGATCTTGGGGCTAAGCTCTCCAACCACTGTAATGCTTTTCCTGTAAGAGACCAACGAAAGGCTTTTAGTTGGACATATTCAAGACTTCGTCCATCAACAATAGTATCACAGAGGTCTAAGAAGGTCGATATATGTGCCATAGGGCATTCATTAGGTTTTCCTTTATATTGATGCCTTCTAATCTCAGTAAGGAAGTTAGGTTTAATTTCAAAATTAGAGGTACGGATAAGAATCGCTGATTCAGGCACGGTGAGCGCGGGGTGCATATATTACTTGGCATTCCTAGGGAGGGCATTGATTTGGGCTTCTATTTGCCACCGGCCTTCCTCCTCCCTATCCGCACGCTCCTTAAGTGCCGCCTCTCTAGTCGTTAAGTCCTCAACCTGCTTCCTTAGTTGTTCAATAAGTTCAGTCTGGTTCGCATTGTCTGCCATGATTCTTTGAGCTTGGGCTCTTAGATGGAAGTAGCGTTCAGGGTCGTCTACTCCTTCAAATTCAGGTGGGCGATCAGTGCGTCGCATACACCTGCAAAACCAAACTAGGTAGAGACGTGAGATAGACTACTAGGGCGCGATTGATTGCCTCCCCGGCAACGGCGCCAATTTGTTAGTAGGAGGAGGTCGAGTATCTTAAATACAAATATAAAGATGTAAATATGTAAACCAACTCCTAGCCTATGCAAATAATTACAAGTCTTCCTCCCGTTGTAGTGGAAGGGTAGTCAGGATCGATCCACGAGGAGGCGTGTCAGCAGGATCCTAGTAGCTTTGGAAATCTTAAGTCTGCGTCGACCAGAAGCCTCGATTTCGACCTTGGAGCTCGATGTCGACCTCGGATGTCGATGTTCTCTGCAACAGAAGACCTGCAGAAACAAAAAAACAAGCAGTCGATATCGACATGAAGGGTCGATATCGATGTTAGCAGACGAAATCGACTGGCTCAGAAGACTGACAGTCGACACAGGTGGTTGATATCGATGTCGGGGGTCGATATCGATGTTCAGCAAACTCCGCAGAATGATCGTCGTCGACTCAGAAAACTATCGACGAACTCAGTAGTCGATATCGGCGTCTTGGGTCGATATCGATGTCTTCCTACAGTGGGTTAGTTCTTCGTCGGCAAAAAAAGGCCGAAGATTTAAGAATGGATGAGAAGGGATGAACAAAAATAACAGTGGTTTATGTGAATTAAACTATGTAAAAGAGCAACTCCTAGGATTAGGGTTTACCACAACGTTAACCAATGCATGCGATAAGATAAATAAAACGGACAATTGCGCTATTTCACCCGAGGGACAAGCTTTCGCCGTAAACCAACTCTTATGATTACTCTTATAAATAAACCTAATTGTCTCTACCAATTTTATGTTTATAACTCAAGTTGTTAGCATGAATCCCTTTTCTTTAGAAATCGAATGAAATATGAAGTCAAACGATGCAATAAACAGAGGTACAAATATGTACATCAGTGTGTAGGTAAGCGAAAGAGAGGGCGCACATATGGGCATTCTAGTAAGAAGGTACAAAAGTCACACGTTGAGCTAGCCTAGCGGCAGTAGGGAGGCCATTCTGACAAACTTTCCATAGAAAATTTTTGATCTTAGGCGGAATATCCAAATTCCATATCCAGGCGTTATTGTCTATGCTCAGTGAGGATTGAGATGTGATTAGCTTATATGCGCTTGATGTGGTGAACCAACCAGCCCTATCAGGCCACCAGTACAAGCGATCCTCAAAGGGGGAAACGGTAAGTGGAATGTCTAGGATTTCTTTGACTACGTCATTTGGTAATGTATTGCTAAGTTTTTCCGTCCACCATCTACCACCTAAAATATAGTCACTGACAGTTTCTTCTATGTTGTTAATTTGGGGGCAATCATCCCTAGATAGCAGAGAGCTTGTTGTAATCCAATTATCCGTCCAAAATTTGATAGATGAACTATTTCCTACTGACCAAATAAGGCCAGTCTTAAATTTATCTATAAGAGTTGTATGTTTGGCCCATTGCCATGAAGAATCTCCACTTTTCACGTATTCAAGGATGTTAGCTGAACGAAGGTACTTGTGTTTAATGAGAGACACCCAGACATTATCTGGTTCAGCCAATATTTTCCAAAGTAGTTTCATTTGAAGGGCTTCATTCATCTCTTTCGATTTCCTAAGCCCAATTCCCCCACATTTTTCGGTCTGCAAATCTTATCCCAACTAATAAGCGGGCGGTGTTGTAGATCTTTATTCCAAAAGAACATTCTGTTAATCTGGTCAAGCTCTTTATGTATTGATGAGGGTAACAAAAAATTCTGCATTGTATACAACAGTTTGGCCGATAAATTTGTATTAATGAGGATTGCACGTCCTTGTTGTGATAGAGCATTGGCTCGCCATTTACTTAGTTGCTCTTTAGATTTACATATGATGTCTTCAAAAGTGTGTTTGTTTACTCTGCCGTTAATAATCGGACATCCAAGGTATTTTTCTAATGAGTTTTCATGTGTAATACTTAAGCAACTACTAAGTTCTGAGATCCTGGAGTTCGAAATGCCTTTTGTGGCTTGGAAGCTAGATTTATGATAATTGACTTTTTGTCCAAAAACTTTACAGTATGAATCAATTATATCCCTAACTTTCTGTCCCGCGGCAACACTGCCTCTTGTAAAAATAATGATGTCGTCGGCAAAGGATAGGAAGGGGACCCTAGGTCCACTCCTACTAAAGGAAAATCCAATTGGACTATTTTCCACATTTGTTTATGCTGAGAGTTTTCGAGCTAAAATTTCTGCCCCTAAGATAAACAAGAAAGGAGATAGAGGATCCCCTTGTCGCAAGCCACGAGAGGGGAAAAACATATCAGTAGGACCGTTGTTGACTAGTACAGAGAAGGACACAGTCGTTACGCATTCCATAATCCACGTAATGAAAGTAGGGTGGAACCCAAATTTTTCTAAAACCTTTCTTATGAAGTTCCAATCAACTCTATCGTACGCTTTCTCCATATCAAGTTTTATTGCCAACCATCCCTCCCGACCCTTGTGCGATCTGAAAGAGTGGAAGATTTCGTGCGCTATTAGGACATTGTATTGGATGGCCATGTCCGACACAAAGGCACCTTGTAGTGGGTGAATTAGTTTACCGATAATTGTTTTGATTCTTTCTGTCAAAATTTTTGAAATGATTTTGTATAAAATAGAACATAAACTGATTGGGCAATAGTGACTGGTATTGGTAGGGCTATCCCGCTTTGGCAGTAGTGATATGAATGTATGGTTTATTTGTTTGAGAATTTTTCCAGAGTGGAAAAAACTTTTTACAGCTCTAATGATAGATAAGCCAACAATGTCCCAGTATTTCTTATAGAATTCGGTTGTAAAGCCATCTGGGCCTGGCGATTTGTTGTTGCCAAGGCTGAAAACAGATGCCTTAATTTCATTATTAGATGGGCGTCGAATAAGGTAATTATTTTCGTCAGGGGTAATTGAAGGATGGATTAGATTTAACATTTCTTGTAGGAGTCTATCATCAATCGGCTCCTTTTTGAATCTTTTTTCAAAATCACTCTTAATTTCATTTCTAATATTTTCTTCTCCTATTATCAAGGTTCCTTCAGCAGAAGTTATATTGCGGATTTGTTTCCTATGTCTCCGACCCGAAGCAACCCGATGAAAATAAGTTGTGTTCGAATCAGAAAGTTTAAGATGCTTTGTCTTGGCTCTTTGGTTCCAAAAAGTTTTTTGGTAAAGAAGTAGTTTTTCCTTTTTTGTAATGAGAAGCTTTTCTCTATTGTTAGTTAATCTGTTGTTACCTCCCGAAACTGAAGCTTGAATCTTGAGAAGTTCAGTTTCCACCTCATTTAATTGGCGGAAAATATTTCCGAAGGTTCGTTTATTCCATTCCTTAGCTTTTTTCTTTAGAATTCTATGTTTGAACATCAGTTGATACATAGTCGAGCCCATACAATTTGCTCGCCAAGATTATTTAACTATGTTTCTGAAATCCTTCCGTTGAAGCCAAGCATTCTCAAACTTGAATGGAGGTGATTTGAAAACCGAGCCACACTCAAGAGATATTGAAATGGGGCAGTGGTTCGACGATGAGAAGGCGCCGTTATGAGTGGTTAGGTTAGGGAATTTTTGAATGATCTGGGATGAACAAGCACACGGTCAAGTTTTTCGCGAATGGTGTTTTCGTCATCTGGGTTCTTTCTCCAAGTGAATGGGTTCCCGAAAGTAGGTAAATCCAACAGAGCGCAGTCATTTTTAAATTGTAGGAGTCTAGTGAATCGAGCGGAACGAAGTTTAGCACCACCCAACTTGTCTTCACTAAATAGAATTTCATTCAAGTCACCCAGAACAATGCAAGGAATGGACGAATCCCTCACGATGGATGTTAAGGTTTCCCAAAACGAGTCTTTCTCTTGAGGGCCCGGCGGCGCATATACAAACAACAGTAGAGTCATGAATCTATCATTAATATTCTCGTATCTAAGCCCTATAATTCGAGGTAGTTGAATTTCTACTGCAATGATTTCATTTGTTAATTGGAAGGACTTCCAAAGGATACCGAGACCACCCGATCGACCGGAAGCAGGTGACCAAATAGCCTCGTCAAAACCAGCCATTTTCCAAATTTTGTCTTCAGGGATGGTTTCCGATTTAGTTTCCGCTAACGCCATTATTTGAATATGTTCATTTTTGCACTTGCTATCAATTTCCGTCCAAAAAGATGTTTTCTTAATACCTCTGCAATTCAAGTAGGTGATTTTCATATATAACTGTCAGGGATGTGAGGCCAAGGTTTAAGGGACCTCACACCAAGAGAGTGTAGCGAAAAACTGATTTGGAGATAATTTTTGTGAGGGGGCATGAAAACCGACATTTTTTCCTTAATCAAGATCAATTTGTCAAGCACAGGTTCACAAGTAGGATTAATAAAATCAGTTACATCACAAGCTGAGAAAAAAAGGAATACAAATAATCTAAGATTGCACATATTCACAGCTAAGGGGTAGATGTAGAGTCATGATAGCACAGAGATCGCAGGGGAATCCAAAGCCAACACCAAAGCCAGAGCTACTGCAGGCAATTTGTCCAAGCTCTTTTGCAAACCCTTTCGGGATGTATATGGTGAAAGTGCATATTCAACTTTCATTGTTTTGTTCACTCCCCAAGAGAGAGTGTTGTTATGTATCATACACAGAAGTTTAACTAGACCAGATGTTGGGAAAACACATATCACTAAAGGGATTGTATAAAATTGCAGAGGAGCCAAAACGTGTTGTACGAAAGCAAACCTGTTACAAAGCGATTTGGCACTAATTGTAGAAGCGGGACTCAGGCTCACAAACCACAAGGATACTGAAGTCGATGCCATGAGGGGCAAAGCAAAGTCCGTTGGATTTGTAACACCTCCAGGAACCTGTTTAACCATCAATTTCAGAGGGCCCTTTCGGGAGGTAAAGGGTGAAGAAGCACATGGCTCCTTCACGATTTTGTTGAGGCACCGATAAACGGTGGTTTTTTTAATCAAAAACAACATATTAACCAAGATATTTGTTGGAAATAAAAGATTCATAGAAGGTTTTATATAACTGGGAAAGGAGGGAGTTTGTTGGAGGGATATTACCGATTTTTGGCGGAGCAAGAATCCGCACTTCGACCATAATCTGTTGTCAAGGACAAGGAACAAAATTTCATTGACAAAGTGTATAAAAGATATTTTTCCAACAGAACTGGAGAGAGGAACCATAGAAGCCCCAAAATCCAGAGTTTGTTCAAGGCCCGAAATTCGGGGGGTAAGGGGTGAAGAAGCAAAAAGCTCTAGCACCGGTTTTTCCAACCACCAATAGGGGGTGATTTTAGCATACAACAAAACAGAGTTGAAGAACTTGCTGCAGAAGATCAAAGCTACACTAGTTTCAGCACCCATGGATAACAATCCAATTTTAGCTGCTAATTGAGAATGCATAGACATACTTAAAAGGCAACCAAAATAATTAGGATTGAAAGAGCCTGTTGTAGATTTAAGGTGGAAACCAAGAAAGCAACGTACAGAGAAACTCCCACCACAGAGGCATCCACTCCTTTTTTCTCTTTTTTTAATCATTCTTTCTTTCTCTTTTTTTCTTTTTTTTTAAACTGCCATTCCTTTTTTTTAAGTTACCATATGAGTGATTTTTGGGTGGAACCATCTAATTTCGTTTGTTTTTGAAATTTATCAATTTAACCAAATAATATTTCACGTCATACCGAATAATGTTATGTTATTTTTTTCCCATCCAGTTTATATGAAAATTAACCAATTCCACTGAATAATTTGTTACGTACTACCGAATAATATTTTTTTTCCATCAGATCAAATTCAGATGAAAGAAACCTCAATTCCCTAAACAATACTTACGATTTATACGAATAATGCTTCTTATTTCAACGAACAGTCTCATAGTTCATGTGTTGCGATAAAAAAATGTCTTTTATAAATGAATAATCACTAGAAATTCATCGAATAATGTTTATATCCCACCGAATAATGTTTCATGTGTAACGCATAAAATTAACCATCTAAGATTTCTCTAAAAAAAATGACAATTGTAATGAATAATATTTAGAGATTCACCGAATAATCCTTGTATTCAGAACTCAACGAAGTATTAGAATTCAACGAATAATATAAATCGACAAATATAACAAGGAATGTTAACCGTTCCCAACTGAGGAACTAATTTCTAAAATTTCACATATGTTCCTCCTGAGCCTCGTCTTCCCATTGCAATTCAATATTACTAATTACACATTAGAAGAACAGGTGGCAGCAACAAGCAACCAGCTATCAACTTATGCCTTGAACCCCTGTAATGCAAGATAAATTTCATGGCAAAAAAAAAAGAGAACCAGTGGCGTCAATTAGATTAGTAGGAAATTGAGAAACATAAAGAATTGGGAATAAATGTATGCCCTCCCAATTGACTGGATCGAATCTCGCCACCGCCGCCGATCGTGTCGACACCCTGCCCTCCCAATCGCCGCCCACCCCACACCCCATCCCCCCCCCCCCCCCCCCACCCCATCTTCAACGATAGCATAGAAACACTCCCTGCAACAAAAATGACGATTTTGGAATCTCCTTTTGGTAATTGAAAAATTGGAATATTAGGGCTCCAAAGATTCAAAGAGTTGAGGATGAGGATTAATTCGCACAAAACGCAGCCTCAAACACAGGCCCTTCAACTCGATTCGTTCGGACACCGACTCGACTTGGCTGTCTACTTCGATTCGTCCCTTCGATCGGAAAGATTAGGATGAGGATGACGGCAAACCCATCTTCACCCAGATCCATTGCAGGCTTGCCGCCATCGTCCCTCCATCGTTGCAACCACCTTCAAACCACTTCCATCGTCCCTCCATCACCGCCACCATCGTGTCCCTCCGTGGTGGTCGGAATTGGATGCCGGAGGTGGTCGACGGGAAGACTTCGAGCTGTCTCTCTCCCTCTCCTTCGTTACTGCTTCAGCAATTTCAAATGTTGAAAAAAATTAATCAGTACACACACGCGCATAGGGGAGTAGTAGTATTTTTTTTCATGTGGGACCGACCTTTTTAATTTAACAAATTATAAAAACTCAATCAATCTTGGCCCTCCATCCTACCTCAATTAACGGTTTAGATATGGTGCATAAATGATCCATACTTTATATATATATATATATATATATATATATATATATATAGGGTGTGGTTCGGGTGTACACACCTCTTAAGATGTACCTTGTGCACAAATCTGGATCTTTGATTGAAAGAAAATGGAAGGCTAGGATTAAAATGGATTTTATTTTAGCTTTTTTTAATTTCATTCTTTCTTTTTTTTTAGCTTTTTAAATTTGGTCAGCATTTTTTTTAAATATACAAAATATTTGAGAAAAATAAATGATTATGGATGATTCGTCGGTGGGACGCACTTGATTTCGTTCGTTTTAAAAATTGGGCAATTCTACCGAATAATGTTTCATATGCTATCGAATAATATTATGTTATCTTTTTCCATCTATTTCATATCAAAATTTATCAATTCCACTGAATAATTTGTCACATGATACCGAATAATATTTTTTTGTTCATCAATTCCAAATAAAATAAGGCTCAAATCCCTAAACAATACTTATGATTTATACGAATAATGTTTGACATTTCTTTGAATAATGTTTTTTTAGTTGTTTGTCAAACTGAAAAACTCCATATAACTGACGAATAATGAATCATATTTCACCGAATAAATGACCAACTCATTACCACTAGTAACAAAAAATTGACACATTTCCTAGAATAATGCGGAAATTATGTTGATTAAAACAACAAATTTCAGCCCTAATCCGATTTCGCCGATACCCCTAACCTAAACACAAACCTCCGCCCACGCCCACCCCGTGGCCTTCGTTTGCCCTTGTTTTCGATCTTCTGAATTGGAATTATTCTCCTGCCATCTTAAAAAACGATCAAGTGCTTTGTCATCTTCAATAATCGAAGTGCAATTCAAGGTCTTCCGAATTGAAGTAGAGACGGGGACCCTAAAATTCCAAAAATCAAACAAGAACATCAATAAACAAATACTTACAAAGGATAGAAACATCCCACAAATTTCACACTCTCTTTTTGTCAAATTGACCAAGAACATAAAAAAAAAAGAGCTTTCAAGCAGAAGAACAACTAAAGGCTAGAGCTTTTTCACCAAAAAAAAAAAACTAAACTAAAGGCTAGAGCTTTACCCAAAAAAGTTGTCAAATTGATATGAGAAAGGGAGATTTGCCTACCAGTGCCCACCTTCTTCAATGAAGTAATTACCAGCTTTTCAAACGTCTCAATCTCTCTTCTCACAGACCTGATTTCTTCAATTGTGGCTGGGCGGCACCGTTCAGCCTTCATCTTCGCTTTCCCTTCTTCGCCGCCGATCAGCAACAACACAACAAATGGTCACCTTTGCCGCTGATCACCAAGAGCACAGCAACCCGCCGATCGGATTCAACAACAGCCCATCGACCCTCCTCGAAGTCCTCTGGTTTGCTCTCTTTCACTTTCCCTTCTTCGCCGCCGATCCGCAACAATAGAGCAAATCACCTTCGTCGCTGATCACCAAGAGTACAGCAAACCACCGATCGGATTTAGCAACAGCCCATCGACCCTCCCCGAAGTCCTCTGGTTCGCTCATTTCGGCTCCACACACACGGTCGGCTCTACAGAGAAGATGCCAAAAATTAATTAGGGTTTTATTCCAATCTTCCACACGCGCTACACACAAAAAAAGGGTGAGTTTGGGATTATTTTCCACATTTTTTTTAAAAACCGCCCATGACACGTGGCACTATCCCGTCCCTCCATTTCATCTAAATCAAGGGTCTAAATTTGTGTACAAGGTACACCTTAAGGGGTGTGAACAATTGATCCATCCTATATATATATACACACACATCATCATCATCATTGTAAGTAACTAGCATTTAACCTCTTATAATAAATCACCACAAGTCATGCTATTAGTCACACATATCATACTGTTTGTCAAACGATCATATCATCATACTAGTTAGTCATCGAACAAGTCGGATTCCCATATTAGTTACAAAACCGTTTCAAAATCCGTGTCAAACAGTTAAGAATTCCGACCTTTTCAAATGCTCGCAAAATTCCTTTTTCAATTTATTTATTAAATCATTTTCCAACCTTGAAATTATTTTCCAAATTTCATTATATAATTATCGAAATAATATTTTATATTTTAATCCTCAAATAATTTATGTAATATTTTAAATACCATTATATAATTAAATAAATAAACGAATAAACCTGAACCAAACCAACGTGTTAACCCAAACCGAACCAAAACCATTTAAACCGAACCGAACCCGCCTAATTTATACTCACTACCGGTTCAAATTTAAAACAATTAAAATAGTATAGCAAGGGGGCCCACAAGGACACCATCTCCTTCCTCCAATTCAAAAACCCGCTCTCGCCATGGCTCATTCGAGGAGTCCCGCCGGAGCCTGTTCGAGACCCCGACACGCCGGCGCCGAGCTCTCCAGGATTCACCTCGCCCCCACCCTCACGCGCTCCACACTCCGTTGCTCTAGGTCTCACCGCCCGTGCCCACCGGCCTCGCTCACAGTCCCCGCCCACACCCAGGAAGCCACGCCCGTGCTCACCCGATCGTCCCACACTCACCCCTCACTCCGACTAATCTAAACATCGAATGAAGCACGAATTCGAAACGAGGAAGGAAGGAAATGGCAGAAGCTCACCGAAGTGTTCGCGACTTCAGAGCTCTCGATCGGAGTTCTGGGCGTCATCGGAGGCTCGCGATGGCTTGTCGAACATGTGTCGGACATGGGTGAGCGTGATGGTGAAGCTCGAGGATGATTCTGATCGAAAGCGGAGGAGAACAGCTTATCGAAAGATTGTTCGTGCTTGAATGGGGGCGATGGAGCTTTGGTGATTCGGTGGTGGCGTTGGGGGCCTTTTTGGGCTGCTGCAGGGCACTCGTGGATGTCGGAGGAGGTGCGGGATGGTGCCGTTGTTGCTTCTCTTCAAAGAGCAAGGATGGATAGAGGTAGGGGCGATGGTTCTTGCTCTCGGCCAAACAGAGGAGAAATGAGTGGTTGCGGCTCCAATGGGTGGACGAAGACGGCTAGATGGGGGTGGCGGAAAGGAGATTACGGGAGCAGGTGGTGGGGTGGTGATGGTGAGTTGAGATGGTGATGGTGATGATGCTTGGGAATGGTGGTTGTGGCGTGGGATGGGAGCGGGAAAGTGAGGGAGGGAGTTGGTGAGAGTGATGGTGAAGATGGTGATTGTGAATGAAAGTGATGGGGAGAGAGATGATGATTTGAAGGGGTAGGGTGAGGTGAGGGAGTGGGTGAAGAATTGTGTGTGGGACTGGGTAAAATAAATACCCAGAAATAAATCACGAATACGCGAATTTTGAATCCTGCAATTAGTGATCGAATGTTAGTTTCCCTAATCCTGCTTTCTCGATCAATTAGATTTTGAAAACCGAAAAAGATATCGCTATTCGATAATCATTTTAAATTTTCGAGGTGAAAGGACGAAATCGTTCATAAAATTTTTAAATTCAGGTCTGATGACAAGTAAAATTTTATATGCTCCTAAATCATTAATTAGCCTTAAAGTGCTAATATAATCAGTTTTATTCTCTAGTCTCAAGTTGGACAATATTTTTAGTCATGCTGCCTCGTAGTCATCGATTAGCGGGTGACAATTTCTTAAAATAATTGTTACCATTAATATTTGTCATCCAAGCAACTCTATAGATAAATTTGATTGGCAAAGATAAAAGATGATCAAAAAAATAAATAAATAAACCTAAATAAAAAAATAATAGGGAACTTTTAATCTATTAAAATTAAGGTGGATAATTAAGGAGGTGAGCATTAATAACCTTCTTTGTGAATTTCACCCGTGTACCCCAATTTGATTAAGAGTGGCCTTGTGTAACCCCATACACAAAGTTACTTTCTGCACAAAGTAACTGCTAAACTAATAGGCCAGTTACAAAAGCTATCATTCACTCCTCCCTCCCTATGTAATGTGTGTGTGTATATATATATAGGGGCTGGTTGAATAGGACAAACGAAAAAAAAAAGAAGAAAGAAGAAAGAAAAAAAGGGACCCGTGACCAGAAGAAAAAGTGAGGCCTATGCCGCTTTGCATGGGGCCATAAACTCGTTAACAATATAGATCTATGTGTTCTCATTTGAAATGATGCTATTTGGTAGACATCGTCTACCTAAATTCTTACCTAATAAAAAAAAAAAAAGTGAGGCAAACAAAGAAAAACAGAGAGAGCAAGTACTCACTGACACCTTTCGACCACAGAGAGAGAAAATACTTGGGTTGGATTAAAAATTGCATCCAAACTGTTTCTTTCTCCGTGTTAGTCAACGATGAACCCACTGACACCTTTCGATCACAAAGAGGACTAAGGCAAGGTGACCAAATTTCCCCCTACCTTTTCATTTTAGGGGCGGAAATCCTGGCAAGAAAATTACAACAACAGTGCAATGAAACAACAAACTCGATAGGCTTCAAGATGACCCCAAACGGAATACGAATCCCGTTCCTATCTTTCGCAAATGACATTATGATCTTTGCAAAAGCAACCCTGGAATCGTGTACAAAAGTTAAACAAATAATCGACGAATATTGCATGGTTTTGGGACAAAAGATGATTTTTCATAAATCTGTGTTCCAAGTAACAAAAGGGGTTTCTTGAAACTAAAGACAACAGATCCAAAACATTCTCCTTATAATGAACCAAGTGGCTATGGACAAATACCTAGGCTGCCTATCATTAATGGTAGGGTCAACAAAGAAACCTTTGATGACGTAATAGGGAAAACGAAAATGCAACTAACAAAATGGAAAGTGAATACGCTGTCCCAGCAAGGTAGGACGATTCTTATAAAAGCGAACCTATTAGCCAAACCAAACTATGTCATACAAAACTTCATGCTCCCGACGAATGTCCATAACGTTATAGATAAACTAAACAGATGTTTCTTCTGGAACAAGGACCCGAGTTATAAACCATTAATAGGATGTGACAAAATTTGCAAATAAAAAAATAGGAGGATTGAGACTCCATAAAACAATGGATATGAACAAAGCCCTGCAAATGAAACTCTTATGGAAAATTCTTGCACAACCCCACCACAATGGGTTAGGATTAGACCTGTCAATCGGGTCATTCGGGTCGGGTTCGGGTCGGGTCATTTCGGGTTTCGGATAAAACGGGTTCCGGGTAAACGGGTCCCGGGTAGATCCGGGTTGATTTGAACTCGGGTTTGACCCGGTTTCGGGTCAAATCGTGTCGATTTCGGGTTTGTAAAATTTTTCTTTTTTAAATTAAAAAAATCATGATATGGTAATTTTGCGATAATTTTAAAATGATAAAATTAAAGACGTGGTTCATAAGCTTTAGTGCTTGTAATTATATACTATATCTGATAAAAAAATATTTAATTTTTATTATTTCTTGTAATTTTTAAAAAAATTTAAAAATATATAAAATATCAAATTTTGAAATAATTTTTTAAAAAATAATTTCATGCAGTTAGTAATAAGCATAGAATTATTTTAATATTTTAATATTTTTAGAGTTTTTATCTTCTTAAAAAATGTGATGAAAAATAAAAAATCAAATACTATGGATTGGAGGGAGTATTACACAATACAAATAAATATAAAAGTTGATTTGAAAATGAAACATCAAATGATTATAATTATAAAATGTAAATAAGTTGAAATGTGCATAAAAAAATTAATCATATATATTTATAAATCAATCGGGTCAATCGGATCACCGGGTCAATCGGATCAATCGGGTCAAAATTACCGGGTCAATCGGGTCACCAGGTCTAAACCCAGATGACCCGAAAAATTACCGGGTTTTCGGGTTTGGGTCGCAAAAAAATTTCGGGTTTTCGGGTTTTCAGGTTTTCGGTTCGGGTTATGTTTTGACAGGTCTAGTTAGGATAGTAAGATAAAAATATTTAAAAAATGACCAAATCTGGGACTATAAGAAGAAGAAAAACTTGTGGTGGCAATGGGCCAAATTAATTGAAATAAAAGAAGATTTTTGCTCTGGTCTCATTTGGCAGGTTGAAAACGGAAAAACGATACAATTTTGGAAGGACAAATGGCTAAACGACGATAGAAAACTTGAGGACCATCGACTGACTCTTAGCATAGATGAACACGAAAAGGTTGAAAAGTACTTACTACCAAACAAAACATGGAATGTGGATAAACTACGAGGAGTGCTGCCAGCAGATATTACAGAAACAATTATTAATATGCCTCTTCCATCGCAGGAATTATTAATGTGCCTCTTCCATTATCACAAGAATTTCAGGATAGACTGTATTGGAAACCAAACCCAAATGACTGGTTCACTACTTCTAGTGCGCTCGATTTTATCACGAACTCTTACGAAAATGAAATAGACCTCTTTAATGGGATTTGGAAAATTCATTGTCCACCCAAGGTGAAAAACTTCCTATGGAAAGTGGTGCTAGATGGACTCCCGACCAAAATAAGACTAAGAAACAAAGGTTTACACACTCCCATGGATTGTACGCTTTGTAACTCCATGGAGGAAGACGCTATTCACCATTTGATGGAATGTCCAACAACATTAAGAATGATAGGCTCACTGGACAAGAATATTGAGCGACTAATTAGAACAACCGACAAAAGCAATAAAAGTATGAAGATTATCACCAACGAACTTTTCCGAAAACTTAACTCTGAACAAAAAGCCACTCTTTCCTTCTCTTGGTGGAGTATTTGGACTAAGAGAAACAAGATCATTTTTGAAAACCAAAGCATAAGAACAATAGACGAAGTGATAGACACAATCCGTCATCACATGAAAAACTGGAAAAAATCCAAACAAGACAACCTAGATGAAGAAGACGTAATCACAAGAACACTCAAACCAATGAATAACCCCCGCCAAAGAAATGTCATTAAATGGCATAAACCCGAGAAAGGTAGTTACAAGCTCAATTTTGATGGTGCAAAAATATCTTATGGTTGCGCGTCTGCATGTTTCCTTATTAGAGATGACGAAGGAATATTGATCACCTGCGACGCAAAAAGATGCGGGAAGGTGTCGGCATTACAAGCCGAAGCGGTTGGATTGCAGCTCGTGCTGATGGAAGCTCGCAAGAGGGTAATTCGAAGACTTGCTGTGGAGGGCGATTGTCTCGCAATCGTGAATGCGATCAATGGAGCCCGGCGGACGCCTTGGGAGATCGAGATGCTTATTTCGGATGCCCTTCTCCTGCTTAGTTCCTTTCAGGCGATCTTCGTTTCTCACGTCTTTAGGGAAGCTAACAGGGCTGCCGATCGTTTTGCTCACCTGGCTTTCGATTCCGTTTCTTCCTTTTGGAGTGTCAACCTTGAGTTCCAAACTCTCGTCCGTAAGGACGCTCTTGGGTGGTGGTACAACCGTGGTTGACACACCCCAAATTTTCGCCTTGTAACAAAAAAAAGAGAGAGCAAGTGCTCCCACAAAAAAATCAAACCAAACAAAGACCAGGGAAAAAAAAAGAAAGCAAGTAGACTTTCTCATGTCTTTCTTCTATTTGGTTTGCTGGGTTCTATTTGGTTTGCTGGGACATGAAGCAGAAAAAAATAAACAAAAATGGCTTGGGCTTTAAGGTAAAAATTTCGCCCAGGCGATAACCATTCGAAGATCGATGGGACGCTAGGCTCGAAAGTTAAGATTTCGCCTACGGTCAAAACAATTTTGTAGTTGACTTGAATGTTAAAATTTCACCACTACACCGATCCTACGGGGTCATAGACATCGGAACGAAATGCTGCCCAAAATTTGGGAAGCTAGGCTCAAAAGTTAACATTTCACATAGGTGAAAACAATTTTGTACTTGGTCGCCACTACACTGATCTTACCGGGTTGATACATTAAGTCGAATTGCTGCCAAAATTTTACCAAGGTTGCTCGCGCTACACATAAACTAGATTCCACCAAACTGGGTAACAAATGACGTCCCTGCATAATTCTCAACAAGGAATTAAAAGAACGTCGACAATGGCCGAATCTAAGTTCTAAAACGAGTGTTCAGGAAGCATCTTGAGAAATTTGAAATCAAATCTTAGTTTTATAAGATCAACATAAAATCAATCCCTCAAATCAGTGGCTAATTTAATTACACCTAATAGAAAAAAAATGAAATAGCCGCACAAGCTCTGCACTTAGCAATTACAGTCACTTGGGATACATCTACATCAATTCGAATAAAAACGAACACACAAAAATCGGGCCAAATAAAATTAAAAAAAAGGGTTGTCAAATGTTGAACGGACATTTTTTTGAAGCCGCTTTGGTCTTCGGTACGGGTTTTCGGTACGGCCGGTCTTCAATCTCACCTAACCGGCTTGACTATTGACCTCTTTGCGCTTGCAATCACAGAGCCTTAGATGCAATAAAGGGTTTAGTTCCAGAGGCAAAGTATCATTTGTAGAAGAATTGGTCAAGAGGCCCCGTAGCCGTTGCAACTCAAGTGCAGATATATATTGCGAAGCTTGATTTTGAAATCCACAAAAAAAAATTTGTGATTTGATTCACCCAACTTAATCGTGACTTGATTCATCCAAATCACAAGTGAATAAAAGACATAAATGGAGATATGCAACGTCACGAAATCGTGACTTAATTCGCCCAAATCACAATGTCAAGACTTAAACCCACCTTCCGACGCCTCTCGATCGTTCACCAATGAAACCGACAAGCTCACAACCCAAGTTCTCTAGCCTATGCCATGCCACCTACCACCAAAGGTCAACAACTTCCTCTAAAGGCTTGTTGAAGCGGCCTCGAACGCTCGACAAAAAAAGTATAAAAATAGGCCTCAAATCATGCCTTTACGGAGGGAGAACAACTGCTCAGGCAGTCAAGTTACGGGCTGTGGTATGAACAGCTCGACGTGTATCCAAGACTGTGACATGTTGGCACCAAAAGAAGGCTATGCAGGGAGTATGTCAGAAGAAACTGCGGCAAAAACAGAGCTTTGTGGTGGCCGCAGCTGATGCCAAAAGTTGGCCTCTCGACCACATTTGGACGATTTCTGCACAACAGGGCACCTTTTGCACGTTCCTCGAGCACCCGATGAAAATCTTGGCATGGCCCCGACTCAATTTTCCAATATTATGTCACACTAACTATAGCCGGAAGCCCACAAATGCCCCCGAAGATCGACCGAGGTAGCCTCGAACAACATGCAAAAAGAGCCATAAAAAAGCATATATATATATATATATAGCAGTCAGGTTGGCGATGCTTTCGTGAACAATTCAGGACGCATCTAAGTATATAAACGAGTAAACTCTCTCTTCATCCAAAAATCAATCACAGGTCTCGATCCAGGATTCTATTTCATCATGAGTTCCAATAGAGGGCACTGCAAAGAATGTGTCAAAATAAAAATCAACAAAAACGAGGCTCTATACCAGCAGTGGCAATGCCCAAAAGATGATTGTCGATATCCTTTTTCTACAGTCTTTCCTATGTCGCTAAGCTATGCAGGAGGGCAAGGGCAGCTCAATTGACATTAAAAAACTGAAATAAAATGAAGATATGGGCTTAAAAACATCACAACCAAAAGGGCATTCAACATCTACATATATATGACCTCAAATCTTCCAAATGCGTAGTTAAAACCTCAAATCAACTTTCCTCAAATTTAAACCAATTTTAGATAGAAATACGAAAGATTTGATCCCTTTCAAAAGAGTACGTAGGAAGCTCGGCACAAAGCGAAAAGCTCGTCGGGTTCAATCCCCCAAAACAAAAAAATATTAAATTAAATCGGTGCCTTCAAACTACGAGTGATTTGATTTCTTCATCAGGGATACATAGGAAACCCATATCCGGGTCCAATCACAAACCTCAAAGAAAGCAAATCAAACCCAATACCCTATCGAGTTGAAACCCAAATTCATAAACCTAAACATATATAACCAAACACATTACCAAACTCAAGTTAGATATTAAGTCTAAAACCAAATCCAATTCAAATACATTACCAAATACAAAACCAGACACAAAGTCTGACCAAACGAACCCCAAATACAGAAATCCTATATTTTCGAACTACGTCGGACTTGATCCTTCCTAGGAAGATACGTAGGCAACCCTCATTAACGGGTGTAGTCCAAATCCCCCAAAAATCCCAAATCTTGTCCTTTTAAAGTATCCCCATAATCAAAAATTGAAAAGAAGTACAGATAAGGGTCGAACTTTATAAAAAAAAAATCAAATTAAAATGTGTTATGCGAGATTGTTCCTTTAACAATTTTCGTTTAACAAGGCCGGAATCCACTCTACGAGGTTTAAATCGGATTTAAATTCATTTTTAATTTTTTTTTTTTGAAAAATTAGGATTCGAAAATCCGAGCGTTTACAGGGGTCTCGCGGCCGCGAAAAGGGGACTCGCCCCCGCGAAAGGGCACTCACCCCCACGAAAGGGACTCTCGCCATGGCGAAGCTGAGGCCTACCCTAATCTCACACTCGCCGCGACGACAAGGCCCACTCTCCGCGACGAGAGTGAACTTCCTGGGTCAATTTACACTTGCGGCCGCGAGTTCTAACTCGCGGCGGCGAATCTGGGCTCCGAGCTTCTAATTTAAGCTTGTTGAGGTCTCTCTTGTGGGTGTTAGCTCTCCCCACTTTTCCCGACTCTTACCCTGACCTACAAGAGTATGTTAGGCTACCCATAACATATGAAAATCAAGAGAAGGAAGGATCGCTCACTCAAACTTCATCTTCTTCATCGCAATGGCTTAGAAGAAGATTTTTCTGGCTCATCTCAGCTCGATCTTCGTGCAAGGAGGGTTGGTAGAGTAGTAGGAAGATTAAAGGAAGGATCTTTGAAGGTTTGAAGGTGAAAGGAAAGAAAAAGAAGCTTCTTACTTCTAGAACCAAATATGGTGATGGTGGCGGCGTTGGGAGTTGAGTGGTCGGACTCCGGGGCTGTTGGGTGGCTTGGCTTGACCCTCTTAGCTGTGGGAAGGCGTGGTGGTGCTACTGGTGGCTCCTTGGTGCAAGAGGAGGAGAGATGAAGAGGTGGAGCTTGGTGGAAGTGAAGGAGAAAGAGGAGAAATGGAGGTGTGGGTTTGGGGAACCACTACTAGAATTGTGTTCATAGACATCGGGTGATTAATATCAACAAAAAAATGCATGATGTTAAATATATTTTTAATATCGATTTATAAATTGTTGATGTTGAAAATAAAACAGACATCGACATATTTTTTTGACCGATGTGAGAAGTGATTTTTGAAAAAAAAAAGTAAGGCACGAGATTGAAATCTGAACTAAGTCAAATCCCGCTCATCTCAAATTTCCAAACACTTAGAAAATATTTGAAAACCCGCTCAGAGTCAAAGTATATTGAAATACTTCGGCAAACATAAAGCCTCCCTATCTCAATAAAACGCATCCCCTCTCTTCTCTAACCCTTCCTCTCTCCAGACCCTCACCGCCATGCCAGAGCACTTCCTCTCCTCCTTGTCCATCGCCGGTATCTTCCCCACCCTTCCCAAATCTCCCGCCTTTCCTTCCCCTCCCACTCTTCCGATCTGACAGAGAAGGTGTCTCTCACCAGAGACAACAACAACCCCATTTTTGTCACCGCCATCGCATGTCGTCTGCCACCCTCTCCGATTCCAGATCTGTTTCTCAGATCGTCTATACACCTCAAAGACCACATAGATTTGTCGTCGCCATGGCCAGTTGGGATGAATAGGCTCTTCTTCTTGCTAGCCTCGTCGTCGAGGACTCTCCGGATAGAGGATCCAAGTAGAAGAAATAGTCTTAACTGCGATTCATCACCCCTCCTACGAATTGAAGAAGGTATAGATCTGCTTTGTCTGAATTTCACCAATTTCAATTTTGATTATTCGGTTGAGATTAATCGTAATTTTTCAGGAAGCGACGGTTGTAGAGGCGCAGACCCATTTTGATTCAATCTACAATCCTTAATCTTGACAGTGAGGACACTCCTACTAACGAAGTCGTTTTGACAACGAAGATGTCGTCAATAACAAAGGTTAGAGTTTTCATCTTCTCTCACTCTCTCTCCACATAGTCGAAGAGAAATCTTGAAGAATGTTCTAATTTCTCATGACCTTTTGATGATCAGACGATAAGAAGAAAGAGAATGATTTGAAGAAAGAGAAAAAAGGACGAATTGGTAGTGTCTTATTTATTTATCTAGGTCGATCAAGGAAGACGGATTTCATATAGTGTTTGTGTTCTTATTTATGTTCAGATTTTCCTTGAGATATGCTTTGAACCAAGTACCACCACCTGTGGGCACAGGTAAATTTTGCCAGCAATGTTATAGAGTTGGTTCTCTAAAAAATTTGATGCCCTATGAACATGTAAGAATGGTTAATTAATTAGTCTTGTTCAAGTGTAGTTTTTGCAAGAAGTGTTTGAGATCAACAGTTGATAAGTGCGTAAACACATCCCAAAATGCAGACAACTGATCAGGTAATACTCAATAAGTGACTATAAAGCTTTATCTTTTTTACTAGATATGTGAGACTTTAAGGAAACTCATCAACAAATACACAATCAGTACCATCCTATGAACATTTTACAAATTAAAAAACAGTGAAACTAGAAGGCGGAAACGTCTTCAATCCTATGAACATAGTTTGTAATTGTGTATACTTCTTATTTTGTATATATCAACATTGAGTGGTAGCAATGCATTGTTGTAAATCCACCCATGAACGTCTCCAATCCTATGAATATTTTCTAATAATAATAAGATTTATAAGTATAATTTCTTTTAGATTTCTCTCAAATCTAGTAAAGAGGTTGAGTACAAGTTGGCTTACTTCTGCTTTCGTACCTTCAATACATAGTACCTATAATGTTGAAGGAAGGACCTGCCTTTTCTGAAGGTAGTCCTTTTTAATTTCTATCACATGTATTTGGCTGATAATTTTTGTGTTTTTGTGCAGAGTTCTGGAATAGACTCAACTGTAAACTTGTGGTTAGCTCCTGAGAATAGCAAAGATGCAACAAATGAGGGGTAGTTTTCTTGTTGATTGTTTATACAAAAACATATTTGTTTACGATGTGCCTTGTTTTATTCCATGATTGTTATTTTTTGTCAGTCTGGTTGAGTCACCAACCAGGCGCATAGATCCATTGATCTGTTCCTACAGTGACTGTGAAGAGAGTGTTTATGGTAGTATTTCCATCCTTGCTGTTTATTTCCTTTTTCCTTTTTATTTACTTGTTAATGATCTCAAATTCAATACCATGCATTAGGTCTTGCTTGGAGCTCTCGAGAGCTCTCCATTGCTTTTTCTTTTCTGACCTATGAATAGAGCATCCTGCTGTAGTATTATCCTGCTGGTGATAAAGTATTTCTTGTAATACTATCGATTCTTTGAGACATTGAAATGGCCTGAATAACATCATATGCTCTTAGAGAAATATTCTAGGATTATAATCGTCATCTTTAGGATATATTTCTCTATAGTTTTGCTGAAATTTATTTCTAAATGCTCTAAAAAAAGCGCTCGTGTAATAGAAGAAAGTTGGGTAGCCAATGACACATTGACACCTTGCATGGAAGCAATATATGGATGATGAGTTTAGGGACTATAGGAGGCTTGCAATCTCATCTGAAACTATCGAAACATACCCTTTCCTTATCATTTAATTCCCATATTCTTTGCCTTGAGAAAAATATTTATAGCTAGCTCTAGAGAACATTGAACATGAATATGTGGTTTGTTTTGGTTCTAAACTCATTGAGGCCTTTCTCAAATATTACTGCAAGGTCCCAATTGTAAGAAGCATGAGGCTGAAAGGCCTTGTACTGTTCTATTGTCTCATCTATAGATTCAAGTGCATCAAAAAGAGTGATGATCATCCCATTTCGAGTATCCAAATTGCTACTTTAAGTTGGTGAGCTTTTCAATTTCCTTAGGTTTTCATGCAATTTTAGTTTCCTTGCTATTATTGAACTGGCTCGTTTCTATGCATATGTATTATTGCTCTCTTGATTAGCCCATGCACATTATGATTATCTAACCATCCAAGCTTTCTGAATTAGAAACAACACAAAAAACCAACAAATGTTTGCTAAGTTACTGTCCACCTTCCTAATTTATGCTATATGACCTAGTCCGAAGTAGCCATAGCCATAGCGAGTTCATGTACGGTAGCAGAACTAGTTTATTTTTCCCTTTTTCCTTTTGGTGGTTGAAGTGAAATTTTTTACTGTCATTCGAATTCAGGATTGGGGCTGCTTATTAGCTGATTCTGTTGATGTTGTTTGGAGGAATTTCTTAATATGGTTTGCTGATTTGTTTTACAGAGTTGCTGGTTCTTCGCTCCTCGAAATTAAGCAGTTGGGGTTGCTTTTCAATGTTAGTGATCTGTTGCATTTGAGGCTGTTTCTGGGTGCTTTTTCTGTTGTCAAGAGCTGAATTTACTGCTACAAATGATGAGGTTGCTTCCAAGGGATACTTTCGGGGGTGTGTGATGCAACTATTTTTAATATGTTGTCATGATTATCATCAGATATTTGGCAATTCATTTATCTTGAACTTTGATTTGATTTATTTCTTTCAAGTTAGTGTAGCATTCATTGTTCCAACCAGCATGTTCATTGCTAACAAAAGGGTGCAAGGACTTTTAGCTTTACAATGAAAGAGGCATACCATTAGTTACCTAAGAGAAGTGTTTGACATGAACATGATGTATAAGAATTATTGCAATCTAGAACAATGAATCATTGTCATTACTTAATGTATGTATTGGTCTTTCACAATGTTTAATTTTCTATTAGCTAAAATAGGGTCACAATATAGATCAATAGAGGTATTTGATGAAAAACATCAGACTCGAGAGAAAAAAAAACGATGTCTATCTTTATCAATATGTCAATCATAAAGATAAAAAATGATTTCTATAACCTAGCATATATCAAAACTGTGATATAAAACGATGTTATAAAATACCAAGAACATCGTTTTTCATATAAAAAATGATTCGAAAATATAGAAATAACATTGATTTTTAAAATATTCAATATGGTCCATTATATTTATATAAAATAATATAAAAATTTAAATATGAAAAACAAGTATACACAAATTGAATAATTCCTAACCGACGTGTATATTAATGTAAACATCAGGTTTATAAAAAATAGCGATGTTAATGTGAACTTTTTGGTTGTCCTACAAATTATCAAATGGCTATAAATGCAAAATAATAATATTTTAACATTAGATGAATAAATCAAAACGTAATTATATTCATGTATTTAAGTAATTATAAAAAAAAAGAAAAATGACGTTATAAATTATTAAAGACATTAGGTATAAACCGATGTTCTAAAGTTGGGATCTTTAACGCCACCAACTAAAATGTCGAATTTTTTTTATTAACATAAGTTTATACCCGATGTCTATGCATGAAATTCTAGTAGTGAACGAGGAGGAAGACGATGGAGCTGTGGTGGTGGTGAGGTGGTGGTGAGGTGGTGCCGGTGGCCAAGGGGAGCCCTTGGGCTGCCTCTCACGGCAAGGGAACAAAGGGGAGGAGAAAGGTGGGGTTTGGGTTTTTGGTGTGTTCTCACCTTTGGATAAGGTTGTATCTTAGTGTTTGTTATGTTTGAATGAGGAGAAAATGAGTCCAAGGATAAGATTTTGTGGATATATGCGCTGATTTGGGAGATGTGGATGGATAGGCTTTGAGTTTGCCTCCTTCCCAAAGTACGAGGGTGCAAGAGAGGAGGAGAAGAAAAGGTAAGTATGACTGTATGAGTGTCTCACCCAAATGAGATAATGACATCTTTGACTTAATTTGAATTGTCTCTCTTGGCTCCAATACTTGGCTAGGGCTTGGCTTGTTGGAATTTCAGTTAGGGCATGAGAGATTGAGGGCGAGAGTGTTCAATCCCTAACACGTGAATTCGAATCTCAACATTAGTTCCCAAGTGTTAGTTTCCCAAATCCCGCTCTCTTGATCAATTAGAATTTTAATGTTCCGAAAAAGATGTCGCTTTCCGAAGTTTGTGTTAATCTCAAGGTGAAGGGTCGGAATTGCTCGCCAAGATTTAAATTGAGGTCGAAATCTACTTCAAAAGTTTCGAAGTCAATTTATCAAGTTGAGGACGAGTTTTCTGAAAATACCCGAATAAAACCAATTTTAATTTATTTATTTAGAATTTATTATTTGAAAATTCGAGGTCTTCACAATAACCCGAATCTAATTTTTATGCTTGGTCTATTTGGATAAATATATAGGCCGAATATTAATGGTCCGGACTGTATAAAAAAAGGACCATACATCCCAAAGCTTTTGGGATCCGGGCTATATAGTCCCCTTTTTCCAAAAAAATAAATACCATTTTGTGATTATGGTACGGTGCTTTCACACGCAATGCCTTGCATTTAACATGTTGGCATTTTTAGTCCACCCAACAATCATCCAAAAGAAATCCTTATCCAACAATATAATTAATAAAATATAAATATAAAGAGAAGCTACGAATATGATAACTCCATTCATTTTTTTCTATTAGGAAACAAAAATTCTTGTGCTTCACTCGAGTCAACTTGACACATTGAAATTGTAGAAATTGCATATAGAAAAGGTCTTCACCTAAGATAGTTAGAAATCTACACCTAAAATAGGTATGAAAACATTCTTACCTAATGCAATGCTTACAGTAAACTCATGCTTGTACTAGCCCCTGCCCCCAGCCACCACATCTCAAGCATCTCTCTGGACTTAACACATGGAGAAGCTGGTCTCACCAGCTACATCGTTGTAAACATTATATTTAGCTTGTTGAGATAGTGACAGTGACAAAGAAGGCCCCAGATACTTAGCGTTTCGGACTCATCACCTTGTGTCACATCTTGCGTGAATTTAATCCTCCGCAAGCAGGATCGATTCACCTAACTCCTAGGTGACCGGATTTTCTTTTAACTCATTAAATTTTCCATATAAAATTTCTGCCATCAACTTCATAATAACTTCACAACATATCAAACCATACAACAACTCCATAATATGACGTCCATTCTATAACATAATCTCCCGGATGGGTAAAAAAGGTATAAAAGATGGGCAATATAAGAACTTTGTGGAGCAAATATGACATGAAGCACATATGGCTTGGAATATGATGTAAAGGCAATAAGCATGGGTAATGGCTAAGGTAAATAACGAAGCTTGAATGGAAAATAAAGTCATCCATCCTCTTATCGTGCATATGTCAAAAGCAACTTCAAATTTTACTCCTTTCATGATTTTTTCTAAAAATCGCACTTCATTGAGACTTTCCTTCACTAGGCAATTTAATTGCTATACCTCTAACAAATCTATTTTTGCATCGTCGAGTCTT
Organism: Persicaria maculosa; assembly: GCA_963922045.1. Taxonomy (NCBI): domain Eukaryota; kingdom Viridiplantae; phylum Streptophyta; class Magnoliopsida; order Caryophyllales; family Polygonaceae; genus Persicaria; species Persicaria maculosa. The sequence goes on along the minus strand of OY998265.1, from coordinate 19,173,907 downwards.
GTAACTACTTCCATGACACTTTTCAATTTTTCAATGGGGGTACTTTTTCTCAAAAATATACATGAATTATAAACATTATGCTCATGAGAAAATATGATTCCTAATATGTATGAGATCTAACCATGTATGCAAAAACAACGCTTAAATAATATGAACTAACAAATTTCAACTGAGCGAAAGATGTATAAATGATTGTACCCCACCCCATACTTAAATCCTACAGTATCCCCACTGTAAAAATAAAATCAGAAGTGCAATTAAAGAGAACTTAATAGAAAATGTCGCAACGGCTCATGTAAAAATTCAAATAGAAACTTAAACTTTTGAAAAACAGATTCGATCAAGTAAATGCGGAAGTGAAAACGAAACAACACAGACAAGAACACCAAGATTTGTTAACGCAGTTCGGCGAACCTACTCTGCGGAGCCTCAGGAGGGAGAGACTCAACCCCGGAAAAGTTCACTAAGTAGATCAAGAATACAAGTCATGGTTGCATGTCACAAGTAAGAACAACTATAGATCTACTCTAGGTATGAACAGAGATAGTAAACAAGACGAAGAACATCGAGATGTGATGACGAGAAAACTCCCTGATCTTCTCAGATCTTGGATCGGAGAAGATATGATAACAGGACGACAGATATCAGATGAACCAGACATCGTCTTCAAGGATCTATGGCAGATCTGACTTCAGGAAGCTCGATCAGAGCTTCTTCAATGGCGGAATCTCTCGAAGCTTCTCTCGACGCTTCAACTTCTCTCTCTCACTCTATCTTGGCTTACCAGTGTAGCAGAACAGCAACTGAAGGAGCTCAGCTAGGGTTTGTTCCTTTATAAAGGGAACCCTAGTTGAAACGCTGCGTTTCACTTAACTGAAAGCTTGGACGGGGACGAGGTAAGCTGACTGGGCCAGATGAGCAGTGATGGGCCATTTAAGCCCAATTACAGAATCTAATCCAGATTGTAACTCATATCCTATACAAGAGATATAACCTATAGTTTTACTTCTTAATGTGACATGCCTTCCTATGACTAATGACATACAAGATTATAAAGCATAACAAATATGCCCTCTTAATCTGAATGTCTATCTTGAACTTCGAGTAGTGAATTCATCCTGGGGTATGAGTGAACTCCTATCCGTCATTGGCTCTTGTACCTACAGATTAATGGACATAAAGAATATGCAAAGCATTCCTGCAAAAACAAAATTTGTTAGCAGGAACAATTTTGGTTCCGAAGTCAGCTTGGGTTCTCTTCCCCTTTGATCTTCTTCACCTGAAATACCTGTTCTTCCTATGTCTAATATAGTGGAACCTCACATCTATATGTTTGGTTCTTTCATGATACATAGGATCTTTACAGAGGTACAAAGCACTTTGAGAGTCTGTATAAATCACAGGTATAAAGGATTTTCGAAAAACCTCTTCCAAAATTCCTTTCATCCAAACACCTTCCTTTGTAGCTTCAGTGGCTGCAATATATTCAGCTTCTGTGCTCGAGAGTGCAACAACAGATTGTTGTTGTCACTTCCATGACATACAATTCTGATGTGCGCGCAAATTGCCATATTTTCTATGCACATATGAATCCATTTTATTGTCTTTTGCATGCATATTAATGGGAAACATGGGATTAGTGTAGTTTATGCTTAAATGTCAAATATATGGGTTTGCACGAGTTTCCATGTGATTTCACAAAAAACAGGATGAAAATGGATGAATTCGGAAGAGCGGAAAAAGAACTCGAAGTCTTCTGAAGAGGTCGAAATCGACTGGAGACCTCGACATCGAGTACATCAGAGACATAGGAATCGAGCAGAAAATGAAACAGAGCATGTCGACACAGAAGGGGTCGATATCGACGTCTGGGGGTCGATATCGATGCTGTCAGATCGACCAAATTGATAGAGGCCGAGTGCCAGTTCGAGTAGGAGAAGGAGAAGCTCGAGATGAAGTTTTGAAGGGGTCGATATCGATGTCTAAGGGTCGATATCGACCATGCCAGCAGAGGAATCCGACTCCGATTTTTGATAGAATTCGATCCAATGCTTGCAATTTCTATCCAAAGGTCGAGATTTCCTATCATCAACACCAGATCTATCATGAGGAGGCTGATTTCACCATGAATTTTTAGCTTTTACTTTGTTTTAGTTTATCTTAGGGAATAAAGATAAGGTTTCGAGTCCTTATCGACATCTATAAATTAAGGCCAATAGGGCTGAGTTTAGGTATTCAATTTCAGATTCAATTTTACACACAATTCAGTTGCAATAGAGAGTAGAGAGAGAGAGAGAGAGGAGGCCGAGTGGAGTTGTAAAGCGAGAGCGGAGTGGCTTGTTCGGTTGTACTTTCTTTCGGAGTTTTAATTCAAAGTAGCTTTCTTTCAACAATAATGATGACGATGTGCATGATGAGGAGCGAGTAGTCAACCCACTTCTAGGGTCGGGGTGAGCCCGACGATAGCAATGTGAGGTAAGTGCGTCATAGGTATGACTTTTACGCGATTCCGTCATGGATATTCTAACAAATCATCCCCTAGGGCTTTATTTATAGGCTACTAATCCTCGCTATCCAAGGATTATAACTCCTATCTAAACTATGAACTCTATCCAAACGATTAGGATAGGTCTTTTATTTTTGATAAACTTAAATAACTTAAAGATAAAAGATAAATAAAACATCAGCTGCCATCTATCTTGAAAGTATGAGATAATTCCGTGCGTCTTTGAAGATATAGTTCCAATCCGCATTCGAAATCGAGTCTATCTTCTGTCGAGATAAGGGGTCGATATCGACACCAGGGGTCGATATCGAGGTCTCTGTTCCTGCTCGACTTGTTCAGCTCTGGTGGATGTTGAGGTCGATATGGAGGTCGATATCGACACCAGAGGTCGATATCTACCTCTGAGGTCGATTTCTACCTCTTCTCAGCTTCACTTGGCTTTTTCGTTTTGACTCCGTTTTCGCTCGAATTCCTGCATGGTTAGCTCAAAACTTGTGCAGACTCTATTTCTTGCATTTTAGCCCATTCTTACACAAGTTTATATTCCTTTGAACCTTTTCTTTGGAAATCGAATGAAATATGAAGTCAAAAGATGCAATAAAAAAAGGTGCAAATGTGTACATCAAAAGCCACTCATATTGTAAACTTGAATTGCTCATGAGTTGGATAGTAACTCTTAGGAAATATGCGAGAGCCTCTAATCACCTAAGTAATGATAACGAAAGTTATTTGATGGAAAGACATTAAAGTTCATAACTTTAGCATGAAACTTGCATTGTTATCGTTGTGGCATGAAACCCTGACTTTGGAAGCCTTTTAATTAATTGAATTCTTCATAAAAGTCTTAGTTTTGTTTCTGTTCATCTTCCTTCTCCATCCTATTTTCTTCGGACTCTTTTCCGACAAATTGGTTACGAAAATAGTTTCTGTGACAAGCATTGAAATCGACCATAAGGGTCGATATCGAGGTCTAACATCGATATCGAGGTCTCTGCTCGACGTCGACTTGCTGTTTTGTCTTCTGCAGGAACCGCACTAGGAAATCGACCAGAACTGAGGTCGATATCGACCAGTATACTCGATATCGAGTGTCTGCTGAGGTCGAAAGCTTTGATCGTGAGTACAACAAGGGAAGCGCTGACATACCTCCTTGTGGATTCGATCCTGAATTACCCTACTACTACAAGGGAGGGGATTCTTGTATTATTTGTTTGGGACAGGGAGATAGTCTAGTTGTGCTTTTGTTTTATTTTAAATTATTTGAATCTCCTTCTACCACCCCCGTAGCGAACAAATTGGCGCCGTTACCGGGGAGGCAATCAATCGCCACCTAAGTTAATCACGATCTTTTTCTGAGCTTATTCTGCAGGTTTATGCGACGTTCTGATCGCGGACCTATCCTGGAACCAATCAACGAGCCTGAACGTTTCTACCATCTTCGCAACAAAGCAATTCGCATCGTGGCTGACAACGAGATGCAGGATGAGATAATAGAGCGGTTGAGGATGGAGATCGAGGACCACAATGCTACAATCGCTGCTGAAAGGGCCGCCGCTGCTGCTGAGCGAGCCCGTGCTGATAGGGAGGAGGATGCGCACAGACAAGCCCAAGAGCGGCTAAATCAGTATCCACAGACGGCGATGCAATACATGCATCCGCCGCTGCATGTTCCTGAATATGCCATTATAATTCCTCACTCCAACTATGAATTGAAAATTAACTTCCTATCTGAGATTAAAAGAAATACTTTTGAAGGAAGACATAATGAATGCCCGCTGGAACACATCTCTACTTTTATGGACTTATGTGAAACAGTTGCAGATGGAGTAAACTTAGAGTATGTGCGACTAAAATCTTTTCGATGGTCTTTGGCAGGGAAGGCATTACAATGGCTGGAAAGTTTGGCTCCACGATCGCTAAGGACATGGGCGGAGGTGAAAGATGCATTCTTGAACAAATTATTCCCACCTTCTAAAACGGCGATGCTGCGACAAAGGATCACGGCTTTCAAACAAAAGCCAGGTGAAACCCTACCACAGGCATGGGAGCGCTTTAAGGACTTGCTGAGATCATGCCCGACTCATGGGCAACTTCTATATGTCATCCAGGAGATCTTTTATAATGCCCTTGATGCGGTGAACAAGGAGAGGATAAATTCATATACCTCCTATCGGTACATTGAGCTTACACCAACGGAGGCATGGGAGACCATTGAGAGGCTTGTGAACTTTGACAACACCTATGGGGCTGCTGCGGCCTATGATGCAAGGCCTGCCCTATCTATGCCACTATATGAGCCTCCAAGGGAGATAGATCCTGAGGTGTGGCAACAATTCCATAACGATCAAACACGCCGCCTTCAAAAGCAAGTAAGGTTCCTGAGCAACAATCAACCTTGTCAGGAGTGTGGCTCAACAAGGCATAACACTAGTGCCTGTCCACATACTGAGCAAGTATCCATGGCGGAACAACATGAGGAGGTCAAATGGACGAGAGGCCCCTATGGAGGGGGCAATCAACAAAATTGGGGTGATCAAAGGTTCTATCAAAGGGATCCCAGGGCACCCTGAGCGGGAGAATAAGAAAGATGACCGGCAAATCATCCTTAATGAGATGCGGAGGAACCACGCTGAGTTCAAACAAGCCAATAACTCCGTCCATACTCAGCTGCAGGGCATCAATTCTAGACTTGGGGAGATCGACGTTTGGAAACGCAACATGGAAACTCAAATGAGTCAATTGGCGGAAGCAATGCCCAAAGCGTCAGGACCACTCCCTGGATCCACTGTGCCCAACCAAAAGGGCAAAACCACTGGTCACATTGCGGCAGTAAACCTAAGGAGTGGACGTCAATTACAAACGCCCAAGCAAAAAGCATAGGAGAAGGAGTAAGAACAGACGTCGATATCGACCCCCCCTGTCGATATCGACCAAGGTGATGTCGATGTCGACCCTCCTATCGATGTCGACCCTAATTCTGCGTCACCACAGAAATCGACTCCTCCAGTCGATATCGACCCTACTGATATCGGTGTCGATCCTACCGCAGCCGCGGGAAAGAAAAAGGTGTTGCCATTCCCAACTAGAAAGGTGATTAAGGACCCAGCGGAAAAGAAGTTCCAACGGTTCGTGAAGATGCTCCAAGGACTTAATGTCTCTATACCATTCACAGAGGCACTTCACGAGATGCCATCTTATGTAAGGTTCCTTAAGGACATCTTGGGTAAGAAGCGATCACTCTCTGAGATCGCAGATGAGTGCAACAGGTTGAAGCTACCACAAAAGCGGGCGGACCCAAGTAAGTTTTCTATCGCTATAGGTCTAGGTCAATCCAAATTTAATGCTTTAGTTGACTTGGGCGCTAGCGTTAGCATGATGCCACTAACCATTTGGCACAAGGTAAAGATAGGTCCTCTGGAGCCCGTGGATGCAAGATTGTACATGGCTAACAATACGGTAGTGATTCCAACTGGGATAGTGACGGATGTGCCAGTACAAGTAGGTAAATTCTTTGTCCCTGCCGATTTTCTAGTTGTTGATATAGCGGAGGACCCTGCTTGTCCAATTATTTTAGGTAGGCCATTCCTAGCAATCGTTGATGCCAACATCAGCGTAAAGAAAGGATTGCTCTAATTCACAATTAGTGATGAAGTAATAGAGTATGCCTTCAACGAGACGGTGAAAAGTCAAGGGCCAATGGAGATAAAAGCCATCAATGAAGCCGAAGTAGAGGAAGTTGAAGCAATCTTGAACGAAGGAGCTCAACAGAACATCGAAATCGACCCAGGTAAGTCGATATCGACCACTAATGTTCAAGATTCTGGGACAGGTTATAAGTATGGGGTCGACGGAGGAAAAGAGGAAACATTAAAATCGGGGTCAAGGGTCGATATCGACCAAACCCTATCGAAATCGACCACCAGCAGCATTGAGAAGGGAGGCAAGGAGACCTCGATATCGACCTCTGAGGGTCGAAATCGACCTGATCATATCGAGTCAAAACTCTCCAAATCGACTGATCCTCCAGGTGTACAATAGGGGTCGATATCGACCTCTGAACATCGACATCGACCTGAGCCACAGACAAAGAAGAAGGTAAGTCAAGGTACGGATTCCTCTTGTTCCATTACAATTAAGGACTTATCATTATTTGGAAGAGGTGTGCCTTGGCATGTGCGCTTATGTAGGGTATCCGATGATGATTCGAGCCAATATGAGATAGGAGACAAGGTCTATGTTGCCAAGTCTAAAGACCATTGGTTCCCTACGAGATTCAAGGATAAGAACTTAGGACCATTCATTATGAATCAAATCAATCCTGGCGGAATGTAGCTGCGGGACTAGAAAGGAGTGATATTTGAGGCCCAAGCCACATGGGCTCTGCAGATGCCGCCTTGAGAAGCGCGAAAGAGGAAGACGGCCTAGCGACTTAAAAGTCTAGAGCTTTTAACAAAGACTTAGTTTTAGTTTTAGACAGCTTTTGTTTTGGTTTTAGACACTTTATTGTTTTGCATGTTTTGTGTTTAGTTTTCAAATTGCAGGAAAGAGAAAAGCACACAGAAAGGCATCGAAATCGATGTCAGACATCGAAATCGACCTCAAGGTCGACATGGAAAAGGTTTGTGATCGAGGCCAAATCACCCTGAAGCCTGAGCAGAAATCGAGCAGAGACATCGATATCGATGTAAAGGGTCGATATCGACCATCCCTGTTGTCTTCTTCAACTCCTGAAATTTGTGACGGTTTAGTAAGTTTTCTTCTTAACCCTAGTTCTAATACAGTGAGGACACTGTAAATTTTAAGTATGGGGTGGGGGAAAGGCTTACTTGCATATTCATACTTAGTTTAGAGTTGCATATTTATTTTAATGCATATTTTAAATTGCGAAAAAAAAGAGAGAGAAATATGACCCCTATCAAAAAAAATGTTTGAAAAAGAAAGAGTCATGGAAGTATAGAAAAGAGCTCTATGATGCAAAATTAGATTCATTAGAGATATAACATGAAATTGCCTAGTTAAGGGAAGTCCCAATGAAGTGCAAGAAGAGAAAAAATAAAGGAGATGAAAATTTGAAGTTGCTTTTGACATGTGCATAATAAAATGATAGAGGACTTTTTATGAAAATTCCATACAGAGTGCTTACTTATACAAGTTCATATCCTAGCCTTACCTATGCATCATTGCAAAAGTCACAAAGCCATATATGAGCTTTATCATGATCATTATTGCTCCACATATACACATATTGCCCATTTTATACCTTATACCTTATCCGGGGACAATGTTGAGAATGGATGTCATCTTTGGAGTTATATGGAGTTGTGCATATATGAAGTTTTTGGCAGGAATGATACAATTATGAAATATGGAAAATTAAATGAGCGAGAAAAAAATCCGATCACCTCAGGAGATAAAGGTGAGTCAACCCTGCTTGCGTTGAGATAATAGTTCCGCGAGATGGGATACAAGGTGAGGAGTCCGAAGTACTAAGTATCCGGGGCCATTCATGACACCCATGTTTGCGACTCGCGAGAAGGTAGTACTAAGGTTAGAGAGGTAAAAGCATTATATTGAAAAAAGCATTGAGCGATGAGTGAAAGGTGAGACATTATGAAGAAGGAATGTGGAATGTTTTTATGTTTCCCCGGATTTAACACCACATGGCCAAATATTAGCCCACCTTTAGCCTTTTACCAATCCACTTCTCACATGCTTGTAAAAGTCCTCTTGATTATTAATGCTTTGTCGCTAAAATTGTTTTTTGCATATTACCTCCTTTATAAGTATGAAATTGCTTTTATGCACAGGCATGGATTTGGTTGACATAAGTACCTTATCAAGGATGGCAATTGATTGTAGGGACATATAAAAAATGAATCTATGATGTTGAGGGTTTACTTTCTTCCCCTGAATGACCATTAAAGGTATTGCTTGGGGATAAGCAAGCTTAAGTATGGGGTGTTTGATGTGCGCGCAAATTGCCATATTTTCTATGCACATATGAATCCATTTTAATGTCTTTTGCATGCATATTAATGGGAAAACATGGGATTAGTGTAGTTTATGCTATAATGTCAAATATATGGGTTTGCACGAGTTTCCATGTGATTTCACAGAAAACAGGATGAAAATGGATGAATTCGGAAGAGCGGAAAAAGAACTCGAAGTCTTCTGAAGAGGTCGAAATCGACTGGAGACCTCGACATCGAGTACATCAGAGACATAGGAATCGAGCAGAAAAGGAAACAGAGCATGTCGACACAGAAAGGGTCGATATCGACGTCTGGGGGTCGATATCGATGCTGCCAGATCGACCAAATTGATAGAAGTCGAGTGCCAGTTCGAGTAGGAGAAGAAGAAGCTCGAGATGAATTTTTGAAGGGGTCGATATCGATGTCTAAGGGTCGATATCGACCATGCCAGCAGAGGAATCTGACTCCGATTTTTGATAGAATTCGATCCAATGCTTGCAATGTCTATCCAAAGGTCGAGATTTCCTATCACCAAAACCAGATCTATCATGAGGAGGCTGATTTCACCATGAAGTTTTATCTTTTACTTTGTTTTAGTTTATCTTAGAGAATAAAGATAAGGGTTCGAGTCCTTATCGACATCTATAAATAGAGGCCAATAGGGCTGAGTTTAGGTATTTAATTTCAGATTCAATTTTACACACAATTCAGTTGCAATAGAGAGTAGAGAGAGAGAGAGAGAGGAGGCCGAGTGGAGTTGTAAAGCGAGAGCGGAGTGGCTTGTTCGGTTGTACTTTCTTTCGGAGTTTTAATTCAAAGTAGCTTTCTTTCAACAATAATGATGATGATGTGCATGATGAGGAGCAAGTAGTCAACCCACTTCTAGGGTCGGGGTGAGCCCGACGATAGCAATGTGAGGTAAGTGCGTCAAAGGTATGACTTTTACGCGATTCCGTCTTCTACCCCATTCATGATCCTTTACGAAAGTTAGGGAGATTCATTATTTGCATTATTGAAGCGAAAGCCACTCATATTGTAAACTTGAATTGCTCATGAATTGGATAGTAACTCTTAGGAAATATGCGAGAGCCTATAATCACCTAAGTGTTGATAACGAAAGTTATTTGACGGAAAGACATTAAAGTTCATAACTGTAGCATGAAACTTGCATTGTTATCGTTGTGGCATGAAACCCCGACTTTGGAAGCCTTTTAATTAATTGAATTCTTCATAAAAGTTTTAGTTTTGTTTCTGTTCATCTTCCTTCTCCATCCTATTTTCTTCGGACTCTTTTCCGACAAATTGGTTACGAAAACAGTTTCTGTGACAAGCATCGAAATTGACCATAAGGGTCGATATCGAGGTCTAACATCGATATCGAGGTCTCTGCTCGACGTCGACTTGCTGTTTTGTCTTCTGCAGGAACTGCGCTAGGAAATCGACCAGAACTGAGGTCGATATCGACCAGTATACTCGATATCGAGTGTCTGCTGAGGTCCAAAGCTTTGATCGTGAGTACAATGAGGGAAGCGCTGACATACCTCCTCGTGGATTCGATCCTAAATTACCCTACTACTACAAGGGAGGGGATTCTTGTGTTATTTGTTTGGGACATGGAGATAGTCTAGTTGTGCTTTTGTTTTATCAACACAACTAGACTATTTCCCTGTCCCAAACAAATAATACAAGAATCCCCTCCCTTGTAGTAGTAGGGTAATTCAGGATCGAATGCACAACTAGACTAGCTCCCTGTCCCAAAAAAATAATACAAGAATCCCATCCCTTGTAGTAGTAGGGTAATTCAGGATCGAATCCACGAGGAGGTATGTCAGCGCTTCCCTTGTTGTACTCACGATCAAAGCTTTCGACCTCAGCAGACACTCGATATCGAGTATACTGGTCGATATCGACCTCAGTTCTGGTCGAAATCCTAGCGCAGTTCCTGCAGAAGACAAAACAGCAAGTCGACGTCGAGTAGAGACCTCGATATCGATGTTAGACCTCGATATCCACCCTTATGATCGATTTCGATGCTTGTCACAGAAACTGTTTTCGTAACCAATTTGTCGGAAAAGAGTCCGAAGAAAATAGGCTGGAGAAGGAAGATGAACATAAACAAAACTAAGACTTTTATGAAGAATTCAATTAATTAAAAGGCTTTCAAAGTCGGGGTTTCATGCCTCAACGATAACAATGCAAGTTTCATGCTAAAGTTATGAACTTTAATGTCTTTTCGTCAAATAACTTTCGTTATCAACACTTAGGTGATTAGAGGCTCTCGCATATTTCCTAAGAGTTACTATCCAATTCATGAGCAATTCAAGTTTACAATATGAGTGGCTTTCGCTTCAATAATGCAAATAATGAATCTCCCTAACTTTCGTAAAGGATCATGCATGGGGTAGAAGACGGAATCGCGTAAAAGTCATACCTTTGACGCACTTACCTCACATTTCTATCGTCGGGCTCACCCCGACCCTAGAAGTGGGTTGACTACTCGCTCCTCATCATGCACATCATCATCATCATTATTGCTGAAAGAAAGCTACTTTGAATTAAAACTCCGAAAGAAAGTACAACCGAACAAGCCACTCCGCTCTCGCTTTACAACTCCACTCGGCCTCCTTTCTCTCTCTCTACTCTCTTTTGCAACTGAATTGTGTGTAAAATTGAATATGAAATTGAATACCTAAACTCAGCCCTATTGGCCTCTATTTATAGATGTCGATAAGGACTCGAAACCTTATCTTTATTCTCTAAGATAAACTAAAACAAAGTAAAAGCTAAAACTTCATGGTGAAATCAGCCTCCTCATGATAGATCTGGTGTTGATGATAGGAAATATCGACCTTTGGATAGACATTGCAAGCATTGGATCGAATTCTATCAAAAATCGGAGTCGGATTCCTCTGCTGGCATGGTCGATATCGACCCTTAGACATCGATATCGACCCCTTCAAAACTTCATCTCGAGCTTCTCCTTCTCCTACTCGAACTGGCACTCGACTTCTATCAATTTGGTCGATCTGGCAGCATCGATATCGACCCCCAGACGTCGATATCGACCCCTTCTGTGTCTACATCCTCTGTTTCCTTTTCTGCTCGATTCCCATGTCTCTGATGTACTCGATGTCGAGGTCTCCAGTCGATTTTGACCTCTTCAGAAGACTTCGAGTTCTTTTTCCGCTCTTCCGAATTCATCCATTTTCATCCCGTTTTCTATAAAATCACATGGAAACTCGTGCAAACCCATATATTTGACATTTAAGCATAAACTACACTAATCCCATGTTTTCCCATTAATATGAATGCAAAAGACAATAAAATGGATTCATATGTGCATAGAAAATATGGCAATTTGCGCGCACATCAAGTTCCCAGCCCAAGTGAAGAAATAAGCAGTAGGTGACTTTCTATTGTCCTTATTACTTGCATGATCAGAGTCAACAAATCTAGTCAATTGGGAAGCAGGCTTATAGGCACTATATACCAAACCCAGATTTCTGGTGCCAGTGATGTATCTTAGAAGATATTTCATTGCTGTTCAATGTGCTTGCCCTGGATTTGACATAAACCTGCTTAATACACTAATAGAAAAAGCCACGTCAGGTCTTGTACAAAGCATAGCATACATTATAGAGCCTACAACAACATCATAAGGCACATTTGCCATCTCTTTCCTTTCACTATCAGTCTTGGGGCAATGAACTTTAGAAAGCTCCAAGTGCCCTCCTAATGGGATAGGTGAGGTTTTAGTGTTATCCACATTAAATCTCTTCAAAACCTTCTCAATGTAATCCACCTGGGATAACATGAGTTGCTTCTTTTTCTTATCCCTTATCAGAGTGATGCCAAGGATCTTTTGAGCATGGCCAAGATCTTTCATCTCAAAATGTTTCATTAAGTCCCTTTTGACAGTGGTGATAATAGGCATGGAAGGACATATCAGCAATATATCATCCACATACAGCAAGATAAACATGGGACAAAGAGATTTAAGGCCCTTAAATACAAACATGAATCATATTGAGATCTCAGAAAACCAAGCTTCTTCATGCACATATCAAATTTAATGTTCCACTGCCTAGGAGATTGTTTGAGGCCATACAAGGATTTCTTAAGTAAACAAATGTAGTCAGGTTTACTTTTATCAACAAACCCCTTGGGTTGTCTCATATATGTAGTCTCATTTAGATCTCCATGTCAAAAAGCAGTTTTAACATCCATTTGCTCCAATTCCCAATCAGACACATTGGCAATAGCAAGCAGAAGCCTTAAGGTTTTATATTTAACCACAGGGGCAAATATATCTGTGTAATCTAGCCCTTCCCTTTGAGTAAAGCCTTTGGCTACAAGCCTGGCTTTAAACTTCGGGGGATCATCCTTGGATATCCCTTCTTTCACTTTATAAATCCATTTATTTTCTATGAGCTTAGCATGAGCAGGTTTAGGGACTAATATCCAGGTTTCATTAGCATGCATGGATTTAATCTCATCAAGCATAGCAAGGAACCATTTTTTAACTTCCCTAGTTCTCATAGCAGATTCAAAAGTCTTAGGAGGATCATGCTTAACAATATCAGAAGCCACATAAGCAAAATCAACAATATGCATATCAGAAGAATACCTCCTGTTAGGAATAATGGTACTAGGAACCCTATCCCTAACAAGTTGGTAGTCAGACACAGAAGGGGTAGGAGTAGAAGTAGAAATAGGCAGAGAAGAAGGAGAGATGACATCCTTATCTGGGCTGCCCTCATGTATTCTTTCTGTCCTTTCCCCCTTAATTGATGAGTTGCTTGATAAGGGGACTTAGCTTGTGCTTGATCCTCAGCTGGAGGTGTTGTCACTGGAGAGGGGGTTGTTGGCTCATGGTCTGCATCCAGACCCTCATCCTCATCAGGCTCCTGTGTATCATTGGATCCTTGTTTGAAGTATTCATCAGGCACAAAGAACTTGGAGCTTACTGTATTGGTACCTGCTGCATTATCAGAAGCCATTAGATTCTTGAAATGGAAATCATGTTCATTAAATGTGACACTTCTCGAAGTGATCACTTTATAACCACCAGGCTGGATGAGCAGGAGCCTGTACCCCTTCACACCCTCAGGGTACCCCAGCATGACAAACTTCAAGGCTCTAGGATGCAACTTGCCCTGTGAAACCTCATGGTAGGCAGTGCACCCAAAGGGTCTCAAGTATGTCAGGTTGGGTGACCTTCCCTTCCACTTTTCTTGTGGAGTGGTGTTGTTTATTGCAGAAGATGGACATTTGTTTATAAGGTATGCAGCAGTGGTTACTGCCTCACCCCATAAACTGGACTTCATCCCTGCAGTAAACAACAAACACCTGGTTTTCTCAAGCAGTGTCCTGTTCATCCTCTCAGCAGTGCCATTCTGCTGAGGGGTGCCAGGCACTGTGAGATGTCTTCTAATCCCATATTCCTTACAAAAATCATCAAACAACTTATTGCAAAATTCAAGGCCATTGTCAGTCTTTAAGCACCCTATCTTATTTCCAGTTTGGTTTTCAACCTTAACTTTCCAGGTTTTAAATGCAAAGAATGCTTCATCTTTAGTTTTGAGCAAAGTAATCCAGACTTTTCTAGAATAATGATCAACAAAAGAGATGAAGTATCAGTTGCCATTGAAAGTGTCAACTTGTGCAGGACCCTAGAGATCAGAATGTATATATTCTAAGGTCTTAGATGCAACATAAGTAGATCTAGAAAAACCATGCTTAGAAGCTTTACTAAAGACACAATTCTCACAGAAAGATAGAACAGAAGGCTTAGCAGACAAGACACCTTGTTTATGCAAATGCAGCAAACCTGTATTGCCTATATGACCTAGTCTATGATGCCATAACACAGTTTGATTATTGGTCATATCAGCAGACTTAGCAAGCGCATTACACTCAGAATTAGTAGTGATGACATGATATAAACCTTTTCTTTTTATGGCCTTAAGCAAGAAACTACCATTATAAGAAACAGTTTTCACACCAGCTATGATATTTATATCATAATCCAAGTCATCAAGCACATATTCAGAAATAAGACTCCTTCTTAAATTTGGGACCCATCTAACATCTTTTAGGGTTATAGTCTTATTATCAAGTAAATTCACATATACATCACCACTGCCCTCAATTTTTAACACAATATGATCACCCAAGTAAACACTTCCAGAGACATATTCATCAAGATGATCAAACACAGATTTCAAAGGGGTGGCATGCATTGTACAACCAGAGTCTAATATCCATGATTTGCTTGTAACAGAGGTATCAAACACAGAAGTACACATGAACAATTCAGCAGGATATGTACACTTTTCATATTCAAGCAAGGAAACAGACATGGATTTAACTTTATTTTCATCAGCTTTCTTTTTCTTCCTACAGTCTTTTATCCAGTGACCAGGCAAGCCACAATAGTTGCAAGTGGAATCTTTAGGAACTTTACTGCTAGACTTAGCATGCTTGGTTTTATCATTTTCTTCAGTCTTAGGTTTCTCCTCAGTTTTAGGCTTGTTGTTCTTGGGCTTTTTGCCTTTGGGCTTGTTGCCATCATTGGCATACATCACCTCAGATTTCTCAGATGAATCTGTTTTAGATCCATATTTTGGTTTGAACACTTTAAGCATTTCATTCTTCTCTTGGATAGTCTCAACTATCCTTTCCTTGGTTAAAGGCTCACGAGAGAATTGAATGACATCCTTAAAGTGGACAAACTGAGCAGGCAAAGAGTTCAATAACAAAATAGCTTGGTGTGAATCTTTGATGCTATCATCACACCTTTCTAATTCTTGAGTCATCTTAAGAAATCTATCTAAGTTATCATGCAAGGTCATAGACACATCCATTTTAAAAGTAAACAGACGACACAACAAAGAAATACGACTAGGAAGAGATTTAGAGAGAAAGAGATCCTCCAAAGTTAACCATAGGACTCTGGGGTCAGTAATTTTAACCACTTGATGAGCTACTTCATCTGTCAGACGAAGCATGATCTCAGCATAGGCTTGCTCTGCCATTTCTAGATCTACATGCTTTTCAGTTGGCTTTGGTGAGGCAGGATCAGTCTTCTTGAGAGTATGTTCTTGTATCAAGATGCCTTTCATCTTGAAATCATCGGGTTTCTCAGATGTGGCAGTTGCTGGGTTGACTGTCTTCCAAAATTTCTCCTTTATCATGATTGACTTCATTTTTATCTGCCACAAAGCAAAATCGATCTTGCCATCAAAGGGCCTGATCTTTACAGACGTTTCTGACATTTTAGTTTAGCTTTTGGTATTTCTCCAAAGCAGGAAAAACAAGCAACAAAGTCAGTAAAATGTATACATAGTAATCTTTAAGAACCTCAAAGATTATTAACCCAAAAGAAACACAAAAAAACTTATTACACACAACAACATAGTTTTGTAAAACAGTGGTACGTCAAATAGATGAGGAATGGCACCACGCGTGAGCGCTCTCTAGGTCCACCCAATGCTTTATTTCCGATTCCTCTTTCTGAAGCCAAGAATGACACAGGAAGGTGGGAAAAGGGACACTCAAGCTCTGTACCATGATCAGAGAACCTGGCTCTGATACCAATTTGTAAAAAACCAAATCGAAACTTAAAACTTTTGAAAAACATATTCGATCAAGTAAATGCGGAAGCGAAAATGAAACAACACAGACAAGAACACCAAGATTTATTAACGCAGTTCGGCGAACCTACTCTGCGGAGCCTCAAGAGGGAGAGACTCAACCCCGGAAAAGTTCACTAAGTAGATCAAGAATACAAGTCATGGTTGCATGTCACAAGTAAGAACAACTATAGATCTACTCTAGGTATGAACAGAGATAGTAAACAAGACGAAGAACATCGAGATGTGATGACGAGAAAACTCCCTGATCTTCTCTGATCTTGGATCGGAGAAGATATGATAACAGGACGACAATTAACAGATGAACCAGACGTCGTCTTCAAGGATCTATGGCAGATCTGACATCAGAAAGCTCGATTGGAGCTTCTTCAATGGCAGAATCTCTTGAAACTTCTCTCGACGCTTTAACTTCTCTCTCTCTCACTCTATCTTGCCTTACCAGTGTTGCAGAACAGCAACTGAAGAAGCTCAGCTAGGGTTTGTTCCTTTATAAAGGGAACCCTAGTTGAAACGCTGCGTTTCACTTAACTGAAAGCTTGGATGGGGATGAGGTAAGCTGACTGGGCCAGATGAGCAGTGATGGGCTGTTTAAGCCCAATTACAGAATATGATCCCGATTGTAACTGATATCCTATACAAGAGATATAACCTATAGTTTTACTTCTTAATGTGACATGCCTTCCTATGACTAATGACATACAAGATTATAAAGCATAACAGCTCAAAACAAGTACGTCTGCAGGGGTGGTCGAGATCGAGTATTGTATTTGATACCGACTCAGTTGGTCGACTTTGATCTCTTGCTTCAACTTAGGGTGATCTCGGCTCGATCACAGTTTATCTGCTCGATGTCCCTTGGTCGACATCGACTAGTTTGGTCGACATCGAGTGCTTTTGCAACTCCATCATACATGTAATTGTTAGTCTTCTCCGAAAACCTTAAAAATAAGGTCTTTATCATCAAAACCAAAAATTTAAGAATCCTAAAAAAACTAAAATAAAGTCTATGTACAAGCTCTAGATTTTATAGTCACTGGGCCGACTTCTTTCACTCTTCTATCCAAGTTGAGACATATAGGGACCACATGACTCGCACGTCCTCTTCAGGGCTTTCAAGCTGTACTTTAAACATTGTCCCCTTTTTATCTATAAGCTTCAACCTTCCTGGATAGACTTTATCGATGGTCACTACTCCTCTTTTTCTTCCATCCCTTCTATTGCATCCCATAATGTTGCATTGTTCCATAAGCACCTTGTCGCCTAACTTGTATTCGCTTATTGGCTTTCCTATCATGTTAGTAAGGCATACAAACAAGGATACTCTTTTCATAGGGATATTAGATTGAAACTCTAAAGGATGAGGATCTTTACATGGGCTTACCTTTGATTCGTTCATGCTTTGAGGGAGTTCTCGACATCGAGTACAGGGGTCGACATCGAGTGGTTTTTCTTTCTGAGGTGCACTCGATGGAGGGAGGTCGATAAGGGGGAGTCGATCTCGAGTAGGTCCAGTCGATATCGACTGACCTTGGTTGATCTCGAGGCTTTCTTCAGCGTTGACCCCATAATTAGCTTCTGGCATCAGGTTTGGCTCCAATGTGGTCGACATCGACTGGTGGGTGTCGACATTGACTACTTGCTCAATCACTTCTTCGTTCTCGGCTTGGTGCCAAATCTCCAAAAGCTCCTCCATTTGGGCCTCCATGGCCCTTTCCTCTACCTAGTTCTTCATGGGTCAAGGTCCTTTCGATTGGCTCGTCACAAGGGATTACTCTCCCTATCGTATGTAAGGCCTTGACATTCATTTGGTTCACCTCCTTCATATTAGGGATGAAGGAGAACATGATGACTTCATTGCCAATGGTGAATGACAATAGTCCCTTTCTCATGTTGATATTGGTGTTGATCATAGCTAGGAACAATCTCCCTAAGATGATAAGGGATGTACGATCCTCCGCCATATCTAGTACAATAAAATCCATGGGTACATAGAACTTACCCACTTTGATAGGGACATCATCGATGATTCCTGTGGGCTTTACGAAGTTGTTGTCGGCCATATAAAGCTTCATATCCACAAGCTCCAAGGCTCCAATGTTGACCTTTGACCATATGGACAAAGGCATGAGGCTAACGCTAGCCCCTAAGTCGTATAAGGCCTTGTAGCGATGTTTGGAAAGCCCAATTGTAATAGCAAATCTCCCCGGATCACTTCTATTCTTCGGGTAGTCTATTTTACTGCATTCCTCCGCGATCTCAGCGATTGATCGCTTCTTGCTCAAGATGTCCTTTAGAAACCAGACGTATGAGGACATCTCATGAAGGGCCTCAGTGAATGGTATGGTGATATTTAGACCTTAGAGTACCATCACAAGTCTTTGAAGCTTCACGTCCGTAGGGTCCCGTAGTGGTTTGGAGGGAAAGGGAAGTGGCTTCTTCTTCGTCGGAGTGGGATTGGCCTGAAGTTTTGATGATGACTGGTCGACATCAATAGGGGTGTTAACATCAAGAGCTGTGGTCGATCTCGGGTGCTTCTAGACAGGCTCGGCGTCGACGGTGGACTCAACATCGAGTGGGTCAGTCGACATCGACTGAGGTTTGGATCTCCTTGCCATTCCTTAAGCGTATGGCGGCGATGTGGCATGCTACCAGCCCCATAGGATTGGACTAAGGTTGGCCTGGGAGCGCTCAGGCTTGTCGTGGAACGTTGGCCGCCAATTGACCCAGTTGGGTCTCTACGCTTTTTCTCCATGTGTCGATCTCACCAAGCCTTGCATTATGTTCATACAGGGAGGGGATTTTCTCAGATATAAAATATTCAAATTCAAACTAAGCTAACTCCCTTATCCAAACAAATAAAATACAAGAATCCCTCTCGATGTAGTGGTAGTGTAATTCAAGATCGAATCCACGAGGAGGTATGTCAGCGCTTCCGAAGTTTCAATCACCATCAAGTTCCGACTCCAGGAGACACTCGATATCGAGGTGTCTGGTCGATATCGACCTCAATTCTGGTCGATTTCTAGTAGTTTCCTGCAGAAGACAAAAGCAAGCAGTCGACGTCGAGATGGAACCTCAATATCGATGTTAGTGCTCGATATCGACCTTGCCAGTCGATTTCGATGTCAACAACAGAAACTGTAAAACGTAACCTTATTTGTCGGAAAAGTAGTCCGAAGAACGTAGAATGTTTATGGAAAGATGGACAGAAATAAAAACTCAAACTTTTTATGCAAATTCAATAAACTAAAGGCTTCCAACGTCGGGGATTCATGCCACAACGATAATCATGCAAGTATGATGGTAAAGTTATAAAATTTAATATCTTTCCGTCAAATAACTTTCGTTACCAACTTTTAGGTGATTAGAGGCTCTCGCATAAGACCTAAGAGTTACTATCCAATTCATGAGTAATCCAAATTCACAATATGATTGGCTTTCACTTCAATAATGCAAATAATGAATCTCCTCAACATTCGCAGAGGATCATGCATAGGATAGAAGACGGAATCGCATAAAAATCATACCTTTGATGCACTAACTTACATTGCTATCGTCGGGCTCACCCCGACCCTAGAAGTGGATTGACTACTCACGCTTCATCATTGAACTCATCATCATCATGGAAAATAATCTACTTTGTATTAAACAAAAGAAAGAAAGTACACCAAACAAAGCCACTCCGCTCTCGCTTGAATCAAAATTGAATCAAAATTGAATGAATAACTCAGGCCTAATGGCCTCTAATTATAGATCTCAAACCTCACTATCCAAGGATTTGAAAACCTATTTTTATTCTCTAAGATAAAACTTAATAAAGTAAAACAACTAAATTACTAAGGTAAAACTCATAAACTCATAAGTCTGGTGTTTAATGATAGAAGATCTCGACTTTATGATTATCTCGAACGCTTCGGATAGAATTCTATCAAAAATAGTGTCGGATCTGTTCTGCAGCAACATCCATATCGACCTTCAGACCTCAATATCGATCTCTCTTTATCTTTATCTCGAGCAGTCCTTCTCGACCTCAGATTGGCACTCGACTTCTACTAATATCTCGATTTAGGCCACTCGGTATCGACCTTTGGACATCGATGTCGACCATCATCGATTTCTACCTCTCAATAGACTTCAATTTCTTTTCCTACTCTTCTTCTCTTGTCCAAATTCGTCCATTTTCTTCTTGATTTCTGGGAAAAACCATAAAAACTCGTGTAGAACTCTATATTTGACAAATAAGCATAAACTACACTAATCTTTGGTTTTCCCAACCAATATGCATGCAAATAACATTAAAATGGACATAAATGTGCATAGAAAATATGGCAATTTGCGCGCACATCAAACACCCTATACTTAAGCTTGCTTGTCCCCAAGCAATACTTTTAATGGTCATTCAGGGGAAAAAAGTAAACCTTCAACATCATAGATTCATTCTCATATGTCCGTACACTCAATTGCCATCCTCAAGAAGGTACTAATGTCAATCAAATCCATGCCTGTGAATAAAAGCAACATCATACTCACAAAAGGAGGGTTATATGCATAAAAACAATTTCCGCGACATAGCATTGATAATCGAGAGGACTTTTGCAAGCTATAGAGAAGTAAATTGGTAAAAGGCTAAAGGTGGGCTAATTTTTGGCCATGTGGTGTTAAATCTGGGGAAATAAACTTTCTTTCCAAAATATTCCACATTCCTTCTTCATAATGTTTCTCACCTTTCACTCATCGCTCAATGCTTTTTTAACTTTAATGCTTTTACCTCTCTAACCTTAGGACTGCCTTCTCGCAAGTCACAAACATGGATGTCATGAATGGCCCCGGATACTTAGTACTTCGGACTCCTCACCTTGTGTCCCATCTCGCTGAACTAACGTCTCAACGAGCAGGGTCGACCTACCTTTATCTCCTGAGTTGATCGGATTTTTTCTCACTCATTAAATTTTCCATATTCAAAAATTCTTTCATTCCTGCCAACAACTTCAATAATAATATGCATAAACTCCATATAAAAACTCCAAAGATGACATCCATTCTCAAACTTGTGCCCGGATAGGGTATAAGGTATAAAAAATGGGCAATATATAATATATGTCGAGCAATAAAAAAATGAGGCTCGTATATGGCTTGTGACTTTTGCAAATAGGCATAGGTAAGGCTAGGATATGAACTTGAGCACATGTATGGAAATTTCTTGAGATCCTCCATCATCTTATTATGCATATGTCAAAAGCAACTTCAAATTTTTACCTCTCTTTCATGGTTTTCTCTAAAAAATTGCACTTCATTGTGACTTCTCTTAACTAGGCAATCTCATGTTATACCTGTAATGAATCTACTTTTGCATCGTCGAGTTCCTTATATGCTTCCATGACACTTTTCTTTATTTCAAAATTTTTGATGGGGGTCATTTTTTTCCGAAAATAAAAACTAAATATGCTTAAGATAAATATGCAATGCTTAAAGATAAAAGACATCTAAATTAACTAAGTACGAAAAACATGCTTAAACATGTAAAAACTATGCAATAACTTATGAAACATTTCAAAAAATATGCTAAAATATGCGTGTAAGCCTTTCCCCCACCCTATACTTAAAGATTACAGTGTCCTCACTATATAAGAACTAGGATTAAGAAAGAAACTTACTAAAAATTCACGATAATCAGGAGTCGAAGTTGTCTGCAGTGGTGGTCAATTTCGAGTATGTCTATTTTCATCGATTTCTGGTTCAAGCTTAAGGGTGATCCGGCCTCGATCACAAAGTATCTGAATCAACCTTTAGGTCGATATCGAGCTCTTTACTCGATTTCGATGTGTGTTTTTGCTCTACTTCTTTTTTTCCTGAAACTTGTTAGAAAATAAAACCAAAACAAACACAAATAATAATGCATAATGTCTAAAAACAAAACCAAAAGATGTCTAAAACCAAAAAGTAATTGTCTTTTTTACAAGCTCTAGACTTTATAGTCGTTAGGCCGACTTCTTCCTTTACGCTCTCAAGGCGGCATCTGCAGAGCCCATGTGGCTTGGGCCTCAAATAGAACTCCCTTCTTATCTCTCAGCTGCATCCCGTCTGGGTGGATTTGATTCACCGTAAATGGTCTCATCCTCTTGTCTTTGAATCTACTAAGGAACCAATGATCTTTTGATTTGGAGACATACACCTTATCTCCTAATTCATAATGGCTTGGATCATCATCGGATACCTTGCACAAGCGCACATGCCAAGGCAAACCTCTTCCAAATAATGATAAATCTTTAATTGAAATAGAAAAAGAGGAATCTGTACCTTGGCTTGCCTTTTCGGAGCTTTTTTCTGTCTCAGGGTCGGGTCGATATCGATCAACAGTACTCCATATCGAGCTCTGTTGTGCTCTTGGAGGTCCTGTCGATTTGGAGTTGTTCTGCTCGATATGATCAGGTCGATTTTGTCCTATAGTGCTCGATATCGAGGTCTTTGCTCCTCCTTTCTCTTCCTCTTTGGCAGTCGATTTTGGCATGGGTCCATGGTCGATATCGACCTTTATGCTCGATTTCGATGTTCCTTCTCCTCCGTCGACCCCATACTTATAACCTGGCATAGAATCTTGAACTTTGTTAGTCG
Source organism: Persicaria maculosa (assembly GCA_963922045.1). Taxonomy (NCBI): domain Eukaryota; kingdom Viridiplantae; phylum Streptophyta; class Magnoliopsida; order Caryophyllales; family Polygonaceae; genus Persicaria; species Persicaria maculosa. The sequence goes on along the minus strand of OY998265.1, from coordinate 19,151,162 downwards.
ATATCGACTTACCTAGGTCGATTTGGAGTGACTTTTTGGCTCCTTTGTTCAAGATTGCCACGACCTCCTCCACTTGGGCTTCTATGGCCTTCTTTTCAAGCTCTTCCGGTGTCATACTCTTTACCTTTGCTTCCCCGCATGTGATGTAGACACCATTGATGGCCTTTATCTCCATTGGTCCTTCATTATTCCTCACCATCTTGTTGAAGGCGTACTCTATCACTTCGTCACTGATATTGAATGAGAGCAATCCTTTCTTCACGCTTATGTTGGCATCGACGGTTGCTAAGAATGGCCTGCCTAAAATAATGGGACAAGCAGGGTCCTCTACCATATGAACAACTACGAAATCAGCGTGGACAGAGAACATACCTACTTGCACTGGCACATCATTTACCATCCCAGTTGGTATCACTATCGTGTTGTTCGCCATGTATAGCTTTGCATCCACAGGCTCCAAGGGACCTATCTTTACCTTGTGCCATATGGTTAGTGGCATCACGCTGACGCTAGCACCTAAATCAACTAAAGCATTAAAGCAATATCGACCTAAGCCTATAGTGATAGAAAACTTACCTAGGTCCGCCCGCTTCTCTGGTAGCTCCAATCTGTTGTACTCCTCTGCGATCTCAGCAATTGATCGCTTCTTACCTAGGATGTCCTTAAGGAACCTCACATATGATGGCATTTCATGAAGTGCTTTGGTGAATGGAATTGAGACATTAAGACCTTGAAGCATCTTCACGAATCGCTGAAACTTCTTTTTCGTCGGGTCCTTAATCACCTTTTTCGATGGGAATGACAACACTTTCTTCTTTCCTACGGGCAGAGTTGAGTCGACATCGACTAGATGGGGGTCGATATCGACTGGAGGAGTCGATTTCTGTGGTGATTCAGCTGCTACATCGACATCAACTTGAGTGTGGTCGACATCGATATCACCTCGGTCGACATCGACAGGGTGGGTCGATATCGACGTATGTTCTGGTGCTTTCTCCTCCGTTTTTTTGTTCTGGCATTTGTAATTGATGCCCACTCCTTAAGTTCATGGCCGCTATATGTCCAGTTGTTTTTCCCTTTTTGTTGGGCATAGTTGATCCAGGCAGCGATCCTGACGGTTTGGGTATTCGTTCAGCCAATTGACCCATTTGGGTCTCCATGTTGCGTTTCCAAACGTCTATCTCCCCAAGCCTAGAGTTAATGCCTTGCATCTGAGTATGAATGGAGTTATTGGCTTGTATGAACTCAGCATGGTTCCTCCGCATCTCATCAAGAATGATCTGCAGGTCATCCTTCCTTGTTTCCCGCTCAGGGTGCCCTGGTGCTTTATATGGTGGGGGATCCCTTTCTTGATGTGATTGATAGAACTGTTGATCTCCCAAGTACTGTTGATTGCCCCCTCTATAGGGGCTTCTCATCCACTTGGCTTCCTCATGTTATTCCGCCATAGATACTTGCTCAAGATGTGGGCAGGCACTAGTGTTATGCCTTGTTGAGCCACATTCCTGACAAGGTTGATTGTTGCTTAGGAACCTTACTTACTTTTGAAGGCGACGTGTTTGATCGTTGTGGAATTATTGCCACACATCAGGATCTATCTCCTTTGGAGACTCATAAAGTGGCGTAGATAGGGCAGACCTTGAGTCATAGGCCACAGCAGTCCCATAAGTATTGTCAAAGTTAACCAGTCTCTCAATTGTCTCCCAAGCCTCCGTTGGTGTGAGCTCAATATACCGATAGGATGTGTATGAATTGATTCTCTCCTTATTCAGCGCATCAAGGGAGTTGTAGAAGATCTTCTGGATGACATATGGTAATTGCCCATGTGTCGGGCATGATCTCAGCAAGTCCTGAAAACGCTCCCACGCCCGTGCCAATGTTTCACCTGGCTTTTGTTTGAAAGCCATGATCCTTTGTCGCAGCATCACCGTTTTTTATGGAGGAAAGAACTTGTTTAGGAACAAATCCTTCACCTCTGCCCATGTCCTCAGCGAGCGTGGAGCCAAACTCTCTAGCCATTGCAATGCCTTCCCTGCCAAAGACCATCGAAAGGACTTTAGTCTAAAATACTCTAAATTCACACCATCAGCAATAGTTTCACATAAGTCCATAAAACTAGAGATATGTTGCAAGGGGTATTTATTAGGTCTTCCCTCAAAAGTGTTTATTTTTATCTTAGACAGGAAGTTAATCTTTATTTCATAGTTTGAAGGAGGAATTAAAATAACGGATTCAGGAACGTGTAGCGGCGGATGCATGTATTGCATCACCGTATGTGGATACTGATTGAGCCGCTCTTGGGCTTGTCTGTGCGCATCCTCCTCCCTATCAGCGCGGGCTCGCTTTGCAGCGGCGACGGCCCTTTCAGCAGCGATTGTAGCATTGTGGTCCTCTATTTCCTTCCTCAACCGCTCAATGGTCTCATCCTGTGTCTCGTTATCCGTCATAATTTGAATAGCTTTGGTGCGAAGATGGAAGAAACGTTCAGGCTCATCTATGCTTTCCTGGCAACGGCTTCAATTTGTTCGTAGGGGGAGGTGATTCGCTTAGATATAAAATATTCAAATTCAAACTAAGCTAACTCCCTTACCCAAACAAATAAAATACAAGAATCCCTCCCGATGTAGTGGTAGGGTAATTTAGGATCGAATTCACAATGAGGTATGTCAGCGCTTCCTAAGTCGCAATCACGATCAAGTTCTGACTCCAAGAGATACTCGATATCGAGGTGTCTGGTCGTTATCGACCTCAGTTCTGGCCGATTTCCAGTAGTGTCCTGCAGAAGACAAAAGCAAGCAGTCGACATCAAGATGGAACCTCGATATCGATGTTAATGCTCGATATCGACCTTGCCAGTCGCTTTCGATGTCAACAACAGAAACTGTAAAACGTAACCTTATTTATCAGAAAAGTTGTTCGAAGAACGTAGAATGGTTATGGAAAGATGGACAGAAAATAAAAACTCAAAATTTTTATGTAAATTCAATAAACTAAAGGCTTCCAAGGTTGGGGATTCATGCCACAACGATAATCATGCAAGTATGATGCTCAAGTTATGAAATTTAATGTCTTTTCGTCAAATAAATTTCGTTACCAACTTTTAGGTGATTAGAGGCTCTTGCATAAGACCTAAGAGTTACTATCCAATTCATGAGTAATCGCAATTCACAATATGAATAGCTTTCGCTTCAATAATGTAAATAATGAATCTCCTCAACTTTCGCAAAGGATCATGCATAGGATAGAAGACGGAATCACAGAAAAATCATCCCTTTGATGCACTAACTTACATTGCTATCGTCAGGCTCACCCCGACCCTAGAAGTGGGTTGACTACTCATGATTCATCATTGAACTCATCATCATCACGGAAAAGAATCTACATTGTATTAAACAAAAGAAAGAAAGTACACCGAACAAAGCCCCTCCGCTCTCGCTTCACCACCCCACTCGGCCTCTCTCTCTCTCTCCTAAATCTCTGCGATGTATGACTAAAAACTGAACTTCTTGGATTGAAAACTTGAATCTAAACTGAATGAATAACTCAGCCCAAATGGCCTCTAATTATAGATCTCAAACCTCGCTATCAAAGGATTTGAAAACCTATCTTTATTCTCTAAGATAAAACTTAATAAAGTAAACCAACTAAATTACTAAGGTAAAACTCATAAACTGATAAGTATGGTGTTTAATGATAGAAGATCTCGACTTTAGGATTATCTCGAACGCTTCGGATAGAATTCTATCAAAAACAGAGTCGGATCTGTTCTGCAGCAACATCGATATCGACCTTCAGACCTCGATATCGACCTCTCTTTATCTCTATCTCGAGCAGTCCTTCTCGACTTCGGATTGGCACTCGACTTCTATCAATATCTCAATTTAGACCACTCGATATCGACCTTTTGACATAGATATCGACCTTCTTTGTGTCGACATGCTCTATTTCTCCTCTGCTCGATTCCTGGTTGCTCTGTTTCACTCGATGTCGAGGTTCCATCACCGATTTCAACCTCTCAGTAGACTTCGAGTTCTTTTCCTGCTCTTCTTCTCTTGTCCAAATTCGTCCATTTTCGTCTTGATTTCTGTGAAAAACCATAAAAACTCGTGTAGACCTCTATATTTGATAAATAAGCATACACTACACTAATTTTATGTTTTCCCAACCAATATGCATGCAAATAACGTTAAAATGGACATAAATATGTATATAAAATATGGCAATTTGCGCGCACATCACATTAAGGCCATGTAGTTGAGTGTGGATGGCATTGTTGGATTGTTTGTTTTCCGCTTGGTTTCTCCTCATTTCATCCATGATGAGTTGTTGATATCCCTTCTTTCCCTCTCCGGATGGCCAGGTGCTCTATAGGGCAGGGGTCGTTGATATGGTTGTTGTTGTTGATATCCCCAATTTCCTTGATAGCCTCCTCCATAGTTAGGCCCGCATGCAAATTTGACTTCCTCGTGGGCCTCCGCCACTTGTACTTGCTCTAATGACAAGTCGTTGTGTTATGCTTCAGTAACCCACATTCTAAACAAGCTTGGTTATTAGTTAAAAACCTAACTTGCTTTTGGAGACACTTTACCTGGTCTTTCATGAATTGATCCTTCAACTCAGGATCCTCTTCCTTTGATGGCTCATATAGTCGCATGGATGGGGGCGGCCTCGCATCACAGGCCGCATGAGTCCCAGAGGTGTTGTCGAACTCCACGAGCCATTCAATAATCTCTTAGGCTTAATTAGGTGTAATCTCTAGGTAGCGGTAGTTGGTATAGGTATCGATCCGCTCTTTTGTAGGCAAATCCAGGGCATTGTAGATGATCTCCTAGATAACATAAAGCGGTTTCCCATGCGTAGGGCAGGATCTCAACAGGTCTTTATAGCACTCCCAGACTTGCGCTAGCGTGTCTCATGGTCTTTACTTGAATTCCATTATCCTCTGGCGAATCTCCGTCATCTTGGATGATGAAAAGAACTTGTTGAGGAAGATGTCCCTAAGTTCACCCCAAGTGCGGATAGATCGTGGGGGCAAGCTGTCCAACCAATGCAGAGCCTTTCCTGCAAGTGACCATCTAAAAGCTTTTAGGTGCACACATTCTAAATTGACACCGTCAACAATGGTGTCACACAAGTCAATATATGTATTAATATGCGCCATAGGGCATTCAGAACCCTTTCCCTCAAAGGTATGTCTCCAAATCTCTGCTATAAAAGTAGTTTTAATCTCAAAGGATAAGTTAGGGAGAATAATGAGAGATTCAGGTATCGCCATTGTTGGGTGGATATATTCCTTGGCATTCTGTGGGATCTGTGTAATTGCTCTTGGGCTTCTCTGCAGGCTTGGACCTCTTGGTCATATCTAGCGCCATTCGTTGTTGCACCTGCGTAGGTTGAGTGCGCTCAGTTTTAAACCCCTCAACTTGCTTTCTAAGCTTCTCGAGCTCTTGTTGTATGGTCTCCTCATTTGCCATGATCCTTTTTGCCCTTTCTTTTAGACGAAGGAAGTGTTTCGGATCGTCTAAAGCATCGAATTCGGGTGTGCGATCAAGGCGTTGTATACACCTTCAAAACAACACTAAGTAGATAAGTAAATAAGACTAAACAGGGTGCGATTGATGCCTCCCCGGCAACGAAGCCAAAATTTGTTAGGAGGGAAACTAGATATGTAAATAAAAGATGGAATTCAAACCAACTCCTTCCCTATCAAATAAATTGACGACTCTCACCCGATGCAGTAGTAAAGAATCAGGATCTATCATCGAGGAGGCGAGTCAGCGGTTCCTGAATAGTCTTTTGGAGTTCCTGCGCTACGTCGACCAGAAGCCTCGATATAGACTAGATAGGTCGATATCGAAAGGGGCTGTCGATTCCTAGTATTGCAGTTGATCTGTGAAACTTGCAACAGAAACAAAGGGCACTCGATATCTACTAAGGTGGTCGATCTCAAGTGGGTCAATGCTTTATTGACGACTCAAAAGACCGTCGACTTGCTTTCTTCCAATGGAGAGTACTCAATATTGAGTGGGAATTTCGATGTCGAGTAGTTTGGTAGATTGTAATAGTAAAAATTACGAAATCAGAAATAATAAAAGCAATAATAAAAAGACAGATTTTTCTGGGTTCTTAACTTTCTAAACTAAAAGCTCATAAGATAGGAATTTACCACGACAATAACCACGCATGCATTGTTACTTAAACCACATAAAAGATTATGTTTTTTTTTTATCATTAATCAATTAGCAATATAGAGGCTTTTGCATAAAAACCTAATTGTTTCTATTTTCATAATTAGGGTTAAGTCAACTTCCGCAGGCAAAACCTAATTACTTTCCAAATTCACATATATAATCCACTTTCGCTTCATATAAGGTAAATAAGGAATGATTCTAGATTCTCATGAAGGATTAAGCGTCAGGTAGAAGATGAAATCACATAATCAAATAAAGAATTCAAGCATACTTACATGGCTATTGCCGGGCTAACCCCAACCCTAGAAGTAGGATGACTACTCACGCCTCATTGGGGAAAACATCGTTGAATAAAGGAAATAAATTTGCATTAAACTTCGGAAAGAAACTCTAATCGTACAACCAAACTCCGCCTTCTCTCTATCTCCTATTCGACTTTCTCTTCTTTGCTTGATTGCTCAAGGCTTTGTTGACTGGATGATTCCTAAACCCAGCCCCTAGGGCTTTATTTATAGCTTCACATCCCTTGCTAGCCAAGGATTGGAGTCCTAATCCTACTAAGATTAGTAAAAGGAAATTCTATCCAAACTAAATTATATCCTAAAATAAATATAATAAAATAGGTATTATTCCCTAACATGCTTGGAATATACCCCTAAGGATAGAAGATCTTGGTAGATGATAGATAAATCATGTGGCTAAATAATCTCCCAAAGATCTGGCCCAATCCGCGTCTCTTACGCGTTTGTGGGTTCAGTCGATGTCGAGTTGGCTACTCGATGTCGAGTGCTTCATATCGAGTGATTTCTGGTCAACATTGCCTTAGTCTCAATCTGGGTCTTTTCCTTCAGTCAACCTCGGGTGTATCAGTCAATGTCGAGTCATTATGTCGGGATCGAGTGGCTCTGCTCGATATCAAGCTCTTCCCCAGTGTCTTGTTTCCACTCTAAAATGTTCCGTTTCCTGTGAAATCAAATCAAAACTTATGTAGAGCTCTATATCTTGCAATTAAACTCAAACTACGCAAATTCACTACTTTCCTAACCCAAAAGTATAAAATATGCATAAAAACAGACTAAATGTAAGCATGAAACATGATGAAATAAGCGCACATCAAGGACACTGTAAGATTTAAGTACGGGGTGGGGGAAAAGTTATGCTTACATATTTTGCTCAATTCATCTTTGTTAGTTTATCATTATTTGATTACGTCTTGCATTTGCATTACATGGTTAGTTCTTATATAAACATCATCTTTGGATACATGTCTTTTTATGAGCTTAGAGTTTTTATAGTCCAAAGAGATTTCTGAGAAAATCACCTCCATTGAAATTTTTTTTGAAAAGTGTCATGGAAGTTATAGCAAGACTCGATGATGCAAAAGTAGATCTATTAGAGATATGGAAATTAAATTGCCTAGGAAAGGGAAGTCTCAATGAAGTACGATTTTTAGAGAAAACCATGAAAGGGAGGTAAAAATTGAAGTTGCTTTTGACATATGCATAATAAGAGGTCGTAAAAGGAGAATGGGCAGAAATTCTTCCTCTAGTTCTGTTGTCTTTCATAACTTCAGCCAAAAGTCACACGGGAGAAAAACCTTTTGCAATGACCCACAGAGTAGATGTGGTTATCCCAGTGAAACTACTAGTCCCCTCTACCCGAATACACGACTTTAATGAAGAAAACAATGATGAAGCCATGGAGATAGAACTCCATTTGCGTGAAGAAAGAAGAGACGCGGCCTGCCTCAAAGCACATGAATATCAATGATGGCTTTCCAGGGGCTATAACAAACGCGTATTCTCACAACCCTTACAAAAGGGCGGCTTGGTCCTTCGACAAGTCGCAGAACGCGGAAAACTCAAACCTAAATGGGAGGGACCCTATATTATTCATGAAGAAGTAGAAAGAGGATCTTTCAAGCGTTACAATGCCGAGGGAACCATCCTCGCGAAGGCCTGGAATGCAAAAAACCTCAAAGCTTACTTCATGTCACCTATTTACTTTAATTTTTAAAGCTTTTGGATGCTTGATGACTTAGAATTTTCTATGTATAGGAGTCATAGGGATCCCATATGGGTATACCTCTTCATAAATATAAATGAATGTTTCATACCCTGACCTGTCTCGCTCATCCTAGTTTGTTCAAACTAGAAAGCTTTTTAATAATGCTCTTATCACGCATTCGAGTAGTCGGATTTGATGCTCTAAATTCTTACTACGATAGTAGTAATCAACCTCGTAGAGCACAATACAATCCTCCAAGAAGAATAAACTTTAGCAATCGCGTGCACTTTTGGAACGGATGTGCACACAAGCCACCAAGGAGGATAAACTTTAGCAATCACGTTGATAATGCATATTTTAGATAGGCATTATAGGTACGCATTATTGCATTTAGGAGTGCATATGGCATGATTATTGAGTCAATCACATTATTAGTATTTTATCTTTCAAGTGTGGAATCTATGTAACTTTCATGCTTATTGATAGAACGCATTTAGATTGTCATAATAGGTTGCATTTAGCTTAGTTATGATGCATATCATGCATGGGTTAAGTATAATTTGCATATTTGCTCTCTATGGTGGTGGAGTCGGAATCTACACGTTTTTATTGATTATTTCAGGTAACTGTGGATCCGAGGAGGAGACATGGGTTGATAAAGTATTAGATGAGGATGTCTAGTTGATCGAGGAAGCTTACATGAAGATCTAAATAGGTCCTGAGAAGAAGAAGCGATCCTAAACGAAGAACAAGTCTGCAGAAGTTGTCGCCAGACATGCTGAACTTGTTTTGCACTTTCTGGAGGCCTCGATTGTCCGATTGACTATCATAACCATGTGTTGGAAAGCTCTTTCAGAGAGCTACAACTTTATTGTTAACGTCGAGAGCTGATTCGACCTGACTTTTCCATAAAAGACTGATGCAGCGGGCGGTGCCATATACTGCGGGCGTAGCAATATGCCGCGGCCGCCGCATTTGCCCAGATCGACGCGTTTCAGAGTTCAGCGACGTGTTTTCTATCCAAAAACCTATTTATTATATCTTTGTCTTTTTGGCCGACTCTGGGACATGAAAAGGGAACGAAATTGAGAGAGGGCTTAGCCCTAGGTTTCCATTCATTCATTAGATTAAGATTCAAGACGATTTTAGTTGGAGATTGAGAGCGATGTTCGCCATGGACGGCTAAAATCTCTTCGTTCTATTTGCAATTTGAAGCTTTGTTTGGATTAAGTTGTGAGTTTCTAAATCTTGTTCCTTATTTCTTATATTGAATGTTTCAACTTCTTTGTGCTTGAATGTTTCATTGTTTTATTTTATCTCACGTGATCAACTTGGTAGAATAAATTCAACTGCTAGGGTTTTGTAGATTCCTGATTGCGAACCTTAACCCAAGTAGCAAACTTGTCCCTTTAGGGCTGATTGAACTAATTGGATAGGTAGGAAGTTGGATGTGTTGTTAAATCCCTCTTTAGGGACTGCAAATACCTTGGTTAATCTCTGAACTTAACGCTATCAATTGGGTTAAATCCTTCTTTAGGGACTGTTCAATTGATAAGGGTTTCTAGGACTGATTGGACTAGTAACTATATTAGGTTGGGACAAGGGCATTCATAGGAAACCTAAAAGGACAAGAGGAAGTTACAATATCAATTCAACCAAAGAAAGAGGATAGTTGTAGGTAGAGCGATCTTCTCTAAATTGTTTTGCATCAACTTGTTTATAGTTTATTTTGTTTTCTTTGTTATTTCAATCACCCAAAACCCCCTTTCTACTAATTTGTAAATACACATTGCAAAGGAATACTTGATTCTTTGTGTGATCGACCTCTTACTTACTTGCTATGCTTGTTTGTAGGTTTGAGTTTTATTTTGATACGGTTTACACGACTAAAAACCGTCCATCACTTATTCACAGATTTGCATTTTGACACTTGTGAGGATGCGTTTATGGTTTTGCTGGGGATGAGTATAAGGAGTTAGGAGCTGGAGAAAATCATTACAAAGGCAAGAAGACAGGTGAGGAGGAGCCGAGCATAGAAATAAAAGCAATCAGCTGAAGAACGAGGCTACTGACAGGGCGGCGCCCGCTGGTTTTCTAGCGGCTCCCGCAGGTCAACGCTGATGCGGAATCTTCCGAATTCTATCTTTGGAACAATTTGTTATGTTTTAGGTTATTATTTTATGCTGAGGAGAGACGTGATTTCAGACCTAGTTTTTGGGAGAGAATGAGAGGAAGAATGCCTATGAGGAACTATACCTCTTTTGTTTCGTCTGCGATTCAAACACATGGTTAGATGATATATGAGAATTGATTTCTATCTATTCTATGTTTGATTGATTAAATATCTTTGTTCTTCAATTGACTGATTGCAGATATTCCCTCTTGATTAGCTACCTTGACGGAATTTGCTCTCTTGCTAAGGTTTGATTATTTCTTGTGATTTGATTGAATCTAAGTAGCAACCACAAACAATCAATCCCATGAAAGCATCGATTAGGTGTGTGTAGGATATGTACAATTGTGCTATATTGATTGTATATGATTAGGGTTAGGGAATTACACCTCTATTTCTAATTGTTTATGGTATTTATATTGCATTATTGCCAAAGCTTTGGAGTGATCCAAGGTCAGATTAATCAAATAAGGATAAATAGATTAGAGTCAATGATCAATGACCTAACCATTGTTGATGAATTCCAGGTGAAACTATCTCATTACTATTGATTATCACAATTCACCATTACTACTTTTTCCATATTCAATTGTCCTTTTTACTCAATTATACTTTGATCTCATTGCCTTTGTGTTCATAGGGGGACGTGATTCGCTCAGATATAATATTCAAATTCAAAACTAAGCTAACTCCCTTATCCAAGCAAATAAAATACAAGAATCCCTCCCGATGTAGTAGTAGAGTAATTCAGGATCGAATCCACGAGGAGGTATGTCAGCGCTTCCAAACGTCTATCTCCCCAAGTCTAGAGTTGATGCCCTGCAGCTGAGTATGAATGGAGTTATTGGCTTGTTTGAACTCAACGTGGTTCCTCCGCATCTCATCAAGAATGATATGTAGGTCATCCTTCCTTGTTTTTCGCTCAGGGTACCCTGGTGCTCTATATGGTGGGGGATCCCTTTGTTGATAGAATCTTTGATCTCCCCAATACTGTTAGTTGCCCTTTCCATAGGGGCCTCTCATCCATTTGGCTTCCTAATGTTGTTCCGCCATAGATACTTGCTCAAGATGTGGGTAGGCACTAGTGTTATGCCTTGTTGAGCCACATTCTTGACAAGGTTGATTGTTGCTCAGGAACCTCACTTGCTTTTGAAGGTGGCATGTTTGATCGTTGTGGAATTATTGCCGCACATCAGGATCAATCTTCTTTGAAGGCTCATAAAGTGGCATAGATGGGGCAGACCTTGAGTCATAGGCTGCAACAGTCCCATATGTGTTATCGAAGTTGACTAGCCTCTCAATCGTCTCCCAGGCCTCCGTTGGTGTGAACTCAATGTACCGATAGGAGGTGTATGAGTTGATTCTCTCCTTATTCAGCGCATCGAGGGAGTTGTAGAAGATCTCCTGGATGACATATGGAAGTTTCCCATGCGTCAAGCATGATCTCAGCAAGTCCTTAAAACGCTCCCACGTCTATCCCAATGTTTCACTTGGCTTTTGTTTGAAAGTCGTGATCCTTTGCCATAGCATCGCCGTTTTAGATGGAGGAAAGAACTTGTTTAAGAACGCATCCTTCACCTCTGCCCATGTCCTCAGCGAGCGTGGAGCCAAACACTCTAGCCATTGCAATGCCTTCCTTGCCAAAGACCGTCGGAAAGACTTTAGTCTAACATACTCTAAATTTACACCATCGGGAATAGTTTCACATAAGTCCAGAAAAATAGAGATATGTTGCAAGGGGCAATCATTGGGTCTTCCTTCAAAAGTGTTTCTTTTAATCTCAGATAAGAAGTTTATTTTAATTTCATAGTTTGAAGTAGGAATTAAAATAGCGGATTTAGGAACATGTAGCGGCGAATGCATGTTTTGCATCGCCGTCTGTGGATACAAATTGAACCGCTCTTGGGCTTGTCTGCGTGCATCCTCCTCCCTATCAGCGCGGGCTCGCTCTATAGCAGTGGTGGCCCTCTCAACAACGATTGTAGCATTATGATCCTCAATTTCTTTCCTCAACCGCTCAATGGTCTCAGCCTGTGTCTCGTTATCCGCCATGATTTGAATAGCTCTGTTGCGAAGATGGAAGTAATGTTCAGGCTCGTCTATGCTTTCCAGGATAGATCCGTGATCAAAGCATCGTATAAACCTGCAAAAATCAGCACTAAGAAAGATCGTGAGAAAACATAGGTGGCGATTGATTGCCACCCCGGCAACGGCGCAAATTTTTTCGTAGGGGGAGGTGATTCGCTTAAACAAAATATCAAATAAATATCATAACTAAGCCAACTCCCTGTTCAAGCAAATAAAATAAAACAATCCCTCTCGATGTAGTGGTAGGGTAATTGAGGATCGAATCCACAAGGAGGTGTGTCAGCGCTTCCTAAGTTGTAATCACGATCAAGCTTTCGACTCCAGGAGACCCTCGATATCTAGGTGTCTGGTCGATATCTACATCAGTTTTGGTCGATTTTCAGTGAGTTTCCTGCAGAAGACAAAAAGCAAAGCAGTCGACATCGAGATGAACCTCGATATCGATGTTAGTGCTCGATATCGAACTTGCCAGTCGATTTCAATGTCAACAACAATAACTGTATACGTAACCTATTTGTCGGAAAAGAAGTCCGAAGAGCGAAGAATGATGAGGCAATTGTGGACAGAAATAAAAACTCAGTTTTTTTTATGTAAACTCAATAAACTAAAGGCTTCCAAGGTCGGGGATTCATGCCATAACAATATTCATGCAAGTATGATACTAAAGTTATGAAATTTAATGTCTTTCCGTCAAATAACTTTCGTTACCAACATTTAGGTGAGTAGAGGCTCTCGCATAAAACCTACGAGTTACTATCCAATTCATGAGTAATAAAAGTTCACAATATGATTGGCTTTTGCTTCAATAATGCAAATAAAGAATCTCCCTAACTTTCGCAAAGGATCATGCATGGGATAGAAGACGAAATCGCACAAAAATCGTACCTTTGATGCACTTACCCTACATTGGTATCGCCGGGCTCACCCCGACCCTAGAAGTGGGTTGACTACTCGTGCTTCGTCATTGAACTCATCATCATCATGGAAAAGAAACTACTTTGTATTGAAAATGCAAAAGAGAAAGTACAACCGAACAAAGCCACTCCACTCTCGCTTCACCACCCCACTCGGCCTCTCTCTCTCTCTAAACTCGCTATTCTCTGAATCTAACACTGAATTGTGTATGCTTGGATTGAATAAACTCAGCCCTAATGACCTCTAATTAAAGATCTCTCACCTCGCTATCCAAGGATTCGAAAACCTATCTTTATTCTCTAAGATAAAACTTAATAAAGGTAAAAACTAAAAACTCCTTGGTAAAACTCATAAAATGATAAGTCTAGTGTAGAAGATAGAAGATCTCGACTTTAGGATAGACGTGCAAGCTTCGGATAGAATTCTATCAAAAGTGATAAGTATGGTACATCTTGCATCTTGTCATACTTTGTAAAAGGATTTTTAGCTCACCATATAAATGCACATGTTTTAGTATTATTTATTTATTTTCGTTCAAAAAAAAAGAAAAGAAAAAAATATATATATGTTGTGCATGAGCCAAAATATTCCTTAGCTTTTTATTTATCTTTTATACAAGTGTAATTTTTTTAGAGAGCATATTAAGGTTTGAAAGAAGGTTGATGAGCATTATGGAAAGTAAGTTTGGTTGATCATAATTGTAGAGATATGGTTTGGATATAGTTGTGATAAAGTTTAGGAGTCTTGATTCTCGAATTTTATAAGCACCACATAGCCAAATAATTTCATACCCTTTTATTTCATACCAAGCCCCATTACAACCCCGTCGAATGGAGTCTTCTTTCAAGTCTTGCATTGAGCAAAAGTCCTCCTGATGGTTCTTATTGCATTTTCATAGTTGGTTGCGAAGTGGATTCTTATAAATTGCAATGTTTATGAGATTGTTGATATCACCCTATTTTATGTGATTTTAGGTGTCTTGTGAGTAGGCTTTATGTCTATTAAGTGTTACTTTATGTGTGTTTTATGTGAATTATGTGTTATTTCGAGTATAGAGGTCTACACATGGTGTGTGTGAAATTTCAGGTGTTCAGGTGCATATTTCGGAGTATTAAATGAGCCAAGGAAAAAGAGAAAGGAATGAGTCATGTTTGAGGGTTAGAATTGAAGACGGAGTATGCCCATAGAGAGCATTCGAGGGACATAAGTCGAGGCAAGAAAGCTCAAGGTCAAAATGAAAGAAGCAGGGACTCGGGACTACCCGTATCGAGTCGATACCCAAGACTTCCGACTCGATACCCTATCCTACCGAGTCGATACCTCCATGTTCCGAGTGAAAGGAAGCTTTACAGTAGCAAAATATCGAGTCGATACCATTAAGTATCGAGTCGATACTTTTCTTCAGCGTTATTTCGTCGGGATTTTTTGTTCGATGTTATTTTGGCTGGACGACTTTTTTTTTATTAGGATTTTTTTATTATTATTTTATTTTTCCTTCTTCTAAAGAGGAAAAGGGGGAGAAAAGGAGAGACGTCTAAGTTGGATTCGGAAAAAACCCTAGTTGGAGACATTGAGCGTTTGACACTTTTTGAGGGATTTCTTCTTGAAGGTTTGTTTTGCTGGATTCAAGATACGTTCTGTTAATCTAGTCTTATATTCTTTCATCATGAATTCTTTGATTGTGTCTGAATCTATGTCTGGCTAATTTTCTTGTTCTGCGGTTGGGGTGATCCCAACGATGCAGAGATAGACATGTGCGTGATGATTGCCTGAATGAACTCCATTATTTGTTTGATTTGATCCATGAGTGCTTAACCCGATTAATTCTATGATTGATCGGAATCCTTTTGATGTTCAACATGTGCCAGCTGCGAATTGAGATTGGATATATAGATAGAGTTGTTAATTCTGTTGGAAAACATGGATTGAACTTGAGAATTATTTATGAGCAATCTCTTTAGTTCTCTTGAGGACAATAAACTATTGTAGTTAACCTAGGTTTGAGTTGGTTATGCAGATTGCGCCTGCGATTGCTGGATCGATTTTCTCGCTAGGGTTCTAAGTGCTTAAAGAGTCCAATTTGATTGATTAATCTGCAACATGCGCAAGCTGCGTGGTAATTAGTTGAAATGGACATAGTTATTGCAACAGGCGTAAGCTGAGTGATAATGAATTTAGATAGTTTACCTTCAAATATCTCATTTCAATTTGTTCAGGCATGAAAATATTATAGTCTATCGAGGATGCATTGTTGTGGTGAACCCTGACTCTGGAATGTTTCACATTATATAATCACCAAAACTTGCAATTTGTTATATCTTCCTTATTTTCTCATTCCGTCAAACGTCACTTCTTTTATTTGGCTTAGTAAACTAGTTGAGGTTCTGCAATTGGTATTCACACGGTCCCTGAGATTCGACACTCGATTACTTCAATCGACACCGTACACTTGCGGGGTGTTGGTTTTAGACCGATCAAGTTTTTGGCGCCGTTGCCGGGGACTGTCGATAATATCAGTTGTGTAACAACAATTGGTTTTTCTAAGTCTTTTTGTTATTTTTGATTTGTTTTCTTTTGTCTGTGGTTTCAGGTTTGTGCTGTGACTTTTATGCGAAGATCTATAAGCTCAGGAAATCTCTTACTGTTTGATCCTGAGATTGAACGGTCTTTTCGCAGAAGGCTTGCCGCACAAAGAGCCAGGGATCACGAGATGGGAGACAACATGAACAACCAGCAGCTGATTAACAATGCTGCTACACCACAGACTCTGGGGCAACGGATGAACCCCACACAATTTGTTACTACTCCTGGGGTTGTGTTTCCGGCAATTAACACGAATAACTTTGAGCTGAAGCCCGCCCTCATAAACATGATTGCTCAAAACCAATTTGGAGGTGGTCCTGATGAGAACCCTCATCAGCATCTGACCACTATTAAGGAGTTGATGAACACAGTGAAGATGCACAATCCCCGCTAGATCTATCACAACATGGGATATGCTTACTTCTGAGTTCATGGACAAATTCTTTCCGCCTAGCAAGATTGCTGAACTGAGGAATAAAATTCACTCTTTCGAGATGCAGTCTGGAGAGAATCTTTATGAAGTTTGGGAAAGGTTCAAGGATCTTTTGCTGGATTGTCCTCAACATGGAGAGCCTAAAATCAACCTCTTAGAGATCTTTTATAAGGCTCATGATGACGCCACCAGGATACTTATTGATTCCTCATCTGGAGGAACCTTTCTAGATAAGACTGCAGACGAAGCTTGGAATTTTCTTGAAAAGACCGCTAAGCACTACGGAAGATATTCATCATCTAGAGGGTCTTTGAATTCGAAAAGACAAGCTGGGTTGTTTGAGGTAAACACGGAGCCATATAGGGATGCCAAGTTTGATGCTCTCTCCGCTGAAGTCAAGAGCATAAAGAAGATGCTTGAAAATGTAATCCCTACAAAGTCAGCGACGTCTTCAGTCTCAAAATCTGCAGTGCCTTGTCAATGTTATGGCGCTACCACTCACACCATCTCGACATGCGAGTTGTTTGCTTCGCAAAATGGTGACCTGATAGAGGAAGAAGCTAACTATGCTGGAAATTTCAATAGGGGTCAAGGTTACAACAACAACTACAACTATAACCCCCGTGCTAGAGATCATCCAGGCTTCTCCTATGCTAACAATCAGGGCGCTCAGAACCCACCACCTAGGTTCCAACAGAGGCACCAGGGAAACCAGTACCAAGCATCAAATAGAGAGACATCGTCACACAATGTAGAGGAGATGTTAAAGCAAATACTGGCGAATCAAAATGCAACAGAGGCTAGGAATCGTGAAGTGGAAGCCAAGACTGAAGCACGATTCAAGATGCTTGAAACCCAAATGGCTCAGTTGGCCATTAATGCCCCTAGACCAACCGGTCACCTGCCGGGCAAAAGCGATGAAAACCCAAAGGGTCACATAGCTGCAGTGACCCTAAGAAGTGGGAAGCAACTGGAGGAAGTGCAAAGGCCTGAGACCTCCAAGGTTAAGGAGATGCAAGCATCACACCAATAAGAGGAAGTTAAGGAGCCGGAAGAGCCCGAGAAGGAAGCATCATATGTGCCACCACCGCCATACAGGCCCCCTCTTCCATTCCCACAAAAGAGGAATCAAGCCCTGCTGGACAAGAAATTTAAGAATTTTATGGAAGTTCTTAAGAAGCTGCATCTAAACATCCAATTCACTGAAGCATTGAGGGAGATGTCGTCATATGCGAAATTCCTTAAGGAAATCCTCTCTAACAAGAGAATGCTTAACGAGGGCGAAGTGGCTACCCTTGGTGAGCTTAAGCCAAGTAAAATGCAACTTTGGATGGCGGATAGGACAATTGCTCACCCGGAAGGCACCCTGGAGGATATTCCTATTCGATTAGATAAATTCTATGTGCCTATTGATTTTGTTGTTCTTGATATTGATGCTAATTATCTTGTGCCTATTATACTTGGTAGACCATTTTTAGCTACTGCAGGAACAGAAATATTTGTCCGGCAAGGAATCCTGGCCTTTAATGTTGGGGATGAGAGAATTGAGTATAACTTTAATAGGATGGTGAAAACCCCTGCTTTTGAGGAGGAATATTGCAAGGATGATGAGGTAGACAAGGGTGTGCGAGAGCATATGATGTCGATTATCATACATGACCCACTTGAAGCTTGCCTAACTGCTGGCATCATGAATGGAGACCATGACCCACTCCTAGCTGATTTCGTGGAGAACTTGGAAGCATCGCCTGAGGCACCCGAGCTCGAAGGAACTCTCCCGGAAAGCTTAGGACTCGAAGTCCAGAAAGTACCGAGTCGGAACCCCACATGTATCGAGTCGGATGAACGGGAAAATCAAAAGAACGAAGTATCGACTCGATACACCAAACCTTCCGACTCGATACCCATGCCTTCCGAGTCGATACCCATACATTCCGACTCGATACCCCTTCCTTCCGAGTCGATACTTTTGCCTTCAAAAGGAAACTCCGAGTCGGCGTCTGCTGTAGCTCAAGTCGATCCTCCGGCACTCGATTTGAAACCGCTTCCCGCATCATTAAGGTACGAATTCCTAGACCCTAACTCTACATACCCTGTCATTATAAATGCCAATTTGAGTGATATTGAGGTTGAAAAACTTCTATCTGTCATTCGATTACATAGAAAAGCCATAGGGTATTCAATTGATGATTTGAAAGGGATTCCACCTTCCTTGTGTATGCATAGAATTTTCATGGAGGATAATCATAAACCCACTATAGAGCACCAAAGACGACTTAATCCCAACATGAAAGAAGTGGTGTTAAAGGAAGTTCTGAAATTGTTAGATGCCGGAATTATCTTCCCTATTTCAGATAGTAAGTGGGTTAGTCCAGTTCATGTGGTTCCAAAAAAAGGTGGTATGATTGTTGTTAAAAACCAAAATGATGAGTTAATTCCTACTAGGACTGTAACTCGTTGGAGAATGTGCATTGATTACAGGAAACTGAATACCGCTACTAGAAAAGACCATTTTCCACTTCCTTTTATTGATCAGGTCTTAGAGAGGCTAGCTAAGCATTCACATTTTTGCTATATTGATGGGTATAGTGGGTTCTGGCAAATTCCTATTCACCCAGATGACCAAGAAAAGACAACCTTTACTTGACCTTATGGAACCTTTGCATATAGAAGGATGCCTTTTGGTTTGTGTAATGCACCCACTACTTTTCAAAGATGCATGATGGCTATATTCTATGACATGATTGAAGATATTATGGAAGTGTTTATGGATGATTTTTCAGTTTATGGTTCTTCCTTTGATGCATGTTTGTCTAACCTGGCTAGAGAGTTAAAAAGGTGTGAAGAGACTAATTTGGTTTTGAATTGGGAAAAATGCCATTTTATGGTGAATGAAGGTATTGTTCTGGGTTACCTAGTCTCTAGTAGAGGAATAGAAGTGGATAAAGAAAAAATTGAAGTGATTGAGAAACTGCCACCTCCAAACTCTATCAAAGGAATTAGGAGTTTCTTAGGTCATGCTGGCTTTTATAGGAGATTCATTCGTGATTTTTCTAAAATTGCTAAGCCTTTGACTAACCTTTTAGTGAAGGATGTACCCTTCATCTTTTCCACAGAATGTCTTGAGTCTTTTCGCAGGTTGAAAGAAGATTTGGTGTCCGCTCCTATTATGCAGTCACCAGAATGGGATCTTCCATTTGAGATCTTGTGTGATGCGAGCGACTATGCAGTTGGTGCTGTCCTAGGACAGAGGAAGGATAAAAAGCTTCATGCTATCTATTATGCTAGCAAGACTTTAGATGTTGCTCAGATGAACAACACAACCACAGAAAAGGAATTGCTAGGAATAGTCTATGCCTTTGAAAAGTTTCAGGCATACCTCGTCGGCTCTAAGGTGATTGTTTACACAGACCATGCTGCAGTCCGCTACTTGCTGAAGAAGAAAGACACCAAACCACGTCTTATTCGATGGATCCTCTTGTTGCAAGAATTTGATTTGGAGATCAAGGATAAGAAAGGAGCGGAGAATTATGTAGCAGACCACCTTTCTAGACTTCCGTTGGAGCAAATAGAGGAGGTTGATGATTTGAGGCCGATTGATGATTCTTTCCCAGATGATCGTTTATTTCAGGGCTCTGCTTCTGCTATATTTGATACCACTGAGGAACTTCTGAACATCTCTACCAAGGGGCTTCCATGGTATTCTGATATTGTGAACTATCTTGTTTGCAAAGAAATTCCGCCTAGGTTATCATTCCATCAGAGGAAGAAATTTCTCCATGATGCTAAGCACTATTATTGGGATGAGCCTCTTCTCTTCAAGCAAGGTAGCGATGGAATCTTTAGGAGATGTGTCCCAGAGGAAGAAGTTGAGAGTGTTATGCGACATTGTCACACCCTCCCCACAGGAGGACATGCAAAAGCTTTCAAGACTACTGCAAAGATTCTGCAATCAGGGTTCTTTTGGCCCACCATGTTCAAGGATGTGCAATGGTTTGTGGTGTCTTGTGATGAGTGCCAACGATCAGGAAACATCTCCAGACGGAATGAAATGCCCCTCAACAACATTCTGGAGGTTGAGCTATTTGATGTTTGGGGAATTGTTTTCATGGGTCCTTTTCCCAACTCAGGTGTTTACAAATACATCCTGGTTGCTGTGGATTATGTTTCTAAGTGGGTAGAAGCCATAGCCACACCTACCAATGACTCTAAGGTTGTGGCAAAGTTCATGAAGTCCACTATATTCCCTAGATTTGGAGTTCCGCGAGTACTCATTAGTGATGGTGGTTCACACTTTATTGAGAGAAGTTTTGAATCACTTTTGAAGAAGTATGGGGTCAATCATCGAGTGGCTACTCCCTATCATCCTCAGACTAGTGGCCAAGTTGAAGTGTCTAACAGAGAAATCAAAAGTATTTTAGAGAAGACGGTCTCTCGAAGTCGGAAGGATTGGGCAAGTAAGCTTGATGATGCATTGTGGGCATATAGGACAGCCTACAAGACTCCTTTGGGCATGTCTCCTTATCGCATAGTTTATGGAAAATCTTCTCATCTTCCGGTTGAATTGGAGCACAAGGCATATTGGGCTATTAAGGCACTCAACTTTGATGCAAAGTCAGCAGGCGAGAAAAGAATGCTTCAACTCCAAGAGCTTGAGGAATTGAGACAAGACGCTTATGAGAATGCCCGGATCTACAAAGAAAGGACCAAGAGGTGGCATGATAAGCGCATTGTTCCAATAGAGCTTGAAGAAGGTGACTTAGTATTACTCTACAATTCTCGCTTGAAGCTCTTTCCAGGCAAATTGAAATCTCGTTGGAGTGGCCCATTTGAGGTCCGAAAGATTCATCCCCATGGTGCTGTAACGGTATGGAATGAAAAGTGGGGTGAGTTTAAGGTGAATGGTCAGCGCTTGAAGAAGTATTATGACGGGAATCCAACTGGAAAGGTGGGACTGATCCACCTTACATTACCAAAGGTCTAATAGTTGTTGAACGTCAGGCTGACGACTAAAAACCAAGCGCTTCTTGGGAGGTAACCCAGGTATGTTTTTTATTTTATTTTATTTCCTTTTCGTTATTCTAGAATATATTTTTATTTTCTTAACCTCCTAGGTAATATTTTATCAAATAAAAAAAAACATAAAAAAAAACATAAAAAAAAAACAAAACAAAGCAAAAATTAGCTTCTATTTTTATTTATGTTTCTGTCTTTAGTTTATAAAAAAAAATTTTGCTTTTCATTTTTTCTTTTACTGCTGTCCTGTGTCAAAAAAAATTAAGGAAAAGCTTAAACAAGCATATCTCTTTACTCCCGGCTCGGTACAAGCCTTCACAAACCGCAGCAGCCATAGCAGTAGCATCCGCACTGCTCTCTCTTTCACAACCAAGGCACCTCCTCTGCCGCACCTCCCCGCCGCCCATCCGCCACAGCCACCACCGGCACTGCTCCCCGCCGCCCATCCGCAGCAGCCAACAGCCGCCTCCCCTTCACCCAAATCTCATCTAAACCCCTAATTGCAATTGGATCTAAAGATTTGTGGTATGTTTCCTCTCATTCTTTCTCTTCTTTATCTAATTGTTGTCTTTTGGTTTCAATTTCGTTGAGGTTATTTGAGATACTTAGGGTTTGGGTGGTTGATGGTGAGTTGAAGGTGGGTTGAAGGTTTATGAGAAAATTGAAATTTTTGCCTTGTTGGAAAGAATATTGGGTAAATGTGGTGACATTGGTTATTCTTGAATGTCGGTGATGTCGTTCTTGTGTGCTTGTGAGGATATTTTGAAGTAATTGTTTGATGTGGTGTTATGAAATGGTGATAGTGGAAGTGGATATCGACCTTGTCAATTTGTCTGATTTATTATATAGTTTCCGCTTCCATAATACATGCTGAATTTTCAGTCTTCACTGTAGATGGGGATTTGGGTAGGGCCATCTTAATTTATTTTATTGTGATATTCTGTCAGATTGCTAATAAAGCAAGGATGGGGTCACTCTATGTGGTTACTGTTTTTGATGGAGCATAACTTGCTATATTATTGGCTCCGATTATTTGAGTGATTGTTTAATCCCTAACTAATCCTTAAATTTGTTTGGTCTCTTCGATTTTTTGTATGTTTGTTTGGTGGTGAGGATGTGCAGACCATAATGAGCAGGAGAATCAAACACTCGGGAGCACCCTCTTCATCCCAATCTAGGCTCGATAAGGTGGTGCTCGACTCCATCGAGCTTCGAGAGAAGTTCGCTTTGTTCAAGGATGCCCACCACTATGGACCTAAGTACTATCATCAGAGCGACATGGAGATCATCAACTTTCATGCAGAGATCGAGAGATTATGCGCTCATGGGGGAATTTCCCTCATCCTCATCATGGACCTTCCGGCATACCCAGCTCTCACTAAGGAGTTTCTGTCTACCGTCTCGCTGGAGGCTGATCCCGACACCTTAGTGGGCAATATGACGTTCCGATTGGGCAATGCTGAGAGATTACTGACCATTGCCCACCTCAATGATATTCTGGGATTCGACCCAAATGTGGGTCCATCACTTGTATCATCAGCTGCACTACATAGATTCTGGTACAGGTTGACTGGAAAGAGCCAGTTTCTAGGAAGCAAGTCCTTAAGCGTTGACATTATTAACCCTTGCTTCCGTATCATCCATCAACTCCTGGGATGGAATATCTTCTCTCGTCATGAGCAGAACAAGGTGAAGACTAGCGAGCTGAGGATTCTTGAGAGCCTTGTTAGTGGGCGACCTATCAACATTGGCTTTGAGTTAGCAAATCACCTTCTTTACTTCGCCAGGAACCCGTCCAACCATCTCGTTGTAGGAGGTATGATTGCAGCTCTTGCGGTTCATTTTTGGGTTGACCTTAATCGATATACACATATCGCTCCTGGTCGGGTAGACATTGCCCATTTGACTGCTCAAAGGATGATTAAGATCATCGATTCTGTACCCCACCTCGCCCTGAAGACTGGGGATCGTCGCTATTGTGAGTTCAACCTCGAGCATATGTGTGTCTTGGAGCGTCGGAACTGGTTTGAGAGTTGGACTGGTCGGCCGGTCCCGTTGATTGAGGGTATGGAGTCTGAGGAGTTCAGCGATGATGAGGAGAATGTTGATGCAGATGCAGATGATAGATATCACTCAGACGCCCAGGCTGCGATGGATACAGATGATTGGCACCAGCCTACCTATACACCCTTTCAGCGGGCCGACGAGTTTCGGACATTGAGGGAGGATGTGTTTGACTTATCCACTAGAGTGAACTCTTTGACACTTGCTCACGAGCAGATACAGCAGCAGCAATCTGGTATTCTAAACTAGTTGACTGCAATGCAGCAGCAGAACAACCAGTCCATTCAGTTACAGCAGCAGATATGAGAGCACCTGACAGGCCATCCCTATCAACCACCACCACACCATTAGTTATATGTGAGTCTTTCTTACCCTTTATTTTTTATTCTACATTGGGACAATGTAGGTTTTAAGTATGGGGTGGGATATTATGTGATTATATGTTTATATATATCTTTTATATTTCAGGGGCTTGACAGTCTTGATGTTGAAGCCTATCTGAAGATTATTTGAAATCCTTATGTTCTTGAGTTTTTTTTTTATTTGGAGTCTATGTTATAAGAATTTGTGTTAGAAGTCTGTGTTAAGTCGTTATGGTTGTTTCAAGTGCTTCTATAGATAATTGATGTACCCTGAATATGTTAAATATCACAACGATGGGATATTTGCCTACGATGCTAATATTCGCCTTATAGTTATATGTCATTACCTTTTGATAAATAGCCTAGCATGGAGTTATTTGTTAAGATAAGCATGGTTTAGTCCTTGAACAAAAGCCTTGTGAGAGTTGAGCTTAAAGGAATAACGTTTATATGAGTCATCTCTTTCTTCTTCATGTATGGCATTCACTTTTGTTGCTATCTTCAGAACTTGCTTTAGACTCTTATTTGAGGCTGCATTATATGATTTGTGTACATGACATTAAGATGATTGAGGCATTGATTTCATTAGCCATTTTTTCCTCGCTTTACCTACCTTGTACATGTTCCGTTTGCTTGAAATCCCTTTGAGCATATAGCCTATTCTTTGGAAGCTCCACAAAATCATCCAAGCCATATTATTTAAGCTATTCTACCTATTCGGGAAATTGGTCTGATTTTATTGAATGGTTGTGATGATGAAGTGGCAAAAAGCCAAGTATGGGGTGGAGATCATTGGTGTCATGTGTTTGATATACTATGCTTTGAATGATATATGCATTGTTGCAGAAATTCCTTGGGACAGGAGGAGGATAAAATTCACTCCTGGGCAAAAGTCAAGAAGAAAAAAAAATACGGTTAGTAACCGATCCTGCCTGTGGAGGATAAAATTCACACAGGAGGAAAGTATGCAGGTGAGGTAGCTAGAACACTTAGTAACCGGGTACATTCATCACAAATGTTTGTATTTGCGTAAAACGGTGTTGGAGCTAGAGAGGCAAGAACCGAGTGGAAACAAAGAAAAAAAGAGAAAAAAAATGGTTTATTGAACTGTGAAGTGCTCAATTGAGAATGGATGGTTGGGTATGATTTGGTTTGGTTTGTGAAGTTGTTGGCATTGGTGTTTTACTGGTTGCTCTTCGGCGCCTTTTTCCCGGATTTTTGCACCACATAGCCTAAATATTTCCATACCTTATTTTCATTTACCTTAACCCCATTACAACCATTATATAAGTCCTCATGATTTTTGTTGTGTGCATGATCTCAAGCGGTGGAGATGTAGAACGCTGAGCAAGCCTATGGTCTAGATAAGCGCAATTGTTGAGACCGAGCGTAAATTTCATTCCTTTTGCACATTTGAGTGAGAGTGATTCACATGAAATACCCTTGTGAGGTTTGAGACTTTTGACTATTTTATCTTCAATATTGAGGAAACATGCTATGATGGCACTTGTCTTGAGATTTTGATTGCATTATTATCTCCAAAAAGGTTTGGATATGTTGAGGCAAATATTCTATCATGCACTTGTGGTTTGATCTAATTAGTCTTGCTTGGGGACAAGCAAGGTCTAAGTATGGGGTATTTTGATATCACCCTATTTTATGTGATTTTAGGTGTCTTGTGAGTAGGCTTTATGTCTATTAAGTGTTACTTTATGTGTGTTTTATGTGAATTATGTGTTATTTCGAGTATAGAGGTCTACACATGGTGTGTGTGAAATTTCAGGTGTTCGGGTGCATATTTTGGAGTATTAAATGAGCCAAGGAAAAAGAGAAAGGAATGAGTCATGTTCGAGGGTTAGAATTGAAGACGGAGTATGCCCATAGAGAGCATTTGAGGGACATAAGTCGAGGCAGGAAAGCTCAAGGTCAAAATCAAAGAAGCAGGGACTCGGGACTACCCGTATCGAGTCGATACCCAAGACTTCCGACTCGATACCCTATCCTACCGAGTCGATACCTCCATGTTCCGAGTGAAAGGAAGCTTTACAGTAGCAAAATATCGAGTCGATACCATTAAGTATCGAGTCGATACTTTTCTTCAGCGTTATTTCGTCGGGATTTTTTGTTCGATGTTATTTTTGCTGGACGACTTTTTTTTATTAGGATTTTTTAATTATTATTTTATTTTTCCTTCTTCTAAAGAGGAAAAGGGGGAGAAAAGGAGAGACGTCTAAGTTGGAGTCGGAAAAAACCCTAGTTGGAAACATTGAGCGTTTGAGACTTTTTGAGGGATTTCTTCTTGAAGGTTTGTTTTGCTGGATTCAAGATACGTTCTGTTAATCTAGACATGTGCGTGATGATTGCCTGAATGAACTCCATTATATGTTTGATTTGATCCATGAGTGCTTAACCTGATTAATTCTATGATTGATCGGAATCCTTTTGATGTTCAACATGCGCCAGCTGCGAATTGAGATTGGATATACAGATAGAGTTGTTAATTCTGTTGGAAAACATGGATTGAACTTGAGAATTATTTATGAGAAATCTCTTTAGTTCTCTTGAGGACAATAAACTATCGTAGTTAACCTAGGTTTGAGTTGGTTATGCAGATCGCGCCTGCGATTGTTGGATCGATTTTCTCGCTAGGGTTCTAAGTGCTTAAAGAGTCCAATTTGATTGATTAATCTGCAACATGCGCAAACTGCGTGGTAATTAGTTGAAATGGACATAGTTATTGCAACAGGCGTAAGCTGAGTGATAATGAATTTAGATAGTTTACCTTCAAATATCTCGTTTCAATTTGTTCAGGCATGAAAATATTATAGTCTATCGAGGATGCATTGTTGTGGTGAACCCTGACTCTGGAATGTTTCACGTTATATAATCACCAAAACTTGCAATTTGTTATATCTTCCTTATTTTCTCATTCCGTCAAAAATCACTTCTTTTATTTGGCTTAGTAAACTAGTTGAGGTTCTGCAATTGGTATTCACACGGTCCCTGAGATTCGACACTCGATTACTACAATCGACACCGTACACTTGCGGGGTGTTGGTTTTAGACCGATCAATTGTAGATGGAATTGAGTTGAGCATTGACCTTCATAGCCTAAACACATGAGAGTTGAGTGCAAACACATTATCCCTCTGAGGTTGGATCAAAATTGCATATGCATATGGATCGCTCAAATATGTGCTATGACGTTAAATTCACTTGCTTTGCTTTGCTACCACTTATGATGTTGCTTTTGACAAGGGCGAAGACTTGAAGGGTGTGTTGTAGGTGTTGGTTACTGCTTGCTTGTTGCTTGAGGACAAGCAAGTCTTAGTATGAGGTGTTTTGATGTACATATTTAGTACCCTTTTTATCGCATTTTGACTTCATATTTCATTCGATTCCCAAAGAAAAGGTTGAAAAATAATATAAATTTGTGTAGAATGAGCTAACGTGCAAGAAATAGAGTCTGGACAAGTTTTGATATAATTATGTAGGAATTGGAGCAAAATTGGAGTCAAAACGAAGAAACCAAGTAAAGCAGAAAAGTGGTCGAAATCGACCTATCTGGTCGATATCGACTGAAGCATCGACACGGACTCTGAGTTTCGACACAAACCAAGAACAC
This sequence comes from Persicaria maculosa, assembly GCA_963922045.1. Classification (NCBI taxonomy): domain Eukaryota; kingdom Viridiplantae; phylum Streptophyta; class Magnoliopsida; order Caryophyllales; family Polygonaceae; genus Persicaria; species Persicaria maculosa. Next base: position 19,123,705 of record OY998265.1, on the reverse strand, counting down.
CAGTAAAATAAGAGTACTCGATATCGACAACCTGAGGTCGATATCGGCCAAGACCCTAAAATCGAGTAGAACTGAGCTCGTCGAGTAGAAACAAAAAGGTCGATTTCGACTGAACTGGTCGATATCGACTAGACTTCGACACGGGATGGATGCGCTTTTTGAGACGCGAATTGCAAGTCTATCTACATAAGCCACGATTTATCCTTTGTTTTAGATAAGATTATGTCTTAAGTGTAGTTTCTTTTTTGCCCTAAGATTTCTATTAGCTGTTTTAGATATTTACTTAAATAAAAGATCTATTCTACTTGTTTGGATAGAGTTTAGATAGAAGATAGAAGATACTATCCTTGGATAGCAAGGATTAGTAGCCTATAAATAAAGCCCTAGGGGGCTGGCATTCATTCATTCCAGATTCAATCACACACACAATCAATAGAGTTAGAGTTAGAGAGAAGTTTTAGGGTTTGGCGTTTGCGAGAGCTGACGTTGAGTTGTAAACCTTCGAGAGTTTAAAGTTTAATGCAAGTTTCTTTTTTTCAATCCATGGAGTTTGTTGCGATGAAGAGTGAGTAGTCGTCCCACTTCTAGGGTCGGGGTGAGCCCGATGGTAGCCATGTAAGTGCATTTATTCCATATTTGATTATGCGATCTCATCTTCTACCCCGCGCTCAATCCTTTATGCGAGTTTAGGATCATTCCTTATTTACCGTATATGAAGCAAAAGTGGATTATATATGTGAATTTGGATAGTAATTAGGATTTGCCTGTGAAAGTTGACATAAACCCTAATTATGAAAAAGGTAGAAATAACTAGGTGTTTATGCGAAAGCCTCTATCTCCCTAATTGGTGTTGAGAAAAGTTTAATCTTTTATGATAATTAGTGATAATACATGCATGGTTACCATTGTGGTGAATACCTATCCTAGAAGCTTTTTAGTTTATTGAATTAAAACCCAAACCAACTGTTGCTTTTTATTTCTTTTCTTTTATTTTCTGTTTTCCTGCAAATCGAAGTCAACTGGAATTCCACTCGATATCGACCTTTCCTATTGATATCAACCATCTGCATTGAGCACTTCTTCGGCGACAGTTTTCTAAGTCGACAGAGCTACTGACCCACTCGACATCGACCACCATAGTCGATATCAAGTGCTTCTATTGTTTACTCTTCGCAGGTTTTCTATCTAGATCAACGTCGTCACTAGGAATCGACTGCCCCTATCGATATCGACCTCTCAACTCGATATCGAGGCTTCTGGTCGACTTGCGCCGAGTTCACATAGACTATCCAGGCACCGCTGACTCGCCTCCTCGTGGATCGATCAGGATTCCCTTCCACTACAACGGGAGGAAGTCTTGTAATTTATTCGTGTGGACTAGGATTCGGTTTGATATCTACTTGAATTTATTAGACTTGATTTCCTCCTTCATCACTATCTATCGTGTGATTCACTTTGGTGAGTCACTCTTTTGTTACTAATCAATCTTTGTTGAAGTTCTTAATAGGTCAGGCAAAAATGTCTCAATCGGTTGATGTACATATTTAGAGTCCTTTTTATCGCATTCTTTGACTTCATATTCCATTCAAATTCCCAAAGTAAAGGTTAAAAATAATGCAAATTTGTGTAGAATGAGCTAACGTGAAAGAAATAGAGTCTGCATGGAGTCATAATACATGCATGGTTAATCCTTTCTATGAATCGAGTCATAATACATGCATGGTTACCGTCGTCGGGAATCCCTATTCTAGGAGCCTTTTAGTTTATTGAAGAAAACCCCAAAATATTCTACTGTCTTTCTTTATTTTCTTTATTTCATTGTTTTTCTGCACTCGACATCGTCTAAGGAGCCACTTGATATCGACATCCCTGCATCAAGCAACTCTACATCGACAGTCTTCTGAGTCGACAGAAACTACTGATCCACTCGATTTCGACCACTCCAGTCGATATCGAGTTCTTCTGTTATTTTCTCTTCTTTGCATGTTCTTCCCAGATCGACGTCACCACTAGGAATCGACTGCCCCTATCGATATCGACCTCCCCACTCGATATCGAGGCTGCTGGTCGACTTGCACAGAGATCACAGAGACTGTCCAGGCACCGCTGACCCATCCTCCTCGTGGATCGATCCTTATTCCCTTCCACTACAATGGGAGGAAGTCTTGAATTTTATTTGCACGGAGAGAGGATTGGTTTGCACTTATATTTATATATTGGTTTAAGTCAATTCTTCCTCCTTTATCAAATTTTGGCGCCGTTGTCAGGGAGGATATCAATCGCACCCTGTTTAGTCTATCTTACTTCTCTTCCTAGTGTTTTCTTGAAGGTGTATGCGACGCACTGATCGCACGCCTGAGTTCGAAGCTTTAGACGATCCGGAACGATTTCTTCATATATAAGAACGTGCAAAGAAGATCATGGCCAATGAGGAAACAATGCAACAAGAGCTTGAAAGGCTCCGAAAGCAAGTGGAGGGTTTCGAAACCGTGCACACTCAGCATACCGGGCCACAGCAAAGATTGGCCGCTCGTTACGAACAAGAAGCCCGAGCTCGCCAAGAAGCCGAAGAGCAACTTTGCCAGATCCCACAGAATGCAAAGGAATATATGCACCCCACTGTGGCGGTGCCTGAGTGTCCTATTATTCTCCATAACCTTGTATTTGAAATTAAAACTACTTTTATTGGGGAGATTAGGAGACATGGCTTTGAGGGAAAGGGCTCTGAATGCCCTATGGCGCACATTACTACATATATTTATTTATGCGACACCATTGCTGACGGTGTCAATCTTGAATACGTGTGCCTAAAAGCTTTTCGATGGTCTGTTGCAGGAAAGGCGCTACATTGGCTGAAGAGCTTGCCACCATGATCTATCCGCACATGGGCTTAACTTATAGACATCTTCCTCAACAAGTTCTTTCCACCATCAAAGACGGCAAAGATCCGCCAAAAGATAATGTCCTACAAGCAGAGACTAGGGGAGACGCTAGCATAAGTCTGGGAGCGCTACAAGGATTTGCTGAGGTCCTGCCCTACTCATGGGCAACCGCTATATGTCATCCAGGAGATCATCTTCAAAGCCCTGGACGTGCTAACACGCAAGCAGGTCAACACCTACACCACCTACCGTTACCTAGAGCTTACCTCTGGGACTCTTGCAGCACCTGATGCTAGGCCGCCCCCATCCATGCCACTGTATGAGCCTTCCAAATAGGTGGATCTGAGGTGAAGGACCAATTCATGTAAGACTAGGTAAGGCGACTTCAAAAACAAGTTAGGTTTCTATCTAACCACCAAGCTTGTTTAGAATGTGGGTCATAGAAACACAACACGACGTCTTGTCCTCACACGGAGCAAGTTCAATTGGTGGAGACACACGATGAAGTCAAGTATGTGTAGGGGCCAACTATGGAGGTAACCAAGGGAATGGGGGTTATCAATAACCCCATTATCAACAACATCAGCAACCCCCGCCATACAGAGCACCTGGCCATCCCGACAGAAAAAGGAGGGATGATCTACAACTCATCCTAGACGAGATGAGGTGGAACAAATCGGAGAAAAAGCAATCTAACAATGCCATCTAAACATCATCACATGGCATTGACTCTAGGCTTGGCGAGATTGACACAAGGAGGAAAGGCGTTGAGACCCAACTGGGTCGATTGGCGGCATCTATTTCATGACAACACGGAGGGCTGCCTGGCCAACCACAGGCCAATCCAAAGGGGCGGCCATCGGGCCACATCGCCGCCATTCGCTTATGGAATGACAATGAGATACCAATCAACGTCGGAGAAACAGAGCATGCGGAGAAACTCCCTGGAGAGCCAGTCGATATCGACCACCCCCAGTTGATATTGACTCAGCCACTCGATATCGACACCCTCCCAGTCGATGTTGACCATCATCAGCACTACCTCGGGCCAATCCCGCTCCACCGAAGAAGAAGCCATTGCCTTATCCCTCCGAATCTTCAAGGGATCCAGCGGACGTAAAGTTCCAACGATTTGTGAAGGTTCTCCAAGGCCATAATGTTACAATTTCATTCACGGAGGCCCTTCATAAGATGCCATCATACGTCCACTTCCTTAAAGATATCTTGAGCAAGAACCGATCAATTGCTCAGATCGCAGAGGAATGCAGCAAGGTGGACTACCTAGAGAAGAGGAGTGATCCTGGTAGATTCGCCATCACCATTGGGCTTGGCCAACATCACTACAAGGCCTTGTGCGACCTAGGGGCTAGCGTAAGCCTCATGCCTTTGTCCATATGGTCAAAGGTCAACATTGGAGCCTTGGAGCCAGTTGATATGAAGCTATACATGGCTGATAACAATTTTGTAAGGCCCACAGGTATCATCCATGATGTCGCAGTGAAGGTGGGTAAGTTCTTTGTACCCTATGACTTCATTGTGCTAGATATGGCGGAAGATCCTACGTGCCTAATCATCTGAGGGAGGCCGTTCCTAGCTACGGCCGACGCCAATATCAGCATCCAGAAGGGACTATTGTCATTCACTTTTGGCAATGATGTCATCGAATTCTCCTTCGACCCTACAATGAAGGAGGTGAATCAAATGGAGGTCAAGGCAATGTAGGCAATAGGGAGAGTAATCCCTTGCGATGAACCAACGGAGAGAGACTTGACCGACGAGGAGCTAAATGAAAAAGCCATGGAGGCCAAAATGGAGGAGCTTTTAGAGATTTGGCACCAAGCCGACGACGGAGAAAAGCCTGACTAAGCACTTGAAATCGACATAACCTAGTCAATATCGAGCACAGTGGAGCCAAATCGAGTGCCAGAAGCTAAGTTTGGGGTCGACACTACACTCGAAATCGACCCAGGCTAGTCGATATCGATTGGGCCCACTAATGATGTGGATCAAGATGGCCTTCTGTTGGTCGAACAATGACCTCAACCCATGCGAGCTATCACGAACAATTCGAGGGCTATTAGAAGAAGAATGTGTCATCCTCAAGCGTAAGAAGAAGGCGCCACCATGGCTTGAAGAGAAGAAGACATTGAAGAGACCGATGGCTAGGCCAAAGATATTTTAATTATTATTATTAGTTCTTTCCATATTTAGTAGCTCCTATGTTAGTTGGAGCTATTTCTAGAATCTCTTATTTTTAGTATTACTTAGTTAGGTCAAATAATAGTTAGGTCAAATAAGATGGTTAGGAGAGTTTATTCTTAGGCTTTCTTAATTATCATCTTTTATGATTTTTCTAGTTAAGATTTTATTTATGTTATTATATTAGGATTAGGTCAGCCAAGTCTATCCTTTTGTGAAGGATGTCTGGCCAACCCTAGAAGATATTAGGGTTTCTAGAGATTAAGATTTCTATTTAAACGTTCTTTGTCATTCAATAAACATAGATTGGAATTAGAATGGAAGAAACCTTTTGGCTGAAAGGTTCTTCGATTACCAATCCAAACACTTTGCTGTCTTGTTATCAATTTCATTCATCAATTGAGAATTCGAAACCCTAATCCAAACACAAACCCCAAAAACAAAATAAACAAGCAGAAACCGTCACAATGAAACCCTAGAAGCCACCGTCGAAAAGGAGAAGGAACGTCGCCGCTCCCCCACACATAGCACAGGCAGCGGCCGCCCCTATAGGCAGTGGCCGCTGCCATCCGCTACCTCAATTGCTGCATACCCGCCTCCCAAGTTGCTGTCCAGCCGCTGCCACTGTTCACCTTCCATCACTTTGCCTTATTTTTGTGTTGTTCTTGGTTGCTTCATTTCTGTCGCTTTAAATCTCTTCAATCATACAACTTGAAATTATTCCAACTCAAGATAAATTAAGGAGTTATTGCAAGATCGGGTTGTCAACAAGTTGTGTTCTTGATTTGAAGCTCACATGCAAAGGATTAGGAATAGCAACACATCAAGTTGTATTCAGAGACAGGTTATGCTACGCTCTTTGTTTCGTTAAGTTTGGTAATCCTAATGTTTTGATTTGATGGCTTGGGAGATTTGGGGTGATTGGGATGATGATCCCGATCCATTGGAGGAGTTCTTTTCTTTGGAACGGGTTGCACAACAACGATGCCCACGAGAGCTGTGGAGGAGAGCTTTACAACAAAAATAACAACTAGAATTTCAACGCGAAGCCAAAAGACGCCAACTTTGGCTTCAACGGCAAACAGAGATCGAAGAGGAGAGGTGTCGACAATAACTTCAAGCCGACCTTTCTACCATGTTCGCCGAATCGAGGTCCAAGTTCATGAAGGGCTTTCGTCAAGCTTTTGCTTCGGCCTTCACCCCTGCCCCATCGGTTATAGTTGCCTCAACCAACGACAAGGGAATTGAGCGTAAGGAGCCTAGTGTTGCATTCATTGCCCAGGATTCAACACAACGCGTCGATTTTGTTTCACAGATTCCCGTTGACTCCGACCTCAGAATTGAGTCAACTCAGTCTTCTTGCAAAGCTGACTCGACGTTCCAACAGTGGGTCACATGCTACAAGACTCCCCAGGTAAGGCTTCTGAATCTGTGCTGCATATGGACTGCAGTGTTGCGCCGGATGTGTTGACTTTGTCCAGTGACACCGAAGAGGATGTCGAGGCCGTTTCCATGGAGTTACCTATTGTACCTCCTAGGAATGTCCTTGATGTGCCCCGTAATGCTCTTACTTTTGCTTCTTTTGATTTTTTGGACTCAATGGTGCTTGGTTTTGTTTTTGAGGTGGTGGCACCTCCTATGATTTTGTCGGATGTTTTTGCTTGTCCTCCGATGTCATGCTTCATTCTTGATGTTGTTCCCCCACTCCTCAATGACTCGATTCGAGGACAAATTGAAGCTAAGAGGGGGATAATGATGCGGATCAAGATGGCCTTATGTGAGTCGAACAATGACCTAGACCCAGGCGAGCTATCACGATCGATCGAGGGCTATTAGAGGAAGAATGTGCCATCCTCAAGCACAAGAAGAAGGTGCCACCACGGCTTGAAGAGAAGAAGACATTGAAGAGACTGATGGCTAGGGCAAAGATATTTTAATTATTATTATTAGTTCTTTCCATATTTAGTAACTCCTATGTTAGTTGGTGCTATTTCTGGAATGTCTTATTTTTAGTATTACTTAGTTAGGTCAAATAAGATGGTTAGGAGAGTCTATCCTTAGGCTTTCTTAATTATCATCTTTTATAATTTTTCTAGTTAAGGTTTTATTTATATTATTATAATAGGATTAGGTCAGCCAAGTCTATCGTTTTGTGAAGGATGGCTTGCCAACCCTAGAAGATATTAGGGTTTCTTGAGATTAGGATTTTTGTTTAAACGTTCTTTGTCATTAAATAAACATAGATTGGAATTGGACTTGAAGAAACCTTTTGGCTAAAAGGTTCTTCGATTACCAATCCAAACACTGTGCTTTCTTGTTATCAATTTCATTCATCAATTGAGAATTCGAAACCCTAATCCAAACACAAACCCCAAACACAAAAGAAACAAGCAGAAACCGTTGCAAAGAAACCCTAGAAGCCACCGTTGTAAAGGAGAAGGAATGTCGCCGCTCCCCCACACATAGCACAGGTGGTGGCCGCCCCTATAGGCAGCGGCTGCTGCCATCTGCCGCATCAGTTGCTGCATACCCGCCGCCCAGGTTGCTGTCCAGCCGCGGCCACTGTTCACCTTCCGTCAATTTGCCTTGTTTTTGTGTTTTTCTTGGTTGCTTCATTTCTGTCGCTTTAAATCTCTTCAATCATACAACTTGAAATTGTTCCAACTCAAGATAAATCAAGGAGTTATTGCAAGATCGGTCCGTCAACAAGTTGTGTTCTTGATTCAAAGCCCACAAGTGAAGGATCGGGAATAGCAACGCATTAACTCGAGATCGACTCCCCCTACCTCCATCGACTGAGAAGAAGGAACTCGATATCAATCCTGCTACTCGATATCGAGTGATCCCCGAGCGCAAAACGAACTCGAAGGTAAGTCTAGGTAAGAATCCTCAACCCTTATAGATAAATTCTAATATCCCTATGAAGCGAGTATCCTTGCTTATATGCCTAACTAACATGATAGGTAATCTAATAAGAGAATATAAGGCATGCAACAAGGTGCTTATGGAGGAATGCAACGCCCTGGGATGCAAAAGAAAGGATGGAAGGAAGGGATCATTGATGACGATCTTTAAAGTCTATCCAGGAAGGTTGGAGCTCAAAGACAAGAAAGGGATGGTGTTCAAGGTAGAGCTTGAAAGCCCTGGAGGGGATTTGAGAGCGATATGGTCCCTACATGTGCCACCTTGGATAGAAGTACGGAAGAAGTCGGCCTAGCGACTATAAAGTCTGGATCTTGTACTTAAACCTTTTAAATTTCCGCATAGATGATTTTTAGTTTTTAAATTTTGAATTTTGGATTATGAGACTTTGATATATTGTGGTTTTATCTATTATGCACTAACAATTTTAGGTTTTATAGCAAAAGGAACGACGGAGAAGAAAAGAAGCTTCTGTAAAGGCAGTCGAAATCGACCAAAACAGTCAAAATCGACCACCCTAGGGTCGAGCCATCTCCTGGAGTCAACATCAATGAATCAAGAGCCAAAAGATGCACTCGATATCGACCTAATTAGTCGATATCGATTACATTCTGAAAACCCTCAACTTCACCTTCTTCCTCGGCTTCGACAGATGCAATCGACATCGACCACCTTACTCGACATCGACTTCTGGCATCGACCCGACCTGAAATCGACATAAATATGTAGTTTGCTCTGTGAGTTTCTCTTCACCCTTGTTTTTCTTTTAATACAGTGAGGACACTGTATATTTTAAGTATCGAGTGGGAGTGAAACATGTCTTATGGTCACAACTTGGCCCTCTTTTTCGCATTGCATTCATATTTAAGTTTTTGTTCTAGTTGTTATTTTCATAAATACAAAAAATCAAAAAAAAAAGAAAATGTCAAAAATACAAAAAAAAATGCATATTTATTGTTTTTAAACCCTACTTAGATGTTCTATGATGAGAACTCAATAGCTGACTTGTTCATGTAAATCCTATGGCATATTTGGATGGTTTATTATAAGTCCTTAAAATGGTTTTTATGTAGATTGTGAACGTGTGATGAAATTGAGCACATATCATCCTAGGCGAAAAAACAAATCCAACAAAAATTGTCCTAGTGAGAATTTTGGCCTATAGGGAGAACATTAAAAATCCCTCTACTTTCTTGAGTGTATTTACTCTTCCTATGCATCTCTAAATGTTGTGATACTTATTCAAAGCTCATACATATATATGTTTATGTTTACGAGAATTAAATGATGGAGGCATTATTTAAGCCATTTTAATCCTCTGTTTACCTACCCTACATTATCTCTGCTTGAAGCCAGAATATTAACCTGAGCCTTATATTGCAAACTCCACAAAATTATCCCTAGCCGAATTGAGCCTGACCCCCATTTGGGAATTGAAACATAGATTGGTTAGAGTAATGCCTTGTGGAAAGAAAGTGCGTAATGTTAGTTTTGAGAAAAGGAAATTATGGGTTGATAAATATTTGCATCTTGTCACACATTGTAAAAGGATTTTTGGCTCCTCATGCAAATGCACGTTATTCAAAAAAAATACGATAAAATATTATATATTAGTGCATGAGTCAATTATTCCTTAGTTCTTTTATTTTATACAAGATTTGTTTTTTTAGAGCATATTAGGGCTTGAAGGAAGGTTGATGAGCATTATGGAAGATAAGTTTGGTTGAGCATTATTGTAGAGATATAGTTTGGATATAGTAGTGATAAAGTATAGAAGTCTTAATTCCCAAATTTTATAAGCATCACATAGCCAAATAATTCCATACCCTTTATTTTATACTAAGCCCCATTATAACCCCGCCGAATGGAGTCTTCTTTCAAGTCTTCCATTGAGAGAAAGTCCTCCTGATGATTCTTATTGCATCTACATAATTGGTTGCGAAGTGGATTATTATAAATTGCAATGTTTACGAGTTTGTATATGGAATTGAGTTGAGAGTTGATCTTCATAGCCTAAACACATGAGAGTTGAGTGTAAACATATTATCCCTGTGAGGTTCGATATGCCTATGGATCATACAAATATGTGTTATGACGTTAAATTCACTTGCTTTGCTTTGCTACCATTATGATGTTGTTTTTGACAAGGGCGAAGACTTGAAGGATGTGTTGTAGGTATTGGTTATTGCTTGGTTATTGCTTGAGGACAAGCAAGTCTAAGTATGGGGTGTTTTGATGTACATATTTAAAGTCCTTTTTATCGCATCTTTTGACTTTATATTCCATTCAAATTCCCAAAGTAAAGGTTGAAAATAATGCAAATTTATGTAGAATGAGCTAACGTGCAAGAAATCGAGTCTACAAAAGTTTTGGTCAAAATATGTAAGAATTGGAGCAGAATCAGAGTCAAAACGAAGAAGCCAAGAGAAGCTGAAAAGAGGTCGATATCGACTAAATACCTCAACATGGACTCTAAGTGTCGAGACAAACCAAGAAGACCAACATAGAAGACTACTCGATATCGAGTACATGCATCGATATCGACCTTTCCCTAGAGATCGAGTGGAATTGAGCTCGTCGAGCAGAAACAGAGAGGTCGATTTTGACCTAACTAGTCGATATCGACTGGAATGCAACACGGGTTGGACGTGCTTTTCGAGACGCGGATTGCAAGTCTATCATTAAGGCCACGTTTTATCTTCTTAATTAGATAAGATTATGTCTTAAGGGTGATTTCCTTTTTACCCTAAGATGTTTATTAAGTTGTTTTAGATATTTACCTAAATAAAAGATTTATCCTACTTGTTGGGATTGAGTTTGGATAGAAGATATGATCTACTTTCCTTGGCTAGCAAGGATTAGTAGCCTATAAATAAAGCTCTAGGGGGGCTGGTTTTTATTCATTCCACAATTCAAATCACAAAGATCATATCTCACAATAGCAATAGAGTTAGAGAGAAGTTTTAGGGTTTGGCATTTGCGAGAGCTCGTGTTGAGTTGTAAAGCTTCGAAGGTTTAGTTTTAATGCAAGTTTTCATTTTTCAATCCAAGATGTTTGTTGAGATGAAGAGCGAGTAGTCGTCCCACTGCTAGGGTCGGGGTGAGCCCGATGGTAGCCATGTAAGTACGCTTATTCTATATTTGATTATGCGATCTCTTCTTCTACCCCGCCCTCAATCCTTTATGCAAGTTTAGGATCATTCCTTATTTACCTTATATGAAGCGAAAGTGGATTATACATGTGAATTCGGATAGTAATTAGGTTTTGCCTGCGAGAGTTGACATAAACCCTAATTATGAAAATGTAGAAACAATTAGGTTTTTATGCAAAAGCCTCTATATTCCTAATTGATATTGAGAAAAGCTTAATCCTTTTAATGAATTGAGTCATAATACATGCATGGTTACCGTCGTGGGGAATCCCTATCCTATTAGCCTTTTAGTTCATTGAAGAAAACCCCAAAATATTATGTTCTCTTTCTTTATTTTCTTTATTTTATTATTTTTCTACACTCGACATCGTCTGAGGAGCCACTCGATATCGACCATATCAGTCAATATCATCCACCCTACATCGAGCAACTTTATGTCGACAGTCTTCTGAATCGACAAAAACTACTGATCCACTCGATTTCGACCACTCCAGTCGATAACGAGTTCTTCTGTTGTTTTCTCTTCTTTGCAGGTTCTTCCAAGATCGACATCACCACTAGGAATCGACTGCCCCTGTCGATATCAACCTCCCAACTCGATATCGAGGCTACTGGTCGACTTGCACAGAGTTCGCAGAGACTATCCAGGCACCGCTGACTCGCCTCCTCGTTGATCGATCCTGATTCTATTCCACTACAACGGGAGGAAGTCTTGAATTTTATTTGCACGGATACAGGATTGGTTTGCACTTATATTTCTATATTTGTTTAAGTCAATTCTTCCTCCTTTATCATCGGTTAATCCCCTTCTCAAGAGGACATTGAGAGACTTAAGGGAACCTGATCTGAATTCGCAAAACCTTGCGATCATATTACCTGAACTTCCTGAAGGCTCCAAACTAGGATATAAATCTGATTGGTTCTTGGTTCTTCCAGTTTTCCATGGGATGATTGGAGATGAGCCTAATAAGCATCTTATAGAGTTCGTTAGTGTATGTGATAGACTCAGGCCACAAGGATTTACTCATGATCAGCTTATTTTGAGACTGTTTCTTATCACCCGGAAAGACGCAGAAATTGATTGGCTACACTGTCTGCCTACAGGAAGCATCACCACTTGGTTGGGATTGAAGAAAGCCTTTCGACAGAAATACTTTCCTTCCACATGTTTGAGTAAACTGAAGAAACAATTGACTAGCATAGCGCAACTCCCTCGGGATAGCCTTTATGACTACATTGAGAGATTCAGGAAACTCAAAACAAGTTGCCCACAACATGGTATACTTGAAGAGGATTTGATTCTCTATCTTTATGAGGGTTTGCTTGATCATGAGTGCACTGTTATCAACACGACTAGTGGAGGAGATATTCTGGATAAGACACTGGAGGAAGTTATGCAAATCTTTGATGGGTTAGCAAAATCAACTCAACAATATAAGAAATTCCAAAGGATAGGAGAATCTCATGGTTCGAATGAATCTAATAAGGGTTGCAAGGAGAAAGTAGCACAACTAACGGGACTTGTAATGAAAATGGCTACTTAAATGGTCACATAGAATGCTCAAGCTGGAGATGAAAGAAAAGGAATCAAAGAATCGCATCATGAAAGCTCTGAAACTCTCAAGAATGACACCTTGAGAGATTTCATAAAGATGGTAAAGAATCAAAGAGAGTTAATGCAACAAATGACTGAAGAGTTACAAGAACTCAAATCGAGGGATTCGAGGAAAAATTTGTAGAAAGATCCTCTAAGGAAGGTTCTATAGCCATGATTCTTAGAGGAGGCAAGGAGGTAATCATCCCTACTGAAACCATTGAAGGATAACCTAGGAAGGATACAAAAATTGAGGAACAGGAGGAATCGATTTCGGATTTCAGATTTTAGATCGTCAAAAGAATGGATTCCTAATAGTTCCAAATCTGAACCACCACTCCCCGATGCATTGAAATGATAAAAGAAATGGGAGAACGAAAAATAGCTATTTAATACTTGCGCAAAGTGGCATGTAAACATCCCTCTCCCAAATCTAGTTAAATATGTTCCTCTTTATGCTAAATTTTTTAAGGAAGTATGCACATTCAAATGAAAACAACGAGAAAAAGGGAAAGAAAGTAAGGAACAACAAGAAAAACTATCATTGGTATTTGAAAGGCGATTGCCTGAAAAATGTAGAGATCGAGGTATGTTCACTATTCCTTGCACAATTGGTGAAGTTAATTTTAAATCCACTATACTTGATCTTGGTGCATCTATAAATGCCATATCATACAAATTATATAATGATTTAGGCTTAGGATCCCTAAGTGAAACCAGGGTTGTTATACAGCTTTCAGACCACTCTCAACTTCATCCCAAGGGTTGAGGATGTGTTGATCATGGTAGGTGATTTAATTTTTCCTGCTGATTTTTATGTTATTGATATGGGATATGGTACACCTGAAACACCTATCATACTAGGTAGACCTTTCTTGCAAACTGCAAGAGCGAAAATTGATTTCTACGCTGGGTCCTTTTTTTGGAATTTGATGGGAAAAACGCTGAATACTTAATTCCTAATGGTAAATCTGCTGAATATTCTTTGAATTTTGTTGATGTAGTAGAGGTTTTCACTAAGGATATCATGAGTATTGATCATTCTGATAATTTGCGGGTTGTTCTAGAAGTCCTTTGGGCGAATTATCTCTTGATTATGCTTTACCTAATAACCTGCAGGAATTATCTATGGTTATGGATGCCAATTCAGAGAATTGGTCCCCTTTCTATAAACCTGAACCCTTAAATTTTTCTTGTGAGAAACATCTTCCGTCTATAATTCAGGCACTTGAAGTTAAATTAAAAGCCCTCCCTGATCATTTAAAGTATGCATTTTCGGGAGAGGGTAATACACTTCCGGTTATATCTAACAAAATTACTCATGAACAGGAGCAAAGGATAGTGGCTGTCTTCAGAGAACATCGCACTGCGCTAGGATGAACCATTGCTGATATCAAAGAAATCACTCTTGCACTTTGTATGCATCGCATACTCATGGAGGACGATGCAAAGCCGACAACACAACCTCAGTGACGATTGAATCTGCCAATGATGGAAGTCTTCAAAAAGGAAGTCCTAAAGCTTCTTCAAATAGGTATGATCTATCCTATTTATGATAGTCAATGGGTTAGTCCTACACAGGTAGTCCCTAAAAAGGGAGGAATCACAGTCTCTAAAAACCAGGATGGAGAAATGGTACCTATAAGGGTACAAACAGGTTCGAGAGTTTGCATTTATTATAACAAACTCAATGTCGCAACAAGTAAGAACCACTTTCCTTTGCCATTCATTGATCAAATGCTTGAATGTCTGGCCGATTGTTCTTTTTATTGCTTTTTAGATGGCTATTTCGTATATTTTCAAATTCCTATTGCACCTAAAGACCGGGAAAAAAAACTATTTTACATGTCCTTTTGGTACTTTCGCGTATAGTAGGATGCCTTTTGGATTTTGCAATGCACCTGGTACTTTTCAAAGATGCATGATGAGTATATTTTTTGAATATGTTGAGCATTTCATTGAAGTCTTTATGGATGATTTTACTATGCATGGGAATGATTTTGTTTCTTGCCAACATCATTTGTCCTTATTACTAAAAAGATGTGTTGAGACTAATTTAGTTCTAAACTCTGAAAAATGCAATTTCATGGTTGAAAAAGGAATTGTCCTTGGCCACATTGTGTCCAAGAAGGGCATTGAGTTAGATAGAGAAAAGATTGATCTAATTCAATCTTTACCTTACCCTACTAATGTGCATGAAATCCGTTCTTTCTTAGGACATACAGGATTCTGTCATAGGCTTATCCAAGATTTTTCTAAGATAACCTCACCCTTATGGGAGCTCCTCAAAAAGGATGTTTCCTTTTTCTTTGATGAGAGTTATAAGATAGCTTTTCATGATTTAAGAGACCAGTTGACCTCAGCACCTATTATCCAAGACCCAATATGGACTTTACCCTTTGAATTGATGTGCAATGCTAGTGATTATGTCGTTGGTGCTGTTTTATGACAAAAGGTAGAGAAAGCGTCTCACATGATATACTACGCATCTATGATGTTAAACACGGCCCAGCGAAACTATACTACTACATAGAAGAAATTTTAGTTGTGGTATTCACTCTTGATAAATTATGTCCTTACCTATAGGGTGCTAAATTGATAGTTTACATTGATCATGCAGCACTCTGATATTTGATGACAAAGAAGGATGCAAAGCCCAGGCTAGTTCGATGGATCCTACTCCTGGCAGAATTCAATTTGGAAATCAGAGACAAGAAGGGAGCAGAACACTTGGTAGCAGACCACCTAAGTAGGATATAAAGAACGGATGGTGCGGGAGGGCAACCACAGAGATTAGGAAAATTCCCTGACAAAGGACTGAAGAGAGTTTCGATGTATGCTGACAATGAGGGATCGGCGCCCGCTGCCACAGACGGCGTCCGCCGCCCTGATTATTTACCGGTTTGGAGTGATTTTGATGAGGTTGATGAGAAGCCGCCGACTTGGCTTATGAGTATGCAGACTTAGCAACCATGGTTTTTAAGATATCATCAATTATTCGATAGCTGGAATCTTTCCTTCAAATTGTTCGAAGGCAAAAAAGGATAAGATTCGGCACGATGCTCGATACTATGTTTGGGGTGATCATTTTCTATGGAAGCACTGCGCTAATCAAATTGTTCGTCGATGTCTTCTAGACAGTGAGGTAACCTCTTTTTTGAGAATTTGTCATTCACATCCAAGCGGCGGACAGTTGTTACCACAACCTCACATCTTTTGCGACGCTCGCGCTTTTTGCATAACTTGTGATAGATGTCAGCCCACAGTAAACATTTCAGGCAGAAATGAGATGCCATTATCTTCGATTATGGTGTGTAAAATCTTTGATGTCTTGGGTATTGACTTCATGGGACCTTTTCCTAGTTTATTTGGAAATGTCTACATATTGCTTGCTGTTGATTATGTCTCTAAGTGGGTTGAAGCAAAGACCACAAAAACTGATGATGTCCACGTAAACGCTAGTTTCTTAAGGAGCTTATTGGCTAGATTTGGGATGCCTAGAACCGTTATCAGTGATAGGGGAACTCACTTTTGCAACAAGATTGTTAGCGCTCTGCTGAGGAAATATAATGTGACTCAGAAGGTTTCAACTGCTTATCACCCTCAAACTAATGGACAAGCTGAATTAACCAACAAAGAAGTGATGAGGATTCTAGAGAAAACTATTGCAGCAAATCGCAAGGATTGGAGTCTCCGGTTGGAGGATGCTCTATGGGCATATCGCACTACTTATATGACACTCATCAGGATGTCACCTTTTCACTTGGTGTATGGAAAACCTTATCATTTGCTAGATGAGCTCGAGCACAAAGCCTACTGGGCTGTCAAACAGGCCAATATGGATGCATTTGAAGCAGGAGAATTCAGGAAGCTTTAATTTTATGAATTGGAAGAAATTTGTTGGGATGCTTATGAAAATGACATGATCTATAAAGAGAAGACTAAAGCTTGGCATGATAAACAAATTTTGAGAAAAGAACTCCATCAAGGAGATAAGGTTTTGTTGTACGTTTCATGCCTAAAACTCCACCCAGGGAAGTTCAAATCTAGATGGACAGGCCCTTACATCATGGTTCATGTCTATCCTTATGGTGCAGTTCACTTACAGAACCCGATCGATGGCCACAACATCAAGGTGAGTGGGCAAAGGATCAAGAAATATCACGAGGATATCACCAGACATGTTATGGATACTTGGCAATGGGAAAACATTCTTGAGGAGTAGTACTTGATTCATTACGTCTATCAAAGGACGTAAAAAAAGGCGTTGCTCGGGAGGCAACTCGAGGTAAGTTTTATTTGTTTTTCATTTTATTCTTTCATTTAAGATATTTCATTGGTCGATTCATTTAAATTACTAAACTTTAGATATAATTGGGAAAGAACTAATGTGAAGGAAGTAGGTTAGGGAAATAAAACAAAGAAATTAAAACAGGGCATAACGGTGCCCGCCGCCTGGGTTACTCAACAAGTAACCGGCCAGCCATTTCATTTGGGAGATGGGCCCACATTCCTTTTAAAACTGTATTATTATTAACCCCTTCTCCTTCCTTCCCTAACCTCCAAACCCTTCCTCCATAATCTTCATACCTCCAAACCATCTCTTTCACCATAAATCTCCAAAATCCGCCCAAATCGTTGCTCCGTTGAAAAGTCCGACCACACATTTAGAATCTACACGCCTTGATCTACTAGATTTCATACTCTTTTCTTAATTTCCATCACATTCAAAAATCACCCAAAATCTAATATCACCACCTCCGACCACTTTTCGCTTGAAATCGGATACCCACGGGCTAAATGAGCACTTTTTATGAAGAAAGGAAGAACAACGTGCTGATTCTGACATCGGATAATGCATTTTTCGTAGCGAAACATCCACCACTTCACCGCCTAGAAAAAACAGCGCCCGCCGCTTGTCACTCGGCGCCCGCCGCTGCACACACAAGCTCATTTTCGGCCATTTTGTTGTAAGTCTCGTTCATTTTTCGTTGCTTTCTTTCATCATGATCTTCCTTTCCAAACATGATTGCACCTATGAACTTGAGTGATTAGGAATTAGCTCCATGGACTAGTCTAAATCATAGGAAATATTCTACGATGAAATTTTTTGATCATCCAGCGCTAGATCAATTAGGTCTTACGGACGCTTGCACCACCCTTTTGAACAAGGGTGGCCTTGGGAACTTTATCATCATGCATGGTCTGACCTATTCGGACTTGATTAGAGAGTTTTTGGCCACTCTAAAGGTCACTGAGGATGGTTCTATAGAGTTCCCCATGATGGGACATGTGTATGAGTTATCTAGGTCATGATTGAGGCATTGTCTTGGTGTTACCCGTCCACCCACTGCTGATTGGAGGAGGAACCTGTTGAGACCCAACCTTGCTTCCACCTAGGCTGCAACTACAGGCACCCCCTGGATTTTTGGAGGGGGTAACTACAACTACTCTATTACTCATCTTGCGATGTGACTCTACCACAAGGTGTTGAACAACATCTTCTTTGGACAGAATGAGCTCAACAAGGTATCGTAGTGGAGTTGGGCTGCATTATAATGTCTTACTCCTGAGGCTGAGGTCACTCCTTATTGGATATAGTGTTCTTGGATGCCTGCATTGATATGTTGGTTGGAGGACCTCAGAGGGACGTGCATAGCATAGGTTTTGGTGGCCTCATTACGTTGATTTTTGTGTCGATGTAGAGTACCTATTCATGATCTTGTTTCGATGGCTGGGGATTTAGGCATTTCTATGGAGATGCTTGTGAGGATGAGACATCTTGAGGGCAGTATGGCCCCGTACATCTTGCGAGCTGGTCTTGGGAATGACCACATCATCCGCCTTCATGCTGAGCTTCCCATGGGCCCCACGATTACTGATTCTAACCTTCCGTCGAAGGCTGAGGACCTTTATGATAAGCCTGATGATGATGATGTTGATGGTGATGATGATGTTGTTGGGTGGCATCTGCCACTTTCTACTTTCGTGAGAGGAGAGTCCAATCGGGCTAGGGTTGAGGATTCTAACACTAATATGAACTATATTCCCTCCTCTTCCTCTGGCCGCTCTGAACGGTATGACTATCGGCTAGGTGAGATCCATCTGCTCTAGATTGCTCAGGGGACAGAGTTCAGAGAGTACCACCATGATCTCCACCAGCGTTAGGATGACTGCGCAGCTGAGTGGCGCTAGGCTCAGGCCGATCTCTACCAGAGACAAGAGAAGCATGCCCGCGCACTCTCCGAACTTCAGAGCAGCTTTGATTCATTCGTTCAACAGTTCCAACAGTACTACCCATTCCTGTCGTTGCCACCCAGTGAGTGTATCGTACCCTTCCTTACGCTTTATTTTTATTGGTGTCCTTATGTTTAGGCATTGAGGACAATGCCATCTTTAAGTGTGAGGGATGGGATTTATGGATTTAGAATTTGTGGTAAGACATATTTAAATTTCAGTTTCATATTTTGGTTTGTACTCGGATATTTGTATGTTTGGACATCCTCCATCATGTTTATGTTTATTGTTTATGTTTATTGTTTATGGTTATTGTTTAATTCAAAAAAAAAAGCACACAAAAATATCATGCTTGCATATATGTTGTTATCCAAACACCCACCTTAGCTAGCGAAACTCTATACCTTCTTATGGCATGAACTTGTAAATCCTATGATGAATTTAAAGTGCATAGCCTCATTGCTTTGAAATGTTTTCTTATAGAGCATGATTGGTGATGTAAGGGAGCATGTATGATCAAGCTTGAGTATAATTGAAGTCCTATAAAACATGACCCTTGTGAGATTGTTTTAGCCTTATTGAAATCATTTAATTTCTTTCTGCTCATATGTGTGATTTACTCTCCTGGTGTTTCTACCTCTTGATATTGACTCTGTTATCTATTTTCAAGGTTGATTCACATGTTTGTTGCTTGTGGAATATTATGCTTTTGTGTTGAGTATTTGGCTTTAGTTGCATGTGAGAATTGAGTGAAATAAAGTGGCAATGATTGAAACACTTAGTAATCGGATCTATGCATGACACCCATGGGTATAATTCACGCAAAATAGTGTCAACAGCTACCCAATGAGAAAGGAAGCTTGATTATTGAGTAACTGGATAAATTCATGACACTCATGTTTGCAATTTACGTTAAAAGATATTCAAGTGGATGTTATTCAAGTAAGTTGAGGTGTTGATAATCGGTGCCATTCATGACACCCGTGTTTGCGACTCACGTAAGGAATACGCCAAGGCCGAAAGAAAGAAAAGCGAAAGAAAGAGAGAGAAATGCGAGAGCCCAATTGCTTGTTGTTTTTATTGTTTCCCGCAAGTAATGGCATTTCGGTGGAGATTTGGTGATATTGTTGTCAATTTCTATGAGTTTAGTTGCATTCTGGATTGAGTTGAGAGTTGAACATAAAAGCCTAAACATATGAGAGCACGAGTGAAACAGATAACCTTTGTGAGGTTGGATGATTTCTACTTTGATGCTTTGATCACTAAATACATGCTACGATTTTTATTCACTTGATCTCGTGTTCCTTGAAATTTGATTTGTTTTTGGTAGAGGCTATTGCATGAATGTTGAACTCGTTGGTATAGGTTGCTTTTTATTAATCGCTCGAGGACTAGCGAAGCTTAAGTGTCAGGGAGATTGATAATGCATATTTTAGATAGGCATTTTAGGTAGGTATTATTTCATTAAGGGGTGCATATGGCATGATTATTGAGTAATTCACATTATTAGTATTTTATCTTTCAAGTGTGGAATCTACGTACTTTTCGTGCTTATTCGCATATTTGCATTCCGACGATTGTGAGGATGCGATTATGGCTTTGCTGGGGATGAGTATGAAGAGTTAGGAGCTAGAGAAAAGCATTACAAAGGCAAGAAGACACGTGAGGAGGAGTTGAGCACAAAAACAGAAGCAAGGAGCCGAAGAATGAGGCCACTGACAGGGCGGCGCCCGCTGGTTTTCTAGCAGCGCCCGCCGGTCAACGCTGATGCGGAATCGTCCGAATTCTATCTTTGGAACAATTTATTATTTTTTAGGTTATTATTTTCTTCCAAGGAGAGACACGATTTCAGACCTAGTTTTTGGGAGAGAATGAGAGGAAGAACGCCTATGAGGAACTAAACCTCTTTTGTGAGACTTGATTTCTAATGTACATATTTAGTACCCTTTTTATTGCATCTTTTGACTTCATGTTTCATTCGATTCCTAAAATAAAGGTTGGAAATAATGCAAATTTGTGTAGAATGAGCTAACGTGCAAGAAAAAGTGTCTGCACAAGTTTTGATCTAATTATGTAGGAATTTAAGCGAAATCTGAGTCAAAACGAAGAAACCAAGGAAAGCAGAAAAGAGATCGATTTCGACCTATTTGGATGATATCGACTACATACATCGACAGAGACTCTGAGTGTCGAGACAGACCAATAAAACTAGCAAAGGAAGAGCACTCGATATCAATCACTTGACATCGATATCGATGAAGTCCCAGAAATCGAGTAGAGCTAAGCCCGTCAAGCAGAAACGAAGAGGTCGAAATCGACCTATCTGGTCGATATCGACTGGATTTCGACACGGGTTAGATGCGCTTTTTGAAACGTGGATTGCCATTCTATGAAAAAGAGCCACGGATCATCCTTTGTAATTTAGATAGATTACAGCTTAGGATCATCCATTATTTGTTTTTCGACACGGGTTAGATGCGCTTTTTAAGTTATTTAGATATTTACCAAAATAAAAGATCTATCCTACTTGTTGGGATAGAGTTTAGATAAAAGATGGAAGATACTATCCTTGGATAGCAAGGATAAGTAGCCTATAAATAAAGCCCTAAGGCGCTGGTTTTTATTCATTCAATTACACATTCAATCATGCACACAATAGCAATGGAGTAGAGTTAGAGAGAAGCTTTAGGGTTTGTCGTTTGCGAGAGCCGACGTTGAGTTGTCAAGTTTCGGAGTTATTAATCCAAGTTTCCCTTTTCAATCAATGTTGTTTCCTACAATGAAGAGCGAGTAGTTTCCCAAAGCTTCTAGGGTCGGGGTGAGCCCGACGTTAGCCTTGCGTGCCTAAGGTAAGTATTTGATGTCGATATCGTTGTGTCTATATCATCTCCTACGATTCTATGTTTAGTCCTTATCGAAAGAAAAGGTATTCATGCTAACAACTTGAGTTATAAACATAAAATTGGTAGAGACAATTAGGTTTATTTGCAAGAGTAATCATAAGAGTTGGTGTACAACAAAAGCTTGTCCCTCGTGTGATATAGCGCAATTGTCTGTCTTATTTGCCTTATCGCATGCATTGGTTAACGTTGCGGTAAACCCTGACCCAATGAATTGCCTTTTATATACTTTATTCTCATCAAAATAATGTCTTTCTTCTGATCATTTCTCCTTATTCATCCTTATTTCTTCGGCCTTTCTTTGCCGACAAAAGCTAACATCTTTGCAGGAACCAGTCGATATCGACCTATCTAGTCGATATCGACCACCTGTATCGACTTCCATTCTTCTGAGCCAGTCAATTTCTGCTACTAACATTGATATCGACCACCCCAAGTCGATATCGACTACCGTTTTTGTCTCTGCAGGTTTTCTGTTGCAGAAGGAATCGATAGCCAATGTCGAAATCGAGCACTTAGGTCGAGATCGAGGCTTCTGGTCGACAAAAGACGTGAGCTTTCAAGACTATCTAGGATCCCGCTGACCTGCTTCCTCGTGGATCGATCCTGACTACCCTTCCACTACAACGGGAGGAAGTTTTATAATTATTTGCATAGGCTATGATTCAGTTTGCATTTATATACTTTATATTTGTTTTCAAACTCGATTTCCTCTTATTAACAAGTTAGCGCCGTTGTCAGGGATGCAATCAATCGTGCCCTAGTAGTCTATCTCACGTTTTTATCTAGTTTTGCTTAAAAGGTGTATGCGACGCGCTGATCGCCCACCTGAATTCGAAGGTATGGACGACCCTGAAAGCTATCTTTACCTTCGCGCTAGAATTCAAAGAGCCATGGTGGATCAAGCGACCCAGGCTGAGCAAATTGAGCAACTAAGGAAGCAAATCGAGGATTTAACAACTAGAGAGGTGGCACTTAAAGACCGTGCAGACAGGGAGGAGGAAGGTCGGAGGCAAATAGAAGCCCAAATCAACGCCCTCCCTCAGAATGCCAAACAATACATGCACCCTGTGCTATCAGTGCCTGAATCGGCTATTCTTATCCCTCCTTCTACTTTTGAGATTAAACCTAGCTTCTTAACTGAAATTAGGCGACGTCAATTTGAAGGGAAACCTAACGATTGTCCCCTAGATCATATATCTCTATTCCTCGATTTGTGTGATACTATTGTAGATGGACAAAGCCTTCAATATGTAACACTAAAGGCTTTTCATTGGTCTCTCGCAGGGAAAGCTCTAGCATGGTTGGAGAGCCTAGCCCCCAGATCGCTCCGCACGTCGGATGAGGTCAAGGATGCCTTCCTCAACAAATTCTTCCCACCATCAAAGACTGCGATGATGCACCAGAAGTTCACGGCTTTTAAACAAAAGTCAGGCGAGTCATTGGCGCAAGTATGGGAGCGCTTTAAGGAGCTGCTGAGGTCCTGCCCTACGCATGGGCAACCACCCTATGTCATCCAGGAGATCATCTACAACGCCCTGGACGTAGAAACAAAGGAGAGGATTAATACCTATACCTCCTATGGGTATCTCGAGCTCCTACCAAAACAAGCTTGGGATACTATAGAGAGGTTAGTCGAATTTGACAACACCTATGGGACTCCTGTGGCCTCCAACTCAAGGCCTGCCCCATCTATTCCACTCTATGAGCCCTCCAAGGAGATTGATCCCAACGTCAGAGATCAATTCATGCAAGATCAACTCAAGAGGTTGCAAAAACAAGTCAAATTCCTCTCCGCCAACCAACCATGCGCCGAATGTGGCTCCGTCAGGCATATCACCACTAAATGCCCCCACACGGAGCAAGTACAACTAGCGGAGACTCACCAAGAGGTGCGCTACATGAGGAATCCCAATCGCCAGGGGTACCAAAACTGGGGAAATCAACCACCCCAATACAACCCCAGGGATCCTCCGCCTTATAGAGCTCCAGGCCATCCAGAGAGAGAACCGCGAAGGGATGATGTCCAACTCATCTTTGATGAGATGAAGCGGAACCATGCTGAAAATAAGGGAGCGCTCAATCACCTCAAAACCGAATGGGGGAGATGGACACTTGGAAAAGGAGCACTGAGACCCAATTGGGTCAACTGGCGGCCCAAATCCCGAAGCCACCCGACAAACTCCCTGGACAATCAAAAGAAAATCCAAGGGGGTAAGCCGGGCACATAACCACTATCAATCTAAGGAGTGGACGCACATTGCCCGAGCCAAGGAGAGAAAGAGAAGTCGCTAGAGACGCAGTCGATGTCGATCCCCCAGTCGATATCGAGAGCCCTGTCGACGTCGAACCTACAGTCGATGTCTAGCCCACTGCAAATCACAGAACGGAGCCAGAGAGGCACTCGATATTGAGTGGCCAGTTTTATATCGACCACCCTACCGATGTCGACCCCTCTGGAAATCAACCACAACTTCAGACTCTCACGAGGTCAACCAAACCAGTCGATATCGACCACCCTGATGTCGATGTCGACCTGTCCAGAGAGCAAAAATCGACTGCTTCACCTCCAAATCCATCCATAACTCTACCCTATCCTTCCAAGGAGCTGCGGGATCCAGGAGACACTAAATTCAGATGCTTCATGAAGATGTTACAAGGTCTAAATCTCACCATTCCATTCACGGAAGCGCTCAATGAGATTCATGCATATATGAGGTTCCTGAAGGACATCCTTTCCAAAAAGAGGTACATTCTAGAGATCGCCTGCGAATGCAATTCAATTGAGCTCCCTGAGAAGCGCGGCGATCCAGACAAGTTCGCGGTAATGGTAGGGGTTGGTAAGCATCAATTCAAAGCCCTTTGTGATCTTGGGGCTAGTGTTAGTTTGATGCCCCTATCAATATGGCAGCAAGTGGGTGTAGGAGCATTGAAGCCCAACGACATGAAGCTTTACATGGCGGACAACTCCTTTGTGAGACCAACTGGGGTTGTGGATGATGTCCCTGTCAAGGTGGGAAAGTTCTTCATACCCACGGACTTTATCGTGTTGGACATGCCGGAGGATCCTATTGTGCCTATCATCCTTGGTAGGCCATTCTTAGCAATAGCGGATGCCAACATCAATGTGAGGAATGGCACCCTTATATTCACAATCGGCAACGAAGTCGTGGAGTTTTGCTTCAACCCTACAATGAGCGAAACAAAGCAGCTAGAACAAGTTGTCCTCTCACCGGCTAAGGAGAAGCTTTGCAAGTTTTTATTGGCGAGGACGGAGACAGCAAGGAGAGTCGACATCGAATGGAACCAGTCGATATCGACTAAAACACTCAAAATCGACCATACCAACTCGATATCGAGTGAGCTAGATGATTGCCATGAGCTTATGTATGGGGTCCCTGACATCGACATCGACCATCACCTGTCGACATCGACTACTGAAGTCGAAATCGACCATCCTTTGTCAAAATCAATTGGCCCTCACCCCGAAGATCGTTGTTTCGGGCCCGAACAGGTAACCCCAGGTATGATCCCTAACCCTCCTTCGTCCATTATTGATAATTCAACTAATGGGAGGGTCATAGCTCCATGGTTTGCCCATCTTGCAAAAGTTAGGTAAAGGAAGAGAAGAAAAGAATTCAATAAAGAGCCTAACAAGGAAGAAGCCTTGGTTGCCGAACTTAGCTACGATCAAAAGGATCTAGAAGATCCAGGAGAAGGCACAAGATTGAAGGGTCCCTACCTTAAGGGTTCATGAAGTATTGACGGAGAAGTCGGCCTAGCGACTCAAAAATCTAGAGCTTGTAACTAAAACTTTGATTTTTTTCATAGATGGTTTTTAGGGTTTTGAATTTTGGATTTTTAAACTTTTGAAACTGTGATAATTCATGGTTTTATCTATTATTCAGACAAAGATTTCAGGTTGCCAAGCAAAAGGAACGACGAAGAAGAGAAGAAGCTTCTGTAGAGGCAGTCGAAATCGACAAGGCTAGTCGAAATCGACCACCCTAGGGTTGAGCCTCCTCCTGGAGTCGACATCGAGGACTCATGAGCGAAACCCAGCAGTCGATATTGACCAAGCTAGTCGATATCGACCACAATCTAGCAGCCCTCGAGTTCACCTTCTTCCTCGACTTCGACAGATGCAGTCGACATCGACCACTGTACTTGACATCGACTACTGGCATCGACCAACCTGAAATCGATCTGAATCTGCAGGTTGCACTTTGAGTTTCTCTCTACCCTTTCTTTTTATTTAATACAGTGAGGACACTATATATTTTAAGTATGGGGTGGGGTAGAAACATGTCTTATGGTCATAACTTGGTTTTCTTCTTCGTATTGCATTCATATTTAAGCTTTTGTTCTTAGTTTTACTTTTATAAAAAAATGTCAAAAAATCCAAAAAAGGTAAAAAAATGACAAAAATACAAACAAAAAATGCATGTTTACTCTCTTAAGTTTTTTTTTAAACCCCACTTAGACGTCCAATGATAAGAACTCAATAGCTGACTTGATCATGTAAATCTTATGGCATATTTGGATGGTTTAGCCTAAGTCCTTAAAATGGTTTTTATGTAGATAGTGAACTTATGATGAAATTGAGCACATATGATCCTAGGCTAAAAAGCAAATCCAAAACAATTGTCCTTGTGAGAATTTTGGCCTATAAGGAGAACATTAAAAATCCCTCTGCTTTCTTGAGAGTATTTACTCTTCCTATGCATCTCTAAATGTTTTGATAGTTATTCAAAGCCAATGCATATATATGTTTGTGTTTAAGAGAATTAAATGATGGAGGCATCTTTTAAGCTATTTTTATCCTCTCTTTACCTACCCTGCATTATCTCTGCTTGAAGCCAGAATATTAGCATGAGCCTTATATTGCAAAGTCCACAAAATTATCCCTAGCCGAACTGAGCCTGACCCCCATTTGGGAATTGAGACTTAGATTTGTTAGAATAATGCATTGTGGAAAGAAAAGTGTATATTGTCTAGTTTTGAGCAAAAGAAAATTATGGGATGGTACATATTTGCATCTTATCATATTTTGTAAAAGGATTTTTGGCTCACCATATAAATGCACATTTTCATATTTATTTATTAATTTTCGTGGAAAAAAAACCGAAAAAAAAAAGAAAAAAATGTTGTTACATAGTGCATGAGCCAAATTATTCCTTAGTTCTTTATTTATTTCATACAAGGTCTATATTTTTGAGAGAATATTAAGGGTTGGAAAGAAGGGTTGATGAGGATTATGGAAGATGAGTTTGGAAAGTGCAACATTGAAGAGATATGGTTTGGTTATAGTAGTGTTGAGGTTTAGGAGTCTTGATTCCCGAATTTTATGAGCACCACATAGCCAAATAATTCCATACCCTTTATTTCTTACCAAGCCCCATTACAACCCCGCCGAATGGAGTGCATATGGCATGATTATTGATTAATTCGCATTATTAGTATTTTATCTTTCAAGTGTGGAATCTACGTACTTTTCGTGCTTATTCGCATATTTGCATTCCGACGATTGTGAGGATGCGATTATGGCTTTGCTGGGGATGAGTACGAAGACTTAGGAGCTAGAGAAAAGCATTACAAAGGCAAGAAGACACGTGAGGAGGAGTCGAGCACAAAAACAGAAGCAAGGAGCCGAAGAATGAGGCCACTGACAGGGCGGTGCCCACTGGTTTTCTAGCTGCGCCCGCCGGTCAACGCTGATGCGGAATCTTCCGAATTCTATCTTTGGAACAATTTATTATTTTTTAGGTTATTATTTTCTTCCAAGGAGAGACACGATTTCAGACCTAGTTTTTGGGAGAGAATGAGAGGAAGAACGCCTATGAGGAACTAAACCTCTTTTGTGAGACTTGATTTCTGATGTACATATTTAGTACCCTTTTTATTGCATCTTTTGACTTCATGTTTCATTCGATTCCTAAAATAAAGGTTGGAAATAATGCAAATTTGTGTTGAATGAGTTAACGTGCAAGAAATAGAGTTTGCACAATTTTTGATCTAAATATGTAGGAATTTGAGGGAAATCTGAGTCAAAACGAAGAAACCAAGGAAAGCAGAAAAGAGATCGATTTCGACCTATTTGTTCGATATCGACTACATACATCGACACAGACTCTGAGTGTCAAGACAGACCAATAAAACCAGCAAAGAAAGAGCACTCGATATCAATCACTTGAAATCGATATCGACCAAGTCCCAGAAATCGAGTAGAGCTGAGCCCGTCAAGCAGAAACGAAGAGGTCGAAATTGACCTGTCTGGTCGATATCGACTGGATTTCGACACGGGTTAGATGCGCTTTTTGAAACGCGGATTGCCATTCTATGAACAAGAGCCACGGATCATCCTTTGTAATTTAGATAGATTACAGCTTAGGATCATCCATTATTTGTTTTTCGACACGGGTTAGATGCGCTTTTTAAGTTATTTAGATATTTACCAAAATAAAAGATCTATCCTACTTGTTGGGATAGAGTTTAGATAAAAGATGGAAGATACTATCCTTGGATAGCAAGGATAAGTAGCCTATAAATAAAGCCCTAAGGCGCTGGTTTTTATTCATTCAATTACACATTCAATCATGCACACAATAGCAATGGAGTAGAGTTAGAGAGAAGCTTTAGGGTTTGTCGTTTGCGAGAGCCGACGTTGAGTTGTCAAGTTTCGGAGTTATTAATCGAAGTTTCCCTTTTCAATCAATGTTGTTTTCTACAATGAAGAGCGAGTAGTTTCCCAAAGCTTCTAGGGTCGAGGCGAGCCCGACGTTAGCCTTGCGTGCCTAAGGTAAGTATTCGATGTCGATATCGTTGTGTCTATATCATCTCCTACGATTCTATGTTTAGTCCTTATCGAAAGAAAAGGTATTCATGCTAACAACATGAGTTATAAACATAAAATTGGTAGAGACAATTAGGTTTATTTGCAAGAGTAATCATAAGAGTTGGTGTACAACAAAAGCTTGTCCCTCGGGTGATATAGCGCAATTGTATGTCTTATTTGCCTTATCGCATGCATTGGCTAACGTTGCGGTAAACCCTAACCCAATGAATTGCCTTTTATATACTTTATTCTCATCAAAATAATGTCTTTCTTCTGATCATTTCTCCTTATTCATCCTTATTTCTTCGGCCTTTCTTTGCCGACAAAAGCTAACATCTTTGCAGGAACCAGTCGATATCGACCTATCTAGTCGATATCGACCACCTGTATCGACTTCCATTCTTCTGAGCCAGTCAATTTCTGCTACTAACATTGATATCGACCACCCCAAGTCGATATCGACTGCCGTTTTTGTCTCTGCAGGCTTTCTGTTGCAGAAGGAATCGACAGCCAATGTCGAAATCGAGCACTTAGGTCGAGATCGAGGCTTCTGGTCGACAAAAGACGTGAGCTTTCAAGACTATCTAGGATCCCGCTGACCTGCTTCCTCGTGGATCGATCCTAACTACCCTTCCACTACAACGGGAGGAAGTTTTATAATTATTTGCATAGGCTATGATTCAGTTTGCATTTATATACTTTATATTTGTTTTCAAACTCGATTTCCTCCTATTAACAAGTTAGCGCCGTTGTTAGGGACGCAATCAATCGTGCCCTAGTAGTCTATCTCACGTTTTTATCTAGTTTTGCTTAACAGGTGTATGCGACGCGCTGATCGCCCACCTGAATTCGAAGGTATTGACGACCCTGAAAGCTATCTTTACCTTCGCGCTAGAATTCAAAGAGCCATGGTGGATCAAGCGACCCAGGCTGAGAAAATTGAGCAACTAAGGAAGCAAATCGAGGATTTAACAACTAGAGAGGTGGGACTTAAAGACCGTGCAGACAGGGAGGAGGAAGGTCGGATGCAAATAGAAGCCCAAATCAACGCCCTCCCTCAGAATGCCAAACAATACATGCACCCTGTGCTATCAGTGCCTGAATCGGCTATTCTTATCCCTCCTTCTACTTTTGAGATTAAACCTAGCTTCTTAACTGAAATTAGGCGACGTCAATTTGAAGGGAAACCTAACGATTGTCCTCTAGATCATATATCTCTATTCCTCGATTTGTGTGATACTATTGTAGATGGACAAAGCCTTCAATATGTAACACGAAAGGCTTTTCATTGGTCTCTCGTAGGGAAAGCTCTAGCATGGTTGGAGAGCCTAGCCCCCAGATCGCTCCGTACGTCGGATGAGGTCAAGGATGTCTTCCTCAACAAATTCTTCCCACCATCAAAGACTGCGATGATGCACCAGAAGTTCACGGCTTTTAAACAAAAGCCAGGCGAGTCATTGGCGCAAGCATGGGAGCGCTTTAAGGAGCTGCTGAGGTCCTACCCTATGCATGGGCAACCACCCTATGTCATCCAGGAGATCATCTACAACGCCGTGGACGTAGCAACAAATGAGAGGATTTATACCTATACCTCCTATGGGTATCTCGAGCTCCTACCACAACAAGCTTGGGATACTATAGAGAGGTTGGTCGAATTTGACAACACCTATGGGACTCCGGTGGCCTCTGACTGAAGGCCTGCCCCATCTATGCCACTCTATGAGCCCTCCAAGGAGATTGATCCCAACGTCAGAGATCAATTCATGCAAGATCAACTCAAGAGGTTGCAAAAACAACTCAAATTCCTCTCTGCCAACCAACCCTGCGCCGAATGTGGCTCCGTCAGGCATATCAATTCTAAATGCCCCCACACGAAGCAAGTACAACTAGCGGAGACTCACCAAGAGGTGCGCTACATGAGGAATCCCAATCGCCAGGGGTACCAAAACTGGGGAAATCAACCACCCCAATACAACCCCAGGGATCCTCCGCCTTATAGAGCTCTAGGCCATCCAGAGAGAGAACCGCGAAGGGATGATGTCCAACTCATCTTTGATGAGATGAAGCGGAACCATGCTGAAAATAAGGGAGCGCTCAATCACCTCAAAACCGAATGGGGGAGATGGACACTTGGAAAAGGAGCATTGAGACCCAATTGGGTCAACTGGTGGCCCAAATCCCAAAGCCACCCGGCAAACTCCCTGGACAACCAAAAGAAAATCCAAGGGGGCAAGCCGAGCACATAACCGCTATCAATCTAAGGAGTGGACGCACATTTCCCGAGCCAATGAGCGAAGGAGAAGTCGCTAGAGACGCAGTCGATGTCGACCCCCCAGTCGATATCGAGAGCCCTGTCGACGTCGAACCTACAGTCGATGTCGAGCCCAATGCAAAGAACAGAATGGAGCCAGAGAGGCACTCGATATTGAGTGACTAGTTTTATATCGACCACCCTACCGATGTCGACCCCTCTGGAAATCAACCACAACTTCAGACTCTCACGAGGTCGACCAAACCAGTCGATATCGACCACCCTGATGTCGATGTCGACCTATCCAGAAAGCAAAAATCGACTACTTCACCTCCAAAGCCATCCATAACTCTACCCTATCCTTCCAAAGCCCTGCGGGATCCAGGAGACACTAAATTCAGACGCTTCGTGAAGATGTTACAAGGTCTAAATCTCACCATACCATTCACGGAAGTGCACAATGAGATGCCTGCATATATGAGGTTCCTGAAGGACATCCTTTCCAAAAAGAGGTACATTCTAGAGATCGCCTGCGAACGCAATTCAATTGAGCTCCTTGAGAAGCGCGGCGATCCAGACAAGTTCGCGGTAATGGTAGGGGTTGGAGAGCATCAATTCAAAGCCATTTGTGATCTTGGGGATAGTGTTAGTTTGATGCCCCTATCAATATGGCAGCAAGTGGGTCTAGGAGCATTGAAGCCCATCGACATGAAGCTTTACATGGCGGACAACTCCTTTGTGAGACCAACTGGGGTTGTGGATGATGTCCCTGTCAAAGTGGGAAAGTTCTTCATACCCACGGACTTCATCATGTTGGACATGTCGGAGGATCCTATTGTGCCTATCATCCTTGGTAGGCCATTCTTAGCAACATCAGATGCCAACATCAATGTGAGGAATGGCACCCTTACATTCACAATCGGCAACGAAGTCATGGAGTTTTGCATCAACCCTACAATGAGCGAAACAAAGCAGCTGGAACAAGTTGTCCTCTCACCGGCTAAGGAGAAGCTTCGCAAGTTTTTATTGGCGAGGACGGAGACAGCAAGGAGAGTCGACATCGAATGGAACCAGTCGATATCGACTAAAACACTCGAAATCGACCATACCAACTCGATATCGAGTGAGCTAGATGATTGCCATGAGCTTAAGTATGAGGTCCCTGACATCGACATCGACCATCACTTGTCGACATCGACTACTGAAGTCGAAATCGACCATCCTTTGTCAAAATCAACTGGCCCTCAGCCCGAAGATCGTAGTTTCGGGCCCGAACAGGTAAGCCCAGGTATTATCCCTAACCCTCCTTCGTCCATTATTGATAATTAAACTAATGGGAGGGTCATAGCTCCATGGTTTGCCCATCTTGCAAAAGTTAGGTAAAGGAAGAGCATAAAAGAATTCAATAAAGAGCCTAACAAGGAAGAATCCTTGGTTGCCGAACTTAGCTACTATCAAAAGGATCTAGATAATCCAGGAGAAGACACAAGATTGAAGGGTCCCTACCTTAAGGGTTCATGAAGTATTGACGGAGAAGTCGGCCTAGCGACTCAAAAATCTAGAGCTTGTAACTAAAACTTTGATTTTTTTCATAGATGGTTTTTAGGGTTTTGAATTTTATCTATTATTCAGACAAAGATTTCAGGTTGCCAAGCAAAAGGAACGACGAAGAAGAGAAGAAGCTTCTTTAGAGGCAGTCGAAATCGACAAGGCTAGTCGAAATCGACCACCCTAGGGTTGAGCCACCTCCTGGAGTCGACATTGAGGACTCATGAGCGAAACCCAGCAATCGATATTGACCAAGCTAGTTGATATCGACCATAATCTAGCAGCCCTCGACTTCACCTTCTTCCTCGACTTCGACAGATGCAGTCGACATCGACCACTGTACTCGACATCGACTACTGGCATCGACCAACCTGAAATCCACCTGAATCTGCAGGTTGCACTGTGAGTTTCTCTCTGCCCTTGTTTTTCTTTTAATACAGTGAGGACACTATATATTTTAAGTCTGGGGTGGGGTAGAAACATGTCTTATGGCCATAACTTGGTTTTCTTCTTCGCATTGCATTCATATATAAGCTTTTATTCTTAGTTTTACTTTTATAAAAAATGTCAAAAAATCCAAAAAAGGTAAAAAATGACAAAAATACAAACAAAAAATGCATGTTTACTCTCTTAAGTTTGTTTTTAAACCCCACTTAGACGTCCAATGATAAGAACTCAATAGCTGACTTGATCATGTAAATCCTATGGCATATTTGGATGGTTTAGCCTAAGTCCTTAAAAATGGTTTTTATGTAGATAGTGAACTTATGATGAAATTGAGCACATATGATCCTAGGCTAAAAAGCAAATCCAAAAAAAATTGTCCTTGTGAGAATTTTGGCCTATAGGGAGAACATTAAAAATCCCTCTGCTTTCTTGAGAGTATTTACTCTTCCTATGCATCTCTAAATGTTTTGATACTTATTCAATGCCAATGCATATATATGTTTGTGTTTAAGAGATTTAAATGATGGAGGCATCTTTTAAGCCATATTTATCCTCTCTTTACCTACCCTGCATTATCTCTGCTTGAAGCCAGAATACTAGTCTGAGCCTTATATTGCAAAGTCCACAAAATTATCCCTAGCCGAACTGAGCCTGACCCCCATTTGGGAATTGAGACTTAGATTGGTTAGAATAATGCATTGTGGAAAGAAAAGTGTATATTGTCTAGTTTTGAGCAAAAGAAAATTATGGGATGGTACATATTTGCATCTTGTCATATTTTGTAAAAGGATTTTTGGCTCACCATATAAATGCACATTTTCATATTTATTTATTCATTTTCGTGGAAAAAAAAAACCGAAAAAAAAAAGAAAAAAATGTTGTTACATAGTGCATGAGCCAAATTATTCCTTAGTTCTTTATTTATTTCAGACAAGGTCTATATTTTTTAGAGAATATTAAGGGTTTGAAAGAAGGGTTGATGAGGATTATGGAAGATGAGTTTGGAAAGTGCAACATTGAAGAGATATGGTTTGGATATAGTAGTGTTGAGGTGTAGGAGTCTTGATTCCCGAATTTTATGAGCACCACATAGCCAAATAATTCCATACCCTTTATTTCTTACCAAGCCCCATTACAACCCCGCCGAATGGAGTCTTCTTTGAAGTCTTCCATTGAGCGAAAGTCCTCCTGATGGTTCTTATTGCATTTAGATGATTGGTTGCGAAGTGGATTCTTATAAATTGCAATGTTTATGAGTTTGTATATGGAATTGAGTTGAGAGTTGATCTTCATAGCCTAAACACATGAGAGTTGAGTGCAAACACATTATCCCTGTGAGGATGGATCAAAATTGCATATGCATATGGATCGCTCAAATATGTGCTATGACGTTAAATTGACTTGCTTTGCTTTGCTACCACTTATGATTTTGCTTTTGACAAGGGAGAAGACGTTAAGGGTGTGTTGTAGGTGTTGGTTATTGCTTGAGGACAAAGAAGTCTAAGTATGGGATGTTTTGATGTACATATTTAGTACCCTTTTTATTGCATCTTTTGACTTCATGTTCATTCGATTCCTAAAATAAAGGTTGGAAATAATGCAAATTTGTGTAGAATGAGCTAACGTGCAATAAATAGAATCTGCACAAGTTTTTATCTAATTATGTAGGAATTTGAGCGAAATCGGAGACAAAACGAAGAAACCAAGGAAAGCAGAGAAGAGGTCGATTTCGACCTATCTAGTCGATATCGACTACAGACATCGACACAAGCTCTGAGTGTCGACACAGACCAATAACACCAGCAAAAGAAGAGCACTCGATATCGATCACCTGACATCGATATCGACCAAGTCCCAGAAATCGAGGAGAGCTGAGCCCGTCGAGCAGAAACGAAGAGGTCGAAATCGACCTGTACGGTAGATATCGACTGGATTTAGACACGGGTTGGATGCGCTTTTCGAGACACGGATTTCCATTCTATCAACAAGAGTCACGGCTTATCCTTTGTAATTTAGATAGATTGCAGCTTAGGATTATTTGTTTTTTACCTTAAAGGTATATTAAGTTATTTAGATATTTACCAAAATAAAAGATCTATCCTACTTGTTGGGATATAGTTTAGATAAAAGATAGAAGATACTATCCCTGGATAGCAAATATTAGTAGCCTATAAATAAAGCCCTAGGAGGCTGGTTTTTATTCATTCAATTACACATTCAATCATACACACAATAGCAGAGTAGAGTTAAAGAGAAGCTTTAGGGTTTGGCGTTTGCAAGAGCCGACGTTGAGTTATAATGTTTCAGAGTTATTAATGCAAGTTTCCCTTTTTAATCAATGTTGTTTCCTACAATGAAGAGCGAGTAGTTTCCCAAAGCTTCTAGGGTCGGGGTGAGCCTGACGTTAGCCTTGCGTGCCTGAGGTAAGTATCTGATGTCGATATCGTTGTGTCTATATCATCTCCTACGATTCTATGTTTACTCCTTATCGAAAGAAAAGGGATTCATGCTAACAACTTGAGTTATAAACATAAAATTGGTAGATACAATTAGGTTTATTTGCAAGAGTAATCCAAAGAGTTGGTGTACAGCGAAAGCTTGTCCCTCGGGTGATATAGCGCAATTGTCCGTCTTATTTGCCTTATCGCATGCATTGGTTAACGTTGTGGTAAACCCTAACCCTAGGAGTTGCCTTTTATATACTTTATTCTCATCAAAATACTGTCTTTCTTCTTATCATTGCTCCTTATTAATCCTTATTTCTTCAGCCTTTCTTTGGCGACAAAAGTTAACATCTTTGCAGGAACTAGTCGATATCGACCACCTGTGTCGAATGGCAGTCTTCTGAGCCAGTCGATTTCTGCCACTAACATCGATATCGACCACCCCTAGTCAATATCGACTGTCGTTCTTGTCTCTGCAGGTTTTCTGTTGCAGAAGGAATCGACAGCCAAGGTCGAAATCGAGAAATTAGGTCGAGATCGAGGCTTCTGGTTGATAAAAGATGTGAGCTTTCAAGACTATCTAGAATCCCGCTGACCTGCTTCCTCGTGGATCGATCCTTACTACCCTTCCAATACAAAGGAAGGAAGTCTTGTAATTATTTGGATAGGCTAGGATTCAGTTTGCATTTATATACTTTATATTTGTTTTCAAACTCGATTTCCTCTTATTAATAATTTCTATCCATTCTATGTTTGATTGATTCAATATCTTTGCTCTTCAATTAATTGATTTCATATATTCCCTCTTGATTAGCTACCTTGACGGAATTTGCTCTCTTGCTAAGGTTTAATTATTTCTTGCGATTTGATTGAATCTAAGTAGCAACCACAATCA
Source organism: Persicaria maculosa (assembly GCA_963922045.1). NCBI lineage: Eukaryota > Viridiplantae > Streptophyta > Magnoliopsida > Caryophyllales > Polygonaceae > Persicaria > Persicaria maculosa. The sequence continues at coordinate 19,087,399 of OY998265.1, read as the reverse complement.
ATCGATCTCGTGAAAGTATCGATTGGGCATGTGTGGGATATTGACAATCGTGCTATATTGATTGTATACGATTAGGGTTAGGGAGTTGCGCCTCTATTTCTAATTGTTTATGGTATTAATATTATGTTATTGCCAAAGCTTTGGAGTGATCCAAGGTTTGATTAATTAAATGAGGATAAATAGAGTAGAGTCAAGGATCAATGACCTAACCATTGTTGATGAATTACAAGTGAAACTATCGCATTACTACTCCCTCCGTTTTAAAATATAAGTCCATTGACTTTTTACATGCTTTTTAAGGAGTTAAAAACTATATAAAATAATATTTTTTATTAATTTTTTTAACTAGTCTTATATATTACTAATAAGTATATAGTTATGTAAAAAATTAAAAAAATATATTATTTTATATAGTTTTTAACTCCTTAAAAAATGTGTTAAAAGTCAATGAACTTATATTTCAAAACGGAAAGAGTATTGATTAACACAATTCACCATTACTACTTTTGCCATATTCAATTGTCCTTTTACTCAATTATAATTCGATCTCATTCCCTTTGTTAGCAATTTCGGTAGATAGGGAAGGTCTTCTTCCTGTGGATCTATATCCGGACTTACCACATCTACGGAATAATAGGTTCAGGTTATTATTACTTTTGGGTGAGGTAAAGCACACGACACTCTACCTCACACCACGCGTGCACTTTTGGCACGGATGTGCACACAAGACTCCAAGGAGAATAATCTTTAGAAATCGCGTGCACTTTTGGCACGGATGTGCACAGAAGCGTCCAAGGAGAATAAACTTTAGCAATCGCATGCACTTTAGGCATGGATGTGCACACAAGCCTCCAAGGAGAATAAACGGTCACACCACTCCAAACCACACCACAGGTTGTGTCTCCTCATAACAATAGATATCACTCAAAACATCTCCATTTTCCTCAGGACCCGGATGCATCACCGTCACCAAAAAGTGAGAGTCCCCTTCATATTCAAATGTCAAGCACGACCCAACTATCAAATCATTACCCACCATGAATTCCCTCCAACCTTCAGACAACGAAAACCAATCACCAGCATCTCTTTCAACCATCACTAAGAACTCTTGATTCCCGCAAGAACACAAGTAAATCTGATCTATAACATCCTCACCATACTCCACGTACACATATGGCAGGGGCTACATAACAAATAAGAAATTAGCAACAACCACATAAAAATTATGTTAAGCACATGTTCTGATAAACATACAAGTCAGTTAAGACAACTTTCACCGAGTATTATCCACAAGAAAACAACAAGTGGAAAAGTAATGATGCTCGTAGTATAACTACGCGGCAACACATCCCCCGAAGCCATATCGAAACTCGGCATCTTATTTCACAAAACAAAGTTTGTTAATGATTACATTCTCTTTTAACCCTCTGCTATTTATAGAAAACATACAACCATTTAAAGAAACCGACTCCACAACAACAAGATCATGCTTGTACTGACTACAAAGTCATTGTCATGCTGCAATACCTGTTTTCTCTTAAAACATAGACACGTTTCACCACGACAGAAACATGCTTCACCGGCTTAAAAATCAACACTATCAACCTAATCACCTTCAAAGACATTAGCAATACCTCATGCCTCGAGTTTAACATTACAAACCCTTCTTTTATATTGTCTCACAATTCACTTCGTAAATTGCTCCACAAAAGGAGATAAGCAAGGGTTGGGTAATCAGAGAACAAAATCACGAAAGTGATCGGAAAAACCAAAAAGGTATCAAGTAAAAATAACATCACGAGAGGCATAATTACATACAAAAATAATTGTTCGCAAATCATACCAAAATACACTCGAGGTAAAGATGTTCGTAAAATATCCAAACAAATTGTTCTAATAAAATAATCAAACAAAAGAAACGTTCAGGCATCGGTTAGGAGATTGGCTTCTTGCTAATCATGAACCGAGTGAGCAAGAGATTGAGGGGCTAGGCCACGCTGAGGATCGAGGAGCGCCCAGTTACTTGGAATGACACTGGGCTCAAACACCTTCACATAATCGTCAAGATGAGAGAAACGGTTGACGCTCTGAACGATTCCACAATACATCCCCTGATAATAAGCCTCGGCTAGACAATTGTACATAATTTTATCTCCTTCTTTTTCAAGAAAATCATTCAATCAGTTATGTCCCCATTCCATGGAAAAATACTAGTGAAGTGTTAAGCAGGAGGAATGTCGAGTATATCAAATACAAATATAAAGATATGTAAATGCGAATCGACTCCTAGCCTATGCAAATAATTACAAGACTTCCTCCCGTTGTAGTGAAAGGGTAGTCAGGATCGATCCACGAGGAGGCGTGTCAGCGGGATCCTAGTAGCGTCGGAAATCTCACGTCTTGCGTCGACGAGAAGCCTTGATTTTGACCTTGGAGCTCGATGTCGACCTCTAACTCAGTGGTCGATATCGACGTCTGTGGTCAATATCGATGTCTTCTCCTGCAAAGTTGTTAGCTTTTGTCGGCAAAGAAAGGCTGAAGAGTTTAGAATGATTGAAGATGCGATGAACAGAAATAAAACAGGGATTTTGATGAATTAACTTATATAAAAGGCAACTCCTAGGATAAGGGTTTACCACAACGTTAATCAATGCATGCGACGAGATAAATAAGACGGACAATTGTGCTATTTCACCCGAGGGACAAGCTTTCGCTGTACGCCAACTCTTAGGATTACTCTTGCAAATAAACCTAATTGTCTCTACAAATTTTATGTTTATAACTCAAGTTGTTAGCATGAATCCCTTTCCTTTCGATTAGGACTAAACATAGAATCGTAGGAGATGATATAGACACAACGATATCAACATCTAACACTTACCTCAAGCACGCATGGCTAACGTCGGGCTCACCCCGACCCTAAGAGCTTTGGGGAACTACTCAAACATGTTTAATGTAGACATGCTTTGAATTGAAATAACTTGCATAAATGGAAAACTTTGAATCTTTACAATCTCAACGCCAACTTTCGTAAGCGATTGAAACTTTAAAGCTCAAAACTAAAACTCTAACTTTCTATTGCCTATTGCTATTGTCTTTCTTGCTTGGATCCTTCTAACAAACCAACCCCTAGGGCTTTATTTATAGGCTACTAATCCTTGCTATCCAAGGATTGTAACTTCTATCTAAACTATGAACTCTATCCAAACAATTAGGATAGGTCTTTTATTTTGATAAAACTTTAAACAACTTGATAAAACATAAAGGTAAAAATAAATCTCAGCTGCTAACTATGTAAAAGTACAAGATAATCCATGGCCTTGAGGATAGAATTCATAATCCGAGTCTCGAAATCGGATCTATCTTCTGTCGAGATAAGGTCGATATCGACCTCTGTGGTCGATATCGAGGTATGTATTTCGGCTTGACTTGTTCTTCTCCATCGATGTCTATGTTGAGGTCGATATCGATGTCGAAGGTCGATATCGATGTTGAAGGTCGATATCTATGTTGAAGGTTGATATCTACCTCTCCTCAGCTTCACTTGGCTTCTTCGTTTTGACTACGATTTCAATCCAATTCCTGCATATTCAAACCAAAACTTGTGTAGACTCTACCTTATGCACGTTAGCTCATTCTACACAAATTCCTCTTGTTTTCAACCTTTGTTTAAGGAATCGAATGAAATATGAAGTCAAAAGATGCAATAAAAAGAGGTACAAATATGTACATTAAAACACCCCATACTTAGACTTGCTTGTCCTCAAGCAATAACCAAGCAATAACCAACACCTACAACACACCCTTCAAGTCTTCGCCCTTGTCAAAAGCAACATCATAAGCGGTAGCAAAGCAAAGCAAGTGAATTTAATGTCATAGCACATATTTAGGCGATCCATAGGCTAAATAAGTACTAAAAATTTAAATAAGTACTAAAAAATATGTGCATTTATATGGTGAGCCAAAAATCCTTTTACAAAATATGACAAAATGTAAATATGCACCAATCCATAATTTCCTTGCTCAAAACTGGACAATATGCGCTTTTCTTTCCAAGAGGCATTAGTCCAGCCAATCTAAGTCTCGATTCCCAAATGGGGGTCAGGCTCAATTCGGCTAGGAATAATTTTGTGGAGTTTGTAATTTCAAGCTCAAGCTAATTTTCCGGTTTGAAGCAGGGATAATGCAGGGTAGGTAAAGAGAGGATAAAAATGGCTTAAAAGATGCCTCCATCATTTAATTCTCGTAAACATAAACATATATATGCATTGGCTTTGAATAACTATCACAACATTTAGAGATGCATAGGAAGAGTAAATTCACTCAAGAAAGCGGAGGGATTTTTGATGTTCTCCCTATAGGCCAAAATTCTCACAAGGATAATTTTTTGTTGGATTTGCTTTTTAGCCTAGGATCATATGTGCTCAATTTCATCACAAGTTCACAATCTACATAAAAAATTTAAGGACTTAGGCTAAACCATCCAAATATGCCATAGGATTTACATGATCAAGTCAACTATTGAGTTTTCATCATAGGACATCTAAGTAGGGTTTAAAAACAAACTTAAGAAGTAAACATGCATTTTTTTGTATTTTTGACCTTTTTCTATTTTTTTTGGATTTTTTGACGTTTTATAAAAGTAAAACTAAGAACAAAAATTTAAACATGCATGCAATGCGAAGAAGAAAACCAAGTTATGACCATAAGACATGTTTTTCCCCCACCTCATACTTAAAATATACAGTGTCCTCACTGTATTAAAAAGAAGAACAAGGGTAGAGAGAAACTCACAGCGCGACCTGCGGATTCAGGTCGATTTCAAGGTTAGGTCGATGCCAGAAGTTGATATCTATGTCAATGGTCGATGTCGACTGCATCTATCGAAGTCGAGGAAGAAAATGAAGACAAGGGCTACCTGATGATGGTCGATATCGATGATTATGGTCGATATCGACCTCTGCTTTTCAATCCTGAGTCCTCGATGTCGACTCCAGGAGATGGTTTGACCCTGGGGGGTCGATTTCGACTGGCCTGGTCGATTTCGACTGCCTCTGCAGAAGCTTCTTTTCTTCTTCGTCGTTTCTTTTTGCTTAGAAACCTGAAATCTTTGTTAGAAATATAGATAAAGCCACGAATTATCACAGTTTTAAAAGTTCAAAATCCAAAATTTAAAACCCTAAAAACCATCTATGCGAAAAATTTTAAGGTTTTATGTACATGCACTAGAGTTTTGAGTCGCTAGGCCGACTTCTCCGTCAATTCTTCACGACCCTTTTATGTAGGGACCCTTCGAGCTTGAGCCTTCTCCTGGATCATCTAGGTCCTTTTGGTAGTAGCTAAGTTCGACGACCAAGGCTTCTTTATTGTTAGGTTCTTCTTTGGGCGCTTTCCTTCTCTTTCTTGACCTAACTTTTGCAATATAGGCAAACCATGGAGCTTTGACCCTCTCATTAGTTGAATTATCAATAATTGGCTTAATTGATTTATCAATAAGGGACAGAGGATGGTTAGAAGTCATACCTGGGCTTACCTGTTTGGGCCCGAAACAGAAATCTTCGGGCTGAGGGGTGGTCGATTTCGACCAAGGTGGGTGGATTTCGAGTTCTCTGGTCGACATCGATATGTGGGGGTCGATATCGACCTCTATGACCCCATACTTAAGCTCCAGGAAACAATCTGGCATACTCAATTTCAACCTAGGGGGGTCGATTTCGATGTCTTTAGTCGATATCGACTAGTTGCAGCCGATGTCGACCCTGCTTGCTGTTTCCGTCCTCGCCAACAAAAATTTTATAAGCTTCTCCTTAGCCGGCGAGAGGATAACTTGCTCCAGATGCTTCGTTTCGCTCATGGTTGGGTTGAAAGAGAATTCTATCGCTTCGTTCCCTATAGTAAAGGTTAGTAGTCCTCGACGTACATTGATATTGGCATCAGCAGTAGCTAAGAAAGGCCTACCAAGGATAATAGGCACTACAGGGTCTTCAGGCATCTCCAATACAATGAAATCAGTAGGCACAAAGAACTTACCTACCTTTACTGGAATGTCATCAACTATACATGTGGGCTTGACGAATGAATTGTCAGCCATATAGAGTTTCATGTCCACAGGTTCAAGTGCCCCAATGTTTACCTTTTGCCAAATGGAGAGAGGCATGAGACTTACGCTTGCCCCTAGGTCACATAGGGCTTTGTAGCGATGTTGGCCAAGTCCCACGGTGATTGCAAACTTCCTTGGATCACTCCTCTTCTCAAGGAAGTCCATCTTTGACCATTCCTCTGCGATCTCTGCCATGGATCTCTTCTTGTTAAGGATGTCTTTGAGGAATCGAACATAGGCGGGCATCTCGCTTAGGGCTTCTGTAAGAGGAATGGTAACATTAAGACCTTGAAGAATTTTTACAAAGTGCCTAAACTTACCTTTGGTGGGATCCTCCAATGCTTTGGATGGGAATGGCAACGTCTTCTTTGGCAGAGAGGCCAAAACGGTGGTCGGAGGGGCCTGCTGGACATCGACATCGACTGGGACGTGGTCGGTATTGACCGGGATGGTCGATATCGACCTCTGTTGTGGCTCTGATGGCTCTGCAGTGGCCTCGACGTCGACCTAGGTGTCGACCTGGGGGTCTATATCGACGTCCTCCTCGACGTCGACTGGGCTGTCGATGTCGACTGGATCTGCTGCGTTCTCCGATTTCGTTCGTGGCTTTTGTACTTTGTTGCCACTCTCTAATTGCATGGCTGTGACATGGCCCGTCCCGGATTGCCCCTTAGGATTGATGGTTGGTTACCCAGGGAATGTTCTGGACGGTCTAGGGATTTGTGCCACCAATTGACCCAGTTGGGTCTCTACGTTCTTTTTCCAAATATCCATCTCCCCAATCCTTGTGGTAAGGTGATTGAGTTGAGAATGGATAGCATTGTTGGATTGATCATTCTTAGCCTAATTCCGCCTGATTTCATCCAGCACAAGTTGAAGATCATCCTTTCGTTGGTCCCTCTCCGGGTGCCCATGAGCTCTATAAGGCAGGGGGTACCTAGGGTTAACTGGGTACCCGATGGTGGTGTGCCACTGCGATCCGCATTCAATGCAATCTTGGTTCACTGAAAGGAACCCCCACTTGCTTTTGGAGCTTTCGAAGTTGATCTCTATGGAATTGCTCCTTCACGTCTGGATCTATTACCTTGGAGGGTTCATATAAGGGCATAGATGGGGCAGGCCTCGACAATGATGATGTGTCGGAAGCCTCAAGAGTCCCATATGTGTTGTCGAACTCCACCAACCTCTCTATGGTTTCACAAGCCTCTTGTGGAGCGAGTTCAAGGTAGCCATAGGTGGTATAGGTGTTGATCCTCTCCTTGGTTGCAGCATCAAGAGCATTGTAGATAATCTCCTGAATTACGTACGGTGGTTGGCCATGCGTCAGGCATGATCGTAGTAGGTCCTTAAACCTTTCCCAAACAGTCGCTAGAGCCTCACCAGGCTTTTGTTTGAAAGCCGTGATTTTCTGTCGGATCAACGCCGTCTTAGAAGGAGGGAAGAACTTGTTGAGGAATGCGTCCTTGACTTCATTCCAGGTGCGTAGCGATCTTGGGGCTAAGCTCTCCAACCACTACAATGCTTTTCCTTTAAGAGACCAACGAAAAGCTTTTAGTTGGACATATTCAAGACTCTGTCCATCAGCAATAGTATCACAGAGGTCTAAGAAGGTTGAAATATGTTCCATAGGGCATTCATTAGGTTTTCCTTCATATTGATGCCTTCTTATTTCAGTAAGGAAGTTAGGTTTAATTTCAAAATTAGAGGTAGGGATAAGAATCGCCGATTCCGGAACTGTGAGCGTGGGGTGCATATATTGCTTGGCGTTCCGAGGGAGGGCATTGATTTGGGCTTCTATTTGCCTTCGGCCTTCCTCCTCCCTATACGCGTGCTCCTTAAGTGCCGCCTCTCTAGTTGTTAGGTCCTCCACCTGCTTCCTTAGATGCTCAATCAACTCATCCTGGTTTGCGTTGTCTGCCGTGATTCTTTGAGCTTGGGCTCTTAGGTGGAAATAGCGCTCAGGGTCATCTACTTCTTCAAATTCAGGTGGGCGATCAGCGCGTCGCATACACCTGCAAAACCAAACTAGGTAGAGACGTGAAATTGGCGCCGTTGCCTCCCCGGCAACGGCGCCAATTTCTTAAGCAGGAGGAACATCAAATATCTCAAATACAAATATAAAGATATGTAAATACGAATCGACTCCTAGCCTATGCAAATAATTACAAGACTTCCTCCCGTTGTAGTGGAAGGGTAGTCAGGATCGATCCACGAGGAGGCGTGTTAGCGGGATCCTAGTAGCGTTAGAAATCTCATGTCTTGCGTCGACTAGAAGCCTCGATTTTGACCTTGGAGCTCGATGTCGACCTCGGCTGTCGATCCTTTCTGCAACAGAAGACATGCAGAGACAAAAACAAGCAGTCAATATCGACAGGGGAAGGTCGATATCGATGTTAGCGGAGGGAATCAACTGGCTTAAAAGACTTTCAGTCGACACAGGTGGTCGATATCGACGTTGAAGGGTCGATATCGATGTTCAGTAACTTAGCAGTGATGCTCGTCGTCGACTCAGAAAACTGTCGACGAACTCAGTGGTCGATATCGACGTTTGTGGTCGATATCGATGTCTTCTCCTGCAAAGTTGTTAGCTTTTGTCGGCAAAGAAAGGCCGAAGACTTTAGGATGAATGAAGATGCGATGAACAGAAATAAAACAGAGATTTTGATGAATTAACTTATATAAATAGCAACTCCTAGGATTAGGGTTTACCACAACGTTAATCAATGCATGTGACAAGATAAATAAGACAGACAATTGTGCTATTTCACCCGAGGGACAAGCTTTCGCTGTACACCAACTCTTAGGATTACTCTTGCAAATAAACCTAATTGTCTCTACAAATTTTATGTTTATAACTCAAGTTGTTAGCATGAATCCCTTTTCTTTCGATTAGGACTAAACATAGAATCGTAGGAGATGATATAGACAGAACGATATCAACATCTAACACTTACCTCAAGCACACATGGCTAACGTCGGGCTCACCCCGACCCTAAGAGCTTTGGGGGACTACTCACACATGTTTAATGTAGACATGCTTTGAATTGAAATAACTTGCATAAATGGAAAACTTTGAATCTTTACAATCTCAACGCCAACTTTCGTAAGCGATTGAAACTTTAAAGCTCAAAACTAAAACTCTAACTTTCTATTGCCTATTGCTATTGTCTTTCTTGCTTGGATCCTTCTAACAAACCAGCCCCTAGGGCTTTATTTATAGGCTACTAATCCTTGCTATCCAAGGATTGTAACTTCTATCTAAACTATGAACTCTATCCAAAGAATTAGGATAGGTCTTTTATTTTGATAAAACTTTAAACAACTTGATAAAACTTAAAGGTAAAGATAAATCTCAGCTGCTAACTATCTAAAAGTACAAGATAATCCGTGGCCTTGAGGATAGAATTCATAATTCGAGTCTCGAAATCGAATCTATCTTCTGTCGAGATAAGGTCAATATCGACCACAGAGGTCGATATCGAGGTATGTATTTCGGCTCGACTTGTTCTTCTCCATCGATGTCTATGTTGAGGTCGATATCGATGTCGAAAGTCGATATCGATGTTGAAGGTCGATATCTATGTTGAAGGTCGATATCTACCTCTGCTCAGCTTCACTTGGCTTCTTCGTTTTGACTCCGATTTCAATCCAATTCCTGCATATTCAAACCAAAATTTGTGCAGACTCTACCTTATGCACGTTAGCTCATTCTACACAAATTCCTCTTGTTTTCAACCTTTGTTTGAGGAATCGAATGAAATATGAAGTCAAAAGATGCAATAAAAAGAGGTACAAATATGTACATCATGAAGCGTTGCCTTAGTTAAAATAACATCATCAGAAGATGTGTAGCCTTCGAGCTCCCCTTTTATCATTGCCAACTCTTCGTAGGTCTTTTTCGAATCATCCTCAAGTTCATAAACATGCAATTCCAATCTCCTTTTAAAAGCTTTACACTCGCAATTCTTCTCTTTCAACAAGGAAACCTCCACTCGCGATAAGTCCAATTGGCCCTTCACCCCTTCCACCTCTTGTTCGCTTTTCTGCAAAGCTTCCTTTAAACTCTTTATCGTAACCTTCTGCACCTCGGCATCCTTCAGTTTCTCTAAACAGGTGCTAAATGATGTGTACACAAAGCGCCATATTTTCTATGCACATTTAAGTCCATTTTATCATTCATTCGCATGCATATTAGTGTGGAATACATGAGATTAGTGAAGTGTATGCTTTATTGTCAAATATATGGGTCTGCACGAGTTTCTATGTGATTTTGCAGAAAACAAGATGAAAATGGACAGATTTGGAAGAGCAGAAAAAGAACTCGAAGTCTTCTGAAGAGGTCGAAATCGACTGGAGAACCTCGACATCGAGTACAGCAGAGAGGCAGGAATCGAGCAAAAGGGAAAACAAAGCATGTCGACACAGACAAGGTCGATATCGATGTTCCATGGTCGATATCGAGTGCCTAGATCGAGCTAAATGATAGAAGTCGAGTGTCAATCCTGGTAGAAGAACGAGAGCTCGAGATAAAGTTAAACCGAGGTCGATATCGATGTCTAACGTCGATATCGATGTTGTCCAGCAGAGAAGTCCGACTCAGATTTTGATAGAATTCTATTCGAAGCTTGCACGTCTATCCTAAAGTCAAGATTTCCTATCATCTATTGTGCTAGATGAAATCAGGCGAAATCAGACTAAGAATGATCAATCCAACAATGCAATCCATTCTCAACACAATCACCTTACCACAAGGATTGGGGAGATGGATATTTGGAAAAAGAATGTAGAGACCCAACTGGGTCAATCGGCGGCACAAATCCCTATACCGTCCGGAACGTTCCCTGGACAACCAACTACAAATCCTAAGGGGAAATTCAGGACGGGGCATGTCGCAGCCATGCAACTGAGGAGTGGCAACAAGGTACAAAAGCCACGAACGGAAGCGGAGGAGAAAGCAGCAGATCCAGTCGATGTCGAGCCAGAGGTCGATATCGACCACCAGGTCAATATCGACCACCAGGTCGACCCACTGGTCGACGTCGATGTCACTGCAGAGCCTCTGGAGCCACAACAGAGGTCGACATCGACCATCCCGGTCGACATCAACCATCCCGGTCGATATCGACCAAGTCCCTGTCGACATCGATGTCCAGCAGGCCCCTCCGACAACCATTTTGGCCCCTCCGCCAAAGAAGACGTTGCCATTCCCATCCGAAGCATTGGAGGATCCCACCAAAGGTAAGTTTAGGCGCTTTGTAAAGATTCTTCAAGGTCTTAACGTTACCATTCCTCTTACATAAGCCCTAAGCAAGATGCCCGCCTATGTGCGATTCCTCAAAGACATCCTTAGCAAGAAGAGATCCATGGCAGAGATCGCAGAGGAGTGCTTAAAGATGGACTTCCCTGAGAAGAGGAGTGATCTAGGGAAGTTTGCAATCATCGTGGGGCTTGGCTAACATCGCTACAAGGCCCTATGTGACCTAGGGGCAAGCGTAAGTCTTATGCCTCGTTCTATTTGGCAAAGAGTGAACATTGGAGCACTTGAACCTGTGGATATGAAGCTTTATATGGCCGATAACTCATTCGTCAGGCCCACTAGTATAGTTGATGACGTTCCGGTAAAGGTAGGTAAGTTCTTTGTGCCTACTGATTTCATTGTATTGGAGATGCCTGAAAATCCTGTAGTACCTATTATCCTTGGTAGGCCTTTCTTAGCTACTGCTAGCTTCAGAATCAAGTTATTAGTGCACATTTGCGCACATGCATCTTCACTTAACTTTTCCGGGCACTGAAATCTCAAACTTCTCCACCTCACGATAAAGTCATTTGCAAACTCATTTGCCTTTCGTGAGCATTAGCAAGATCCATGATGGAAACTTTGGCTTTTGAACTGACAAACTGAGCCGAAAACTTCTTTTGTAAATCATCCCAAGTGTGGATAGACTCCGGTTGCAATTGTGTATACCATGTGAATGCAGATCCTCTTAAAGATTGGACAAACTGCCTTATTAATAATTGATCGCTTAAAGCAGTTTCTCCACATACGGAGTAAAAGTGAGCTAGATGCTCATGAGGCGAACCATGAATACCATCAAATTTATCAAAATTTGGTCTTTGATAGTTTGGAGGTAAAGGAATTGTGTCAATATGCGCACGGTATGACTTTCTATAGTCAATCACCGGCGGACTTTGCAAGATCTTTAAATCTCGAATTCCATGAGCGATTAACTCCTTTATCTCTTGGGGACAAATGGAGGAGCCACTTTCTTCTCGCCTCGGCTGCTCTTGCCTATTTTCATAATTTTGTTGTTGCATTTGAGCCATGAGGTGTTGTATTTGAGCATCCCTTTCTTTCAATTTTTCTACAACTCCTAAAATTGTTCCTCGACCATTGTAGCTCCAGTGACTAACACTACCATACTTTCAACTTCCTCCTCAGACCCTTCATTAGATCCGACACAACTATAAACTACCAACGGCAATTCATCTTCGTGGAACAAAGAATTTGAATCTCTATATAAGGGAGAATTTTGCTTCCTCTCTCGAACGACTTGTGGACTTAAAGAGCGAGTTATCTGGCAACAAGAGGATTTCGGGTATGAAAATAAATATAAAATCTAAACTCAAACCGATCTCCAAGCCTTCTCAAATAAATTACAAGAAACCCTCCCGATGTAGTGGTAGGGTATTCAGGATCGATCCACGAGGAGGTGTGTCAGCGGATCCTAAGCTTGCAACCACGTTCTATTTCGACTCAGCAGATCACTCGATATCAGGTGATACAGTCGATATCGACTATAGTTCAGTCGATTTCCAATAAACTCTTTGCAAAACATACACAAACAGTCGACGTCGAGTAGAACACTCGATATCGAGTCAGTCACTCGATATCGACTACAGCAGTCGAAATCGAGTCTTTAGCAGAAAGCTTAAAACGTAACCAATTAGTCGGAAAAGTATCCGAAGAATATAAGAATGATTTAGGAAAGATGAACAGAATAAATTCGTAGATTTGTATAAAACTCAATAAACTAAAAACCTCCAAGATCGGGGATCATGCCACAACGATAACCATATAAGCCTATGTCAAATTCATGAAAGATTATGCCTTTTCATCAAATAACTTTCATTACTAACAATTAGGTAATTTAGAGGCTCTCACATAAACCCTAAGTGTTACTATCCCAATTTCATAATTAATCCAAATTCACAATAAGATTTTTTTCGCTTCAATAATGCAAATGAGGATCACCTACTACTTTTGTAGAAGAATCATGCATATAGGATAGAAGACGAAAATTGCATAAAAATCATACCTTTGATGCATTAACTTACATGGCTATCGTCGGGCTCACCCCGACCCTAGATGTGAGGGAACTACTCGCACTTCATAGCCATAGATATCATCATAATCATTGGAAAATAACAAACTTAAATTAAGGACGTCGAGATATTAAAACCGAACAAAGCAAAATCCCACTCTCGCTTTCTCTCCCTTCACTTGGCCTTCTCTCTCTTTCTCTATACCTAAACTGAATTGTAAAAGTGTTTTCTTCGATATTGGATGAATGAATCTCACCCTAATGGCTCTAATTATAGATTTCAAACCTTATTATCCAAGGAAAAGAAAATCTCTCTTATTCCTAAGTTAAAAATTGCTAAAGTAAATAAATAAAATCTCTTTAGGTAAATATGGAATTCACCCTAAAGGATAGATATTCTCATAAAAATATAAAAGATTCCCGACTTAATGTAGAAGCAATCCGCCTCGGATAAGATATCGTCAAAACGTCGTCGGGTCTTCTGTAGTGTCACTCGATATCGACTGGCTTCAGTCGATATTGACTCATCATCTTTGTTTCGAGTCAGCTCTACTCAACCTCGGCTCTTCACTTGATCTCCTTCACTCGATATCGAGTGGCTTTAGTCAATATCGACTTGTTTGCATCGAGTAGAGTGGTTCTCTTCCTGGCTCAATTTTTGGCGATCAGTTTCACTCGATGTCGAGTCACTTATTCAATTTCGACTCCTCAGTGGACTTCGAGTAATTTTCCAGCTTCTCCTCTCTTCTCAAAATCGCTCCGATTTTGCCTCCGTTTTTACTAAATAACACAAGAACTCGTGTAGACTTCCATAATTGGCAAATAAACATAAACTACACAAATCTTATGCTTTCCCGACTAATATACATGAAAATATAGACATAAATCGAAGTAAAAGTAGATGAAAAACATGGTAAATTGAGCGCACATTAACACCCCAGACTTAAGCTTGCTTGTCCTCAAGCAATACTTTTAGCGGTCATTCAGGGGAAGAAACTAAACCCTCAACATCATAGATTCATTTTTATATGTCCCTACAATCAATTGTCATCCTCGAAAAGGTACTAATGTCACTAAATCCATGTCTGTGAATAAAAGCAACATCATACGCACAAAAGGAGGGTTACGACATCCGTTCTCAACATAATCCCCGGATAGGGTATAAGGTATAAAAATGGGCAATATGTAATGTATGTGGAGCAATAACAATGTAAGGCTCCTATATGGCTTGTGTAATGCAAATATGCATAGGTAAGGCTAGGATATGAAATTGAGCACATGTATGGAAAATATAAAGTCCTCCATCCTCTTATTATGCACATGTCAAAAGCAACTTCAGATTTTACCTCCTTTCATGGGTTTCTCTAAAAATTGCACTTCATTGTGACTTCCCTTTACTAGGCAATTTCATGCTATATCTCTAATGAATCTACTTTTGCATCGTCAAATTCTATTAAACTTCCATGACACTTATCCAAAAATTTTCAATGGGGGTGATTTTTTTAGAGTTTGGACAATAAACATGAAAATGAACATGATGCACATACATATCCAAAGTAACCATGTATAATGCAATTGGAGAAGTATGCATAAATATGAAAAAAAAAATGTGAAATATGCGCAAAAATAATTAACATATGCAAGTAAGCCTTTTCCCTACCCCATACTTAAAAATTACAGTGTCCTCATTGTATAAGAATTAGGCTTAAGAAAGAAACTTACCAGAAATTAGCACAGAATTGCGAAAAATCAGGTGATGAAGACGTCTGCATGGTTAGTCGATATCGAATGATCCGGTCAATATCGACTAGTGTCACTCGATTCCTGGTGAAATTAAGCTTCAGGGTGATCCTCAGTCGATCACAGCTTCTCCAAATTGACAGGCGCAGTCGATATCGAGTTACAAACTTGATATCGAGTCCCCTTTTTGCAGCTTCTTGCTCCTGAAACTCGTTAGACAATTAAAAAAACATAAAGTCTCAAACTAAACCAAAAAGTATTCAAATCTTAAAAACTATTTGTCTCGTTAGAAGCTCTAGACTTTATAGTCGCTAGGCCGACTTCTTCTTTCATGCTTTAAGGCGGCATCTGCAGAGCCCATGTAGCCTGGGCTTCAAATAGTACTACGTTCTTGTCTCGCAGTTGCATCCCACCTGGATGGATCTTGTTCACTGTAAATGGACCCATCTTCTTTGTTTTGAACATGCTCGGAAACCAATGATCTTTTGATTTTGAGACATACACCTTGTCTCCTACTTCGTAGTTGCTCGAATCATCATTGGATATCCTGCATAGGCACACATACCAAGGCAAACCTCTCCCATATATAGATAAGTCATTTATTGAAATTGGGGAAGAGGGATCCATACCTCGGCTTACCTTTGCGGAGCTTTCCTTTTCTGCCTGAGAGTCTAGTCGATATCGACTAGTTTCACTCGATATCGAGTCGTCTCCCACTCTTGGTGGTTCACTCAATGTAGGGGATGTCGACTTGACCTGATCGACTCGATATCGAGTGGCTTCCTTCATATTCTGACTCAGTCGATGTCGGTTGTGAATTTCGGTTGATTTCGAGTGATTTACTCGATCTCGAGTGGTGTGATCCGACATCGACCCTATATTTAAGACCTGTCATATCATCTAGAAAAATGTCAGTCGATATTGACTTACTTGGGTCGACATCGAGTGGTACTTCAGTGCCTTCGTTCCAGATTGCCATGATTTCTTCCTCTTGGGCTTCTATAGCCCTCTTTTCTAACTCTTCGGGGGTCATAGTTCTTACCTTAGGTTCCTCACAAGCGATGTAGACGCCCTTGATTGATTTCACCTCTATAGGACCGTCATGCCTCTTTACCATCTTGTTAAAGGAGTACTCTATAACTTCATCGTTGATAGTGAATGAGAGCAATTCTTTCCTTACGCTTATGTTTGCATCAACGGTTGCTAAGAAGGGCCTTCCTAAAATAATTGGACAAGCAGGGTCCTCTGCCATATCAACAACGAGAAAATCAGCAGGGATAAAGAATTTACCTACTTGAACCGGCACATCATCTACCAGGCTTATTGGAATGACCACCGTGTTGTTCGCCATATAGAGTTTAGCATCCACAGGCTCTAGGGCACCAATCCTTACCTTTGACCATATTGTTAGCGACATAATGCTTACATTCGCCCCTAAATCACATAAAGCATTGAATCAGTGTTGACCTAAGCCTATGGTGATAGTGAACTTACCTGGGTCTGGCCGCTTCTCTGGTAGCTCCATCTTGCTGCATTCCTCTGCGATCTCAGTAATTGATCACTTCTTCCCCAGTATGTCCTTGAGAAACCTTACATAAGATGGCATCTCATGAAGAGCTTCGGTGAATGGAATTGTAACATTTAGCCCTTGAAGCATCGTCACAAAGCACTGGAATTTCTTTTCCGCCAAGTCTTTCAAAGTTTTCTTTGGGAATGGCAGCGTCCTCTTCTTTACTGCTGCTGGAGCTGAGTCAATATCGAGTGGTAATGAGTCGATATCGACTAGAGAAGTCAATTTCTGGTATGGTTCAGCTTCTGAATCGATGTCGAATAAAGGGGACTCGATGTCGACTGCATCGCGGTCGATATCGACTGGATGAGTCAATATCGAGTCCTCTCTAGTGGTTTTTTCCTCCGCTTTTTTCTCGTGCGTTTGCAGCTGACGCCCACTCCTTAGATTCATAGCCGCTATGTGACCAGTAGATTTGCCCTTAAGATTGGGCACAGTAGATCCTGGCAGTGATCTTGACGGTTTGGGGATTTGATCAGCCATTTGACCCATTTGGGTCTCCATGCTCTTCTTCCAAACGTCAATCTCCCTGAGCCGAGAGTTGATGTCATGCAACTGAGTATGGACTGAGTTGTTGGATTGTTTAAACTCAGCGTGGTTCCTTCGTATCTCATCAAGTACGATCTGCAGGTCCTCTTTGTTTGATTCCCGCTCGGGATGTCCAGGTGCTCTATAAGGTGGGGATCCCTCTGTTGGTGCTGAGGTTGGTAGAACCTTTAATCCCCCCAAAACTGCTGATTGCCCCATCCATAGGGGTGTGTCATCCATTTAGCTTCCTTATGTGTCTCTGCAATGTTCACTTGCTCAAGATGTGGACAGGCGTTGGTGTTGTGCCTAGTAGACCCACATTCCTGGCAAGTTTGGTTGTTAGCGAGGAACCTTACTTGCTTTTGTAGGCAGCGTGCTTGATCATTGTTGAATTATTTCCTTACATTCGGATCGATCTCCCTTGGAGGCTCATAAAGTGGCATAGATGGGGCAGGCCTTGAGTCATAGGCTGCAGTAGTCCCATATGTGTTATCGAAGTTGACAAGCCTCTTAATTGTGTCCTAGGCCTCCGTAGGTGTAAGCTCAATGTACCGATAGGAGGTGTAAGAGTTGATTCTCTCCTTATTCGGTGCGTCGAGGGAGTTGTAGAAGATCTCTTGGATGACGTAAGGTAGTTGCCCATGAGTAGAGCATGATCGCAATAGGTCCTTGAAGCTCTCCCATGCTTGCACCAATGTCTCTCCGGGCTTTTGCTTAAAAGTCGTGATCCTTTGTCGCAACATCACCGTTTTTTATTCGTGCAAAATGGTGTTTAAGCTAGAGAGGTAAGAAAGGAGAGAAAAACAAAGAAAAGAAAAAGAAAGAAAATGGTTGATTGAATTCGAAGTGCTCAATGGATAAATTAAATTATTTGTGATGGAGTTGGGTATTATTCTTGTTTCGTTTGAGAAGTTTTTGGTATTGGTGTTTTACCGGTTGTTGACTAACCATTTTTCTCGTATTTTTGCACCACATAGCCTAAATATTTCCATTCCTTATTTTTCTTTACCTTGGCCCCATTACAACCCTTATAAAAGTCCTCGTGATTTTTGTTGTGTGCATGATCTCAAGCAGTGGAGATGTAGAACGTTGGGCAAGCGTATAGTATAGATAAGTGCAATTGTTGAGACCGAGCGTAAATTTCATTCCTTAAACACAAATGAATGAGAGTGATTCACATAAAAATATCCATGTGAGGTTGGGACTTTTGATTGTTTTGTCTTCGGTAATGAGGAAACATGCTATGAAGGAACTTGTCTTCAAATTTTGATTGCATTATTATTTCCAAAAAGGGCTTGAATAAGTTGAGGCAAATATTCTATCTTACACTTGTGGTTTATCCAGTTAGTCCCCAAGCAAGGTCTAAGTATGGGGTAGTTTGATATCATCATATGCTACATGTTATATGGAATAGTTTATAGTCGTTTCTGAGTCATTTTTATATGTTTTGCATGTATTTTATATAGGTTTTGGTTTATAGAATAGAGGTCTACATTCGAGTTTTATGTGTTTCAGGTGATTTGGAGCTTGTTCGATGTCAATTTGGAATCACGATGGAATAAGATACATTGAAGCCAAGTTTGAGATGTTCATGGACACCGAAAGAGCCTTGCATAGCGGTCTCAAGTGCTAATAATCAAGCTAAGAAGAGTTTATTGATGAATCGACATTTTCCGGACAACTCCTGCTTGGCGACGTCTCATTAAAATGAGTCGTTTGTGCTCCACAAAAGTTAGTTCAAAATTTTCTATAGCTTGTTGGAAAGGTGATTCAAAGACCTACAACTTTTGTGTTTATTACTTTTGCAAATTCGGCCAACAATATGGAGAAATCGAGTCAAAAGGCTGATGCTGAGTCAAAGTATCGACCCGGAACCCACAGGTATCGAGTGGGAACCCACACCTTCCGAGTCGGTACAATGAGAATAGCAGAAAACACGACATACCGAGTCGATATCCTTTAGTATCGAGTCAATACCTACACCTTCCGAGCGAAAAGAAACTTTACAGTAGCTAAGTATCGAGTCGATACCATCAAGTGTCCAGTCGATACCCTTCTCTTCAGAGTTATTTCGTCGGGATTTTTTTATTCGATTTTATTTTTTGTTGGACGACTTTTTTTAGGATATTTTTATTATTTTTTTATTTTCACATTTTTTCTGGAGAGGAATATAGAGAGAGAGAGAGAAGGAGGGTTAGATTAAAGACGTCTAATTTTCATTTTCACGAACCCTAGCTGCAGACATTGAAGAATTTTAGGTATTTCAGTGATTTCTACTTGAAGGTTTGTTTTTCTAGATTCAAGATACGTTATGTTAATCTCGTCTTATATTTTTTCATCGTGAATTCTTTGATTGTGTCTGAATCTATGTCTAGCTAATTTTCTTGTTCCGGGGTTGGGGTGATCCCAAAAATGATGAGATAGACATGTGTGTATTATTGCCTGAATGAACTCTATAATTTGTTTGATTTGATCCATGAGTGCTTAACCCAATTAATTCTATGATTGATCGGAAGCCTTTTGATGTTCAACATGCGCCAGCTGCGAATTGAGATTGGATATATAGATAGAGTTGTTAATTTTATTGGAAAACATAGATTGAACTTGAGAATTGTTTATGAGCAATCTATTTAATTCTCTTGAGGATAATAAACTATCATAGACAACCTAGGTTCGAGTTGGTTATGTATATCGCGCCTGCGATTGTTTGATCGATTGGCTCGCTAGGGTCTAACTGCTTAAAGAGTCCAACTTGATTGTTTCTGCAACAAGCGTAAGTTGAGTGGTAATTAATTGAAGCGAACCTAGTTATTGCAACAGGTGTAAGCTGAGTGATAATGAATTTAGATAGTTTACCTTCAAATATCTCTTTTCAATTTGTTCATGCATGAAAATTATATAGTTTATTGAGGATGCATTGTTATGGTGAACCCTGACTCTGGAATGCTTCTCATCATATATTCATAAAAACTTGCAATTTTTCATTTTTCTTCCCCTTATTTTCTTATTCAGTCGAAAATCAATTCTTCTATTTGGCTTAGTAAACTAGTTGAGGTTCTGCAATTGGTATTCACACGGTCCCTGAGATTCGACACTCGATTACTACAATCAACACCGTACACTTGCGGGGTGTTGGTTTTAGACCGATCAGCGGGTTCGGACTTTTAGTGTTAGATCGAGAGCTTGAGAGACCACTCAAATCCCTCTCTTTTATACTATTTTACATCGTTTTGACCCGGCTCTACTGTGGCACCCTTTTGGATTGTATTTCGATTTAAAATTTACTTCCATTTCTACTCGATTTCACAATTAGACTAAGGCAGGTACTTGGTCCCCAATGGACCCATGATCTTTAAGGGTTCAAAATCCCTATTTCCAAAACTTGCTTCTTTTTGTTGTAAAAACTTGCGACTCGTACTCGGGTTGTAAGATCTAGTTGGAAGGTAACCTTGTCTTCTTAAACGTAACTCGGATAGTTAGGTTTTCTTTCCTAGGCTCAAGGGATGGGCAAATAGGGGAAAGAAGATCCTTATTTTTTGAGCTGTTACACACGTCATCTATGTCTCACCTTTCTAGACAAAAACAATTACATGTATCACTATAGCCTATATTTGTTCTCTTTTGCAATCTAAGTTTTCTAGTAACTTAATTGGTTAGTTTTAATAATAAATAAAAGTTTTGTGGTTAAACAAAATACGGTAATAGTTGATTGCTCAAACCATCACTTATTTTGATTAATTCAAAGACCTGCAACTTGTGTGATTTCTTATGTATATTTAAAATAGGTTTATACATTATTTGTTAAAAATATTTAGCAAGATTCATGTATGAAAACTATTTTTGATAGTTTGTCTTAGAAATATTTTTTAGTTTGACCTATAACAAAATGATTCATGTATGAAAAATAAAATCTAAAAATTTTTGCAATCTAACTTTTTCCTAAAATATTTTTTGAGATTTCACAAAAATAAATTCATAATATTTAATTTTTTAAATATCCATTAATGGATAAGAACCAAAAAAAAAACTTTTAAATTATAATTAGGATAAATTGCATAAAATAGCACGAACTTTAGGAATAGTTGCACTCAGTGCCACGAACTTAAAAAAATACAAAAATAATCATCAACTTTGGGGTTTAATTGCGGTCGGTGGTACGTACCATCTATCTCACTTATGTGGACTAGTGGGGGTGCTTACATGAAATTTTTTTTAATTAAAAAGACATATAAGGAATTATGGATTAGTGGGGGTGGGGTGCTTACATGGATTTTTTTTAAATTAAAAGGAATAAAAGATGTGCCCAAATTGTGACAAATTGGTACTAGTTATTTTTATTTGCAAATTTTATAGGGCGTCCCTATATACACCGCAAATTCACGGATTAAAGCTGTTAATCAACGTCGGATTCGACGTTGTAGCGTTAATTATATTACAACGTCGGATCCAACGTTGTAATATGTGAAGTGAAGGATCGGATCGGGCCAAACCGGGCTAACAACGTCGGATCGGACGTTGCTAGGGTAAATTTTACACATTTTTTCACACCCACCCACAACACCAAAAAAAAAACAATGTTCAAATGGACATTGTAAATCAAAAAAAAATTTTTTTTTTTAATATCTTATATTAGGCCCGATCTGGCCCGTATTAGCAACGTTGAATTAGACGTTGTAACAACGTCTAATTCAACGTTGTTACAAGGTTCGGATTTTTTAAGTGAAATTACAACGTCGGATTCAACGTTGTTACAACGTCGGATTGGACGTTAATTTGCGGTGTATATAGGGAACGCGATGTTATATTTGTCACAATTATTTTTGATTTGGAATTACATGAAATATAAAATAAAAATGGAACCTAGTTATCCCTATATACACCGCAAATTAACGTTCAATTGAACGTACGTTGTAAGAACGTCGGATTAGGCGTTATATAACGTCGGATCCAACGTCGTCCATATATTAGTAATTTGCCTTGGAAAAAAATCGGATGTTGTAACAACGTTGGATTCAGTGTTGTTACAACGTCGGATTAGATGTTGCATTTTAAAAGCCCACTTTACAACATCGGATTGGATGTTGCGTTTTGAAAGCCCACTTTACAACGTCGAATTGGACGTTGCAATCTACCCAACCCCCTACGTCATGACCTTAGATTCACAACGTTGCATACCACATATTACAACGTTGGATACGACGTTGTACTATAATTAACGCTACAACGTTGAATCCGACATTGATTAGCCGCTCTATTCCGTGGATTTACGGTGTATATAGGGACACCCTTTCACAATTTGGGCACATCTTTTATGCCTTTTAATTTAAAAAAGAATTCATGTAAACACCCCCACTAATCCATATCTCGCTATATGTCTTTCTAATTAAAAAAATCCATTTAAAATAAGGCAATTGACTTTTCTTCACGTAGTTTAAGGAGCTAAAAACTATATAAAATATTAATATTTTCAATTAAATTATTTTACATTATAATGCATATTAATAATAAGTATTATAATGTAAAAAATTTAATTGAAAAAAAATAATATTTTATGTAGTTTTTAGCTCCTTAAACGACGTGAAAAAAAGTCAAATGCCTTATAATAAAAATCGGAGGGAGTATAACATAAAATCAAATCGTTGGTATCTATGATAATAAATAAATAAAACTTACCTTTACTAATAAAAAATAGTCATTGGTAATGATAGTGGTATGTAATACAAATATTTCTTCAATCTTTAGAACAAATAAAACTTACCTTTACTAATATTTTTCTTAAGATATGTATGATTTTGAATAGTTTCAAGAAATTTTAATTTACACCTTCACACATTCTCCTGTTCTTTGTCATATGGAGAGCTTTTTTTTATGGGGGCTCTAATTCGACTATTGGAGTTGAAATCACTCACATATTTAAAAATCAGAGAAATCAATTTCAGAATATAAATGAGAAGAAATGAGAAGAAAATATATACACGGATGAATTAAAACGAAGTCCATAATCATCAATTGAATTCAAATACACAATTTATAGCAAACATAAAGTAGGAGTTTGGAATTTTGTTGTGGATGATTGAAATTTTGATTAGTATGATGTGAATTAAAACCCAAGCCCTTATATATATAGAAAGAGGGATAAAAAATAGTCTTTCCGTGCAAGATTGATAGAGATATTAGATAAATAAATTGGTTTTATTTTATTCCATCAAAAAAATTAATATTTTGAAAATTGGTTAAAAACTTGAAAAAATTTGGTGTTTTGTACCCATGTGCATATTTAATTAGGTATTTAACCCCCTTACTTTTTTTATTATGTGTGCTAGACCTCTTTATTTTTTTTAGCCGCATTGACCCTTCCTTTCTCCTATCGCTCTCTTCTGTTCTCCTAGCGGGCGATTTGTCGTTCCTTTCATTCTCTCCCTCGGATATGAGAGACGTCCATGGCGATTTCGATCTCCCTCTCTCAACTTCCGTTCGCTCCTCCTCCATCGACCTCGCTCTCTATCTCTCACGCTTCCCCTTTGTTCATACTCCTCACCAGATCTCACAACTGTTGATGCCGACGAGGAATGCCAGATGAAAATTGGGCTCCTCCTTGTCTTCGATGCCATCACTTCACACTTCTAGTCTCCTTCGCTTACCTGCGAGGACGAATCCAGACTCATCTTCCCTCGATTTCTGTGGCCAGACTCAGCCTCCTCCAATTTTGGTACTGCTCTCCCCGACGTCGACATTCACCTCCTCTCTCAGATGATGAAGCCTCCTATCGAGTCCTATGAGGTCCTTATTTGATCCCAGTGCCCGCTGTTTGTAGGTCCTCACTTTCCTTTTTCTTTAAATATCCTCCGATTTTGTTATTTGCTCTTGCTATTGGTTTTTCTCAAACACTAAAAAAACAATTTAGAATCGACACTTTATCGTGGCAAAAAGCCAATTTGGGGTGGCAAAACCTATTTAGCCATGGTTGTGACAACGACAAGCAAGGGGTGGCCAAGTCTGCGGTGGAAAAATGATAATAGCTACGGAAGTCTGTCGTGGCTAAGAATCCAGCTAAGCCACGCTTGTCTAGAGACACCAATTTTAGCCACGGAATGTTGTCGTAGCTAGCCAAATTTTAGCCAACAATTTTCCTCCCAAATTTGGCACCATTTTTTTTCTTTTTTGTGATGGTCAGCTGCTGTGGCTACGAAATTAGTAGCCAAGTTCCAACCAACAATTTCTCTCCCAAATTTGGCTCCATTTTTTCACAGTTTTGCCACGGTTAGTTGCCATGGCTACGACATTGGATTGTAAAAAAAACATCCCGCCACAACTATGGCACCTTTTTCATACAGCTTGCCACAACAAGTCCCCGATGCTATTTTCCTCTGTTGTTTCTCCCGCTTGCCACAGCAAATAGCAGTTGCCAAGTGTAATGGGTGCCCATATTGCTCCTGATTTAATTTTTATAATCCAAACATGTATTAATATGCCTAATCTAACCTTGTCAATCAAAGCAACTTCACAAAAAGTGTACAACCGCAAAAATTCTTCCAACTTACATTTTCAGATAAAGCAAAAGTGCATTCAACATTGTAATCATACACCAATTGTTTGAAAGGACATAAACTACTTAAGCATTTGATGTCTAAAGTCTAAAGTTGAAACTTCCCAACAAAATATGTGAACGTACTTACATAAAGCAACAACAGCACGCAAAGTCTTTATCTTGGTGCCAATTTGAACCACCTCTTCACATCCTCATTCAACAACCCTTTCAGAATCATCCTCGCTAGATTTGGGGTTCTACTATGGGGATGGGTTGAATGTGGGAGATTTAGGGTTGAATGTGGAGAGAGAAGAAGATAGAAAGTGAAAAGGGGGTTTAGAATTTTTTTTAACAATTTAGACTAAAATTTTTCAAGGGTATTAACACATAAAATAATCCCTTCATTTAGCTACGGACCCGAGCCGTGGTAAGTTTGGCGCCTTCCTTTTAGTTTTTGCCACGATTGAGCCTTGCCATTGCACACACTATCGCCAACTGAAGTTAAGTTAGCCATGAGATAGCTGTTGCCTTGGCAAATTTAAGCTACGGCTCCTCATCCGTTTCTACACCATAGCCAAAATCTACCTACTAGCTATGGCAGACCCTTGTCGTTGCTACCATGCATGGCAAAAAAAAAATTTAGTAGTGAAAATTGAATTAAGAATCCGAGGTCGAATTGAAGTATGTTATCTAACTGCATCCATATTTATTTTCCTTGTAGTTGCTTCATTGTAGTTTTCTTTTCAATTCACACATCTTGAAAGGAAAGAAGTTTTTAAAGCTTCTTAAGCTTTTGTATTTATGTGTTATCTGTTGTAACTCATGGATTGATTAGGGTTTGGCTTTAGTGATGTATGACAATATGAGACCTATTTTTGCTAGATTTGTGCTGCACTTGGCTGGATTTGTGTTTGCATGTCTTTGTAGATGTAATTGCTTAGCTGAAGAGGTGCATGATTTTTCTTGTATTTGCTCAGGTTTGAACTTAAAGTTTATTGTCATCCAATGTTATTTCGCACTTATTTGAAATTGAGGAGTGTTTTACGTTGCTTTAAAATTGAAATTAGAGGAGTTTCTTGTTTATTAATTATTTTTGGTTGTTGAACATCGATTTGATCTTGTTTTATTCCAAGCATCAAATGCACTTGTGTAGCTAATGGTAGCTTTAGTTCGTGTTCGTTAGCTGCTTTGTCAGCTATTCTATTGCTAGCTGGATTGATTTAAGTGACCACGTTTTCAAAAACTGTGGATTTGTAGTGATGAAATCTTATTCAATTCCATAAGCCGAATTTATGAAGCAAAATTGATTTTTTGTTTGAATTTTCTAGTAAATATGTTGCTGGTATAATCACTGAATATACAATGCTGCTGCAAAACATTTGTGATGCCTTCACGAATGTGTATTAATCCTATCCACAACAACAAAGGACTTTTAAATCAGGCTGGCGATTCAAGTTCAGAGGCAGAGTGAGTTTCTTACCCATTTTCTTGATACCTTGTATGTCAATTTCAACACGTGTAGTGTCGATGGGTTGCTTGTGTGAATAGATTTATCGTGGGGATAATATTTGAAGAGAAATAACATTCTTTCTTTGATTTTTAGACTAAAATAGTTGTGTAGTGCCTGCAGTTATATAATTCACTCGCTGAAGGGCAGCTGATATTTTTATGTCACTTGGTGAATGTGATATGTGATAATTTTCTATCTGAAGCGCCTCACCACAAGTGATGAACAAAGCTTCGGAAGCATGAAAGGAGGTGAATCGGTCCTCCAAGGATGAATCCCTTTCAAAAGGTACTAAAGATGTGATACATTCTAGCCTTCTAGGTTTGTTAAGATCAGTTGGAAACTAAATTGGCAATAAGAATTGATTCTGAATTCCATTTTTCTTGAAGCGTTTGAAGGTGAAAACTGAAAGGAATTTCTATGGTTCCTTAGGTTTTGATGCTACATGTTCATGGATTGTGAACTGGTAGTTAGAAAAATATAAATTGATTTAACTTCTGGTGCTTGATTACATGACATTGTGTTTTGGGTGTGAATAAGATATGGTTTGCTACATGTAGCTGACAATGGTTTGTGTGCTTTCAATTGATTTCATGCCTTTGTTTTGATGGGAACAGATGCCAACAATGAAAACTATATGAGGTTTTACAAAAAAGAACATGTGGTGGTGACCGTTTGGATTTGGATGGGACATCACCTAGACCTTGCATTACACCGATAGTCCAGACAACCTATAGCAGCACCTAAGCTAAAAATGCTTGATTTAGTTACATTTTCTGTCATTTTTACTACTGGTTCATTTTAATCGTTTTCCTCACATCATGAAGAAAATCACGATAAGAAGTGACAAAAGATCAGGAAAGAAAACGGTTTGATTGCATCAATGAAGTGTAATCACAAACATGTCATCAGTGAATAAAAGTAGAATCAATGAAAATATATCGATATACAATTGATTAAATTAAAAAAAAGTGGCATCAAACGATTTGATTAAAAAAGCGGCATCAAATAATTACATTAGAAAAATGGCATCAAAACACTACTTTGAAAAAGTTACATCACATTAAAAAAAAATGTCATCAAAATAGTACTTTGAAAAAATATGGCATCACGGTAAAAAATATAATAAAAAATTTAACATAAAAAAATGTGGCATCAAAAAAATAGCATCGGTAGTCATCAGTAAAAAAATGACATTAATGGTCAATGTGGCATTACAATAAACAAAAATGTCATCAAGGTTTAAAAAAAGTGACATTAAAAAAGTGTCATCAAACCATTTTACTAGAAAAGTGGCATCAAAGTGAAAATAAAATGTAATAAAAAAATGCATCAAAACGGTAAAAAATGTCATAAAAAATCCATATGAGTTGGTCAGCGTTGACCGATCGATGGTCAACCGTTGACCGGTCGATGGTCAACCGTTGACCAGTCGATGGTCAACCTTTGACCATAGACCACTAATAGTTTAATACCCTATTTGGGCTCACCTAATTTTTTTAAGGGGTCTAATTATATAATTAGATTTTCCTATAGACTAGGTAGCTAAATCACACTAAAAACTTCATAAGATGAATAATAAAAAAATTGCAATATTACCGAAAAATCCAAAGAATCAGATTTTCTATTTGATTATTTTTATTATTATTATTATACATAATTGTTGATTAAAAATAATATTTAATTGATTAAAACTTTCATTGGTAGATTATATATTTTTTCATGGAATTAGTTTTGTAAATGTAAGCGAGTAGGAAACCAGTTAGAAGAGAGAAAATCAGATTGGGGTTTTTTTTGTTATTTCCCACTCATTTTCTTGTCTTCTCCTGTTCTTCAATTCAATCAAATAGCTTCCTCTAATGGTGAAAATGTGAAATTGTTGAGAGATGAGATGCTAAACCCATCTTTGGCAAGCTGGAAATGAGATGCTTGACCCGTCTTCAAACAAGCTAGAGATCTCACATTGATTCTAGAGTGAAAATAAACAATAAAATATAAGAGAAGGTAAGCTCCTCCACAAGGACATAAATTTTTATATTAAAAGGATAGATCTAGACTTTGTATCAAAATTCAAAAACAAAATGATCAGTTGAAACGTGAATATTGATTGCTTTACATCAAAACAAGTCTCCGAGGTCTTCTCATATATCAACCGTACAGGCTTTCACATGCAGTGACTAACCTGAGCAAATAAACTTGATCCAAAAAGAAAATGAAATTAAGTTTCCAAATTAACACCGCAATTTTTTTCTGGAGAATTACAAAGCCCAGCTTTAAACGATTAAGCAAAAAGACACTGCGTACAAAAATAGGTTCTTTTGTACTCCGTAGTAAATATGGAGAGGCAAACAAAGCTACACTGGAGCAAGCACTTATTCTTTTAACCATGGAAACACCTTAGGGGAAGTAGGCAACCTTCCTGTGAGGATCTCCACCCCGTTTTCAGTCACCTGTACAACACAATGCAAAAGTTAATAGTATACAAATAGCAGTCTTTGTTTTAGGTTAAATTGGCAATTGGCCGAGCCAGTTGGTTTTAGGCCGAGTTTAACCATCCTTACGTTGCTGACAAACTTCTAGTCAAGTTAGGCTGGATCAGGTTAATAATATATTTTCAGTGACACCTAGTTGAAGACCGAGGTCAAGACAGATGAATGTTTTTGAACAAGTTAAAGACAGATCAATTTTCAGTTAAAAATATAGATCATCAACTTTCAGCAGGGTTGGGTTCGATATGAACACTAAGCACTACCTAAATGTCATGTTGGCTTTCAGAAGCCATACAGTATGTTTGTACTATTACCATTTCAAAAAGATGCATCTAAAAAGCTGGTAAAATGCGATGAAACAAAAGGAAGGGATTTTGTAAATAAAAGATTGAAGGACCATACCAGAAGAGTTTGTTCAAATTGGGCACTGCGCTTCCCATCGGCAGTGACAGCAGTCCAGCCATCAGGCCACATTCGATCACGCCATACCCCTGCAAGAACACAATGACATGTTTAAGTTTTTTTTAAACTTAAAACATTCCACTAGCTAAGACATAGTGGGGCCAAGAACATACCAGCGTTAATCATTGGTTCGATAGTGAAAGTCTGTCCAGTTTTCATCACACCAACAGCTTTATTTTCTGCTCTCATTAAGGAATCAACTCCGTCATATGGGGATAATATGTGGCCAAAAAATCAGAATTTTTTTAAGTTAACACAAGTGATTTCCACTGCATTTCATGAAGATTACGTAATTCTAGGGAAGAATGATGATTGACGGTAATAAAGGATACTCGAATAGTGAGGAATGTTAGGCGCACAGTGGAAAAGCTCTCCAATGCCATGACCACAATATGACTTCACCTATATCCACATCATGCAAAAGCTTTTAGTCCCTTCACTAGAGAATTGTCATGAGACTAATGGAAATTTTGCGTACCACAGAAAATCCAGACATAGAAGCATGGCGACTAATGATCTCTCCAATCTCTCGAAACCTCATTCCAGGTTTCACTGAATATGAAAAAGGATATGGCATGAATAGGAGTATTCATATAAACAACAAGGAAACCAAAACGTTCATTTTGAGAAAAGCATCCATATATTACATGCAAATATTATTATTACACCATTAAACCATAAAATCATATATGTGACTTTAGCATTCCAACTACAGAGCTTGAGTGCATAGTGCTAAAAACAGGACACTGATTTTCAAACATCGAGTTCTCTCCCAAACAAGAATGACGAATAACTTTGACAGGAAAAGAAACACTTACCAACTGATATCGCTTTCTCCAGGCATTCATACGTACATTGGACCAGTTTTCGTGATGTTTCATCAACATTACCCACAAAATATGTTTCATTAAGATCACCTACAAATTAGGGAAAACATAATCAAACCAAACCCACACTTTAGAGCTAGTCCGAAAATTTGACTGAAATTGGCCATTACCATGAACACCTTTGTAATAAACCGTGACATCAACATTTACAATATCACCATCTTCCAGCTTCCTGGAACAATCAGAATAAAGTTAGTGAAGAGTCCACATTATAAAGCTGCTCAACATGGTGCGCACTAGAAATCCGGAATTGAAGAGGTTTTAGAATGGAACAAATGTATCCTCTTGAAGCTTGCAGTTGATATGAAACTGAGAAGACCATGTGTATGGACTAATTTGGCAGAGGTTAATCTCACCATGGGAGAGACTTGGATGAGGTGGACCTGTCACCTACAGATAAGTGGGCTTGGAAGGCTATTCTGCACACGTACCAAGAGATCAAAACTGCTTCTGAGAGGGAGATTGGAGTGGATGTCTTAGCTGATATGTCACTCTTCTTGGAGGGTGGCCATGGAAAATTGCAATGCTAGAAAAGTCATGAGAACCCGGGAAAAGCTGAAGGGGTGGAGAGAGATGATATGGTATGGTATTCAAAGCAGGAAGTGGTCATTTATTACGTGGCTTGCAGTGCAAGATCAGCTCTACACTAGAGCAAGGCTGTATCAGTGGAATGTGATCCTAGAGAAGGATTGTGTGTTGTGTGGTGCTCAGGGAGGTGCTTTCCTAGGTGAGAGTGGGACACAGATTTAATCAATCCAAGAATGGCTTGACTGGTTTCCTATCTGCAGAGGGAAGAGTAAACTGATATTCCAAACCAAACTGCTGGCGGTTATAGGTGTGCAGGAATAGAGCAGTGCATCAGGGAGAATTTGTGAGAGTGTGTATGTGCACAGTCTGTCGTTAAGTTGTGCAAAGTGATTACAAGTGAAGGGAAAGCTTAGGGATAGAGCTGCTCATCAACATATAGTGTTCCCCAATTTTGCATCTTACAAGCAAGTCCTTGTTTTGCCACACTTAATTTTGTATATTTCAATAATCCCTTGGTATGGATTATCCTTTTGTAAGTTTTGTCCATGTATATGAATTTACCCATTCAGCACAAATACACAGGGAATCACATGTGAACCACAGAACTTGACTAGCTAAATAGTTTGGCTCTGAGCACAGGAAATAATGCAAAAACCTCCTGCCAAGACTTTAAAGCTGTCACGAGTAGCAATGTAGATACAGCACTCTTCTTTGTAAGACATGTTATGGGCAGGTATTGTTAAACAAGGAACAGAACCTAAAGCAAGAAAAATGGAAAACAGGATATTAGAGAATTGATTCCACTAAAAATTCCAATACCTGGCATCAGGGATACCATGACAAATTACTTCATTTACAGACCTACAACCAAAAACAGTTATATTACTAGGTCAATTTAGAGAGAGGGGCACGGAGCATTCAAGAAATCTTTCCATAGAAAGAGTACCTACGTGCAACATGACTTTGGAAAGAAATGATAATTTAGTGGAGAAGGATATCCTCCTGCATTGATATGAAATGAGAACTGTCAGTTGTACTATTCTTGTCGAATTAGAGTATGACTCATTTAAAACCCTCAAACTGTCAACATAAGAGCCACAAATGATCTTAGCAAAACATCTGCTTTGATGAAATGCTGATGAAGGAAAAATGAAAATCTCCATCAACCTATAGAACTATCAATCCGCAGATTTCACAGAGTGAAGGGCGGAAGCCATCGGTTGGGTGTAAGAACACACCTAAAATACATTATGTAGTAGGATGCTGAAAGAAAAGAGAGTTTTTTAAGCAACTGAAACAACAAGAAAAATGAAGTGAATCCAAGACATACCAGCAGCAATAGTGGCCTCATGGACCACTCGATCAATCTCATCAGTTGTTACTCCAGGTTGAATTACACGAGCAGCCGCATCCAGAACCTCCCGAGCAATCTGATTAAAAAAAAATCAGTCAATCAAATAACAAGGAAATTAGGACCAATGAGGATTCTCTACTGTAGACACTAAAAAGATACTGAATAATTTGGTAGTTGCCTATATTTCATTCAAGCAGAGAAGTATAGTAAACTTAGATCACGAAACAAATAAGTTGGCAGGAGATCACTACAATTGTCTGGTCAGTTGAATAGTCGCGCCGGGTTAAGGTCAAGCATTACTAGGTGTTGTTGGAAAGTCTTTATATTAGACTAATAATTATTTAATTTTCCACAAGGATTAGAAGAGGGATTTATATTTTTCAGTTTTGGAATTATGTGGTGTGGACAGATGGCACAGGGGGCAGTTACGGATCTGTGGTTACTGATCTGTGGTTCAGATTTGTCAGTTGGTTACTTCCCCGCCAACTGCCATAACTACATTAACTTCCTATTAACTGCAGTTTGGTGGTTATTTCCTCTCTTATAAATACTCTAACTCAATTTTCTTTACTGACAACTTGAAGACAACAATTCAGATTTGCTGTCTGATTGTTTTAGGGTTTTGTTGTATCCTTAGGAGTGAGTTTGTCTGAAACCCAACAGCAACTAGTGGGGACAAATATCAGTTAAAAGAAAGTGATCTTTTTCACGCCTCAAAGCACTAAAAACCCAATTGTACCAACAGGTGTCCGGGTCACTCAGGTTACGGGCTGTCCCAATAGGTCAAGAGGTTAATGTTGAAACTCCTTTTAGGATTATTTTTGTAAAAATAAATAAATTTACAAAATTAACTTAATAAAAAAATGTTTAAACTCGAATAAAATATCAGCATTATTTGTAACCATATATTTCATAATCATATCATAAGCAATCAATATCAATATAATATAACAAAAGCAAAGGAGGTCTAAAGCCACATATCACTTCCAGGACCACTTTTCACTGCATGTCATCTACGTTATTAATATTTTGCAAACTTATTTCAACGTTCTCTATGGGTGACATATCTGACAAGTGGAGATTGGATCTAAGAAACTTGAGCATATTTATGTACATACATTAAAATTAACAATTGAAAGAGGAAGACATAAACTTTTCTCTAATTTTTTTTCCAAATTCCTTACGGTGACCATTAAGTTTGCAAATTCTGCGTGGTACACAAAGTTTTGATAAATTCCTCGTGGTGCCCACAAGGTTTTGCAAAAGTCCATATGATAACCACGAGGTTTTCATAAATTAGATTACATAACATCTTACAATTCTACTATTATGCATCATTTTAATAAAATATCACACCTTTAATTGAGTATAAAAAATTAGAAAAGCGGTATGGAACCCCTTAATTAAATACCCAAATATAATTTTTATATAAAAAATATTAATATCAAGTAAAAACTAGATGAGTAAATAAAATCTAGAATTCAACTATACTCAAAATCAGCTTTTTTTTTTTACGAAAATTAAAATCTTTGTTATTTAATGATATGACACCATGTCATTAATTTTCTGCAGTTGCCATGTCAAAAAATTAACCAAAAAATTATCTCATATTGAAATTAGTTTAATGTGGAATAATTTTGTATATCTTTTAGTAATTTTTAAAATTCGTATTAATATTGGTTCACGGGTAATAGTCCGTACACCATCCGTCTCAAAATTTAAGTCGTTTTAGGATTTTGCACAAGTTTTAAACTTTTAATAACACACTCACCCCTCAATCAACATCATCATTTCACCAACTTTTTCATAAATTTTATTGTGTTTTAATACACACTACATTTTTTAGCCAATCAAAATCTTTTAAAAAGTTGACAACAGATAAATCGATACAAATCATTACAATCACCTACCTAGAAAATCTAAAATGACATATATTTTGATACAAGAATAAAGCCCTAAAATGACCTAATGTTCGAGACGGATGGAGTATTATTTTAGCCAATTTTCCTTAAAAATAAAAATTAAACGTTGAGAACAAATCAAAATTAAATACGTAAGATTTTGGGAAAAAATTGGTAGGATATCATTTTGATAGACAACGTTTTAAAGTGTTTTCCCCAATAATGCACCATAAAATCATTTTTATAGAATTTTTCAAACTCAAAATTGCGATTTTTTACGATTAAAGCATGTTATGGTTATCACATATACTTTTGCAACACCTCATGGGTTGCAGAATTTTTGAAAACTTTGTGTACCACGCGGAATTTGTAAAAGTTATTATACCTCGCAAAATTTCCCATTTTTTATGATGGGGAGGTTTTGAGGTTATTGACTAATCTTCCACGGACCCGATCACTAGCCTACAAAGCACTTTAACCGGGAAGCTAAGTGGCAAGCCGCCACACACAAGCTCACCCAAATTAATGAAAGCTTGGGCACCCACTTCATACAAATTGCAAGAAAATATGATTTGAAACCCTTGACCTCTACCAAGGGACACCTACCCTTACCCCTAGGGAAATGGGTCATTGGTTACATTACCCAAAATGTTTCTAATCCCTTGCCTAATAAAATGTTAGTAAAAGTTGAAAAAGACCATATCATCCGTAGTAAAGCATAGAAAGAGGAAGAGGACCTTAACGAAAGCAGACAACTGTTTGTAATCCCTCATCTAATAAAATGTTGTTATAGGCAAGTTGAATATGAGTATATATCCGTAGAAACTAGAAAATACAAGAATGAACTTACTCGACAAGTTTCCCTCATTCTTGCAATTTGCTCTGGAGTTTTGATCTTCAAAAGACATATCAAAAGTAGAGTGTAAATAGGTCAGCACTAGTTTAGGATAGGTGTATATGGTCAACTGGTAACTACAGGTTGAATCACAATAATCACCCTCGTACCTCAACAACATGCTGCAAATCACTGTATGGCTCAGCCTTTGGGGTTCCCTGCAGGTTAAGGTGTAAAATTAAGTGACATGTTTAAAAATCCTCATAAACAGTCAAGATTTATTGACAACCTAATATAAGGCTTCAATTTCTATAGGTTGTTGAATACCATCCATGTATACAAGCTGGTAAACAGCTTAGTATGATGGTCGCCAAAACAAAGTCACATTGCCTTCAATTTTCATCCTTTATAAATATAGCAAACAAAAGAACTCACGTCAATTGCCCAGTCAGGTAGATCAATATGAGCAGGTACAGTGCGCTTGCTTGATATAGGCAATGGCCTCAATGGCCTGTAAACAAACAAATTTTGTTACCAACAAAAGAAAGAACTAAAATAAGAAGTAGAAAATATTATGACATAGGATGAAAGACATTAAAGGAATGGAAGCTAAGAAAGCCTTCTTCAGCACAAATGAAAGACGGAATATCCACCCGAGTAAGAGAAGTGGCTGTATCATTACCATTATTATAAAACAACAATAACACAAAACCCAGTATCCCACTCGGGCGGGTAATCAAGATGATAAGCAATTAAGAAACAAGCGGGAAAAAATAAGTATTCCTTCACAAATTCATCTCTCATTATCAATCCAAGATGATTCCTAATTTTTCATTTTTCAAGTCTACCATGGGTCTACTGGAAAAATCCTCTTGGCTTGGCAGGGGAATGGATGTGCACAGCTTGTACCCAGACCCGACTCTAAGCAAGATTTTAAAGTGACGTTGTTGTTGTGGTTGTTGTGGTTGTTGTTTACAAGTCTACCATGTGGGGCATTCATCCATTCAGTATCTGTGGAATCAATTTATCACCTTAACTATGTGCATAAACGTTGGAGCTTAAGGGTAATCCACAACAAGTCTCACATAACAAGGGATTCAAGCCTATCCCAGGTTACTTCTTCTTCATTCACATTAAAGAAGAGAACAGCTCGTTGGCCAAACGCAACAGCCTTTTATAAAATGAAAGATAGCGTGCCTCAAAATGGAAAATCATATGCTAGTTCATTTTTTACGGAGTACTTTATACTAGTTTATTTTTTATGCTCATCCACCTGTCATAAGTATTCTGAAACCCCACAATAACAGAGAATTCATACCTAAATTCCTAGGGCTCACAGTCCTAAATTTCCTCCTGTTATAAAGATGCAAATACTTCCTAGTGCTATCATTGCTTATTTTGCTAGAGCAAGCCTTTTGCATAGAAAAGGTTGTAGTTCCATTCCATAACCACCTTCCTCACCCAACAGCTCAGTTGTTAACAACTGAAGAGCACGCTCCACAACTTTTTTGTGTGACAACACATGGAAGATGGACTGTAGATTATCTCCACGTAACTCCAATATATAAGCTACTAAATTTAATTTCTAAATAGCATTAAATGGACCAAAGCATCCAAATGACAGAGCTAATTCACCCTTCAAAGTTAGGATGATGCTTGTGATGTCTGAGCTTCATATACACTGATCTCATCTGCCCGCTTCATGTTGTACTTCTCTTCTCTTCTGTTGACTGCAGCCACCATCATTTTCTGTGTTCTCTTAAGAATGAACCTCAGTTGCCTCAAGACTTCATCTATATTCCACAAGTCATCCACATATCTCTCAAGAACTTGTTTAGTTTTCATTTCCCTATGAAATGCTAAATAGCTTCCCAAATCACCGCTAGAGGCCAACCATCTCCCTCTAGTAATCTCAAGAGAATTTCCATTTCATCAGAACAAGTTCAATAATCATAGTTGTACACATACTTGTTACTACCATTTTTACGCCAGTTTTAAGTGCAAGTTTTCTTTAACTTAATTCCAAACTAACAAAAAAAACAAAGAAATTATACACACGAAAGCTCCGTGTGTAAAAAGGTAACGAGTGCGGGCTCATGTAGAGGAGACACGAACAACATACAAACCCAACGAGGTTCCATCTCAAAACCAATTGGCAATAAAAGGAGTAGCTCGTCAAGCTTATATGCTGTTCATGATATCTCAATGTTTTCAATTTGGGACAAGTACAACCCCATATTCCAACACGCCCTCTCAAGTGCAACGGCTTTAGCCAACAAATTGCACTTGCCACACACGCTTAAATGAGAACCAACGCCCGCGACATGTCAACAAGGCCAGCAACCCCACTAATCTTAAGCAACTGAAACTAGTCGAACCCGTCTCTGATACCATGTTAAACTCGACTGGGTCTTGTGTGGCTAAGACAAGCGGAAGGGAGGTCGTGTGCGGGAGACACGAACAACATACAAACCCAACAAGGTTCCATCTCAAAAACCAATTGGCAATGAGAGAAGTAGTCCGCCAAGCTTATATGTTATTCATGATATCTCAATATTTTTAATGTAGGACAACTCCATATTCCAACAATTGCAGTTTGAGACATCTTAAGACAAAACACTAGAAATGGTAATATCAAGAAAACTGTTTGCGATTATTTGAGGGAGCATAAGGCAATGCCTTGTTAATTTCACATGCTTAGGCAAAATATCCATTTCAAATAAGAGAATTCATTTGTGGGAGATTGAGTGGAGATATTAAAAAAAAACATACCCTGTCCAATCAAAATGGGGGAGCTTAGAAGTCCGAGCTTGTCCTTTCTTCAAACAATATAGCCAGCCTTCATTTTCTGATGCTGATGATTTTTCCACTTCGGAGGAAGCACTTTTCTTCACATGATCAGCTTTGTGATAACTCCAGGATTCCTTGAAACAGTCTTGAGAGCTGTTAGTAGACATGCTCATTATTATGATAACATGAAAACATTCTTAAATTTTAAACTAAAGCAATAATTCAAACTGTACTAGCATATCTGAAATAGAACTGTAAGAGAAACGACAGATTCTCCTTAAAAAAAGAGCAAAAAAATTAAGTTCAATACTGTTATGTAGGAGACATCCCATAATCTCATTGAAGACCAACCATATAAAAATGGAATAAATTAAAATAAGTAGTCATAACCACATTGGATCCGAACTACTGGATGGATGATTATAAGGTGTAAAAATTACTGTTGACTGGTTTTATGTATTTAAAACATCATATTATCAAGATGCTTGTAATTATGCTTCAGTGAATTTTCACAGATAAGGCTTGGTCACAAAACTTTATCTAAAAAGCCTGATTGATCTAAGAGTATAGGTTAACTTTTATCTAAAACCTTCAACATTTAGACAGTTCCAAGCTGATATCTTAAGACAAGGTACCCTGTGGTTAAATGGAATGAGAATTACAGAGCTAACAATCCAACTCCTTTGCAGCTTCACCCAAAGGGAATAACGTAATAAACATCAGAAGACTGGAAATACTTACCAGAACGCAGCTGCTTCTCTAGGAAGCTTCAATGCCACACACCTTGGGCACCTGCAACAAAAAATTTATTAGCATTTCAATTTCAATACTGCTAACACAATGAAGTAATTTAATAGAACAAGCCCCATAGGTAGGGCAAAAAGTTGTGACACCATTGGTCCTTGCGATTAAGGAATACAGAGTTACGGATTACAGATTCATATGCAAACCGTGACGCCTTAATTTCAGCGTCTAAATCGAATAAAACACCAGGCAGGAAAAAAGTTGCAAATTCTACAAATCATGAAATAGCGAGACAAGACAGAATATAAAAGCAACAGAAATTGAACTGCATTAATACGCTGCGCGAGAAAGAACGGCATACTGGAGATGCGCAGGTTTTCCACATCGGGCACAGGATAAGGAGGCCAAGTCTTTGGGTTCAGAACCACCACCGGCCATTTTCGTACAAAGCCTGAAACTTGTGTAGGTAGCGTATACCTTTCACAATTAAAAAACTCTTCGTTGTCTGAAAACGCAAGAGTTTGGTTGATCGAGGAGAGAGAGAAAACGCAAGAGTTTGGTTGCTAGAGAGTGAAAGAGGGTTCGGTGGCAGCGGGGTTGAAGCGGCGACGGCGAATAACAGGGGTGAGGGAGAGAGACTGAGGGCAAACGGTGACTCTAATAGAGTCGTAGGTAACATCCATCTATCTTTCTATAATATTTACTAATGACCATATTTAAGGTTTTTATTACTAAGAGCATTCTCAAAAGAAGCTCCAAAATAGAGAAAAATGGAAAATTTATTGATGGATTTTATGGTCCAACGGCTCCTCCATAATATATATCTATCTATATATAAAATACTAAAACAGAGGCCTGAAACGGGCTCTGGTGCGATCTCGCGTCCACGGAATTTTCTGTATTAAAACGGGATTATTTTTGCTTACGTGGCATTTTCTGGATTAAAGTGGTATTATATTTCTGGCCCACATCAATTAATAAACGAATATAGTTAGCTAAAAACTTATCTTTTTAGATCAATAATCTATCCAATATAACTTGAATTAGTTGTTATGCATATTTATTATTTTCATGCTTTTGTTAATAAACTATATTATTTATTATTTTAAAAGATGAAAAAGAAATGTTTGGTGCGTTATTCTACCTTTTAGATCAAATTGAATATAATATATTTATATATGGTTTTATTTTTGTGAGCCACATCAATTTGATTTTTTTTAAGCCACGTCAATTAATTATCTAATATAATATTTTAATATAATTAATATAATAAAATATAATTTATTAACAAAACGCGCAACCGAGCGGGTAACGAATACTAGTATAAAATACTAAAACAGAGGCCGTGAACGGCCTCTGGTGCGATCTCGCTTCCACGAAATTTTCTGGATTAAAACGGTATTATTTTTGTTTACGTGTCATTTTCTGGATTAAAGTGGTATTATTTTTTTGGGCTACATAATTTAATAAGTCAATATAGTTAGATAAAAAACTTATCTTTCTAGATCACTTAAATTAAGTATGACTATATTACAAAAGAAATCTTTATAAAATATATTTATTTATTGCACCGTTAGTTGTTATAAATCTCTTTTATATTGATTGATTGATACTTGATAGTATATTGATCGATTTTAGTAAAATTATTACGGAGTAGTTGGATCAATGCTTATACAATTGATTTTACTAAATATAATTTTCTTGAAATAATAATATTAATTTGAATTTAGTTGATTATTGTACTTTTTTGTTTTGCTTTTGTCTCATTGATTTTGCGTGTTGATGTACGATTACCATCTCTAATGGTGCAAGTTTCTCCGCATAAAATCAGTGGTTTACACTTTACAGATTCACGGTGACTTTTCCAATTTTAAGATTATGATAATCTAAATATTTTAAGATTGTGTAGAATTTTTCGTAAAATATTTATAAAATAACTTAAGATAAAATGATAGGTTTTGTAAACACTTAAGATATAAAAAATAATTGTAACAACTCATAATGATAAGTCAAATAATTTAAACAATAGAATTTTTAACCACTTAAGATTAAAAAAAATAATTACAGTCTATATCTATATCTATCTATATCTACTATATCTATATCTATATCTATATCTATATCTATATTCTATATCTATATAAAATACTAAAGCAGAGGTCTGAAACGGACTCTGGTGCGATCTCGCATGCATGGAATTTTCTGGATTAAAACGGGATTATTTTTGCTTATGTGTCATCTTCTGGAATAAAGTGGTATTATTTTTTTGGGCCACATCAATTAATAAGTCAATATAGTTAGGTACAAAATTTATCTTTCTATATCACTTATCTACATCTTAATTTGAAAGATTTGGTTTAAGTAAAAATACATTTTTATAAAACTCAATAAAAACAACTAAATGTTTTACTCCATATTATTTTTAATTAACTAATGATAAAGAATTTTTCAATTAAAGAATTAACATGTGATTGAGATTTTATATAACTTATTCCGTATTATTCACTAATTGAGATGATTCTTAATTAAAAAGGTATAGCTTATGGATAAAATTTTACCGAATAAGATTATACTTATTATCTATTTAAGTTATGATTCATAAAATGGTATTGTTATAGGTTCTTAAATATTTTCAGTTAGATTGATTTTTTTAACCTATTCAATAGATCGAATTATTTTGATCTTCGTTTTAAAAACTAATATTAGTGTATATAGTATATAATAATATAGTTTATATTATATATATATATATTATATATATCTATATAAATCTATCTATATAAAATACTAAAACAGAGGCCTGAAACGGGCTCTTGTGCGATCTCACGTCCACGGAATTTTCTGGATTAAAGCGGGATTATTTTTGCTTACGTGTCATATTCTGGATTAAAGTGATATTTTTTTTTTAGGTCACATCAATTAATAAGTCAATATAGTTAAGTAAAAAACTTACCTTTTTAGATCAAATAATCTATCCAATATAACCTTATATTTAGATTAAAGTAGAATATTATTTTAAATTATATTTATTTAGATTTTTGTTTTGATTTTTATTAATAATATTAATAATAAAATATTATCATATTTTTTGTTAGTTATATTTTGATAAAAATTTATGGCTTATTTGAATAAAGCTTACAAAAGATCAAATCAACTTAGCACACGTAAATCTTATTTGAATAAATCTTACAAAAGATATAATTATAGCACTTCCGATTGTAGTAGTATTTTTTTAATAAATAAATAAATTATAAAATAAATAGGGTATTAAAAGTTTTTGATATGTGTATTATATATTTATAAAAATAGATTTTAACCATTTTTTTAATAAGAGAAGAAATATGATTAATTTAGATTCAAACATATTTACATTCTAAAAAAATATAACACAATTGAAAACTATATATTTAATTTATATGGAGTAGTAATTTATATAAATTCAAAGATGTTTTATATAATAAAATTTATTAAAAAATCGCACAACGGGCGAGTAATAAAACTAGTAAAATAATAAAACAGGGGCTTGAAACGGGCTCTGGTGCGATCTCGCGTCCACGTGGCATTTTCTGGATTAAAGTGGTATTATATTTCTGGCCCACATCAATTAATAAACGAATATAGTTAGCTAAAAACTTATCTTTTTAGATCAATAATCTATCCAATATAACTCGAATTAGTTGTTATTCATATTTATTATTTTCATACTTTTGTTAATAAGCTATATTATTTATTATTTTAAAAGATGAAGAAGGAATATTTGGTGCGTTATTCTACCTTTTAGATCAAATTGAATATAATATATTTATATATGGTTTTATTTTTGTGAGCCACGTCAATTTGATTTTATTTTTTTTAA
Organism: Persicaria maculosa; assembly: GCA_963922045.1. Lineage (NCBI taxonomy): Eukaryota > Viridiplantae > Streptophyta > Magnoliopsida > Caryophyllales > Polygonaceae > Persicaria > Persicaria maculosa. Next base: position 19,045,258 of record OY998265.1, on the reverse strand, counting down.
GCCATGTCAATTAATTATCTAATATAATATTTTAATATAATTAATATAATAAAATATAATTTATTAACAAAATACGTAACCGCGCGGGTAACGAATACTAGTGTTTTGTAAAATAGAGAATTGAGGAGAGAGTAAAAATTTCTATATATTTAGAAGAATAGAGAAAATTCTAAATTTAAATATTTTCATCAACTCCTATGTCAACCATTCAATTCATAAATAAAATTTAAATGGAATTTAAAATATAAAGCTTAGTTGGACTTATAAATATTATATAGTATATGAAACTAAAATGGGATTTAAAATATAAAGCTTTGTTGGATTCATAATTTCCTTATATAATTTAATATATATATTATCAATATTAAATAATATGAAATTATAAAAAAAAATTAAAAGGTTGATATTTTATAAAGGTTTTATCATTCTTAAAAAAACATATATGATTAGTAAATGACAAATAATAAAACGAAGACATTGATATTTTCAACAAAAAAAAATTATAATAATAAATAATCAAATTTATTTATTTTATGGGATAAATACATTTATTATATTATGAAATTATGCATTTTTTATAGTATATAATAAATGAAAAAATCTGTATAATATAGAAACTGTTGGAGTTGGAGTGTAATTTTTTTATAGATTTTGCTATTTGGTTCTCTATTTTAGAGAATTTTTAAAGGAGTTGTTGGAGATGCTCTTAATTGTCCATCAATGTTTCCAAATTAGCAAAAAGTACACTTCCATTCCTCTGCCCCTGCGCCCCCTCTGCCTCTGTTCAGCAGTTTTTTTTTCGCGTCAGCACTTCGACACCGGAGTTGCTAAAACCAGAGTTACTGAAACCGGAATTGCTTTTTTTTTCACGTGAGGACTTCCACGCTAGAGTTATTGAAACTATGTTGCTGAAACCGGAGTTGTTTTTTTTTCGCATCAGCACTTCGACACCGGAGTTGCTGAAACCGGAGTTACTTTTTTTTTCGCGCCAGCACTTCGACACCGAAGTTGCTGAAACCGGAGTTGCTTACCCCGACGTTGCTGAAACCAGAGTTGCTCAATCACTGAATTTTGAATTTTTTTCCCAATTTCAACAATTATAAAAACAATTTCAGCAAAAAAAAAAGGCCACAGCTAGAAAGAATTGCTATTTCATCAATTTTATTTTATTCAATCATCCCATCAAATATATGTAACGATTGCAATTTGCAAGTTGCAACCGCTAATTAATTAGGTGTGTTGTAATTTACAAAGTTATTTATACAGATTCATTTCTTCAATACTACATATATAATTTACAAATTTATTTATATAGATATTTCATTTGAATAAAATAAAAAAATGATAGGTAAAGGTTTTAGATGAATGATTGCTTTAACCATTTTTTTAGGTTAAGGGTTTTCCAAGGGCCAAGGCACTATATTTCGGCCATTCATACCTAATTAACAACATGATGCACGCACAGTGATTAAAATCACACACACTTGATAGAGGCTATGAATCAAAAACAATTTCCGCATGCCAAGCTGAATAACTCCATAAAGGGCCAGTTTCGCAAATTATTTCTAATCTATATCTATAATAATAATAATAATAATAATAATAATAATAATAATAATAATAATAAAAGTGTTTTTTGGTTGATTTTCATAATGCTTTCAACTTAGTTGATCGTGTGGCCATGTTACAGGAAGTTCGCATTCACTGTTCGGTTCTATGCCGATGGGTGGAATTTTGTTACTCTAGTCCTGCTCGGTTGTATTACGGGGAGCATAACTTATGGTCTTGTCGAGGAGATCAATAGGGGATCCTTCGGGTCCTCTGCTTTTTGCATTGGTGTTGCATCCTTTGGTGTACAAGATGAGAGACTCTTTTGCCTTGAGTATGCCTCGGCGAAGAGAGCTCGGGAGGAAAAGATTTATAGATCAGCAGTCGTGGTGAACGAGCATCGCTCTAGTTCCATCTTTGAGCACACATACAAGAGAGCCAAAGATCACATATTCAACCCTGATCATATGCCTCGGCGCTCACCGTTGCTCGTGATTTTTATGACACCATATTACACTGACGATATGCGTTGATGAATCTCAATTGATAGAAAGCTGAGCCTTTATTAAAAGATCAATTCTCTCTTGCTGTTCGGATTGGATCAATCTTAACTGACTTATATGGGATGGAATTTCCTTTGAGTTGTCTTTCAGGAAGACAATCACGATAACTGTCATTCATGAGTGAACCGTTCGCAATACAAACGCGAAAAAGACAGTCGTACATGGAGATACTGGTGGCCTTCGTTGTACCAGGATCACGAATACTCAGGAGCAAAGCCAGCTGGTGGATTCATGAATCGCGATTAAAAAAGGAATGTTCGACTGCTTTTATAAATCGCAAAGGCAATCACTGGCGGTTTCGGCCAAATCGAGATCTTTTTTGAAGATTACGATCAGGTTACTCACATGCCAACCACGAGGCATAAATCAAGCCTTTTTTCTACCCATACTAAAGAGACCGCGTACAAACTTATCTCCAATTCCTTGCATGTTATTTTTTTAAAATTGCACATGAAGGAATGCAGGTTGGGATATATGATGAACTGTTCCAATTGTGAAGAAGACAGAGATCGTTCGTAAAGTATGAGCCAAAATCGCGAGCAGCAAGGCTCCATTTTGATTGAACGCGAATGAGAAATGAGCATTAATCTAGTGGTTGAGTGCGCGTACAATACTCCTAAAGTTTGTGTCCCTCGTAGTTTTTACTATCATAGATGTTATATTTTTATGAAATATATATAAATATATATATATATATATATATATATATATATATATATATATATATATATATATATATATATATATATATATATATATATATATATTTGAAACAACTAAGCAGGTGGATGAAGCTGTTTGCTGTGTGCGAACAAAAAAGTGCCCAAAAACTACCGTCATACATGGGAATTCAAGGGTCTGACCGAACAACAAGAATGCAAGATACGTACGCGGATGTTTTCGGTTCACCCAGGGCACACGTCGCTAACTCCTGGCTTCTACAAACGCGAATAAAAAGTCAGATGCCCCCCTTGCGATCACCATTGCAAAGCAGTACAACCTTTCCCAAGAGATGAAGAATCAAAAACTTGCCATCCCAAAAACGCTAGAGCTCGTCCCGAGCTACATTACGAAACAATTGGCGAAACAGATGAAGGAAAATTAGATGTATAAAGCGGAAATTCAAATCATATCTAAACATCTAATTATAGGATCTTCATGCATATTGATAGATCAATCATTGTTTAGAGGATACCTCTTGATGCGTGAACCGGATCTGAACGGGGAGGATTCGAAAGAGAATGAGAGTCCCACGTGTTGCTCCTATAGTTGGTCCACACGAGCCCGGTCTAGATCTCCTTTGTCTTCAACTGCTAGGACGAAGATCGAAAGGCCTGCAATCAAATCGCATTGGATGATATTTGTGAACCTCTGCACGTACAAAATAATCTCACGTACATTCCTCCCAAAGAATTGGCAAACAAGCTTTGCTCCCTCCTATTAATTCTTCACGTCAAAAAACCCATTTAAGAATAAGAGTTTTGGAGGCCTTTTGTAACTTCCCTCACAAATGTGCCTTAATCTCATAACTCCTTTGTAGGCTTTAATAGATATTAGGTTTTAATTAATTAGGAGGAGACTAACGACATTGTAGACATATATACATGTCTTTTGGTAACTCCTTTAATTAAATTACCTAATTATTTATTTCTTAAATAAATAATATCTATTATTAATAATATAATATACATATATGTATATATTATTAATCAACCATCACCCTCGTTAATCTAGTCCGACAACTCAAAGTGTATGACCTCATAGGACCCGTTTATAATAGTCATGGAATTAAAGCATTTAACCCCATTAATCGTAATTGGCTTCTAGCAAAGCATTACGACTCCTAAAATAATCGGATTGTATATCTCTATCAATCGTCTTATCCCATGTTTAGTCATTGCACATGTAATTAAAGGACACAATTCCTTCAATCTCCCACTTGTCCTTAAACAAGTGTGCAATATAAGATACCCGTGTCTCTTAATGTCTTATTTGATGATATGGTGACATTCATATCTATTATCAAATATATTTCTTGAACTCCGAGTTTGAACTGTCAATTAAACGGATGATTACAAATAATCCATCCAAGCATGGCCATGCATTTTCAGTTCTCGCTCTTCAAGTGACCTAGACACCATTCCTTTTCGATGCATCACAGTATGCATGAAGAAGGAGGACATCTCCATTCTTGTATGACTATGACTCCCACTCAACTTTTGGCAATCCCAACTACGACCTTTATAACTCCCTATTACGGAAAGCGTTTAGCCGTGTCAAAGAAATACCAATCATCAAGAGAGAGCATAACATACTCATGTCTGAGGAATCTACTAATCATGGTTTAACTTAATACTTTCCAATCCCTTTTGTAGAGTCTTAAGGTGGGTCTGTCCTATATGTATCATTCATACATATATATGTAATTGACTAGACATCTCCATGTCCCTATAGCCGATGAAACTCGGCGCTATCAGTCAACTTACAATATAGTCATTAATAAAATCACCTATGTCCAATTTGATGATTTCAGACTACAGACTTTCAATAATTCATAACTGCATTTCACTTAATGGGGTTTCATTTACCAGAACACTTAAGATAAGCCCATTTGTGAACTATGAATTATTTGGACATTTTATTTATCATTGTTCAAAACAATGTATAAATAAAGATGACACATATATCATCTAGTCAAACATAAACTTAGTTTCTAACACTCTCAGCATATAAATGTAATAGAAAGCAATCTCAAAGCCATTCTCCAATGTTTTTGAGACCCTGAACCCTAATATGACCATAATGCTTGGGCTTAGGCATAAGCTTTGCCAATGGATTTGCAATATTGTCATTTGTATGCACCTTACACATCTTAATGTCAAATAAGGTGATACTTTCTCATAAGATGTACGATCAACTTGTCATCACCCTTAAGAAATCATCCTTGGTTCTTCTCAAGTATTTCAGGATGTTCTTAGCTGCACACTAGTGTGCCTCTCATGGAATCGATTGGTATTTGCTACACATGCTCAAAGCAAATGCAACATCAGGTCGTGTACACACCATGACACAGGTAAAAACCTTTTATTGGAATCTTGCATATTGAGTCTGTTAAGAATCTTATCTATATAAGTTCCTTGATTCAATCTAAGCAATCTCTTAGATCTATATCTATATGTAGATCTTTATTCCAAGTATATACTATGCATCTCCCAAGTCTTTCATTGAGAAACATTTCTTCAGCCATTCCTTAATGGACAATAGCATCGGAATGCCATTCCCAATGAGTAGTATGTCATCCACATACAAGACTAGGAACACCACTTTACTCCCACTAAACTTCTTGTATACACAAGGTTCCTCTTCGCATCTGATGAATCAAACTCTTTGATCTTTTCATCAAATCAAAAGTTTCAACTCCTGGATGCTTGCTTAAGTCATATATAGACCTCTTAAGCTTGCGTACCTTCCCAGCATCACTTGGATCTTTAAAACCCTCTGGTTGTGTCATGTACACATCCTCTTCCAAGAATCCATTCAGGAAGGCGGTTTTGACATCCATTAGCCAAATCTCATCATCATAATAAGCGGCAATAGAAAGGATTATCCTAATGGATCTTATCATGACAAATGATGAAAAGGACTCATCATAGTCTATACCATGAATCTGTTTAAAACCTTTGGCAACTAATCTTGCCTTGTATACAGATACCTTTCCATCCTTATCTGTCTTGAGTTTGAAAAACCATTTGCTCCCTATGGGTTTTACCCCATCTGGAAAATCTATCAAGTCCCACACTTGATTTTCAAACATTGAATCCATTTCGGATCTCATGGCCTGAAGCCATTTCTTGGAGTCTGGACCGTCGTTGCTTGCTTATAGGTATTAGGCTCATCATGTTCTAACAAAAGAACATCAAGGTTTACATTCAAGATGAAATCATCATAACGTCTTGGTTGTACCCTTAGCCTATCTGATCTATGAGTGGGTTCAACTGGTTCAACAACTGGAGTTGGAATAGTTTCCACAACTGTTTGTGGATCCTCTTGCTCCGGTTCTTGGATGATTTGGGGCCCTAAGCCTTCCAAAACCATCAACTCATCCTCGACATCATCTATGTCATCTTATTGTTGAGTTTATTGCTCTTCATTATGAACTGGTTCAAGATGAATATTTCTCCCACTTGACTTATTGGAAATAAACTCTCTTTCCAAAAAGACACTATCCCTTGCAACAAACACCTTTTGCTCAGTGGGATTGTAGAAGTAGTTTCCAAAACTCTCTTTTGAATAACCTATAAAATAGCATTTATTTGATTTGGGGCAAGCTTATCAGTTTGTAAACGCTTTACATAAGCTTCACATCCCCATATCTTCATAAAAGACAATTTTGGAACCTTTCCAGTCCATATCTCATATGGAGTTTTGTCTACAGCTCCAGACGGAGTCATGTTTAGTGTAAGTACGGCAGTTGTGAGGGCATATCCCCAAAAGGATACCGGAAGCTCAGCAAAACTCATCATTAACCGAACCATGTCTAACAAGGTCCGACTTCTCCTTTCAGACACAATGTTAAGTTGTGGTGTTTCTAGAGTAGATAACTGTGTTACAATCCCATATTTTTTCAAATGATGATCAAATTCATGGCTCAAGTACTCACCACCACGATCTGATCGAAGTGCTTTTATTTTCTTGCCAGTTTGAGTCTCTACCTCATATTGAAATTCCTTGAACTATTCAAAGGATTCCGATTTATGTGACATAAGGTAAATATATCCATATCTACTCATGTCATCAGTAAATGTGATGAAGTATCTATAACCACCTTTAGCTTATGTACTCATTGGCGCACACACATCAGTATGTATAATGCCCAATAGTTCCGTAGCCCTTTCATTTGTTCCTTTGAAAGGTGACCTTGTCATCTTGCCCATCAAATATGACTCACATGTATCAATGGATTCACAATCCACATCTTTTAGAAGTGCATCTTTATGAAGCTTCTTCATGCGGTCTAAATTGATGTGGCCCAAACGACAGTGCCATAGGTAGGCTTCACTCAACTTATTTGATTTTTGCTTTTTTGTGTTTATGTTATAAGATTCTGTTTTAAGGTCAAATACAAATATTCCATGAATATCTTGAGCACGGGGATAGAAGATATCATTCTTGTGAATAATTATACCTTCATTTGTAGTGCCAAAATTAAAACCTTCAGAATAAATTACTGCAACCGAAACAAGGTTCTTTGTAATGCTAGAAACAAAATAACAATTATTCAGTTCTAAGATTAAACCAGAAGGAAGAGATAAACTAAAAGCTCCTACGTCAAGTGCAGTGATGTGCGCGCAAATTGCCATATTTTCTATGCACATAAAAGTCCATTTTACTTGTCTTTTGCATGCATATTAATGGGAAAACATGGGATTAGTGTAGTTTACGCTTAAAATGTCAAATATATGGGTTTGCACGAGTTTCTATGTGATTTCGCAGAAAACAGGATAAAAATGGACGAATTTGAAAGAGCGGAAAAAGAACTCGAAGTCTTCTGAAGAGGTCGAAATCGACTGGGGACCTCGACATCGAGTGCATCAGAGACATAGGAATCGAGCAGGAAATGAAACAGAGCACGTCGACACAGAGAGGTCGATATTGACGTTTGGAGGTCGATATCGAGGCTTCGATATCGACCAAATTGATAGAAGTCGAGTGCCAGTTCGAGTAGGAGAAGGAGAAGCTCGAGATAAATTTTAAAGGGGTCGATATCGATGTCTAGGGTCAATATCGACCATGCCAGCAGAGGAATCCGACTCCGATTTTGATAGAATTCTATCCGAAGCTTGCAACGTCTATCCAAAGGTCGAGATTTCCTATCATCAAACACGAGATTTATCAGATGGAGGCTGAGTTACCATGGAGTTTTAGTTTTTTACTTTGTTTTAGTTTTATCTTAGAGAATAAAGATAAGGTTTCGAGTCCTTGTCGACATCTATAAATAGAGGCCAATAGGGCTGAGTTTAGGCATTCAATTTAGATTAAAGATAGCATCCAATAGCATCTAATTTACAAGACAATTCAGTTTCAATAGAGAGTAGAGAGAGAGAGGAGGCCGAGTGAAAGTTGTAAAGCGAGAGCGGAGTGGCTTGTTCGGTTGTACTTTCTTTCGAAGTTTTAATTCCAAGTAGCTTTCTTTCAACAATAACGATGATGATGTGCATGATGAGGAGTGAGTAGTCAACCCACTTCTAGGGTCGGGGTGAGCCCGACGATAGCAATGTGAGGTAAGTGCATCAAAGGTATGACTTTTATGCGATTCCGTCTTCTACCCCATGCATGATCCTTTGCGAAAGTTAGGGAGATTCATTATTTGCATTATTGAAGCGAAAGCCACTCATATTGTGAACTTGAATTACTCATGAATTGGATAGTAACCCTTAGGAACTACGCGAGAGCCTCTAATCACCTAAGTGTTGATAGCGAAAGTTATTTGACGGAAAGGCATTAAATTTCATAGCTTTAGCATAAAAGTTGCATTGTTATCGTTGTGGCACGGAACCCCGACTTTGGAAGCTTTTTAATTAATTGAATTCTTTATAAAAGTCTTAAGTTTTGTTTTTGTTCATCTTCCTTCTCCATTCTATTTTCTTCGGACTCTTTTCCGACAAATCGGTTACGAAAACAGTTTCTGTGACAAGTGTCGAAATCGACTGTAAGGGTCGATATCGAGGTCTAACATCAATATCGAGGTCTCTACTCGACGTTGACTTGCTGTTTTGTCTTCTGCAGGAACTGCGCTAGGAAATCGACCAGAACTGAGGTCGATATCGACCAGTATACTCGATATCGAGTGTCTTCTGAGGTCGAAAGCTTTGATCGTGAGTACAACAAGGGAAGCGCTGACATACCTCCTCGTGGATTCGATCCTGAATCACCCTACTACTACAAGGGAGGGGATTCTTGTATTATTTGTTTGGGATAGGGAGTTAGCCTAGTTGTGCATTGTTTATTTTAAATATTTGAATCTCCTACTACCACCCTGCCTGCGAACAAATTGGCGCCATTGCCGGGGAGGCAATCAATTGCCACCTAAGTTAACCACGATCTTTTCTGAGCTTATTTTGCAAGTTTATGCGACGTTCTGATCGCGGACCTATCCTGGAACCAATTAATGAGCCTGAACATTTCTACCATCTTCGCAACAAAGCTATTCGCATCATGGCTGACAACGAAACACAGGCCGAGACCATAGAGCGGTTGAGGAAGGAAATCGAGGACCACAATGTTACAATCGCTGCTGAGAGGGCCGCCGCTGCTGCTGAGCGAGCCCGTGCTGATAGGGAGGAGGATGCGCGCAGACAAGCCCAGGAGCGGCTAAATCAGTATCCACAGACGGCAATGCAATACATGCATCCGCCGCTTCATGTTCTTGAATCCGCTATTTTAATTCCTCACTCCAACTATGAAATAAAAATTAACTTCCTATCTGAGATAAAAAGAAATACTTTTGAAGGAAGACCCAATGAATGCCCCCTGCAACACATCTCTACTTTTATGGACTTATGTGAAACAGTTGCTGATGGAGTGAATTTAGAGTATGTGCGATTAAAATCTTTTCGATGGTCTTTGGCAGGGAAGGCATTACAGTGGCTTGAAAGTTTGGCTCTACGCTCACTGAGGACATGGGCGGAGGTGAAAGATGCATTCTTGAACAAATTATTTCCACCTTCTAAAATGACGATGCTGCGACAAATGATCACGGCTTTCAAACAAAAGCTAGGTGAAACCCTAGCACAAGCGTGAGAGCGATTTAAGGACTTGTTGAGATCATGCCCAACGCATGCGCAACTAAAAGGGGGAAGACCGAGGACTCATAAAAGAACCAAGGTTCTGCAGGAATCTTGCTGGCAGCGGGTGGGGCTCGCTGGTAGCGAATCGAGTCAGGCCGAAGAAGCTGCGCACTGTGGAGGAGCTGACAAGACTCGCTGGTAGCCGATGGGGCTCGTTGGCAGCGGACGGGGTCGCTCCTAGGATGTTGCGTACTGGCAAGACTCGCTGGCAGCGACTGGAGCTCGTTAGCAGTGACTAGGATCACCTGTTTGGCGTTCTTGGCTTGGTGGTTCACTGTCAGCGAAATTTGTCGCTGGCAGCGAAATTCTCCTAGCGGCGACTATGGTGGCGGCAACTATTCTACGGGAGCGAGTCGGATCCTTCGAAACTCTGGTGTCATTGCCCGGACATCGAAATTCCAAAGTTTCTTCACGAAAGTTTCCAAACACGACCCGATCTATGCAATGGTGGAAGAAAGGAAGGGATTGGGTGGATCTTGCGGTGATGGTGTGGTTGAGTGGTAGTCGGAATATGACGAATGTGGTGTGGTTGCGTAGATCGGCTCGTCAGGATCCGGTGCCGGAATTTGGTTTTGGGGTGTCGAAGGTGGTGGTGTGGCTATGGAGGTTTGAAACCTTGGAGGTGCTTTAATGGAGTTTTTGGAAGGAGGAAGAGGATGGTAAAAAGGGGAAAGATGAAGAATGGGAATGTGTAAAAGGGAAGTGGGTAAAAGGAAAGTGGAAAAAGGGAAATTTTATTTTATTTTATTTTTATTATTTTTTTCTGATCAAAGTGGGCTATGGGTAGTCTTTTGGGACGTCAGGATCGCTGGCAACGAGTTGAGCTATTGTGCCTGGCTCCTTCTGACTCCTGAGACGTAGGGACCCGCTGGCGGCGAGCTGAGTTCGCTGTCAACGAATCAAGCTCAGTGCTTCCTTTTTCCGACTTTTTCTCTTACCCCAGTGAGGGTAGCTCCACAACTATGCCGAAAACATCTATCTAGTATGATAAAGAAATTTCTAACAAAATAAGACTAATTTAACTAAAATAAAAGATATAGTTGCAAGACGAAAAACTTACCTTGGGTTGCCTCCCGAGAAGCGCCCTTGTTTTACGTCGTAGGCTCGACGGTATGACCCCTCAATGGATCTCTTGTGTAGGCTCTTGGAGGTTCATCTCTTCCATAATTTTGTCGGATAAGCTATCATAGTAGCGCTTTAGGCGGTGGCCATTTACCTTGAACACGTGTGCATTCTCCTCATCCTTGATTTCTATCGCTCCATGTGGATATATGTGCATAATGGTATAGGGGCCTCTCCCTCTTGAGCGTAGCTTTCCTGGAAAAAGGTTAAGGTGAGATTGATAGAGAAGTACCTTATCACCTACCTTGAAGTCCTTTCTCAAGATGTGCTTGTCATACCACGCTTTGGTCTTTTCTTTATAAGTGATGGCATTGTCATAAGCATCCTAACGAATCTCCTCTAGTTCTTGAATTTGGATCTTGCAAAACTCGCCAATCTCATCTACTCTCATGTTGCATTCTTTCACCGCCCAATAAGCTTTGTGTTGGAGCTCTACCAGAAGATGACATGAATTTCCATAAACTAAGCGGTACGGGGACATACCAATTGGGTTTTTGTAGGCCCTGCGATATGCCCAAAGAGCATCATCTAATCGTTGGCTCCAATCTTTCCAGTTTGGGGCAACCGTCTTTTCCAAGATTCTCTTGATCTCTCTATTTGACACTTCGGCTTGCCCGTTGGTTTGAGGGTGATAGGCGGTGGATACCCTATGTGTGACATGATATTTTCTCAAGAGAGCGGCCACCGTCTTATTGCAAAAGTGGGTACCTCTATCACTAATTAATGCACGTGGAACACCAAACCGAGTAAACATGTCCTTAAGGAATTCTAAAACCACTTTAGAATCGTCGGTTTTGGTGGCCTTCGCCTCCACCCATTTGGAGACGTATTCCACCGCAAGCAAAATATAAAGATTCCCAAAAGAACGGGGAAAACTTCCCATGAAATCGATCCCCAAACATAAAAAATTTCACTAAATATCATCCTAGTTTGAGGCATCTCATTCTTAGTTGCGATATTCCCTATGCGTTGGCACCGATCACAAGACTTACAAAAAGCATATGCATCACGAAAAAGCGTAGGCCAATAAAATCCTGAATCAAGTACCTTCTTAGCCATTTTGTTCGGTCCAAAGTTTCCCCCACATGTATAAGAATGACAAAAGCTAAGGACAGCCATTACCTCATTATCCGGAAGGCAACGCCTAATGATTTGATCTGCACAATGCTTCCACAGAAACGGATCGTCCCACACATAGAATCGAGCGTTGTGGCGAATCTTGTCCTTCTTGTACTTTGGAAAGTTCGGTGGAAACTCATTCGTGACAAGAAAATTGACAATGTCCGCGAACCACGGCCGAGGAACGTTGGCTGCCATCAAAGACAAAAGGGTGAAAGAATCTGGACATATCTTCTGGGCATGGTTCGCTGTCAGCGAATGGGGTCAGAATGTGAGCTGATGATGGCGACTGGAGAGGCTCCCTGGTGACTAGACTCGCTGTCAGCAGGCAGGGTTCGCTGGCAGTGAGATGGGTTCATCGGGAGCCAGGAGGATTCGATGGCAGCGAGTCTTCAGCAGAACTTGAAATGACGTGCAAGCTTTCGTTCGGGAATTCTCCAAGTGCTTGCATCTTCTCCCCCAAACTATCCGTGTGCACGATCCGGCTAAGGTGATCAGCCACATAGTTTTCCGTGCCCTTCTTGTCTTTGATTTCGATGTCAAACTCGCTCAAGTGCAAGATCCACCGAATAAGCCTTTGTTTAGGGTCCTTCTTCTTCATGAGGTACCTAAGAGCTGCATGATCGGAGTAGATTATTACCTTTGCACCTAGCAAGTATGCCGAACTTGTCTAAGGCGAACACCATGGACAATAGCTCCTTTTCCGTGGATGTATAGTTTCTTTGGGCTCCGTTTAGCATCATTGAAGCATAATAGATGGCATGTGAGGCTTTGTCAACCCTTTGCCCAAGCACCGCTCCAACGACGTAATCACTCACATCACACATCAACTCGAATGGGAGGGTCCACACCGGGGCTTGCATGATTGGTGCGCTGACAAGGCGACTTCTCAACTCATGGAAAGCCTCCTTACACTTCTCATCAAACTCGAATGTGGTGTCCTTCTTGAGGAGTTTGCGAAGAGATGCGGCGATCTTGGAAAAATCCTTGATGAACCGGTGATAAAATCCTGCGTGACCAAGAAAAGAGCGAACTTCGCGCACATTAGTGGGGCAAGACAAAGATTGAATGATGTCAATCTTTGCCTTGTCAACCTCAATTCCCTTTCAGGAGACGATGTGACCTAAAACAATCCCTTGCTCGACCATGAAGTGGCATTTTTCGGAATTTAAAACTAAATTTGTTTCAATGCATCTCTTTAAAACTAGTGCCAAATGGTCTAAGCAAGAGTTGAAATCATCCCCATGAACAGTGAAATCATCCATAAAAACTTCGATGAACTTTTCAATGTATTCGGAGAAAATACTTACCATACACCTTTGGAATGTACCCGTAGCATTCCATAGTCTAAAAGGCATTCGCCGATAACCAAAGGTGCCAAAAAGACATGTGAACGTTGTCTTCTCTTGGTCCTCCATTGCGATGGCAATTTGAAAGTAGCCCGAGTAGCCATCCAAGAAACAATAGTAGGCTCTTCCGGCAAGGCGCTCCACCATTTGGTCCATAAATGGGAGAGGGAAGTGGTCCTTGCGAGTCTCCGCGTTCAATTTGCGATAGTCGATGCAAACTCTCCATCCGGTTTGGACTCGCGTGGGCACTATCTCTCCTTCTTTGTTCTCCACGAACGTGATGCCTCTTTTCTTTGGGACCACCTGTGTTGGACTAACCCACTTACTATCGAAGATAGGATAGATCATACCGGCTTGGAGTAGCTTTAGAACTTCTTTTTTGACCACCTCCATCATTGGTGGATTAAGTCTCCGTTAGGGTTGTCGTGATGGTTTGGCTCCTTCCTCCAAGAGTATGCGGTGCATGCACATAGTTGGGTTTATTCCTTTGATATCCGCGATTGTCCATCCAAGGGTCGTCTTGTGTTTCTTAAGCACCGCTACTAAGCTCTCCTCTTGCTCAAGATTTAGCTTATTTGATATGATGACCGGCAAGGTATCTCTATCACCCAAGAAGGCATACTTGAGGTGATCTGGCAATGGTTTAAGCTCTATCATGGGTGCCTGCAAAATAGAAGGCAAAAGCTTCTAGCTTGGGAGGGATAGTGTTAAGGCATCATTCATTTGATGAGTATGTTGGGCCTCTAATGCCCCCAAAACTTCATGCAAGTAAGATGAAATAGAATAATGAAGTGAATGCTCAACTAGAGGGGTTTCTAAGGCTACTTGCAATTCATCTTTTCCATTAAGATCAAAAACATCTTCTACACAAGGTTCAATAGTATCAATCGCAAATACAGAGTGTTCATCAAGAGGATACTTCATTGCATCAAATATGCAATACTCTACCTTCTCTCCATCGAACTCCATAGTAAGTGAACCTACATAGACATCAATCTTTGTTCGGGTGGTCCTTAAGAAGGGCCTACCCAAGAGAATAGGCGCCTCCGCTACTTCATGCTCCATGTCCAAAACAAAGAAATCTGCGGGAAAGATTAGATTGTCCACCATAACTAAAACATCTTCTACAAACCCCCTAGGATAGATTTGAGAACGATTTGCCAATTGGATCACAACTCGAGTTTCTTCCAAAGCACCAAGACCAAGAGATTTATAAAGGGAGTATGATATAGCATTAATGGATGCTCCTAAATCTAATAAAGCATGATTGAAATTAACATCTCCTATCGTACAAGGGATAGTAAACATAATGGGTGCTCGTTGTCAGCGAGTAGGGGTTCACTGTCAACGACTGGGATCAGCTCTGGTTAAGCAGTCGCATTTGCTGCCAGCGAGTATGATTTCGCTGTCAGCGGAATTTGCCCAGAATTTGTCTCCTCGTTGTCTTCTTCTTGGCCTTCTTCCAGATCTCTTCTAAGGCTTCATTTTCACCCCTAGGTGCGGAAAACAGTTCCTTGCCGCTCCTTAGGGTGATGGCGCTAACATTCTCCCTTGGGTTGACCACCACTTGTGATGGTAGCTTCCCCGAGTCTCTTGCTTGTAATTCTCCAATTGCTTGAGCCATTTGGCCCATCATCCTCTCTTGTGCATTCATCTTCTCCGTTTGAGCCTTGAGGGTTTCTAGGATGAGCTTGTATGGATCCTCACCCTGTTGATTAGCTTGAGGAGGCCCCCTTTTGCGATTATCATAGGGTGCTCTATATTGGGTCCTCCTGGGTGATGGGGAGGTTGTTGTTGTTGTTGTTGTTGTTGTTGTTGTTATTGTTGGTTAAACCGGCCAAATACCCTTGTTAGAAGTTGGAATTGCAGAAATTATTGCCGTAGTTGAGGCGGGGGCCGTAATCTCCCATAGCATTGACCTTCATGGTTTCTTCTTGTATCTCGGGACATAAATCAATGGGATGGGATGGATCTCCACATAACCCACATGCTTTGAGTTGTTGTTGACCTCTTTTCATAGTTAGCTTCTTTAGGGCCTCTCGAATCTGCTTAAGCTCGTTTTGCATGCTTGATGTGGGGGAGTCAAAGTGTAAGGCTCCTCTAACTCCACTAGACCTTCGATATTGTTGAGAAGCATTAGCAAGTTCTTCCAATATCTACATGGCTTCCTCCGGTGTTTTGTTGAGCATGTTCCCTCCACTAGCCGAGTTAACCGTCCCACAATAATGATCAAGTAGCCCCTCATAAAGGTATAGGACCAAATCGTCTTCCGAAAAGCCATGATAGGGGCAACTAGCTTTTAGCTTTTTGAACCTCTCCACATATTCGTAGAGAGTCTCCGTGGCCGATTGTTCGATGCTTGATATCTCCTTGTTCAAGATATTGTGTCTAGTGGCGGGGAAGTATTTGTGCAAGAAGGCTTTTTTCATCTCCATCCATGTAGTAATGCTCTCCATGGGTAGATAATAGAGCCAATCGTTGGCCGCATCCTTCAAGGTGAATGGGAAGGCCCTTAGCATCATTTGATCCTTCGTGATGCCTTGAGGTTTCAAACGATCGCATATGCCATCCTCCGTGATCCCTTGAGCTTTCAAACGATCGCATATTCCATGAAACTCAGCAAGGTGCTTGTTTGGGTCCTCTCCACTCATGCCATGGAACATCGGCAAAAAGTGGACCCATGGTGACTTGAATTCAAACTTGGTGCCCTCCGGGAGCACGGGGAGCCTAATAGCCAATGGTTGAGTTTTCAAATTTGGCTCCTTTAGGTCCTTCAAAGTGCGCCTTGGTGGGGGCAAGATCGCATTGTTGCCTTCCATCTCTTCTTCGATTTCCGGGTTGGATGAGTGCTCTCTTCGCAACCTAGAAGTTGTGCTCTCGATTTCTGGATCAAAAGGTAAGAGATTTGAATTAGTAAAATGGGTGTGGACCATGCAAGTGGTCCACACAAAAGTTGATAATTAAACTACATAAAGAAATCGAACTAAATCTCCCTGACAACAGCGCCAAAAACTTGACGGGATGAAAATCGTTGATTCCCAATCAAGTAGTTCCCACTCTCACAAATTAGTATAATTGGCAAGAAAAGGGTCGAATCCTTGGGAGACTTAAGATTTCATAATGCAATTCAATCACCAACACGTAACAAAAGTGGGAAAATATGCAATTTTTAAATAAGAATAAGCAAAAGAAAGTAAAGACGGAATTTGGTAATGTAATCGAGAGTAGAGAACGGTTCCACCTACAAATTCTTTGACATTGGTTGGCTTATCGATCATCGAATCCTTTTCAAGTAATTAACTTTCCTACAAACTCCTCTCGTCTTTGTTTATATAGATTAAAATTCCTACGAGTCTAATTAATCCCTTACACCCTTATGTAATCCTAACACGGTTAAGATTTAACAAAGAGATAGCAAAACGTCCCAAGAACTTGAGCACATAAATAACACAAATTAAACACGGTAAATCGATGTTTAAGATATATGTCAACTTCCTACATAATCATGCTTCAAACACGGAATCCACAATCTTATGCATGCTACTATGGAAATAACACAAATACGAAAGTTCAAATCCTAGCACGAAATCAATATTATCTAGTTTGCCAAACAAGATAGGAAGTTAAAGGAATTATAATAGAGAAAAGACAAATTGAATTAAAAACTCACAATTCACCAACCACGTCTCGAAAACGTAGGCGAAACACTAGGAAAATTAGCCGCTCATGGCTTACCTATACTATCTTCTCTTCTATGGTGATTGCTCTAACTGAATGCTTCATAAAACTAACCCTAAACATCCTATTTATAAGCCTAAAGTTCTGAATAAACAAGATAAAAGATAGATAAACTAGATAGAAACTTCCTAAAATAAACTAGATAAAAGATAGAGCTTTCCTAAAATAGCCCGGCGGTGGATTTCGCTGGCACCGAGTTGAGTTCTGCTGGCAGCGAATCTTCATGGATATCTTGATCAACCTATTGTTGGATTTTTGCTAGATGCTCGCTACCAACCCGCTAGCAGCGACTCTTCATTCCATGGACTCTTGGCAACTTGCTAGATTCCGCTGGCAGCGAAGGCTTTTTCGCGGCCGCGACTCATGTCTTCCGCTGGAGCGAAGTTGGTCTTCCACTGGAGCGAGACGGTCCACTCGCTGGAGTGAATGGCCTGGCGGAGGGAGTGGCTTCGTCATCCTGGCACCTCCCGCTGGCAGCGACCCTCTTTCTGCGGCAGCGATTGACCCGCTGCAATGAATCCATCCGCTGGCAGCGACTGGAGCCTAGTTGCTAGGGCGCTTCTTTGGTGCCTTTGGGTTCCCCTTGCTGGCTCCACTTTTCTCACTCGCTGGGCTCCTTCTCAGCTGACTCGACTCGCTGGCAGTGGAACTTGACTCGTTGGCAGCGAGTCTTGCCCAGAATCTTTGTTTCTCTTCGTTCTTTCCCCATTCTTTCTTTACTCCTTTCTTTCTCTTCTTAGCTTGATTTCTTGACTTCACTTGGCCATGTTTTGCAGCTTTCTCTTGCTTTCCACCATGTCGGATCTACCATTCTGCACAATTTAACCGAAATAGCGTAGATTCTGAACTTTTCCACAAAAACAGTTTAATCTAACTTAACACTAAACATGCATATTCTACCATGTAAATGCATCTAAACTACCCTATAATGCCTATTAAATATATGCGTTATCACCTCCTCTCCGGTGTTCTTATTGCTAGTACTCTCCTATAACTACTCTTCTTCCCCTTCACATAGTTAATTATAATTTTGCATGTTATGGGGATTATATGCATAAAAAAAATTAGGGAATTTTGTGCACTACATTAGGGATTTCATTCTTTAACAATTACATTAAAGTGAAAGTTTAGCCAGTTTCTAATAAAACTATTGACTAAAAAAACTACTGACTATTTTTTGCATATCTGAGTTAGGGTTACATTTTATGGGTTTCTAATTTCAGTATAGGTTTCATTTAGGTGTAGAATTAAGGGTTCATTTGGGAATTTTGTGCACTGCATTAGAGGTTATCTTCTCTTTTTCTACACACTCTAATTTCTTCATTTAGGTCATCTATTGAAGTTTAAATTTCCAACCAATTCGCTGATACTTTGGATTTTTGCACATCAAATTTTCTTTTAATTTATTGATAGAATTTGAGGGATAAACGGATTACCTCGAATAGCGGAAGCGGAATCTAGATCGTCTTGCCTTTGAATTTGATCATCGGGTAGATCTCCATAGCCCTAAATCTCGTTAGAGATTCGGGAGCAGGGGAGAACCTACGATTCACAGCCTACACACCATGGGAGAGCGTTGGAGAGGAAGGAGACTCTCTCCACGGAGGAGAGTTCTCTGTGGGTTTTCTTTCCTGGAGAAACGTCTGACGAACAGACTCTCTAGGGTTTCAGTTAGAGATTATGAGAGAGAAGTCTCTCCTATATATCTCTTTTTATTTATTAGATAAATAAATATATAACGAATATATATTATTTATCCTAATAAGACTTAATCCTTAACGTATAAGAATTGACTCCCTAATTACGGAAATTAGGTTGTTTATCTTTTGGGCGTATATTTAATTATGTCCGAATTATATCAAATAATTCTAACATCTCCCACTCGCACAAAAGATCATATTCCTCCAAAACTCATTCTCATACTCGTCGTGTATAGACCGTGCGACCCGGCAATACTACCTGCATAAAAATCCCGTTAGGGACTAGGTCACAACGTTAGTTGAAAAGTATTGCTGCATCCCTAGGATTATCTTTCATCGGACTAGTTGACACACAAAACTGGATCCCTCTCAGTTTAGTTCAACTATAATGGCGATTCACAACAGTACGCAACTGTCGGATCCAGCAAATCCCATTTCCGTCAACGATTACTCATAATACCTTCCTTTCGCATTGGCATCACTTTCATGTAAATGATGACCACTTTCCCAGAAGTGTCCCACTTAGACCGCATCACTCATGACCATCGGAACACAACCAAAGTAGCGCATCACCACCACAATCAGTAACCCAAGCCGTTAGTCACTAAGGGCTGCTATGTTTACTTATATCTTAGCTCACACAGTGATAGAGATGGGATCAATCTATCACCTCATAGGGTCGACTTGCACACACTAGTATGACAGTGTGCTACAGGGAGCGCTTCTCTAAAGCGTTGTCCACTCAACCTGTAAAGGTGTTCATCTCATAGTCACGCAGACTTGAGAACTATTTTATCATACAACACCTTGCTATTCTGAACCAATGGGCGTAGGAGCATAGTTGCGAGTCATATGAATGACTAACTATAAATTACCCATTCAGTCTCTCCCAACCGGAGAGACTTCATCTTGACATCCAAATACAGTCAAGGCGGTTATCATCTCATTCCGTTCCCATAAGAATTGAGATACCTTACACCTACAGTGTCGAACACTCGTAGGAACGTTTGCTCGTGTGAGAGAACAAACTATGGTTCAGTGACATGTAACATATTTCACATTTACATCACCAGTTTTCACCACATCAATGGCACAGCATATAAGTTAAGACCAAAGTCTCCCACTTGCTAAAAACTCAAATCAGAGAGGTGGCTCGCATGACCATCAAGAGTCAAAACATATTACGACAACGGTGTTCTTGAACAACGTCTCTCTGACTAGACAGGGTTTGATCTGAATATCATTTGATCTCCAACATCCTTTGGAAATCCTGGTATTGACAAAACTGGACAACCATAACCTATAGTCATGACATCTGCTCACCATGTTTCGCCACAACCAAATTTGTGTTTTCAGGAGAATCCTTTTTCATAATCTCCTCGGAAGCTACTGATGATGTAAGAACCTCAGCTTCCGTGGTGGAAGGACAAGCAAGACAGTTTCTTGCTAGACAACGTCTCTTCTCCTTAGAGATAAGACCTACAGACTGATGTTGATACTTACATCAGTGTCTCCTCCCTTAGATCACTAAGATCCATATCTATGTTCCAACATGGACATAGACATCATCCACCATAACACAATACACAGTCTACAAGAGTGCTTTTGCAATCATTTACTGTGTTCAGTGCATAAGACTCGAATCAGTTTGTAAACAAACACATGTTCGCTTGTCTCATCTCAGCATACAACAGAATGCGAAATTGCACTCAGTTTCTCAAGTGTTCCTCACTTAATCCACTTCCTATGTAAGTCCATTTACACATTTCCATATATGAGAATGACATGCTTAAGATTATACGAAATAACCTCATAGACAACTACCCAATTTCTATGTAACAAATTCACTTGACAATTGTATCAAAGTTGTCATGCTAGAATCACAACTTAGTTGGCTATCAGTGTGTCATCTGCAACATCAGAAAGTTAAACTTTCCAATATGACATACTTACAATGATTCATATTTTGAACACAAAGTACAAAACATCTTATCATTGTCATCTAGATGCATGTTTCAATGCTTACATAGGTATGAGTACAAGACTAGTGTCTTTCTCAAAACCTTAGCAGAAACTTATCTAGAAAACGAATTTCCATAAGTCCTCCCACTGGGAAAAACTTTGCTATATAGGTCAACTTGTAAACGAATACAAGCTTTTGTAGCCATTCATCGGTCTGATTGAACACAATCTAACCATGCAGAGAGAAGGTTCCAACCTAACTCTCTTGATCTAGGGTATAACTCTCAATGGATCATTCCACCTATAAAGCTTTAAGAACCCAGTTATCTCATTGCTTTATGTCTAGGCAGGATAGAAACCAGTTCAAAACATGGCTTCTTCTATAGACTCGTTATCTGTCATCACCATCCGCTCGTTGTGTCTTAGATCTACCAACAGATCACAGACTCTAAATGGTGATTAGTGCTATCTCATTTGGATACTTTTTGGAGCAACCACATCTAATGTGTTTCTGAGATATCTCGTGTTCAAAACAACTCCCACTCTAAAGTGGTTTCGATATGCTCACAATCGTTCTAGATGAAAATCCTGAACTCGAAACACATTTGTTCAACAAGTTGTGAGCCAAGAACGAAACTTCTTTAGCTCTGAACATTCTCAGGAACACTAGATCACGATTGATCCAGAATATCCTGAACATTAATGTGGCAAGACAATCATGATTAAGGATCCCTGAGCTACGAAAACTCATTTTCCTTATCAGATTGCTCTCATCAATCTTAGAAGTTCGCATTTCCAAGATGATTTAAGAATGTGATCATGTACCTAGCCTCATGCCTAGTACACACATTCTTTATGATACCGTTTATCCAAATGGATTTGATGCAACTAAACAGATAAGGCTAAAATATATGTAAGAACCAGCTTCTTAAGCTTATTCCATATCTTAAGGTTCACCAAGTGACCCTCAATCATAAGTATATCTCCTTGAGATCCTCTTATACGTTTAGCCTTTGGCATGACACCTTCTATGTCATTTGTAGGAAGTAACTGACCAAGGATAGTTCAACAAATGAACTACTCCACAAACCAGCATAATGCACACTCAGCAGAAACCAATGCTCGGTGCTTAGATTTGACCTTTTGGTGTAACTTCAGTCAACAGAAGAATTTAAGACATAAAACATTTTGAATTTCATCTGATTTCTCAATCACTCAATGTGAGAGAAATCATGGATATATGTTGACCAACAAGCTTAACTTGTATACCAACATCCATTTATACATCCTCAGATCCATATTGATCCTAGGAAATCATGAAATTCAAACAGCACACCGGAATTGGTGCTTTCACCTTCTATATTTTGTAGAACGTAATCTACAAAAATTGTGATATGTTACAAGTAACAGATTACACTCGAAGCCTCAAGAGAAGTGCTTAACGCAATAAGCATCTAATCTCTTTGGACAATCCCACAATGATCATCCTGGACTTACCACAAGGCGTGTCACATCATTTTCAGATAAGGAAACATCCTCTTCTGACAACTCAGTCTTTTCTCAGGTTCCACTGAACCTATTCTCCCACTCGTTAGTAGAATACCTTTTAGAGTATGCATTTCATCTACCCTTTATCACTTTGCAAAGTGGTTAAACTATGCTTCCATAGTGACACTTCTCATGAATTACAAAAATTCAGTGAGGATTAGAAAATACCAAGATCTGAACTTGATATCATCTTATACGATTGGCTTCAGCTTAACTTCGAAGTTCAGCACCAATCTTTGGGTATATCATCTGATCTAATTGCCTAGTGATCAACTTGAACTAAGTAGATCGCAACTTCTTCATATGGACCTAGCAACGACTTGCTTTTTTCCCAATGATCAGATTATGCATAAATTACAAATCATATTTGCATCCATTATCACAAAAGTGACAAATTTAACCTCATGTTACTGAAACAAAATCAGCAAACTTATGATCTAAACATTGGAACCGAAATCCAATAAGATCTCAAGGTATGTTCCATTACTAGCATCATGACATCACTTGGTCTTTGTAAGAAAACTTCAGAAGCCCCTGACATTTCAGGAAAGCTAAACTTTTATTACTACGATATAAATCGATGTAACCTCAGTTCTGCTAACTTCTGATTCAGATCAGTGAACTGAGTATATTACCCGTCTATCACCATTGACCAGAAACATGTTACCGTTTATGCACGAAACACAAACTAACACATATCATCATTTACCATGACCTTCGAAGCAAAAACATACTAGTAGCATGCAATCAACTCCGTTAGAACACAGATTCATGATGACATACTCGTCCGTCTGACGATTTTCAAACAACGTATGTTTAAGGTTATCTTTTGACTGTGCGAGTCAGTCTAAAGATTTGCTCCCACTAGGACCATGTCCCTAAGTGAAACAGAGTATACTGAATGACAATCTTCCTTAGCATGAAAATGCCTTAGAACCATGAAATTCAGTTTTACAACTCTCTTAATCTGAGAAAAATCCAAAGTGAGCTTTACAAATTAGAAAGTAATTTTTAAAGCCTAAGACACAAGAGTCGAACTCTCATCAAGTCCATCTGCTCATCTTCTAATTTTCAAGGGAACTGCATTACTGTTGACGTACCCCAAGTACTCAACCTCGGCTCACTTTATTTCTATATCCAACGTATGGATATACACTAGAACAAATCCAGTCTAATCGAGCAAAGTCAGATAACACATCTTCATTAGGACTATCGACTTTCAGGATCCTAGACATATAGGTCCTTGCCCCTTAAGGGTTTATTCAGAATTTTGGAACTACGTTTAAAAACGCTATTCAAAATTACTGAACATATTTCATCCATTTAACAAATGAATTACTTGCTCGATTACCTTGCAATCACACTCAAACAAGTCAAGTGTCTTTTATAATTTCAAGTACAATACCACGTTAGTAGTAAAAACATGAAATTTTCCGCAAGGTTTAGAGATGCATACCGAATGCCTATCTCTTACAATCTTTACATAAAAGATTCATTTCTCAGATTTCAATTAACTTACCTAAAGTCAATTTTCCATTTTAAGTTAATAAGTTATACGTAATAACTATCCGTTAACTCAAAATAATTTTAAACAACTCACGATTGAATTATTTAAATCCGCTCAATTTTCAAGTAAAACGATATTCAACCAAGGTTAAATATCCTTGAAAAACAAATTCTTAGAAAAAGAATTTTAGAGAGCTCAGTCCGTATGTGAACGTATCAACATAACTTAAGACTCATCATCGCTCATTATTAGATAAAGGGCCACGTAGGTCGATATATCATATAACTTTCAAGTTTGTTCGCTTCAATCAAAAATTCAATCAGACACATAGTCCGATCAAAATTTTGAGAGCAAACATAACCGAAAAGCTGGTTCCTCTGACCTAGTTCACATAACTTAGTCACAGCTTGGTTATATAAAAGCGATGATTCGCGTTTGAACCGAATCGGGCTAAGCCCAATTCATCAAACGCAACCCACCAAGTCTCAGTCCGGGTCCGAACCCGACAAAGACAACTCCAATGATCGGTCAAACATGACAAGTCAATATCCGAAACAAATTCGAAACAGTCCGTCATGTTCAAAATATAACAGCAAGTCCAAATATATGCTCAGCCATTTTTGTAAAACAAATTAGGTAGGCCCAAAAGAATTAGGCCCAACTCATCACATAAGGAGCCAAGCCCAGAAGTGACCCGAAAGCCCGACCAGACCCGAGAGCTTAGGTCACCCGCACCCGGCTCGGCGCGAAGGGAAGCCCGAAGAGACCCGATGGAGCCAGGCCGCCATAGCAGCGAGCTCGAAGCTCTTCTCTGCTCCCGCTGTGCAGGAGCTTCAATTGCCGGCGACAGCCACAGGCGGTGGCGCCAGACGCCGCCAACACCACGAAGGGTGAGCAACATCAGCGGCGCCGCCTAGCCCTAGCGTCGTCGGGAGCATCTCCTTTCCCCCGTCTGGTCTCCGCTCAACCTATCACCATGCCCAATTCGAGCCACAAAGGCTCCAATTTTTCAGATCTAGGTAAGAATCCACGAAGAACTCGAACCTCAAATCTCAAATTTGAACAACAACGCCTTCCACAGTTCGGATCTAGGTTTTGATTTCCCTAGGAAAAAGAACCCTAATCCCCTTTTAAGGCCGAATCCACCAAAATCAATTGCAACAAATGCAGTTGAATCAACACGGACTCCTGTGATCAAGGCGATAACGAATCAAGCCTTGATCTGTCCGAATTGGAACCACCGTCAGAGAAGGAGAGGCGCTTGCTACTTCTCCTCACTCCTTGCCGTCGACAACCGTAGGTGGTGGCGCCGCTGCCTCCAGACCATTGGTAAGGAGCACGGTTGCAAGTCCGACGCTGCCAAACCCTAAGTATGGCTAGGAGTTCTCGATCGAGAGCACGAAGCCCCAATTTCAAACCCTCAAGAACCCATATTTCTCAGATCTGGTGAACCTGCTCCTAACTTGAGAAAAACAAAATTTCCAAGCAATAGATTCATATATAATAAGCACACACATAAGAGATCGAAACAACATCGAATCCCCTTATAACAGCATGCAATCAGAGAAAATGGCCAAGGGAGCATGGAGAAGAAAAGAGGGCACGATGAAGAAGACGACCTCAAATTGGACAGTGCGGGTGCGGCTCCACCAAAACAAAAGCATATAATATTTCAAAGCACAGAACTTTACCTTAGCCTAGTTCATCAAACAGAACACGGCAAACAAACAAAAATCGGACTTTTCAAGTGAATTTAGTTCTAGGAACCTAATTCATGCTGTAATCAATCCGATTTAACAAATTCAAAGGCAATTTGAGCCTAAAGCTCTGATACCAATGTTAGAATTTGAGGGATAAACGGATTACCTCGAATAGCGGAAGCGGAATCTAGATCGTCTTGCCTTCGAATTTGATCATCGGGTAGATCTCCATAGCCCTAAATCTCGTTAGAGATTCGGGAGCAGGGGAGAACCTACGATTCACATCCTACACACCATGGGAGAGCGTTGGAGAGGAAGGAGACTCTCTCCACGGAGGAGAGTTCTCTGTGGGTTTTCTTTCCTGGAGAAACGTCTGACGAACAGACTCTCTAGGGTTTCAGTTAGAGATTATGAGAGAGAAGTCTCTCCTATATATCTCTTTTTATTTATTAGATAAATAAATATATAACGAATATATATTATTTATCCTAATAAGACTTAATCCTTAACGTATAAGAATTGACTCCCTAATTACGGAAATTAGGTTGTTTATCTTTTGGGCGTATATTTAATTATGTCCGAATTATATCAAATAATTCTAACATTTATAAATGTTGCCATTTGATTGGTTTTTTAGTAATGATGTCTTGTGTAATGTTGGAGCAAGAAAAGAGCTTCTAGTTGTCTATTCAACCGTTATGATATCCTACCTTGTGCGGCCGAGCTGCTCGTATGTTTAAAATATTTGAAGGTTTATTGTATGTTTCCTTGTATTGACATACCAGCCTCTGGCAGGAATCCTGTGGTGATGGTTACATGGTGGCATTTTCTATTTCAACGTGTGCTATAAGGTCGACTCCTATTTTTGTCTAAAATGGTACATATTCTATGACCGACTTCACTCTGGTAAATTGATATTTGTCTGCTCTTTCGTCATCTTCTTTATTAGATATTTATACTATCAAGTCATGATATAATCTTATAAATTATAGGTGCTGAAATTTCAAAAAAGGTAGGTTGAATAACTTATACTAGAGAAAAGATGGGTGTTCATCATGCGACTCAAACTTTGATTATCTGAATGGATGGGATTGTGGAATTGGTATCCATAATTGTACTAGGAATGCGGGCAGCGTAGATTGTAGCTTAAAAATCCAACTAGCATTTTTAGGTTCATATGAATAAGTACTTAAGTTCTCAACTCTAGTATAGAAGTATCCTCACAAGATGCTCTCTACTTTACATGCTCTTTTGATCTAACACACTTTATTTTCTTATTCTCTCGTTGGATAATTCATAGCCTTGATCTGTATAATTATCTGAAAAAAAAATCTCTCCTTGATCTGTATAATTATCTCATGTATACTTTCATCTGTGCCTTTCTTTGTCAACTCTTCCAGCCTTCCACTTTCATGGATGATGGAAGTCAAGAAGAGGTATATAGTCATTGTACCTTCCTTTATCACTTTTGAACTTTCGTGTTTATTTACTAACTTGAGTTTGAATTGATTCTTAAAAATTTTCTGATAATTTATTTTCACTCTCTACCTGATTATAAGTTTTATAAGAATTGGCCGAGTTTTAGAACAAGTAGTAAAAATAAGTCACACTTAAAGTCTTGAATTAACTATTCAACACCTTCTTGCAATATCTTTTTCTTTATTCCGTTGTTGTTTGAAATAAACTTCACGAAGGTGCTTTACTAGAAGGTAATTATGAGTCATATATGTTGTCATCCCAGTCAACTCAAGATGTGGGAAGTGAATATTAGAATCTTTTGAACATGGGTTAGGAAATGTTGTTTATTTAGTCCAGTGGGGATACTTAATTAAAATTTGGGGTGAAAAGATTACCTTAAGCTATGGGAATTTGCACAATTAGCGATTTGGCAATGTGTTTATGCATGGTGTTTCTTTTTCCTGCTCATGACTAATGGCTTTTTTAATTTATCATGTATTCTACAGAGATTGCATTTTCTTTGTCTTTGTAGCTGACAAGACGAAATCGTTCTGTATCCTATCAAAAGAAAACTCAAACCTACAAACTAGTATAGTGAGCAAGTAAGAGGTCGATCACACAGAGAATCAAGTATTTCTATGTAGAGTGTATTTACCAATTTGTAGAAAAGATGGGTTTTGAGTGGTTTAGAATGAGAAATATTAACAAGTTAGGAGAATCAATAATTAAGAGATAGTTTCACCTATAATTCTCAACCCTATTTGGTAAATTCGATCCTTGTTTACTACTCAAATTCTTTTCCTTTTCCAATCAAATGTTCTTATCTTGATTTGAATAGATTATTAGCCCTATGAGTTCTAATAATCCCTTACTCCTAGGCAATCTTAACATGGATTAAGGTTTAATCCTAGTAATAGCAATAAGTCTCAAGATGTATAAAGCTTATAAGCAATATCAATCCCCTAAAGAACTAATATTTAACCTATAGTCAACTTCCTACACATTCAAGCTTTCTAACGAAGTTCACTAGAACATGTTTGCTACGAAAGATTAAGAATCATAACCAACAATTCAAAACCCTAGCGATGATGAGATCCTGAAAAGGTGATCAATCGAGATAGAATCAAACACCATAAAACATTCAAGCACAAAGAAGATGAAACATACGATGGAAATAAGAACAAGAATAGAAAACTCACAATTCAACCAAACGGGGTCTCAAATCATAGGCGAAACCAAATAGTTTAGCCCTCCATTGTCAAACGATTGTCAAAAGATTGGATGATACCCTAAAACAACATAAAACAAGTCATTAAATAGGCCTAAGAACCGACCTAAAACCCTAGAAGATGTCCTCAAAAGATAGAATGTCAATAAGGAAAGATAGAGTTATCGGATAAATTCGGTGCTGATTCGGCCCAGCAAGGCCGCGGGCGCTGCCTCCCAAGCCGCGGGCGCGGCTAATGCAGTGAGCTCTGAAATTCTGGCAGCAGGCGCTGCCTTGGTGGCCGCGGGCGCGGCTTTTCCAGCCTATACCAAATTTTCCGTTGTGAATCTGGTCTCGATGTCAACATGAAAGTTGTAGCTCTCCAAAAGAGCTTTCCAACACATGCTTATAATAGTCAATCGGACCACCGAGGCCTCCAGAAAGTGCGATACAAGTTTAGCTTGTCGGGCGACAACTTTTGTTGACTTGTTCTTCACTTAGGCTCTCGAACTTCAATTTCGCTCTCATTCTCTTCTTCTAGCTTCCTCTTCTTGACTCTTCCATAATCCATAAGCCTCCTCATTCCTTGTCGGGATCAACATCTACCTGAAATAATCAATAAAAACGTGTAGATTCCGACTCCACCAACATGGCGAGTAAATATGAAAATTCTACTTAACTTATGCATGTTATGCACCTTAACTAAGCTTAATGCAACCAATTATGGCTACCTAAATGAGCTCTATCAAATCCCCCACACTTGAACCTTTGCTTGTCCTCAAGCAAACAAAACCAAGTCAAACCACTTATCCCACAAACAAGTTATCGATATCTTCACCTCATAAACCACAAGGTTTGAAAATATATTGGAACATAAAATAATGCATAACATCATAGCATGTATTTAGCAACTCAAAGAACAAAGTAATATCTACATCCATCCTCACCAGGAAATAAGTGTTTCTCTCTCGCTCATGTGTTTAATGTTAATCAATATCGCTCAAACTCAATTCCATGAAACTATGCTACATAAAAATTGAAATTAACATCACAAATCTCCACCGTGAATGATATTACAAGTAATAAACATCATGAGGTCTTGTATAGGGTTGTAATGGGGCTTGGTAAGAACATCAAGGTAGAGAAACATTTAGGCTTGTGGTGCTAAAAATCCGGGAAAAAGAGTTAGTACTTTACACAACTGGAAGAACACTAAAACCAAACATTTCTTATTCCGCTAATGACATCAAACTCAACTCCATAAACTCATAACAAGCTTAAACACAACTCTTGTTAACCATATCACTCTTTCTTTCTTCTTTTTTCTCTTTTGATTTTTCGATGATTTTTCTTCTTTTTCTTCTTTTCTTTTTATGTATTTACCTCGACTTTTACTCCTAAGTGAATTTTATCCTCCTTAGGCCCCGAGTATTAAGCACAATAATCATCCATATGAAGTACCAAAAAGAAGTAATAACCAACATCGTACCCAAAATGCTCAAGACACTCTAATAATATACATTTTCACCAATCTTCTCCCTAATTCCCGGATAGGGTAAGGCTTAAATTGGATGTGAGATATTTTTGTGGAGCTACAAAAGATGGGCTAAAAGGCTCAAAATGGCTTCAAGCGAAGGATAATATGTAAGGTGGAAAGGGAATAACATGGCTAAGAAAAAGTAACGCCTCAATCACATGAAAATCACAAGTAATGATCAATATAATACGGCCTCAACATAGATGTCATTCGCAATTCTAAGAGGTAGTAACATGGACGAGTATCACACACAACAAAGCAAGAGGACATGAATATGAAGATCGTCCCAATAATGCCAAAAATACTCACAAGGGTATATTTTGTTGGATTTAAATATTACAATGTCTATGAGTTATACATGCTCAATTAATGTCATCAAATCATGCTCCATAAATGAATAAAGGCTTAAACATCTCAAACAAGTTATGGGATTTCATGACAAGACTATACATAACACTTAATGAGGACAAGCGGTCTACATGAGAGGAGATGAGACCTAAATGCATTATATTTTTGGATTTTTTTTCATTTTTGGATTTTTTTTTTCATTTTTCAAATTTTCTTCTTTTCAATGCAATATAAGAATGGAAGTTAAACATGAATGAAAATGGAAATTAAACATGAATGCACGAACTACATGAATAGAACCCTCCCCCACACTTAAACCTTTCATTGCCCTCAATGAAAATCAAAGACTAGAAAACTTAAAAACATGAGAAAAAAGGTGATGCAAAGACTCACAATGTGGTGTATATCAAAGAAAAAGAAGCCATGAACAACAAAGACGACGGATGAGCCAAGAGAAGACGCAATCTAAGCATATGGAGCTGCCTGGGCAGGTGGCCACGGGTGTGACTTTTTCAGGATGCTTGGCCGCGGGGTGGCCGTGGGTGCGGTTTCGCC
Organism: Persicaria maculosa; assembly: GCA_963922045.1. NCBI lineage: Eukaryota > Viridiplantae > Streptophyta > Magnoliopsida > Caryophyllales > Polygonaceae > Persicaria > Persicaria maculosa. The sequence goes on along the minus strand of OY998265.1, from coordinate 19,014,450 downwards.
AGCGGCTTTTTCAGCAGCTCTGTTTCTCATTGTTTCCCTGCGGGTTAGCTGAAAAACAAAAAAATCCAACTCTTTATTTATTGAAAAACAAGATAAAACCTTATCTAACCACTTACCTCGGGTTGCCTCCCGAGAAGCGTCCCTGGTTAACGTCATAGACTCGACGGTTTATTCGTCTACACATTCAAGACTTACTCGGACATTGTTAGCGCCCTCAATAGTAAATCAAACTCTCTTGCCCATCCAAATGATAAATGGATACAAAATATGAAAAAGTTGATAGAAAATAGTAAGGCGTTCAAGAATCTTACCAACTCATCATACTCTCGAGCCTGACTTTCAGTCGAGGGTATATAAGACCACCAACATAGTTCCGCTAGTGGCTTGTCAAAGTAATGCTCCCAAGGATCTACATATTCACCAAAATCCACAAAAATGTAAGAAATGTCAGTACCTTGCTTAGGAGCCACAAAAATCGGCTCTTGACATGGTTCCTCGCTAGGCAAGTCAGGGATGACTTCTTTAGATGAATTAGGAGCCAAAACACGTAGATCCTCATGCGTGCACTCATGAGACTCCACGTAAAGGGGCATCGGACTCTCTCCTCCATCTTCAATCAAACCATCATAGTTTGCGTCTTGAGTTTCATCAACTTGAGGTTTGACACTTTTCTCCGCTTCCAACTCACTCATCATGTGAGCACGTTGGTTCAATTTTTCCTCAAGTCGCTCCATCCTTTCAAGCATTTGCTCCATCAAAACCTGTCGTGTGAAAGATTCTTCCTGCTCCACTTGGTGACCCATGTAGCAGAAAAAATCCCACATCTCTGATAAATAGAAACTTGCTAAGCCTCCGTTACTCATATACTCGACAAGTTCTTTGGTCTCAGGAGTCATGCCATCAAGTACGCAAATAACCATATCTCGCAAACTAAATTGGAAACCCCGTGCATACAAGACGTCCAATAAATTATCCACTCTCGTGAGATAAAGGTGAAAATTTTCCCCTTGAAACTGCAACAACCTCAACATCTTAAAAGATTAGTATCTAGGGTGTCGTGAACCGTAAGATAGGTCCACGACGGGGTTAGATATATACAAAAATCGATAAATACACCAAACAAAGAAATAAACTAGATTCCCCGGCAACGGCGCCAAAATTTGACAAGACGAAATCGCTGTGTATCCTATCAAAAGAAAACTCAAACCTACAAACTAGTATAGTGAGCAAGTAAGAGGTCGATCCCACAGAGAATCAAGTATTCCTATGTAGAGTGTATTTACCAATTTGTAGAAAAGATGGGTTTTGAGTGGTTTAGAATGAGAAATATTAACAAGTTAGGAGAATCAACAATTAAGAGATAGTTTCACCTACAATTCTCAACCCTATTTGGTGAATTCGATCCTTGTTTACTACTCAAATTCTTTTCCTTTTCCAATCAAATGTTCTTATCTTGATTTGAATAGATTATTAGCCCTATGAGTTCTAATAATCCCTTACTCCTAGGCAATCTTAACACGGATTAAGGTTTAATCCTAGGAATAGCAATAAGTCTCAAGATGTATAAAGCTTATAAGCAATATCAATCCCCTAAAGAACTAATATTTAACCTATAGTCAACTTCCTACACATTCAAGCTTTCTAACGAAGTTCAATAGAACATGTTTGCTACGAAAGATTAAGAATCATAACGAACAATTCAAAACCCTAGCGATGATGAGATCCTGAAAAGGTGATCAATCGAGATAGAATCAAACACCATAAAACATTCAAGCACAAAGAAGATGAAACATACGATGGAAATAAGAACAAGAATAGAAAACTCACAATTCAACCAAACGGGGTCTCAAATCATAGGCGAAACCAAATAGTTTAGCCCTCCATTGTCAAACGATTGTCAAAAGATTGGATGATACCCTAAAACAACCTAAAACAAGTCATTAAATAGGCCTAAGAACCGACCTAAAACCCTAGAAGACGTCCTCAAAAGATAGAATGTCAATAAGGAAAGATAGAGTTATCGGATAAATTCGGCGCTGATTCGGCCCAGCAAGGCCGCGGGCGCTGCCTCCCAAGCCGCGGGCGCGGCTAATGCAGTGAGCTCTGAAATTCTGGCAGCAGGCGCTGCCTTGGTGGCCGCGGGCGCGGCTTTTCCAGCCTATACCAAATTTTCCGTTGTGAATCTGGTCTCGATGTCAACATAAAAGTTGTAGCTCTCCAAAAGAGCTTTCCAATGCATGCTTATAATAGTCAATCGGACCACCGAGGCCTCCAGAAAGTGCGATACAAGTTTAGCTTGTCGGGCGACAACTTTTGTTGACTTGTTCTTCACTTAGGCTCTCGAACTTCAATTTCGCTCTCATTCTCTTCTTCTAGCTTCCTCTTCTTGACTCTTCCATAATCCATAAGCCTCCTCATTCCTTGTCGGGATCTACATCTACCAGAAATAATCAATAAAAACGTGTAGATTCCGACTCCACCAACATGGCGAGTAAATATGAAAATTCTACTTAACTTATGCATGTTATGCACCTTAACTAAGCGTAATGCAACCAATTATGGCTACCTAAATGAGCTCTATCAGTAGCCTTTACTATCTCTTTATCATCCATGTTTTATTCTAGAATGTGTGGTAGGCATTGAAGTTGTTTTAGCCAATGTTACAATACCGGGCATGCTAGGGACTTTACGTAAAGATAAGACTGTGTATAATTTGAAGCATTTATTTATAGGGTTGTTCTATTCTCTTTTTTTTACCATAAGAAAGCAAATCAATATTTTTCCCGTGATGGATTTTTATTTACTCTGCTTCTTTGGTGAAGGAAACGAGGGATCATTAGGCATTGTTACCAAGGTTTCCATATTCACTCCGCCAAAGCTCTCTTCTATCAATATTGCTTTTCTGGCATGTGAGAATTGTTTAAGCTACCAGGTAACTTTTGACATACATTACTTTATTGGCTAATACTAGCCTACTGATTTGTTGATCTTGAGAACTTGTATATTTTCTTAAGTATTTTTATGCCTTTGTAATATGTATGTATTATATGTATTATGTATGTATGACATGAATGGCTAAGTAGTGAAGCATGGCTAAGGCATTGGATCAAGGCCTTGGGTGTTAGCTGGCTCTAGACTGGATTGCATTGAGCCTTCTATGGCTTGATCTCCTAACCAGAGCAGCTGCCAAGAGCTTTGGGCCTAAAGCCCAGTGCTTGCTCCACTGGCCCAACACCTTGAAGCCCGTTGCTTGGATGCCCTTAAGAAGCCCACACGGTTGAGACGTCGGTATTGGCTTCTAGGGTTGCTTGTCTATAAAAGGTGGTGCTCTCCTGGCTGCTCGACCCTTAAGCTACTTCACTGTTCCTCCATCAGAAAAGAGAGAGAGAGAACGAGGGAAGCTAGGGTTAGGGTTTCGGTATTCAAGCCCTTCCCATCTCCGACGGTGAAGCTCTTCTTCTCTGACGACGTCCTTCACTTGAAGAGCTCTCTTGGTTACCAGCAAGAGCTCGGTGTTGGGTTCTAATCTTAGATCTGAGTCTGTATCCTCAGATCTGTGATTGTAGGAAGAAGTTCTTCTTCTTCTTGCTTGTTTCCTGTTTTTTGTCTTTGGTTTTACTTAGATCTATACTTGTACTCCTTGGCTTCGCCAGATCTGTATTTCTCCCTTATTTTGATAGTGGATTAGGGCTGACTCTTGAGGCCCAGGGGACGTAGGATCTTGGATCCGAACCTCGTAAAACTCTTGTGTTCTTTCCTTTACGCACTTTCATATTCGATCTTTCGTTGTTCTTCAAACCAAAACAACACGATCTTGCTTTTCAGTTGATAATATATAGTGTTGTGAGTTCTATGAAGACCATAGTTCCAAGACACAAATTTATAGAGGTACTAGTCATCACTCATTGGCGTAGATTGATAACTATGTATTGAACGATCTTATCTTAATACATTTACATTCACTGTTATCCCTTGGAATGCTTATTTGCATATCTCAAACTTCAAAAGTTATTATAAATTTGGTAGTTAGCACATAATAAATGCATTTAGGCTTGCTTAATAACTGTTTATTCCATCACTACTTGAAGCCTACATGATCTTCTTGATGTAAAATTGACATTACTCAAATTGCTTGCCTTAGTCTTTCTTTCTTAACATTTTTGAATTTTTGTGTCCTTGGCTGATACGCCTAACAAACTCTCAAGTAATTTCATGCATAATGAAGTAAGAGGCTAGTGCCTTATTTATGTTACTAATTTTCCCCATTTCTACCTTAGACTAGAAGCTTCTATCTAACTGCCTATATGGGTATCACATTTGTTCATTTGTCTTTGTACAAAACAACATCTTACTCCAACAAGAAGTTAATCAACTATTCTCAACACGTTTAGGTGTTCTATTTGCTTGATGATATCTCTCAGCACATGATTTTGAGACTTGTTCCTTTTCTATTTAGGCTTTGTCAGCCCACGATGGTGATTTATGAATTTAATCCTACCAAAATAAAATCTCCACATCTTACTCCTATATTCATTTTATGTTATGTATTTAGTGTTTACATGTCCTTTCCATTTTCCATAAATGTTAATCCAGAAGCTCTTAAACCTGATTAGAACTTCTGTGTAGTCTGATCATCTTTTGAATACCTGAAGTGTGAATTGTCTTCTTGTCCTTATTATTATAACTATGCATGCCACTCTTCAAAAACTTCTACTGGAAGCCAAAAGGAAGCTTGGAGAGATTACATTTGTATTTTAATTTTCAGGTAGACAATCAATGGATGTAGTGAAATACATTTTTCTAATTTAGTTGCAATTTAGCACATCTTGTCTTTATCACTCTATATGAATATGGTATGGTTTACTAACAAAACAAAATGTGGTAATGATAGAAAGATACTATTGCAACCTTTTTCTTTTTTTTTTTTTGCTTCTGGCATCCAAATTTGTAGAGCATATTAACTATCTAACACCTTTTTTCTTGTTGTCATTTTCAATAATATTCATGAACACTATAAAAATGTGTTATTTTTTTTAAAAAGGTCCTGAATCATTAAGAAGGAGTGCAAAATCCTTTGCCTTCCACATTGCCTAATGATGTGCGCGCAAATTGCCATATTTTCCATCTACATTTATGTCCATTTTGTTATTTGCATGCATATTAGTTGGAAAAGCATAAGATTTGTGTAGTTTATTATTATTTGCCAAATATAGAGGTCTACACTAGTTTTTATGTTATTTCGCAGAAATCGAGACAAAAATGGAGCAATTTGGACAAGAGAAGAAGAGCTGAAAAAGAACTCGAAGTCTACTGAGGAGTCGAAATCGACCTAAAGACTCGACATCGAGTGAAATAGAGCACCAGAAATCGAGCAGAGGGAGAACAGAGCATGTCGACACAGAGAGGTCGATATCGACTGAACATGGTCGATATCGAGTGCCCTAAATCGAGTGAATTGATAGATTCCGAGTGTCCATCTGGGGTCAAGTAGAACTGCTCGAGATAGAGAAAAGAAGAGGTCGATATCGACATGTGCTAGTCGATATCGACTGCTGCTACAGACAGATCCGACACTGTTTTTGATAGAATTCTATCCGAAGGCAATGCATCTATCCTAAAGTCGAGATCTTCTATCCATTACTACCAGACTTGTTATCCTTTATGGAGAATTTGATATTTACCTAAGGAGTTTTAGTTATTTACTTTATTTAAGTTTTATCTTAGGAATAAAGATAGATTTTCTTATCCTTGGATAGCGAGGTTAGAGATCTATAACTAGAGGCCATTAGGGCTGAGTTTTATTCATCCACACACATCCAAGATAATTCAGTCATTCAAACACATAGAACGCAGAGAATAGGTGGAGAGAGAGAGAGAGCCGAGTGGGGTGTATGAAGCGAGAGCGGAATTGGCTTTGTTCGGTTGTACTCTTTCTTTTGCAAATTTTAATTCAAAGTAGTTTCTTTTCAATGATGATGATGTCAATAATGATGAGGCGCGAGTAGTTCACCTACTTCTAGGGTGGGTGTGAGCCCGACGATAGCTATGTAAGTTTGTGCATCAATGGTATGATTTTTATGCGATTCCGTCTTCTATCCTATGCATGATCCTTTGCGAAAGTTGAGGAGATTCCTTATTTTGCATTATTGAAGCAAAAGCCAATCATATTATGAATTTGGATTAGTCGTGAAATTGGATAGTAATTCTTAAATTTTATGCGAGAGCCTCTAATCACCTAATTGTTGGTAACGAAAGTTATTTGACGGAAAGGCATCATCTTTCATGAATTTGGCATAATACTTGCATCATTGCATGGTTATCATTGTGGCATGAATCCCCGACCTTGGAAGCTTTTTTTGTTTATTGAGTTATAAAAATATGTGTTTTTTTATTCTGTCCACCCTTCCATCATCATTCTACATTCTTCGGACATCTTTTCCGACAAAATTTGCTACGTTTACAGTTTCTGTTGAAGACTTGATTTTGACTGCAGAGGTCGATATCGAGTGCTAACATCGATATCGAGTGAATAACTCGACGTCGACTGTGTTTTGTCTTCTGCAGGAATTTGTTGGAAATCGACCAGAACTGAAGTCGATATCGACTGCACTAATCGATATCGAGTGGTCTTCCGGAGTCGAAATTTGATCGTGATTGCAAGCTTAGGAAGTGCTGACATACTTCCTCGTGGATTCGATCCTGAATTACCCTACCACTACATCGGGAGGGATTCTTATATTTTATTTGCTTGGACAAGGGAGTCGGTTTAGTTTAGTATTATATTTGATATTTTATTTAGCGATCCCTCCCCCTCACTAACCCCCAAGCTTTATATTTTAATAGAGACAACAAGGACCAATGAATCCAATAACAAGTAATGACCTGGGTATTTTGCTGGTAAAATCTTCCATCTTTGATTTATTTTCCACAAGCAATTATAATTTATCGATAGGAATTAACAATTATTTTGCACGCTATCATTTTTCTTATTTTTCTAATTCATCTTTCTAACTCCCTTATTGGAAATTATTCGTCTTTTTTAATTTTTATGGTGACCGGGGCATTCTGACAGCTCAACGTGTATCTTGAATTTGTTTGCTTGGTTACTCTGCAAAGGTACTAAGATATGGCCATATCAGAGATGGAAACTTTCATCTCAACATATCAACTTCTCAATATGACGATGTTGTACATTCCCACCTTCATTATTTATCAACCTTGACAACTTTCTTTTTGGTCATGGACAGAACAATCAGGGGTTTCTTTGCTTGTGTATCTTCAAGTACTAATCATTGCTAATACATTTGTAAATGTTGATTTTGCATTTATTTTAATGTATGGTTTCTTTGCTTGTGTATCTTCAAGTACTAATCATTGCTAATACATTTGTAAATGTTGATTTTGCATTTATTTTAATGTATATGTTCATTAAAGTACCTATCCTTTACAAAATCTTATTTTATATCAAGTAAGGGGTGTTGTGTATCGAACGATTATACATGAAAAGTGTTGTGCCGTAATAGCTATGAAAGCGAAACATTATATAAAATGGATGCTAGTATCATTATAGATATCGTCTGAATAATCTAAATCAATGTGTAACATATATTTTTTACATCACAATGTTAATATAAATTGATATATATATGTATAAGTATATATATATATATGTCTATGTGTGTGTGTATATATATAGGCGAGAGTTCTAGTGAAACGAATAATACGGTGAAACGGTGAAACGAAGGAATATTATGTCATATTCATATGAATATGGCATTATGTGAATATGAATATGTGAATATTATGGTGTGTGAATATGAATATGGTGTTATTTATTTTATGTTATTTTAATATAAATAATATCATATTTATATACCCATATTTTCTTCATATTCATATTAACACAATATAATATTTATATCTTCATATTCGTATCAATTAATATTCATATGAATATGACATAATATTCATTCGTTTCATTAGAACTCTTCATATGAATATATATATATATATATATATATATGTAGCTACCAACAACATCTTTATAAAAATCTAAAATGATGTCCATATCATATTAATACATTAGTTATGTAAATATTTCATATGATAGATTATTTTAAAATAATAAAAAATCACAAATTATATATAAAATGAATATATACAAAATCAATATAATAAAAACGATGTTTATTTTGTTGTAATACATTGACTATCTTAAAAATAGTGATGTACATGTGAAATTTAAGCTTGGTTTGGACATCTTAAAAAGTTTATAAATGAAAAATAACGAGGGTTTAACAACAAGTGAACATGCTAAAAATAAATTTGAGGGGCTGATTTATATCTATATTCAAAATAAAACAGATGTTTTAACCAAGAAAAGACATCGGCTTAAAACCGATATGAAAAAGTTGATATTTTACTACACTCACATAGAGGTCAGAAATATTATATCGTTCCTTGAAACCAATTTTTGAGACTTTAGCCGTTTCTTTTGAAGCTCCGCACAATACGTATCTCTCTAGCCGATAATAAGCGTAATCAATCTAAGAATTAGGATTAGAATTGGTTATGGTGAATCATTTTGAGTAGAGAAAAGAAAAGTTATGGTTTGTGTTAAATGTCGACAGCTTTGCAAAAAGTTGTAATGTGATGTGCTTTATTTTCCTCATATTGTATTCATTTAGTGGCTCTAAAGAAAAAAAACTAGGAAAAAAAAAGAAAACAAGTAAAGGAAAAAAGAAGAAGAAGAAGAAAATATATTATGCATTGAAATAAAATGCCTTAGTTTCATTTCTTTTACATATGAGAGTTGGGTGAATGTTTGGTTAAAAGTTTATTTTTAAAGGTTATGGAAGCTTGATGTAATTTTTGAGTTTTTTTTAGTTATGTGGAAATTTTAGCAATCTTAGTTCCCGAATTTGAAAGCACCACGTGTCTAATATACTCAGTGACTATATTTTTATACCAAGTCTCATTATAACCCCGCTGAATGGAGTCTTCTTTGAAGTCTTCCATTGAGTGAAAGACCTGTTGGTGATGCTTATTTGCTTTGATGTATTCGATGGAGATATTGTTATATACATGTTAATGCTTAAGATAATTTTTGTATTCATAATTGAGTTAAGAGTTGTTCTTACTAGCTCAAACACATGAGAGCAAGAGAAACACATTTTTCCCTGTGAGGTTGGATGGATAAGCATGCAGGCTACATGATCGCTTAAATACATGTTAGGACGCTTGTTGCTTTATTCATGATTACATTTGCTATGATGTTGTATTTGTTGGGGTTAAGACATGAAGAAGTTTCATATGGGATGAATGTTGTATGCCTTATTCTATTTTTGCTCGAGAACTAGCAAAAGGCTAAGTGTCGAGGAGTTTGATAATGCTTATTTTGGATAGGTATTATAGGTAGTTTCAGGTGCAGTAGGGTGTGCATATTGCATGATTAACAATTAAATTTAATTTTTGTTCATTTGAGCATTCGAGTTCGAAATCTGCGTGTTTTTTTGTTTGATATGCAAATTTATATTCCGAGCATGGAGAGGAGGTGAAGGATGGATTGTGTGAGATAAGAAGAGATGGAATAGAGATGAAGAAGAGTTAAAAAGAGACATAAGCAAAGCTGAGAAGATGAGGAATGAGGACACAAGAGAATACAAAATCTAGAAAAACGGTGTCCGTCGTTCCCAACGGCGCACGCCGATTTTGCTGTTTTTGGAAAATTCGAGTTCTTTCCGAATAATTAATTAGGCAATAATTATATTCTTTATATGGTTTTATGAAGGCCGACTCTAAGCCCATTTAGGTTGGTTTTTAGAAAAGTTTTAGGGAGGGAATCTATCCTGCATCTTTTAAATTACACGTTTAGGATTGTGAGCAACTAAACTCATTATTTCGTATGTGATTCGAATACATGGTTTGTTAAATTGTGAGGCTTTGATTTCTATGTTATTCCTATGATTATTTCATTATCCTTGTGTGTTTTTTATGTTGTTAATTCTCTCTTAATTGATCACCTTGATAGAATTTCATCTTGTTAGAGTTAAATTTATTCGTTATAATAATTATACCTTTTGTAGCAATCATAATCAAGTGATTCTGCGAGGAGTATCTTGACTGGGTAGGTTAGTTATAGGTTGCTTAAATATTGGTTTCTGAGTGGATAGGATTGATGGGATGACAAGTGTCTATATATTCTAGTTGCTTAAAAGGGTTGGTACTACAACTCTGCCACAGTACATTTGGAATTTGTTCTATTTTATGTTAAATCCTGCACGGATAGGGTTGCATATGAGTGTAAGGGGTTGACATATTTTTTAGGATAGGGTTGCATATGAGTGTAAGGGGTTGACATATTTTTTAGGAGTGTCAATCTATTTAAACAAATGTCGGAATAACTAAGGTAAATTGGAATAGGGTCCCCCTATATACACCACAAATCCGCGGGTTAGCGCTGCTAATACAATGTCGGATATAACGTTGCAGCAACGTTGGATGTGACGTTGCTACAACATCGGATCCGTTGTTGTGATGTGTCATACACGACGTTGTGAATTGGAGGACGACGGGGCGGGTCAGGCACTTTACAACGTCAAATTAGATGTTGTAAAGTGGGCCTGGTCGGGCCACATAACAACATCAAATTTGACGTTGTAATAACGTCGGATTTGATGTTGAGTTTGGAAATTAGGGTTGGACCTCCCATAAAAACGTCCAATCGGACGTTGTCGATTAGGCCATCTATAAATACCGCAACACTTGTTCCCTGAGGCACGTCACCTACCATACACTAAACACATAGCATGGCATCAAACCCAACTAGCTTTGTTTAAGATGACATGTTTAGTGATGGGACCCGTTTCATTGTTGAAGTGGGGAGACACCGTCGTCCGCCTGAACATGATGCTGGCAACTGCAAGCACAAGAACTATAAGCATTTATTTCAGTGCAATCTATTCTCTGTATCATACTATATGCGGATCACTGAGCTAATAAAGGATATGCTGACCGTTTTTTACGACGACGTGTCTCCCTCGCGTTGTCGCAGAATAACACAATATGCGTTCCAGCACGTGCAGATTCGAATATACCCAAACATTCCTGAAGAGTCCGTCGGTAGCTGTATTGTTTAATACAACAACCCTTGCTAAAATTTTAAGTTAAAAAATGTTTGTAATTTTCGATTTGGCGCCAACTGATGTTCGTTTTGCTTGAATGATTGTTTTTTTTATGGTTTCTACGTCTTGATAACAACAAACATGCAAGGATGACTGACAATGTAATAGGACAACGAAAACTAAACATCGTGTCATGACTCCTAAACATGGTGTAGGGGACGACCTTTCTGAATCCGCAATTCTATAAATCTATCAAATTGGTCTTGGAAGTGAGTATCCCATCCGTTGACGCTCGGGTGATGGTATGCCGTCCATTCATGCGTTGGAGGAGGTACAGGAGCGTTGAGATGTAACCATAACTGCAATAAGTATAGTCGAATGTTAAGTTTGGTAATTTATGGATGAAATGCAGTTGAAGCAATAGTAACACATATCATACTCACCGCTAGAGCTGGCAATTCGGGTCATCCGGTCGGGTTCGGGTCGATCACATTCGGGTCGGGTCACTCACTAGTAGAAAATAGACTTTTTAGCCCGGGTGTTTTGAATAATATAGCCCGGATATATAGGAAAGGGGTCCGGGCATCAGGTTAATGTGATAATAGGTAAAGAGCCCAGACCCAAAAAGTACACGCCCGGGCTAATAGAGTCCAGTCTGATTGTGGTAAAAAAATCTCACAGATTTTATAGCCCGGATTGTATTTAAATGTCCGGGTTATTTGGTATATCAAATATCCCGGATATTTTTAACTCCGGGTTATTTTCCCTATTAAAAAGACACATGTAAGGAGGTTATATAGCCCGGATATTGGTAGATCCGGGCTATTTGGTATATCATTTTTACTGCAAATATTTCTCGGATTTCATAGGTCTGGGCTCTTTTATATATACATATATATTTTTTTTTAATAGCTATTTTTTGTAGGTCCTATTCCACCTGTATGTTTTTATATTGTTCCTATTCACCTGTTTTACAAATATATTGAGCACATGCAAACACAGTTGATTAAGAGTAAAAATGTTCTCATTAAGATAATCAAAACACTAGTCAAATCCAAATCGATGTCCATGAACATGCCACTGATCAAACTTGAAACACCAACATTGAATCATGCTCAATACAAGATCTTGTCTCTCCCTTGCATAGTAGAACCAATATTCTGCTATTAACTAAAACAAAACATAACTAGAGAGTTCATATGCCAAAAGACTCAATGATGATTACTGGTTGTCCAGTTGCAGATCGTTTCCTTGGAAGAAGTTATAAGAATCGAAGGGCCCTGGTTGAGATGCTGCCATTAGCTCGTAGTGATCAGCACTTCTGCTCCCGGGCATCAGGTTCATGCTCTACTGAGTTCTCTCACTCTCCACGATCTAAATTAAGGAAGCAAACTCATTCATTCCACGTTATATACAGTTGCAAAGACAAGCTACTGATGAAACTACTTATCAATCTAATATATGTTGATGATCGAAACAATTATGATCTTCCTTTTCAAGGGCAGCTTAAGACTGGAATCGATTTCAGGTGAAAATTACCACATAAAATTGAAACTTTACTAGTACAAGTCATCCAGAACAAGATATTGTGGTCAGTTTTTCACTGCACTGCCATTTTTGTAATCTTTTCTTTTTTAGCAATGATTGTTGTATTTCCATCTTTAATCTGAATATCAAACCACAACTATTCAGATTAAAGGAATCAAGGGGGAGGTACTTACGTTCACCACTAGGAGAGACATGTCGTGTTTCTCCTTGGCGTGAACCAATTCCGACATAAGATTTCTCTTCCCACTTGTCTCCCCATTTGATCCCAAGTTCAGTTTCCACCCATTTGTCTGTCCTGGAAATGAAGAGGGCATTGTCCGTTTAAAACTGCCTAAATAAACTAAAGCTAATGCTAAAAAAAATACAAGGGCAAGATTTATCCGTCAACTAGGTCAATGAAAGATTCAGAGATTCCAATGCAGATATGTTTAACAAAGCCAGGATAGTTGCATAATAAACTAGCATTAGTAGATATATCTGACTAGCATTTAAGCACATAGCAACATTTAATTTAACCTATAAAGCAAAAATAGTACTCTGATATAACATTCATGCAGGAGCTTGTGATAGTAAAAGATGATATAGATAACAATTTAAACCAGATCCTCTTCCATCGTAATTCTCGCCCCACTTTTCCCACCAAGATTGCTCATTCAATCTACTATACTTGTGTGCCCCCCTTCTCAGTCCAGCCCTTAGCATAATATTTTTCCCACCTGAAGGCATGTAAAAGGCATATATAATTCACCAAATGGAAACTTTAAATCTTAGCACAATGTTTCTACAAGGTTATGATCTTCTGACCATTTCTCATACCAACCAGCATTTTCAGAGCCTGACTTAGCCTGCTTCTGAGCCCTTCTCTCTATCCTCACTACATTACTGTAATAATAAAGACAACCCATTTTGATTTTTCTGAACTGGTACATTCATATAGAATAATCAGCAAGTAGGAGAAATCAACTATCTACGAAAAGGAAGACAAATCACACATCCACTCATCTTGATGAAGCACTTCTTGCCATGTTTCCCACCAAGAATCTCCCTCAGCATTCTTTCCAGATTTCTCCACGCCTATAGTATAAAGAAATGGAAATACCCGGTGAAGATGTAGAATGCACAAGCAACAGTATACATATAAAAGAAATAGCAGATTATGCTTGTGGACTGGAACAAGCACCAAATGAATATCTTCCACAAAATCTCAAGGACAGCCAATTGGAGTCGGGATTTAAACACTAATGAGTAGTGATTTAGCTAGTTCAGAACCAACCAACCAACATTTGTGGCAGTGGGAACTAGAGGCCTCAGGTCCCCATTGTTGTGACAATATAATCACTCACAGCAATGACAGTATAAACACTCACATCCGATTCACTTTGAGCCCGGTAAAACGCGAACACCAAGTCTACTTATTACCCAACAAGTTATAAAAGTCCATACAAATGATAAGTATTTATAAAAGTTCATAAAAGTGAAAAAAAAAATATAAATTATAATCTATGAAAGTTATAAGACTTATCAGTTTATACACTATAAAAGTTATAACCTTCTGAAATATATAAACTATAAAGTATGAAAGTTAATAAGACTTATCAGTTTATACACTATAAGTTATAAACTATAAACTACGAAAGTTAATAAGAAGAGTTAATAAACTATAAAAACTTTTAAAAGTCAATAAACTATATAAGCCAGATAACAACACAAAGAATACATCAGATAACATCACAAAGCAGAATCAATGCATGATGAAGCAGAATACATCAGATAACATCGCAAAGAAAAAGATTTCATCTCCTGCCAAAATCATTTCAAAGCTTCAAATATCTGAAGATTTGGTTGTCATACTGAAATTTACATAAAAAGATCTCAATAAGAAAAAGAACTTTATGGTTGGCTCCTATCTTGCAATACCAAAGTACCAGCGAATCCATTCAAATAAGATATTCTACCATGCCTAGAACTCTGTTTGTTTATATACAAATGGAGATTGGGAGGGAAATGAGGATGCCTTGGCAAGATGTCCACAATAACGCAATCAGATAAAATCAATCCAAAAAATCATTAGGTATAATTGCTTTCGGTAAAATCTACGCAATCAGATAAAAGCAAAAAAATAAAAATAAGGGACTAACCACAATATCTTCCCAGATAGCATCCTTTTCCTCCTCAGAAACATTTCCCCAATTATCTACGGTGATGGGCCCCTGATCAATATTACTCATACATTAGCCAAGCATTGAAGTGAGATGATCTGATTAGTGTAACCAAATATGTACATGGAAGTGTGTAATCCAACTTTGAGGAGTCGGAAGCAGTGACTCAATCTACTTCTAATTGAAAACTAAAGAGTGCAAAAAAAAAAAAAACAACTATGTAAAAACTTAATTTCTTTTCGTAAAATCATCAAACAATTGAAGCTTGATAACTGAAAGATGAAAAATGTTATCAACAACGCAGTGGCATAGTAAGTGGATAAATCATAGATAGAAATGAGAGTTACCTCCCATTAACAGAGAGTTGCCTCCCATAAACATCTATAAGTCAAACTCATCATTAGTAAAAAAAGTAATATCCAAGAAAAAAAGTGATAAACAGTACATATATGAAAGCTGATAAACAGAAACAGATACATAGATAGAAATGAGGATGAAGTGGATGGAAAGAGGTACCACAATGGAAGAGGCAACATTGGAAGCAAGTGACGCTTCCTTGTATCGAAACCTACAAGGATAAATTCATCATTGAGAAAGATGAACAAAATAAGATGATCTGAGAATGAAAAAGAGTAAGGGGTCCACCTGAACTTGTAGCAGCTAAGGAGGGACTCAAAATCCTTATGTTATTTTCTTCTTTGCATTGGTTTCATGTGAGTGATAATATGAGGCTGCCCTGAAACATTTAATTGAACAAGTTGAGACTTGAAAAAAATGAAGAGTTTGTCCAGAATGAACAAGTTCTTGCTGTTAATTAAGTTTGTTCAAAATAAAGAGTTCTTGCTATTAATTAACTTGGAACGAATCGGGATTGATATATCCAGGTTCCTCACTTGAAGTAGTTTGAGATGCAAAATTGACCAATTCAGTGAAGAGATTCATGCAATGTGATATTTTTTCCTCCTCTCACCCTGCAAAAATCAATTTCAATTTTATGATAGATCCATTCCTAAACGATGTCTAGTTTTCTTAAAATAGTCATTTCCCAGATACACTACCTACAACCACGCAACATTGATAAATTGTTTATTCAGGTTTTAGACATCAGGACTTTGTGCAGTAAAGTTTTGGTCAATTTCCCATCCTCCCTTTCCATATGCATCTTCTGAATCATCACAAGAAGCAAAAACTTCAAACAAATGATTCAAATCCAAGACAATCTATTACTAACACATGGAAAAACAAAAGAAAATATGGAATCATATCGTAATTGCCAAATTCCGGGGTTGGGAAATTCAACAACTTAAACAAAAACATCATGCAGAAGTTCAGGAAACCAAAAATATGGCACTGAAACATATTCAACATAGTGGAAACCAGACCAAGAAATGACTAATTCAGATATACAATTCAGTAAAATGAATTACAAAATTGAACAAGTGAGTTGGTACTTAATCCTAAAATGAACCAGAAACAATAGTCTGATTCAGCTTCTAAAGAGCGAGAAAACCCAGAAATCTACAACATCCCAAGATCCAAGAGAAACTCTAGAAAATGCAAACCAAGATTACTTGATAACATATTAAAAGAACAAAAAGAAAATCTAAAAATTCATAGATGCACTGCTAGTCTGTTAGATGGAAAATATAGCAATCCCCTTTGTTTAAATAAAAATTACAGTACAACTACTCTATTAGTATTAGACGATGGAAAAAGGAAAACAAGGGAGAACCCTAATTTTCAACCCTATACTGAAGAACCTAAGCAATTTCCATCCATAAGCCATTTCGCACTCTAATTTTCCAACTCAACATCAAAAAGCCCCTAACTCGAATAAATATTCAACAATAGATTACCTGAAACTCAAATCCAAAACATTCAAGTACCAAATAGATGAGAGAAGGAGGTTACGTCGCAGTGTCGCACTCAAAGGAGAGATAGCGAGAGGCGAAATCGAGTAGAACCAGACTGGACCAGGCGATAATATGGTGCGGGGAGGTTGTCTTCTAAATCTTCTTTGTCAGAGGGGAGATGTGGCGAGAAGCTTCACCGGCGAGACGAAGAGAGGGTGAGAGAGGGAAGATACAACGATAAGAAGAACAATCCCCAAATTGAAAGGTTTAATTTGGGGACAAGCAGACAAGCGAATTTTTTCCCAGATGTACAATACAGAGAGATGGAGAGAAAAAACATTTTTTTTTTATTTTTACATAAAAAAATGCTCCTTATTACTTAATATCCCGGACCTTGGGCCTACGGGTCATTTGGATTGCATTGGGTCACATTTATAGCCCGAAGATAAGGGATTATTAAACGCCCGGGCTATTTATAGTTGTATATAACCCGGATATTTGGAACCCGGGGTATTCGATGTGTATTAAATAAACCTCCAAAAGTCTAATAGCCCGGGCGTGTTTAGATATCCGGGATATTTTACTATTTTAACTTTTTTTAAAAAAAAAAATACGCCTGTTTCATTTTTAATCGTATTATAGCTTGGTGATTTCATATCCGGATTATTATATAGTGTGTTAAAATGTTATTTTTCTACTAGTGACTAGTGAGTTGGGTCAACTCGGTCAAAATTTATGTGTCGGGCTTGGTCGGGTCGAGTCGGGTCGGATTCGGTCAAAATGAAATTCAGATTGGTCGGGTTTCGATCAGAATCAGATTGGACCCATTTGGGTTTTCGGTCAGAATCGGGTCGGTCTCGTTTGGGTTTCGGGTCGGTACTCGGGTCGGTCTCACAGCTTTCAAGTAGAAGTGGGTCTACGTTAACGTTTGTTTCAAACTTTAATTGTTTGGGATGAATTTGTTGAATCATGTTCATTCGGGACTTGCGGGTAATCAATTTTATTAAATTGAATATGTAATTCATGTTATTTATGTATTTCAAAAAGCATTTTAGTAAAATTAAATATGATTCAATATATAATATACTCATTGGCTCGTAAGCTCCAATGTTGTTAAAATCTCGATTCGATCCTACGATTCCAACAATTCTACGATCTAAAAATGAAAAAACGATCCCGATCCTTTTTTGCGATTATAACGATTCTATAAAATATCTAATATAAGAAATTTCTAATATTTACCCTTTAAATCTAAGACATTTATAATATATTTAGTTAATCTATATTATATTTAGTTTATTTTTCAAATTTTACAATCTTTATGGATATTTTTTTATGATTTAACACAATATTTATCTAATATTAAATATATTAACTTCATTTAAAAAAATGCATCCATCGGTGGGATTTTACGATCCTACTATTCGATTCTACGGTCCGATCCTTACACTTTTTTACCGATCCGATTTAGAATCCCAGTTTTAATAACATTGGTAAGCTCATTCTATTCATCATTAATTTCATTGAAATTTGGCAATATATTGTTATCAAAATCATACTTGATTCCCTATCTAAAAGATAATTCACGTTATTTGTGTGATTGTTATTTGTGTCAAAAAGTAATTTTTAAAAGAAAGTTCACCACGTATATGATTCAAGTTATAATATCCTCATTGTACTCATCTTTTATTAGTGAGAATTGAGAATTTTGAATTCAAGTCGATCATTCATCATTAAATGAGTAAACGAGTAATGATTTACATCAATCTATATGAATATACTATGAGTTGATGACTTTTGGAGTTTTGATTAATCCAGTAAACCGTCTCATTTGTGAGTTAATCTTAAATACTGATAAAGTAAACAAATTATTGCCTATATGAAAATAACTAAACAAGATTACCTTAATCCTCATATTTAAATAACTAAACAAGATTACCTTAATCCTCATATATAAAATTACGAATACAACGTATAAAACTATCATATATTCATAAATCATAATTTTATATATTCATATTCTCGTAATCTTGTTTTTATTAAACCATATTCAATTATTTGTGTTTGATTATTAAGTATTTAATTAGATGATATAAAATTTGTTATAGAAAAATTATTATCTTTCATTACTAAATAAAGTTATAATTTTATATTTTAATCATTTCGAGTGATTTGATCGATCATTTTATTATTGGTAATTTTACTTATGTGAGATAATATAAATTTCTAAATACAAGTATACAAGTTATAAAACAATCATATATTCATATTCCGTAATCTTGTTTTTTAAACGATATTCAATTATTTATGTTAGATTATTAAATATTTAAGTAGATGATATAAAATTCGTTATAAATAAATAATTATCTTTTACGTCTAAATAAAGTTAGGATTTTATATTATTATTCATTACAAATAATTTGATCGATCACTTTATTTTTGTTAAATAGATTATTACATAAGTAAAATTTTATTTTTGTCTTGTCAAATTTTATTTTTGTTAATTAGATTATTTATTACAAAAGAAATTTCATAAACTAGGAGGAAATGAAAATAAGAGGGAATGAAAATTTATTGGGAGGAAAAAATGGTAAAAAAAAATGAAAGCTGAACCTGGTCATAAATTCCCAAATTCCCTTTATTTTTGGGCGGACAAAACTTTTATTGGAGAGTTTTGAGCATTTAAAACCCACATTTAATCACATTTCTCCGTGGAAACTTTTATTGGAAAGTTTTGAGCATTTAAAACCCATATTTAATCACTTTTATTGGAATTTTTTTTGTTTTATAGTATAAATGTATAATAGATATATATTGAAGGATATTCGGGTCGGGTTGAGAGTCGAGTCGGGTTGGGAGTCGGGTCGGGTTGGAATTCGCGTAGGGTCTGATTTGAGTCGGATCCGGGTTGAGTCGGGTTTGTCTCTATTCGGGTCAATTCAGATTTCGGGTCAACATCGGTCGGGCTCGGTTTCGGGTTCGGGTTATGCATAACGCCAAATTTTTTAGTTCGGTCGGGTTTCGGTTCGGGTGAGTCGGTCGGGTTTCTCGGGTCGGATCAGATCTTGCCAGCTCTACTCACCGCTGCGAAATGATATTGGTTCTCGATGCTGGCCAGGCCTAGTATGGCCTCGTGAGGGGCGTCATTTGGTTGTCCGGTGTACATAGGGAGGCATGTGAACAACATGTGCCAAGATAAGACGACAAAGGGCACCTGGTCGACGGTTGCAAACACAAGACCCATGATCGGCAGCTCAATCCAGTATCTTCGGTCACCTCCCACTATGCTAGAGTAACTCTGCAGGTCGACAAACTCTCGCATCGAATACCCTCCCATGTAACAACCAGCGTAAGGTTGATGATTTTGTTCGAAATGGGTGCACAATAACCCTTTTATATCTGCGAACCGTGCGTCCCCTGGCCGTAACATCAGTTGTGCCAAAGCCCGATATCCGCAGTGACCATCTCCTACTACGTTTGATGGTTGCCACAATGTTCCTGAACATAAAGGGGTCCACATTGTTGTGACCCCAGTCAAAACCCCAGTACTATGCGCCAGACGGGGTCGGGATTATTTGTCCCTACCGCGGCGACCTGATTTGGCTTCCTCCCTTTCAAAATTGGCCCGATATTCCTCATATTGCAAGGGATTCATTCTGCACGGGTTCCTCCTCCCTCTAGGTCTGCCCTTTGAACGTACTCTACCACGCTCGGGTAGGTGCAGATCAGGGTCACAGGCTTCATTGGAGGCCGTGTACGAAGACGACATGGCATAAGGTAAGGCAACATTTTCTGATTCATCCTACGTCAGATCTCTCCAAAATGGGTGGATGTCGTCTAGTGATATTGAAACTCTTTCAGCAACACAACGCTGAACGTCGTGCACACACGACAACCCATAGCAAATTCTGCAATACCGTTCGATGCACTCTTCAGGTACTTTTCCATCGACAACGGTTCTCCAATGATCGTAGAGATATTCGAAACACTTCTTCAAAATCACGTGCTTAACCTCTTCGAATAAGGGGACATTGTGTGCGTTAGTTGGCCATTTGAAACGATCTATTTCCCAGGCAGTATGGAGATCATGCATCTGACATTCATTAACTCGATGAATGACATCAACCACGACACAAAAATCACATGTGGACGAGTGCAATGCTTCTTTCAACACTTTATGCCGGCCTTCAACCCTACCCATTGCATCATGTGCTCGAGGTGAACGAATGTCAAAATTTAAGAAAGGAGTTACAAGGGTAACAACGGAAACGATATGCGTACCTATTGGTTGTCCTCGTTCCAAAGTTGAGGGCATGGTCGGTGTGACATTTGACAAGGCTTGTCCAGTGGATAAGCCATACTGATTCCAAATACTCCATGACCCCGGGTGCGGCCAGCCCTTGGCTGTGAAGCCATCCCCGGCGCCGCTCAAACGACTCCTTTGAAGAAGACGAGAATAAACCCCACACGTGATTCTTGAATATAACTGCAAGTTTCAAATTTTTGGTAATCTTCAAAGCGGCCTCTTCACACTTGCGAGTTACATGTAACCAGAACAATAGATGTTGCACATCAGGGAAGACGACCCTAAGTGCAGCAAGAAGGCCCAGCTCCCGATCTGCCATGATCGAATTGGGTACCCTACCATGAAGAATAACACGTAGGTTGTTGAGCACCCAAGCGTACGTGTCCTCATTCTTGTGAGCCATAAAAGCATAGGCAATGCAAAAGTTATTTCCCGTTGGCGTTAAGCTCACTATCTCGCACAGAGCAACATTGTACCTGTGAACGCAGTGTAGCAACGTACTCACATTAGTACAATACTCGATAAGGAAGAAATGGAGGAAGACATAGGATATAGTACTTACCCGTCTGTCTTGTACGTATTATCCATCACGATGATATACGGGTATTTGTTTAAGAGACAAATCCCATCTGGCTGTACGAGAAAAAGGTCATTCAATACGTTGTCATCGTCTGGGCTTCTTCTGAATTCATAGTAGTAGCCCCTTTCTCGGAGACGATGAAGGGTATCTTGCGTCATCGTCCGATTTCCTCTCTCTTCAACGGCGAGTTTGTTGAGGGTGTTCTCCATTGATCGCGCTGAGGTGACGCTATTCGCATTTGCTTGTGGTAGCCCGTACGCGATGGCCTTCGGTGGAGTTCCTATGTCTTTCATCCACTTGCACCTTTTCTTCTCCCCCAGGTTCATCCTTCCCGCATAAGCATGACCCTTCAATCGGTGAGGGAGGTGATGGTTGTGCGTTCTATTTTGCACGATCATCGTCCACATACCTGGTCCCCCCTCATGATCGTGTAAGGAGAACGGACATTTGGTTAGTTTGTTACGCGTGCTGCGAGTCTACTTTCCCCTTCTGCGAAACACCCTATATTGCTCGCATGCTAACAACACGCCACCCGGTCGGTTTGCAATGCTAGACCACTATCGCTTGATTACTAAGACCATAATGTGCTTCACGCCGATTTGCTTAAAATGGTTGACCATTTCTTTACGGAAATGCCAAATACCGGAGTCGGTAAACACAATTGTAAAGTCTCAAAAGTGGATAAAGACATAAGAAAGATATGAACTTGATTTTACTTAAAAAGTATATCCTTACTTGAGTTTAAACTGGATACAGATAAGAACATAGAGGCAAAGAATACATCCATAACATTTTACCTGTGGGACGACATTTATTTGTGGTGCGGGAGCTTCATCTCGTGCCACTTCTATCGCTCGTTCACTTTCTGTGGATGACATATTCCTCTCTATAGATAAAATTACTATTGTGTGAAATTATGAGGTGAAGGGACGATATTCATTCGCCCTCAGGTGGAGGTATATAAAGCATCGGGGGGGGGGGGGGGGGGGGGACCATACATGATGTCAATTACGCGTTCTGGTCAGACTTCACAACGTCATATTAGGCATTGTGAAGGGTGACCCTCCATTATAACGTCATATTACACGTTGTATAGGGTTGGATCCTCCCTACACAACGTCAGAATTGACGTTGTAAAGCCAATTACAACGTCAAATCAGGCGTTGCAAAGGTTAGTCCCCCTTATACAACGTCTAATCCGATGTTGTTTCCTTTACAACGTCGCATTTGATGTTGTATATGGTGCATCCCCCATTACAACATCCAATCCCATTTTGTGATTGGGGACACCATATAAACCCCGGCCTCTGGTCCCCACTCCCCACATCACCCATACACTCCATACACCAAACACCCAGAAGCCCTCAACCATGCCTTCAACTCTGTATAGCTTCGTCAAGGAAGTCGAGTTCTCAGACGGTACCCATTTTACTATTACAGTGACCAGACATAGTCTGCCGCCTGAACGTCACTCTTGCAATTGCAAGCACAGGAAGTAACGTCATTTTTATCCATGCACTTTATTTTCTGTGCAGTGTCGTCGCAAGTCTGAGCGGTCAACGAAGGTGCATTTCGGAGGAAAGGATTGTGACGATGACCTTGCGCCGTGCTACCCTTGCGTGTTGGCGCAGATAAAGGATAATATCAACAGTATGTGCAACGACGTGAGTCATATTCGCAACATTGCCCAGTATGAAGTGGACTTAGTAGCGCGCCCCGCCCAAGACACAATGGCAACGTACGCGTTCCAGAAGGCGCTGATTGAGATACAACCAGTGGCTTCTGCTGAGTCCGTTGGGAGCAACTGATCCAATTTATTTTGTGTTTTCAATGTACGATTTGGGGCAGTTGTACGTTTTTTTCATATGTTATATATTCACTAATTCCCTTGTGATGTAAACTCTATGTACTCCCTTGATTTGAACCTTAATGATATTTATGGCTTGAATCGAATCGAATCTATGTACTCCCCTATGTGATATAAACTATGTAACTTTATGCACTTGGGATGTAAACTCTATGTACTCCCTTTAATATTCATTTGAATCGAATCTAATAAGAAGTATTAATACATTGAATATGAATCATTTTAATATTCACTTGAATCGAATCTAATAAGAAGAACAAATACATTGAAATATGATTCATTTTAATATTCATTTGAATCGAATCTAATAAGAACAACAAATACATTGAATATGAATCATTTTAATATTCACTTGAATCGAATCTAATAAGAAGAACAAATACATTGAAATACGAATCATTTTAATATTCATTTGAATGGAATCTAATAAGAACAACAAATACATTGAATATGAATCATTTTAATATTCACTTGAATTGAATCTAATTAGAAGAACAAATACATTGAAATAAGAATCATTTTAATATTCATTTGAATCAAATCTAATGAGAACAATAAATACATTGAATATGAATCATTTTAATATTCACTTGAATCGAATCTAATTAGAAGAACAAATACGTTGAAATATGAATCATTTTAATATTCAGTTCAATCGAATCTAAAGAAGAACAAATACATTTAATATGAATCATTTTAATATTCACTTGAATCGAATCTAATAAGAAGAACAAATACATTGAGTATGAATCATTTTAATATTCACTTGAATCGAATCTAATAAGAAGAACAAATACATTGAATATGAATCATTTTAATATTCACTTGAATCAAATCTAATAAGAAGAACAAATACATTGAATATGAATCATTTTAATATTCACTTGAATCGAATATAATAAGAAGAACAAATACATTGAATATGAATCGTTTTAATATTCACTTGAATCGAATCTAATAAGAAGTATAAATACATTGAATATGAATCATTTTAATATTCACTTGAATCGAATCTAATTAGAAGAACAAATACATTGCAACCTTGAAACGTCGGTTCCAACGTTGCTCTATGCAAGTATGGGTACTCGATATCAGTTCAATTCCCTTGATATCGACTAAAGATAAGTCGATGTCGATTCAAAATGCAGCGTAGGGTATCAGCCCTATGCATAGGGCATGCAATGTCGGAGCAAACGTTGCTACACCCTATCCAACGTCGAATCCGACGTTGCATACCATATGCATAGGGTTGCTAAGGTAGCAACCCTAAGCCCTTCACAATGCAGCGTCGGATCCGACGTTGCATAGGGTTTAGCAACATCTAATTCGACGTTGCATACCCTATGCATAGGGTTGCATAGGGTATAAACCCTATGCATAGGACAGACAACGTCGGATCAGACGTTTCTGCACCCTATGCAATATCTGATTCAACGTTGTTGTGAAGGGCCTATAAAAGCAACACCCCACCCCAACAACCCGTACACACAACCACTATCCCTCTCCCACATATACCACCTAATGTCGGTCCCCAATAGACCCCCCAATACCTTCCTAAAAGACGGAGAAACGTCCGATGGGACCGGTTATCATGTTAGAGGGACGAAACACCGATTTCCGCCTGAGAGGCCTACCAAACCGACATTGGCAACAAGATTACAGAAATGCTGGACGAGTTCTACCATGATGTATGTCGGCATTGTATCCGTGAAGTATGTGATGGACAGGGTGGTGGTCCCGGCCAACGATAGGTTGATAACATACGCATTAATCGAGGTGAAAATCGACATCTACACCAATCTGGATGAGTCCGTTGGTAGTTGTACCACCAGTTATGACAACACCCCATAACTGGTGGTACAACTACCAAGTATGTAGTATCATTGTAGGCAATGTATGTATTATCATTTCAACTTTGATAATGAAGGAAGGGTTTGGGCTTTTATATGCCTTGATCTTTGAAGAACTTTGTCCGCTGCAATCGTCGAACGACGAGTGAATCTACTTGCTGAAAATTTTCAAGTACGTAGAATCACATGTCGTTCCACGAGTGCAGCGGACAAAGTTGTTCGAAGAGTCAAGGCATATAAAAGTCCAAACCCTTTCTTCATTATCAAAATGACACCAACTTATGTTTGTAATAAAGCTCGTGACGGTGTAAGGTTTTATTTTTTATTTAATTTGCTACTTCATATAAATCTTCAACTTATAATAAAATATTTGGTAAAAATAAATCTTCAACTTGTTCCTCCCTCCGATCGGGAATTTTATGTAAAGTAAGGTTTTATTTTTTATTTAATTTGTTACTTCATATAAATGATACTCGTATATAGTAATTTTTTAATAAATTTATTTATTTATTACATTATGTACCAGTAATTTATTTATTTATTACTCGTGTAAAGTAAGCTTTTTTATTTATTTATTTTGCGTTCCAATAACGGGAAGACGAAAACGTTACATTAGACGTTGTAATTCAAATTACAACGTTTAATTGAACGTTGTAGTTTGAATCACAACATCCAATCGAACATTGTGATTCAAAACGTTGCCACCATTAGTGGACACAACGTTCAATTGAACGTTATGTCCACTATGCATAACGTCGAATCCGATGTTGCGCTTCTTTTTATATAAAGCACAATATCGAATTCAACGTTGGTAGTCTTCTTCAACATCGAATCGGCGAGAGAGCGACGTTGGTAGTCTTCCTCAGCAACCTAAATTCCGCGAGAGAGCGACACTATTTCCGGCGAGAGAGCGATGGTGAGATCCCAAGGACGAGGCAAGGGCGGCGCTGGAAAAGTCGGATATGGGAGAGGCGGTGGTGATGCTGGTGGGGGGGGGGGGGGGGCGAGGCGGTGTTGGGCGAGGAGGAGGCGGCGCCGGCGAGGAACTGAAGGGGGGCGGCGTGGTCGGATCTGGAGGGGGCGGCGCTGGCGTGGTCGGATCTGGGCGAGGTAGTGGTGATGGTGGTGGGTGCGGGCGAGGAACTGGCGGTGGTGGTGGTGGTGGCGGTGGGGCCGGTGATGGGGGTGGCCGCGCTGGTGGGAGAGCCGGTGCAGGTCGGAAGAGGCGTCCCCAGGAGGTTTCTCCCCTGTCGAGTACTCAATCGGTTAGTATGAATTCGTTTTATTTTCATTTTGCCTTATTGGTTTAATTTTATATGGAAATAATAGTTAGTTTATTTAATTTTAGATAATAGTTAGTTTATCAGAAATAATAGTTAGTTTATTTAACTTTAGATAGAGTAATTTTAGATAGAGTAGTTTTAGATAGAATAGTTTAATTTTATATAGGAAGACCCATCGGTAAATAAATTATAAAAATTGTAGAGAGAGTAGTTTTATCTAAATTTACATATTAATGTAATTTAGATTATTCATATATAATGATATTGAATTAAATACAAAATGAAATATATTGAAAAAATAAATATATATAAATAAATTATTAAAAAAATTGTGAAAAATAAAATAAAGTATAGAATAAATTATTAAAAAATAAAACATTAATAGAAAAAATAAAATTTATTTATATATAAAAAATAAAGTATAGAAAAAATTGTTAAGAAATAAAATAAAAATACAATATATTGAAAATGCAAACATAAAATGTTAAGAAATAAAATCAAAATTGTACTGAACAAAATGCAAACATACAAAAAATAAAGTATAGAATCAAATTGTTACAAAATAAAATGTTTAAAAAGAACTATTTGAGCGGATGGAAAGTTCAATTTTTAAATGAAATAGATAATTTAAATAGAGAGTTGACTACAATTTACTGAAGTTAACATTCAACTGAAATAAAATGATATATTTAAAAACTATTTCAAAATTTAATAGGATTCCCGGATGAGTAAGGATGACGGGACTGTTTGCATCGTTCTTGGTCGAGATCGCAATGCGCCTTTACCTTCCATAGCACGGAGCGTCGACCCGACCGAGGTCATCATCACTAATTCGTCTTCGCAGACCGTGTCAAATCTCACGACTCTTGCGGAGCAAGAGACTATGACCGTGAGTGATACAGCGGTTGAGGCTGCTACGTCCCTAACGCAGATGATAGAAAGGACGTAGGGCCGATTGGACGCCGATTCTTCGTTCTTCGGTCTTACTATTGGGCTTCAAGATCACACGGGTGGTGCCAGTAACTCCGGACAGGCGCGGAGCGACGCTAATTGGGCTGAGGTCATCGTAGCAGTAAGTGGCTGCCTTACACCTGCTCCAGTAGGGGACGACACGCTGGAGGAGGATGTGGGGGTTGTTCATTTCGACCGGGAGGATCTCGACGATGAGAGTGATCATGATGGGGAGGATCACGAGGAGGGGGGCACAATGTGGGACATGAGATGGCGATGCAGGTGGAGGGCCAGGACCCGCAAGGGGCGGGGCAGGTGGCGGGTCAAGAGATGCAGAGGCCAGCTCAGGCCCCGCAAGGGGCGGGACAACTGATAGCATCCATTCATATAGGTATTATAGGACTTATTTAGCATAGTTTAGTTGTAAATAATGTCCTCATTAGTATTAATTTGTGAATTAGATTGTTATGGTTATCGAGGCAGAATCTACACATATTTATGGTTAATTTCAAGTATGAGAAACTCATATGGGAAGATGCATGTAGTGAAGATGAGATTACAAGATTCGATCAAGGAAAGAAGGAATGAGATTGTTGTGAAAAGTGGAGCCGCGCCCGCGATCAATGTTGAGAGGAGAATGTTGACTTATGTCCTGAGCCGCGCCCGCGGCCACTGTTAGTGTCGAAACCCTACTTTGCCGAATTCCTTATTTTTAATTAGGTTATTTTGTAACCCTTTTGGACGTCTATTAAAGGGGTTTTTTAGGAGACTTATTATGGACAGTTTAGCAATTGAAGAAACCCTAGAGGAGAGCTTTTATGCTATGGCGAACTAAACTCCTCTTTTGTTTGATTTGAAGCTTTCGATTTGATATTCCGTGAGATATTCTCTACTCTATTTAGTTTTGAGTAATATTTATCTTCCATTTTCATTTACTTGAATTTAATCTATCGCTAGATCTATGGGGACGCTAGTTGAAGAACTTGGATCATAGTAGCAACTTGTGATTATCTAGGGCTAGTTGACTTGGTTGATTGCATGATGATAAAGAAACAATTGGTTTATTGCTAGTTGCCTTATTTCAATTGTTCCTATTGATATTCCTTGGTATGCATTGCTATTGTTGAATTGAATCTGGATAGTTTCTAGGTTATTCACCAATAAGGGTGTTTAAAGTCTAGTTGACATATTCACTAATTGCAGGGAGGCACAATTGATTTTCACAATAGGTTGCTCAAGAGTAATAGGTTTAGGGAATTTCAAGGATTGGAATCCAAATTGAGAGTGGATACTAATTAATGAAGCTTGTTTCTCACATATTGTTATCAATCACCATCATTGCACCGTTTGCTTATTTTTTTGTTACTTTGCATTCTTCCAAAACCCCCTTTTCATATTATTCTCATCTTAGCATACAAATTGAGCATACGAATTGCACAAGTCTCTTTGGGTTCGACCTGTACTTGCCAAGCTATACTAGTTAGGTTAGTTCAGAACTATTTGATAGGATTTAACGACCACGAAAATATCTCTATCAAATTTGGCGCCGTTGCGGGGGACGTGTTTGACAATTTGTGTGTTTTATTTCTATGCTATTTCTTGTGTGGATCATCCATATGGTCAACACTCGTGCTACTGACCAATGTTGAAGGTGAGGTTATTGCAGTTACATGGAGAGAGTTTTCATCAATACTTTACCAGATTGCAGGAGTACATTAACGATCTTTATTCATGGGGTTATCAAGCTAGTACAAGGGAAGTGCTTCTATGCATCTTTGATGGTATGACTGCCAGGGCCGGTTATTGGGCGGTGCAAGTAGTCTGCTTGTACAGGGCCCAAATTTGTTGGGGGCCCAATACATTTAAGTACAATATATATATTAAACGACTTCTACATAATCGAAAAGATCAATGCGGTGTGGTGGTTTTTGGTTGGCAGGGGAATGCAACAGACCCATGTTCGAATCCTATGTATTGCATGCTTCCAATTTTTTTTCCCTTGGGCCCTACTCACCTAAATTTAATTATTGATTTAATTTTTCTTTAGGCCCTGATGTGCGCGCAAATAGCTATATTTTCTATGTACATTTAAGTCCATTTTATCATTCATTCGCATGCATATTAGTGGGAAATCATGAGATTAGTGTAGTTTATGCATTATTGTCAAATATATGGGTCTACACGAGTTTCTATGTGATTTCGCAGAAAACAGGATGAAAATGGACAGATTTGAAAGAGCGGAAAAAGAACCCGAAGTCTTCTGAAGAGGTCGAAATCGATAGAAGAACCTCGACATCGAGTGCAGCAGAGAACCAAGAATCGAGCAAGAAAAGAACATAGCATGTCAACACAGAGAGGTCAATATCGATGTATGAAGGTCGATATCGAGTGGCCTAGATCGAGCATATTAATAGAAGTCGAGTGCCAATCCAACGAGAAGAAGGAGTGCTCGAGATAAGATAAAAGAGAGGTCGATATCGATGTCTTAGGTCGATATCGATGTTGTTCAGCAGAGAAGTCCGACTCATTTTTTGATAGAATTCTATCCGAAGCTTGCACGTCTATCCTAAAGTCGAGATTTCCTATCTTCAACACCAGAGTTATCACTTTAGATGTTTTACCATAGAATTTTTAGTTTTTACTTTGTTAAGTTTTATCTTAGAGAATAAAGATAAAGTTTCGAGTCTTTGGATAGCAAAGTTCGATATCTATATCTAGAGGCCATTAGGGCTGAGTTTAATCATCCAAGAACAACAAGTTTACAATATAGAACGCAGAGAATTTGTAGAGAGAGAGAGGAGAGCCGAGTGAGGTTGGTGGAAGCGAGAGCGAATTAGCTTTTTTCGGTTGTAATTTCTTTCTTTTGCAATTCAAAGTAGTTTTCTTTTCAATGATGATCATGAGTGCAATGATAAGAAGCAAGTAGTCAACCCACTTCTAGGGTCGGGGTGAGCCCGGCGATAGCAATGTAGGGTAAGTGCATCAAATGTATGATTTTTATGCGATTCCGTCTTCTATCCTATGCATAATCCTTTGTGAAAGTTAGGGAGATTCATTATTTGCATTATTGAAGCGAAGCCAATCATATTGTGAACTTGGATTTTTCATGAATTGGATAGTAACTCTTAGGAATTATGCGAGAGCCTCTAATCACCTAAGTGTTGGTAAAGAAAGTTATTTGACGGAAAGACATTAAATTTCATAACCTTAGCATCATACTTGCATTGTTATCATTGTGGCGTTAATCCCTAACTTTAGAAGCTTTAAGTTTATTGAATTTGATAAAAAGTTGAGTTTTGTTTCTGTCCACAGTTTCTTAACCATTGTACACTCTTCAAACACTTTTCCGACATAGGTTACGTTACACAGTTTCTGTGACAAACATCGGAATCGACTGTAAAGGTCGATATCGAGCACTAACGTCGATATCGAGGTTCCACTCGACGTCGATTTGGCTTGCTTTTGTCTTCTGCAGAAAACCACTGGAAATCTACCAGAACTGAGGTCGATATCGACCAGACACATCGATATCGAGTGTCTTCTGAGGTCGAAAGCTTGATCGTGATTACAACAAGAGAAGCGCTGACATACCTCCTCCTGGATTCGATCCTGAATTACCCTACCACTACATCGGGAGGGATTCTTGTATTATTTGGTTGAACAGGGAGTTAGCATAGTTCAGATATATATTTGAATATTTGAATCGCACCTCCCCTAAACGCATCAAATTGGCGCCGTTGCCGGGGAGGCAATCAAT
Organism: Persicaria maculosa; assembly: GCA_963922045.1. Taxonomy (NCBI): domain Eukaryota; kingdom Viridiplantae; phylum Streptophyta; class Magnoliopsida; order Caryophyllales; family Polygonaceae; genus Persicaria; species Persicaria maculosa. Next base: position 18,983,173 of record OY998265.1, on the reverse strand, counting down.
CGCCACCTAAGTTTTCTCATGATCTTTTAGAGCTTATTTTGCAGGTTTATGCGACGTTCTGATCGCAGACCTATATTGGAAACCATAGACAAGCCTGAACGTTTCTTTTATCTTCGGAATAAAGCTATTCAAATCATGGCGGACAACGAGACACAGGCAGAAACCATAGAGCGGTTGAGGAAAGAGATTGAGGATCATAACGCTACAATCGTTGCTGAAAGGGCCACCGTTACTGCAGAGCGAGCCCGTGCTGATAGGGAGGAGGATGCGCGCAGACAAGCCCAAGAGCGGCCAAATCAGTATCCACAGATTGCATCAACATGCATCCGCCACTACATGTTCCAGAATCCGATATACTTATCCCTCCTACCAATTATGAAATTAAAATAAAATTCCTTTATGAAATTAAAAGAAATACTTTTGAAGGAAGACCTAATGAATGCCCACTTCAACCCATCTCTGCTTTTATGGATTTATGTGAAACAATTGTTGATGGTATAAATTTAGAGTATGTGAGACTGAAATCTTTTCGATGTTCTTTGGCAGGGAAGGCATTACAATGGCTTGAGAGTTTGGCTCCACGCTAGCTGAGGACATGGGAAGAGGTGAATGACGCATTCCTAAACAAATTCTTTCCTCCCTCTAAGACGGCGATGCTGCGACAAAGGATCACGACTTTCAAACAAAAGCCAGGTGAAACACTAGCACAAGCGTGGGAGCGTTTTAAGGACTTGCTGCGATCATGCCCGACGCCTGGGCAACTACCTTATGTCATCCAGGAGATCTTCTACAACTCCCTCGATAAAACGAATAAGGAGAGGATCAATTCATATACCTCCTATTGGTACATTGAGCTTACACCAACGGAGGCATGGGAGACGATTGAGAGGCTCGTGAACTTCGACAACACCTATGGGACTGATGCGGCCTATGACTCAAGGCCTGCCCCATCGATAGGAGATTGATCGTGATGTGCGACAACAATTCCACAACAATCAGACACGCCGCCTTCAAAAGCAAGTCAGGTTTCTGAGCAACAATCAAACTTGTCAGGAATGTGGTTTAACAAGGCATAACACTAGTGCCTGTCCACATACTAAGCAAGTATCCATGGCGGAACAACATGAGGAATCCAAGTGGATGAGAGGCCCCTATGGAGGGGGAAATCAACAAGATTGGGGAGATCAAAGATTCTATCAACAAAGGGACCCCCCACCATATAGAGCACCAGGGCACCCTGAGCGGGAGACAAGGAAAGATGATCTGCAGATCATTCTTGATGAGATGCGGAGGAACCACACTGAGTTCAAACAAGCCAATAACTCCATCCATACTCAGCTGCAGGGCATCAACTCTAGGCTTGGGGAGATAGACGTTTGGAAGAGCAACATGGAGACCCAAATGGGTCATTTGGCGGAAGCAATACCCAAAGCGTCAGCATCATTCCCTGGATCAACTGTGCCCAATCAAAAGGGCAAACCTACTGGACATATAGCGTCAATGAATTTAAGGAGTGGGCGTCAATTGCAAATGCCCGAGCAAAAAGCAGAGGAGAAGGCCCCAAAAGGAACATCGATCTCGACCCCCCTGTCGATATCGACCAAGGTGACGTCAATGTCGACCATCCTGTCTATGTCGACCGTGCTGATGAGTCACCACAGAAATCGACTCCTCCAGTCGATGTCGACCCCCATCCAGTCGATGTCAATCTCACTCCAGCCGCAGGGAATAAGAAGGTGTTTCCATTCCCAACAAAAAAGATGATTAAGGACTCGGCGGAAAAGAAGTTCCAACGGTTCGTGAAGATGCTTCAAGAGCTCAATGTCTCAATTCCATTCACAGAAGCACTTCATGAGATGCCGTCCTATGTAAGGTTCCTTAAGGACATATTGGGTAAGAAGCGATCGCTTTCTGAGATCGCAGAGGAATGCAACAGATTTGAGCTACCACAAAAGCGCGCGGACCCAGGTAAGTTTTCTATCGCTATAGGCTTAGGTCGATATCGCTTTGATGCTTTAGTTGATTTGGGCGCTAGCATTAGCATGATGCCACTAACCATATGGCACAAGGTAAAGATAGGTCATCTGGAGCCCGTGGATGCAATGTTATACATAGCGAATAATACGGTAGTGATTCCAACAGGGTTGGTAACCGATGTGCCAGTACAAGTAGGTGAATTCTTTGTCTCTACTGATTTCTTAGCTGTTGATATAGCGGATGACCCTGCTTGTCCCATTATTTTAGTTAGGCCATTCCTAGCAACCGTTGATGCCAGTATCAGCGTAAAGAAACGATTGCTCTCATTCACAATTAGCGATGAAGTTATAGAGTACACCTTCAACAAGACAGTAAGGAACAATGAAGGGCCAATGGAGATTAAAGCCATTAATGGTGTCTACATCGCATGTGGAGAAGCCAAAGTAAGGAATATGACACCGGAAGAGCGTGAAAAGAGGGCCATAGAAGCCCAAGTGGAGGAGGTTGTGGCAATCTTGAACGAAGGAGCCAGACAGAACATCGACATCGAGAAAGGTAAGTCGATATCGACTAACATAGTTCAAGGTTCTCTGCCAGGTCATAAATATGGGGTAGACGGAGGAGAAGCAACCTTGAAATTGGGCATGAAGGTCGATATCGACCATGACCATGTCTCTAAGAAATCGACCACCATTGATGCTAAGAAAGGAGAAGCAAGGAGCTCGATATCGATCCCTGAGGGTCGAAATCGACCTGATCATATTGAGGGTAACCACTCCAAATGGACTGAACCTCTAGGAGCACAACAGAGCTCGATATCGATGTCTGAATATCGATGTCGACCTGAGCCACAGACAGAGAAAAAGGTAAGTCAAGGTACGGATTCCTCATGTTCCATCTCAATTAAAGATTTATCATTATTTGGAAGAGGTGTGCCTTGGAATGTGCGCTTGTGTAGGGTATCCGATGATGATTCGAACCAATATAAGATAGGAGATAAGGTGTATGTCGCCAAATGAAAGGATCAATGGTTCTCTACTAGATTCAAAGATAAGATGATGGGACCTTTCACGGTGAATCAAATCCATCTAGGCGGAATGCAACTGAGGGACAAGAAAGGAGTTTTATTTGAGGCCCAAGCCACATGGACTCTGCAGATGCCGCCTTGATAGCGCAAAGGAAGAAGTCGGCCTAGCAACTTAAAAGTCTAAAGCTTGTAACGAAGACATGGTTTTTGGTTTTGGACAGTTTTTACTTTATATTACTTTGCGTTGTTTTTGTTTTGGTTTCAGTTTTTTTATATTACTTTTTTTGTTTTGGTTTCAGTTTATGGTCGAGGTCGGATCACCCTGAAGCTTGAGCCAGAAATCGATGAAATCCAGTCGATTTCGATGTTGCAAGATCGATATTGACCGTCCCTGCAGTCTTCTTCGACTCCTGAAATTTGTGACGGTTTAGTAAGTTTTCTTAACCCTAGTTCTAATACAGTGAGGACACTGTAATCTTTAAGTATGGGGTGGGGGAAAGGCTTACTTGCATATTGTAGCATATTTTGAGTATTTTACATAGTTTTTGCATAGTTTATACATAGTTCATGCATAATACATAGTTAGTCATACTTAGCATATTTATATTCAAAAAAAAAGAAGAGAAAAATGACCCCCATCAAAAATTGAAAATAAAGAAAAGAGTCATGAAAGTATAAAAAAGAGCTCTACGATGCAAAATTAGATTCATTAGAGATATAACATGAAATTGCCTAGTTAAGGGAAGTCCCAATGAAGTGCAAAACGAAAAAAATGAAGTAGGTAAAATTGAAGTTGCTTTTGACATGTGCATGATAAGATGATGGAGGATTTTATATATTTCCATACATATGCTTTCAAAAGTTCATATCCTAGCCTTACCTATGCATATTTGCAAAAGTCACAAGCCATATATGAGCCTATCCGGGGACAAGTTTGAGAATGGACGTCATCTTTGGAGTTGTTATATGGAGTTTGTGCATATTATATTGAAGTTGTTGGCAGGAATGAAACACAATTTTTGAATTATGGAAAATTTAATGAGGAGAAAAAATCCGATCACCTTAGGAGATAAAGGTAGGTCGACCCTGCTCGTTGAGATGTTAGTTCAGTGAGATGGGACACAAGGTGAGGAGTCCGAAGTACTAAGTATCCGGGGCCATTCATGACACCCATGTTTGCGACTCGCGAGAAGGCAGTCCTAAGGGTTAGAGCGATAAAAGCATTATAATTGAAAAAAAGCATTGAGCGATGAGTGAAAGGTGAGAGATATTATGAAGAAGGAATGTGGAATATTTTGGAAAGAAATTATGTTTCCCCGGATTTAACACCACATGGCCAAATATTAGCTCACCTTTAGCCTTTTACCAATCTACTTCTCTATAGCTTGAAAAAAAGTCCTCTTGATTATTAATGCTATGTCGCCAAAATTGTTTTATGCATATAAACCTCCTTTTATGAGTATGAAATTGTAGGGACATATGAAAAATGAATCTATCATGTTGAGGGTTTACTTTCTTCCCTTGAATGACCATTAAAGGTATTGCTTGAGGACAAGCAAGCTTAAGTATGGGGTGTTTGATGTGCATGCAAATAACCATATTTTCTATGCACATTTAAGTCCAATTTATCATTCATTCGCATGCATATTAGTGGAAATCATGAGATTAGTGTAGTTTATGCATTATTGTCAAATATTTGGGTCTGCACGAGTGTCTATGTGATTTCGCAGAAAACAGGATAAAAATGGACAGATTTGAAAGAGTGGAAAAAGAACTCGAAGTCTTCGGAAGAGGTCGAAGTCGACTGAAGAACCTCGACATCGAGTGCAGCAGAGAACCAGGAATCGAGCAAGAAAAGAACAGAGCATGTCGACATAGAGAGGTCGATATTGATGTCTGAAGGTCGATATCGAGTGGCCTAGATCGATCATATTGATAGAAGTCGAGTGCTAATCCGAGGAGAAGAAGGAGTGCTCGAGATAAGATAAAAGAGAGGTCGATATCGATGTCTTAGGTCGATATCGGTGTTGTTCAGCAGAGCATTCCGACTCAGATTTTGATAGAATTCTATCCGAAGCTTGCACATCTATCCTGAGATTTCCTATCTTTAACACCAGAGTTATCACTTTAGATGTTTTACCATAGAATTTTTAGTTTTTACTTTGTTAAGTTTTATCTTAGAGAATAAAGATAAAGTTTTGAGTCTTTGGATAGCAAAGTTCGATGTCTATATCTAGAGGCCATTAGGGCTGAGTTTAATCATCCAAGAACAGCAAGTTTACAATATAGAACGCAGAGAATTTGTAGAGAGAGAGAGGAGAGCCGAATGAGGTTGGTGGAAGCGAGAGCGAATTGGCTTTGTTTGGTTGTAATTTCTTTCTTTTGCAATTCAAAGTAGTTTTCTTTTCAATGATGATCATGAGTGCAACGATGAGAAGCGAGTAGTCAACCCACTTCTAGGGTCGGGGTGAGCCCGACGATAGCAATGTAGGGTAAGTGCATCAAAGGTATGATTTTTATGCGATTCCGTCTTCTATCCTATGCATGATCCTTTGCGAAAGTTAGGAAGATTCATTATTTACATTATTGAAGCGAAGCCAATCATATTGTGACCTTGGATTTTTCATGAATTGGATAGTAACTCTTAGGAATTATGCGACAGCCTCTAATCACCTAAGTGTTGATAACGAAAGTTATTTGACGGAAAGACATTAAATTTCATAACCTTAGCATCATACGTGCATTGTTATCATTATGGCGTTAATCCCCGACTTTGGAAGCTTTAAGTTTATTGAATTTGATAAAAAGTTGAGTTTTGTTTATGTCCACAGTTTCTTAACCATTCTACGCTCTTCAAACACTTTTCCGACATAGGTTACGTTACATAGTTTTTGTGACAAACATCGGCTGTAAAGGTCGATATCGAGCACTAACGTCGGTATCGAGGTTCCACTCGACGTCGATGTTGCTTGCTTTTGTCTTCTGCAGGAAACCACTGGAAATCGACCAGAACTGAGGTTGATATCGACCAGACACATCGATATCGAGTGTCTTCTGAGGTCGAAAGCTTGATCGTGATTACAACAAGGGAAGCGCTGACATACCTCCTCGTGGATTCGATCCTGAATTTCCCTACCACTGCATCGGGAGGGATTCTTGTATTATTTGGTTGAACATGGAGTTAGCATAGTTGAGATATATATTTCAATATTTGAATCGCACCTCCCCTGAACGAACATGCCCTATTCCCCCACCCTCTACACTTAAAAAGTAATATAATTAATATTTATATAATTTTTAACTTTTAAAGAGTTATAAAATAACGTAAATTTTAATATGAGAATATGTTATTCCTTTAATTATCCTTTTCAAAAAAGTCGTTTGGTGACAATATAAATTAAGAAGTATATATATAACATTGTTTTCATGTAAATAAATGAAAAATAGTTTTTTTTAATGACATTATTTATGTCATATACAATAAATAGATGTAATTCACTACTAAAAAATATAATTATGATCCTAACAAACATGAAAAAAATAAAAATAAAAGGGCCTAATTCTAATAATCGCACTGGACCTTCGAAAACATCGGGACGACCCTGATGACTGCTGAGACACGGAGCCTTGCTGATCACATGAGTGATGGAGGTTTATTAGATATGGGACTTTTGGAGATGTGAGATTTTTTCTGCTACATGGATATTCAATGTGCGCAGAATGAGTCACTTCCCCAAGTATCTCAAATTGTTGAGACTTCTGTTTCACCTATTGAGGTCATTGTGGAGAATCATGCTGAGAAGATGGAGGAAGACAACACTCCATTTGACAAGATCACCCCTAGTTTGCCCATTGACGAACCAAGTCTAGAGCCAACTGCTGAGGCTCAAGAGGTAATAAGGGTAAACTATTGCGATTGGGGAGGTATTGGTGATTATATCGATCCATGGGAGCATTACTTCAATACACCACGAATAGAACTGTGTTGGTGGTCTTACATACCCTCGACTGAAAGCTAGGCTCAAGAATATGATCAGTCGGTAAGATTCATGAACACTATACTATTTTCTATCAACTTTTTCATGTTTTGTATCTATTCATCTTTTGGAGGGGCACGAGAGTTTGATTTACTTTTGGGGATGCTAACAATGTCCGCTTGAGTCTTAAATGGACAACCAAAATAAGTCGAGCCAATGACATAAAACAAAGGCGATGCTTGGGAAGCAACCCGAGGTAAGTAGATTTACTCATATTTTGCTTTTAATTTCTTTTGTTGCATATTCTATTAAATTAGTAGGTAGTTTGGGCTAGTTTCAGCAATAACTAACATTTCAGGACAAGTTTTTGAAGAAGGGCGATTGGAGCCGCGCCCGCGGCCTAAGAGCCGTGCCCGCGGCCTAAGAGCCACGTCCGCGGCCTTCAGAAAATCAAAAAAAGTTGGAATAAATATGGTGCTGCCCCCGCGGCCTACCTACCGCGCCCGCAGCCCTTCCCCTGCAGCAACTGTCGAATGTGCCTCATTTGTAATTAAATTCATCTTCTTCCTACTTGTTTGAGTCGTCCTACATGTTCGAAGTGTCATAGTTTTCGCTATTCCCGCAGCCTCCATGAGTTTCATTGTGAGTTTTTCTTTTCTTTTCCTTTTCCATTCTAATTCTTGTATTTGTCTTTATCTTCATTGAGGACAATGAAAGACTTAAGTGCGTGGGGATTATTAGCTTTGATTTAGGTTTTGAATTGCATTAGATACTATGTTTATTTCCTTAGCATGTTTATTTCATAGTAAAACAAAACCAAAAAGAAAAAAAAAACAAAAAGAAAAAAAAGAAATCATGCATTAGTTAAGTTTAGGTCTTATTTTCCCCAAATGAAAGATCACTTTTCCTTTATATTTTATTTGCGATTTATGATGCTCCATGACTCACTTGGATTGTTGAAGCTTCGATTTAGTACTTTTATATATTAGTGGGCATGTTTTTTTTGATGATTGAGCATGTATGTCTCTTGGATTTGGGCGACATTGAGATTCTGTGCAAATTACCTGGTGAGACTATTTTGGCCTATTTCAGGACAATCTATATTGTGTTCTCTTGCTTGTTGAGTGTACTCTCTTTAATTGCTTCCTCTTTGACTTGCATTTAGATATCTTTTTTCGAGGCTGCATTTCATGTTTTCTGCGCATGACTTAAACATGATTGAGGCACCTTTATTAGCCCTATTTGACTCATTTCCATCTTACATATTATCCATTGCTTGAAGCCCATTTGAGCCTGATTACCTATTCTTTTGTCGCTCCACAAACTGTATCCATAACCAATTATAGCCTTACCCCATCCGGGAATTTAGGAGTAGTTGGTGAATATCTATCTTATGGATGATGGTTTTAGTGATGGATGGTGTGATTTGAGGTATCTTTATGTTGTGTTTAGTTGGTTCTTACTAGTGCTGATCACTTGGGACCTAAGGAGGATAAAATCCACTTAGGGGTAAAAGTCAAGGAAAATCAATTAATATAGCATGATATTTAAAAAAAAAGAAAAGAAAAAAAGGAAGAAAGAAAAAGAAAAAAAATAATAAAAGAAAGAGTTGAGTATGCTTGTAGAGTTATATGCTTGAGATTGGGATTGTATGACATGCTAGAGATATGGTATGAGTTGATGAGTAGTGGTTTGTAATTTGGTGATTTCCTTAGTTCCCGGATTATGAGCACCACATGGCCTAAAAATGTCAATACCTTATGTTTTTTACCTTGGCCCCATTACAACCTGATTGAAAGACCTCATGATTTTTGTTATGTGTGGAGTCACTAGCGGTGGAGAATTAGAACACTGGTGCAAGTCTCTTGTAGCTAACCTTACAAAGATTGAGTTTTGAGCGTGCAATTGTTAACCCTAAACACATGAGTGAGAGTGAAACACATCCCTTGTGAGGTGCAGAATTGACATGTTTGCTTGAGTTTATTGGTTACAAAATATGTGCAATGATGTTGTCAATTTATCATGTTTGCTTCCCTTATATTTGTAAAGGAACAGTTGGGGTGGATGCATGAAGGGTTTGTCTGTGGGGTGATTTGATGTTGTTTTCATTGCTTGAGGTCAAGCAAAGGTTTAAGTGTGGGGGAATTTGATAGTATCCATTCATATAGGTATTATAGGACTTATTTAGCATAGTTTAGTTGTAAATAATGTCCTCATTAGTTTTAATTTGTGAATAAGATTGTTATGGTTGTCGAGGCAGAATCTACACATATTTATGGTTAATTTCAGGTATGAGAAACTCATATGGGAAGATGCATGAAGTGAAGATGGTATTACAAGATTCGATCAAGGAAAGAAGGAATGAGAGTGTTGTGAACAGTGGAGCCGCGCCCGTGGCCATGAAGCCGCGTCCGCGGTCAATGCTGAGAGGAGAATGTTGACTTATGTCCTGAGCCACGCCCGTGGCTATGTAGCAGCGGCCGCTGCCACTGTCAGCACCGAAACCCTACTTTGCCTAATTCCTTATTTTTAATTAGGTTATTTTATAACCCTTTTGGACGTCTATTAAAGGGGTTTTTAGGAGACTTATTATGGATAGTTTAGCAATTGAAGAAACCCTAGAGGAGAGCTTTTGTGCTATGGCGAACTAAACTCCTCTTTCGTTTGATTGATTAGTTTGAAGCTTTCGATTTGATATTCTGTGAGATATTCTCTACTCTATTTACTTTTGAGTAATCTTTATCTCCCATTGTCATTGCTTATGATTGAGTTAGTGTTCTTTGGATTGGCCACCTAATATTACTTGAATTCTTCTATCGCTAGATCTATGGGGACGCTAGTTGAAGAACTTGGATCATAGTAGCAACTTGTGATTATCTAGGGCTAGTTGAATTGGTTAATTGCATGAGGATAAAGATACAATTTTTTTATTGCTAGTTGCCTTATGTCAATTGTTCCTATTGACATTCCTTTGTGTGCATTACTATTGTTGAATTGAATCTGGATAGTTTCTAGGTTATTAATCAATAAGGGTGTTTAGAGTCTAGTTCACATATTCACTAATTGCAGGGAAGGAATTGAAAGTTATTGTCAAGGTACAATTGATTTTCACAATAGGTTGCCCAAGAGTAATAGGTTTAGGGAATTTCAAGGACTGGAATCCAAATTGAGAGTGGATACTAATTAATCAAGCGTGTGTCTCACATATTATTATCAATCACCATCATTGCACCCTTTGCTTATTTTTGTGTTACTTTGTATTCTTCCAAAAGCCCCCTTTTCATATTATTCTCATTTTAGCATACAAATTGAGCATACGAATTGCACAAGTCTCTTTGGGTTCGACCTATACTTGCCAAGCTATACTAGTTAGGTTAGTTCATAACTATTTGATAGGATTTGACGACCGCGAAAATATTTCTATCAGTTGGTGGTGGGTCAGGACTTGAAGGGGCCAGCTCAGGAGCCGCAGGGGGCGGTTCTGGAGGAGGGGGAGGCCGAGGAGGAGGATGAGGGGGGGATCTGGAGGGGGCGGAGCAGGCCGATGATGGGGACGATGAGCTCCCTGATGATGAGTTGCCTCCAGGAGATCTTTTGGTCTCATATAGGCATCATAGGTCTCACTAGCTTTGGACGAACCCTACCTTTCACAGCATATATGGCTGAAGGTTCATCATCGGGCTACACACCTCAATCCGTTCCGCTGCTACATATACGAGGGCCCGATGACATGGGTGCAGGATGCAGCTCAGTCTGGTCTACTGGGGATGCTTGATTTGAACTGGGATGGAGTGGATGCCAAGTTATTGACTATGCTCATTGAGCACTGGCACCGGAGATGAGCTCTTTCCACTCTCCATGGGGCGAGATAACCATCATACTCAACGACGTCACTTTTCTGATGGGGTTGCCGATTGACGGACTACCTTACGCCCCTTCCCCTGAGTATCTACCACTACAGCTGGAGCCTCAACTGCAGTAGAGGTATGGATGGACCGTGGCCGAGATGAAGAATCACAGGACCGCTTGTGAAGCGCCCCACCTGGAGCTGACAACTGCGTGGTAGGAGAGGCACGACAGCCGTGGTGATCAGTTCGCTGGCCTCACCGTCGATGTCAGAGAGTGCCACCACTATCTCGCTGTTGGATTCTTGGCTGTGCTGTTGGGTGCGACGCTCTTCATCGATAAGTCCCAGAGCCACGTACACTTCTCGTTGTTCGAGCTAGTTTGGGACTTAGCGCGCTCTGGGACACTAGCTTGGGGAGCAGGAGTGCTTGCCTTCCTCTACCGGGGATTAGGGGAGGCCACGAGAGGAAAAGCTAAAGGTCTACATAGGTGTGTTGCGCTGATGTAGGTAAGTGTGGGTTTAATACGGTAAATATATTGCTCTACTTGCGAGTTACATATAAAAAGTGCTATAATAGTTTATACTGTTTAGGCATGGATCTGGTCGTACTTCCCTTGTTTTGTGGGTCCACTTCGCTCAGACAAGGATGCACTGGATGATCCCCGATACATGACACGATTCGACCCGTCGAAGGCCGCGAAGAGGGGGAACGACAGGGAGAGGCGCAAGCATGAGCGGAAGCTTCGGGCACAACTTGAGCGTATGACCATCGATCAGGTAACGTGTTTCTCACTTTTTTTTGATATTAACTACATATATCGAGTAAGATTATTTCCCTAATATCATTTTTACAACATCGGTCGAGTGGATGCCTTTTGGCAGAGACTTGGATTTTGCAGGTCAGTTTCGCTCCTCTACCTATCAAGGCACCATCAGCTTCGGTGGCGTCTTTGAGCCGTACATGCCAGATAGGTTGCTCCGACAGTTTGGCCGCGTGCGGGAGATCCCATTGGGCATCATCCCTCCTACCGTGGCGCAACGACTGTTTCGGCTGAAGAAGCATTGCGTCGTGTCATGTGCCCTGCAGGATGACCGCTGGTCATCACAGGACCCTGACAAATTCTACCCTGTCATTGGTCACCGGAGGACGGACGAGAGCTGTCAGGGAGGCGTCTCAGCTGACTACCTCACTTGGTTCCAGTCCCAAAGTCGAGGTCATGTGTTGCCCACGATAGTGGTATGAGATGATGATCCACTCGCTGCGCCTACACACCTAGACTACGTCATCGGACCAGCTGAGACTGCTGCGCACCAGGCCCGGGTCAACAAGAGGACCCAAGGTATTCAGACATTGGTCGGACATCCCCAACTGGACCAGATGTACGAGCATATCATGGGCTATATTAGATCTTTTCAGTAGATACATTATATTTTATTTGATTATGACATACTATTCGTATTTGGTGGGTATACTTTATTTGTGTAGTTCGTGTTGCTTGCATTAGTGTTTTTGATGGTTTCTACCTATTGACAATAACAAACAACCACATGCAAACGCTTTACTTCCTAGATAACGATTAGATAACACGTCAAGATTACTAAAACAAACAAATACACTAACAACACAATCGACCAGGCTCTACTTAATTTGTCTTCGGAATGAGTTCAAACTTTAACTCGTTGAATGCAAAGCTTCTGACCTCCATATTTGCTTCCCTCACAAGTATCCCTACCTTTTGAGCTCTGTAAACGTGGTCATATCTGCTTAAATTGGGGAAGAATGACCAAATACGATGAAGGAGAAGGTCTCCAACCCTCCACTCAAACGCTCTAGGAATGCCCTGATGAAAACGGTTGCAGTACCTATACCCGAACTGCAAGGGTGCGGAAATATGAGTCTCATTTTCACACTCGACTCGAAACATGGTGCAAGAATGAATGCCATTGTATTCTGGATAGCAGCAAGCACAGTCGAACACCTCCGAAGGCATTGGGTACCGAACCATTTTAATTACAAAATCAATGCGGGGGGTTGATCCGCGATGTTCAGTTGTAACCGGCTCCAAGGAAGGAAAGAAAATGTGGAATTATTGTGTTGCATTTTCAAATACGGTCCTCACCCCCTTTTATAGGGGTTGCTAATATTACTCGTCATACAACGTCCAAATTTACGTTGTAACAACGTAAGATCATACGTTGTTACAACGTCCAAATGGACGTTGCTAAGCCCGATGGAGCCCGGTGGGGTGCCAGCCTACAACGCCGGATCCGATGTTGTAACAACGTCAAATCCGATGTTGTTACAACGTTGGATTCCTTTTCCTTGGGCAAATACACCACCACAAACAACGTCGGATTGGCCGTTGTGGCAACGTTAAATTCGACGTTGCTACAACGTTAGATCCGACGAATTATTTGTGGTGTATATACAGAACGTGATAGGAATAACTAGTAATCAAGTCAAGGATCATGAATACCAACCGTTGTTGAAAAATCGTAGGTGAAGCACTTCCCTCTTATTGGTATCGAATTCACAATCATCCCTCTCTTTATTTCTTTTACCTATTTCATATTTCTCAATCTTATTATTTTGTGACATTATGTTGACAAAGGAAGCACATAAAAATGATATCTCTCTACGGATCGACTCTGGACTTACCGATTATACTAGTTAGTGAGATTGGAATTATTTTCGACAGGGAACCATTGACTTTATACCCCGTCAGGGGGTGTCGATATTGATATCAACACTGCTTCCTCTTGTCCTCTGGTGTGTCTCAGGGTATCGGTATCAATACTTAGGGTGTCGATATCGATATCTTCTTCAACCTACATTCTCCTCGATTTGCCTTGTCTTGAATCAAAGCTCCATGGCTGATCTTTTGGACATGTTCACTCCATAAAAATAGTAAATCCAAACTTCCTAACTCTTAAAAATAAAAGAAAAAAAGAACATAAAAGAAAAATAATTTGAATTAAGCAAAAAAAAGTGAGTTGCCTCATGTAAGTGCTAGGTTTTTAGTCACTATCTTGACCTACTTCCCTTGTTACATCAATCTGAGGTATTTACTACCCAGGTGGCGCGAATCTCCTCATCGGTCTCAACACAATCATAATACTTCTGCAAGCAGTGCCTGTTCACCTTGATGATGGCATCATCCTTGTCCAATAACTCTGCCGCTCCATGAGGGAAAATCTTGTGAAACACAAAAGGCCCACTCCATCTGACCGCATATTCCTTGGAAAAAGGTGGAGTCTAGAGTTAAAGAGCTACACCTTAACTCCTATCTCATAAGTCTTCGGCACTAGCTTTCTATTGTACCACTTCTTGGTCTTCTCTTTGTATATGTCAGCATTTTCATATGCCATAAGCCTTAACTCCTCAAGTGCTTTCAAGTCTAAAAACTGCTTCTTCCCAGCCTCATCGAGATCCATATTGAGCTACTTGCGGTCTAAGAGCTGAACTTGAAACATGATTTTCCATGGTCTCAGATGTTAGATCGTCTATTATGACCATGCGTTGGAAAATTCTTAATCATCCCTATGTCACCATGAAGTTTGGAAATATTGGCACCTGTATAAGAGACCTTGGCGCCCATCAATAATGATGTTTGACGCTCGTGGACGATGGTTTAGTGTGCGCCGATACTAGGGATTCTGCAGATTGTTTGCTTAATATTCAAGCAATGAAATTCTATCATTTTGCGTCATCGTTATCCATCCAAAACCAACATTATCCTCTCAAAATTAGATCCTATTAATTTAGGATTTTATATTATTTATTTAAGAAATAATTCTATCTTGTAGAAGATTGTGTTCTATGTTTATTTGGCCAACTAGAGTTTGTAACGCCTATATAGACGGCTCTAGGGGAAGACCGAAAACACACCACAACACATCAACTATCATCTCTCTTTTAAATTCAATTCACATTTAGTTTTGTGGAGCATTTAAAGGTGGAAAGTTTAGAGATTAGTAAGTTCATGAATTGCTAATTATCTTTAGTTTTGGCCTTTAGTTCAAGACATGGTTGGTAGAGTCATGAGTTTATATTTTTAGTTCTTTATATGTGTATTTTGATTGTCCTTTCTTGTAAATTGTTCATATGTTTATATGTTATGATTAGCGACATTGATAATATCACATCGCACTAAGGTTATAGCTTCAATCTATGAGTACCCAGCATATCATGTCGTGATGGGTATGGACTCATGATATTATAGGAGAATTGACAGGTAAAGGTTATCTCTTTTAGTGGAAGCAACAGTTGGGACTGAAAACCGAGTGAGAAGTTGACGAGACAGAGGAGATATTGTTTGTTTGCTAGGTGTTAAGGACTTATTTCTACTCTCCTCCATGCTAGAGTTTAGGGATTTAGATGGTGTTATTGGCAATTTCAACCTATCTATTTCTTTGCTTAAACCGGCCATAGAATAACTACAGAGCCTAGAGGTACAATCGATGAGCGAGGAAACCACCATTGTTGCGAACCCGAGGGTAAATCACTTTTTTATCTTTGAAAGTGCTTCTGTACCTATTCTTTGCTTCTCTTTTATTTATCTATTTGCATTCAAATCCCATCATTCACGTTCTCTAATCGATAGCTATACAATCCGGAAGCTTGTCTCTCTTTGGGATCGACACCGTACTTATTAACTATATTGAGTAATATATTTTAGATTTACTTTTGGAGAGGTGAAACACGAAATTTACCTCAACCACATGTGAAACCCAAAAGTATAGGACAAGGCTAAACAATCAAAACATATGATTCTATTTCAAAATGAATTTGAAGACCGGGTAGGCTAGATGGTTGTTTAAAAAATGACATACTTTATGAAAATGCAAGAATTTTTTTTGACATTTTATATATGAAAAAAAGAAATATGAATGCAATGAAAATTAAACATGATCTAAAAAATATGAAAAACTAGTAAAACTAAAAATGAAAACTAAACCTAAACGGCTTAACCCCACCCCCACACATAAATGCTTCATTATCCTCAATGAAAGAACAAAGAAAAATAAAAGAAGAAAAAAAACAATTAAAAAACAAAAATAAAAATAAAAATCACAAGAGGGAGTAAGGTAACTAACCGCCTCATATTTCGGTGCGTTAGAGCGAAGTTGGCCACTCTAGAGTGGTAATTCTTCAATTTAACTATTCTATACCAACTAACGTTGTTGCGACAAAAGTTTCATGATTCCCCTTGGGTAGATGGTTCTCTTTATAGAGCTTCTTGACCTCCAAGGATAGCTTCTTGTTGAGCTTCTCTAACTCTTGCAGCTTCTTCTCGATACTGTGTAGATGGATAGAATCGAGAAGAATAATATGATGAGTGGTGGCCCTATCATTGGAGGTAGATAGAAATAAGTGATCTTCTGGCCCTTGGTATGTGCGTAGGCAGGTGTAGGCAGTGACCTGCCTTCGCTTTCAGATAAAAGATGCATCAACGCCTTATATAAAGTTTGAATTCTTCAAGTATGACATGCCCCTTACAAAGTACCCGTCCCTTGTAGGAATGAGTTCATTGCAATCCACTAGTAACCAGTCGACCAGTAGGGTGATCCAGCCTCTAAAACCGATTGTCTGGGATTTATTATCGAACATCACTTCTATGCAATTATTGATGAACATCTCCAATAAAGTTGGGACTTGGTGCGCATTAGAATGTCATATGTTCTAAAACCCAAATAGTAATATCTCTACCATCAATTAACAACAACAATTAGTAGCAAGTAAAGGTCAATCCCAAAGAGAGTGTATGCGACTTTGGCTAGACGTAGTAAGCAAGCGAATCGTAACAATAGCAATAGAGTAAAAAGAGCAATGGGAAAAGAGAAATAGTAGAAATCATTGTAAATAAGAGAGAATAATATGAAAAGAATAGAGTTTCACTTTTAATCGCAACATTGGTAAATTCATGATCAACGAGTTGTTTGGTTATGCTTGGTTATCTTAGTGTCGGTCTGTGCACAAAGTTGAATAGCTTCCTAATTTAATCACTATCAAATCCTTCGAATCTTACATGGGGTTCGATTAGCAATAAGTCCCTAATCATATAAGCATATAATTCATGTAAATCTTGTATATTCGAAGTGTCACCTGGTTGTCAACCCATCTATCGCTTTTGCTAAGAATAACATTTAATTATATGTCATTACTCTCACATATGCATGTATCCTAACCTATTCATCAAGATATGTGTGTAAATTTATAGGATTAAGGCCCGCAATAGCGAATTTACCTATAATCACTTTATCACGTTGGTTATCTATCCTAATGGTCAGTTAAGATAAATAAATAACATAAACATGTAAAGAATAAGAGTAATGAATAATCAAATATGCATAAACCAAATATAAACTTTAAAATAGTATTCAAACAACCCCCACATATCCTTAACCAATGCATTGAAATATAAGCAAAACTATATAAAAATTTTTGTCGAGCATGTCTTACCAAAATGACGAAAGGGAAAAGAGATAAATATAGAATGAGAGTGTCTTTTGAATTGTGTATTAAATGGCCGAGAAAATGGTTGTATTTATAGTTCTAGGAAACCCTAGGATTAACGGGCCAAATATAAATATTCGAGTTACATTTTGAAGGTTGGATCTTGCAATCCAATTATGGGTCGACGTTTCAAACCGCAAAAGTTGGTCTTTGAATGAGGGGATTTCATAACCCAGAACATGCGAAGGGTCGTTGGGTACCCAGAACCTGTCCTATTTGACTAAGTTGTTCGAAACTGTTTGAAGTCCAAAATCGAAAGCAACGGAAATCAGAGTACAACTTGCCACAGCATGGCCGGGTCAAAACCAAATAACGAGTATAAAACATCCAAATATATGAGTTTGGTGGACGCCAGTCTCTCGGTCGATAGTACGCAAAAATAGAGATAAACCCACCATGGAAGCATGCAAGCAAGCAAAGGAAAAATACCTAAAACTAACCACGAAGTCTGGCCAAGAGACGCATGCGGGCCTTAAAGACAACACTGAGGACATATAGCATGCTAAGCCAAAATAAAGGATGCATCTAATATAGTGCGGAAATTTAAATCACACAAGCATGCACACAGTTTATATATATATATATATATATATAATGATTAGATGGATTCACGTATAATGTCAACTGGAATATCCCTCTCCTACCTCTACACCCCTTCCCGTTAGTGTAGGTACTGTCTAGTCTGATGTTATAGCATATCTAATCAGTGGGCATCAATAATCATGCTCATATAATAATCAAGCTCATATAATGAATCAAGCGAATTTCGTATCTCGTGATATAAATGACTCGATGAGGACAATCCCGATGAGGTTGGGCTGTCCTATGACCCTACCAAAAGACTCTAAAGACTCACATATAATGGTCGTTCTGTCTCAAGCAGATAGAGAATAAGGATGATCATTCTTGAGTACAAGTCCTAATTATGATACTACATAGAATGCGATATGAAACACCTACATACTATATGATACATCAGGCACGACGTCCGGTCACTGAGTAAGCTCCCGTAGGAAACTTACCTAAAAAGCTGAACAACAAAAGTAACAGCAAATAACAAAAGTCCAAGCAATCACTAAGAACCTAGCATATATGAATAATAAAGGATGCAATAAGTCAAACAATCCCACTAACTAACACAGAGAAATCAAACTCAAAAGAATTTCCAAAATCATCTAATAAGTCAAAACAGTCGAAACACGAGAAAACATCCGAAATCCGAGATATCCGAAAAGGTTAACCATTTCTTCTTAATTCCTCATAACTCATCATCAACAATTTATCCAATGTCTCAATCTGAGTCCAAGGTCCAAATCCAAGTCATATAATATTCCACCGGTTCAAGTAGTCGCAAGGCAAGGTTGAAATGCAAGTTCAGTCAAACAGTCCAAGAAGTCCGGTAGAAGAGGTTCAAAGGTCCAATAGGTCAGATCAGTTCATTAAATAAGGTTTGTGAAATATAGTCAATCCAAAGTTGTTCTCATGTCATCAAGTCCAATTAATTAATCAATGTTCTCGTTTAAAGGAATTGACATCTCAATTTGAAAACACAAAACTTTTCAAGAATTTCAAAACACCCAAAGCATTTCAACACATTTCGAACACATTGTATTTCTTTAAAACCATATTGTAAAACATTCTAATAATCACTTAAAACATTTTAATTTAAAATCCAAATATTAAAATAACAACCACAATAAACTCAACAGATTGGTTCAACCCAAAATTAAACCAAGGGTCCAAACAATCAAGGGGAGCGGTGTCTGCCAAGGCATAGGGCTAGTTTCGCCATGGCGAAGTGGCTGCTCGCCGTGGCGAAACTCACCCTTTGGCTCCCGTAAAGGAGAGGTCCTCGATGGTCACGAGAGGCCCCTTTTTCCGCAGCAAAATGGCCGCTCATCGCAGCGAAAGGCCTCATTCTTCCTCTCTGGTTCCAATTTTGACTCACCGCGGTGACCATGGTTTTGCCGCGACGAGATTCGAATGTATTGGCTCGCTTTTGCCTTGAATCATATCCTTCTTTTCCCAATTTTACCCTAGACACTGTACTACCCTCCCCGACCACAAACAACACAAAGTGACCCAAACGCATAACAAAAGGGAGAGCGAAAGAGGGATGACCACAGGTTCTTTAAGAGAGTCTTCGGGAGCTTTGATGGAGGTCCTCAGAGCTTCAAATTGATGAGAGTGATGCCCGATCGAGCTTAGGAAGGACAAGAGAAAGAAGGTGTGAGGGGCTCGATCTTGCACTTCCAGGGGTTAGATCAAGTTCTTGTCGACCTTGGAAGGTAGGGGAATGAGTAAAGGTTCACCTTTAACTGGTTTGCAAGAAAAAGGAAGCAAGGGCTGGGAGAAGATAAGCGATTACCACAAAGATGATTAACATGGCCACCTTCTGGGCTCTTCCTCACGACGGCAAACAGGGTCTCGCGGCGGTGAAATCTCTTGACAACTTCTGGTTTCTTCTAAAACGGCATCGAGGGTGGCTTCTTTGCACTTGATCATAAAAGGGGAGAGTTGGAAGGTGTTTGTGGTGATGTTTAAGCAGGTAAAAACACAAAACCAAGGATTTGAAGGTGGGTTTGAAGATTGGAAATGGAGGTAAGAGGATGAGATGAGGGTTTCTCTTCCTTGGATTCAAAATGGGAGAGAGAGCATAGGGTTTAGTGTTTAGTGACTCAGATTTTGGAATGATTGCTCGGGTTTTGGGATTGATGACTATATATAGAGAAGCAATAAATGGGTTTTGTGAGGGTTTATGAGGAAAAGGACAATAGAGTGAAGGAGGGAGCAAGAGAGAGAGATGGTCCCACAAAATCTGACTTCGAATCTCGACAATCTAACCCGAATCCGGACTCTCGGAAATTTCCAACCGAATTTCAAATTATTTCAAAATGATCAACTAACTCTAAGTTTTCAAATCTGAATCACGGAAGCGGAATTAAATCCGTTAAAATCAAATTTTCAAAAGGATGCTGGAATTATTTTTCAAGGATTTTCAAAAATAGCAAGTTGCTCGAGGACAAATTTTTCGAAAACTTTCCAAATAGGGTAATTATATTATTTAATAAATTTCAATGTTTACATTCATCCACCTCTAAAAACAAGTTTCCTCCTCGAGACTAAAACCTTCAAAACTAAGCATAACCTTTGAACTTTCAAAACCATTTCAAGCCTTTCAAAGTCCAAGTCAGTCTTTCTCAAAACCATTCAAAATCCTTCAAATCCAAATTAGTCAAGAATGTTTCAGAGCTTAAGGGGTAGAGTAATCCACCTCGAAGGGATAATCCCATTCCTAATTTCCAATCTTAGATTCAATGTCAATTCTATCAATCTCAATTCATACCATGAATCATAAGTCATAGTGCATAATCTCATAGCATATGGTAACAACACAACCAATTCAGCTCATCAAGGTTCATCAAGCCAAGATCACAACAAGCATAGCAATATGTCACTCGTCAATAGATCAATTCATGAGTCAGGTTATAATCTCATAGAAGTTGCACATCATTACCAACTAGACAATTACAACCAAACATCACAGAAATCACAGAACTAAGTAAGCGGAAACACGCTATCCTTTAGGAGGAGGGGCAAAACCATCCTCTACTCCCATTTGATGGACGCAAAGGGATGGGGGTAAACTGGCGTCTGGCTCTCTGAATGACACTCCTTCAAAATAGTCTGGTCCCAATGATCCGGCTGACAGCTAAGCTCGTCCCTAGGGTAGTCCTCTACCAGTTGTAAAGCCTCTCCCTTGGTCCTAAATGTAAACCGGTAGTGGGGTCTCGAGGCCTCTGACATCCTCATAGTGGGCATAGCTAAAGTCCTCCAAATTTGAGGGCAATGGGGTGACCGGTGTCGTCGCGCTCCGCACGAAAAGCATCGGGTGGCCTTCCTCGGGCAATTACATGCCTAGTGTCCCCTCTCAAAGCATCTATAGCAGGTGATGTCCCTGACTAGAGTCCCTCCATGTGGTGTGACTGGTGTTGATGGGGCTCAGAATGGGCTGCCTTTGCATCCTTTGGAGAAAGAGCCTCTAGTAGACGCGGTGCCCCTAATTGGTCTCCTGACCCTCGGGTTCCTCCCTCCCGGAACGATGGGTGGGGTGTAACACGCCGTAGCCGATGGAACTTGTTGATGGGTGGTCGGGATTGGGGCCTCCGGCGTCACGGACAGGGCATCTTTGGTCAGCTCTCTCAATATCTCTTGAAGCTGATCTCTGCCTAATGGAATCACCAACCGATGGGGAATCTCCCTCATGCCATAATCATGGGCGTGTCCGTCACCTCCGGGCTTTGTTGCAACTGGTCTGTGAGAGTTTCTTACATTTGGCACAAAGCGTTCAAGAAGATGCTAGGCTAAAACATTTCCACCCACTTAAAGCTCTAGATTACCATCCCAACTCTCCAACTAACCAAAACAACTCATGTACTTCTGAATGGAAAATTCCTAAATAACCAAATATTAGCCAAATGTTCTAGTTCTCATCAACCTCATATCGAGATCATTAAAGACACCTGGGCCCCTTAGATTCCATCCAATCATTACCCTTTAAGGAGAAATCCCCGATTGCCTTAATACTCGGATCTCATTTCCTATATCAATAAGCTCACTTACTAATCCACCTCTAAAGAACAACTCTAATTGACCATCATCACACAAGAGTATTCTCACACCTATATCCTCAAAAGCTTAACAAAAAGGTTCATCTCCCAAGCTACTCTCGTACCCAACTGACATAATTCAAGCGTCTCACTCAGCTATATCAAAAGGTCCTAGCAATACGCAACCACCTTCACTCATCAGATTGTAAGCCAGAGGGCCATCTAATGCTAAACTCGCGACCATAACTATAAAGATTGAAATATTTTTAATATTATTTTAAATAAATATATGTTATTTCCTATCCGATTTATAAAGTTGGAGAAAACTCATCCTCTAGCATAATTTCTTATTTAAAAATCATTACAAATAATTCCGGCATCAACTTAAACCTTGTTTTCAGACGGATTTTTATTCCGCTTTCAAATTCCAAGCTTTGGTAGTATCAATTAGATTTCATGATTTTATTTGAGAATTCTATGTAAAATTTTATTGAGTCGGGATTGGTTCAAGTGAGCGGGATTCTGGATTTATTTTCCGGGTACTTCGAATTGGGTTTTGGGGACCACGTGATTTTTGTCTCCTTCCTCCTTCACACATCCGATTGTAACCATCTCCCTTTGCCTCTCCTTGTCGACAGTAGCAGCAGAAATGGTAACCTTCTCCAGATCTACATTTCTATTTTTGAGTAAACCTCCACACACACTCTTCCTCCATCAAGAATTTGTTTCCCTAAATTTGGCAAAAGCCAAACACAACATCACTTCTCCCTTCTGATTTTAAAACCCAGCTGTAGAAAACCCATTTCCCCAACTATTGGTTCAGTCAAATACAAAACAATCTCCCTGCCAAATCAAATTGCAGAAATCCATCCCCTCTTGGTTTCAATTAAAAAAAAACCCCCTTCCCCATCTCCACCTCTCTGCAACTCACCTCTCCCATTCAATTTGAATATAGACAAACCCAGCTCTCCTTTGCTTTTGATTCAAACCCCAAACACAACCACCACCATTTCCACCACCACCACTCCACCTCTGCTCAGCTGAGCACACCTCCACCACCTCACCTCTTGTGTTCAATGTTAGCGGGAGTGAATCTAGTTCGAATAAATATAAAATATAAACTAAACCAACTCCCTTTTCAAGCACATAAAATGAAAAGAATCCCTCCCGATGTAGTAGTAGGGTATTCAGGATCGAATCCATGAGGAGGTATGTCAGCGTTTCCTAAGCTCGCAATCACGTTCGATTTCGACTCCAGAAGATCACTCGATATTGAGTAGATCAGTCGATATCGACTACAGTTCCTCTCGATTTCCAGCAAATTCCTGCAAAAGACAAAAGCAACAGTCGACGTCGAGTAGAGCACTCGATATCGGGTCAGCCACTCGATATCAACCTCTACAGTCGATTTCGAGTCTTCGTAGAAACTGTAAACGTAACCAAATTTGTCGGAAAAAAGACCAAAGAATATGAGGATGATGAGGGAAAGATGAACAGAATAAAATCACTGTTTTATAAACTCAATAAACTAAAAAACCTCCAAGATCAGGGATTCATGCCACAACGATAACCATATAAGCCTATGCCAAATTCATGAAAGATTATGCTTTTTTGTCAAATACTTTCGTTACTAACAATTCAGATCAATAATGCAAATAAGGATCGCCTACTACTTTCGTAGAAGAATCATGTGTATAGGATAGAAGACGGAATCGCATAAAAATCATACCTTTGATGCATAAACATACATGGCTATCGTCGGGCTCACCCCGACCCTAGAAGTAAGGGAACTACTTGTGCTTCACAGCCATTGACATCATCATCATTGTTGGAAAATAAACTACTTGAATTGAAATTATCGAAAGAGTACAAACGAACAAAGAAAAATCCGCTCTCGCTATCCTCTCCTTCACTCGGCCACACTCTCTCTCTAACTACTGAATTCTCTGCGATTGTATGTGATTGAATGCTTGTAATTGTATGATGAAAAACTCAGCCCTAATGGCTCTAATTATAGACTTCAAAACCTCGCTATCCAAGGAGAATAAAATCTATCTTATTCCTAAGATAAAAATAAATAAAGTAAATAAATAAAATCACTTTAGGTAAATATGAATTCACCCTAAAGGATATAATGTCTGATAAATAAGATAAAAGATCCCGACTTAGTGTAGAAGTAAACTCCTTCGGATAAGATTTTATAAAAAACTGTCGGATCTGTCTCTAGCGTCACTCGATATCGACCAGCTTCAGTCGATATCAACCACTTCTCTTCTATCTCAAGCTAGTTCTACTCGACCTCCGATTTGCACTCGAACTCTATCACTTCACTCGATTCGGGGCACTCGATATCGACCAGCTTATATCGATATCGACCAGCTTATATCGATTTCTGGTTCTTCTCCTGGCTCGATTTTTGGTTCCCAGTTGAACTCGATGTTGAGTCACTTGGTTGATTTTAACTCCTCAATAGACATCGAGTAATTTTCCAGCTTTTCTTCTCTTCTCCAAATTGCTCCAATTATGCCTCGATTTCTGCAAAATAACACAAGAACTCATGTAGACCTCTATAATTGGCAAATAAACATAAACTACACTAATCTTATACTTTCCCAACCAATATGCATAAAAATATAGATAGAAATCGAAGTAAAAGTAGATGAAAAACATGGTAAATGGAGCGCACATCAACACCCCATACTTAAGCTTGCTTGTCCTCAAGCAATACTTTTAGCGGTCATTCAGGGGAAGAAACTAAACCCTCAACATCATAGATTCATTGTTATATGTCGCTACAATCAATTTCCATCCTTGAAAAGGTACTAATGTCAACAATTCCATGCCTGTGAATAAAAGCAACATCATACTCACAAAAGGAGGGTTATATGTAAAAAACAATTTCAGGCGACAAAGCATTAATAATCAAGAGGACTTTTGCAATATTATGGAAGAATAGATTGGTAAAAGGTTAAAGGTGGGCTAATTTCTAGCCATGTGATGTTAAATTCGGGGAAATAGACTTTCTTGCCAAAGTTTCGTTCCACATTTCTTCTTCATAATATTTCTCACCTTTCGCTCTTCGCTCAATGCTTTTTTCACTATAATGCTTTTACCTCTCTAAACTTAGCACTGCCTTCACGCGAGTCGCAAACATGGGTGTCATGAATGGCCCCGGATACTTAGTACTTTAGACTCCTCACCTTGTGTCCCATCTTGCCGAACTAACATCTCAACGAGCATTGTCGATCTACCTTTATCTCTTGAGGTGATATGATTTGTTCTCACTCATTAAATTTTCCATAATTCAAAATTTCTTTCATTCCTACCAACAACTTCAATAATATGCACAAACTCCATACAACAACTCCAAATATGGCATCCATTCTCAACATAGTCCCCGGATAGGGTATAAGGTATAAAAAATGGGCAATATGTAATGTATGTGGAGCAATAATGATGTAAGGCTCATATACGGCTTGTGTATTGCAAATATTCATATGTAACGCTAGGATATGAAATTGAGCACATGTGTGGAAATTATAAAGTCCTCCATCATCTTATCATGCACATGTTAAAAGCAACTTCGAATTTTACCTCTCTTTCATGGTTTTCTCTAAAAAATTGCACTTCATTGTGTCTTCCCTTTACTAGGAAATTTCATGTTATATCTCTAATGAATCTACTTTTGCATCGTCGAGTTCAATAAAAGCTTCCATGACACTTATTCAATAATTCAAAAAATTTTAATGGGGGTGATTTTTTTTTGAAATAAATATAATGCATAATGATAAATAAACAATGCAAAAAGTTAAATAAACATATCTAAAATAACTATGGATAATGCGATTAGAGAAGTATGCATAACTATGAAAAATTTTAGAATATGCTAAAAAATGATTAAAATATGCAAGTAAGCCTTTCCGCCACCCCATACTTAAAGATTACAGTGTCCTCACTGTATAAGAACTAGGGTTAAGAAAGAAACTTACTAAAAATTAGCGAAAATCGGGTGATCCAGTCGATATCGACTAGTTTCACTCGATTTCTGGTGATTCTAAGCTTCATGGTGATCCTCTGTCGATCACAACTTCTCCAAATCGTCTTGAGGCGTCGATATCGAGTATTGTACTCGATTTCAAGTCATCTTTTGCGCTTCTTCTATCTCCTGAAATTCGTTAGAAAATAAAACTAAAACAAAACAAAACACACAGTCCAAACCCTAAAAACTGATTGTTTTATTACAAGCTCTAGACTTTATAGTCGCTAGGCCGACTTCCTTATTCATGCATCCTAAGGTAGCATCTGCAGAGCCGATGTAGCCTGGGCTTCAAATAGCACTCCATTCTTGTCTCGCAGCTGCATCCCGCCTGGATGGACCTTGTTAACTATAAAGGGACCCATCTTCTTTGTTTTGAACCTGTTTGGAAACCAATGATCCTTTGATTTGGAGACATACACCTTATCTTCTACTTCGTAATTGCTTAGATCATCATTGGATACCCTGCACAAGCACACATACCAAGGCAAAACCTCTCCCAAATAAAGATAAATCCTTTATTGAAATTGAGAAGGAAGAATCCATACATTGGCTTACCTTTTCAGAGCTTTCCTTTCCTGTCTGTGAGTCCAGTCGATATCGACTACTCTCACTCAATATCGACTTGTCTTCTGCTTCTGGCGGTTTTGTCGATGTGGAGGAATTCGGCTCGACATGCTCAACTCGATATCGACTAGGTGGACTCGATATCGAGTGGCTGCACTCGATTTTGAGTTGTCTGCTCCAACATCGACCCCATACTTACAACCTGGCACATAATCTTGCAAATTATTAGTCGATATTGACTTACCTGGGTCGATTTCGAGTGGTTCTTTTGTTCCTTCACTCAAGATTGCCACGATTTCCTCCACTTGGGCCTCTATAACCCTCTTCTCTAACTCTTCGGGGCTCATATTTCTTACCTTAGCTTCCCCGCATGCGAATGTAAACACCTTTGATTGATTTTACCTCCATAGGCCCTTCATTCTTCTTCACCGTCTTGTTGAAGGTGTACTCTATTACTTCATCGCTGATGGTGAATGAGAGCAATCTCTTTCTTAAGTTTATATTTGCATCCACGGTTGCTAAGAAGGGCCTTCCTAAAATAATTGGACAAGCAGGATCCTCTGCCATATCAACAACTAGGAAATTGGCAGGGAAAAAGAACTTACCTACTTGCACTGGCACATCATCCACCAGGCCTGTTGGGATGACTACCGTGTTGTTTTCCATATAGAGTTTAGCATCCACTGGCTCTAGGGCACCAATCTTTACCTTTGACCATATTGTTAGTGGCATAATGCTAACACTAGCCCCTAAATCACATAATGCATTAAATCGATGTTGACCTAAGCCTATAGTGATAGCAAACTTACCAGGGTCTGGCCTCTTTGCTGGTAGCTCTAGTTTGTTGCACTCCTCTGCGATCTTAGAAATGGAACGCTTCTTCCCCAGTATGCCTTTAATGAATCTTACATAAGATGGCATCTCATCAATAGCATCAGTCAATGGAATTGAAACATTGAGCCCTTGAAGCATCTTCACAAAGCGCTGGAACTTCTTTTCCGCTAGGTCCTTTAGAGTTTTCATAGGGAATGGTAGCACCTTCTTCTTTACTGCGGCTGGAGTTGAGTCGATATCGAGTAGGGTCTGGTCGATATCTACTAGAGGAGTCAATTTTTGGTGTTGCTCACCTTCTGTATCGACATCGAGTAAAAGGGGCTCGACGTCGACTGTATCTCGGTCGATATCGGCTAGATGAGTCGATATCGAGTCCTCTTCTGTAGCTTTTTCCTCTGCGTTTTGCTAGGGCGTTCACAGTTGATGCCCACTCCTTAGATTCATAGCCGCTACATGACCAGTAGTTTTGCCCTTAAGATTGGGCAAAGTAAATCCTGGCAGCGATACTTATGGTTTGGGAATTTGTTCAACCGATTGACCCATTTGGATCTCCATGTTCTTCTTCCAAACGTCCATCTCCCCGAGCCTAGAGTTGATGCCATGCAGCTGAGTATGGACTGAGTTATTGGCTTGTTTAAACTCAGTGTGGTTCCTCCGCATCTCATCAAGGATGATCTGCATGTCATCCTTCTTTGGTTCCCACTCGGGGTGCCCAGGTGCTCTATAAGGTGGGGGATCCCTCTGTTGGTGCTGAGGTTGGTAGAATCGTTGATCCCTCCAATACTGTTGATTGCCCCCTCCATAGGGGCCTCTCATCCATTTAGCTTCCTCATTTGTCTCCGCAATGCTGACTTGCTCAAGATGTGGGCAGGCATTGGTGTTGTGCCTAGTAGACCCACATTTCTGGCAAGCTTGGTTGTTGGAGAGGAACCTAACTTGCTTTTGCAGGTGGCGTGTCTAATCATCGTTGAATTGTTGTCGCACATCAGGATCGATCTCCTTTAGAGGCTCATAGAGTGGAATTGATGGGGCAGTCCTTGAGCAATGGGCCGCAGCAGTCCCATATGTGTTGTCGAAGTTGACAAGCCTCTCAATTGTATCCCAGTCCTCCGTAGGTGTAATCTCAATGTACCAGTAGGAGGTGTAAGAGTTGATTCTATCTTTATTCGGTGCATCAAGGGAGTTGTAGAAGATCTCTTGGATGACATAAGGTAGTTGCCCATTAGTAGGGCATGATCGCAATAAGTCCTTGAAGCGCTCCTATGCCTACGCCAATGTCTCACCAAGCTTTTGTTTAAAAGTGGTGATCCTTTATCGCAGTATCGCCATTTTAGATGGAGGAAAGAATTCATTTAGGAACGCATTCTTCACCTCTGCCCCTGCCTTCCTTGCAAGAGACCATCGAAAAGATTTGATTCTAACATATTCAAAATTTGTGCCATCGGCGATAGTCTCACATAAATCCATAAAAGTAGAAATATGTTGCAAGGGGCACTCATTAGATCTTCCTTCAAAACTATTGCGTTTAATCTCAGAAAGGAAGTTAATTTTAATTTCATAATTAGAAGGAGGGAAGATGATCGTAGATTCAAGCACGGTTAGTGTAGGGTGCATGTATTGCATAGTCGTCTGCAGATATTGATTAAGCCTCTCCTGGGCTTGTCTGCGTGCATCCTCCTCTCTATCAGCCCGAGCTCTCTCCCCAGCTGTAGTTGCCCTTTCGTTGGCAATGGTAGCATTGTGGTCCTCAATCTCCTTCCTTGATCTCTTAATGAGTTGGGCATGTGTCTCGTTCTCCACATTGTGGTCGCTCTGTTTTGAATATGGAGGAAACATTCAGGCTCGTCAAGACTTTCTAAGATAGGTTCACGATCAGATCGTTGCATAAACTTATAAAATCAGCACTAGAAAGAACGTGAGTAAAAGCTTAGGGCGTGAATGATTGCCTCCCCGGCAACAGCGCCAAAATTTGTTAGCGGGAGGGAATCTAGTTCGAATAAATATAAAATATAAACTAAACCAACTCCCTGTCCAAGCAAATAATATTACAAGAATCCCTCCCGATATAGCAGTAGGGTATTCAGGATCGAGTCCACGAGGAAGTATGTCAGCATTTCCTAAGCTCGCAATCACGTTCGATTTTGACTCCAGAAGATCACTCGATATCGAGTAGATCAGTCGATATCGACTACAGTTCCAGTCGATTTCCAGCAAATTTCTGCAAAAGACAAAAGCAACAGTCGACCTCGAGTAGACCACTCGATATTGGGTCAGCCACTCGATATCGACCTCTGCAGTCGATTTCGAGTCTTCGCAAAAACTGTAAATGTAACCAAATTTGTCGGAAAAGAGTCCGAAGAATATGAGGATGATGAGGGAAAGATGAACAGAATAAAATCACTATTTTATACACTCAATAAACTAAAAAACCTCCAAGATCGGGGATTCATGCCACAACGATAACCATATAAGCCTATGCCAAATTCATGAAAGATTATGTTTTTTCGTCAAATAACTTTCGTTACTAACAATTAGGTAATTTAGAGGCTCTCGCATAAACCCTAAGATTTACTATCCAATTTCATAATTAATCCAAATTTACAAAAAGATGGGCTTTCGGTTATATAATGCAAATAAGGATCGCCTACTACTTTCGTAGAAGAATCATGCGTATAGGATAGAAGACGGAATTGCATAAAAATCATACTATTGATGCATAAACTTAAATGGCTATCATCGGGCTCACCCCGACCCTAGAAGTAGGGGAACTACTCGCGCTTCATAGCCATTGACATCATCATCATTGTTGCAAAATAAACTACTTGAATTGAAATTGTCAAAAGAGTACAACCGAACAAAGCAAAATCCGCTCTCGCTCTCCTCTCCTTCACTCGGCCACTCTCTTTCTCTCTAACTACTAAATTCTCTGCGATTGTATGTGATTGAATGCTTGTAATTGTATAATGAAAAACTCAGCCCTAATGGCTCTAATTATAGACTTGAAAACCTCGCTATCCAAAGAGAAGAAAATCTATCTTATTCCTAAGATAAAACTAAATAAAGTAAATAAATAAAATCACTTTAGTTAAATATGAATTCACCCTAAAGGATATAAAGTCTGATAAATAAGATAAAAGATCCCGACTTAGTGTAGAAGTAAACTCCTTCGGATAAGATTTTATCAAAAACTGTCGGATCTGTCTCTAGCGTCACTCGATATCGACCAGCTTTAGTCAATATCAACCACTTCTCTTCTATCTCGAGCGAGTTCTACTCGACCTCTGATTTGCACTCGAACTCTATCACTTCACTCGATTTGGGGCACTCGATATCGACTAGCTTATCTCGATATCGACCAGTCTGTGTCGAGTTGCAATGTTCTTCTCCTGGCTCGATTTCTGTTTCCCAGTTGCACTCAATGTCGAGTGAATTGGTCGATTTCGACTCCACAGTAGACTTCGAGGAATTTTCCATCTTTTCTTCTCTTATCCAAATTGCTCCTGTTATGCCTCGATTTCTGCGAAATAACACAAGAACTCGTGTAGACCTCTATAATTGGCAAATAAATATAAACTACACTAATCTTATGCTTTCCCAACAAATATGCATGAAAATATAGACAAAAATCGACATAAAAGTAGATGGAAAATATGGTAATTTGAGCACACATCATTCAACCACCACTACAGCTCTCCTCGTCCTTTTCGTTTCATTTCCGAGCGTCCAGCAGCAAAAACATCTTCTATCTCCTCCTCCGACGAGCACCATAGGGCAACCCCGAGCGTAGCTTCGAGCACTGCGTTTTCCTTCTTTTTTCTCCCCCTCGCCTCCCCTGTTTCCCAATTCTAGCCGGTAAGCTTCACGTTTTTACCTCCAAACCTCCATCCTATGCTAAGAAATGGCAGCCTCAACTTTGACGAAGTCAAACCGCGCCTTCGACGAGACACATTGAGTCTCCGGTGAGCCCAACGAACCCGAAGATCCCTCGGTGAGCTTCCGAACCTTCCTCCTTTTCCTAGGTTTCGATTCTAGTTATTGAATTATCTAAAACGGTCAAAGAGATAGGTGAGTGCAGGCCAGAGAGAGAGAGAGGGGGGAGGGCACGAGAGCGAGGGCCAAGGTGTTGAGCAGAGGGAGACGTGGAGAGGATGGATCAACAGTAGCATCCGGGTTGGGTTTTGTTTTAATTTTAATGACCCCAGTTTAGCTTTTATTCCTTTATTCCTAGTTCGATTCAGTTCTTTTAAAGTCTGATTTGAGTGAGAGTGGGCTGGGTCCGAATTGTGAAAACAAGGTTTGGGCCTATCTTTTGGTTGAGCTAGTTTTGGATAATGTTATAAAACATGTTAAGACTCCTTTCTCTTCTTCTACTAAATGGTTAGTTGTTATTTAATTATAAAGATAAATTATTTGAACATATATTATATGAGGTTATGAACTTAAATTATGAGATTTCAAAATATATTATTTAGATGTAAATTTAAATAGGGGAAATGTGGAAATATGGTTTCAAAGGATGAAATTTGATTTAGCGAATTTAAAAGAGACTTTGAAAAATAACCTAACTTTGTCGGATTTATTTGAGAAAATAAGGTAATGAGATTTTGACCAAGTATAAATTGAGAAAGCTATTTTGAATGATGATTTATCTAACTTGAGATTTAAAACAGTTTTGGTAAATCTTGGGAAAATGACTTATTTTGCCTAACTTGATGAATAACTTGATAACTTGCGAGAGTCTAAATAGTGATATGTTGATATTGCTATGATATGATATGATATATGACCTATGATAAGATATTGAGATGATGATGATTTGAGATGATACTTGATGAGTTATATCGAGATTATGTGATGAGATATGGAATCATACAATGATGAGATACGAGATAGTATATGATGAGTGGAATGATGATGATGAGATGGAAATTATATGATGAGACTTTCGATTGTGTGAACATATAGATTTAATTGTGCTTATGTGCTTGAATGAAGACTTATATGTTCATTATGATTCCTAGGTGCTCCTAAACTATAATGCTAAAAATGTTATTCTGCACGTCCAGGTAAGATCCCCCGCGGAGCTTACTCAGTTTGATTCTCATATGCATGTAGTCACATGATATACTAGGTGTTGCATATGCATAAGAGCATGATTTATGTAGTATCCGACTTAGGTTGCACACTTGAATGAGCATTCATTTACTCAATGCGTTTGGAAATGGAAAGGTCATTATTTGTGAGTCCTCGAGTTTTTGCTAGGGTCAAAGCATAGCCCAGCGCCCCAGCTTCATCGGGTTTGTCCTGAGTCTTTATTGTCACGAGCTACAAGATGTGAGCTTGATTGTTTTATGAGCTTGAGAATGATGATGAGATGATGATGATGATTGATTGTTTATTGATGCGCATACATGATGACGATTGCTATGCTATAGCAACGAACTGGCTAGTGTCTGCCCTAACGGGAAAGGGGGCAGATGTAGAAGAGGAATATGCCAGTTGGCATTCTTCAGGCCATTTACCGCAATTTTGCATATTATATATCCTGATAAGCATGCCTTGTGTGTTTAAATTCCGCTTTGCATTAAGAGCATCTTTATTTAGGATTAGCGTATATGTGTGCCTACAGTAAGACCTAGTCACGTGTATGAGCCTCAGGCTGATCCCAAGCCATGTATTATTTTTTAGGTATATTTACATATTGATGTTGCTCTATGCTTTTTTATGTTGCTCTATGCTTCTATAACGGGTTAACCTTATTGGACGATTGTCGACCGAGAGACCGACTTCCACCAGACTTTGACTTGGATGTTTTTATATTCATTTTCGTATTTGGTTTTGACCCGGCTCTGCCGTGGCAAGTTGTATCATGATTTCAGTTTTCACGCCTTTACATGAAAATGAATTTGAGCGACTAGTTTATAGGACAGGTGGAAACCCAATGGCCCTTTCACTTGTTTTGGTGTCCGAAATCCCCACTTTAAAAGACTAACCTTTTAGGTTTGAAACCTTGACCCGTACCTGAATTGCAAGATCCGAGCGAAGGTATCCAACCTTTGTAACATAACCCAAATATTTATATTTGGGTCTTTACAAAGTTGGTATCAGAGCGAGGTTTTGCAATCCAGGTAAAAAAGGGTTGAGAGTATGTTTTGAATACCTCCCATGAGTTTCAAGGGATTTTGAAATGTTTTAAAGGTCAAAATGAATTTAAAAAGGGCTAACTTAATGAAAACAATTTTATAAACTTGACTTAAAGTAACAAAAACGAAATATGGGTAATCGAGTGGGTAGAAACACGATAGACCGTCCCCAATGGACGTAGATTCGGAAAAGGGTAGGCAAAACTTACCTTTATACTTTTCAGAGGGCCTGGAAGACTACAAGGAGTTTGCATCATGGTGGTTGGAGTAGCGGGGTTAGAATATAGACACCGAGAGGTAGTTGCCCCCTCTGGCCAGTCCCTCCTCGAAGGGAGGCCTTAGGATAACATGATTGTAATTATATAAACCGGGCCCGAGGGAGATCCCCCTCGAAGGGGATCATATTAAAATTTCACTGAGTGCTTTTATGCTGAATGTTGTTATGTATTGCTTAAGTAGAAAATGTTTATATAACTGAACTATGAAATTGAATATTTGTGCAAACGAGATAGCGGGGGACCCTCGTTCTCATACGGTCGAAGCCCAGCTTAGGTGAAACAACCCTTCCATTATATGACCTCCTTGATGATTTTATCGAGTCTTTCTCCTTGATTTTATCAAGTCGTCCTCCCTGAAAATTGATGCTCTTCACGGGAAATGGGGTAGGTAAGCACATTGTATTCATGGATTTTGTTCAGGTATGTTGGCTACTTGAGTGAGTGATGGAAGATGGTTACAGACATGATTCTGAGTCTAGAAAGTGTGGTATCTTATGGGGTCGTCCTTCTCCCTTTTGGTGATGACCAACCAGTGTCTCATTACCACGATGAGTCGTATTAGAGTCTCGCAGGAAAAAAGGGGTGGTGAGTCGGTTTGGATAAATCGATGGTTGCCCTTATGAATATCTGTCCGATTATAATGGTGGCTCTCCCTTTTGGAATTGCATGATTTGACTTAATATTGTACTTTCCGGTATATACCTTGCGAATGATTATTAGTAAAATTTGCATAAGACATGATATCCATGCTTATTCACCTTGCTTAAGTCTCGTGTTGTAACTTGCTATAATGCTATCTTGATTCTATGTCGTCACAACATCGTCTACTTGGCTTGTTGCATTGTGGTATCAAAGAGTATTTGAACGCATGTGTCATATATAATGAATTAGCATGATTGTTGCTCCCTTTTGAATTTGGTTCATAATAGTGTGGTCAACTTTTCCTTGTATGTATGTTCTCTTAAGAATGATCTCCTTAGCATGTTAGTTGATGATTCCTAGATGATTATCATGCCTTTTGTGACATCCTCTCATGCTTGCATAAACATATGACCTAACACATTACATGATCACACACCACGATATATTCTAGCTTCATAGATGCATGGCACATGAATGTTGTATTGAACTTATTCAATGCACCTTATTTTTCATATATCTATGACTTGGCATGCACTACTAGAATAATGTGAAATCTAAGCCCTTAGAGATATGACTTGTATAATCTCATGCTAAAATTGTATTATCATCTAGTACTCTTACTATAGGTTGTGATAGACATGATATGCCCCTTTATATGATCTTATGACTATTTGAGCATGTTTGATGTTGGTAATATGGTTATCATCCTATGCCTCAACAACCTTGTATCATGCTTCCGGTTACAGCCCATCGTATGATTACATGTCATACTTATCCTATCATGTAGACCTCGTTGTTGTATGATTTGATAGTTACTGTGCCCCTTTATATGTCTCTTTTATAGTGCTATGGCATGTCTGAGCATCTTAGTATCGAACTCTATATTGATATGATATGTCTATGTACATACACGACATGAGTAATTAGTTATTATTTAAATATCCTTTATTAAGTTTTGAGGTATTTAAAAAAGTGATTTTAAGCGTTCATCTAAATGTTAGTTATATTATTAGGAATCATTATATTAAATGTTTTTTGAGGTTGGAGGAGGGTATCAGAAAGGATTAGAGTAGTTGGGAAAGAAAGGATCGAGTTTAGATCAAAAGTGAGCTCACAGTTGCTTGTTTCGTCGCTGCGAAACCATGGCCGCCGCGATTAACAGGAACTAAGAACAAATGAAGAGAATGATGTTTTGCAATAGTGAGAGGCATCACTCGCGAGAGACGAAGAACTGGATTTTGCCGTGACGAGCGGCCAATTTATCGCGGCGAAAACAAGGTCTGGGCTCTTGGCCGGAGCCGATTCTCTCCGTTCTTTAGGCGTTGACTCAGGTTTGGTTTAAACCCGGTTTGGGTTACTTTATATATGTGATTTAAACTCTTATGCAATGTTGTGTAATTTGATATAAAAAACGGGGGGGGGGGGGGGATTTAAAAACAATTTATGATTCCATGATGTATACGGATTTGAACTTGGATTAATTAAGTTGATACGTATATATGATGTTAGGGATTTTGTTGAACATGAGTAGTCAACCATACATGTGATATCCGTTATATTACTATGTTTTGCCTAGCTTGTACCACACAGATTTATTGTTGAATTCATGCATACTTGATTCTTAATATGTCGGGCTTGTCTATTACTTGAGGAATGTTAGGTGGCTAGATTGTCTCATATGTACGTCCGTGCAGAACTCGATCATGTCTCTTCCTACCAATGTGTGTTGTTGTTATTCATCGAGATAGGTACATGTTAGTGTGTATTGATGTGACTAGTATGCTTCATGATTGATATATGTTTTACCTGCCATAATAATAACCTCATATATTTCCATAAGGGCATCATTGTCATTCTCGGGTTGGGACCTTCTCCTTATTCTTTTTGGTCTTGGTTCGTATCCGACTCCATAGGAAATCCGGTTGTCCACTTTTGTCTATCCCCTATCTTCGTTAAGTCAGAGTCCTTGCATTACCCTTGTCGAATTATTGATTCCTTCGGTGATAGTTATGAATGATGTTGTGTGATAGGTCTAGAATTGATATGATTTATGGCGAGATCTTAATCTGATAAGAATGATGTGAAGTATGACTTACGATATGAAATGTTGAGATATGTCCTTAAATATGAGATTATGGTATGATGTTATATGAAAACATGAGGTTATATTATATGATTGAGAAGCATGATTATGGATATGTGCTTAAGTATAATAGTATGATATGTTATATAATGATGAGAGTATGAATATGAATTATATACGAGGTGACGATACATGATTACTAAATGTTATTATATGACATGATGAGGAGTAAGGCATGATCGATGAGATGCTAATAATGCTATGATTATGATATATTCGCATGTTATGACTTAATATGCATGTTTGATGACTGTTTTTACCTGATATTCTTATCTAATGCATGCAAATTGAGGGTTTTTTTTTGTAGAATGTCCTAGGGAGTTTTATGAGGATTAGAAGCCTTAGTTGTTTCAGTGAGGGTATGTGACAGAGTTGTAAGAAGGCGGCATTGGCTTAGACGGGATCGAGTGAGCCTTCTAGGTAGACCTTAGGTGAGGCATAGGATGAGAGCGGTAGGATTGCGGAATTGAGGTTGTAGTATAGGTGAATATTCTGAGGTAAAAGATAGGGTAGATCCGTTTAAGTATTCTTTTAGGGAGGATGTGATGATAGGTAGATTGTCATACTAAAAATGGTAGTGATATTGTTGAGGAACTAGTTTTGAATGTCGTTAAGATTTGAGTAACTATGATCGCTTGTGAAGTCGTAGACCTTGGGATTTAGGATAGTCATACTATGAGTAGAAACGGTTTTGGAAAAGGAATGAATTAGGGATATCGCTAAGGTCCGAGTGGCTAGGACTGTCGAGGATTAGTCGATCTTGGGAACTAGATTGTTTTTATGATAGGCGGCAGAAGGTGAGATATGTACTTGGGTAGTGACTCGTGTGATTATTGAGGATAACTGCTAGAGGTGTAATTGGAGAATTACTAGAGGCGTGATTGTAAGATTTCTAGAATAGGGAAGGAATCGTAATTTGTATGCGCGACAATGATTTAAACGTTGAGGTAGGAAATAAAAAGAAGAGTCTTTGAGAAAAGCATATAGCTAAGTAAGGGATATCGTTAGAGTTGATTGTAAGTCTGTTTATTGAGGATTCTGAATGGAAATTATGGGAATAACTGATGGTCATAGGAATTTGGGAATTCAAATAAATCGGGATGCCTTGGGTAGATTCGGATAGGGATGACATGGAAATTTTTTGGGAGGCCAGATGGTGATAAAAGTCGTTAAGAGGTGGGATGTTTTTTGATGATTGTAGTCTAAGGCAAATTAGGAGTGTGCGACAATAAGGTACTAGAGTGAGACGGCTTGAGAGATCGTAATTATTTGGGATAATAGTGGAATTAAGGATGGTGAATTGTTGTTGTAATTGAGTGAAAATGCTATTGACCTTGTGAGATCGAAATGAAGAGATACGATTCAGTTTGAGGATATTCTGATAAGTTAGATGGGTAAGACCTGAATATTGACCACTTAGGGAGTAGGTGCAGTTGAGGATGAACTTGAGGATTTATGATTTCAGGTTTAGCACTAGACGACTCCTTGATTTTCAATCTAACGAGTGTATGCAATGAGTGTTGCTAATAGAGCAAGATGCTTATGTTCTCTTGGGTTATATAGGAAGTGTATGGAATGAACTTTTGTTGCTTAAAAATTAGGGACATAGAATGTATGAGTGCTCTTGATTGAGGTTGACAATAGGAGTTTGATATTTAGAGGTGGACCCTTCTCATGGCGAGTCAATCACCCGTGTTTTGGTTGCTTTAGTGATAAGGGATTAGTAGTAAGTGTGTTTATTTGTATAGGAAATGAGATGAGAGTATTGAGGCACTTCAGGAGTTATCTCTTAAAACTAATGATCGTATAAATTCTTAAGGGTATAGGAGGAATCAATAAACTGGGGAAGGAACACCTTGATTGATTATGTGCTTGATAGAGGTCCTAATAAGAGTTTGAAAGATTGGGCTTGGTCTATGATTTCTTGGAGAGATATGAATTAAGATATGCGGCCTTGGTTATTTGGATAGGGAGCTGGGATCGTGAGCTGAAAATCTTGTGAAAGTTGATTGCTAGAGGACTCGTTGACCTAAGCATTATGTATAAGATTGGCTGAATTGGGAATAAGCTTTGACCTTTAGACTTTTATGAAGGAATTAAAGACGACATCAATGGGTTTTAGTTATATGTTAAGTGTGATATGGTTGCATTTAGGGATTTGGAACTCGATTTAAGTGTGTGAACCTAGATGAGGCTTGATCGTGAAATTGGGAGCTTGATGGTGATGTGTGAGTATGAGGATTCCGTTCTGTTTTGATTAAGTAAAAATGCGCAGATTTTCCTGATTAAATGATTTGTTGAGGATGTGATCTGATGATAATAAGACCTGCGATGTTCCGATTTTGATAACATGAAAACTTCTGCCATGACTGATTCTGCTATGATTACTATGTTGATATGCGATACTTTAGGATTGATTTGTAGTGACGTGCATATTCTATGATATAATACATTGACCTTCTGCTGTGTGGCTATGTGATATTCTGGTATGTCGATGTTAAAATGACAATGTCTTGAGCTTAATGTGGGGCCAGACCTTGATATTGATGGACCTTGATGGTTGACTTGGCTATGTGATATATCATACTTCAAATTATAAATGTTGAGCATGATAGTATATTGGCTTGATAGAATGAAACTGATTATGAAAGCGGAACCTAGGAAGAGAATATGAGATTAGCCCTTAGAGGTTGATGATTCCACCCCTTGAGTCCTGAAACTTGATTAACTAACATAGGAAGGATTGACTTGAGCTTTTGAAAGATTTTCTCGGATCCGAGGTTTTGAAAATGGTTTGACCCGGGTTTTGAATGATTTTGTTGCGTTCCATGTTTTGAGAAAGGCTTGATTGATTTTGAAAACGATTTTAGTCTCAGGGATGAGACTTGTTTTTAGAGGTGGATAATGTAAAGACCGAAATAATTTTAATATTATTTTAAATATATGTATATATATATATATATATGTTATTTCCTCTCCGATTTATAATGTTTTAGAAAACTCGTCCTCGAGCATAATTTCCGATTTAAAAATCATCACAAATAATTCCGGCATCAACTTAAATCGAGTTTTCAGATGGATTTTATTCCGCTTTCAGATTCCGAGCTTTGGAAATATAAATTGGATATCACAATTTTATTTCGACTTTTGAGATTTCGATGTAAAATTTGATAGTTTCGGGATTGGTTCGAGTGAGTGGGATTCGAGTTTTATTTTTTGGGTACTTCGAATTGGGTTTTGGGGACCACGTTATTTTCGTCTCCTTCCTCCTTCACACATCAGATTGCAACCACCCCCCTCTACCTCTCTTTGTCAACAACAGTAGTAGGAATGGTACCCTTCTCCAGCTCTCCATTTCTATTTTTGAGTAAACCTCCACACACACCCTTCCTCCCTCAAGAATTTGGTTCCCTAAATTAGGCAAAAGCCAAACACACCATCACCTCCCCCTTCTGAATTCGAAACCCAGCTGCAGAAAACCCATTTCTCCTTCTATTGGTTCAGTCAAATACAAAACACTCTCCCTGCCAAATCAAATTGCAGAAATCCATCCCCTCTTGGTTTCAATTCACAGACAAACCCCTTCCCCATCTCCACCTCTCTACAACTCACCTCTCCCCTTCATTTTGAATCTAGACAAACCCAGCTCTCCCTTGCTCTTAATTCAAACCCTGAACACAACCCCCACCATTTCCACCACCACCACTCCACCTCTGTTCAGCTAAGCACACCTCCACCACCTCACCTTCTATGTTCAACCACCACTACAACTCTCCTCTTCCTTTCTCCTTCACGTCCGAGCGTCCAGCAGCAAAAACATCTTCCATCTCCTCTGACGATGAGCACCGCAAGGCAACCCCGAGCGTAGCCCCAAGCACCACCTTTTCTTCCCTATTCCTCCCCCTCGCCTCCTCTATTTCCCGATTCTAACCGGTAAGCTTTCTCCCCTCTCTTCTTCAATCGAACAACACCACAAGGCTTCACCTTTTGACCTCCTAGCTCCTTCCAAGGCCAAGAAAGGGCAGCCTCGACTCCGAGGAAGTCAAACCGCACCTCCGACAAGCCCCATCAAGTCTCCGGCGAGCCTAACGAACCCGAAGATCCCGCGGTGAGCTTCCAAACCTTCCTCTTTTTCCTAGTTTTCGATTACAGTTCTTGTTTCGTCTAAAACGGTCAGAGAGAGAGGTGAGAGCGGGTCGGAGAAAGAGGGGGGCGAGCACGAGAGCAAGGGCCAAGGAGGTGAGCAGAGGGAGACGTGGGGAGAATGGATGAACAATATCATCCGTGTTGGGTTTTGTTTTTATTTTAATGGGTCATGTTCAGCTTTTATTCTTTTATTCCCGGTTCAATTCAGTTCTTTTAAAGTCTGATTTGAGTGAGAGTGGGTTGGGTCCAAATTGTGAAAACAAAGTTTGGGCCTATCTTTTGGTTGAGCTAGTTTTGGATAATGTTATAAAACTTGTTAAGACTCCTCTATCTTATTCTATTAAATGGTTAGGTGTTATTCAATTATAAATAAATTATTTGACTATATATTATAGGGCTTTTTGCATAGATAACCCATTTTTTGGGATGGTTTGCATAGAAAACCCCCACTTGGGAAAATTAAAAAAAGTTGGTTAGGGGTGTACTTTTGCAAATAAAATTTATGACCTCTTGGGCCGGTTGCAGGTTGGATTGAGGAGGGACCACTTGAGGAGGGAAGGCTGATGGGTTTTGGCGCCAAAAATTGTGGGGGATGGGTGATGTGATGTTGGGTTTTCTTTTACCATTTTGTATGGTATAAAAAGGGAGGATGAGGAAAGGCTTTTATTTTTCTCTCTTCTCTCACATCTTCAGCAGCATAAACTTACATAGAGAAAGAGATGGAGAATGTTCCAACATTGAAGACAAGCTATCGGGTTGCAGTTCCAATTGTAGAGCACTTGTCGCCTTCAGTCGATGTTCCTGTCAGTGATCAGAATCCCCGTGTCACCTTGCTTTCCCAGACACCTTTCTTCTCAGTTGCAATGGGTAAGTATATTTGATGTACTACTCCTCATCTATGTTGAAAAGTAGATACTCATGAACATTTCTTCTCGTCTCTCGTTTC
Organism: Persicaria maculosa; assembly: GCA_963922045.1. Classification (NCBI taxonomy): domain Eukaryota; kingdom Viridiplantae; phylum Streptophyta; class Magnoliopsida; order Caryophyllales; family Polygonaceae; genus Persicaria; species Persicaria maculosa. The sequence goes on along the minus strand of OY998265.1, from coordinate 18,941,483 downwards.
ATTTTCAAGTGAAAACGCCTTGGTCTGCGTCACTCTTATCTTCGATGGTTGTTGGGTGTTCGAGGGAGGCGGATGGGTGTTTGCTACTCACTTTCTTCTTCCCCCCTATAAAATAAGACAAAAGAGATGGAAAAGATGGCCACCATGGAAGACAAGCTCTTGGCCTCAATTTCCACCATGGAAGACAAAAATAAAAGGGGAGGAGGGGAGAAACCTTTCCTTTTTCTCCCTTCTCTCACATCTTCAGCTGCATAAAGAGATGGAGAACATTCCATTACTGAAGACAAGTTCTCGGCTTGTAGTTCTAGTTGTAGAGCACTTGTCGGCTTCAGCCGGTGCCCATGTGAGTGATCGGAATCCCCGTGTCACCTTGATTTCCCAAAAACCTTTCTTCTCAGATGTAGGGGGTAAGTGTATTTGACGAAATACTTTTCATCTATGGCTAAAAGTAGATACCAACGAACCTTTCGTTTCATCCCTCATTTCATATTCAGGTGGAAACGCCTTGGTATGCGTCACTCTCATCTTCGATGGTTGTTCGGTGTTCGAGGGAGGCCGATGGGTGTTTGCGGGTGGGAAGGCGCACAAAAATGTCATGATAAAAGAGGGCATCAACTTCACCTCTTTGAAAAACCCGATCATGGTCAAGCTTTTGGTACTTTGGGGTTACGCACATATGTCAAACTTAAGGTCTTTTGAGGTTACGCACATATGACAAAATTTTACAATTTTGGGAAGCACATACACCAAACATTATATATTTGGGGGTTAAGCACATATGTCAAACTTTTGATACTTTGAGGTTACCCACATATGTCAAGCTTTTATGTATGAAAGTTGTTTCTGCTATAAATGATACATGTCAGCAATTGGAATTATACGTGCCACCTAATATATATATTTTCTCTTGTCACTATGAACAGTCTGACATTATATTTGTTCTCAAATATGCATGTCACTTGTCTAAATAGTCGTGTCACCTGATGGATTTAACGTGTCAGTTGTTTGATTTTGACGTTTCACATTTCTAAGTGTCTATCAATTTGTTAAGAAAATAACTCATGTCACCTGTTTGAATGGTCGTGTCATCTGAATGAATTTACGTGTCACAGTTTGGGGTTTCACTTTAAATTTGTTTTCGAAATGAATCATGTCACCTGTTTATGTGATCGTGTCACTTGAAGGATTTAACGTGACACTTGTTTCATTTTGACATTTCACATTTCTTAGTGTCTGCCAATTTGTTATGAAAATAACCTCTGTCACCGGTTTGTATAGTTGTGTCACCTGAAGGAATTAACGTGTCACAGTTTGGGGTTTTACTTTAAGGATTTAACGTGTCTGTTTTTCCACCCAAACATTTCAAAACCAAGTATGTTCGTAAAAAAAACCCCCGAATGCATAAGATGTTCATAAAAGACTAACATGTACTGACTAACCAATGTCATAAAATACTACACCTGCTAACTAACGGAGATTATAACATCCTACAAGTTTTGAGCAACAAAGTTTATAACAATCTAGGGGTCCTCTGCACCCTTCCCTCCATCCTTGACAAGCACCTCCACATCCTCTTCCTTGCTAACATCTTCGACACCACCCTTTCGACGGACCACAAGAGTTTACCTTGTCACCTTGTCCTTGTAGGGGCTTCTCCCCGACTTTAGGTGCAATCGTTGTAACCACATCGACATAAACGACCTGAAAAACAAATTCATACTTTAAAGTGGATTACCGATTTCCCGTGTCACTCAACATAAAACACCATGTCACCCAAAAACAAACTTACCTCCTCATCCTTCGTGCCCCACATCCCCTTCCTTTTCATCAACAAGTTTGGCTTCAACTCCATCTTTCCCAACATCGCCCTCCTTCTCTGCATCAATGTCAAAGAAGCGCTAGCATCCCTTTCTCTTTCTTCCCCGACTCTTCCCATCCCTTTAGCAACCCGCTGTCCATTCTCGACCTCCTCAACACTTCATGTGTAGGGATTAGGATTTTAGCATCACTCATACAGTCATATGGGCTATGGTGAACAAAAGCGTTCAGAAAACAACATCAGTTGACCTGGATATGTCAAAACTCATTTATAATTTAGAAATAAGCCCAATTAAAATAGAAAACGACATTGTTGTCCAGCAACCAACGAAACTGAAATAAAAAAACAAGAGAATGACATCAAAGCGAATATATGGTATTCGTAGGGACTTTTCAAATTCATATCAGATTCTAACTGTCGCTTAATTTCATATTGAAATGATTAGGACAGTATCTTTTAAATATCAACATTTACGTGTCACCTTGAAAATGTCACGTGTCAGGAGTCCATTTACCCTTGTCACGTAAGTTATGCAGATTTTGCAGAAAATGAAGATATCCGAATGAATGACGTACTTTCCCATCCAATGCGAAACTCATGTCACCCAATTTCTCTTTCAAACAAAAAACATTCCAAATCAAACATGGCTCAAACCTCAATCGTTCTTCTTCAATCGCTCACTAAAACATCCTCATATCCCAATTTCAACTCCCACCATTGCCACTAGGGGTGGGCATATGCGATTAATTGATGTTTCAATTAATTACTTAGCAATTAATTGCTATTTTCAAATACTAAAATTCAATAATAGTATTTGAATTGAAATTAGCAATTAATTGATAACAATTAATTGTAATTTCAATACAGTTAATCGGTTAATTGGTAATTGAGTGAAATGAAGTAGTGACGAACACAACCTGATCAATCTTATCAAAGATGAATCTGCGAAACACGTTTTAATACGTTGCAATTGAACAACCTGATCACATAGTATTAAAATGAGTGAACAAATGTTTCCTTTCACTCAATTAATTAACAAGGAATTTATGGATTGACGAAACACGTTTTAATACTTGAATTAATTAATTTGTGAAATCGATCAATCATATCAAAGTAGTGGAAATCTCGATGTGTAGCGAGGTTAAACACATAAACTCGACGGAAAGTTGGCAAATTTAATAGAAAAGTAGCTAGTGGAAATCGGAAGATTGAATCACGTCGGCCATGGCTGCTGCTACTAGTAGAGGGATTCCGATGGACAATTTTCTGAATTAGGTCAGCCACCACATCGCAGCCCGGAAACCGGCCGACTCGACCTCTCTGACGAGCTCTTCGGCGGCGTCGGTGCCGCCTGCGGCCACAACCTAGATCGTAGCCGCTGCTGCCCTGTGTGCCCTCGCCGCGTGGCTCTTCGCCGCCCACACTTGCTCCGCGCTGTTCATCTCCCCTGCCACCATCGTTGCAGCTTCGTCATCGCCCTCCTCGGCGGAGGAGGCGGCGGTCGAGCTTCTGATGATGCCGGACGAGGGTGCGCCGACTCACTCGAGGCCTCGCCACATCGGGAGAGTTTTTACAACCCCTCAATTAATCAATTAATTGTACCAATTAATTGGTATTGTTTTGATTTGAAAAATAAAACCAATTCAATTAACTATTTTGAAATACATCTTTATTTCAAAACAATTAATTGTAAAATGTGGCAATTTTTCAATTATTCAAAACAGTTTTTCAATTACAAATAATTTTGCCCTCCCCTAATTGCCACCCTCTTCGGCCTTCCTAAACCCTAACCGTAGATTTCCCCTAACCATACCCAAAAATCATCCTCCTCGTCCTTCAATCACACCCACTATTGTCACCCCTCCACAACCCATCACTCAACCCACCATTGCCCTTCAATCCCTAAACCCATTGCAACTCCTTCACTCAAACTCCCGACCCCCCACATTCAAACAAAACGAAAAAGAGAAAGAATGATTGTGGGTTGATGGAGAGGGGGCGTACCTTTATAGTCCGGCAGCGGCGTTCTTCGCTTCTTCTTCACACTCCGACAACGGTGGATCTTTTCCGGCCTCCTCCTTTCGAAATTGCTGGTTCGTTCCCTGTTGCTTTTCTTTCGTTTGAAATAGAGAGATAACTAAAATGGAGAGAGAATAATGAGAAGCAATAATTGCTTCAGAATTTTTTTCGTTTTTCTATTTTTTTGGACCCTTTTTCCTTCTTTCCTTTTCTTTTCCTTCTTTATTTTTGGTTCCTAAACCTCCTATTCCAGGTTAACCAACCGGGACTTTTTTGCAAATTTTTGGGTTTTTGGGTTACTTTTGCCAATTTTCAAGGGAGGGGTTTATTTGTGCAAAGTTTGGAAAAAAGTGGGTCATTTATGGCCATTCTCTCTATATTATATGAGGTTATGACCTTAAATTATGAGATTTAAAAATACATTATTTAGATGTAAATTTAAAAAGGGGAAATTTGCAAAAATGGTTTCAAAGGATGAAAATTGATTTAACGAAGTTAAAATAGACTTTCAGAAATGACCTAACTTTGTCGAATTTATTTGATAAAATAAGGTAACGAGATTTTGATTCAAGTTAAAGAGTTATAAATTATAAATGGATTTTTGACCAAGTATGATTTGAGAAAGTTATTTTGAATGATCATTTATCTAACTTGAGATTTAAAAGTGTTTTGGGAAATCTAGGGAAAATGACTTATTTTGCCTAACTTGATGAATAACATGATAACTTGCGAGAGTCTAAATAATCAAATGTCGATATTGCTATGATATGATATGATATATGATCTATGATGAGATATTGAGATGATGATGATTTGAGATGATACTTGATGAGTTATACTGCCTCCGTCCCACAATGGTTGTCTTTAACTATTCATGCACGTTTTCATAAGAAGATAAAAACTATATAAAATATCAACATTTTATTAAATATTTTTAAATAATATCATACATATTACTAATAAGTATAAAATTATTTAAAGAAAAACTAATTAAAAAATGGATATTTTATATAGTTTTTAGCTCCTTAATAAGATGCATAAATAATCTAAAGAAAACCAATGTGGGACGGAGGGAGTATCGAGATTATGCGATGAGATTTGGAATGATACAATGATGAGATGCGAGATCGTATATGATGAGTTGAATGATGATGATGAGATGGAAATGTGATGATGAGACTTTCGACTATGCGAACATATAGATTTGATTGTGCACGTGTGCTTGCATGAAGACTTATATGTTCATTATGATTACTAGGTGGTCCTAAACTATAATGCTACAAATGTTGTTTTGTGCATCTAGGTAAGTTCCCTCGCAGGGCTTACTCAATTTGATTCTCATATGCATGTAATGACATGATATACTAGGTGTGGGGTAAAATTTTAAAAAAAATTGCTTTTTAGCCCGGATTCTTTAGACCCGAGCTAAAAAGTCCAATATTCTTTAAAAAAATAAATAATACCCACAATTTACCTATATAATAAAATTTCATTAATTATACAAAATTTACATACAAAATAAAATGTCAAAAAATACATAATTTATATATAATAAATGTATCCAGATAGCCTAATTGATACTGAAACAATTCCATTTTGACACATGGGAATGGCAAGATCTATAATTTTCTTTGCTATCTTTATCCATGGTTCTTCAAAATGCAAAATGCAAGTCTGAAACTTTTGCTATAAAAGCTCCAATTGCAGAGACATTTTTGGAGGAAAAAATGGATGAGCAAGGATAAAGAAGTTAATTAGGCATCATTTATTGATTTCATGAATGGCAGTGATTGGAAACTAGACAAAATAAAGAAGTTAATTAGGCATCATTTATTCCTTCTTTTATTAAACAAAGCTTATCAAGTGAACAGTATGTTACTTTACGGGTATGTTAAGAAAGCTTTAGAATATTGATTTTACAACAGCATTAAACTAAAATGCCTAAAGAATTCAGACTAATTTACTAGTTAACTGGATTAGTTCCTACGAATATTCCATACCAAAGATCATCTGTTATAAATGAGGTTGCACACTCCACTGCACCAAGATGTACAGTCGGCCCATGGCCAGGAGGCAAAGGATGAAACATTTTCTGGTTTGGATAATCCAGATCAACCGCTACACGTCCTGTGAGTTGCAACCTGGGTGAATATTAAGAATTAACATCCATTAAATAACCTGGGTATAATTTAAAGTTTCTAGATCGTGATATGACTTGCACATTCTAATATTAAGCATTAAAATCCACTTATGGCCCCAAAATATATTATCAAAGTCTTTCTTTCAAGTGTGACGTGGAAGCATTAAAATCGACCTATTAAAAATTCTTCAAAAGTAATTAACTAGTTTGCACCATCCAAGTCATTAAGTGGAAGCATAAGATCTTTTTTTCCATCGGTGGAGCACCATAATAATAATTACAAGTTTGGCACCCGAAATCAACAACTAATCAACCAAAAAAAACTAATCAACCAAAAAAATAAGCCAGATGAAACTCATGCAGACTCAATCAATTCAATTTTCTGCTAATATGATGAGGATTCAAAATAGGGAAAACAATAAGCAAATAAACAACTTGGTAATGAAAGAAGAAATGTAGTAGAATAAATCAGCAAGTAAAGAACAAGCCAACAGCTCTAAAAACCTTAAAACTTATTTTCAAGCTATTACAAGCAGCTCCCACAACCAGCTAGCACGCCTTCTCCAAAGAGACAGAAGACAACCACCTAGCATGCCTTCTCCAAAGAGATAGAAATGCAGTAGTAAAACAACTCTTAAAATTGAAAATTACCTGACAAACAACATCCAACTGCTCCAAACAAACAGCCTTCAACATTGCAATTTAAAGGATGAAAAATTCAGCAACATCATCTACATTTGCATCAGCATATTCAGCCCCAACACCCTTTAGCTACAACACCCTAACATTGAGAAACAACCCCATAATGCTGAATTTTAGTGCCCAGAAAAAATTTAGAAGCATTGCCTATGATCAAACACAATAAAACAGACCCAAAGATCACCTGGATATCGATTTCTTGAATCAGCACAAGGTACATGTGAAACTTGTATCAAGAAATGGAACTATAACTTTGCAATCTTTCCTTCTATGCATTGACTAACTAGATGGAACAAATAAAAGGAAATAAGGAATAGTATAGAGCCCCTTGTGCTATTAGTAAATAAATATTCTAGTGACTTGCACACATGTAGCAATCTTTTTATTTAAATTATGCCATCCAGGAATTATCAAAACACCTTTATCGAAATTTTCTAGTTACTCTTCTTCACCTTCTTCAGCTTCCTCAGAAAATACCTTTATCAAAACAAGACCCAATATATGAATAAACACTAGACTCTTTCAAATAAGCCCAATTGAAAATGTAAACAATAAAAGCAACTTGCTAAACAAATTGCAAGGAATTATCCAACCCTTTCAAATACTGATGTGGTAAGAACCACAAGTACAAGCTAAACTGATAAAATAAGAGCACCAAAAATACATTAATGGTTGATAACTATGACTTGGGAGCTAATCCTAAAAGTCGGCAGTAATTTTAACTCCAAACATACTATAAGAATTAGAGGAGTAGATTATCAGCTTCCATTAGCAGAAAAGAAACAAGGGACAACAAGTGCACAAGGGACAACAAGTGCCCCTTATGTTTCAAGAAGGGGTGAAGAGGGAGTTGTGTAGATGAAAACGAGGGAACAAAAGATGCCTTGATTGTTATGTCTTTGTACATGGAAAGTACCGCCTCGACATTTTGATGATGAGTAGCCAACTGCAACTTCACCTACACAAAGTAGAGAACATGGACTAAGCTAAATAAGCCTATATTCGACCCCAGACTTAAGTTTCATGTGCCCTATATACACTAGAAACTCCAACCATGTAGATTCTACTAAGCTAAATTTAGCACAAATTTGCTATTAAATCTCCAGCCATGTAAATTCAATCCTAGTTTCTACTAAGCTAATTGGCCTCATCTGTTTGGAAAAATCTACCGTTGCCAAGCTCAAATAGAAATAATAATAAACTACTAAAGTGTCCATAGATACAAAATAAGTAGTTAAATACACAAAAGGATGGGAAATCTCAAACCCTAGATGCAAAATATTGAACCTTAGATGTAACTAGATGGGAAATCAGCAAACCCTAGATTAAAAATTCACCTAATAGCAATAAGTCACAGGGAATAGCAACGAAAATAAAAAAATTATTTGAACTGAGCTCCTCATTCAGTCCTATACCAAGCTGAAGAAAAGCATTTGAACACGATGTAAGGATCTGCAACTCAAAAAAATTGTTGATAATTGAGTTTTTTTAGATCTAGGGTTTCAACGTTTAAGAGAAACAACAAATCTAACAAAATCACAAGAGAAGCACCAGATCTAACACTTGAAATCTAGTAAGCTGATTTAATCTACACACTTACATCGAATGCCGGAAGAAGCACCAGTTTGCAAAAGAAGGGGGAGGAGAACGACAAATCTAACACAATACGTTGAGAGTTGGTCAGATCCAACATTGCAAGGGGCAACACGATCCAGCATTGCAACCACCATCTCCTAATTCACGAACATCCCTATTGAGAGACAAAAATTACCCTAAAAGTTCGAATAAAATCAAAGAAATCCAGAAACTTCAAACAAAGAGGAGAAAAATGAAAAGAACACAAACCAATTAGGCAAAGATAACGCATAGAAGATCGAAATCGCACAAACAAGGGGCACGAAGGAACAATTGCCCATGTCGATGTCTGATTTCAAGAGGAAGATCGAGTTTTTTTTGTTTGATTTCACAATACTGGCAAACTGTGGGGTGAAGAAGGGTGGAGAGAGGGGAGAGCGGTGTGAGTTGAGAGGCGACAGGCGAGTGAGAGAGATAGGGTTCCAACTGGTGTGTGGTTTTCTATCTCTCCCCTTTTTATTTTTTTAAATATATGTAAAGTTAGTGTTTAGCTACGGATAGTAGCTATGCCGTGGCAAAAACCGGACCAATAGCTACGGCAACCCCTGCCGTTGCTACTAAGGGTGGCAAAATTGACCCAATAGCGACGACAACCCTTGCCGAAGCTAATATCGGTGGCAATAGGTACCAATTGCCACGCCAAAGCCTCTACCGAAGCTAGATAGCGTGGCAAATTTCTTTATTTTTTGTAGTGTTGTTTTATGAGCTTGAGCATGATGACGAGATGATGAGGATGATGATTGATTATTGATGCGCATACATGATGATGATTGCTATGCTATAGCACTGAACTTGCCAGTGTCTGCCCTAACGGGAAGGGGGGCATATTTAGGAGAGGGATATGCCACTTGGAATTCTTTGGGCCATTTACCTCACTTTTTTCTTATTATATATCCTGATAAGCATGACTTGTGTGCTTAAATTCCACTCTACATTAGAAGCATCTTAATGTAGGATTAGCGTATATGTGTGCCTATAAAGGGACATAGTCACGTGTATGAGCCTCAGGCTGATCCCACGCCATGTATTATTTGTTTAGGTATATTTACAGTTTGATGTTGCTCTATGCTTCTATGATGGGTTAACCTTATTGGACGATTGTCGACCGAGAGACTGACTTCAACAAGACTTTGACTTAGATGTTTCTATATTCGTTTTCGTATTTGGTTTTGACCCGGCTCCGCCGTGGCAAGATGTATCATGATTTCAATTTTCATGCCTTTACCTGAAAATGAATTTGAGCGACTAGTTTATAGGACATGTTCTGGGTACTGAACGACCCTTCGCTTGTTTTGGGGTCAAAAATCCCCACTTTAAAAGACTAACCTTTGAGGTTTGAAACCCCGACCCATACCTGGATTGCAAGATCCGAACGAAGGTATCCAACCTTCGAAACGTAACCCGAATATTTATGTTTGGGTCGTTACAATAACCATTAAGTTCCTCCTCGCCCACACACATCCAAACAACCAACGAAGATAATCTACCCAGCTAACTCACTAGCGCATATCTAATTCGAACAGTATCGCTTCACTTCCCAAAGAGGCCATAGCAACTCGCCTATTCGCCATTTAGAGTCCTATTACGCTCTCCACCCATCAAAATTCTTAGGTCGTCATATTCTAGTTCGTCTTAGATTGCCATTCCTCAACAATAACATATCACCGTTTATCAATCATTATCCCCAGAGAATCTCTATGCCATCCTTATCCAAATTACCCAAAGTGTCACCATTTACCTAATTTCCCGAAATTCCACGACTACTGGTATTTCTGTATCTTCCATTCAAAACTTCTACGTCAAATTAACAGACCTATGTCAACCCTAATAATATCATTTACTCGGCTATAGCCCTTTTCTTAAAACTCATCCTTTCATTCTTAAAACCTCTGCATTCAATTTACTGCTACTTATATCAATTACAATCGCTTTCCTGGTCTAGAAATCTTCCCATCACACCTCTAATAATTCTTCAATTACACGCTAGCAAGCATCCTCAAAACCCGCACGAGAAGTTCCCTAGTATAGCTCTTCATACTCTACGGACAACATAAGAACAACAATATTTCCTAGATCTACCCATCCTCAATCGTCCTAGCCACTCGACCTTATCAATGTCTATAACACATTCTTTTTCCAAAGTCGTCCTTATTCACAATACGAATATCTTAAGTCCCCAAGGTCTACAACTCCTCAAGCAAAACTAGTTACTCAAATCGTGCCGCCATTCCAAATTAGTTCTTCAGCAATCTCGTCACCATCCTAGTACGACAATCTTTCTACTATCACATCCTCCCTACAAGAATCCTCAATCGACATGCTTAGTCTATTTACACCTTTCCTCAAGGGCACCCTAATGAAACTATCGTACCCTATTACCCACCGAAGTAGACGTCTCTACTCTATAACTCGGACTCACACTACTGCCGATTAAACCTTAAGAACTCGTAATCTTCTATCACTCTTTGACTACCTTACGAAAGAACCTCAACCATACGATCAACAAAGAGAAACATAAAACATAAGCCCTATTTCACACTAGCCAGCACATTAATACAATCAAAAGATAACTAGGCAAGATTGACTATCAACTCAGCATGTCAAACATCAGCACGTCAATTCTGTCGAAATTAGCGCGAAAGGATTCTAAGTTAGCGGAGATAGGGGAGAGACAAAGGCGGACACCTCGAATTCCCGATGGAGTCAAATACGGACCAAGACCAATCTAGACTAAAGAAAAGGTTCCCAGATGAGAAAGACAACGATGCCCTTATGGAAATCAATGAGGTTATAATTACGGTAAGCAAAACACATATCAATCATGAAACATACCGGGCACATCATGGAACACTAGCATATACCTATCTCAAGGAATAGCACGGCGTGTATTTGTAAAAGGAAAACATACTCAAATTATACACCAATGGACATGAAAGATGATGTAGCGACCTATCATTTCTTATGTAAGAACAGTGGCTCAGGTATGATATAAACATAGACAGGTCATAACAATGTGAAGTCAAATGCAAGCATGCTTGAGATATGTCATAAAAATCGGACTAATTTGAAATGAAGAAGGGCATGTATGAGGATGGTCATGAATTATCCCCTTTTATCAAAGCACGAATAACAGGGTGAGTACAACATATAAAAACTCGTTGAGCCAGATTTGGAAGCATACGCCCGACATGATACTAATGACACATGTCAAAGCAAGGCACAGTTAAGGTAATATGGCATGTTCATTCGTAATACTTTGGGATCATGCGTATAAAAAATCAGGATATAGCGTGGTGTGTGATTATGCGCGGTGTCTGATTATATCTTCATGAAAGCACAAAAGGGCACTACAGAGTAGGATAGAAGCATCACAGATGTCCGATGGGTGAGCATGCTCTGGGTTAGTGGTCACATAAGGCATGATAAGCAGCGAGGGAAATACTAACATGCTAAGGGGATCATGATACGAGTATATATGCAAAGAAGAGTTCACCACACTACCATGAACCTCATTCAGGATAGAGCAACAATCAGGCGAGTTTATAACATGTGACATATGCATTCAATCAGTTATTAGCACGACACGCAATAAGACAAATAAATCATGTTATATATACACAGGAATATAACCGGAATATAGCGAAGTACGACACGAGCCCTAAGTGATGTGGTCAAGCATGGATACATAATGACATACAAGCATCAGTTCACATTAATTATCATCATAATACATGCTCGGAATGCAATATCACGTCAAGTTATGCAACTCTATGAAGAGCTACCATTATAATTAGACAAAAAAATCCTTAAGGGCAACCATCAACCTATCCTAACCGACACCCCATCCCATTTCTTGTGGAATTCTAGTATGACTTATTTGGTAGAGTGAAAGAACATTCACACTATTTTCGAAAGTGGATGGTAGGACTTGTGTTTAGAAACTTGCGGTAAGATGACACTGTGTTACCACGTTAAGAATCGGGAAGGATGACTTCATAATTCCCCAACTTTCTAGACTCATAACTATGTCCAGGATCTCACCCCTCCCAGGACTTGACTTCCGGGTATCCCAATTACTCATGGCATGACCTATGGTTTCAATTACCATAATTCATCGGACACTCAAGTAATCAACGCACCCAACATATATCCCGAACATGATTAGCTTCCCAACCCAAATTTCCCATGAAGAACGTTGATATTAGGGAGAAAGACTCAATAAGATCATAAATTTCGAGGGACGTATGAAGAATAAAATAGTAAGGGATGGACACTCTTCAACCCTTATTAACACCTAGACATTTTTGTGGAAAGAAAGCAAGAATGATAGGGATCATCAAGAGTGCGGAACAACGGAAAAGACTGTTCCATCAGAACTGGCACTTTGACTATATAGGAACGAGGCTTCTCCCGCTATCCCGTTTGCATAGTTAAAACATACCAACAAGATCTCTCGCATTGCAACACTCAACATAGAACAATCATTAGTAAATAATCTGATCCCATTCGAGGGGGATCGCCCTCGAGCCCAGTTTATAAATAAACCACAAGCTATCTAGAAGCCAACCTTTGAGGGACTACTGACGAGATGGGGCAACTACCTCTCAGTCATTATATCCTAACCCCGCTACTCCAACCACCACGATGCAACCTCCTTTGAGTTTTCCACGCCCTCTGTAAATTATAAAGCTATGTTTTGCCTACCGTACCCCAAATCTACGTCCATAGGAGATGATCTATCGCCTTTCTACCCACTCAATTACCCCTTTCCGATTTCCTTACCTTATGTTAGGTTCATTAACTTCGTTTTCCCCTTTTAAACATTCTTCATAATCCATTTGAAATTCATGGGCGGTTTTCCAAAAAGATATGCTCAACCCTTTTGTACCTTGATTGCGCAACCTCGCTCTGATACAAACATTTTCATGACCCAAATATAAATATTCGAGTTACATTTCAAAGGTTGGATACGTTTGGATCTTGTAATCCAAGGACGATTCGAGGTTTTAAACCCCAAAAGTTAGTCTTTGCAAGAGGGGATTTCGTACCCCAGAATATGCAAAGGGCCGTCGGGTACCCAGAATCGGTCCTATTTGACTAAGTTGCTCAAAATCGTTTGAAGTACAAAATCAAAAGCAATGGAAATCAGAGTATAACTTGCCATCCAAGTCTGTGAGTTTGTTGGAAGTCAGTCTCTCGGTCGATAGTACGCCAAAATAGAGATAAACCTACCATGGCAGCATGCAAGCAAGCAAAGGTCAAATACTTGAATCTAACCATGAAGTCAAGCCAAGAGACGCATGTGGGCCTTAAAGACCACACTAAGGACATATAGCGTGCTAAGCATAAATAAAGGATGCATCTGATGTAGTGCGGGAATTTAAATCACACAAGAATGCTGATAATTTATATATATATATATGCAAAAAACGATTGAATGGATCCACATAGAATGTGAAGTGGCATATCCCTCTCCTAACCCTGCACCGCTTCTCGTTAGTGGAAGAACTGGCCAGTACGATACTATAGCATATCCTATCAATGCGCATCAATACTCATGATCATTTCATAATCAAGCTCATATAATGAATCAAGCTCCTCTTGTATCTTGTGATATAAATGCTTCAATGAGGACAAACCTGATGAATAATAAAGGATGCGATAAGTCAAAAAATCCCACTAACTAACACAAAGAAATCACACTCAAAAGCATTTCAAAAATCATCAAATAAGTCAAAAAAGTTGAAACAAGAGAAAACCTCCGAAAGCCAAGATATCAAAAAAGTTAACCATTTCATCTCAATTCATCATAACTCATTATCAATAATCCGTCCAAAGTCTCAATCTCAGTCCAAGGTCCAAATCCAATAATATAATAGTCCATTGGTTCAAATATTCACAAGGCAAGGTTCAAATGTCGTGTTCGGTTAAATCGTCCAAGATGTCCGGTAGAAGAGGTTCAAAGGTCCAATAGGTCAGATCTGTTCGTTAAACAAGGATTAGGAAATATAATCAATCCAAAGTCATTCTCGAGTCATCAAGTCAAATTAATTAGTCAAAGTTCTCGTTTAAAGGAATCCCGACATTTCGGTTTTAAAACAAAAAACTTTTCAAGAATTTCAAAACACCCAAAGCATTTTAATACATTTTAAACACATTTTATTTCTTTAAAACAATATTGCAAAATATTATAATAATCCCTTCAAATATTTTCATTTAAAATCCAAATGATGTTTAATTGCATGAATCTACTAGTGAGATATGGATAAATATGGGCTATGAAATAGTTGCCTCTATCATATGAAACTTATAAGCAATGATCTTGTATTCTTTGTTGGTCTTAATAATAATAACTATATCAATACTCAGAGATCAATGCATAAGAAGAGTGAATCATACAACAAAGCAGAGGCCATATAAATGTAATCCCTATATATAAGGCAAAAAATTCTCACTAGGACAAATATGTATTGGATTTCAATCATGCACAGGAATATAGATCATACATGCTCATCTATGTTTTCCAAATCATGCTTCACATAAAAATCCAAAGTATAAGACAGAGCCAATCCATCAAAAATTCCATGGAACTTATATGGTTCTGCTTAAAGTAGGCATCGAGGAGAAAATATAGCCAAATGGGTGCTTGAATAATACATATATGCAATGCATGATATTTTAGGATTTTTCAATTTTTTTTTCAAATTTTCATCAATTTTATGGATTTAAACTAACTAAAAAATTAAACATGATGCATAATAAAGAGAAAATAAAATTCAAATAAAGTGAACTAAATATGAGCTAAACATAAAATAAACATGAACTAAACTACTAACTATCTCCTCCCCCCACACTTAAATATTTCATTGTCCTCAATGCAAAAAGGAAAGAAAACAATGAATAAAACATAGGTGTAGGAAGGGAGACACATACCGCTCATTAATGGCTGGAATGGTTCTTGCGATGGAACGAATGCCCAATCCGGGCCACAAAGTTGTGAAGACTATGCATATCGTCGAACTGTTGTCCAAGGGCCTCTTGTCGACTAGTAACCTCCTGGAAGCGGAGTGTCTATGGTCTCTCAAGATCTGTCATGCGATCGTCAACCTCCTCCAAGAATGCAGGTTTAGGATCGCAGTTTATGTTCATATCTGAATCAGCATCCCTTGGTCCATCTTTTATCTGGTGCCTCTATGCTGTAAAGGTTTCAGTGATTAAGCTCCTCAACATGGCAGATGCGAAAAGCTACCAAAGTGGGACCGATAGGCACATGAGGTGGAAGAACTAATGATGCTCCCTACGCGGCCACGGTATCCATCGGAACCACTCAGTATAGTGGGGAATGCTAACCCTCTCGATAATACAAGCTCCCATAAGTCCTGAGATGTCTTAGGAATAGATAGAACTCAATGGTTGTCGTCCAGGGCAATCTCCACACGTTAGGCAATGAGTTTAATCATGCCTCCGAAAGGAATAATGCTAGGGCGAGCCTTACACTCATGACGAAGCATATAACCACAAGTGCCCAAAAAAAGTTGGACCCATTCTAGAGTCATTATGGACTCAGACATCAAATAGTACAACCAAACCTACAACCTAATCGTGACATAGTGTGGGTCTACCATGTTGTACAAAGCTGGGCGCAACACTCAGTGGCACAAGCGGAGAGCGGGGTGTGTAATCAGATAGTTATAGTCACTGCCCTTATACACCTCTAGCAATCCAGTCACTAGAGGTGGGCACAAATCCCACAAATCCCGGTCCCGTCCCGCAAAAATTATGCAGGACGGGACGCGGGACAAACTGTCTCAATCCCGTAAATCCCGTCCCGTCCCGCATATACATATTAATATAATGTAATACTATAAATCTAATATATTATGTTATATAGTATATTATATATTATATATAGTATATAATATATATATATAGTATATATAATACGCAGTATATATATACACAGTATATTATGTTATATAATATATATTTATAGTGTATATATATATATATAGGTATACGGTGTATATATACTTTGTTCAACTATCTTAGTAATTAGCAATTTGATTAGTGTAAATAACATAACTATATTCTATACGGTGTATATATATATATATATATATATATATATAGGGATGTGCTCCGGTGAAAACCAAAATTGCGGTAGAAACCCGTGAGGATCGGTTTTATAGTCCGGTTCACTTGCTTTATAGACCGGTTATGAATAGAACCGATCTATAAAGTCATAAATTTTAGCCCGGTTTTGAATAAAACCGAGCTATAAAGTCACTATGTAATTTTAAAACATTAGCTTTTTAGCACGATTTTTCGGTTTGACCGAACTATAAAGTCATGTATTATTTTAAAACTGGAGTTTTTAGCACGGTTTTTTAGGTTGAACCGAGTTGTAAAGTCACCGTGTGATTGAGGTTTTTAGCACGGGTTTCAAAAAAACTAAGATATAAAGTAGTCCTCACGGGTTTTTACCACAATTTGAGGTTTTCACCGGAGTCAATCCCTATATATATATATATCTTGTGTATATATGTAAAGAAAATTATAAAATATAAAAAATATTATAAATTTATATATGTTACGCTTTTAAAAACCGCAAAAGTACAAGAATTATAGATTTTTTTATAATGTTTTTTATTTGAGGGACAGGACTTGTCCCGTCCCGGTCCCGTCCCGTCCCATGAGGGACAAGGCACGTGCGGGATTGAAAAAAAAGTAGTGAATCCCATCCCGGTCCCGTCCCGCAAAAACTACGCGGGACGGGACGCGGGACGACCTCCATCCCATCCCGTCCCGTCCCGCGCCCACCCCTACCAGTCACTATCGTCGAGGTCTCCATTGGTGGTCATCCCAAAAGCAAGGGCCAATGTGTCCTTGGTCTCAAGACACTCTCTCCACATCAATTTAAAGCAAATATCGCTATCTGAACACACGTCTAGGGTCACAAGGAACTCGCACACGTGTCGGAGGATTAGCTGTCACAAAGATACCCAAGGCCACCATGCTTAAGCAATGCTAATACAGGACCAAGAAGCTCAAAATTCTGCAGCGTCTCCAAGTGAAAGAACCTTTTCGATTGGTAGCTTTAGTCCTCTAACTTAATCCATCGTTCCTCTTCTAACCCCATCAAGTATGTGGGCTTAACAATGTGCTCCAGAACCTTTATAATGAAAGAAATAAGAGGAGAGACCGAGAGAAACTCACAAAAAAAACACCAATCTGCAGGAATGGTGGGCGCCAGTACCAACGGCATACACTGTTATTTTCTAGGTAACGTCTCCGAATTCAACGTTGTTGCTTGGACATCAAAAACCCTTCAAAGGCCTTCTTGTGTACTCAAAACGGACCTTAGAGCCCTTGGTGAATAGAGTTGATGGAGGTGGTAGTGGATGAGAAAAAAAAAGGGAATTGATGGAGCTTTGTGCGTTTACAGATGAAAGAGGTGGAAAAAGGTATGGATATGATGAATATGGTCGTGGTGAGACAAAAAAGGCAGCTTTTTGGTATGATTTCGGGCTGAGGTCGCTGAAATAGGCAGTGGGGATTGTAGCTTCAGGGTTTTGTGGGTTGCTTGGAGAGAGAGTTTAGGAGAAGGGAAGATGGGTTTTGTATTTATATGGAAAGGTAAATTGGATATGGGATAAAAGATAGAAATAAGGGGTCCATTGTTCCTCCTCTCCCCCCACAATTCGACATTCGTGTTCTCTGCAAACCCATACGACGACGGGCGTTAATGACGAGCGGTGGTTAGGACAATGGGCGTCGTTTCTTCTGTCCTCTCCTTTGTTTATTGTTGAGCCACATTCTTCCTGCAACTTACTCCTTACACAAAATATACAAAAATAATGCAAACCAATGAAATTTATCCCACTTTTATTGAAATGGAAAAAACAAATGCAAGAATTGAAAACCTAACTAATCACCTCGGGTTGCCTCCTACGAAGCGCCTATGTTTCACGTCATTACGCCGACATCTTTGATTTCGTGCTAACTTCCTCCACCTAGGTCACCCATGTCTATCCTTCTTATGACAAGTGCATGCACACTTGGAATATGCATTGTTCATCTATATACTCATCTAGCTCATTAATCCGCCTTTTCTCATTTTCTTGATTTGGCCCTAGTTGTTGTCATGCATTCACAAAAGCCTATACACTATTTGGAAAAAATTTGTCATAAGGCAAAAGTACAAGCTTTTGTGTTTCATAAAAGCTCTCAATATTAGGTCTAACTTCTTTTTCCAGGGACAACTCCTGCAGGTTATCGGTCAAAATAGAATTAGAAAGGTCCTCAACATGAGTGTTATAGGGTTAATTCAATCAAGACCTTGCAAACAAATAAATTTATAGATCGAAACTCCGCAATAGCAAAGAATAGCAAAAAGGGATGATAAAGTATAGATTATAAGGGGTTTAAAAGTTGCTAGAATATTTATGACAATATCAATAATAAAGGAAATCTAGAGCACAGGGATCACACTAGTACACAATTGATCTAATATCACTGATATTTAGGGTCTAATATGACGAATTTGAAGACATACACATCCGGGCTTTAGCTCAGTGGGCTAATAGGTATCACACTCTAATATCACGGACCAAATTTGGACACCCTCGGAATATTAGGGGTAGGTTTTTTCATGTTCCAACCCTAATATCATGGACGCACTACAAAAAAAAACAGGAAATAGCCACATATTTTTTAGCAACGTCATATGTTTGTGGCTTAATTCGTGGCTGATAGCTACGAACTTGGCCACGCCCTGACATGTCATCGCTACATAAGCGTCGAGTGAAAAAATTTGGTGGCTAAATCTGTGGCTAGGGGTGATGAAATAAATTCGTATCCAAAACATCATGACTGATTTCGTGGACAATGGCCACGAAATTAGCCACAGTTACAATATCTGTGGCTGGGTTCGACGCTAATATGGTCATGCCCATTGTTTGTTGATGTATCAGAATTTGGGTAATTCTTCACACAAATTTAAGGAAATAATAATTTTAAAGCCCAAAATCTCACCCAAAAAAATATAAGAGCCTAAAGGCGGTCAAGCCCAATATTAGAAATAGTCAAAGCCCAAAGACGGTCAACCCGTTAGTGGTAGTCAAAGCCCAATAAATATGGAAGCCCAATTAATAGCCCTCGACGTATTTAGAGTCCATCCGCAGCTAGCCATGGATATAGCCACGGATATAACCGTGGCTAATGTCGTGGCTATTTACGGTTGATTCGTTAATGCAAATCATACTTTCTTGTTGATTTTAACTCAATGGTGAAAGCTCACTGCGCAGAAGCTAAGCACGGTTTGTCGTCTTCTCCACATTACAATGGAGGATTTGAGGGCTTGAAGAGGGAGATGAAATTTTGAATTTGAGAGAGGTATGTTATATATATTATAATAATTTATTATGTGTATATATGAAGCTATATATATATTATGTGATATATATTTAATTAAAATTATTTTGTTGTATAGGTCTACATAATATGAAAATTTGGAGAGGGTAAAATTGTTGTAAGTGTATATGGAATTTGTATTTGATTTTTCTAATTTATAGACTTTTAATAGTAATGTAATTACACTTACATGGTTACTTAGTTGTATAGATCTACATAATTACTTAGTTGTATGATGTACATAATTTGAAAATTGGGAGAGTGTAAAATTTTTATTTTTATGGAAGTTGTGTTTCATTATTAAAATTTATGGACTTTTAATAGTAATGTAACACTTAAATGGTTACTTAGTTGTATAGATCTACATAATTACTTAGTTGTATGATCTACATAATTTGAAAATTGAGAGAGTGTAAAATAGTTGTGTTTATGGAATTTGTATTTGATTTATAAAATTTATAGACTTTTAATAGTAACACACTTAATGGGTTTAAGTTGTTGTGTTCAGGGTTATTTATATTTTTTATAGTTTCATAAGTGATAGTTATTTTGTATAAGTTGAATATATCTCAACGGTTTTAATATTAATTAGTCCCCCCATTTTCAATTTTATAATTCGAATTAATTAATATTTGTTATTTATTTGTTGTAGTATATATATTCTTATGTATAGAAATTGGGGAAGTGCAATATGGATGATCATGCATGAATGTATGAAGGATTAAATGATCAATATTTCAAAGGGGTGGATTAGATTATAAAATTTGCATTGGAGCATCCACTTTATGTCGATGAAGGCAAGATTAAATGTCTGTGTCGGCGATTCACTAACTGTAAATGGTACAAAGCAGATGAGGTTAGGGAGAATTTATATCGTCATGGGTTTGTGCGATTATCATCGATGGACAGCACATGGTGAAACTATTGCGCCTCCAAACCAACATTTGCCTATGTATGATCAGTTAACGGTAGAAAAAAGGATGGTGTTTGACATTGTAGGTTAGAACTTTGTTATATCCTATATTGTGTAATATTCGATGGAAAGGATGTTGAATTACAAGAAGTTGATGGGGTTAATTTGAAATTGTAGGTCCGAACTTTGTTCCTCCTCCATGGCTTATTGTTTATGGAAATGATGTTGAATTCCAAGAAGTTGCAGATCATGGTGATGGTGAAGACATGATGACAGAGGAGGCTAATCTCTTAGTAGATCATGGAGGGCTGCACACAGTTATGTGTTGGTCAACGGTCCGGAAGTACAACCATTTCTCGAGTGAGGAAAATTTCTTATTATTTATGTTTTCGATTATATATGTCATATAATGCATCTTATACATATGGGTATTCAAACATGTAGTATATTCGTGGCTAAGGGGGGATGCATGCAGAGATGACACCATTGAAAAAGAATTTGCTGAATGGTTTAAACAATATGTAAGTACATACATACTTCAAATCACATATAAAATAAGCTACTTTGATCGATCTTTGAATATCAGACATAGTTTTTGACCAATTCTAATTTGTTTTGTAGGCCATGGACCGAGGCAATGGAATTGGTCAAAATACTCTCTTGTGGAGTTTGGCATGGTGTCTAAATGTGGAAGCAAAAGGTTGGGCTTGATACTTTGTTAACGGATACAAGTTCGAGACTATACAACAAGGTGTTGGAAAGAAGACAATGAATAGTGGGGTTTGTGTTCGAGGATTGAACTATGCGAACAGAGTCATATTTCTTTGGTCTCCTTGAGGAAATCATCGAGCTGGAGTACCCAAGTCCAAACAATTACCGGCTGAATGTAGTACTCTTCAAGTGCAGATGGTTCGATCCAACGACACGTGGAACACAAATTCATCCGGTCTACGAATTTGTTGAAGTCAATCAGAAAAAATTGTATCAACAGTACGAGCCTTTTGTACTCGCACAACAAGCTGTGCAAGTTTACTATCTTCAATATCCAGGAGCCACACGGGATTGAATGGATTGATGCAATGTCTGCAAGACAAGAGCTCGACACAAGATAGAAGAAAGATGGGTATCCACGACCCCCACAGATGCAGCAACTGCGTACCAGTCAAACGAGGTCCATTTACCGGAGTTCTCCAACGAAATTGAATTAGAAGACTCAATGAATAACTTGCGCGGTCCCTTGGGTGCATATGTGATGTAGGTACAATTGAATTGAATAATATAATAAAATAAAAAACAATGCAACCCTTAGTCTCTTCAAATAAATTCAAGACTCCCCGTTGTAGTTGTAGGGAATCAGGATCGATCCACAAGGAAGCGTGTCAGCGGGATCCTAGATAGTCAAAAATCACGCATTTGTATCGAAAAAAAGCCTCGATCTCAAGTAGGGTGCTCGACGTCGACAGGGTCTGTTGATTTCTACTGCAACAGAAGATCTGCAGAGACAAAAACAAGCAGTCGATATTGACCTAGGGTGTCGATATCGATGTTAGTAGCACACCTCGACTTCGCTAAAAAGACTGCCATTCGACTTTAGGGACACTCGATGTCGAATATTTCACTCGATAACGAACTCAGCAGCAAAAAGAAAGTGTGTTGACACAGAAGACCGTCGACGTAGAGCAAAGGTATCGATATCGACCAGTGATGTGGATATCGAGTAGTTCCTGCAGTAATGTTAGTTGTCGGCAAAGAAGGCCGAAGACAAATAGAATGGATGAAGGGTATGAACAGAAAAGGCATGTTTTTTATGTGAATAAAATATATAAAAAAGAAACTCCTAAGGCTAGGGTTTACCACAACGTTAACCAATGCATACATAAGGTAAATAAGACGGACAATTATGCTATCTCACCCGAAAGACAAGCTTTCGTCGTACACCAATGATTAGGAATATTCTTGCAAATAAACCTAATTGTCTCTACCAATTTTATGTTTTTAACCCAAGTTGTTAACATGAATCCCTTTTCTTGCGATAAGGACTAAACATAGAATCGTATGAGATGATATAGACACAACAACATCAACATCAATTACTTACCTCAAACACGCATGGCTAAGGTCGGGCTCACCCCGACCCTAGAAGCTTGGGGAACTACTCGCACTTCATCACAACAAACATCATGAATGGAAAAGAAGAAACTTGCATTAAATAACTCTTCAAAGCTTTACAACTCAATGCCTGCTTTTGCAAACACCAAACCCTAAGCTTCTCCTACTCTCTAACTATATTGTGAGATATGAATCTCTGTGATTGAATCGTGGAATGAATAAAAACCAGACCCCTAGGGCTTTATTGATAGACTACGTACTAATCCTTGCTAACCAAGGAAAGTAGTTCTAATCCTACCAAAACTCCTATTGAAAATTCTATCCCATCATAGATAGGATGAAATATTATTATGGTAAATAACTAAATATGCTAGGGTAAAAAGGAAAGATCCCTGGGACATAATCTATCTAATAAAGAAGATCTAAAATCCGTGTCCTCAATTCGCATGCCAACCGTGTAAATTTCCACTCAATATCGACAAAGTAAGTCGATATCGAGGTCTTTGTTTCGGCTCGATAATCTTCACATCACTCGATGTCGATGTATGCACTCGATCTCTAGTCATGTCGAGTGCCCCTTCAGTAGGTCTGTGTGGTTTGTCTCGACGATCAAAGTCCACGTCGAGTTCTTTAGTCGATCTGGACCTGTCCGGTCGATATCGACCTCTTCTTGGCTACACTTGGCTTTCTCGTTTTGACTACGATTCCACTCTAATTCCTATACATTTAGACCAAAAACTTTTGCGGACTCTATTTCTTGCACGTTAGATCATTCTACACAAATTTGCATTATTTTGAACCTTTTTTTTTATAGGAATCGAATGAAATATGAAGTCAAAATATTCAATAAAAACGACTCTAAATATGTACATCAAAATACCCCTTACTTAGACTTGCTTGTCCTCAAGCAATAACCAAGCAACAACCAACACCTACAGCACACCCTTCAAGTCTTCGCCCTTGTCAAAAGCAACATCATAAGTGGTAGCAAAGCAAAGCAAGTGAATTGAACATCATCACACATATATGAGCGATCCATAGGTGTTCGTTTAGGGGAGGTGTGATTCTGCTTAAATAAAATATTCAATATAAACTCTAACTATGCACACTCCCTTATCAAGCAAATAATACAAGAATCCCTCCCGATGCAGTTGTAGGGTGATTCAGGATCGAATCCACGAGGAGGTATGTCAGCGCTTCCTCGGTTGCAATCACGATCAAGCTTTCGACCTCAGGAGAAACTCGATATCGAGGTGTCTGGTCGATATTGACCTCAGTTCTGGTCGATTTCCAGCAATGTTCCTGTAGAAGACAAAAGCAAACACAGTCGACGTCAAGAGAGACCTCCATATCGATGTTAGTGCTCGATATCGACCTTGCCAGTCGATTTCGATGCATGTGACAAAAACTGTATTGCGTAACCTATTGTCGGAAAAGAAGTCCGAAGATCTTAGAATGGTAAAGGAAAGATGAACAGAAATCAAAACTCCCAATTTTTATGAAATTCAATTAACTAAAGCTTCCAAAGTCGGGGATTAACGCCACAACAATAACAATGAAAATATGGTCCTAAAGTTATGAAATTTAATGTCTTTTCGTCAAATAACTTTCGTTGCCAACACTTAGGTGATTAGAGGTTCTCGCATAATTCCGAAGAGTTACTATCAAATTCATGAGTAATCCAAGTTCACAATATGATTGACTTTCGCTTCAATAATGCAAATAATGAATCTCCCTAACTTTCGCAAAGGATCATGCATATGATAGAAGACGGAATCGCATAAAAATCATACCTTTGATGCACTTACCCTACATTGCTATCGTCGGGCTCACCCCGACCCTAGAAGAGGGTTGACTACTCGCGCCTCATCATGGAACTCATCATCATCATTGAAAGGAAAACTTCTTTTATTTAACTAAAGAGAAAGTAACAACTGAACAAAGCCAAATCTGCTCTCACTTCACACCCAACTCACTCGGCCTCTTCGCTCTCTCTACAAATCTCTGCATTCTATAATGTAAAAACTGATTTCTCGGATGAAAACTTAATTGCTTAGATGAAAACATAATTGCTTGGATGAAAACTTGATTGCTTGGATGATTAAACTCAGCCCTAACGGCCTCTAGATATAGATCTCAAATCTTGCTAGCCAAGGATTCGAAACTCTATCTTTATTCTCGAAGATAAAACTTAATAAAGTAAAAACTAAAAAATTCCATGGTAAAACATCTAAAGTGATAAGTCTGGTATTAAAGATAGAAGATCTCGACTTTTGGATAGACGTGCAAGCTTCGGATAGAATTCTATCAAAATCTGAGTCGGACTTCTTCTGGTGGCAACATCGATATCGACCTTCATCATCGATATCGACCTCTCTTTAACTCTTATCTCGAGCACTCCTTCTTCTCCTCGGACTAGCACTCGACTTCTATCAATATGCTCGATCTAGGCCACTCGATATCGATTATAAAACATTGATATCGACCTCTTCTGTGTCGACATGCTCTGTTCTTTGCTCTGCTCGATTCCTGGTTGCTCTGTTCACTTGATGTCGAGGTTCATAGTCGATGTAGACCTCTTCAGAAGACTTGGAGTTCTTTTTCTGCTCTTCCAAATCTGTCCATTTTCGTCCTGATTTCTGCGAAATCACATAGAAACTTGTGCAGACCTATATATTTGACAATAATGCATAAACTACACTAATCTCATGAATGATAAAATGGACTTAAATGTGCATAGAAAATATGGCAATTTGCGTGCACATCAAACACCCCATACGTAAGCTTGCTTGTCCCCAAGCAATACTTTTAATGGTCATTCAGGGGAAGAAAGTAAACCCTCAACATCATAGATTCATTTTTCACATGTCCCTTCACTCAATTGCTATCCTCGATAAGGTACTTATGTCAACCAAATCCATGCTTGTGCAATAAAGCAACATCATACTTATAAAAGGAGGTTCATATATGCATGAAACAATTTCAGTGACATAGCATTAATAATCAAGAGGACTTTTTCAAGCTTGTGAGAAGTAGATTGGTAAAAGGCTAAAGGTGGGCTAATATTTGGCCATGTGGTGTTAAATCCGGGGAAATAAAACTTTCTTTCCAAAACATTCATTCCACATTCCTTCTTTATAATATCTCACCTTTCACTCATCGCTCAATGTTTTTTTCAATATAATGCTTTTACCTCTCTAACCTTAGCACTGCCTTCTTGCGAGTCGCAAACATGGGTGTCATGAATGGCCCCGGATACTTAGTACTTCGGATTCCTCACCTTGTGTCCCATCTCGCTTAACTAATATCTCAACGAGCAGGGTTGACATACCTTTATCTCTTGAGATGATCGGATTTTTTCTCACTCATTAAATTTTCCATATTTCAAATATATTTTCATTCCTGCCAACATCTTCAAGAATAATATGCACAAACTCCATATAACAACTCCAAAGATGACATACATTCTCAAACTTGTCCCCGGATAGGGCATAAGGTATTCAAAATGGGCAATATGTAATATATGTGGAGCAATAATGATAATGATATAGTAAGGCTCATATATGGCTTGTGACTTTTGCAAATATACATAAGGCTACGATATGAAATTTTGTAAGCACTTGTATGGAAATTTCTTAAAGTGCTCCATCATCTTATCATGCACATGTCAAACGAAACTTCAAGTTTTTATCTCCTTCATGTTTTTTCTCTTTTTTGCACTTCATTGGGACTTCCCTTAACTAGGCAATTTCATGTTATATCTCTAATGAATCTAATTTTGCATTGTAGAGTTCCTTATTTATGCTTCCATGACTCTTTTCTTTATTATTTTTGATGGGGGTCATTTTTTCAAATATAAAAACAAAGTATGCAATGCTTAAAGATAAATATGCAATTCTAAATCAACTAAGTATGAATATGTAAAAACTATGCAATAACTATGAAAAATTTCAAAATATGCTAAAAATATGCAAGTAAGCCTTTCCCCACCCCATACTTAAAGATTATAGTGTCCTCACAATATTAGAACTAGGGTTAAGAAATAAACTTACTAAAAACGTCACAAATTTCAGGAGTCGAAGAATTCAGCAGTGGTGGTCGATGTCGACCTTTAACATCGAAATCGACTGATGTCATCGATTTCTGGCTCAAGCTTCAGGGTGATCCGGCCTTGACCACAAGCCCATCTCGAAATCGACCTTATGGTCGATATCGAGCCTCAACTTCGATTTCGATGTGCCTTTTCTCCTTATTTCCTGCAAATTATTATAAAAAAATAAAATCAAAACAATGCATAATAATATAAAATCTCAAAACAGAGTAAAAACTGTCCAAAACCAAAAACTAAGTGTCTTTGTTACAAGCTCTAGATTTTTAAAGTCACTAGGTCGACTTCTTCCTTTGCGCCCTCAAGGAGGCATCTGCATAGCCCATGTGGCTTGGGCCACAAATAAAACTCCTTTCTTGTCACACAGCTGCATTCCGCTTGGATGGATTTGATTCACCATGAATGGTTGATGTGCGCGCAAATTGCCATATTTTCTATGCACATGTGAATTCATTTTATTGTCTTTTGCATGCACATTAACGAGAAAACATGGGAATGGTGTAGTTTATGCTTAAATGTCAAATATATGGGTTTGCACGAGTTTCCATGTGATTTCGCAGAAAACGGGATGAAAATGGATGAATTCAGAAGAGCGGAAAAAGAACTCGAAGTCTTCTGAAGAGGTCGAAATCGACTGAAGACCTCGACATCGAGTACATCAGAGACATAGGAATCGAGCAGAAAAGGAAACAGAGCATTTCGACACAAAAGAGGTCGATATCGAGTATACAGGTCGATATCGATGCTGCCAGATCGACCAAGTTGATAGAAGTCGAGTGCCAGCTCGAGTAGGAGAAGGAGAAGCTCGAGATAAGATTTTGCAGGGGTCGATATCGAGGTCCAAGGGTCGATATCGACCATGCCAGCAGAGGAATTCGACTCCGATTTCGATAGAATTATATCCAATGCTTGCAATATCTATCCAAAGGTCGAGATTTCCTATCATCAACATCAGGTTTAGCATGAGGAGGCTGATTTCACCATGAAGTTTTAGTTTTTACTTTGTTTTAATTTACCATAGAGAATAAAGATAAGGTTTTGAGTCATTATCGACATCTACAAATAGAAGCCAATAGGGCTGAGTTTAGGTATTCAAGATTCCGAATTCCGTTTTAGAGACAAAATTCAGTTGCAATAGAGAATAGAGAGAGAGAGGAGGCCGAGTGGAGTTGTAAAGCGAGAGCGGAGTGGCTTGTTCGGTTGTGCTTTCTTTCGGAGTTTTAATTCAAAGTAGCTTTCTTTCAATAACAATGATGATGATGTGCATGATGAGGAGCGAGTAGTCAACCCACTTCTAGGGTCGGGGTGAGCCCGACGATAGCAATGTGAGTAAGTGCATCAAAGGTATGACTTTTATGCGATTCCGTCTTCTACCCCATGCATGATCCTTTGCGAAAGTTAGGGAGATTCATTATTTGCATTATTGAAGCGAAAGCCACTCATATTGCGAACTTGAAGTACTCATGAATCGGATAGTAATTCTTAGGAATTATGCGAGAGCCTCTAATCACCTAAGTGTTGATAACGAAAGTTATTTGACGGAAAGACATTAAAGTTCATATCTTTAGCATGAAACTTGCATTGTTATCGTTGTGGCATAAAACCCCGACTTTGGAAGCATTTTAATAAATTAAATTCTTCATAAAAGTCTTAGTTTTGTTTCTGTTCATCTTCCCTCTCCATTCTATTTTCTTCGGATTCTTTTCCGACAAATTGGTTACAAAAACAGTTTCTGTGACAAGCATCGAAATCGACCTTAAGGGTCGATATCGAGGACTAACATCGATATCGAGGTCTCTGCTCGACGTCGACTTGCTGTTTTGTCTTCTGCAGGAACTGCGCTAGGAAATCGACCAGAACTGAGGTCGATGTCGACCAGTATACTCGATATCGAGTGTCCGCTGAGGTCGAAAGCCTTGATCGTGAGTACAACAAAGGAAGCGCTGACCTACCTCCTCGTGGATTCGATCCTGAATTACCCTACTACTACAAGGGAGGGGATTCATGTATTATTTGTTTGGGACAGGGAGATAGTCTAGTTGTGCTCCTATTTTACATACAACACCCCGCAACTCCCCCCTAGCGAACAAATTGGCGCCGTTGCCGGGGAGGCAATCAATCGCCACCTAAGTTAATCACGATCTTTTTCTAAGCTTATTTTGCAGGTTTATGCGACGTTCTGATTGCGGACCTATCCTGGAACCAATTGACGAGCCTGAACGTTTCTACCATCTTCGCAACAAAGCAATTCGCATCATAGCTGACAACGAGACGCAGGCTGAGATCATAGAGCGGTTGAGAAAGGAGATCGAGGACCACAATGCTACAATCGCTGCTGAAAGGGCCGCTACTGCTGCTGAGCGAGCCCGTGCTGATAGGGAGGAGGATGCGCGCAGACAAGCCCAAGGGCGGCTAAATCAGTATCCACAGACGGCGATGCAATACATGCATCCGCCCCTTCATGTTCCTGAATCTGCCATTATAATTCCTCACTCCAATTATGAACTGAAAATTAACTTCCTATCTGAGATTAAAAGAAATACCTTTGAAGGAAGACATAATGAATGCCCCCTGCAACACATCTCTACTTTTATGGACTTATGTGAAACAGTTGCTGATGGAGTAAACTTAGAGTATGTGCGACTAAAATCTTTTCGATGGTCTTTGGCAGGAAAGGCATTAAAATGGCTTGAAAGTTTGGCTCCACGATCGCTAAGGACATGGGCGGAGGTGAAAGATGCATTCTTGAACAAGTTCTTTCCACCTTCTAAAACGGCGATGCTACGACAAAGGATCACGACTTTCAAACAAAAGCCAGGTGAAACCCTAGCACAGGCGTGGGAGCGCTTCAAAGACTTGCTGAGATCATGCCCGACGCATGGGCAACTTCCATATGTCATCCAAGAGATCTTTTATAACGCCCTTGATGCGCCGAATAAGGAGAGGATCAATTCATATACCTCCTATCGGTACATTGAGCTTACACCAACGGAGGCATGGGAGACCATTGAGAGGCTTGTGAACTTTGATAACACCTATGGGGCTGCTGCGGCCTATGATGCAAGGCCTGCCCCATCTATGCCACTATATGAGCCTCCAAGGGAGATAGATCCTGAAGTACGGCAACAATTCCATAACGATCAAACACGCCGCCTTCAAAAGCAAGTAAGGTTCCTGAGCAACAATCAACCTTGTCAGGAGTGTGGTTCAATAAGGCATAACACCAGTGCCTGTCCACATACTGAGCAAGTATCCATGGCGGAACAACATGAGGAGGTCAAATGGACGAGAGGCCCCTATGGAGGGGGCAATCAACAAAATTGGGGTGATCAAAGGTTCTATCAAAGGGATCCCCCAACCTATAGGGCACCAGGGCACCCTGAGCGGGAGACTAAGAAAGATGACCTGCAAATCATCCTTGATGAGATGCGGAGGAACCACGCTGAGTTCAAACAAGCCAATAACTCCGTCCATACTCAGCTGCAGGGCATAAATTCTAGACTTGGGGAGATCGACGTTTGGAAGCGCAACATGGAGACTCAAATGAGTCAATTGGCGGAAGCAATGCCCAAAGCATCCGGATCACTCCCTGGATCCACTGTGCCCAACCAAAAGGGCAAAACCACAGGTCATATTGCGGCAGTAAACCTAAGGAGTGGGCGTCTATTACAAACGCCCGAGCGAAAAGTGGAGGAGAAGGAGCCAGAACAGACGTCGATATCGACCCCCCCTGTCGATATCGACCAAGGTGACATCGATGTCGACCCTCCTGTCGATGTCGACCCTAATTCTGCGTCACCACAGAAATCGACTCTTCCAGTCGATATCGACCCCACTACTGCCGATATCGACCTCACTACAGCCGCAGGAAGGAAGAAGGTGTTGCCATTTCCAACTAGAAAGGTGACTAAGGACCCAGCGGAAACGAAGTTCCAACGGTTCGTGAAGATGCTCCAAGGGCTTAATGTCTCTATACCATTCATAGAGGCACTTCATGAGATGCCATCTTATGTAAGGTTCCTTAAGGATATCTTGGGTAAGAAGCGATCGCTCTCTGAGATCGCAGAGGAATGCAACAGATTGGAGCTACCACAAAAGCGGGCGGACCCAGGTAAGTTTTCTATCGCTATAGGTCTAGGTCAATTCAAATTTAATGCTTTAGTTGACTTGGGCGCTAGCGTTAGCATGATGCCACTAACCATTTGGCACAAGGTAAAGATAGGTCCTCTGGAGCCCGTGGATGCAAGATTATACATGGCTAACAATACCGTAGTTATTCCAACTGGGATAGTGACAGATGTGCCAGTACAAGTAGGCAAATTCTTTGTCCCTGCTGATTTCCTAGTTGTTGACATAGCGGAGGACCCTGCTTGTCCAATTATTTTAGGTAGGCCATTCCTAGCAACCGTCGATGCCAACATGAGCGTGAAGAAAGGATTGCTCTCACTCACAATTAGTGATGAAGTAATAGAGTATTCCTTCAACAAGACGGTGCAAAGTCAAGGGCCAATGGAGATAAAAGCCATCAATGAAGCCCAATTAGAGGAAGTTGAAGCAATCTTGAACGAAGGAGCTCAACAAAACATCGAAATCGACCCAGGTAAGTCGATATCGACCACTAATGATCAAGATTCTGTGACAGGTCATAAGTATGAGGTCGACGGAGGAAAAGAGGAAGCATCGAAATCGGGGTCAAGGGTCGATATCGACCACACCCTATCGAAATCGACCACCATCAGCGCTGAGAAGAGAGGCGAGGAGACCTCGATATCGACCTCTGAGGGTCGAAATCGACCTGATCATATCGAGTCAAAACTCCCCAAATCGACTGATCCTACAGGTGTACAACAGGGATCGATATCGACCTCTGCACATCGACATCGACCTGAGCCACAGACTGAGAAGAAGGTAAGTCAAGGTACGGATTCCTCTTGTTCAATTACAATTAAGGACTTATCATTATTTGGAAGAGGTGTGCCTTGGCATGTGCGTTTATGTAGGGTATCCGATGAGAGTTCAAGCCAATATGAGATAGGAGACAAGGTCTATGTTGCCAAATCTAAAGACCATTGGTTCCCTACAAGATTCAAGGATAAGACCTTAGGTCCATTCACGGTGAATCAAATCAATCTCGGGGGAATGTAGGTACGGGACAAGAAAGGAGTGATATTTGAGGCCCAAGCCACATGGGCTCTGCAGATGCCACCTTGAAAAGCGCAAAGGAAGAAGTCGGCCTAGCGACTTAAAAA
Source organism: Persicaria maculosa (assembly GCA_963922045.1). Lineage (NCBI taxonomy): Eukaryota > Viridiplantae > Streptophyta > Magnoliopsida > Caryophyllales > Polygonaceae > Persicaria > Persicaria maculosa. The sequence continues at coordinate 18,909,380 of OY998265.1, read as the reverse complement.
TCTAGAGCTTGTAACAAAGACTTAGTTTTGGTTTTAAGACAGCTTTTGTTTTGGTTTTAGACACTTTATTTTGCATATTTTGTGTTTAGTTTTCAAATTGCAGGAGATAGAAAAGCACACAGAAAGGCATCGAAATCGATGTCGGACATCGAAATCGACCTCAAGGTCGACATGGATAGGGTTTGTAATCGAGGCCGAATCACCCTTAAGCCCGAGCAGAAATCAAGAGAGACATCGATATCGATGTAAAGGGTCGATATCGACCTTCCCTGTTGTCTTCTTCGACTCCTGAAATTTGTGACGGTTTAGTAAGTCTTCTTCTTAACCCTAGTTCTAATACAGTGAGGACACTGTAAATTTTAAGTATAGGGTGGGGGAAAGGCTTATTTGCATATTCATACTTAGTTTAGGGTTGCATATTTATTTTAATGCATAAAAAAAAATATGACCCCCATCAAAAATTTTGGAAAAGAGAGAGTCATGGAAGTATAAAAAAGAGCTCTATGATGCAAAATTAGATTCATTAGAGATATAACATGAGATTGCCTAGTTAAGGGAAGTCCCAATGAAAATTTAAAGTTGCTTTTGACATGTGCATGATAAGATGATGGAGGATTTTTATAAAAATTCCATACACGCAAAATTCATATCCTAGCCTTACCTACGCATATTCACAAAGCCATATATGAGACTTATTATGATCATTATTGCTCCACATATACATATTGTCCATTTTTTACCTTATACCCTATCCGGGGACAAAGTTTTTTTGAATGGATGACATCTTTGGAGTTATATGGAGTTGTGCATTTATAAAGTTGTTTGCAGGAATGATACAATATGGAAAATTAAATGAGCGAGAAAAAATCCGATCACCTCAGGAGATAAAGGTAGGTCGACCCTGCTCGCTGAGATAATAGTTCGGCGATATGGGACACAAAGGTGAGGAGTCCGAAGTACTAAGTATCCGGGGCCATTCATGACACCCATGTTTGCGACTCGCGAGAAGGCAGTGCTAAGGTTAGAGAGGTAAAAGCATTATATTGAAAAAAAAGCATTGAACGATGAGTGAAAGGTGAGACATTATGAAGGAGGAATGTGGAATATTTTGGAAAGAAAGTATACTTCCGCGGATTTAACACCACATGGCCAAATATTAGCCCACCTTTAGCCTTTTACCAATCCACTTCTCACAAGCTTGAAGAAAGTCCTCTTGATTATTAATGCAATGTCGCTAAAATTGTTTTTTGCATATTACCTCCTTTATAAGTATGAAATTGCTTTTATGCACAGGCAAGGACTTGGTTGACATAAGTACCTTCTCGAGGATGGCAATTGATTGTAGGGACATATGAAAAATAAATCTATGATGTTGAGGGTTTACTTTCTTCCCCTGAATGACCATTAAGAGTATTGCTTGGGGACAAGCAAGCTTAAGTATGGGGTGTTTGATGTGCGCGCAAATTGCCATATTTTCTATGCACATATGAATTCATTTTATTGTCTTTTGCATGCACATTAACGGGAAAACATGGGAATGGTGTAGTTTATGCTTAAATGTCAAATATATGGGTTTGCACGAGTTTCCATGTGATTTCGCAGAAAACAGGATGAAAATGGATGAATTCAGAAGAGCGGAAAAAGAACTCGAAGTCTTCTGAAGAGGTCGAAATCGACTGAAGACCTCGACATCGAGTACATCAGAGACATAGGAATCGAGCAGAAAAGGAAACAGAGCATTTCGACACAAAAGAGGTCGATATCGAGTATACAGGTCGATATCGATGCTGCCAGATCGACCAAGTTGATAGAAGTCGAGTGCCAGCTCGAGTAGGAGAAGGAGAAGCTCGAGATAAGATTTTGCAGGGGTCGATATCGAGGTCCAAGGGTCGATATCGACCATGCCAGCAGAGGAATTCGACTCCGATTTCGATAGAATTATATCCAATGCTTGCAATATCTATCCAAAGGTCGAGATTTCCTATCATCAACATCAGGTTTAGCATGAGGAGGCTGATTTCACCATGAAGTTTTAGTTTTTACTTTGTTTTAATTTACCATAGAGAATAAAGATAAGGTTTCGAGTCATTATCGACATCTACAAATAGAAGCCAATAGGGCTGAGTTTAGGTATTCAAGATTCCGAATTCCGTTTTAGAGACAAAATTCAGTTGCAATAGAGAATAGAGAGAGAGAGGAGGCCGAGTGGAGTTGTAAAGCGAGAGCGGAGTGGCTTGTTCGGTTGTGCTTTCTTTCGGAGTTTTAATTCAAAGTAGCTTTCTTTCAATAACAATGATGATGATGTGCATGATGAGGAGCGAGTAGTCAACCCACTTCTAGGGTCGGGGTGAGCCCGACGATAGCAATGTGAGTAAGTGCATCAAAGGTATGACTTTTATGCGATTCCGTCTTCTACCCCATGCATGATCCTTTGCGAAAGTTAGGGAGATTCATTATTTGCATTATTGAAGCGAAAGCCACTCATATTGCGAACTTGAAGTACTCATGAATCGGATAGTAATTCTTAGGAATTATGCGAGAGCCTCTAATCACCTAAGTGTTGATAACGAAAGTTATTTGACGGAAAGACATTAAAGTTCATATCTTTAGCATGAAACTTGCATTGTTATCGTTGTGGCATAAAACCCCGACTTTGGAAGCATTTTAATAAATTAAATTCTTCATAAAAGTCTTAGTTTTGTTTCTGTTCATCTTCCCTCTCCATTCTATTTTCTTCGGATTCTTTTCCGACAAATTGGTTACAAAAACAGTTTCTGTGACAAGCATCGAAATCGACCTTAAGGGTCGATATCGAGGACTAACATCGATATCGAGGTCTCTGCTCGACGTCGACTTGCTGTTTTGTCTTCTGCAGGAACTGCGCTAGGAAATCGACCAGAACTGAGGTCGATGTCGACCAGTATACTCGATATCGAGTGTCCGCTGAGGTCGAAAGCCTTGATCGTGAGTACAACAAAGGAAGCGCTGACCTACCTCCTCGTGGATTCGATCCTGAATTACCCTACTACTACAAGGGAGGGGATTCATGTATTATTTGTTTGGGACAGGGAGATAGTCTAGTTGTGCTCCTATTTTACATACAACACCCCGCAACTCCCCCCTAGCGAACAAATTGGCGCCGTTGCCGGGGAGGCAATCAATCGCCACCTAAGTTAATCACGATCTTTTTCTAAGCTTATTTTGCAGGTTTATGCGACGTTCTGATTGCGGACCTATCCTGGAACCAATTGACGAGCCTGAACGTTTCTACCATCTTCGCAACAAAGCAATTCGCATCATAGCTGACAACGAGACGCAGGCTGAGATCATAGAGCGGTTGAGAAAGGAGATCGAGGACCACAATGCTACAATCGCTGCTGAAAGGGCCGCTACTGCTGCTGAGCGAGCCCGTGCTGATAGGGAGGAGGATGCGCGCAGACAAGCCCAAGGGCGGCTAAATCAGTATCCACAGACGGCGATGCAATACATGCATCCGCCCCTTCATGTTCCTGAATCTGCCATTATAATTCCTCACTCCAATTATGAACTGAAAATTAACTTCCTATCTGAGATTAAAAGAAATACCTTTGAAGGAAGACATAATGAATGCCCCCTGCAACACATCTCTACTTTTATGGACTTATGTGAAACAGTTGCTGATGGAGTAAACTTAGAGTATGTGCGACTAAAATCTTTTCGATGGTCTTTGGCAGGAAAGGCATTAAAATGGCTTGAAAGTTTGGCTCCACGATTGCTAAGGACATGGGCGGAGGTGAAAGATGCATTCTTGAACAAGTTCTTTCCACCTTCTAAAACGGCGATGCTACGACAAAGGATCACGGCTTTCAAACAAAAGCCAGGTGAAACCCTAGCACAGGCGTGGGAGCGCTTCAAAGACTTGCTGAGATCATGCCCGACGCATGGGCAACTTCCATATGTCATCCAAGAGATCTTTTATAACGCCCTTGATGCGCCGAATAAGGAGAGGATCAATTCATATACCTCCTATCGGTACATTGAGCTTACACCAACGGAGGCATGGGAGACCATTGAGAGGCTTGTGAACTTTGATAACACCTATGGGGCTGCTGCGGCCTATGATGCAAGGCCTGCCCCATCTATGCCACTATATGAGCCTCCAAGGGAGATAGATCCTGAAGTACGGCAACAATTCCATAACGATCAAACACGCCGCCTTCAAAAGCAAGTAAGGTTCCTGAGCAACAATCAACCTTGTCAGGAGTGTGGTTCAATAAGGCATAACACCAGTGCCTGTCCACATACTGAGCAAGTATCCATGGCGGAACAACATGAGGAGGTCAAATGGACGAGAGGCCCCTATGGAGGGGGCAATCAACAAAATTGGGGTGATCAAAGGTTCTATCAAAGGGATCCCCCAACCTATAGGGCACCAGGGCACCCTGAGCGGGAGACTAAGAAAGATGACCTGCAAATCATCCTTGATGAGATGCGGAGGAACCACGCTGAGTTCAAACAAGCCAATAACTCCGTCCATACTCAGCTGCAGGGCATAAATTCTAGACTTGGGGAGATCGACGTTTGGAAGCGCAACATGGAGACTCAAATGAGTCAATTGGCGGAAGCAATGCCCAAAGCGTCCGGATCACTCCCTGGATCCACTGTGCCCAACCAAAAGGGCAAAACCACAGGTCATATTGCGGCAGTAAACCTAAGGAGTGGGCGTCTATTACAAACGCCCGAGCGAAAAGTGGAGGAGAAGGAGCCAGAACAGACGTCGATATCGACCCCCCCTGTCGATATCGACCAAGGTGACATCGATGTCGACCCTCCTGTCGATGTCGACCCTAATTCTGCGTCACCACAGAAATCGACTCTTCCAGTCGATATCGACCCCACTACTGCCGATATCGACCTCACTACAGCCGCAGGAAGGAAGAAGGTGTTGCCATTTCCAACTAGAAAGGTGACTAAGGACCCAGCGGAAACGAAGTTCCAACGGTTCGTGAAGATGCTCCAAGGGCTTAATGTCTCTATACCATTCACAGAGGCACTTCATGAGATGCCATCTTATGTAAGGTTCCTTAAGGATATCTTGGGTAAGAAGCGATCGCTCTCTGAGATCGCAGAGGAATGCAACAGATTGGAGCTACCACAAAAGCGGGCGGACCCAGGTAAGTTTTCTATCGCTATAGGTCTAGGTCAATTCAAATTTAATGCTTTAGTTGACTTGGGCGCTAGCGTTAGCATGATGCCACTAACCATTTGGCACAAGGTAAAGATAGGTCCTCTGGAGCCCGTGGATGCAAGATTATACATGGCTAACAATACCGTAGTTATTCCAACTGGGATAGTGACAGATGTGCCAGTACAAGTAGGCAAATTCTTTGTCCCTGCTGATTTCCTAGTTGTTGACATAGCGGAGGACCCTGCTTGTCCAATTATTTTAGGTAGGCCATTCCTAGCAACCGTCGATGCCAACATGAGCGTGAAGAAAGGATTGCTCTCACTCACAATTAGTGATGAAGTAATAGAGTATTCCTTCAACAAGACGGTGCAAAGTCAAGGGCCAATGGAGATAAAAGCCATCAATGAAGCCCAATTAGAGGAAGTTGAAGCAATCTTGAACGAAGGAGCTCAACAAAACATCGAAATCGACCCAGGTAAGTCGATATCGACCACTAATGATCAAGATTCTGTGACAGGTCATAAGTATGGGGTCGACGGAGGAAAAGAGGAAGCATCGAAATCGGGGTCAAGGGTCGATATCGACCACACCCTATCGAAATCGACCACCATCAGCGCTGAGAAGAGAGGCGAGGAGACCTCGATATCGACCTCTGAGGGTCGAAATCGACCTGATCATATCGAGTCAAAACTCCCCAAATCGACTGATCCTACAGGTGTACAACAGGGATCGATATCGACCTCTGCACATCGACATCGACCTGAGCCACAGACTGAGAAGAAGGTAAGTCAAGGTACGGATTCCTCTTGTTCAATTACAATTAAGGACTTATCATTATTTGGAAGAGGTGTGCCTTGGCATGTGCGTTTATGTAGGGTATCCGATGATAGTTCAAGCCAATATGAGATAGGAGACAAGGTCTATGTTGCCAAATCTAAAGACCATTGGTTCCCTACAAGATTCAAGGATAAGACCTTAGGTCCATTCACGGTGAATCAAATCAATCTCGGGGGAATGTAGGTACGGGACAAGAAAGGAGTGATATTTGAGGCCCAAGCCACATGGGCTCTGCAGATGCCACCTTGAAAAGCGCAAAGGAAGAAGTCGGCCTAGCGACTTAAAAATCTAGAGCTTGTAACAAAGACTTAGTTTTGGTTTTAAGACAGCTTTTGTTTTGGTTTTAGACACTTTATTTTGCATATTTTGTGTTTAGTTTTCAAATTGCAGGAGATAGAAAAGCACACAGAAAGGCATCGAAATCGATGTCGGACATCGAAATCGACCTCAAGGTCGACATGGATAGGGTTTGTAATCGAGGCCGAATCACCCTTAAGCCCGAGCAGAAATCAAGAGAGACATCGATATCGATGTAAAGGGTCGATATCGACCTTCCCTGTTGTCTTCTTCGACTCCTGAAATTTGTGACGGTTTAGTAAGTCTTCTTCTTAACCCTAGTTCTAATACAGTGAGGACACTGTAAATTTTAAGTATAGGGTGGGGGAAAGGCTTATTTGCATATTCATACTTAGTTTAGGGTTGCATATTTATTTTAATGCATAAAAAAAAAAATATGACCCCCATCAAAAATTTTGGAAAAGAGAGAGTCATGGAAGTATAAAAAAGAGCTCTATGATGCAAAATTAGATTCATTAGAGATATAACATGAGATTGCCTAGTTAAGGGAAGTCCCAATGAAAATTTAAAGTTGCTTTTGACATGTGCATGATAAGATGATGGAGGATTTTTATAAAAATTCCATACACGCAAAATTCATATCCTAGCCTTACCTACGCATATTCACAAAGCCATATATGAGACTTATTATGATCATTATTGCTCCACATATACATATTGTCCATTTTTTACCTTATACCCTATCCGGGGACAAAGTTTTTTTGAATGGATGACATCTTTGGAGTTATATGGAGTTGTGCATTTATAAAGTTGTTTGCAGGAATGATACAATATGGAAAATTAAATGAGCGAGAAAAAATCCGATCACCTCAGGAGATAAAGGTAGGTCGACCCTGCTCGCTGAGATAATAGTTCGGCGAGATGGGACACAAAGGTGAGGAGTCCGAAGTACTAAGTATCCGGGGCCATTCATGACACCCATGTTTGCGACTCGCGAGAAGGCAGTGCTAAGGTTAGAGAGGTAAAAGCATTATATTGAAAAAAAAGCATTGAACGATGAGTGAAAGGTGAGACATTATGAAGGAGGAATGTGGAATATTTTGGAAAGAAAGTATACTTCCGCGGATTTAACACCACATGGCCAAATATTAGCCCACCTTTAGCCTTTTACCAATCCACTTCTCACAAGCTTGAAGAAAGTCCTCTTGATTATTAATGCAATGTCGCTAAAATTGTTTTTTGCATATTACCTCCTTTATAAGTATGAAATTGCTTTTATGCACAGGCAAGGACTTGGTTGACATAAGTACCATCTCGAGGATGGCAATTGATTGTAGGGACATATGAAAAATAAATCTATGATGTTGAGGGTTTACTTTCTTCCCCTGAATGACCATTAAGAGTATTGCTTGGGGACAAGCAAGCTTAAGTATGGGGTGTTTGATGTGCGCGCAAATTGCCATATTTTCTATGCACATATGAATTCATTTTATTGTCTTTTGCATGCACATTAACGGGAAAACATGGGAATGGTGTAGTTTATGCTTAAATGTCAAATATATGGGTTTGCACGAGTTTCCATGTGATTTCGCAGAAAACAGGATGAAAATGGATGAATTCAGAAGAGCGGAAAAAGAACTCGAAGTCTTCTGAAGAGGTCGAAATCGACTGAAGACCTCGACATCGAGTACATCAGAGACATAGGAATCGAGCAGAAAAGGAAACAGAGCATTTCGACACAAAAGAGGTCGATATCGAGTATACAGGTCGATATCGATGTTGCCAGATCGACCAAGTTGATAGAAGTCGAGTGCCAGCTCGAGTAGGAGAAGGAGAAGCTCGAGATAAGATTTTGCAGGGGTCGATATCGAGGTCCAAGGGTCGATATCGACCATGCCAGCAGAGGAATTCGACTCCGATTTCGATAGAATTATATCCAATGCTTGCAATATCTATCCAAAGGTCGAGATTTCCTATCATCAACATCAGATTTAGCATGAGGAGGCTGATTTCACCATGAAGTTTTAGTTTTTACTTTGTTTTAATTTACCATAGAGAATAAAGATAAGGTTTCGAGTCCTTATCGACATCTACAAATAGAAGCCAATAGGGCTGAGTTTAGGTATTCAAGATTCCGAATTCCGTTTTAGAGACAAAATTCAGTTGCAATAGAGAATAGAGAGAGAGAGGAGGCCGAGTGGAGTTGTAAAGCGAGAGCGGAGTGGCTTGTTCGGTTGTGCTTTCTTTCGGAGTTTTAATTCAAAGTAGCTTTCTTTCAATAACAATGATGATGATGTGCATGATGAGGAGCGAGTAGTCAACCCATTTCTAGGGTCGGGGTGAGCCCGACGATAGCAATGTGAGTAAGTGCATCAAAGGTATGACTTTTATGCGATTCCGTCTTCTACCCCATGCATGATCCTTTGCGAAAGTTAGGGAGATTCATTATTTGCATTATTGAAGCGAAAGCCACTCATATTGCGAACTTGAAGTACTCATGAATCGGATAGTAACTCTTAGGAATTATGCGAGAGCCTCTAATCACCTAAGTGTTGATAACGAAAGTTTTTTGACGGAAAGACATTAAAGTTCATATCTTTAGCATGAAACTTGCATTGTTATCGTTGTGGCATAAAACCCCGACTTTGGAAGCATTTTAATAAATTAAATTCTTCATAAAAGTCTTAGTTTTGTTTCTGTTCATCTTCCCTCTCCATTCTATTTTCTTCGGATTCTTTTCCGACAAATTGGTTACAAAACAGTTTCTGTGACAAGCATCGAAATCGACCTTAAGGGTCGATATCGAGGACTAACATCGATATCGAGGTCTCTGCTCGACGTCGACTTGCTGTTTTGTCTTCTGCAGGAACTGCGCTAGGAAATCGACCAGAACTGAGGTCGATGTCGACCAGTATACTCGATATCGAGTGTCCGCTGAGGTCGAAAGCCTTGATCGTGAGTACAACAAAGGAAGCGCTGACCTACCTCCTCGTGGATTCGATCCTGAATTACCCTACTACTACAAGGGAGGGGATTCTTGTATTATTTGTTTGGGACAGGGAGATAGTCTAGTTGTGCTCCTATTTTACATACAACACCCCGCAACTCCCCCCCAGCGAACAATGGTCCCATCCTCTTGTCTTTGAATCTAGTAGGGAACCAACGATCTTTTGATTTGGCGATAGAAACCTTGTCTCCTATCTCATAATGGCTCGGATCTTCATCGGATACCCTACACAATCGCACATTCCAAGGCACACCTCTTCCAAATAATGATAAATCTTTAATTGAGATGGAACAGGAGGAATTCGTACCTTGATTGACCTTCTTCTCTGTTTGTGGCTCAGGTCGACATCGATCATCAGTAGACAATATCGAGCTTTTTTGTGCTCCTGGAGGTTCTGTAAGACCCGGGGTCTTAAGAGGCGCCAGCCTATGCCACCTAGCCCTCTCAGGTCCGTTGTCCTCACTTGGAGCCTGAAAAGGAAGAGCTCTTGTGACATAGGTAGGGCTTGAATCACTTATAAATCACTCCCAACATCCTTATGATATCCGATGTGTCGTCAGGCCCAAGGGACTGCCCTCCGGGAGGAGCATACCCGAGCATACTGTCGGAGTACCTCCGAGACCAGAGTCGGCTCTGATACCATTTGTAAGACCCGGGGTCTTAAGAGGCGCCAGCCTATGCCACCTAGCCCTCTCAGGTCCGTTGTCCTCACTTGGAGCCTGAAAAGGAAGAGCTCTTCCTTTTCAGGCTCCAAGTGAGGACAACGGACCTGAGAGGACTAGGTGGCATAGGCTGGCGCCTCTTAAGACCCCGGGTCTTACAGATGGTATTTTTAGTGGGGAGGTATGAAATACCCCAAATTATTTTTGGGCTATTTCTTATTTTTATTTAATTAAATAAATCTATATTATATTAAACTATATTATATATATCTTGTGAATTTGGTCATTTAATAAATTCACCTAATATATATGGTATGGATTGGAATAATTAAATTATTCTAAAGAGAAATAATATATGAGTTGATTTAATTTCATAAATCCTTTAAATACTCTTATTATTTAATTTATAAAGTTAAATTAAATAATATTTATCCCGCTAAAGGGAAGAAACCTATCTTCTCGATCTTTAATCTTTATCCACTTCTTTTATTTCTTTTCCTTAAAATTTATTATCTACCCATGATCTCTATCCTTAATTGATTCTTAATCCTAAAGAATGAAAACTCTATCTTTTACCTTTTATCTAAACTGAATTCAATGGTATAGATACACGTCAAAATCTTAGGGTTTCCCACAACCCAAAACCAACTCAACGTCACCCAACATCACCGTCTCTCATCACCCTCCTCTCCCGTTTACTCCTGTGAGTCGTGACGCCCTTCACTGCCTGAGCGCCGCCTTCGATTTCTGCCGAGCCATCGTTGCCCGAGCCTTCGTCTTGATGACCGCTAGCCCTGCCGCCACCGAAGACCTTCGCAGCCGCACCCACTGCCTTTCCCAGAGACGCGCCACGAGCCCAGCCGCCTCCGGTTGTCGTCGGCCATCCCTGTTCGAGGCCGCACCTCCTGCAGCGCAGCCTTGCCGAAGACCACCGTCGAGCCACCAAGCTGTTGTCCTTGCCGCTGCCCATCGTCACCCGAGCCGCCGCCGTCGATCGTAGCCTTCGACGCTAGCCCATCGACGCCGGAGGAGAGCCGCACCGAGCCGCCCTGCACCCGTCTTCTTTCTCTGTACGTGAAAAAGTGAACAGAGGTTTTGAATCTCTTTTGCAAAAATTACAGAAACCACCCTCAGTTCATGTTTTATTAATATTTCGGCGTCAATTAATTTTTAATTAATTCAGCCACCTATAGTTCTTAACCCGATTCAATTCTTGCCCGTTTCAGCGACACCCGTCAATCCCGAAGCACCTACGCTGGATCCCGCTCCCCGAGGAATTTATATTGGTATAAATTCTTAACTTTATAGAATTAATTCAATTTCTAATTGAGTTAAGTAAAGTTAATTATATAAAATATCAATATTAAATATTCCTTTTTCGTTTGATTCCATAGGTGCTAACATCTCGTCTTGTTTTCGTGAACCGATCATCGAAGTTTAAGGCAAGTGATTTCGTTCAATGCCCTTTGCATGTTTCGTGATTTTCTTTTGGCGTGCCTTTTTATTCTTCTGTGTCGAATGCGGCCCTGTGGCCAATTTCCTTGCCAGTTTCGATAAATTGCATATCCGTCTGCTTGATGTAATTTATCTCCTTATTCATAAATTGGCATGAGTATTAATTAAATGGGCAATTATAAATATAAATATATAATTGTATATATTAAATATGTTGTATATATATAACTTGAGATAAGTGAAAATTGTCCATTTTCATCTTCCTAATTGCATGAATTTCTGCTTGTTTCTTTCATGCAAATTAATAGCATGTGATATTAAGATCCTTTGAAATACCCGTGCTTGTACGTCCTTGTTGGTTTAATGTCGTGATTATGATTACCTAGTATTTAATGTTAAAGCTGTTATAGTTAAAGTGTGCATCTCACGTGGTGCGGATTGACTTAAAGTCAGTGCGAGGGCTAGCTCGCAGGTTGGGAATAGTGTAAAGCCCAGTCTAAAAGGTTCCATGGAATATCTAGACTTCAGACAGTCTCAGGTCGCAGTCCCAGTTGAGTCTGGACCCGTGTCTCTACGTACGATTATACTTCAATGTCTCAGGTCGCAGTCCCAGTTGAGTCTGGACCCGTGTCTCTACGTACGATTAGACTTCAAAGTCTCAGGTCGCAGTCCTAGTTGAGTCTGGGCCCGTGTCACTACGTTTTATATTGTGTTATATACATATTTACATTATGATTATTATTATTGAGATTATAAATAGGTGATCACTTCAGTTATTATACTCATCTGTTTCGGGTATAATTCCTTTTCTTACCTTATAATCGATCATTATGATCATCCGAGTCATGTGTGAATTTTTACCTTCTTATTCAGTTTCGACATTAAATATTCGTGTCTTTCCCTTAACCTATGACATATCGTTTTATGGTTACTATATGGTTAAAGTCTGAACATTTTCCTATCATTTGCTAGTCTTAATTGTACTAACCATCCTATTTATTGGATGGCTGGTGTCCTTCGTACTCACGAAACACCAGACCATATTCCACAGGTTTAATACGGGCAGTGGAGCAGGAGAAAGCTAAAGAGAGGACTATCATCCATGGATTTTTAAAACTACAGTTTCTAAACTTTTACAGTTTCCGCAATGCTACGTTGGTTTTAGCTATTTTGAATGTTTATTTACAATTTATGGTTTTGGCATTTTAAGCTAGGTTATTTGGATTGAATAGTTCAAACTACGATATTTACTTGACTTCCGCACTATTTTAATCAATTGTTCGAAGTATCGTCTTGTTTATGGGAGCATGGTAGCATGTCCCTATAAGCCTCAGGTGAATGCAAAGACATTAAAGTCTGAGAATTCACTGGCGCTGTAGCCCTCCCTTGGGATTAAAAAGGGGGTGTTACAGGTTCAGTCGATTTGGAGGCTTTCTGCTCGACATGATCAGGTCGATTTCGACCCTCAGAGATCGATATCGATGCCTCTCCTCCTTTTTTTCTCAGCTTCTGTGGTGGTCGATTTTGGCATTGTGTTGTGGTCGATATCGACCTTAATGTTCGATTTCGAGGTTCCTTCTCCTCCGTTAACCCCATACTTTATAACCTGGCACAGAATCTTGAACTATGTTATTCGATTTCGACTTACCTGGGTCGATGTCGATGTTCTTTTTGGCTCCTTCGTTCAAGATTGCCACAACCTCCTCCAGTTGGGCTTCTATGGCCCTCTTTTCTAGCTCTTCCGGTGTCATAATCCTTACCTTTCCTTCTCCACATGCAATGTAGACACCATTGATGACCTTTATCTCCATTGGCCCTTCATGCTTCTTTACCGTCTTGATGAAGGCGTACTCTATAACTTCATCACTGATTGTGAATGAGAGCATTCCTTTCTTCACCATTATGTTGGCATTGACGGTTACTAGGAACGGCATACCTAAAATAATGGGACAATCAGGGTCCTCTGCTATATCAACAACTAAAAAATCAGCAGGGACAAAGAATTTACCTACTTGTACTGGCACATCAGTTACCATCCCTGTTGGAATCACTACCGTATATTTGCCATGTATAACTTTGCATCAACTGGCTCCAGGGGACCTATATTTACCTTGTGCCATATGGTTAGTGGCATCATGCTAACACTAGCGCCCAAATCAACTAAAGCATTAAAGCGATATTGACCTAAGCCTATAGCGATAGAAAACATACATGGGTCCGCCCTCTTTTGTGGTAGCTCCAATCTGTTGCACTCCTCTACGATCTCAGAAAGCGATCGCTTCTTCCCTAATATGTCCTTAAGGAACCTTACATAAGATGGCATTTCATGAAGTGCTTCGGTGAATGGAATTGAGGCATTGAGTCCTTGAAGCATCTTCACGAACCACTGGAACTTCTTTTCCGCCGGGTCCTTAATCACCTTTTTTGATGGGAATGGCAACACCTTCTTCTTCCATGCGGCTGGAGTTAGATCGACATCGACTGGATGGGGGTCGACATCGACTGGAGGAGTCAATTTTTGTGGTGACTCAGATTCAGTGTCGACATCGACTGTCGTGGGGTTGACATCGACGTCACCTTGATCGATATCGACCGGGGGGTCGATATCGACATCTGTTCTGGGGCCGTCTCCTCCGCTTTTTGCTCGGGCGTTTGTTCTTGAAGCCCACTCCTTAGATTCATCGCCGATATGTGTCCAGTAGTTTTACCCTTTTGATTGTGCACAGTTGATCCAGGGAATGTTCCTGATGGTTTGGGTATTTGTTCCGCCAATTGACCCATTTGGGTATCCATGTTGCGCTTCCAAACGTCAATCTCCCCAAGTCTAGAGTTGATGCCATGCAGCTGAGTATGAACGGAGTTGTTGCCTTGTTTTAATTCGGCATGGTTCCTCCGTATCTCATCAAGAATGATCTGCAGGTCATCCTTCCTTGTTACCGCTCAGGGTGCCCTGGTGCTCAATATGGTAGGGGATCCCTTTGTTGATAGAATCGTTGATCTCCCCAATATTGTTTATTGCCCCCTCCATAGGAGCCTCTCATCCACTTGGCTTCCTCATGTTGTTCTACCATAGATACTTGCTCAATATGTGGACATGCACTAGTGTTATGCCTTTGTTAGCCACATTCTTGACAAGGTTGATTGTTGCTCAGGAACCTGACTTGCTTTTGAAGGTGGCGTGTTTGATCGTTTTGGAATTGTTGCCGCACATCAGGATCTATCTCCTTTGGAGGCTCATATAGTGGCATTGATGGGGCAGGCCTTGAGTCATACGCCGCATCAGTCCCATAGGTGTTGTCGAAGTTGACTAGCCTCTCAATCGTCTCCCAGGCCTCCGTTGGTGTGAGCTTAATGTACCGATAAGAGGTGTAAGATTTAAACCTTAAAACGCTTCCACGCTTGTGCTAGTGTCTCACCAGGCTTTTGTTTGAAAGTCGTGATCCTTTGCCGCAACATCGTCATCTTAGAGAGAGGAAAGAATTTGTTTAGGAATGCATCCTTCACCTCCGCCCATGTCCTTAGCGAGCATGCAACCAAACTCTCTAGCCATTGTAATGTCTTCCCTACCAAAGACCATCGAAAAGATTTCAGTCTCACATACTCTAAATTTACACCATCAGCAATAGTTTAACATAAATCCATAAAAGTAGAGATGTGTTACAGTGGGCATTCATTTGGTCTTCATTCAAAGGTGTTTCTTTTAATCTCAGGTAGGAATTTAATTTTAATTTCATAGTTTGAAGGAAGAATAAGTATAGCGGATTCAGGAACATGAAGCGGCAGATGCATGTATTGCATCGCCATTTGTGGATACTGATTGAGCCGCTCTTGGGCTTTTCTGTGTGCATCCTCCTCCCTATCAGCACGGGCTCACTCTGCAGCAGAGGTGGCCCTCTTAGCAGAGATTGTAACGTTATGGTCCTCAATCTCTTTCCTCAACCGCTCTATGGTCTCAGCCTGCATCTCGTTATCCTCCATGATTTGAATAGCTTTGTTGTGAAAATGGAAGAACGTTAAGGCTCGTCTATGGTTTCTAGGATAGGTCCGCGATCAGAACGTCGCATAAACCTGCAAAATAAGCACTAAAAGTAGATCGTGAGAAAACATAGGTGGCGATTGATTTCCTCCCCGGCAACGGCGCCAATTTGTTCATTTAGGGGAGATGTGATTCTCCTTAAATAAAATATTCAATATAAACTCTAACTATCCGAACTCCTTTATCAAGCAAATAATACAAGAATCCCTCCCGATGCAATGGTAGGGTAATTCAGGATCGAATCTACGATGAGGTATGTCAGTGCTTCCTTAGTTGCAATCACGATCAAGCCTTCGACATCAGGAGACACTCGATATCGAGGTGTCTAGTCGATATGAACCTCAGTTCTGGTCAACTTCCAGCAAAGTTCCTACATAAGACAAAAGCAAACACAGTCGACGTCAAGAGAGACCTCGATGCTGATTTTAGTGCTCGATATCGACCTTGCCAGTCGATTTTGATGCCTGTAACAGAAACTATAATGCATAACCTATTGTCGGAAAAGAATTCTGAAGATCTTAGAATGGTAAAGGAAAGATGAATAGAAATAAAAACTCAAACATTTAATGAAATTCAATTAACTAAAGCTTCCTAAGTCGGGGATTAACGCCACAACGATAACAATGCAAGTATGGTGCTAAAGTTATGAAATTTAATGTCTTTCCATCAAATAACTTTCCTTACCAACATTTAGGTGATTAGAGGCTCTCGCATAATTCCTAAGAGTTACGATCCAATTCAATAGTAATCCAAGATCACAATATGATTGCCTTTCGCTTCAATAATGCAAATAATGAATCTCCCTAACTTTCGCAAATGATCATTGATAATGCATATCCTAGATAGGCATTATAGACATTTTTAGGCTAGTTAGGTTGCATTTAGTTAATTATTTAGAGTTAAAGTGCATCTGACGATTATTTTGGAAGAGTTCGGATTTTGCGCGAATTTGTGAGTACTTTTAAAGAGTTAGATTTGAACGCTATTGGGATGCGTGATGTTGGAGACTTGAAGAAAGAAGAAACAAGGAATTGGAGCTGCTCTCGGCATCTGGCAGCGAGGCATGCAGCGGGATGAATGCAGTTGTCGCAGCATACATGCCGCGACCACCGCAAAGATGAGAAGCGGCGAGTTGCTTTGAGCACGCGTGCAGCGGCCACAACACCTATGCCGCGGTCTCCGCATTCGTCACTTGAGCGCCGCGTTTCGATTAGTGGAACCCTAGTTTATTTGTTATCTCATCGAAAGACTTCCATTAGTGAATCGTTCTCGCATTTGGTTCGGCTTAGAGTTTTTATGGCCGAGTGTTATTAGTTTTCAAGTACTTCATTTTTCTATTCTACGTTCTATCAAACATTTTTAGAGAATTGAGCGATGTTTTCCATGAGGAACTAAACTCATTGGTTCTGCCTATAATTTGAACCTTCATTTGGATTGATTGTGAGTGTCTAATTCTCATTCCTTAATTCCGCTATTGAATGCTTCGACTTCCTTGTGCTTTGATTGCTTTATTGTTTTGTTCTATCTCGTTTGGCCAACTTGTTAGATCAATTCAATCGCTAGGGTTTCGTAGATTCCTGATTGTGAACCTTAACCCAAGTAACAAACTTATCCCTTTAGGGCTAATTGAACTAATTGGACAAGTAGGAAGTTGGATGTATTGTCAAATCCCTCTTTAGGGACTGCAAATACCTTGCCTAATCTCTGAACTTAAAGTTATAAATTGGGTTAAATCCTTCTTTAGGGACTGTTCGATTGATAACGGTTTGTAGGACTGATTGGACTAGTAACTATATTAGGTCGGGACAAGGGCATTCATAGAAAACTTAATAGGACGAGAAATCAAAACCATTGACTCCTGTTTTCGTCAATTCGCTTTGTTCTCACAAACTCCCCATTTGGTTACTAAATCGGCATTTAAATTATACTTGCGCAACAAATCTCCCTGTGGATCGACCTCTTACTTACTGTTGTACTAGTTATAGGTTTGAGTTTTACTTTGACGGATCAATGACAGGTCTTCCCTCCGTCAAGTTTGGTGCCGTTACGGGGAGGTTTATTGACTCTTGTGTGTTTTTGGTGTTGATTTTTGGTGTGGACCATCTTATATGGTCCATCTTTGCTGATGTTTGATTCAGAGATGGAAAGGTCCCTTTCTGCCTTAAGACGAGAAACTCCTGATCGCTTTCACGAATCTTCTTCTAATCAAGGAGAAAGCACTGCAAAGATCGCTTACAACGCAAATCTTACGCTGAGGGAGCTTACTGCTCCTGACTTGGCACAACAACCCTTGGCAATCCAATTCCCTGCACTTGGGGAAGGAGTGAATTTTGAGCTGAAATCTGTGGTAATTCATCTATTACCCAAGTTCCATGGGTTGAGTGGGGAAGATCCCCACAAGCATCTTTCTGAATTTCATATTGTGGTGGTTGGAATGAAACCTGAGAATGTCACTGAAGAATAAATCAAGCTGAGGGCCTTTCATTTCTATCTAAAGGATGAGGCAAATGAGTGGTTCTTCTATCTACCACCTGGGAGTATATCTACTAGGGCTGAAATGAATCGAACCTTTCTGGAGAGGTACTTTCCTGCAACGAAGCGTAACGCCTTGAAAAGGGCGATTAGCAGCATTGAGCAGCAGGCAACGGAGTCTATTCATGAGTATTTTGAACGCTTTAAGAAACTCTGTGCTAGCTGCCCATGTCATGGCTTCTCTCAGAAGGATCTGGTTCTATTCTTATTTAATGGGCTTATTGATGAGGAGCGCAGAATGGTGAATTCTTGTTGTGGGGGAAACATGCTGAATAAGACACCTGCGACAGCGTGGGAGGTGTTCAAGGAGCTCTCTGAGGGCTCAAGGGAGTTCAACAAAAACACTCGTGCTAGGGGTGTACTTGCGATTGAGGCCCCAGTAGCTGCATTACAGACTGATATGGCTGAGATGAAAGAGATGATGAAGAAGCTGAAAATTGACAAAGCACCTCACCAGTTGAAGGCATGCGGGCTTTGCAATCAATTTACTCATCCGATGGGACACAAGGTGAGGAGTCCGAAGTACTAAGTATCCGGGGCCATTCATGAAACCCATATTTGCGACTCGCGAGAAGGCGGTGCTAAGGTTAGAGAGGTAAAAGCATTATAGTGAAAAAAGCATTGAGCGATGAGTGAAATATGAGATATTATGAAGAAGGAATGTGGAATATTTTGGAAAGAAAGTTTTATTTCCCAGGATTTAACACCACGTGGCCAAATATTAGCCCACCTTTAGCCTTTTAACAATATACTTCTCTATAGCTTGCAAAAGTCCTCTTGATTATTAATGCTATATCACTGAAATTGTTTTTATGCATATAAACCTCCTTTTATGAGTATGAAATTTCTTTTACTTCACATGCATGGATTTGGTTGACATTAGTACCTTATCGAGGATGGCAATTGATTGTAGGGACATATGAAAAATGAATCTATGATGTTAAGGGTTTACTTTCTTCGCCTGAATGACCATCAAAAGTATTGCTTGGGGACAAGCAAGCTTAAGTAAGGAGTGTTTGATGTGCGCGCAAATTGTCATATTTTCTATGCACATTTAAGTCCATTTTATCATCTTTTGCATGCATATTAGTGGGAAAACATGAGATTAGTGTAGTTTATACATAATTGTCAAATATATGGGTCTGCACGAGTTTCTATGTGATTTCGCAGAAATAGGAACGAAAATGGACAGATTTGGAAGAGCGGAAAAAGAACTCGAAGTCTTCTGAAGAGGTCGAAATCGAGTATGAACCTCGACATCGAGTGCAGGAGAGTAGGCAGGAGTCAAGCAGAGGAAAAACAGAGTATGTCGACACAGACAGAGGTTGATATCGATGTCTGATGGTCGATATCGAGTGGCCTAGATCGAGCTTATTGATAGAAGTCGAGTGCCAATCCGAGAAGAAGAAGGAGTGCTCGAGATAGAGTTAAAAAGAGGTCGATATCGATGATGAAGGTCGATATCGATGTTGCCAGCAGAGAAGTCCGACTCAGATTTTGATAGAATTATATCCGAAGCTTGCACATCTATCTTAAAGTCGAGATCTTCTATCTTCATCATCAGACTTCATCCTTTACTAGTTTTACCATGGAGTTTTTAGTTTTTACTTTATTAAGTTTTATCTTAGAGAATAACGATAGTTGTTCGAATCCTTGGGTAGCAATATTTGAGATCTATATCTAGAGACCATTAGGGCTGAGTTTGATCGTCCAAGCAAGCATGCAATCAGTTTTACATTATAGAACGCAGAGAATTTGTAGAGAGAGAGAGGGAGGCCGAGTGAGTTGTGTGGAAGCGAGAGCTGAGATTTGACTTTGTTCGGCTGTAACTTTCTCTTTAGTTTATACAAAGTAGTTTTCTTTTCATGATGAGGATGAGTTCCATGATGAAGCGTGAGTAGTCAACCCACTTCTAGGGTCGGGGTGAGCACGACATTAGCAATGTAGGGTAAGTGCATCCAAGGTATGATTTTTATGCGATTCGGTCTTCTATCCTATACATGATCCTTTGCGAAAGTTAGGGAGATTCATTATTTGCATTATTGAAGCGAAAGCCAATCATATTGTGAACTTGGATTTTTCATGACTTGGATAGTAACTCTTAGGAATTATGCGAGAGCCTGTAATCACCTAAGTGTTGGTAACGAAAGTTATTTGACGGAAAGACATTAAATTTCATAACTTTAGCACCATACTTGCATTCTTATCATTGTGGCGTTAATCCCCGACTTTGGAAGACTATAGTTAATTGAATTCCTATAAAAAGTTTGAGTTTTTATTGCTGACCATCTTTCCTTTACCATCCTAAGCTCTTCGGACTAGTTTTCCGACACATAAGTTACGCATTACAGTTTCTGTTACAGACATCGAAATCGACTGGCAAAGTTGACATTGAGCACTAACATCGATATCGAGGTCTGTCTCGACGTCGACTGTGTTTGCTTTTGTCTTCTGCAAGAATTCAATAGAAATCGACCAGAACTGAGGTCGATATCGAGCAGAAACATCGATATTGAATGTCTCCTAAGGTCGAAAGCTTGATCCTGATTACAACAAAGGAAGCGCTGACATACCTCCTTGTGGATTCGATCCTGAATTACCCTACCACTCGATCGGGAGGGATTCTTGTATTTATTTGCTTGAACAGGGAGTTAGCATAGTTGTGATATTCATTGAATATTTTATTTGAGCAAAGAATCTACCTCCCCTAAATGAACATACTCAACTGTCAATGTGTTTAGGGTATGAAGATCAACTCTCAACTCGATTCCATGTACAATCTCATAAACATTGCAATTTATAATAATCCACTTCACAACCATTTATGTAAATGCAACAAGAACCATCAGGAGGACATTCGCTCAATGGAAGACATCAAAGAAGACTCTATTCAGCGGGGTTGTAATGGGGCTTGGTAAAAAATAAAGGGTATGGAATTATTTGGCTATGTGGTGCTTTATAAAATTTGAGAATCAAGACTCCTAAACTTTACAACAACTCATCCAAACCATATCTCCCAAAAATAATGCTCAACCAAACATACTTTCTCATGAAGAACTTCAACCTTCTTTCAAATCTAATCAATCTCTCAAAAATATAAATCTTGCAAGAAATAAAAGAATAAGGAATAATTGGCTCATGCTCAAATTATAATAGCTCTTTTTTTTATATTTTTTGAATGAAAATTAATAAATAAATAGATGTGTGCATTTATATGGTGAGCTAAAAATTCTTTTACAATAAATAGATGTGTGCATTTTCACTTAGTTACATGTTCATGCATAAAACATAAATAGATGGGGCTCAAAACTAAACAATATGCACTTTCTTTCCACAAAGCATTATTCTAACAGTTCTAAGTCTCAATTCCCAAATGGGGGTCAGACTCAATTCGGCTTGGGATAATTTTTGGGAGTTTGCAATATAAGGCTCAGGCTAATGTTCTGGCTTCAAGCAGAGATAATGCAGGGTAGGTAAAGAGAGGATAAAAATGGCTTAAAAGATGCCTCCATCATTTAATTCTCATAAACATAAACATATATATGCATTGGCTTTGAATAACTATCACAACATTTAGAGATGCATAGGAAGAGTAAATTCACACAAGAAAGCAGAGGGATTTTTAATGTTCTCCCTATAGACCAAAATTCTCACTAGGACAATTTTGTTGGATTTTTATTTTTTAGCATAGGATCATATGTGCTCAATTTCATCACAAGTTCACAATCTACATAAAAACAATTTTAAGGACTTAGGCTAAACCATCCAAATATGCCATAGGATTTACATGATTAAGTCATCTATTGAGTTTTCATCATTGGACATCTAAGTAGGGTTTAAAACTAAATAAGGTAAATAGGCATTTCTTTAATTCTTTTTTTTTTGACATTTTCTAATTTTTTTTTTGGATTTTACGCATTTTATAAAAGTAAATAAACTAAGAATATAAACTTAAACATGGATACAATGTGAAAATTTAAAAATAAGCCAAGTTTTGACCATAAGACAAGTTTCATCCCCACCCCATACTTAAAATATACAGTGTCCTCACTATATTAAAAGAAAAACAAGAGTGAAGAGAGAAACTCACAGAGCAACCTTATGCATTGAAGGTCGATTTTAGGTTTAGTCGATGTTAGGAGTCGATGTCGAGTCAGGGTGTCGATGTCGGCTGCATCAGTGTGTATTGATGAAGAAGCTGAAGTTGAGGGTCGCTAGGGAGTGTCGATATCGAGGGGCCTACCAACATCGAGTGAAGTCTTTGGCTCCTGAGTGATCGATGTTGATCACAAGAGATGGCTCGACCCTAGGCAGTCGATTTCAACTAGCATAGTCGATTTCGAGTGCCTCTATAGGGGCTTCTTTTCTTCTCCGTCGTTCCTTTTGCTATGTAACCTAAAATTCTTGTCAGATCATAATACATAAAGCCACGATATTTCAAAGCCTCAAAAACCAAATTAAAATTTAAAATCCTAAAAACCATCTGAGTAGAAAATTCAAAGTTTTATGTACACGCTCTAGATTTTTGAGTCGCTAGGTCGACTTCTTTTTCAATGCTTCACGACCCTTTAAGGTAAGGTCCCTTCAGGCTTGTTCCTTCTCCTAGATCATCTAGGTCCTTTTGATAGTACGTAAGCTTGGCGACCAAGGTTTCTTCTTTGTCGGGCTCTTTATTTGACGCTTTCCTTCTCTCTCTTGACCTAACTTTGGAAATATGAGCGAACCACGGAGCTCTGACCCTCCAATCAGTTGAATTATTAGTAATGGAGAGAGGAGGGTTAGGGATCTTACTTGAGCTTACCTTTTCGAGCCCGAAACAGAGATCTTCGGGATGAGGGTCAGTCGATCTCGACAGGGTGGTGTCTATCTCAAGTGCAGATGTCGACGTCGGTATGGCATGGTCGACATCAACATTAGGGACCCAATACTTAGGCTCTGGCAACTTGGTTGATCTTTAGAGTCACTCGACACCGAGTCAAGGGTTCGACATCGAGTATATTGGTCGATTTCGACTAGGTGAAGTCTATGTCGACTCTCCTTGAAACTTCGATCTTTGTCAACAAGAATTTGCAAAGCTTCTCCTTTGCAGGTGAGAGGGCAACTTCTTTTAGTCTTTTTGTTTCACTCATCGTAGGGTTGAAGCAAAATTCGACGATTTCATTGCCGATTATGAATGTAAGGGTGCCTTTCCTCACATTGATGTAATTGGAATCCGCTGTTGCTAAGAAAGGCTTACCAAGGATGATAGGCACGATGGGATCTTCTAGCATGTCCAACACGATGAAGTCCGTGGATATGAAGAACTTTCCCACCTTGACATGGACATCATCCACAACCCTTGTTGGTCTCATGAAGGAGTTGTGCACCATGTGTAGCTTCATGTCGATGGGCTCTAGTGCTCCTACACCCACTTGTTGCCATATCGATAGGGGCATCAAACTTACACTAGCCCCAAGATCACAAAGGGCTTTAAATTGATGTTTACCAACCCCTACCGTTACCGCAAACTTACCTTGATCGCCGCTGTTCATAGGGAACTCTATAGAATTGCATTCCCCGGAAATCTCTAAGATGGACCTCTTTTTGGATAAAATGTCCTTTAGTAATCTCATGTAGGTCGGCATCTCGTTCAGCACTTCCGTGAGTGGGATAGTGAGGTTGAGTCCTTGTAGGATCTTCACAAAGCGGCTAAACTTGGTATCCATCGGGTCTTGCAGCGCCTTTCAAGGAAATGGGAGTGCTTTGGTTAGCATCAAAGTCAAAGTGGTTGACTTTTGCTTTCTGGACTAGTCGACATCGACATCAGCGGGGGTCGATATCAACATGGGTGGTCGACCTCAGGGGAGTCTGAAGTTGTTATTCATTTGTAGAGGACTCGACATCGACAGGAGGGTCTATATCGAGTGGGTCACTCGATGTTGATAGGCTCTCTGACTCTGTTTTGGGCTTCGCAGTGGGCTCGACATCGACAGTGTGGTCGACGTCGACAGGGCCCTCGACACTGACTGGGGTGTCGACGTCGACTGCGTCTTAAGTCACTTCTCCTTTCCTTCATGGCTCATGCAATTGACGTCCACTCCTTAGATGGATAGAGGCAATGTGCCCGGCTCGCCCCTTTGGATTTTCTTGTAGTTGTCCTGGGAACTTGCCGGGTGGCTTTGGGATTTGTGCCGCTAGTTGACCCGGTTAGGTCTCAATATTCTTCTTCCATATGTCCATCTCCCCAATTCGTGTGGTAAGATGGTTGAGCGCTCATTTGTTCTCCGCATGGTTCTACCTCATCTCCTCGAGGATGAGTTGGACATCATCCCTTCTTGGCTCTCTTTCTGGATGACCTAGAGCTGGGTAAGGCAAAAGATCCCTAGGATTGTACTGGGGTGGTTGATTCTCCCAGTTTTGGTACCCCTGGCGATTGGGATTCCTCATGTACCGCACCTCCTGATGAGTCCCCGCTAGATCAACTTGCTCCGTGCGGGGGCAAGTGGTGGTGATGTGCCTCTTGGAGCCGCATTCGGCGCAAGGTTGGTTGGAAGAGAGGAATTTGACTTGCTTTTCAAGCCTCCTGAGTTGATCTTTCATGAATTGATCTTTGACTTTGGGATCAATCTCCTTGAAGGGCTCGTAGAGTTGCATAGATGGGGCAGGCCTTGAGTCAAAGGCCACATGAGTCCCATAGGTGTTGCCAAATTCCACTAACCTCTCTATAATATCCCAAGCTTGTGGTGGTAGGAGCTCTAGATACCCATATGAGGTGTAGTTGTTCATTCTGTCCTTAGTAGCTATGTCCAGGGCGTTGGAAATGATCTCTTGGATGACATAGGGTGGTTGCCCGTGATTAGGGCAGGACCTCAGCAGCTTCTTAAATTGCTCCCACACTTGTGCCATGGTTTCATGAGGCTTTTGTTTGAAAACCATGATATTCTGACGTATAATCGCCGTCTTGGAAGGTGGGAAAAACTTGTTGAGAAAGGCATCCTTGACTTCATCCCACGTGCGGATTGTTCTTGGGGCTAGGCTCTCCAACCATGCTAGTGCTTTCCCTGCAAGAGATCAACAAAAAGCCTTTAGTTTTACATACTCAAGGCTTTGTCCATCAGCAATAGTATTGCATAAATCGAGGAAGGTCGTTATATGCTCTAGAGGGCAATCATTAGGTTTTTCCTCAAATTAATGCCGCCTAATTTCAGTTAAGAAACTAGGTTTAATCTCAAAATTGGAGGGAGGGGTAAGAATGACCGATTCATGCATTGAGAGCACATTTCACCTCCTTACTTCCTCCTCCCTGTCACCATGCTCTTTTTTGTGTCGCCTCTCTAGTGGTGAAGTCCTCAATTTGTTTCTTTAATCGCTCAATCTGTTAAGCTTAGGTCTCTTGGTCTGCCATGATTCTTTTACTCTGGACCTTAGATGGAGATAACGTTCAGGGTCCTCTATTCATTCGAATTCAGGCGTGCGATCAGCATGTCGCATACACCTAAAAAGCACAACTCAAAGGAAGACGTGAGAAGGACTACTAGGGCGCGATTGATCGCCTCCCCGGCAACGACGCCAAAATTTGATGTAGGGAGAATTGAATTGAATAATATAATAAAATATAAAACAATGCAACCCTTAGCCTCTTCAAATAAATTCAAGAATACAAACTATAGTAGTAGGGAATCAGGATCGATCCACGAGGAAGCGTGTCAGCGTGATCCTAGATAATCGGAAATCACACGTCTGTGTCGACTAGAAGCCTCGATCTTGAGTAGGATACTCGAAGTCGAAAGGGGTTGTCAATTCTACTACAACAGAAGACATGTAGAGACAAAAACAAGAAGTCGATATCAACCTAGCTAGGGTGTCGATATCGATGTCAGTAGCACACGTCGACTTGGCTCAGAAGACTTCCAGTCGACTTTAGGGGCACTCGATGTTGAGTATGTCACTCAATATCGAGCTGAATAGCAGGAAGAAAGTGCGTCAACACAGAAGACCATCGACGTAGAGCAAAGGTGTTGATATCGAATAGTGATGTCGATATGTAGTAGTTCTTGTAGTAACGTTAGTTGTCGGCAAAGAAGGCCGAAGACAAATAGAATGGATGAAAGAATATGAACAGAAAAGGCACGTTTTTAATGTGAATAAAATATATAAAAAAGCAATTCCTAAGGCTAGGGTTTACCACAATGTTAACTAATGCATGCATAAGGTAAATAAGATGGACAATTGCGCTATCTGACCCGGAGGACAAGCTTTCGCTGTACACCAACGATTTGGAATACTTTTGCAAAGAAACCTAATTTTCTCTACCAATTTTATGTTTATAACCCATGTAGTTAACATTGTTCGTTCTCAAAACCGGGAAGGTAGATTCAAATATTTAAATATAATTCACAACTATGCTAACTCCCTGTCCCAAACAAATAATAAAAGAATCCCTCCCGATGTAGTGGTAGGGTAATTCAGGATCGAATCCACGAGGAGGTATGTCAGCGCTTCCCTTGTTGCAATCACGATCAAACTTTCGACCTCAGATACACTCGATATTGATGTGTCTGGTCGATATCGACCTCAGTTCTAGTCGATTTTCCTCAGAGTTCCTGCAGAAGACAAAAGCAGCAAAGTCGACGTCCAGAAGGACCTCGATATCGATGTTAGACCTCGATATCGACCTTTACAGTCGATTCCGATGTTTGTCACAGAAACTGTAATTCATAACCAATTGTCGGAAAAGAGTCCGAAGAACGTAGAATGGTAGGGAAGGATGATCAGAAACAAAACTTAAACTTTTATATGAATTCAATTAATTAAAATCTTCCAAAGTCGGGGTTTCATGCCACAATGATAACAATGCAAGATTGATGCTAAAGTTATGAAATTTAATGCCTTTTCGTCAAATAACTTTCGTTATCAACACTTAGTTGATTAGAGGCTCTCGCATAGTTCCTAAGAGTTACTATCCAATTCATGAGTAATCCAAGTTCACAATATGAGTGGCTTTCGCTTCAATAATGCAAATAATGAATCTCCCTAACTTTCGCAAGGAATCATGCATAGGATAGAAGACGGAATCGCATAAAAGTCATACCTTTGATGCACTTACCCTACATCACTATCGTCGGGCTCACCCCGACCCTAGAAGTGGGCTGACTTCTCGCTTCTCATCATGCAACTCATCATCATCATTGAAAGAAAACTACTTTGAAATTGCAAAAGAAAGAAATTACAACCGAACAAGCCAATTCTCCGCTCTCGCTTCCACCCACTCAATCGGCCTCCTCTCTCTCTTTCTACTAATTCTCTATTGAAAACTGAAAATCTTTGCGTAATTGGATGTGTGTTGAATGTTTAAACTCATCCCTAATGACCTCTAGATATAGATATCGAACTTTGCTATCCAAAGACTCGAAACTTTATCTTTATTTTCTAAGATAAAACTTAAATACAGTAAAAAACTAAAAATTCTATGGTAAATCAGCTCATATGATAGCTCTGATGTTGAAGTCAAGAAATCTAGACTTTTGGATAGACGTGCAAGCTTCGGTTGAAATTCTATCAAAATCTGACTCGGATTCCTCTTCTAGGCAACCTCGATATCGACCTCTGTAAAACTCTATCTCGAGATCTCCTTCTCCTACTCGGATTAGCACTCGACTTCTATCTTTATCTCGATCTGGGCACTGGATATCGACCTCCAGACGTCGATATCGACCTCTCTGGTATCGACATGCTCTGTTCTCTTTTCTGCTCAATTCCTATGTCTCTGCTGCACTTGATGTCGATGTCTCCAGTCGATTTCGACCTCTTCAGAAGACTTCGAGTTCTTTTTTCGCTCTTCCAGATCAGTCCATTTTTATCCTGTTTTCTGCGAAATCACATAGAAGCTCGTGCAGACCCATATATTTGACATTTAAGCGTAAACGACACTAATCCCATGTTTTCCTATTAATATGCATGTAAAAAAAATGATAAAATGGAGTTTTATGTGCATAGAAAATATGGCAATTTGCGCGCACATCAAACACCCCATACTTAAGCTTGCTTGTGCCCAAGCAATACTTTTAACGGTCATTCAGGGGAAGAAAGAAAACCCTCAACATCATAGATTCATTTTTCATATGTCCCTACAATCAGTTGCCATACTCGATAAGGTACTTATGTCAACCAAGTCCTTGCCTGGGCGTAAAAGCAATTTCATACTCATCAAAGGAGGTTTATATGCAAAAACAATTTTAGCGACATAACATTAATAATCAAGAGGACTTTTGCAAGCTTGTGAGAAGTAGATTAGTAAAAGGCTAAAGGTGGGCTAATATTTGGCCATGTGGTGTTAAATCCGGGGAAATAAACTTTCATTCCACATTCCTTCTTCATAATGTCGCACCTTTAACTCATCGCCCAATGCTTTTATTCAATATAATGTTTTTACCTCTCTAACCTTAGCATTGCCTTCTCACGAGTCGCAAACATGGGTGTCATGAATGGCTCTGGATACTTAGTACTTCAGACTCCTCAACTTGTGTCCCATCTCGTTGAACTAACATCTCAACGAGCAGGGTGGACCTACCTTTATCTCCTGAGGTGATCAGATTTTTTTTTGCTCACTAAATTTTCCATAGTTCATAAATTCTTTCATTCCTGCCAACAACTTCAATAATATGCACAACTCTATATAACAACTCCAAATATGACATCCATTCTCAAACTTGTCCCCGGATAGGGTATAGGGTATAAAATGGGCAATATGTATATATGTGGAGCAATAATCACCATGATAAGGCTCATATATGGCTTGTGACTTTTGCAAATATGTATAGGTAAGGCTAGGATATTAACTTGTATATGTATGGAATTTTCATAAAAAGTCATCCATCATCTTATCATGCACATGTCAAAAGCAACTACAAATTTTCATCTCCTTTATTTTTTTTTTCTTGTTGCACTTCATTGGGACTTCCCTTAACTAGGCAATTTAATGTTATATCTCTAATGAATCTAATTTTGCATCATAGAGCTCTTTTTTATACTTCCATGACTCTTCCTTTTTTATTCAATTTTTGATGGGGGTCATTTTTTTTTCGAAATAAAATATAAACTAATTATGCATTAAGATAAATATACAAATCTAAACTAAGTATGAATATGCAAGTAAGCCTTTCCCCCACCCCATACTTAAAACCTAAAGTGTCCTCACTATATTAGAATTAGAGTTAAGAAGAAAACTTACTAAACCATCACAAATTTCAGGAGTCGAAGAAGACAACAAGCATGGTCGATTTCTGTGTGCCTTTCTCTTTCCTACAACTTGTTAAAAACAAAAACAAAACATGCAAAACAATAAAATATAACTAAAAGTGTCTTAAACCAAAGTAAAACTGTCTAAAACCAAAAATAATTGTATGTTACAAGCTCTAGACTTTTAAGACGCTAGGCCGACTTCTTTCTAACGCGCTTCTCAAGGCGGCATCTGCAGAGCCCATGTGGCTTGGGCCTCAAATATCACTCCTTTCTTATCACGCAGCTGCATTCCGCCGGGATGGATCTGATTCACCGTGAATGGTGCCAAATTCTTGTCCTTAAATCTCGTAGGGAACCAATGGTCCTTGGATTTGGCAACATAAACCTTGTCTTCTATCTCATATTGGCTCGAAACATCATCGGATACCCTACATAAGCGCATATGCCAAGGCACACCTCTTCCAAATAATGATAAATCTTTAATTGTAATGGAACAGGAGGAATCCGTACCTTGACTTACCTTCTTAACTGTCTGTGGCTCAGGTCGACATCGATGTTCAGAGGTCGATATCGATCTCTGTTGTACTCCCGGAGGATCAGTTGATTTGGAGAGTTTCTGCTCCATATGACCAGGTCGGTTTCGACTCTCAATGGTCGATATCGAGGTCTCTGTTCCTCCCTTCTCAGCTTTAATGGTGGTCGATTTCATCACTAGGGCATGGTCGATATCGACCATTATCCCCGATTTCGATGTTCCTTCTTTTCCTCCGTCGACCCCATACTTATGACCTGACACAAAATCTTGAACATAATTAGTCGATATCGACTTACCAGGGTCGATTTCAATGTTTTGTTGGGCCCCTTCGTTCAAGATTGCCACAACTTCCTCTATTTGGGCTTCTATGGCCCTCTTTTCAAGCTCTTCCGGTGTCATACTCCTTACTTTGGCTTCTCCACATGCAATGTAGACACATTGATGGCTTTTATCTCCATTGGCCCTTGATTGTTCACCGTCTTGTTGAAGGCATACTCTATCACCTCGTCACTAATTGTGAATGAGAGCAATCCTTTCTTCACGCTAATGTTGGCATCGATGGTTTCTAGGAATGACCTACATAAATAATAGGACAAGCAGGGTCCTCCGCTATATCAACAACTAAGAAATCAGCAGGGACAAAGAATTAACCTACTTGTACTGGCACATCCACCACTATCCCACTTGGAATCACTACCGTATTGTTTGCCATGTACAACCTTGCATTCACGGGCTCCAGAGGACCTATCTTTACCTTGTGCTATATGGTTAGTGGCATCATGCTAACGCTAGCGCCCAAGTCAACTAAAGCATTAAATTTGAATTGACCTAAACCTATAGCGATAGAAAACTTACCTGGGTCCGCCCACTTTTGTGGTAGCTCCAACCTGTTGCATTCCTCTGCGATCTCAGAAAGCGATCACTTCTTACTAAATATGTCCTTAAGGAACCTTACATAGGATGGCATCTCATGAAGTGTTTCCGTGAATGGTATTGAGACATTGAGTCCTTGAAGCATCTTCACGAACCGCTGGAACTTCTTTTCCGCTGGGTCCTTAATCATCTTTCTAGTTGGGAATGGCAACACCTTCTTCTTCCCTGCGGCTGTAGTAAGGTCGACATCGACATCAGTAGGGTCGAAATCGACTGGAGGAGTCGATTTCTGTGGTGATGCAGCATCAGGTTCAACATCGACTGGAAGGTCGACATCGATGTCACCTTGGTCGATATCGACAGGGGGGTCGATATTGATGTCTGTTCGGGCTCCTTTTCCTCCGCTTTTTGCTCGAGCGTTTGTAATTGACGCCCACTCCTTATGTTTACTACCGCAATATGTCCATTGGTTTTTCCCTTTTGGTTGGGCACAATGGATCCAGGGAATGATCTTGACGCTTTGGGTATTGCTTCAGCCAATTGACTCATTTAAGTCTCCATGTTGCGCTTCCAAACGTCGATCTCCCCAAGTCTAGAATTTATGCCCTACAGCTGAGTATGGATGGAGTTGTTGGCTTGTTTGAACTCAGCATGGTTCCTCCGCATCTCATCAAGAATGATTTGCAGGTCATCCTTCCTTGTCTCCCGCTCAGGGTGCCCTGGTACTCTATATGGTGGGGGATCCCTTTGATAGAACCTTTGATTACCCCAATATTGTTGATTGCCCCCTCCACAAGAGCCTCTCGTCCACTTGGCTTCCTCATGTTATTCCGCCATGGATACTTGCTCAGTATGTGGAAAGGCACTAGTGTTATGCCTTGTTGAGCCACATTCCTGACAAGTTTGATTGTTGCTCAGGAACCTGACTTGCTTTTGAAGGCGGCGCATTTGATCGTTGTTGAATTGTTGCCGCACATCAGGATCTATCTCCCATGGAGGCTCATATAGTGGCATTGATGGGGCAGGCCTTGCATCATAGGCCGCAGCAGCCCCATAGGTGTTATCAAAGTTCACGAGCCTATCAATGGTCCCCCATGCCTCCGTTGGTGTAAGCTCAATGTACCGATAAGAGGTGTATGAATTAATACTCTCCTTATTCGGCGCATCAAGGGGGTTGTAGAATATCTCTTGGATGACATATGGAAGTTGCCCATGCGTCGGGCATGATCTCAGCAAGTACTTAAATCGCTCCCACGCCTGTGCTAGTGTTTCACCTGGCTTTTGTTTGAAAGTCGTGATCCTTTGCCGAAGCATCGCCGTTTGAGAAGGTGGAAAAAACTTATTCAGGAATGCATCCTTCACCTCCATCCATGTCCTCAGCGAGCGTGGAGCCAAACTCTCAAGCCATTGTAATGCCTTCCCTACCGAAGACCATCGAAAAGATTTCAGTCTCACATACTCTAAATTTACTCCATCAGCAATTGTTTCACAAAAATCCATAAAAGTAGAGATGTGTTGCAGGGGCCATTCATTAGGTCTTCCTTCAAAAGTATTTCTTTTAATTTCAAATAGGAAGTTACTTTTAATTTCATAATTGGAGTGAGGAATTAAAATAGCGGATTCAGGAACGTGGAGCGGCGGATGCATGTATTGCATCACCGTCTGTCGATACTGATTGAGCTGCTCTTAGGCTTGTCGGCGCGCATCATCCTCCCTATCAGCACCGGCTCGCTCTGCAGCAGCGGCGGCCCTCTCAGCAGCGATTGTACAATTGTGGTCCTCGATCTCCTTCCTCAACCGCTCTATGGTCTCAGCATGCGTCTCATTGTCAGCCATGATGCGAAATGCTTTGTTGCGAATATGGAAGAAACGTTCAGGCTCGTTGATTGATTCCAGGATAGGTCCGCGATTAGAACGTCGCATAAACCTGCAAAATAAGCTTCAAAAATATTGTGAGAAAACTTAGGTGGCGATTGATTTCCTCCCCGACAACGGCGCCAATTTGTTCGTTCTTGAAACCGGGAAGGTAGATTCAAATATTTAAATATAATTCACAACTATGCTAACTCCCTGTTCCAAACAAATAATACAAGAATCCCTCCCGATGTAGTGGTATGTCAGCGCTTCCCTTGTTGCAATCACGATCAAACTTTCGACCTCAGAAGACACTCGATATCGATGTGTCTGGTTGATATCGACCTCAGTTCTGGTCGATTTCCCTCCGAGTTCCTGTAGAAGACAAAAGCAACAAAGTTGACATCGAGACGAACCTCGATATCTATGTTAGACCTCGATATCGACCTTTAGAGTCGATTCCGATGTTTGTCACAGAAACTGTAATTCGTAACCAATTGTCGGAAAAGAGTCTGAAGAATGTAGAATGGTAGAGAAGGATGATCAAAAACAAAACTTAAACTTTTATATGAATTCAATTAATTAAAATCTTCCAAAGTTGGGGTTTCATGCCACAATGATAACAATGCAAGATTGATGCTAAAGTTATGAAATTTAATGCCTTTCCGTCAAATAACTTTCGTTATCAACACTTAGGTTATTAGAGGCTCTCGCATAGTTCCTAAGAGTTACTATCCAATTCATGAGTAATTCAAGTTCACAATATGAGTGGCTTTCGCTTCAATAATGCAAATAATGAATCTCCTCAACTTTCGCAAGGAATCATGCATAGGATAGAAGACGGAATCGCATAAAAGTCATACCTTTGATGCACTTACCCTACATCGCTATCATCGGGCTCACCCTGACCGTAGACATGGGTTGACTACTCGCTTCTCATCATGCAACTCATCATCATCATTGAAAGAAAACTACTTTGAAATTGCAAAAGAAAGAAATTACAACCGAACAAGCCAATTCTCCGCTCTCGCTTCCACCCACTCAATCGGCCTCCTCTCTCTCTCTACTAATTCTCTATTGAAAACTGAAAATCTCTGCGTAATTTGATGTGTGTTGAATGTTTAAACTCAGCCCTAATGGCCTCTAGATATGGATATCGAACTTTGCTATCCAAAGACTCGAAACTTTATCTTTATTCTCTAAGATAAAACTTAAATAAAGTAAAAAACTAAAAATTCTATGGTAAATCAGCTCATATGATAGCTCTGATGTTGAAGATAAGAAATCTCAACTTTTGGATAGATGTGCAAGCTTCGGATAAAATTCTATCAAAATCTGAGTCGGATTCCTCTTCTGGGAAACCTCGATATCGACCTTTAGACGTCGATATCGACCTCTGTGAAACTCTATCTCGAGCTCTCCTTCTCCTACTCGGATTTGCACTCGACTTCTTTCTTTTATCTCGATCTGGGCACTCGATATTGACCTCCAGACGTCGATATCGACCTCTCTGGTGTCGACATGCTCTATTCTCTTTTCTGCTCGATTCCCATGTCTCTACTGCACTCGATGTCGAGGTCTCCAACCGATTTCGACCTGTTCAGAAGACTTCCAGTTCTTTTTCCGCTCTTCAAGATCAGTCCATTTTTATCCCATTTTCTGCGAAATCACATTGAAGCTCGTGCAGACCCATATATTTGACATTTAAGCGTAAACTACACTAATCCCATGTTTTCCCATTAATATGCATGTAAAAGAATGATAAAATGGACTTTTATGTGCATAGAAAATATGGCAATTTGCACGCACATCAAACATGAATCCCTTTTCTTGCGATAAGGACTAATCATAGAATCGTAGGAGATGATATAAGATACAACGATATCAACATCAAGTACTTACCTCAAACACGCATGGCTAACATCGGGCTCACCCTGACCCTTGAAGCTTGGGGAACTACTCGCACTTCATAGCAACAAACACCATGAATGGAAAAGAAGAAACTTGCATTAAATAACTCTTCAAAGCTTTACAACTCAACGCCGGCTTTCTCAAACGCCAAACCCTAAAGCTTCTCCTACTCTCTAACTTTATTGTGAGATATGAATCTATGTGATTGAATAGTGGAATGAATAAAAACCAGCCCCCTAGGGCTTTATATATATCCTACTAATCCTTGCTATCCAATTAAAGTAGTTCTAATCCTACTAAATTTCCTATTTAAAATTCTATCCCATCATAGATAGGATGAAACATTATTATGGTAAATAACTATATATCCTATGGTAAAAAGGAAAGTTCCCTAGGACATAATCTATCTAATAAAGAAGATAAAATGTGGCTCTTGTGGACAGATCGCAAATCCACGTCCTCAATCCGCGTGCCAACCGTGTAAATTTCCACTCGATATCGACATAGTCACTTGATATCGAGGTCTCTATTTTGGCTCGACGGTCTTCACTTCACTCAAGTTCTAGGGGCCACTCGATGTCGATGTATGCACTCGATCTCTAGTCATGTCGAGTGCCCCTTCAATAGTTCTATGTGGTCTATCTCGACGCTCAATGTCCACGTTGAGTTATTTAATCAATCTCGACCTGTCTGGTCGATATCGACCACTTCTTGGCTTCACTTGGTTTTGTCGTTTCGACTCCGATTCTGCTCAAGTTCCTATACATTTCGACCAAAAACTTTTGCAGACACTATTTCTTGCATTTTAGCTCATTCTACACAAATTTGCATTATTTTCAAACTTTTCTATAGGAATCGAATGAAATATGAAGTCAAAATATGCAATAAAAATGACTCTAAATATGCACATCAATATGATGCTTGCGATGACTATGAAGAGGTCATGGCCTCCGACGAGGATGGAGATGACTGGAATGAGGGTATGGTTCCTGTTGATGAAGAACACTCTGACTGACCACTGCAATTCCTGTTCTGCAACAATGCATCCTTATATAAAATTCAGTTTTAATTTTACTTGCAAAGTAAACTTTATTTCACGATCCATGGCTACAGTTCATCCCTTTTTGTCATGTGTATGGACCTGTGGGGGAATCGAACCCCCATCATTGTGCACGCATGACGCTCTTCCAAATTGAGCTAATAGGCCTGACATTGTAGATTTGCCACGATGCATATGTATTCCTATTTTAGTTGCACTGACATTATGTTCTTGTTCTGAATTTCAGTTGAATTATATATAGTTGCACTGAGTTCTTATATGATTTATAGTTGCAATGAGTTTTGAATATTATTTGAATGATAGCTGCACTCGTTTTGATGTTACGGTCAACATGTATCGTCTGATGTTGCAATGTATTTGAATCAAGGACAACTCTGATTTAGGGTTTAGTTGCACTGACATTATGATAATTGATTTATGATGTTAAATTTTAGTTGAACTGCTAAAGTTATATGAACTGCTAAATTTTAGTAGAACTGATTTATGATGTTCTTGTTTTAATGCTACAAAGATTGTTCATTAGAATAATTTGTATTTGTGAATTATAGTTGCAGTGGTGAATTTTAGTTGCACTTACATAGTTAGATGCATTGCTATATTATTTTTGGTTTGATGCTACAAAGATTGTTTAGTTGGACTTGTTATGATGTTCTTGGTTTGAATTTTAGTTGACTTATAGTTGCACTGAGCTCTTATGTGGTTTATCTCAATGGAAATCAGTTTAGGGAGTCTTGTTGTTAGCATGTTTTTGGAAGGGTTGATGTCAGTCTATTTGCCACAAAGTTGACAGTTTCCTATTGACATTTAGAGTGTGAAATGTTCGCATTTACGTAATGCTATAACAAAATATGAGAAATCGATAGCCAGAGCAGCACGCAGAAGGAGTAATCAACCAAACTTAGATTTCCAAATACATAATCAACCAAAAATTCATCAAATTGATTCAATGGAATCAATTCGATAGTGATGGACGCAGAAAAAATTCCATATTCTCAAACAGAACACATTGGTCTCCATCGAAGTCGTCCGTCGATAATCCCCTTACCTTCTCTGGCGAAATCGAAAACGAGAAACCCTAATTTTGTTTTTGATAAACAATCGAGGAACCCTAATTTGAACTCATGTGTTATGTTTTCCAATATTGGGCCTTTTTTAACCCGGCAAATGGTGGGCTTTTTAGCCCAGCCCACTCCTATAACCTAAAAATTCATAGCGCGGGCGAGGGAAATCTAAATTTTCAGTGGGAAATTGAAAATTCAAAACCTAAAAAACCCTTGATCTCCTCTCTCCTCCTCAATCAGAAACTTCATCCTCTTCACCCTCTCTCCTGAAACCCTAGCTCTCATCTCTCAATCTCCTCTTTTCGATCTCTCAATCAATTCAGTTAGGAAGATGCAGGGAGACCTAAGGAGATCTGCTCACCATGATAATACCCAACCACCACCGGCACCACAGAGGGAAAGGACAAACACAACACCCTCAACCCACAACCTACCCACGCAACCGGTGACCTCTCCTGCTACCTCTCAATCGGTGGTCTCCTCACGAATCAGATCTCCGGCTAGTGCAAAGTCAAGGCCCCCCACGAGTGATCTCCCCTGCCAGGGCCTCCAAACGGGCAAACACAGCACCCTCAACCCACAACCCACCCACACAACCCTCCCAACCCTCCGCCTCCCAAGGTACTGAAACCACCCACTAACGTAGGGAGTAGTGATTTGAATAATATAATAATATTTAGACAATGCAACCCTTAGCCTCTTCAAATAAATTCACGACTCCCCGCTGTAGTAATAGGGAATCAGGATCGATTCACGAGGAAGCGTGTCAATGGGATCCTAGAAAGTCTTTGAAAGCTCACGTCTTGATTGACCAGTAGCCTCGATCTCGAGTAAGGTACTCGACGTCGACCTTGGCTGTCGATTCCTACTGCAACAAAAAAACCTACAGAGATAAAAACAAGCAGTCGATATCGACCAAAGGTGTCGATATCGATGTCAGTAGCACAAGTTGAATTGGCTCAGAAAACTACCAATCGACTTTAGGGCTATCGATCTTGAGTATGTGACTCGATATCGAGCTCATAAGCAGGAAGAATGGATGTCGACACAGAAGACCATCGACTTAGAACAGATGGGTTGATATCAACCTAGTTGGTCGATCTCCTCGATTAGTGCACTCGACGTCGAGTCAGTTCAGAAGTCGGTCGACATAGAAGACCATCGATCTCTGGGATGTAGTCAACACAGCAAAGACATCGACCTATGTAGTCGATATCAACCTAACAAGCCGATCTGAACCTCTCAAACAGAAGGTAACCGTTGGCAAAGAATGACCGAAGAGTAAAAGGATGAAAGTAGAAGATGTGGACAGAAAAGATAAAGGGTTGTTGAGTTTTTCGATGACTCAACGATTGACAAAATCAAAATAAATAAAAGATATAAGGGAAAATGCCCTCCTAGGACCATCACTACAATGTTAACCACCCATGCAAAAGATAGAGGAAAACGGACAATTATGCTTTCTCGCCCGAGGGACAAGCTTTCACTATACACCAGCCCCTAAGAATATTGGCTCGTGCCGTCAAACCTAGTTGCCTCTACTTTGTAGTTGTTTCGACAAAAGGTAGGAGATGATCAAGACATAACGATATCAACATCAAGTACTCATATCCCAATCATGCATGGCTAACGCCGGGCTCACCCCGACCCTAAGAGAAACCTCTAAATTGAAAGTAGAATTATTTGTGTGTTCTTGAATGAATAAAAACCAGCCCCCTAGGGCTTTATTTATAGCCTACTTGTCCTCGCTAGCTAAGGAGAGAAGTTCTAATCCTACTAAAATTGCTATTTAAAATTATATCCCATCATAGATAGGATGAAACATGATTATGGTAACTATAAAATATCCTAGGGTAAAAAGGAAACATGTTAAGACATAATATATCCTCAAAAGATATGATAAACCATGGTTAATTGATAGATCTTCAAATTCGCATCCTGAAAGCGTGTCCAGTCCATGTCCAATTCCACTCGATATCGACCTAATCACTCGATATCGGGGTCTCTGTTTCGGCTCGACAGTCTTCACTTAACTTGAGCTCTGGTGCTATGTCAATGTCGACACCTGAACTCGATCTCTAGTCATGTCGAGTGGTCTTCAGTGGGCCTGTGCGGTCTTTCTCGATGCTCAGTGTCCACGTCGAGTTTTCCAATCGATCTCAACCTGTTTGGTCGATGTCGACCTCTTCTCGGCTTGGCTTGGCTTTCTCGTTTTGACTCAAATTCCACTCCAATTCCTACATATTTAGATCAAAACTTGTGCAGACTCTATTTCTTGCACGTTAGCTCATTCTACATAAATTTGCATTAGTTTCAACCTTTACTTTAGGAATCGAATGAAATATGACGTTAAAACATGCGATTAAATCGACACTAAATATGTACATCACCTACCAACCCTCTGCTCTTGTAGCCTCCCATCCCTCTGACTCCCAAGGTACTGAAACCACCCAAGCTCCAATAACCTCTCATTCCTCTACCTCCTAGGAGCGTGCAAACTCCCGTCCCTCCGCCAACCAAGGTACTACTACTTCTGTAACCTCCCATCTTCTCTTATCGGATTCTCCAACTCCATCTGATGTTTGTGAGGTGGGCTTATCATCAGAGACAAAAGACAACGCAGCTTCTAAGAACCCCATTGACGAGGATACCCCAGAGAATGTGGAAGCCCCGGAAAATGAGGATGGCCTAGAAAATGAAGAAAACCAATAAAATGAGAACGACCAATAAAATGAGGAAGCTCCTAGCTGGAATAGACCAGTCTTCTTTTCACTAGTCAATGGATCATAAGTCAACTGTTTTTATTACTCTGATAACTGCACTGTTGGTTCTATTTGTTTGTGTTTTTGCTAATTATGCTTCAATTTGTTTTCCTATCTAAGATAGCTTCTGCAAGTGTGTGTATATGTTTTCTAATGTAAATTGGAATGCATGTTTAAGAAAATGGGACAGCTTCTGCAAGTGTGGTTATATATGTGGTTAAAAAAATGGGATAGCTTCTGCAAGTTTGTTTATATATGTGCTTCAATACGTTTATCTTTGAATTTTTTCTGTTTTTATTGAACTTTGAAAAAATAATGGAACTGTTGTCTAATTTGATGGAGTAAGAAGCTAGCTAAATCTGTTGCTCCATTAGAGATATTAGGGTGCATTTGTAAATAATTTAATCTACGGGCATGGAACTTAGAGTGCTTCTGTGAATTTTGTTTCAATTTGTTTCAATTTCATCTACCTGATAGCTTCTGCAAGTGTGTATGTATAGCTTCTGTAAGTGTGTTTATATATGAGCTTCAAATTGTTTGTCTCTGAATTTTGTGTCTTTGCTGAGTTGCATGGTTAAGCATGATTTCATTTATCGAGTCACCTTTGTCTGTTTTTATCAAATGCTCTAATTTTTTTAACCTTTAATTATATTGATAACATTTGTTATATTTTTGTTTTTGGTTTTACATTAAGATTTGATTCAACATGCTCCAAGTCATTCATTCTCATTTCGATGGACTGTATATACGGTGGAGCGATGTTCTTGAAGCAACACTAGAGTTACGATAGGGAATGTTCAAGGTAAAAACAAATTCAATAATATGCTAACATTTAGTGCATCCATGTGAAATAATTCAATGCTCACTTGTTTGTTCAATATGTCCTCCTGTTGTAGTGGTAGAGAGTCAGGATCGATCTACGAGGAAGCATGTCAATGGGATCCTAGATAGTCTTTTAAAGCTCACGTCTGTGTTGACCAGTGATGTACATATTTAGTACCCTTTATATTGCATCTTTTGACTTCATATTTCATTCAATTTCCAATGAAAAGGTTGAAAAATAATGCAAATTTGTGTAGAATAAGCTAACGTGCATGAAATAGAGTCTGCACAAGTTTTGGTCTAATTATGTAGGAATTGGAGTGGAATTCGAGTAGAAACGAAGAAGTCATGAGCAGTTGAAATGTGGTTGATATCGACATTACTGGTCGATATTGACTAAGACCTCGACATAGACTCTGAGTGTCGAGACAGACCAAGAAGGCCATCAAAGGAGAGCACTCGATATCGAGTGAGATATGTTGATATCGGCTATGCCCCATAAATCGAGAGGAATTGAGCCCTTCGAGAAGAAACAGAGAGGTCGATATCGACTGCCTTGGTCGATATCGACTGGACTTCGACACGGGTCGGACACGCTTTTTGAGATGCGGATTTGGAATCCTATCATCTAAGCCATGGATTATCTTCATATTTAGATAGATTATGCATTGGGATATTCTCTTTTTACCTTAAAGGTTTATTTAATTGTTTTATATCTTTACCTCAAATAAAAGATCTATCCTACTTGTTTGGATAGAGTTTAAATAGAAGATAGGATCTACTTTTCTTGTATAGAGAGGATTATTAGCCTATAAATAAAGCCCT
Organism: Persicaria maculosa; assembly: GCA_963922045.1. Taxonomy (NCBI): domain Eukaryota; kingdom Viridiplantae; phylum Streptophyta; class Magnoliopsida; order Caryophyllales; family Polygonaceae; genus Persicaria; species Persicaria maculosa. The sequence continues at coordinate 18,868,464 of OY998265.1, read as the reverse complement.
ATGGGGCTGGTTTTTTTTCATTCCAATACACAACAACAATAGCTAGAGAAGTAGAGAGTTAGAGAGAAGCTTTAGGTTTGGCATTTGCAAGAGCCGAAGTTTGGATTGTAAGATTTCGAAGGTTTCAATTTAATGCAAGTTTCCCTTTTCAAATCAATGGTGTCTTATTCAATGAAGAGCGAGTAGTTTCCCAAAGCTTCTAGGGTCGGGGTGAGCCCGACGTTAGCCATGCGTACCTGACGTAAGTATTTGATGTTGATATCGTTGTGTCTATATCATCTCCTACGATTCTATGTTTAGTCCTAATCGAAAGAAAAGGGATTCATGCTAACAACTTGAGTTATAAACATTAAATTGGTAGAGACAATTAGGTTTATTTACAAGAGTATTCTTAAGAGTTGGTGTACAGCGAAAGCTTGTCCCTCGGGTGAGAAAGCGCAATTGTCCATCTTATTTTCCTCATTGCATGCATCGGTTAATGTTGGGGTAAACCCTAATTCTAGGAGTTGCCTTTTTATATACTTTATTCTCATAAAAATCTGTTCTTTTTCTAGTCATACTTCGTCTACCATCCTATTGGTCTTCGGGCATCTTTGCCGACACTAATCTTTCTGCAGGGACTAGTCGATTTCCAGCAATCGGGTCGATATCGACCTCTTTGCCTTCGTCGACGGTTTTCTGTGTCGACGTCGACTCCCTTTGTTCCTGTTGTTGAGAACGATTTCGAGTGAACCACTAGATATCAATTGCCCTGTTGACTGGCAGTCTTCTGAGCAAGGTCGACTCATTTGCGAAAATCGATATTGACCACCCTAGTCGATATCGACTACCGTTTTTGTCTCTGCGGGTTTTCTGTTGCAGGAGGAATCGACAGCCTAGGTCGACGTCGAGTTCTTTGGTCGAGATCAAGGCTTCTGGTCGACAAAAGACATGAGCTTTTCAAGACTATCTAGGATCCCGCTGACACGGTTCCTCGTGGATTGATCCTGACTACCCTTCTACTACAACGGGAGGAAGTCTTGTAATTATTTGCATAGGCTAGGATTCGGTTTGCATCTATTTTATATATTTGTTCGAACTCGACATTCCTCCTATTAACAACCAGAAGCTTCGCTCTCGAGTAGGGTACTCGACGTCGACAGTGGTTGTCGATTTCTACTACAACAGAAGACCTGCAGAGACAAAAAACAAGCAGTCGATAAAGAAAAGAGGTATTGATGTCATCTTAATTTACGTTATTTAGGACATGCATTTAGCATAGGTTTGTGTCATTTATCATGTCGTTTATGTGTTTTTAGAGGTTTTTCGTTTAGCTTCTAGGATAGAGATCTACTGTCCTTTTGGTTGTGTTTTCGTGAGTTTTCGGGAGCTAAGTGGAGATCGTTAGGAGACATTTCAGATGGTTACTGAAGCTAAGGAGAGCTGAGTGAAAATCATGTACGAGGAACGAGGAGAAGAAGCGAAGAACCAAAAGCATAAGAAACATGGCGGTCGTGCATCATAGGCTTCGTTGCAAACAGAAGTGCACGAAGCGTGCACCTTAGCTTCACAAGCGTGCAGATGCCCGATCAGAGAAACATGCCAACAGAGGAGAAGTGCGCGGGCCTGTGTCCATGTCGCGCGGGAGTGCACCCTAGGCGCGCGGGCCTGCACTTTATAGTTCGGACAGAACTCGCTCTTTTCGACCTGGATCTTTTGTTAGTATTTTATTATTATTTTAGGGGTTTAATATTAGGATATTAGGGGGTTATACTAGACTATAAAAGTGGAGAGGACACATCTTTGAGGCTCTCTGGGAAACCCTAGTTTTAAAATTCAATTTCAAGACCTTTTGTGGAGTTAGATTTGGGAACTTTTTGAAGATTTGCTTGGAGATTTTCATTGCTTCAATTCAAGATTAGTATTTCCCCTTTAGTCTTTTCTTTTCTTTCAATTTCGATGTTTCAATTTATTGATTTGATGATGAATTCTTCCATGCTTGGCTAAATTCTCCTTTCTAGGGTTAGGGTGAACCCGACAATGTCGCAAATTGTTTGATTTCGATGTTTGCTTGAACTCAGTTTGAACTTTATGAATTGGTTTGATCCTAGTTGCTTAACCTAATTGATTTGACTCAATTAGAATCCTATTTAGATTCAAGATGCTACCGCTGCGAATCAAAATTGGATACTTGGATGGAATTCATGAACCCGGAAGGGGAATTGTTTCCATTGAAAGCCTAGGATTGAACTGGAGGAATCAACCATTATTATTGTGACATTTAAACGATTTTTGAGGACCCTTGAGGATTAATAAATTATCGTAGATTCTTAGGAGTGAATCTGTTAGGCGGAACGCAACAGAGAAAGTTTAATTGATTTTTCTCCTAAGGTCTATAAAGAACTTAAGGGGTCTAGATTTGGTTAATTTAGACATGATTATTACAACATGCGACAGCTGAGTAGTGATGAATTTAGATAATTTACCTTCAATTTGACATATTAAGAAGATGAAGTTCGAGTGAATATCGGGTTGAATTCTTTCTGGCATTGTCGTGGGAATCATTAACCCTGGAATTACTTCATTTATATATTTTCTTCATGATCTTTACTTGTTTTCTAGCTTTAGTTAAAAATCAAATCTCTCTTTTTTGGCCTAGCTTATTAGTTCTAGATAACAATTGATACATATATAATCCCCGTGATCGATCCCCGTATACTGCAATTGATCTCGTATTCTTGCAAGGTTGGTGTAGGCTACACTATTCTTGTGTTGGTTTAGAAAACATCAAGTTTTGGCGCCGTTGCCGGGGATTGTTGATACTATTGATTGTTTCTACGGACTAGTTCTACTAGGCCCTTTTTTTGTTTTGATTTGTTTCTTGCTTGTTGGTGATTTCAGGTGATTCTTGAAGTCTATGCAAAGAGGATTATGTTCTAGCAAACTCAGCGATTATGATCTCGAGCCTGAACGTACTTTTCATAGGAGACTAAGAGAAAATCTTGTGATTTCTAGATAAGAAATGGTGGATGATAACGATGATGTTGCTCAGCTGCGACAACAGTTGAATGATCTTACTGCTAAACTCCAATGTCAACGTGATAATAAATGGAAAAGTATGCATGCGCTTGAGTATCCTCCCCAAACTCTAGGGGACTATATGACGCCGCCATGCTCTGGTCCACTTTCTGGTGTGGTCCTCCCTACGTTGTAAGCTCATAACTTCGAGCTAAAGTATTGATTGCTGAATTTGATCCAGTCTAATCAGTTTGGTGGATCGCCATCAGCAGATCCTCACCAACACATGGAGACGTTTCTCGATCTGATGAGCATTGTGCATATAGAGAATGTTTCTTAGGAGGCCATCCATCTATATGCCTTCCATTTCTCTCTTCACGAGAAGGGTAAAGCTTGGTATAGATCCTTACCTGAGAACTCCATTACAACATGGAACCAACTATATGAGGCATTCATGAGCAAATACTTTCCATTCAAGAAGATATCTGAGATGAGGGCGAAGATCAATGCCTTCGCCATGCAACATGAAGAAACCTATCATGAAGCCTGGCAGAGTTTCAAGGATTTGCTGATTTAGTGCCCACGTCACAGGCAAACCAAGTATGTTCTCCTTCAAATCTTCTATCAAGGAGTTGATGATTCTACTAAACTGATAATAGACACCTCTTCTAATGGAGGATATATGGAGATGAGTTTAGATGATGCTTGGGCTTTGATTGAGAAGACAGCTCCTCATGCTGCGAGGTACTCTAATCCCCGCTCTTCTATTTTGCTGTTAAGAGGTCAGCAGGTCTCTATGAGGTTGATGCTGAAACTCACAAGTCAGCCCAATTGGAAACTCTATAGCAGGATATTGCTTTATTAAAGAAGGAGCTCATTGCTAAGCCGCTCTCATCTAGTGCAGCAGGAGTGCGTCCCCCCGTTGTTGAATGTCAATATTGTGGTATGTTAAACCACACATTATTCAGTTCCCCCGCTTTTCTAGAAACACAACATGGCATGGCTCATGGGGAAGTAAACTTCACTAGAGATAACTACAGAAACCCCAAGAATGACCCATTCTCCTCTACTTACAATCCTGGTTGGAGGAATCACCCGAACTTTAGGTATGGAAACAATTCTAATGTGGAGAATCCACAGTCATTCTAGAACCAAGCATCATATGGGAATGGAGTCCCACTTGGATTTCATAATGCACCGGATCAGGGATACCAGAATAGGGCGAATCTGCCTCCGCCCGTGGCTCCTAAGAAGTCACATGAACTTATTGCTATTGAGAATGTAGTTTCTAAATTCAAAGCTCTGGGTACCAAGATACAAATCATTGAGAAAGAACAAAATATTCAAGCTAATCAGTTGGCTCAACAAGCTGCCAATGCTCCTAGACCGTCAGGTCAACTTCTAGGGCGACCTGATGAGAATCCAAAAGGACAAATTTTTGCTGTGTCCTTGAGGAATGGTAAAAAGTTACAGGAGGTAAAGAAGCCTAAACCTCCTAACGCTAAAGGGAAATTTTCTCCACTAGAGATTGAGACTCAGGCAACAGAGGAAGAATCAGGCTATGTTGAAGACGAAGTTTGGGAATTTTGTAGAGATCTTAAAGAAGCTGCATATAAACATCCCATTCACCGATGCTCTCAAGGAGATGCCGGCATATGTCAAGTTCTTGAAGGAGATCCTCTCCAGTAAGAGGAAGCTTAATGAATGCTAGAGGATAGTTCTTAGTAAGGAGTGCAGTGCTTTGATCCAAAACAAGCTACCAGCTAAGCTCGAGGATCCAAGCAGCTTTTGTGTCCCTATTAACTTTGGCATTCATCATGATTACAATGCTCTTTGTGATTTGGGAGCTAGTGTAAGCTTGCTTCCTCTCTCAATTTGCAATAAGCTTGATTTAGGAGAGCTTAGGCCAGTGAAAATGCAACTATTTATGGCGAACAGGTCCATTGCCCACCCAGCTGGTATTTTAGAGGATATCCCTATTAGAGTGGGCAAATTTTTTGTGCCAGTAGACTTTTTCATGTTGGATATGGATGCGAATATGTATGTCCCTATTATTCTTGGAAGGCCTTTCTTGGCCACTGCAGGTACTGTGATTGATGTACGAAAGGGGACTCGCTCCTTCGATATAGGGGATGAGAAAATAGAATTTAACCTTCCTAAATCTATGAAAACACCTTCTTTTGAGAATGATTATTTCAGGGAAGACGTGATGGAAAGGGCAACCCAAGAGCAAACGATGGCCATCGTCATTAAGGACCCCTTGGAGCTTTTCTTGACTACTAGTGTGATGACAAGGGGAGAATGTCCACCACTTGCTCAAGTTGTTGTTGATTTGGAGTTGTCGCTAGAAGCTCCCACCTTCCCTAAGTCCATGGTTGAACTCTAAACCACGGATGATGTTCCTGAAGCGCCTAAGTTGGAGATGAAGCCACTCCCATCTTCTTTGAGGTATGAAATCCTTGGACCCAAATCTACATGGCCTGTGATTGTGAATGCTAATTTCAGTGATGATCAAGTTGAGAAGCTTTTAATCGTCATTCAAAAACATAAAAAGGCCATAGGGTATTTGATAGATGATTTAAAAGGGATTTCATCTTCTTTGTGCATGCATCGTATTTTCATGGATGATAACCACAAGCCCACAATAGATCACCAAAGGAGACTTAACCCAAACATGAAAGAGGTAGTGAAAAAAGAAGTCCTAAAATTGTTAGATGCAAGGATTATTTTTCCTATTTCCGATAGTAAGTGGGTAAGTCCGGTTCACTTTGTGCCTAAGAAGGGTGGGTGAACGGTTGTAAAAAATGAAAATAATGAATTAATTCCCACTAGAACGGTCACCGGGTGGAGAATGTGCATAGACTATTGGAAGTTGAACACCGCCACTAGGAAAGACCACTTCCCTCTTCCATTTATTGATCAAGTGCTACAAAGGTTGGCTAAGAATTCATACTTTTGCTATCTAGATGGGTATAGTGGATTTTAGCAAATTCCTATTCACCCCGATGATCAAGAAAAGACATAATTCACTTGCCCTTATGGCACCTTTGCATATAGAAGGACGCCTTTTGGCTTATGTAATGCTCCTACAACTTTTCAACGATGCATGATGGTCATATTTTTTTATATGATTGAGGAGATTGTGGAGGTTTTTATGGACGATTTCTCTTTCTATGGCACTACTTTTCATGCTTGCTTGTCTAATCTTGAAAGAGTTTTAATGAGATGTGAAAAGGCTAATCTTGTGCTGAATTGGGAAAAATGTCATTTCATGGTTATTGAAGGAATTGTGCTAGGACATCTAGTTTCTAGGACATGCTAGTTTTATATAAGATTTATCAAGGATTTTTCTAAAATTGCCAAGCCTTTGACTTACCTATTGTTGAAGGATGTAGCCTTCGATTTTTCCACAGATTGTCTTGAGTCTTTTTGCAGGCTAAAAAAAGTACTAGTGTCAGCCCCCATCATGCAATCACCGGATTGGGATATCCCTTTTGAATTTATGTGTGATGCAAGTGACTTTTTTTTGGGCGTTGTACTTGGACAAAAAAGGGATAAGAAGCTTCATGCTATTTACTATGCCAGCAAGACACTTGACGAGGCTCAAATGAACTACACCACAATGGAAAAGGAGTTTCTTGTAGTGGTGTTTGCCTTCGAGAAGTTTCGGTCATACCTTGTGGGTTCAAAGGTAATTGTCTTTACTGACCATGCTGTTGTGCGTTACTTGATGCAGAAAAAGGACGTGAAACCACGCCTCATCCGTTGGATTCTGTTGCTGCAAGAGTTTGACTTGGAAATTAGAGAGAAGAAAGGGGCTGAGAATGTTGTTGCTGATCACCTTTCTAGGCTTCCTCCACAGCAGATTGAGATGGCAAAAGAAGGATTGCTTGTTGATGATTCTTTCTCGGATGAACACTTGTTTCAAGCCATAACCTCTGCCATCTCTCATGTCACCGAAGAGGTCCTAAACTTCTCCACTGAGGGGCTTCCTTGGTATGCAGATTTTGTGAACTACTTGGTTTGCAAAGAGTTGCCACCTGGACTGTCATTCCACCAGAGGAAGAAATTCCTCCATGATGTTCAACAATATTATTGGGATGAACCGCTGCTCTTCAAGCTAGGTAATGATGGGATTTATAGATGGTGTGTCCCGGACGATGAGATTGAAGGTGTGATTAAGCATTGTCATAACTTGCCTGCTGGAGGACATGCTAAAGCTTTCAAGACAACCGCCAAGATCATACAATCCGGTTTCTTTTGGCCCACCATGTTTAAAGATGTGCAGAGGTATGTAACTTCTTGTGATGAATGTCAACGTTAAGGGAACATATCTTGGAGGAATGAAATGCCACTCACCAAATTCCAAGAGGTGGAACTTTTTGATATGTGGGGGATTGATTTCATGGGTCCCTTCCCGAGTTCTGGAGTCTACAAGTACATCATGGTTGTTGTAGATTACGTGTTGAAGTGGGTGGAAGCAATCGCCATACTTACTAACGACTCTAAAGTGGTAGCAAAGTTCTTAAAGTCTACCATCTTTCCAATGTTTGGGTTTCCGTGAGTGCTTATTAGTGATGGAGGATCACATTTTATTAAGCGGAAGTTTGAAGCACTCTTGAAGAAGTATGGGGTGAATCATCACATTGCTACTCCATATCACCCCCAAACTAGTGGTCAAGTCGAGATCTCCAATAGAGAAATCAAGAGTATTTTGGAGAACATTGTTTCTCGAACAAGGAAAGATTGGGCACAAAAGCTTGATGATGCTATGTGGCCATACAGAACGGCATACAAGACTCCCTTGGGCACTACACCGTACCGGCTTGTATATAGGAAATCTTGTCATTTACCTGTTGAGTTGGAGCATAAGGCATTTTGGGCTATCAAGGCGCTGAATTATGACTTGAAAGAAGCCGGTGAGAAGAGAATGCTACAACTTCATGAGCTTGAAGATTTGAGACTCAAGGCATATGAGAATGCCCGGATCTACAAGAAGAGAACAAAGCGATGGCATGACAAGAGGATTGTCCCTAAAGACCTTTTTGAAGGTGATTTGGTCTTGCTCTATAATTCTCGCCTAAAGCTATGTCCGGGTAAGTTGAAGTCTCGATGGAGCGGTCCTTTTGATGTCCGAAAAGTTCCCCCCCCCCCCCCCCCATGGTGCAATAACAATATGGAATGAGAAGTGGGGCGAATTCAAGGTGAATGGACATCGTTTGAAGAGGTACTATAGTGGAAACCCGATTTAGAAGGTGAGTCCTACTCACCTCAAGGATCCACGTGTTTAGGAAGAAGTGAAAGTCCAGCTAAAGACTCTAAAGAAGCGCTTCTCGGGAGGCGACCCTAGGTATGTTTTTTTCTCATGCTTAATGGAATAGACTTGTAAATATTTTGGCTTAATTACTTTTTTTAAAAAAAAAGCACCTAAATTGCACATTCTCAGCAAGAAGCTGAGTGGGCGTGCTCTTTAAGCGCGCGGTCGCGCAGAACATTCTCAAAAAAAATGTTAACAGCTTTTGGTTTTTTTCTTCTCCCCGTCATTCACACACACATTTACATGCCTTCACCTTGAACCCCTCACGCACAACGCACCAGCCCCACTTCCCTCCCTTGTCCTCGCCCCACCACCGGTCGGCTGATGCACAACACAACGCCGAGCCAACCAGCGCACCACCCGACGGACAACAACGACAGCAACGAGAGCTCTTCTCACTTCCTTTTTACCGCCCTTGCTTTAATCTCCCATCTCTCCTTTGATCTTGAAGATATTAGTAAGTTTTGTTCATCCTACTCTCTTTCCTTTTAAATTTCTTAATCAATTGACGCTTTTAGTGGTTGATTTAGAGATTTTGAAATTCTAAGGTTTAGGTTGATGGGCTTGATTTGAGGAAATCTTAAGTTGTGTAAATTGGGAGTGCCCTTGCATCACATTGTGTCAAGTTGATGATTATTGATGCTCATGAAATGTAGTTGATGGGTTGGTTGTGATTTATGACGTGGACTTGATTTTTTGGGAATTCTTGTGTATGTTCTTATGTGAGATATGCATAATTCCTAAATAATTTGTTCTATTTGGTTGATTGCTTGGCTTTGTGGTGGTGACAACCCCCTTGAAATGTTTGCAAGTGAAGCTTGACACTTCGATATTTATAACTTGTTTTAAATTTTAAGTATGGGGTTATTTGGGGTTGAATTCATGATAGTATTTGAATTGAACATATTGCTTTTGTTTGTGTGATGAGATGGGTTGGTTTTCTATGTGATGTCTACGAGCTTTTCAAATTGGTGAGATTTTGATAAACTTGTAGACTTGGTGAATTCCTAAGTATGGGGTGGTTGTATCAGGGGCTTGTGTTAGTTCTTTCGGAGATTTTTGTTTTTTTTTTCACTTGATATGTGTTTTGTTTGGATTTGAATGTTCTTGGAATTCACAATTAACTCTTGTGCTTGCTTGTGTTCGTTCTTGGTTTCTTTGGTGGGTTTGTGGTTCCATTGTGCAGATTAGAGCTACTATGGTTCATGGTAATGCATCCCGAAAGAGGCGGATAACTCAAAGTATGGACAAGGTAGTATGTGACGGAGGTCAGCAGGGTCTCTTCACAAACTTTATGGCTCAGGCGCATCTTAGCACTCGATGGCCTAGTCATGTTTCTCTAACCCTCTTGGATTTATATGATAAGATCGAGAAATTGTGCTCGAGGATTGGTGCTACATCTTTGCTCCATTTTAGTTGGCATTCTTATCCAGCTATCACTTCTAAGTTTCTGAGCTCTTATAAATTTGAGAGAGTTGTTGATAAATGCTCAAGGACGCTAACATTCCGTATAGGGAACCAAGCTCGGAGAATGACTGTAGCGGAACTCAATAAGGCCATTGGCTTCCCTTATCATAGAGGGAGAGTATCGCTCTCCAATGATACCCAAAATGCCTTCTGGTACAGTCTCACAGGTTATTGGCCTTATAGATCACAGAATGCAACCGCTACCTCTATAGTACGTCCATCCTTGCTTCTGGATCCTTCATCTCATCATTGGAAATACTATCTTTGCTCGGGATGAACCTTTTAAGGTAAAAAAGGGAGAGCTCGAGATGCTCTATGCCATAGCCTATAATCGTCCTTTTGATCTTGGATATGAGTTAGCTCGCAAGCTGGAAGGAGTAGCAGAAAGTACATCTAGCGTAATTTGTATTGGAGGAATGATTACCCCGCTAGCACATCATTTTGGGATTGACTTGGAGAGGTAAACGCCAATTGAGATGGAAAGAATGATTGAAGAAAAGCATCTCCTTACTGGTCACACTCTTAAGAAGGAGGGAGGAATCTTTTGCTATTATCTCTCTCAGATCTCTGCCACTCGCCCGCTTTCTGATTCACCGCATATAAGCACAGATGTGGAAGCTAATAGGTATGAGGCTTGGATTGGTGCTCCTCATCCACCACTCCCTACTGCAGATGATTTTGAGAATGTGGATGAAGATGAGACTCTTCCCGACGCAGTGCCTACCCATATCTATGAGCATGGGGATTCTTCTGGCGAAGCCTATTTTACTGATGATAGAGCGTACTTTTAGAGCCAGTTTGACGGTTTTTCATCTTAGTTATCTACCCTCTCCACTCGACAGGATGCTCTGCAGACTTAGATTGCGGAGCACATCTCTAGTGTGTCTCAACGCTTCTCATCTTGGGATACTCAGCAGCAACAAGATCGTGTGAAGATGATGTGCGATCAATTTACCATATTTTCATCTACTTTTGCTTCGATTTTTGTCTATATTTTCATGCATATTGGTTGGAAAAGCATAAGATTTGTGTAGTTTATGTTTATTTGCCAATTATGGAGGTCTACACGAGTTCTTGTGTTATTTCACAGAAATCGAGGCAAAATCGGAGCGATTTGGAGAAGAGAAGAGAAGCTGGAAAATCACTCGAAGTCTACTAAGGAGTCAAAATTGACTAAAGGACTCGACATCGAGTGCAACTGATCACTGGAAATGGAGCCAGGAAGAGAACTACTCTACTCGATGCAAACAAGTCAATATCGACTAAAGCCACTCGATATCGAATGCATGAGATCCAGTGCAGAGCCGAGGTCGAGTGAAGCTGACTCGAAACGAAGATGATGAGTCAATATCGGCTGAAGCTTGTCGATATCGAGTGACGCTGCAGAAGACACGATGACGTTTTGACGAAATTTTATCTGAGGCGGATTGCTTTTACATTATGTCGGGAATCTTTTATCTTATTTTCATACTTTATATCCTTTATGGTGAATTTCATATTTACCTAAAGAGATTTTATTTATTTACTTTAGCAAGTTTTATCTTAGTAATAAGATAGATTTCCTTTCCTCATATAGAAAGGTTTGAATCCTATAATTAGAGCCATTAGGGCTGAGATTTGATCATCCAATATCAAAGAAAAACACTTTTACAATTCAATTTAGGCATAGAGAGAGAGGAGACCGAGTAAGGGAGAAGAAAGAGAGAGCGGGATTTTGCTTTGTTCGGTTGTACTTTCGACGTTTGCAATTTCAATTCAAGTTTGTTATTTTCCAATGATTATGATGATGTCTATGGCTATGAAGCGCGAGTAGTTCCCTTACTTCTAGGCTCGGGGTGAGTCCGGCGATAGCCATGTAAGTTTATGCATCAAAGGTATGATTTTTATGCAATTTCGTCTTCTATCCTCTGTGCATGATTCTTCTACGAGAGTAGTAGGTGATCCTTATTTGCATTATTGAAGCGAAATAAATCTTATTGTGAATTTGGATTAATTATGAAATTGGATAGTAACACTTAGGGTTTATGCAAGAGCCTCTAAATTACCTAATTGTTAATAACGAAAGTTACTTGATGAAAAGGCATAATCTTTCATGAATTTGGCATAGGTTTATATGGTTATCGTTGTGGTATGAGATCCCCGATCTTGGAGGTTTTCAGTTTATTGAGTTTTATAAAAATCTACAAATTTATTCTGTTCATCTTTTCTAAATCATTCTCATATTCTTCGGATACTTTTTCGACAAATTGGTTACGTTTTAAACTTTCTGTTGAAGACTCGATTTCGACTGTTGTAGTCGATATCGAGTGATTGTCTCGATATCGAGTGTTCTACTCGACGTCGACTGTTTTTTTGTCTGTTTTGCAGAAAGTTGACTGGAAATCGACTGAACTGTAGTCGATATCGATTTTATCACCCGATATCGAGTGATCTGCTGAGTCGAAATAGAACGTGGTTGCAAGCTCAGGATCCGCTGACACAACTCCTCGTGGATCAATCCTGAATAACCTACCACTACATCGGGAGGGTTTCTTGTAATTTATTTGAGAAGGCTTGGAGATCAGTTTGAGTTTATATTTCTATTTTCATACTCGAGATCCTCCTGCTGTCAGTAGATCCAGCAGATTATATTGTGAGGTCCCAACGCAACTATTATCATCTCCATGGACATCACTTCGATCCTTACGCCCTGTATCCTCCCCCACCACCTCCACAGTAGTAGTGTCTTTGTGAGTACCTTCTCATCTTTTATTTATTTTCTACATTGGGGATAATGTAGGGGTTAAGTATGGGGTGGGATGTTCTTCTTTTGTGTCTACATTTGTCATTAGTGTCTTGAGTCTTTCTTTTGGCTTTTTGATGTATTATGGTAGACTAGGTTGATGACAGGTGTACCCTGAACAGGTTCTGTAGGCCACAATGATGGGATAATTGTCTAAGATGCTAATATTCGCCCTAATCATTATGTGTCATGTCTTGAGACAAATTGCCTAGCATGAACTTCATGAATGAGTTTGCATGATTAAGTCCCTAGACAATAACCTTGTGAGATTCTGAGCCTTATGGATAAATCTGGATGAGTCCTTTCATTTTTTAGATTGGGTGACACTCACTTTGTGCTAAATTGATCTCTAGAACTTGCTTTAGACTCTTTATTGAGGCCGTATTACTTGATTTGTGTGCATAGCTTAAAGATGATTGAGGTAACACTTCTTGTTAACCATGTTCCCCCATGCCTATCTTTATATATGATCCTATGCTTGAAGCGAATTTGAGATTTATTAGCCTATTCATTTGATAAACTCTACAAAATCTTCATAGCCAATAATTATTATCCTTTGACCCATCCGAGAATTTGGAAGTAATGTTGCTTATTTTTATGAGTGGAGATGCTTTCAGTGTCTGGTAATGTTTGGTCTGGCATGCTCTATGAGATCTTGAGACCTGAGAAGAATAAAATTCACTCAGGGACAAAAGTCAAGAAGAAAAAAAAATACAGTTAGTAACCGATCCTTCTTGTGAAGGAAAAAATTCACACAAGGAGAAAGATATGCATGTAAGGAGGTTGAGACACTTAGTAACCAGGTGTATTCATCATGAATGCTTGTATTCGCATAAAACGGTGTTGAAGCTAGAGAGGTAAAAAAAGAAAAAAGAAAGAAAAAAGAAAGGGAGATCAAATGTGGTTGACAAAAGTTGAGAACGAAAACATTATTGGGATGGAGTTGTATGGTGGTTCGGTATGAGTTTCTATGAAGTGGTTGTTCTTCTGGTTGGTTTCTAACCCTTTTTCCCAGATTTTAGCACCACAAGCTCTAAATTTTCCATACCTTGTCTTTTTTCCACCTTGGCCCCATCACAACTACATAGAAGGTCCTCATCATTTTTTTTATATGCATGATCCTCAATGGTGAAGATTTAGAACGCTATTGCAAGCCTATGTTAGATTAAGTGCAATGGTTGAGACTGAGTGTAATTTTATACCTTAAACACATTTGAGTGAGTGTTTCATTAAGAAAAAAATCCTTGTGAGGTTTAGGGGCTTTTGATTGATTTGCATTAATGATAATGAGTAAATATGTGATGATGGAAATTGTCTTAAGGTTGTGATGGCAAAATATCATTTTAAAAAGGGCTTGAATAAGTTGAGGCAATGATCCTATCTTGCATTTGTGGTTTTATTACTTAGTGAATATTGCTTGGGGACAAGCAAGGTTCAAGGATAGGGTATTTTGATGTCATCTTAATTTAGGTTATTTAAGACAGGCATTTAGCATAGGTTTGTGTCATTTATCATGCCATTTATGTGTTTTTACAGGTTTTTCATTTAGCTTCTCGGATAGAGATCTACTATCCTTTTGGTTATGTTTTCAGGAGTTTTCGGGAGCTAAGTGGAGATTGTTAGGAGACATTTGAGATGGGTACAGAAGCTAAGGAGAATCGAGCAGAAATCATGTACGAGGAACGACGAGGAGAAGAAGCGAAGAAGCAAAAGCATAAGGAGCATGGTGGTCGTGCATAGAGCTGGAAATTCGGGTCATCCGGTCGAGTTCGGGTCGATCACATTCGGGTCGGGTCACTGGTGATTGGGTCAACTCGGTCAAAATTTCTGTGTCGAGCTTGGTCGGGTCGAGTCGGGTCGGATTCGGTCAAAATCAAATTCAGATTGGTCGGGTTTCAGTCAGAATCAGATTGGACCCATTTGGGTTTTCGGTCAGAATCAGGTCGGTCTCGTTTGGGTTTCGGGTCGGTACTCGGGTCGGTCTCACAGCTTTCAAGTAGAAGTGGGTCTACGTTAACGTTTGTTTCAAACTTTAATTGTTTGGGTTGAATATGTTGAATCATGTTCATTCGGGACTTCCGGGTAATCAATTTTATTAAATTGAATATGTAATTCATGTTATTTATGTATTTCAAAAAGCATTTTAGTGAAATTAAATATGATTCAATATATAATATACTCATTGGCTCGTAAGCTCCAATGTTGTTAAAATCTCGATTCGATCCTACGATTCCAACGATTCTACGATCTAAAAATGAAAAAACGATCCCGATCCTTTTTTGCGATCATAACGATTCTATAAAATGTCTAATATAAGAAATTTCTAATATTTACCATTTAAATCTAAGAAATTTATAATATATTTAGTTAATCTATATTATATTAATTAGTTTATTTTTCAAATTTTACAATCTTTATGGGTATTTTTTATGATGTAACACAATATTTATCTAATATTAAACATATTAACTTCATTTAAAAAAATGCATCCATCGGTGGGATTTTACGATCCTACGATTCGATTCTACGGTCCGATCATTTTATTATTGGTAATTTTACTCATGTGAGATAATATAAAATTCTAAATACAAGTATTAAAATTAAGTATACAAGTTATAAAACAATCATATATTCATATTCCGTAATCTTGTTTTTTAAACTATATTCAATTATTTATGTTAGATTATTAAGTATTTAAGTAGATGATATAAAATTCGTTATAAATAAATCATTATCTTTTACGTCTAAATAAAGTTATGATTTTATATTATTATTCATTACAAATAATTTTATTGATCACTTTATTTTTGTTAAATAGATTATTACATAAGTAAAATTTTATTTTTGTCTCGTCGAATTTTATTTTTTTTAATTAGATTATTTATTACAAAAGAAATTTTATAAACTATGAGGAAATGAAAATAAGAGGGAATGAAAATTTATTGGAAGGGAAAAATGGTAAAAAAAAATGAAAGCTGAACCTGGTCATAAATTCCTAAATTCCCTTTATTTTTGGGCGGCCAAAATTTTTATTGTAGAGTTTTGAGCATAAAGCCACATTTAATCAAATTTTTATTGGAGAGTTTTGACCCTACCTGAATTTTTATTGGAAAGTTTTGAGCATTTAAAACCCATATTTAATCACTTTTATTGGAATTTTTTTTTCTTTTATAGTATAAATGTATAATAGATATATATTGAAGGATATTCGGGTCGGGTTGAGAGTCGGGTTGGGTTGGGAGTCGGGTCGAGTTGGGAGTCGGGTCGGGTTGAAATTCGGGTAGGGTCTGATTTGAGTTGAATCCGGGTTGAGTCGGGTTTGTCTGTATTCGGGTCACTTCAGATTTCGGGTCAACATCGGTCGGGCTCGGTTTCGGGTTCGGGTTATGCATAACGCCAAATTTTCGAGTTTGGTCGGGTTTCGGTTCGGGTGAGTCGGTCGGGTTTCTCGGGTCTAATCAGAGTCGTGCATCATAGGCTTCGCTATAAAACAGAAGTGCACGGGCGTGCACCTTGTCCGCACGGGGGTGCAGATGCCTGATTAGATAAATAAGCCAACAAAGGAGAAGTGCGCGGGTGTGTTTCCATGTCGCGCGGGCGTGCTCCCTAGGCGCGCGGGCGTGCACTTTACAGTTCGGACATAACTCGCTCTTTTCCACACGGATCTTTTGGCAGTATTTTATGATTATTTTAGGGGTTTAATATTAGGATATTAGGGGGTTATACTAGACTATAAAAGTGGATAGGACACATCTATGAGACTCTCTGGGAAACCCTAGTTTTAAAGTTCAATTTCAAGCCCTTTTGTGGAGTTAGAATTGGGAACTTTGTGAATATTTGCTTGGAGATTTTCATTGCTTCAATTCAAGATTGGTATTACCCCTTTAGTCTATTCTTTTCTTTTAGTTTCCATGTTTCAATTTATTTATTTGATGATGAGTTCTTCTATGGTTAGCTAAATTCTTCGTTCTAGGGTTAAGGTGATCCCGACAATGTCGCGAACTGTTTGATTTCGATGTTTGCTTGAACTTAGTCTGAACTTTATGAATTGCTTTAATCCTAGTTTATTAACCTAATTGATTTTAATCGATTAGAATCCTTTTTATATTCAAGATGTTACCGCTACGAATCAAAATTGGATACTTGGAACCCGAAAGGGAAATTGTTTCGATTGGAACCCTAGGATTGAACTGGAGGAATCAACCATTGTTATTGTGACATTTAAACGATTGTTGAGGACTCTTGAGGATTAATAAATTATCGTAAATTCTTAGGTGTGAATCGATTAGGCGGAACGCAACATCGAAAGTTTAATTGATTTTTCTCCTATGTTCTATAAAGAACTTAAAGGGTCTAGATTTGGTTAATTTAGATACGATTACTACAACATGTGACACCTAAGTAGTGATGACTTTAGATAATTTACCTTCAATTTTACATATTAAGAAGATGAAGTTCGAGTGAATATCGGGTTGAATTCTTTGTGGCATTGTCATGGGAATCCTTAACCCTGGAATTACTTCCTTTATATATTTTCTTCATAATCTTTACTTGTTTTCTACGTTTAGTTGAAAATCAAATCTCTATTTCTTGGTTTAGCTTATTAGTTCTAAATAACAATTGATACATATATATAATCCCTTTGATCGATACCCGTATACTCCAATTGATCTCGTATTTTTGCGAGGTTGATTCAGGCTACAATATTCTTGGGTTGGTTTAGACCACATCAGGTATCGATATCGATAGTCAGTAGTAATGTCGACCTGGCTCACAAGACTGCCAGTCAACTCAAGGGCACTCGATGTCGAGTTATGTACTCGATATCGAGCTCAAATGCAGGCAATAGGTGCATTTACACATAATACCGTTGACGTAGACTAGATGGGTCGATATCGACGAGATGTGTTGATATCTAGTAGTACCTGTAGTAACGTTAGTTGTCGGCAAAGATGGCCGAAGACTATAGGATGGAAATAGGAATTTGGACAGAAAAGACAAATTTTTGATGTGAATAAAATATATAAAAAGGCAAATCCTAAGGCTAGGGTTTACCACAACGTTAACTAATGCATGCATAAGGTAAATAAGATGGAAAATTGCGCTGTCTCACCCGAGGCACAAGCTTTCGCTGTACACCAACAATTAGGAATACTATTGCAAATAAACCTAATTTTCTCTACCAATTTTATGTTTATAACCCAAGTTGTTAACATGAATCCCTTTTCTTGCGATAAGGAATAAATATAGAATTGTAGGAGATAATATAGACACAACGATATCAACATCAAGTACTTATCTCAAACCCACATGGATAACGTCGGGCTCACCCCGACCCTAGAAGCTTGGGGAACTACTCACACTTCATCGCAACATACACCTTGATTGGAAATAAAGAAACTTGCATTAATTGAAACTCCGAAACTTTACAATCCAACGCCGGCTTTCGCAAACGCCAAACCCTAAAGCTTCTCTATACTCTCTACTCTCTAACTATGGTGAGATATGAATCTCTTTGCTTGAATAAATAAAAACCAGCTCCTAGGGCTTTCTTTATAGCCTACTAATCCTTGTTAGCCAAGGAAAGTAGTTCTAATCCTACTAAAACTACTATTGCTAAAATCTATCCTTAACAAGTAGGATGATTCTTTGTTATGGTAAATATCAAAATAACTAATCAATATCCTAGGGTAAAAAGGAAACACCCTAAGACATAATCTATCTTAAAAAGATATGATAAAATGTGGCCTCCAATGTCGATCTCAAAATTGGATTGCTCAAACCGCATCTCATGATAACATTGGGAAATCTTCAGCCTTTCAATCAGTAACACCTTAACACCTGATGGATCACAAGTTCAAGGGTCAACTGTGGCAAAGAACTTGTTCAACCAATTTTCTTCTCAGTCCCCTCACTCAAACTCAACTAGTCCGAAGAGACCTCAAAGATCAATATCTTCTCACACTGACAAATCCACTACCCCTCCTGGAGAGATTTCTTCTACTGCTATGTCCAGCCAACCTAGCACCTCTTTGGAGACTACCCCGACTAACTGCACCACCATCATTTGCCATTAGGCAATAATACCTGATGGATGTGATGAATAATACAAATTTCAAAACAGTACCCAGCAGGAATTTACAATTTAGAATCAGGAAACTATATCAGTAGTTCAACACTTGATAAATAGGTCATCTCAATTAGGTGAACTTAGCCCTTAAAAGGTTAGAAAGCATTTACCCGAAAATCTCAAGAGCAAGAGCCACTTCTTCTTCTTTTGGTACTTCAAGAATCTGATTAGGCAAAAGATTTAACCTGCGGTTAACTTGAATGGATTAGAAAGTTCAAAAACTAAAATAAAATTTGTGAAAAATGGGAAAAGTTTAATTTTTTGAAGGGCGGAAACGTCAATCTTCATTCAAAATCTGGAAACAGTAGAAACTTTCCTAAAAATTTATGTTATAGGATTTATAGCTGAAGTCAGTGAGTCAATGTATATGCTTGGATATGATCATCTTCTTTTGCTTTGATTTGATGAAGAGAGAATTTTTCATCATCTCTGATATTTTTAAAAAATTAGCAGTCATGACTTTCATCTGGAATCTAAGAGCATCAAAAAATAGAAACATGTAATCAATTTTGATGTCAAGTATTCTTTTGTGCTATCTTTTGTCATTTCTCAAATTATATATGATATATCTGATTTATTTCCTTTCCCTAAAACTAGATAACATTGCTTTTATAGTTATATGGACATGAAGAAATATTAAGCACATGTGAAGCTTTAAACAACCCATAAGTTAACAATTGCACATTTTATGTCATGCACACTCTCAACAACATATTGGCTGCATGCATTCCTAGGTAAGTTTTATCAGAGAAAACAGAATATAACTTAACATAAATTAGTAGTTGTGATTCGTCACAAACCATAGATAATCCAATGCCTTCAAGAGCTTCACTACGGAGAAAGACATCAAGAAATGTTAAAGGTTCACCTCCATGTTCCATATCCTGGTATAATACATGCACAAGTGCACAAATCTTCAGCACAAATTAAGAAACATCATCTGAAACATTAAATTAGCCCTCGATTTGTTGAAACTTACTAACAGCAATAAGTACGAGGAGAAAAAAGAAACAAAAAAGGGGGGGAAACACAAGATATAAGCAAAATCCCTGAAATTAGGGATTCCAATTGAGGAATTAAGGATTTTAATCCCTCAATTTAAAATCCAGTTGAAAAAATCATCATGTGAAAATCAAAACAAATCCCAAATCGAGACCCCGAATCCTAAATCGAACCACCCCTATATCAAATTCAAGAAACATATACATAATTCAACATCGCAAGTTCATCATCTCATCCTAGTTAAGTGCTCAAACTGACATTATCAAATCACAAAACAACTAGAGAATCACTAAAGCAAGGTGGAACACGAAAGCGGCATCGGAAGTGGTAACGTCGATGGATTTTAGATGAGTTGATCAATCTGGAATAGCATGAGACACGAAATCAATGATTGTTATTATTTTGCTTCTTCAAAGAACCAATTATACAAAATCAATGATCGTGTTTACTGTTTTTTTTGTTTTAAACATTTTTATTAACGTTACTAGCAAATGGCTTGAAAAGATATTGAAGATTTGAAGGAAACGCAATTCTTGTCCTTCCAAAAGCTTTATGGTGGATCTATGAAATGCAAGGCATTATTTTAAGACATATTATTGAAAGCACCTAGCATTAATGGTTGCAGGTATTGTCATTTATTCTCTTTCTTCTCCAACACAAAGAGGGTACTAATTAATCAGAAAAAAGGTGATGAAAATTTTCATATATAAAAAAAGTATTCTAGAGCACTCGATGAAGCATTTCTTAAACTAAAAAAAACCTCTAAATCACATCTAATAATTATCAAGATTCCCATCGATTCCTTCAAACCGAAATCAAAGTCAACCCTATTAAGCAACTGTACGCACTTGAAAAAGAGGAAAACTTACAAATGTGAAGATTTTCCATCAAAAGTGTGGCCTGGAGAAGAGGAAGGGTGTTTTGTTGGATAGAGGGGACACCCAAATCTTGATCAGACCATCGCCCACATAGATCACCGGTGTCTACCCCAAACTGGCCTTCCTAGTTAGCGAGCATCTCCCTTTGGCGCACATCATCTTTGTCTCATCAACCTCTCTTTTCAATCCGGAACCAAATCTCCATGTCACAAATCCAAAGCAAATTCAAATAGGCATTTAGTCACTCATGTGGCTTAGAATATGTATTCAAAAGCAAAATCAGACAAGCAATGCAAATAATTTTGGCAATTCTCAGTATTGATAATCTAGATCGATATGAAAAAAGCTAAAAAATTACCTAACTCATGATAAGAATCTTGATGAATGAGGTCGAAATCTGATCAGAAAGGTGTTGATTCTGCTGCTAAATCAACACTGCAATGGTGATTTCGAGGCTTTGGTCTGCCATTAGAGGGAAGGATTGAATGAAATAGAGAGAAAGAGATGCGTCATGCCCTAGCCGCCGCCACTGCCTTTGCCTACTCTCCGCCTCTTAACCCTCTCGATCTCCGCAGGATCGCCCAACAATCGACTCCACCACCATAAAAAACGACATCGCTTCGACGCTCGACAAAGAGCAAGATAAGGCGGCGACGATCGACGGTGACGGTGCCTTCATCTGCTCTAGTTGGGCTTCACACGCCCAAGCACTGGATAACACCTGCATCCGCGCTCCATGGCCATCGTTTTTCTTTCATATACACCGGAGCAAGGGGAGAAGTTGTGGTGAAGAGGAAGATTAGCTTTGCTCTTCTTCATGAATTTGGGAGCAGTTGAGTTCTTCGTGAATTTGGGAGGAGTTGAATGGAGAATGTGGGGAGAAAGGCTGAAATTTTTACTTCTAAATTTTGTTAAAAAATGACACATGGCTCATTCTTTTACACAGAGTGTGCTTCTGGATTTATATGTATTAGGGGTGGATAGAGGGCTGGGTTTTTAGGCCTAATTTTGTAGAAAGATCAAAAATGTTTTGGGTTAGATTGTTTGTTTTAAAAGGGAATTGCTTTGGGCCTATTTTTACAAATAAAATCAGTTTTGGGATTTTACAAATAAGGGTCCGATTTAGGGTTTGATAAATAAGGGTGGTTCAGGATAATTTAACTAAGGGCCGGTTTTGATTAAATAAAATGGTTGGATATATTTTTAATAAATATATAAAGGGTATTTAAAATACTGATTTTTTTATTTAAATTTTTTTATATTATAATACTTATTAATAAAAGGTATTATAATGTAAAAAAATTAATTAAAAAATCAATATTTTATATAGTTTTTAGCTCCTTAAACTACGTGCATAAAAGTCAAATGCCTTATATTAAAAATCGGAGGGAGTATTATGACTTTGTAAAAGAAAATGGAGTTTCAAAATGAATTATTAGAATTAAATAGAGAAAGGAATTTGGGTAATATTTTCAAAAGTCGAAAATTGTCTTAATAACTTTAAAGAGGATTTTTGGGAAATATCCTAACCTGGTCGGGTTCATTTTGAAATACTTGTCTTGAGGATGGGAGCTTGGTTTCCAAAAAGGAATTTGACAAACATTTTCAAGGATCGAAATTCCTAACCATTTGACTTGGGTTTTGAAACAGTTTTGAAACTAACTTGGGAATCTGACTTGTTCGATGACTGAGTAGCATGATGTTATGATATGTGTGACTAATAGCAGGATTGTGGTGATTTTTATAAGAGGTTATATGTGCGTACTTATGATGACGATATATTTATATGCTAAGTGTGAATATGGAATGTTAAAAAGAAGGACTTTGTCACCCACCTCATATGTCTTTGGCACCAATTTCCTATCATGGCACTTCTTTGTGCGCTCTTTTTAGATTTTTGCATTCTGATATGCCTTTAGGCGCAACTTCTCCAAGGCTTGCAAATCAATGATCCTCCTTTTCCCGGCTTCGTAGAAATCCATGTTCAGCTCTTTGAGAGCCCACATCGCCTTATGCTCAAGTTCGACGGGCAAATGACATGACTTACCATACACCAAATTGTAAGGAGTTGTGCGAAGTGGTGTCTTATAGGTCGTCGGTAGGCCCAGAGCGCATCATCTAGCTTGGATGACCAATCCTTCCTCGAGCGTGAGACCGTCTTCTCTAGGATGGCTTTGATTTGTCAATATGAGACTTCTACTTGGCCGCTTGATTGGAGGGTGATAGGGTGTTGCCACCCTATGCGTCACCCCATACATGGCTAAAAGTGCTTCAAAGCCCCTCTCAATGAAGTGCGGACCACCATCTGAAATAAAAACTCTAGGAATACCAAAGTGAGGAAAGATGTTAGTTTTCATAAACTTAGAAACAACCTTCGCATCCTTGGTCCTAGTTGCAGCGGCCTCTACCCATTTTGAGACATATTTGTAGCGGCCTGAGGCAGGGAATAGTCCCATAAAATCAATACCCCATACATCAAAGAGCTCTAATTCCAGAATTCTTATGAGCGGTGTCTCATTCCTCCATGTGATATTTCTTGCACGTTGACACTCATTACAAGAGGTTACATAGTTTTGCACATCTTTGAAAAGGTTAGGCCAATAAAAACCACATTGAAGAATTTTCGCCGTGGTCTTGAATCCTTTAGCATGGCTGTAGAGAGAGAATGACAATGGCGAATCATGCTCTCTAGTCTCTACCTCTTCCTCCGGGATGCAACGTCGAAAAATATGGTCTTTTCCCTGCTTGAACAAGTAGGGTTCATCCCAAAATTATTGCTTGATGTCATGCAAGAAATTCTTCTTCGCCTGCGAAATTAAGCCGGTATCTCGCCTCCTATAATGTAGTTAGCAAAATCAGCAAACCAAGGTACCTTCGCCCTTCTTACCGCAAATAATTGATGAATAGGACTAGAGGGAGGAGTAAAGAAGAAGTCCTCACTATAGATTACCTTTTCGTCACCTTTGGAGTCACTAGAAGGTGGTCGATCTCGACATAGAGGAGTCGATTTCGACTGGTGCGCATCGACAGGTTCAGTTGATCCGGGTTGCTCGAGATTGTCACTCAATGTCGACATAGGGTGGTCGATCTTGATATCTGTCACCGTCGACCTGTCATCAAAGTTAGTCGACATCGGGATAAAACTCACCTTAGGGGCAGTCGATATTGAGTGGGTAAGGTCGATCTCGAGTGATGTCTCTACTCATTTTGCTTCTTGCTTCATCAGGTGCTCGTCAGGGCGGGAGTACTCGATTGGCATGTTGATCTTTGACTCGTCTAGAAGCCCTTTGGGTAGCCGTGAGAGGTGATCGGCTACGGAGTTCTCCATTCCTTTCTTATCCTTATGCTCAATGTCGAACTCTTGGAGTAGGAGCACCCATCACATGAGCCTAGGTTTAGCATCCTTTTTCGCCATCAAGTACCTAAGAGCTGCATGGTCAGTATGAACAATTACCTTAGAGCCCACTAGGTATGAGCGGAACTTCTCAAAAGCGAAGACCACTGCCAAGAACTCTTTCTTCGTCGTGGTGTACTTTGTTTGAACGGCATCAAGAGTCTTGCTCGCATAGTAGATGGCATGAAGCTTTTTGTCTCTCCTTTGTCCTAGGACAGCTCCGACGACATAATCGCTTGCATCACAGATGATCTCAAATGGTTGCGACCAATCTGGCGATTGAATGATAGGGGTGGATATAAGAGCTTCCTTCAACCTATTGAAAGCTTCAAGATATTCACTAGAAAGCACAAACTTAACATCCTTCATTAGTAGGTTAGTTGAAGGTTTGGCAATCTTTATAAAATCTTGAATAAACCTCCTATAGAAACCTGTGTGACCAAGGAAGCTTCTTATCTCTGTAATAGATGAAGGTGGTGGCAACTTCTCCATAAGCTCTATCTTTGCTCTGTCCACCTCAATTCCCTTTTTTGAAACCTTGTGGCATAGCACAATCCCTTCTCTTACCATAAGTGGCACTTTTCTTAATTGAGAACCAAAATTTTCTCCTCACATCGCGCAAGTACCCTGCGAAGGTTAGTAAGACAAAGCACATTCGCCAACTAGTGGCATTATTGAGCTTCCTATAATCAAAGCACATTCGCCAACTAGTTGTGATTCACTTTGGCACAAGCTCTCCCTTCTCATTCTCCTCAACGGTCATTCCACCCTTCTTAGGCACCACATGGACTGGGCTCAACCATTCACTGTCGGAGATGGCATAGATGATTTCTGCATCGAGCATGCGCATGATCTCCTTCTTCACCACCTCTCTCATGTTGGGGTTGAGCTTCCGCTGGTGCTCCATAGATGCCTTATGGTAATCCTCTAGGAGGATTATATGCATACATGTAGCGGGTGAAATACCTTTAATGTCCTTAAGAGAGTACCCAATTGTCTTTCTATGAGTGCGAAGCACTTCCTTAAGCTTCTCTACTTCCTATATGGTTAGTGTAGCTTTGATAATCACAGGGAAAGTAGCATTGCAACCCAGGAACTCATTCCTAAACGTGTCGGGTAAAGGCTTCAGCACCGGAGAAGGTCCTTATGGTATTAGGATTGGCTCTACCTCCTCCGTCTTCATGATTTCACCAAGGTAATCCATTTCAATCCTCTTGATTAAAGCTCCCAAATCAGCTACAGACGTTGACATGGACCAAGCATATAGGGATGCCAACGTTGATTGGGATTCTTCGCAGTAACTCTGCAGAAAAGAAGTCGATGTCGAATAGGATAAATCGATATCGACTGAGAGTTCAGCACATACCTCAGCCTTTGAGTTGTCTGACGTTGGGGGGAACTAGTCGATCTCAACTTCTGATGTCGATATGGACTTGTTGATTTCGACCTCTGGTGTCGATATATGGTGATCGATTTCGACCTCTTCTGTCGACTGTGTTGCCTCAAAATCGCCTGAAAAGAAGAACATACTTGTCTTACTGAGTGTGTCGATGTCGACAAGGACTACTCGACATCGAGTGGAGTGGTCGATTTCGACAGGTCCTGGTCAATTTCGAATTCCTCTTCGAACTTCATAGATAGACGTCGCCGAAGATCTCCTCATCACTCGTGCATGTAGCCAGGAACTCCTCAATTTCCTCGTTGGTGAGCTCTTCTGCAGCTATGGCTAAGGCTTCCTCATGAGTTAGGGCCCTTTCTGTCGGTTCTTTATAATCCATGACATTGGTGTGCGCGTAGACCGACTTGATCTCCATTCCGTTGAGCTCATTCATTGTGGGGTTGTAGGAGAACTCTATTACTTCATTCCCTATAGTAAAGGTTATGAGTCCTCGTCGCACATTGATATTGGCATCTGCAGTAGCTAAGAAAGTCATACCAAGGATGATAGGTACAATAGGATCCTTGGGCATATCCAATACAATAAAGTTAGTAGGCACAAAGAACTTACCTACCTTTACCGGAACGTCATCAACTATACCTGGGAGCCTGACAAATGAATTATCAGCCATGTAGAGCTTCATGTCCACGGGTTCATGTGCTTCGATGTTCACCCTTTGCCAAATAAAGAGGGGCATAAGACTTACAACTACTAGAAAAATGCAATTAGACATCTGTTGTGAACCGATGTCTTTCAAAAAAAATTCCGATCTCATTGTGCGTGTAGTAAAAGATCAACTTTTCCACATCGGTTTTAAGCCGATGTCTTTTCTTGGGTAAAACATCTGTTTTATTTTTAATATAGATATAAATCATCCCCTCAAATTTAGTTTTGACATGTTCACTTGTTGTGAAAGCCTTGTAATTTTTCATTTATAAGCTTTTGAAGATGTCCACACCAAGTCTAAATTTTAAATTTACATCACTATTTTTAAAATATTCAATGTATTAAAACAAAATAGACATCTTTTTTATTATATTGATTTTGAGTATATTAATTTCATATATATAATTTGTGATTTTTTATTGTTTTAAAAATAATGTATCGCATGAAATGTGTACTTAACTGATGTATTAATATTATATGGACATTGATAACTCCACTCCCTTGATGAAAATCGGAATAAGTTTCAAAGGCCTTGACAGTTTGTTTGTGTCAAAGGTCTTGAAGCTTTAACAGTATTGATGAAACACAAAACATGTTCTATATGATATTATGTTCGAATATTATTTTATGTTATTATATGCTTCCATTATATTATTATATATACACTAACCTTTCAGGAAGTATTTTCGAATATTATTTCCTTCCTTATGTTGTAAATTGAGAAGATTCAAATCGGAAGATCATGGCCTCCAAAAGTTTCCAAAGATAGAAGATCCAGCTCAAGCCATGATCCTCTCTAGCCGTTGGTGAAGATCCTTAGGCGCTGATTTGTTTCAATAAAAAGAAAAGGAAGAAGAAGACAGCCACACACCTGTTGAACACAAGTTTTCATACACTCAAGCCTTCAAGCGAGATATGTCTTCTTCGTGTGCTCTCTGCTAGTCCTTAAGAGTCTGTAATTTCATTTCAAAGCATTTGAGAGTTACACTGTGAGCTTATAGGATATATTTCGAGAGAGTGTTATACTCAAGAGTTTGTAACTCAGGAAGTAGACACTAGGCGATTGATTCACTAAGTGTAAGAGGATTGTACTAGATAGCATAGAGAGGTGGGGCTCTTCTAGATTGGTCTAGGACTCCAAGGGAACGTGAGTTGACTAGATTGCAATTGTATAGGAGAGAGGCTTCTCGGGGAGCTACTAGGATCCTAAGTCTTGTGAATCAATAAAAGCCGGTTGAATCCTAGGGTTGTGGAAGAACCCTAGGCGGGGACGTAGGCCAAGTTCGTGCCGAACCTCGTAAACAACTCATCGAGTCCTTTACTTATTGCTTTACCTTATTTCCGCACTTGATTCTACTGTTTAACTTTGTGATTCAGGTTTTCAGAGAAAAGACTAAGTCTAATCTCAAAGGTTTTTGCACGAGCTTCAAAAGTCTTGAGAATCTGCGAAAAACCAGCATACTCTATTCAACCCCCCCCCCCCTTCTAGAGTATTTTTATATTACTTTGTTTTACATTATCAAACCTTCAATTGGTATCAGAGCTTTACTCACTGCTTTTGATCTAACAATCTTGTGAGTTTTCGATCATGTCTTGTGAAGCAAGCGTAGGATTTGCATAGGGAAGGTCTACCAGCAGACCACCACTCTTTGTAGGAAACAACTTTGTCCACTGGAGATCATTGATGAAGATGTTCATCATAGACCAAGATCTGGAACTTTGGAACATTATAGAGAATGGGCCAAAGATTCCAGAGAAAGATGGACCAAATGGAACTAAAGTCGCAAAGAAGGAGTCTGAATACATCCAAGCGGATCTTGAACTCGTCTCCAAAAACTACAGGGCTATTAATCTACTTTATTGTGGTCTTAGCACTGATGAGTTTAGCCGTATTTCATCTTGTAGGTCAGCTAAAGAGATTTGGGACAAGCTGGTCGTCACCTATGAGGGAACCAGCCAAGTGAAGGACACCAAGATCAGCATCTTCCTTCGAAAGTTTGAACTTTTCAAGATGAAGCCTGATGAGTCTATCAAGGTCATGTTCACACGATTCACAGAAATCACCAACAACCTTGACTCTCTCGGCAAGAGCTTTACAAACGTGGAGAAAGTAAGGAAGATATTGAGGTGTCTCCCAAAAGAAAAGTGGGGTCCTAAAGTAACAGCTATAGAGGAAGCCCAAGACCTCACTACTCTGCCTCTTGACGACCTGCTTGGGAAACTGATCACGCATGAGATGATCCTTAATGAAGACGATGGAGAACTTCCAGCAAGCACTAAGAATTTGGCGCTCAAATCTAAGAAGGATGACAACAAAGATGAATCTGATTCCGAAGATGAGGATGATGATGAGGATGATCCTTTTTCTCTTATCACAAGAGGCCTTGCTCGAATCCTCAAAATGAAGAAACAATTCAACAAGGATGGATCAGAGTCTTCTAAATTCTGAGGTAAGTCTCAATACAACAAAAATGATAAGAAGACTAAACCGTTGTCTTGTTTTGAATGTGGTGAAACAGATCATCTTGTGAAAGACTGCCCTTAAAAGACGAAGAGCCAGTCCAAGAAGGGTGATAGATGGAAAAAGAAAGCCATGGTGGCAACTTGGAGCGATTCTGACTCCGACTCCGACGATGAGAAGGCCAATGTCTGTCTTATGGCATCAGGAGATGAATCTCACGATGAGAAGCTTGAGGTAACCGTAAGAGAACTTATGGCAAGTCCAAAAGGGGTATTATCAGAATTCCTTTCTAATATGATTGCCAATGAAGAGAAACTTATTGCCCAAACTAAAATTCTTATTAAGAGAACTGTGGACCAGGAAAGAACCATTGAGGATCTGTCTATGAGGGTCAAAAGTCTTGAAGCTTCTTATTCAGGTCTTGACATTAAAGTCAAGACTCTTGACTCAGAGAAATCTGAACTCAAGCAAGATCTCTCGTCCCTGAGAAGTGAACATCATGACTTAGAGAACGAGAAGATCTCCCTGAATAATAAGCTTCAAGACCAACAGACAGCCCTCATAAGTTTTACCAAATCCAAAGGCACTCTTGATAGGATGTTGGGTGAGCAACAAAGTTCTCTAAACAAAAGTGGTATTGGGTATAATCCAAGGTTTTTAAAGAAGCAGCACATTACCACCTTTGTAAAGGCAAAAGGAAGCAGAACATCTCCTATATGTCACCATTGTGCTCGAAAGGGACATGTAAAAGAGACCTGCCCCTATAGAAGAAAGGATCCATATGTCATTCGCAATACATTCCCTGTTCATTTGAGAAAAGAACGGATAACACAAGTTTGGGTCCCAAAAGGCACTATTTTACCAAATATTGTTTATCCCAATAGTGGATCCAAATTTGCTTATTGGTCTAGCCACAAAGGTTGATGTTTGTTTTGCAGGAGATCACCAAGGTGAAGGAGCAAAAATGGATTATTGATAGTGGATGCTCGAGGCATATGAGTGGGAAGAGGTCTCTCTTTCATGATCTTAAGGAGCAATCCACAGGAACAATCACTCTTGGTGACAAAGGAAAGTGTGACATCGTTGGTATTGGTAGCGTTGGGAGTGATTCCAACCATAGTATTAAAAATGTCTATCTTGTGAATGGTTTAAAGTATAATTTGCTTAGTGTTTCTCAGTTATGTGATAGTGGCAATAATGTCAGATTTAACAAGAAAAGATGTCTAGTGTGCAGAGAAGATACAGGTGAAGTTATACTAACTGCATATCGTTACAACAATATATACGCTGTGAATGCTGATCAAGTGGCACAAGGAAGATTAACCTGTCTAAAAGCTTTGACGGACGATCCAAAGCTCTGGCATAGGAGACTCGGTCATGTGAGTCCACATACACTATAGAAGCTTGTGTCCAAAGGGCTTGTAAGAGGACTACCTGAGATGGACTTCAAAGGTATTGATATGTGCAATGCATGCACAGGAGGTAAACAAACTCGTAGCTCCTTCAAACCCAAAAAGGTTGTAAGTTCTTCTAGACCCCTTGAACTCTTACATATGGATTTATGTGGTCCTATGCGAGTCAAATCTCCCAATGGTAAAAAGTACATGCTTGTTGTTGTTGATGATTTTTCTAGATATACTTAGGTTGCATTTTTAAAAGAAAAATCAGAGGCCTTATTTGAGTTTTCAAAACTTTGTAAGGAGTTGCAAACTATAAGAAACGAGCCCATAGTGTCAATTCGAAGTGATCATGGTAGGGAATTTGATCAACTTCAATTTGATTTGTTTTGTGCTAAATATGGCATCTCCCATAATTTTTCTGCTCCTAGGACACCTCAACAAAATGGGGTTGTGGAACGAAAGAACTACACCCTAGAGGATATGGCCAGGACTATGCTTTTAGAAAATGCATTACCTAAAACCTATTGGGCTGAAGCAGTTAACACAGGTAACTATATTTTGAATCGCTGTCTTATCCGTTCCATCTTAAAGAAAACTCCTTATGAACTTTTCAAAGGCCGCAAACCACTTATATCTTATTTCAAACCCTTTGGCTGTACTTGCTTTGTTCATAACAATGGAAAAGATAACCTGGGGAAATTTGATGCGCGTAGTGATGAAGGTATATTTCTTGGCTACTCCACAAGTAGCAAAGCTTATAGAATCTTCAATAAAAGGACCCAGTTAGTTGAAGAAAGTATACATGTTATATTTGATGAATGCAATGACGGTTCTTTGAGTGAAAGTGTTACAGATATAGATCTTAACATCCATGAGGAGAACGAGGAAGGTGATGATGCTGCTACCAAGAACACAGAGAAGAGGAACATGCAGGAACAGATTCTCAACACTGAAGAATTGGTCCAAGGTGTTGAAGATTCGTCCAAAGCCCTTGGTGTCCAATTCAACAGTGTTGAAATGTCAAAAACTGCTGAAACTGAACCTAACAGGACTATGGAGTCAGATGTACCACAAATCAATCCTGCTGGTGTGACAAATCAAGGAGCTGAGACTAGCAAAAGAAAATTCAAATACTCCTCATTACACTCGTTAAAGGATATCATTTCTAACCCTACTTCTAGTGTTCAAACTCGTTCTAAACTTAAAGATCTTTGTGCTTTTCACGCGTTTGTCTCTCTTATAGAACCCAAGAAGGTAGATGAGGCCCTTCAAGAGCCAGATTGGATAATTGCTATGCAAAGTGAGCTTAACGAATTTGAAAGGAACAAAGTCTGGACCTTGAAGCCTAGGCCAAAGCATCAATCTGTCATTGGCACACGATGGGTATTTCGAAACAAGCTAGATGAGAATGGTAAGATCGTGAGGAAAAAGGCAAGGCTTGTTGCTCAAGGCTACAATCAAGAGGAAGGTATTGACTATGAGGAGACCTTTGCTCCCGTAGCCAGGCTTGAAGCCATTCGCATATTATTAGCATTTGCATCTTTTATGGGCATAAAACTATGTCAAATGGATGTCAAGTGTGCTTTTCTCAATGGTTTCTTAGAAGAAGAAGTTTATGTGGCTCAACCCCCAGGCTTTGAAAGTTTGGAATTTCCTAATCACGTTTATAAACTTGATAAAGCGTTTTATGGTTTGAAACAAGCCCCAAGAGCTTGGTATGAGCGCTTGTCAAAATATCTTTTAGAAAATGATTTTAAAAGGGGGTTGATCGACAAGACTCTTTTTATCAAGACCAAAGGAAAGGACATTTTGGTTATTCAAATTTATGTTGATGATATATTATTTGGTGCTACTAACACATCTTTGTGCAAGGAATTTTCTGACAACATGTGCAGCGAATTTGAGATGAGCTTGATGGGTGAACTCAACTTCTTTTTGGGATTACAAGTTCATCAATCCAAGAAAGGGATCTTTGTCAACCAAAGCAAGTACACTAAGGATCTCTTGAAGAAGTTCAAGATGGATCAATCCAAAGCAGCCAAGACTCCCATGAGCTCAACATTATCCCTAGATCAAGACAAGACTGGGAAGAGTGTCAATCAAAAGGAGTATCGGGGAATGATTCGATCTTTACTATATCTTACAGCTAGTAGACCTGACATCATGTTTAGTGTTTGCATGTGTGCTAGGTTTCAAGCTGATCCTAAAGAATCTTACCTCGTGGCTGTGAAGAGGATCTTTCGATATCTCAATGGCACTAAGGAGCTTGGACTATGGTACCCAAAGCAAAAGGATTTCACATTAATCGGGTATTCTGATGCAGATTTTGCAGGCTATAAGGTGGATAGGAAGAGCACATCAGGATGTTGCCAATTCTTAGGAGCATCTTTGATCAGTTGCCATTCTAAGAAACAAAACTCAGTTGCCCTATCCACTGCAGAAGCCGAATACATAGCAGCTGGAGCATGCTGCTCCCAAATCCTTTGGATAGCTCAACAAATGCGAGATCTTGGCATCAACCTAAAAGGCATTCCCATTAAGTGTGACAATACAAGTGCCATCTCCATTACAAAGAATCATGTTCAGCATTCAAGGACCAAACATATTGAAGTAAGGCATCATTTCATTAGAGACCACGTCGAAAAAGGTGATGTGTCCATTTCCTTTATTTCAACTGATTATCAATGGGCTGACATTTTTACTAAGCCTTTGGCAGAGGACAGGTTCACCTTCATTAGACGAGAGATCGGGATGCTTAACAAGGATGCACTTTCGTAGGGGGAGCTTTCCCTTTACGAAAGATAAATTCTGCTCAGTGTCAAGACCCTTGAGTTTTATGTCAAGGTTTGTGAACTGAATGATAGAAAACAGATATCGGATCGTATATATTTGGTTAATATCTTTTTAGATATTTGATCAAGTATTATTTTCATTGGATTTCAAAATAATTTATTTATGTTACATATTTTTTATCCGTTCAGATATTTTTGGAACAAAATATTTTTGGTTATTTCCCTCCTATTCTAAAATGGTTAAGAGAAGATTTGAATTTTGAATTGAAATATTTTTCAAATTGGCAATGTTATCATTACTTACATTGGAACCCTAAACCCCGTCCCATCACTCTAATCTCTCCTATTTAAAACCCAGACCCCTCTCGATTACCCCTAACCTCAGAACCACCCAAAACTCTTCCAGTTCTCCCTCTCCAATCTCTCAAACTATCCGAAACCCTAGCCGAATACCTCCATGGCTCCCAAATCAAAGAAAGCTTCCACACCCAAAAGACTTGGCGCCACCCCCAAGGGACGCCAGGACACTGCTACTTCTCCTACACCTAAACCCACTCCTCAAGCCATCGTCCCTGCTACTGTCCAGAGCACCATCACTGAGAGCACGACTACAGTAACCAAGGGCTCTAAAAAACGCTCTGCTAAGAAGCCTCTCAGTGCGAAGCAGAAAGGGAAAAAGAAGGTCATCGCTGAGGAGGTGGATGAGGAAGAAGAAGAGGAGGATCTTGATGCTATTCTGGAAAAGGATGCAGCCAAGGAAGCCGAAGAAGAAGCTTTGAGGAAGAAAAAGGTCGAGGAGGAGGCCGAGCTTGCAAGGAAGTTGGTCGAGGAGGAAGCTGAGAGAATCCGGAAGGAAGCTGAGGCGGAGGCTCTCAAGGAGGTTCCTTCTGAAGAGGAGCCTGAGGAAGAGGACGAGGGGCAAGACGAATCCGGAGAGGACGAGGAGGATACCGATGGAGACAACGCTGAGGACTCGGGGTCAGAGGAAGAAGAGGAAGAGGAGCCCGAGCATGCTCCCTCTCCTTCTCCTCCTCCTCCTCCCCCGTCTCCAAATAAGCGGAAAGCCTCTACAGCCAAGCCTCCTCCTCCCAAGCGCACCAGGAAGGGCACCCTCAAAAGCCTTGAGGCGCCTGCCAAGAGGTCTGCTCCAACACAGGCTAGAACGAAGAACGCTGATCCTCCCGCTCTCATTCAGGTAAATCAATCCCTCCCCTCTTCATGGTTTGAAAATGCTGAAATGGCTGGTAAGTGGGTAGATGAGTTTCGAACTCGTAGGATCTGCTGTTCTGATTTTTTAGATATTGCGTTCTTTGAAGCTTTGAACTTACCATGCATTGCTATCCTTAAAAAAATCCCCAGCTTGGACCCTTCTCAATCTTGAAATCGTCTATTATCCCCAACTCACCCGCCTGTTCTATATAAATCTCAAAGCCAAACACACTGACGATGGTTGGTTCTTGGAATCTGTCGTCAAGGGAGTTAGAATCTCTTTCAGCTCCTTTGACTTCGCTGATTTCCTTGGCCTTCCTAGCCCTTGTCCACCCTCTCAAGAAAACCCCTCTAAAGAAGACTGCATTACCCTTGCCCGATCCAAATATCTTCTACCCGAGGCATCTACTAACACCTCAAAGCAGCTAACCCACTCATCCCTTACCCTAGAGGCAAAGATCATATTTAACATCATTGTGCGTTTCCTCTTACCCCGTCTAAACTCTGGCTCTCTCCTAACCGACAATGCCATGATCCTACTTTACCGAATCCTCAATGGCCTTGATCTTGATCTGGCCAACACCATTTTAGGATCCATGGCTCACACTAGAAAAGCCAGGAAAGGAACTCCCCTCCCCTTCGCTACCCTTTTGACCCAAATCTTCGAAGCTTCTGGAATCGATTTTAAAAATGAAGAACAGCAGCGTCATATGGGTAAGTTCGACTCCAAGAGCCTTGAAAAGATTGGCATCACTCGGTCCCCCCAAGGGACTTGGAGTCTTGCCTCTCCTTCAAAAGCTCTTCCCACTGCCTCAGCCATTGATGAACGCATGGACAACCTGGAGTTGGGCTTGGAGGAAGTTCACCTGGATATCAAGGAACTGCACAAGGGGTTTATGACGGAGATGAGCGGGGTAACCAAGCTGTTGCAAGGACTGTGGTTGCGGCTTACTGATGATGCTCCGGACGATGAAGCTTAACCCTATCCTACCCTACCCTAACCCCAAATCTGAAACATTGCTGGTTTTTGGAAACTGTTTCAAAACTTTTGGTGACTGTTTTACCTCCTCCCTTTGTTGAAAGACAAAAAGGGGGAGATGATCTGTGGTGGTGTTAGACTTTTTAAAACTGTTGCGATTTAAAGGTCTTGGAAGACCCTGGTTTTATTTTCAGTTGGAGGGTCTTCTTGCTTTAAAATTTTGATCCAACATTTGTCTAACCCATGCAGGTACTTAGTCCGATTTTACTTATATTATATATACTTGACTAAGTTGCAGGGATGCACAGGTTTTGTCTTTCATCAAGGGGAGATTGATAACTCCACTCACTTGATGAAAATCGGAATAAGTTTCAAAGGCCTTGACAGTCTGTTTGTGTCAAAGGTCTTGAAGCTTTAACAGTATTGATGAAACACAAAACCTGTTCTATATGATATTATGTTCGAATATTATTTTATGTTATTATATGCTTCCATTATATTATTATATATACACTAACCTTTCAGGAAGTATTTTCGAATATTATTTCCTTCCTTATGTTGTAAATTGAGAAGATTCAAATCGGAAGATCATGGCCTCCGAAAGTTTCCAAAGATAGAAGATCCATCTCAAGCCATGATCCTCTCTAGCCGTTGGTGAAGATCCTTAGGCGCCGATTTGTTTCAATAAAATGAAAAGGAAGAAGAAGACAGCCACACACTTGTTGAACACAAGTTTTCATACACTCAAGCCTTCAAGCGAGATCTGTCTTCTTCATGTGCTCTCTGCTAGTCCTTAAGAGTCTGTAATTTCATTTCAAAGCATTTGAGAGTTACTCTCGAGTTTGTAACTCAGGAAGTAGACACTAGGCGATTGATTCACTAAGTGTAAGAGGATTGTACTAGATAGCATAGAGAGGTGATGCTCTTCTAGATTGGTCTAGGACTCCAAGGGAACGTGAGTTGACTAGATTGCAATTGTATAGGAGAGAGGCTTCTCGGGGAGCTACTAGGATCCTAAGTCTTGTGAATCAATAAAAGCCGGTTGAATCCTAGGGTTGTGGAAGAACCTAGGCGGGGACGTAGGCCAAGTTCGTGCCGAACCTCGTAAACAACTCATCGAGTCCTTTACTCATTGCTTTACTTTATTTCCGCACTTGGTTCTACTGTTTAACTTTGTGATTCAGGTTTTCAGAGAAAAGACTAAGTCTAATCTCAAAGGTTTTTGCACGAGCTTCAAAAGTCTTGAGAATCTGCGAAAAACCGGCATACTCTATTCAACCCCCCCTTCTAGAGTATTTCTATATTACTTTGTTTTACATTATCGAACCTTCAGACATCATTTTAGATTTATATAAAGATGTTGTTAGCAATATATATCAATTTATATTAACAATGTGATGTAAAAATATATATTATGCATCTATTTAGATTATTTAGACGATGTCTATAATGATAGTAACATCCGTTTTTATGTAGTGGTTCGATTTCATAGCAATTAAGACACATCACTTTTCATTTATAATCCGATATTTTTTTGTTTGATACACAACATTCTTTGCTTGATATAAAATAAGATTTTGCAAATGCTACTTACTTTAATGAACATATACATTAAGATTAATGTGAAATCAACATTTACAAATATTTTACAAATGATACATAGGTACTTGAAAGATACGCTTTTACAAATGATGGGTACCTTTAAATCATAATATATCAAATTAAAAAGGATTTTTAAATCATAATTACAACTTCTTGAATTGAGCCACTAGTGTCCTCCCCTTCTGCAGGGTCTTCAAACTTCTGAGACCTCAGTTCATGAGTTGCTCGGTGGTTTTGCCACAGAATTGGCTAACAAGGCTATGACTTTCATGCTTCTCATCATTCAAGTGTGATTTTTTGTGTTCGAATTTGGTGTCTTGTGGTTGGTTTTTAGACCTGAAAATTAGAGTTCTTAACTAAAACCCCAAATTCAGAAATTAAGTTGTTTATCTATTCAATTTCAGAATGAAAACTAGAATCACGATCTTTGACATTCAACTAATATGAACTCTATGCTAATTAAATATTTCAATAAGGCTGTGGTTTAGAATTGAAAACATTGGCCCTGCTCTCTTCTCTTACCTTTCATTAAATTTCAACATGTGATCAATTTCAAACCACCATTGATATTGTAAGAGGGTCCTTTTCTGTAATTTACCCTATACAAAAGTGCCAAAATCTAAGAAATAGAATGTAGAAGCTTCTATAAAAATGCCAAAATCTAAGCCAGGTTCATGTGCAAGGTTGCTCTTTCCTAGAATATTAACCCCAATATAAAAGAAATATATCTTCAAAATCATGCAATCAATAGGGAATTACCTGATTGGCAAGGTTATAGAAAAGGATAATGTTGCACATCATACAAATACACTTGTAAAATGGACAGAACTTATCATACCTGCAACCAGAACACAAAATAAGAATGTTAGATTTAACCTAACGGAAAATAAAAAGTTCTTACATGCACTGATTCACCAGAACACAAAATAAGAATGTCAGATTCACCAGTTGCAAATGCATAGAGTTAGCCATAATTCCAAATGGCAACGTGCCATACTAGTGCAATTGTGAAAACAAGAGTATCAAAATGGACTATAACATTTTCATGATACACAAACAAAACGAAAGGTTTTATCATAACTTAAACAAGCATAACTAGGAAAAAAACCTACAGATTTATTACCGTAAAAGAAAAGATGCATTAATCATAGAAATAGATAAACCTTTATAAACAACTATAGAAACGAATGACAATTTTCAACTTGCAGAGTGCTAGAAATTTCACTGCATTTGTGAATGCAAACATCATGGATCTTGCAAAAGAAAATAGTACTCATTTCTTGCCTACGACAAGAGATGGAGGGAAGAAGAGGACAAGACTTTATAAGCAATTGTTATAATCAATAGATAGTGATAACATCATGAATCTTGCAAAAGGGCTTGCAAAAGATCCATCCTTGAAAAAAGAACATTTAGCAGGTGAAAGATCCAACTTACCTTGAAAGTTAATGAAATAAGAATTCAGAAGAGATCCATAGATGCAACACATGCAAAAAGAAAAAAATTACATAATGAACACCATTCCAAGCTTAACCCTAAAGGTCCTTGCTATATAGAACCTACATCGTATCACTGATCTCCTCCAAGAGATTCATCAATTTCTTGGCCAATTGTTGGCGACGATAT
The DNA here is from genome assembly GCA_963922045.1 of Persicaria maculosa. Lineage (NCBI taxonomy): Eukaryota > Viridiplantae > Streptophyta > Magnoliopsida > Caryophyllales > Polygonaceae > Persicaria > Persicaria maculosa. The sequence continues at coordinate 18,830,324 of OY998265.1, read as the reverse complement.
TTGGTGCCACAGTCACAGCAGTAACATGGCCAAGAATCGCAGCAAACATCAACAAAATTGCACAATGAGTACGTATGTTCATTCTAATTTCAGAAAAATGTTACAAGAAATGGTCCCATTTTTCAGCAACATTTAAAGAAAGATCAAAGACAAAAGTGAAGCAAATAGCCAACCTTGGGTCAGACAGGTTTAACAAAGGAAGGCCGAACAGGTAGGCCATAAACCTTGATTTGAGAAGGTTACTGTACAGCTCTCATTGCTCTTTTCTGTACTTTATTTGATGAACAATAACAACTTGTTACTAGCTTCTGAAACCTAATAAACAAATAAATGAAAACAAGGGGTTGTTAATACGGCTAGGGAATTGAAAAGTGGGAATTAGAAATCAAGACTTTAAGTTAGCAGAAATGAATACTTTAAAGTGGGGATTGAATAGTGGGAATTAGAAATTAATACCCACTCTTAAATTCATTATAACAAAAATCAAGACTTTGAGTTACAAGTCATATCCCCACTCTTACAAATAGTTGAGGCTCGTAGGAAAGGGTTCGAGGACACCTTCGGTGCTCACAATATAAGGCCCTGGTGAAGGGAAGGGCCCCATAAAATCAATACCCCATACGTCGAAAAGCTCAACCTCTAGGATTCCGGTGAGAGGGTTCTCATGTCTCTAAGTGATGTTCCCCACTCTTTGGCACTCATCACAACCTTCAATGTAAGCATGTACATCCTTGAACAAGGTAGGCCAATAGAAGCCACTTTGAAGAATCTTCGCCGTGGTCTTGAAGCTTTTTGCATGGCCACCCGTCGGAAGGGTGTGGCAATGCTTGATGATGCTCTCAATCTCTTCATCCGGCACACAACGTCTAAAGATGTGGTCACTTCCTTGCTTGAACAAGTAAGGTTCATCCCAATAGTAGTGTTTGACGTCGTGGAGGAACTTCTTCTTGGCTTGTGAGGTCAAATCCTTAGGGATTTCTCCTCCTACAATATAATTAGCAAAATCCGCAAACCAAGGGGTCCTCAACCTTCTAATGGCATAAATATGGTAAGATATAGGAGAAAAAGAAGGGGTATAAAAGGAATCCTCACCGGAACTCACCGAATCGGAGCGAATGAGCTTAAGGAGGCTTTCGTCCGGCCTGGAGTCATTGATTGGCACTTCATTTTCAGACTCCTTCAGGTGGTTTAAGGGCAACCTAGACAGATGGTCATCCACCGAGTTTTCTGCTCCTTTCTTGTCCCTAATCTCACAATCAAATTCCTGCAACAAAAGCATCCACCGAAGGAGCCTAGGCTTGGCCTCCTTCTTAGTCATCAAATACCTTACCGCTGCGTGATCAGTATATACAATGACCTTAGAACCTACTAAATAAGTACGAAACTTTTCAAAGGCAAATACCACGGCGAGGAATTCCTTCTCCGTCGTGGTGTACTTACTTTGTGCTTCATCGAGTGTCTTACTTGCATAGTAAATTGCATGAAGCTTCTTGTCTTTCCTTTGCCCAAGCACGGCACCCACAGCATAATCACTAGCATCACACATGATTTCAAAGTGAAGGTTCCAATCGGGCGATTGCATAATAGGAGCAGAAATAAGGGCTTCTCTTAACTTGTTGAATGCATCAAGACATTCTGCAGAAAACTCAAAGGCTACATCTTTCATAAGCAAATTAGTTAGTGGTTTAGCAATCTTTGAGAAGTCTTGAAAGAATCTCCGATAAAAGCCTACATGTCCTAAAAAGCTCCTAATATCTTTCACATTGGAGGGAGGAGGTAGTTTCTCAATCAATTCAATTTTAGCACGATCTACCTCAATTCCCCTAGAATAATTCCCTCTTGAACCATAAAGTGACATTTTTCCCAATTAAGCACCAAATTAGTTTCTTCACATCTTTTTAGCACCCTACTCAAGTTGGCAAGACATGAATCAAAAGAAGAACCATAAACAGAAAAATCATACATAAACACTTCTACTATATCCTCAATCATCTCAAAAAAAATAGCCATCATACACCTTTGAAAAGTTGCAGGGGCATTACAGAGCCCAATGGCATCCTCCTGTAAGCAAAAGTTCCATATGGACAAGTAAAATTTGTCTTCTCTTGATCATCCGGATGAATGGGAATCTGCCAAAAACCACTATAGCCATCCAAATAGCAAAAATAATCGTGTTGAGCTAGACGCTCAAGAACTTGATCAATAAAAGGAAGAGGAAAATGATCTTTCCTAGTAGCACTATTCAACTTCCTATAATCAATGCACATGCGCCATTTAGTAGTGGTCCTTGTAGGTACTAACTCACCTTTCTCATTCTCAATCACAGTCATTCCCCCTTTCTTAGGGACAACATGAACAGGGCTCACCCATTTACTATCAGAAATAGCATAAACAATTCCAGCATCTAACATTTTCAAAATTTCAGATTTTACTACTTCTTGCATATTTGGGTTAAGCCCACGCTGACGTTCTATGGTTGGCTTATGATCATCCTCCATGAATATTCTATCCATGCACAAAGAAGGTGAAATTCCAATGATATCATCCAAAGAATAACCAATAGCCTTCCTATAGGTTCTAAGCACATGAATTAACTTTTCTACTTCTTCCTCATTCAATTTCGCATTAATGATCACAAGAAAAGTAGAATTGGGACCCAAGAAAGCATACCTCAAACCTTCTGGAAGTGGCTTAAGCTCTGGAGAAGGCTCGATTGGAACAAGTGTGGGCTCTTCTTCCTCCGTCTTTAATATTGCTTCTAGAACCTCTAAAGAATAAACTTCCTCTTGGTCCGCCAGAAGACCTGAGACTGGGCCTGCAGACTCAAGACAATCAAAATAGCTTACCTCTACCATGTCCGTGGTTTCCTTCATCGTTGGATTGAAGCGAAACTCAACGATGTCATCCCCAATCTCAAATGTTAGGAGATAAAAACGAGAAGTCGACGTCGACCTGGGCTGTCAATTTTCACTACAACAGAAAATCTACAGAGATAAAAACGAGAAGTCGATGTCGACTAGGGGAGTCGATATCGATGTTAGCAACAACGTCGACCTGGCTCAGAAAACTGCTAGTTGACACAAGGGACTCGATTTCGAGTGATGTACTCGATATCGATATCAGCAACAGGAGCAAAGGGGAGTCGACACAGCAAATGTCCACCTGGAACAGAGATGTCGATATCGACCTCAGACGTCGATATCTAGTGGTTCCTATAGAAGGGTTACATTTTATCGGCAAAGAAAGGCCGAAGAAAGTAGGATGGCGAAGGAGCAATGAACAACAATTAACAGTGGGTTGTTGGGTTTTTCGATAACTCAACGAACGGTAGGCAATAACGATGTAAACAAATAGAGAAAAGATCTTCCAAAGCCAGGGATTACCACGACGACAACCATGAAAGTAAGGCGGGAAATCAATAAAGGAAATCAATAAAGATGCATGGTTTTATCATAAAGGGGAAGGGTTTCACCTAAACCCGACAAATAGTTAAAGATATCTTGCAATAAATCGACCTAATTTGCGTCTTACCTTTGTCATAATTGAGTTTATAATCTTTCTAATAGAAACCCTAATTACTACCCAAGTTTCACAATCTGAGTTTCTTAAATTTGCATTTAAAGATGAAGCACAAGGTAAAGTGAGATAAAAGATACCTTCTTTAGCGACATACAAACCTTACCACCATGGCTATCATCGGGCTGACCCCGACCCTAGAAGAAAGGCGACTACTCGCTCATGTTGAATGAAGACATACTTGAACTTGAAAGGAAACAACTTTGCATTGAATGGAAAACTTGAATCTTTACAATCCTAACACCAACTATCGTAAGCGCCGAAACCCTAAAGCTCAAAACCTATAACTATTACTTTGAATGCTTAATGATTTATGTCTTGCTTGCTTGAATGAATAAAAACCAGCCTCCTAGGGCTTTATTTATAACCTACTAATCCTCGCTAGCCAAGGAGAGTAGTTCTAATCCTACTAAAACTTCTATCTAAAATTCTATCCCAGCATAGATAAGATGAAACATTATTAAAATAAATATAAAATATTCTAGGGTAAAAAGGCAAATTCCCTAGGACATAATCTACCTAAAAAGAAGATAAAACCGTGTCTAATTGGATAAAACTTCAAATCCGTATCTCGAAAAGCGCATCCAACCCGTACAGCTTCCACTCGATATCGATCAGGTGAGTCGATATTGAGGTCTCTATCCCGGCTCGACAAACTTCACTTCACTCGAGTTCTGGAGTGAAGTCGATCTCGATGCTTCTACTCGATATCGACTAAGTGAGTCCATGTCGAGTGATCTTCAATGGTTCTTTGTAGTCTGTCTCGACGCTTAGGGTCCACGTCGAGTTCTTCAGTCGATATAGACCGGACAGGTAGAGATCGACCTCCTTTCTGCTTCACTTGGCTTCTTCATTTCGACTCTGATTCCGCTCCAATTCCTACATATTTAGACCAAAACTTGTCCAGACTCTATTTCTTACACGTTAGCTCATTCTACACAAATTTGCATTATTTTTAACCTTTACTTTAGGAATCGAATGAAATATGAAGTCAAAAGATGTAAATAAAAAGACACTAAATATGCACATGAGACACATGCGGTAACAACTTTTTTTGGTGATAAATTTATTTTTAGAGTTTTTTTACGGGATTACAGTCACCACTCTTATCGATCAATGGTGACATTGTTGGTGACTCATGTAGTGACAACTTTTCTTTGGGTAACGGTGACATTGTTTTTAGATGTTTTTTTTACAAAAAGATTGTCACCAATAGTGTCACCACCCTTATCAATAGTGACACTTTTGGTGACACCATCATTAAAAGACATGAATAAATCACATGATATGGGAAGCCCAAAGACTCTCGATTGGGTCACTTGTTTTAACAAATGAAAATTTACATAACTTAATTTTACCGTTGGGTTACAACCATCTTACATTTAGAGAATCATGCAAATTCCTCCAAGATTAAAAATAGTGCAGTTCAAAGGCTCTTGCTCAAGCATTTCATTAAACAAATTAGGGCCATGAACACTAGCAATTTACAATCCCTTTCGGATTAAAAAAAACAGTGGCCTCTAAATGCCTAATCGCAGCAAAAATCCATCACACTCGGAATTTTCTCCTCCCAGATCAGTGGTCCAAGGAACTGGTCAAAAAATTCAATGGTCAACAATTCACTCAAAAGACTTGATAAACTTTTTTTTGTGATAACTTCCCATTAAATTGTCACCACATTAAATATCACCGAAAATAGTACCACTGGAAAATTTTAAACATTTACTGGTATTTAAAATGAAAAAAAACATATAATATCAATGAAAAATAGTGTAATCAAACACAATATGACCAAAATAAAAAAGAATATATAATTTTATAAAAAAATATAGTGTAATCAAACACAATATCACCGAAAAATACAGTGTAATCAAATATTTACGGGTACTAAGAATGAATGAAACACCGAATAAAAAACATTCACGAATATATAGAGACATCAAATAACTTTGGTTTGAAATTGTTACTGCCCCTGATTTCAAGCTCGCCTTCAGCAGCTTCATGGCAGCCCACAGAATCAGTACTCGTAGATACACATGAAGAAATCACATCTTTGTAATCTTTGGATGACATTGCAGCCTGCGATTTCTTCAAACTACAGACATATCTAGACTTTGAAGGCCTTCCAGATTTGAAAGTAGTAACACCAGTCCTCTGAATTGGTTGTATGACCAGTCCTCTGAACTGGTATCTGGTCGATATCGACCATATCGACCATCCCGGTCGATATCGACCAGATACCATTCGACATCGACACCCAGCAGGACCCTCCGACCACCATTTTGGCTCCTCCACCAAAGAAGAGGTTGCCCTTCCCATCCAAAGCATTGGAGGACCACACCCAAGGTAAGTTTAGGTGCTTTGTAAAGATTCTTCAAGGTCTTAACGTTACTATCCCTCTTACAGAAGCCCTAAGCGAGATGCCCGCCTATGTTCGATTCCTCAAAGACATCCTTAGCAAGAAGTGGTCCATGGCAGAGATTACAGAGGAGTGCTCAAAGATGGACTTCCCTGAGAAGAGGAGTGATCCAGGAAAGTTCGCAATCACCGTAGGGCTTGGCCAACATCGCTACATGGCCCTATGTGATTTAGGGGCAAGCGTAAGTCTTATGCCTCTTTCTATTTGGCAAAAGGTGAACATCGGATCACTTGAACATGTGGATATGAAGCTCTATATCGCTGACAACTCATTCGTCGGCCCCACAAGTATAGTTGATAACGTTCCGGTAAAGGTAGGTAAGTTCTTTGTGCATATTGATTTCATTGTATTGGAAATGCCTGAAGATCCTATTGTACCTATCATCCTTGGTAGGCCTTTCTTAGTGATGAACGGTTTTTAGTCGCGTTAACCATATCAAAATAAAACTCAAACCTACAAACTACTATAGCAAGTAAGTAAGAGGTCGATCCCACAGAAAATCAAGTATTTCTGAGCAATGTGTGTTTACTAATTAGTAGAAAAGGGAGGGTTTTGGTTGATTGAGATTGAAAAAGAAAACAAAATAAAATAAAACAAATTGAGGCAAAACAATTTAGAGAAGATCGCTCTACCTACAATTTTCCACTTTATTTGGTTGAATTGATATTGTAACTTCCTCTTGTCCTTTTAGTTTTCCTATGAATGCCCTTGTCTCGACCTAATATAGTTACTAGTCCAATCAGTCCTAGAAACCCTTATCAATCAAACAGTCCCTAAAGAAGGATTTAGCCCAATTGATAGCTTTAAGTTCAGAGATTAGCCAAGGTATTTGCAGTCCCTAAAGAGGGATTTAACAACACATCCAACTTCCTACTCATTCAGTTAGTTCAATCAGCCCTAAAGGAACAAGTTTGCTACTTGGGTTAAGGTTCGCAATCAGGAATCTACAAAACCCTAGCAATTGAATTGATTCTACCAAGTTGATCAGGCAAGATAGAATAAAACAATCAAACATTCAAGCACAAAGAAGTCAAAACATTCAATATAGGAAATAAGGAACAAGATTCAGAAACTCACAACTCAATCCAAACAAAGCTTCAAATTGCAAGTAGAACGAAGAGAGTTTAGTCGCCCATGGCGAACATCGCTCTCAATCTCCAACTAAAATCGTCTTGAATCCTAATCTAATGAATGAATACCTAGGGCGAAGCCCTCTCTAATTTCGTGCTCTTTTGTGTCCAAGTCGGCCTCCAAAGACAAAGATAGAATAAATAGGGTTTTGGATAGAAAACACGTCGCTGAACTTTTAAACGCGTCGCTCTGGGCAAATGCGGCGGCCGCTGCATATTGCTGCGCCCGCAGCATATGGCAGCGCCCGCTGCATCAGTCTTTTATGGAAATTTCAGGTCGAATCAGCTCTCGTTGTTAACAGGAAAGTTGTATCTCTCTTAAAGAGCTTTCCAACGCATGGTCATAATAGTCAATCGGACAATCGAGGCCTCCAGAAAGTGCAAAACAAGTTCAGCATGTCTAGCGACAACTTCTGCAAACTTGTTCTTCGTTTAGACTCGCTTCTTCTTCTCATGACCTCTTTAAATCTTCATGTAAGCTTCCTCGATCAACTAGACATCCTCATCTAATGTTTCATCAACCCATGTCTCCTCCTCGGATCCACAGTTACCTGAAACAATCAATAAAAACGTGTAGATTCCGACTCCACCACCATAGAGAGCAAATATGCAAATTATACTTAACCCATGCATGATATGCATCATAACTAAGCTAAATGCAACCTATTATGACCATCTAAATGCGTTCTATCAAACTCCCCCACACTTAAGCTTTTGCTTGTCCTCAAGCAATGAAAAACAAATGTAGAATTAATCCTCTCACAAATAAGATCTTCATGCTATAGTTTTAGAAAAGCGACATCAAGCAATAGGAGCCATGAATAAGAGAACAAATATCCTAGCAAATATATGAGCGATCCAATAGTAAAGAGAAATTTAATCCAACCTCATCGGGATAATGTGTTTCACTCAAGCTCTCATATGTTTAGGTTTTAAAGTCCAACTCTCAACTCATTCCAAAATACTCTATACACCGTGAAAGTCATCACTTGCAAACAACATGATGAGGACTTTTACAGGGTTGTAATGGGGCTTTGGTAGGAACATAAGGCATGGGAAATATTTAGGCTTGTGGTGCTCAAAATCCGGGAAAAAGGTACAATAACCAACTAGAACAACACCAAAACTTCCATACTTCGCAAACCATTCCAATAACATAAACTCCAAAACACATCAATAAGCACTCTTCGATTTCAATAACCATACAACTCATGCAATTTTTCCATTTGGATGATGACTTCTTTTCTTTTCTTTTATGCTTACTTTTGCCCCTAGGTGAATTTTATCCTCCCTAAGTCCAAGCTTACTAGAATTTTACTCCTAAGTGGATTTTATCCTCGTTAGGCCCCTAGTAATAAGTCATCTCTATTATGCAAGAAGGGTTACCTTATTTCGGTTATGCCTCTCGCAATGCACAACCATACATACATCATCTCCACTCAAAGCAACTCCAACATAAAGATTTTTCACCAATTCTCTTCCTAATTCCCGGATAGGGTCAGGCTAATCATTGGATAAGATATATTTTTGTGGAGCTATTAAAAAGAATAGGCTTTAAGGCTCAGCTGGGCTTCAAGAAAAGGATAATGCAAAGGGTAGATAAGGTATAATACGGCTAAAGAAAACATGCCTCAATCATTTGAAATTCACAAGCAACAAACATGTGCAATACGGTATTGAAATAAGAAGCATATGGAGAGTATAATCACACAATAAAAGCAAAATGGAATAATATGTAAAGTCCCTATAAGGCCAAAACAAACTCACAAGGGTTATATTTTTGCTAGATTTCAACTAAACCTCAACTATGAACCATACTTGCTCAATCATATTCTCAAATCATGCTCCAAAAATCATTTTCAAGCAATTCAATCAAATCATGGGATTTATGCAATAAGATCATAAAAATAAATTAGAGGACAAACTAAACCAAGATGGGTATCTTTAATAACACCTAAATGCAATGCATGATATTTTTGTGATTTTTTTTCAATGTGATATATGAGTAAAAATAAATATGAAAACATAAATAAAAATGATATGCAAACTCTATCTATATGCAATGCAATGCCTCCCACACACTTAAACTTTTCATTGTCCTCAATGAAACATAAAAGACAACAAAAAAATAAAAACATAGAGGGAGAGATGAGTGAAATACTCACAATGTGGTAGAAGAGTAGACCCATGAACAAATAGCAGGCAGATAAGTCAAATCTGAGCATTGCGGTGACCGCTACCTGTTTCGTGCGACCTTTCCTGAAAACTTTGTCTATCCAAAACTAAAAGAAACTATCTAATGCCTAATGAAAAACCCAATTTATTGAAAAGAAAACTAGCTAACTAGGAATTGAAATAACTAAATTAGAAAACATACCTCGGGTTGCCTCCGGAGAAGCGCCTTTCTTTAATGTCATTGGCTTGACTTATTCTCAATCTCAAGATCTTATCTATCAAACATTGTCAAGGCCCTCAGTAGCCTATCATGTTCTTGTGCACACATCTTACAAAGAACATCATAGCACAATAGATTGAAAGCATAAAATATGAAATTCAAAAACACTTTCAATCTATCAAAGAGTCTAGCATGACTCTTTGCTGAAGGAATATGATACCACCAACACAGTTCCGCTGGTGGCTTCTCAAAATAGCAATAAAAAGTGTCAAAATAATCACCATTACCTTCCAAATTGCAAAAGTTTACCTTTATTACCTCTTGAGCCTCAGCTGATGGCTCTAGACTTGGTTCATCAATGGGCAAGCTCAGAATGGATGTTGCAGATGGAGTAGGAGACACATCACGTGTAACCTCATGCGTCGACTCATGAGATTCCAAGCCAGGAAGCACTAGACCCTCTCCTCCATCGTCGAAGACACTATCGTTGTCTGCAGCCAATTCCTCCTCTTCTTCTTCGAAGCTCCTTTCTTTCTCACCTTTTGCACTTAGAAGTTGAATGAGTTGGCTCATCTGATTCTCCAATTATCCGATTCGGCTCACTTTTACTTCCTCCAACTGCTGCACCACTTGTGTGAGAGTGTGGAATGGATCCTCCAGGTGTGTGACAAAGTCCTCCATTGGCAGAGAAAACGAGGCAAGCAGTTCTTCCTATGCAACATGGTAATCCATGTAACAGAAAAAATCCCACAACCCCGACAATCCTCCTAACCGCTTCAGGCCTCCGTTACTCAGGTGCTCAACAAGTGCTCGCATCTCAACAGTCATCCCATCCATTATGCACACTAGTGAAGTATTGGTGAAAGTTCTCACCTTCAAACTACGCTAACCTCAACATCTTGAAAAAGTTAGTAGCAAAGGCGTCGTGAACCGTAAGATAGGATCACAACGGGTTAGATATATGAACAAAAATCAATAAATACAAAAAAAAAAGAAATAAACTTGATTCCCCGACAACGGCGCCAATTTGATGAACGGTTTTTAGTCGCGTTAACCGTATCAAAATAAAACTCAAACCTACAAACTACTATAACAAGTAAGTAAGAGGTCGATACCACAGAGAATCAAGTATTTCAGAGCAATGTGTGTTTACCAATTAGTAGAAAAGGGAGGGTTTTGGTTGATTGAGATTGAAAAAGAAAACAAAATAAAATAAAACAAATTGATGCAAAACAATTTAGAGAAGATCGCTCTACCTACAATTTTCCACTTTATTTGGTTGAATTGATATTGTAACTTCCTCTTGTCCTTTTAGTTTTCCTATGAATGCCCTTGTCTCGACCTAATATAGTTACTAGTCCAATCAGTCCTAGAAACCCTTATCAATTGAACAGTCCCTAAAGAAGGATTTAACCCAATTGATAGCTTTAAGTTCAGAGATTAGCCAAGGTATTTGCAGTCCCTAAAGAGGGATTTAACAACACATCCAACTTCCTACTCATTTAGTTAGTTCAATCAGCCCTAAAGGAACAAGTTTGCTACTTGGGTTAAGGTTCGCAATCAGGAATCTACAAAACCCTAGCAATTGAATTGATTCTACCAAGTTGATCAGGCAAGATAGAATAAAACAATCAAACATTCAAGCACAAAGAAGTCAAAACATTCAATATAGGAAATAAGGAACAAGATTCAGAAACTCACAACTCAATCCAAACAAAGCTTCAAATTGCAAGTAGAACGAAGAGAGTTTAGTCGCCCATGGCGAACATTGCTCTCAATCTCCAACTAAAATCGTCTTGAATCATAATCTAATGAATGAATACCTAGGGCGAAGCCCTCTCTAATTTCGTGCTCTTTTGTGTCCAAGTCAGCCTCCAAAGACAAAGATAGAATAAATAGGGTTTTGGATAGAAAACACGTCGCTGAACTTTTAAACGTGTCGCTCTGGGCAAATGCGGCGGCCGCTGCATATTGCGGCGCCCGCAGCATATGGCAGCGCCCGCTGCATCAGTCTTTTACGGAAAATTCAGGTCGAATCAGCTCTCGACGTTAACAGGAAAGTTGTAGCTCTCTGAAAGAGCTTTCCAACGCTTGCCATAATAGTCAATCGGACAACCGAGGCCTCCAGAAAGTGCAAAACAAGTTCAGCATGTCTAGCGACAACTTCTACAGACTTGTTCTTCGTTTAAACTCGCTTCTTCTTCTTAGGACCTCTTTAGATCTTCATGTAACCTTCCTCGATCAACTAGACATCCTCATCTAATGCTTCATCAACCCATGTCTCCTCCTCGGATCCACATTTACCTGAAATAATCAATAAAAACGTGTAGATTCCGACTCCACCACCATAGAGAGCAAATATGCAAATTATACTTAACCCATGCATGATATGCATCATAACCAAGCTAAATGCAACCTATTATGACCATCTAAATGCGTTCTATCACTTAGCTACTGTTGATGCCAATATCAATGTACGTCGATGATTACTAACTTTTACTATAGGAAACGAAGTGATAGAGTTCTCCTTCAACCCTACCATGAGCGAAATGAGGCAGCTGGAGCAAGTTGTCCTCTCACCAGCTAAGGAGAAACTTAGAAAATTTTGTTGGCGAGAACGGAAACAGCAAGAAAAGTCGACATCGACTGGAAAAAGTCGACTTTGACTGCATACCTCGATATCTACCATACCACATCGATATCGAGTGAGCCAGGTGATTGCCAGGAGCTTAAGTATGGGGTCCCTGACGTCAACATCAACCCCCACAGGTCGACATCGATTACAGAACTCGAAATCAACCCCCCTTGATCGAAATCGACCTCCCCTTGGCACGAAGATTTCTGTTTCGGGCTCGAACAGGTAAGCCCAGGTATAATTCCTACCCCTCCTCTGTCCATTATTGATAATTCAACTAATGGGAGGGTCAAAGCTCCATGGTTCGCCTATATTGCAAAAGTTAGGTCAAGAAAGAGAAGGAAAGTGCCCAATAAATAAGAGACTAACGAGGAAGAAGCCTTGGTTGCCGAACTTAGCTATTATCACAAGGACCTAGATGATCCAAGAGAAGACTCATGCTCGAAGGGTCCCTACCTTAAAGGCTCATGAAGAATTGACGGAGAAGTCGGCCTAGCGACTCTAAAATCTAGAGCTTGTACCTACAACTTTAATTTTCTTTCATAGATGGTTTTTAGACTTTGAATGTTGGATTTTTAAACTTTTGAAACTGTGATAATCCGTGGTTTTATCTATAATTCTAACAAAGGTTTCAGGTTACCAAGCAAAAGGAACAACGAAGAAGAAAGAAGCTTCTGCAGAGGCAGTCGAAATCGACCCCCCAGGGTCAAGCCACCTCCTGGAGTCGACATCAAGGACTCAGGAGCAAAAAGTAGAGGTCGATATCGACCATAATCATCGATATCGACCCCAATCTGGCACCCTCGACTTCACTTTCTTCCTCGACTTCGACAGATGCAGTCGACATCGACCTATGACCTAGATATCGACTTCTGGCATCGACCTAACCTGAAAATCGACATGAATCCGCGGGTTGCGCTGTGAGTTTCTCTCGACCCTTGTTTTTCTTTTAATATAGTGAGGACACTATATATTTTAAGTATGGGGTGGGGGAAAATCATGTCTTATGGTCACAACTTGGTTTTCTTCTTCGCATTTCATTCATATTTAAATTTTTGTTCTTAGTTTTTAATTTCATAAAAATACAAAAATTCCAAACAAATGAAAAAAATGTCAAAACGCCAAAAAAATTATGTTTACTTTTTAAGTTTATTTTTAAACCCTACTTAGATGTCCTATGATGAAAACTCAATAGCTGACTTGATCATGTAAATCCTATGGCATATTTGGATGGTTTAGCCTAAGTCCTTAAAATTTTTATGTACATTGTGAACTTGTGATCGATGAAATTGAGCACATATGATCCTAGGCTGAAAAGCAAATCAAACAAAAATTGTCCTAGTGAGAATTTTGGCCTATAGGGAGAACATCAAAAATCTCTCTGCTTTCGTGAGTGAATTTACTCTTCCTATACATCTCTAAATGTTGTGATAGTTATTCAAAGCCAATGCATATATATGTTTATGTTTACAAGAATTAAATGATGGAGGCATCTTTTAAGCCATTTTTATCTTCTCTTTACCTACCCTCCATTATCTCTGCTTGAAGCCAAAATATTAGCCTGAGCCTTATATTGCAAACTCCACAAAATTATCCCTAGCCAAATTGAGCATGACCCCCATTTGGGAATTGAGACTTAAATTGGTTGGAATAATGCATTGTGGAAAGAAAAGTGCATATATTTAGTTTTGAGCAAAGAGAATTATGGGATGGTATATATTTGCATCTTGTCATATTTTGTAAAAGGATTTTTGGCTCATCATATAAATGCACATATTATTTAGTATTTATTTGTTATTTTCGTTCAAAAAAATCCGAAAAAAAAAAGAAAAAAAAGATGTATATACATAGTCAATGAGCCAAATTCCTTAGTTCTTTATTTATTTTCATACAAGGTCTATATTTTTGAGAGCATATTAAAGTTTGAAAGAAGGGTTGATATTATGGTTGATATCTTTATATCATATTAGAGCATGTTATGGAAAGAGTATTATGGAAGATTGAGCTTGGAAAGTGCAACATTGAAGAGTTATGGTTTGGATATTGTAAGTGTTAAGGTTTAGGAGTCTTGATTCCCGAATTTTATAAGCACCACATATCCAAATAATTCCATACCCTTTATTCATACCAAGCCCCATTACAACCCCGCCGAATGGAGTCTTCTTTGAAGTCTTCCATTGAGCGAAAGTTCTCCTGATGGTTCTTATTGCATTTTCGTAATTAGTTGCGAAGTGGATTATTATAAATTGCAATGTTTATGAGATTGTATATGGAATTGAGTTGAGAGTTGATCTTCATAGCCTAAACACATGACAGTTGAGTGCAAACACATTATCCCTGTGAGGTTGGATCAAAATTGCATATGCCTATGGATCACTCAAATATGTGTTATGACGTTAAATTCACTTGCTTTGCTTTGCTACCGCTTATGATGTTGCTTTTGACAAGGGTGAAGACTTGAAGGGTGTGTTGTAGGTATTGGTTATTGCTTGGTTATTGCTTGAGGACAAGCAAGTCTAAGTATGGGGTGTTTTGATGTAAATATTTGTACCTCTTTTTATTGCATCTTTTGACTTCATATTTCATTCGATTTCCAAAGAAAAGGTTCAAAACAATATAAACTTGTGTAAGAATGAGCTAACGTGCAAGAAATAGAGTCTGCATAAGTTTTGATCTAATTATGTAGGAATTCGAGTGAAATCGGAGTCAAAACGGAGAAGCCAAGGAAAGCTGAATAGAGGTTGAAATCGACCCACATGGTCGACATCGACTACAGAACATCGACACAGAACTGAGTGTCGAGACAGACAACAACACCAGCAGATGAAAAGCACTCGATATCTACCACAATCTAGGAATCGAGTGAAGCTGAGCTCATTGAGCAGAAACAGAGACGTCGAAATCGACCTTCCTGGTCGATATCGACCATACTACGATGCGGGTTAGACACGCTTTTCGAGATGCAGATTGGCCATTCTATCTTCGAAAGGCACGAAATATCTTGTAACTTTAGATAGATTGCAACTGAGGTTATTTACCTTTTTTACCTTAGAGATTTATCAAGTTGTTTAGAGTTTTATCAAAATAAAAGATCTATCCTACTTGTTTGAATAGAGTTTATAGTTTAGATAGAAGATACTATCCTTGGATAGCAAGGATTAGTAGCCTATAAATAAAGCCCTAAGGGGCTGGCATTCATCCATCCAGAGACACACATCCAATTAAATACAATAGAGTTAGAGTTAGGAAGAAGCTTTAGGGTTTGGCGTTTGCGAGAGCCGACGTTGAGTTGTAAAGTTTCGAAAGTTTTAATGCAAGTTTCTTTTATATCAATGATGATTCCTGCGATGAAGTGCGAGTAGTCTCCCAAAGCTTCTAAGGTCGGGGTGAGCCCGACGTTAACCATGCGTGCCTGAGGTAAGTGTTAGATGTTGATATCGTTGTGTCGATATCATCTCCTACGATTCTATGTTTAGTCCTAATCGAAATAAAAGGGATTCATGCTAACAACTTGAGTTATAAACATAAAATTGGTAGAGACAATTAGGTTTATTTGCAAGAGTAATCCTAAGAGTTAGTGTTTAGAAAAAGCTTGTCCCTCGGGTGAAATAGCGCAATTGTCCGTCTTATTTACCTTATCGTATGCATTGGTTAACGTTGTGGTAAACCCTAATCCTAGAAGTTGCTTTTTATATAGTTTATTCATCAAAACCACTATCTTTATTCTTTTCATCACTCTTTATTCACCCTTAAGTCTTCGGCCTTTCTTTGCCGACAAAAAGCTAACAACTTTGCAGGAACAGACATCGATATCGACCTCTAGACGTCGATATCGACCACTTGCTTCGTCGACAGTTTTCTGAGTCGACAACGATTATCCTACACGAGTTACTGTGATCGATATCGACCCCAACCTCGATATCGACCACCCTTGTGTCGACTGGCAGTCTTCTGAGCCAGTCGATTTCTGCACTAACATCGATATCGACCTACCCTAGTCGATATCGACTGCTTGTTTTTGTCTCTGCAGGTCTGCTGTTGAAGAAAGGATCGACAGCCAAGGTTGACATCGAGAACCAATGTCGAGATCGAGGCTTTTAATCGACCAAAGACGTGAGCTTTCCAACGCTACTAGGATCCCGCTGACCTGTTTCCTCGTGGATCGATCCTGACTGCCCTTCCACTACAATGGGAGGAAATCTTGTAATTATTTGCATAGGCTAGGAGTCGATTTTCATTTATATTTCATATATTTGTATTTAAGAACTCGACATTCCTCCTGCTTAACAACTACATGGTGAGCTAATGTAGCAGCCAAATAGGGACGGAATTAATTCTTCACAAAATGCCCAGGGCAACCAGGACAAGTGAAATGATGAGAGAGAAAAAAGAAATGAAAATACAATAAAATCTATCTATTAGAAATGAAAACCAGCTCATTGACAACCAGGACAATGGTTAAACTAATCACTTCTCTATCATCAAGGCTATATATCAGACAACTTAAAAAATCAAATCTTAAATCAATAACCAATAGCAATAAAACAAGGAAAGCTGGATGAATCCATAATTCAATTCGTGTAAGGATCTATGATGAAGAGGGAGTCAAATGAGGTCAAAAATAGCAGAGGTCGGGATGAAAAAGAGGAGAAATGGGTTTCGAAGAGAGGATCTAAAAGCTATAGAAGCAGAAACAAAAATCAATTGAACAAAAAATCATTAGTCCCTACCAGATCTGATCAATTACCAATACAATTGAGGAACCCAAATACATACAATTCAATACACAGATGAATCGAATCATTTAAATCAAATGATGAACAAGGAAGAAGAACTCATCATACCAAGCATTTGAAGCCATTTCTGTGATCGATATTCACACTCCTCTGCTGAATTGAAGAATATATGTGTTGTGTGTTATACAGAGTGTCTCCATTTTGTAATTTTGTTAATTGCCCACATTTTACAAATTCAGTTTTCCCGATTCTTGATTGTTACAGAAGTTAGTTAGGGAGCTGACCCACCTTCAGTTTATGAATAAATAAAGGTGTGGTGATGTACTATAAATGTGTATTATTTGATTATCTTTAATCAATCATATTCAGTACTCAATTTTCTCTCATTCTGTTTTCTTAAGATCAAGAAGCTCATCTTCGATCCTTGGGATCTTTATGGTATCAGAGCAGGGGGGAAACACATTGAGAGAGAGGGAGGAGGAGCTTCTGATTCATGTCGCAAAGAGACAAGATAGAAAGAACAACGCAAGGAGTAGCATAACAGATCGCACAGATCGACGGTGCTTCACAAGGAGATCCTCTTGCCTTGGCGAACTCGGATTCACCTGGACTCGCACTTACAAGTGTTCAATTTGATGGAAGCAACTTCATCGCTTGGAGCAAGCAGATCCGGATGGCTTTGGGTGTGAAAATGAAGCTTGGATTCGCAAATGGGATAATTCCAAGGCCGGGAGAAGATTATGCAGACTTGCAGAGGTGGATTAGGTGTGATCGAATGGTCGCTTGCTGGATTCTTAACTCAATGGTGCCGGATCTTTCAAGTTCGTTCCTTTATGCGAATTCTGCAAAAGATTTATGGTCAGAAATTTGTGAAAGATACAACCAGAGCAATGCTCCAGTGATCTTTCATTTGAAGCAGGAAATTACGCGCCTTACACAGGTGGGTTGACAGTGATAGCTTACTGCACCAAGCTCGAGAAATGTTGGGATGAACTGCAGAGTTTGAATGGAATTCCTCAGTGCACTTGCGGAATTCTTGAGGGATGCAATTGCAAGATCATGGCAAGGTTCCTAGAATTGGAGAGTCAAGACAGATTGATGCAGTTCTTAATAAACTTGAATGGGGAATTTGAGTCCATTCGGAGCCAGATCTTGTCCATGAAGTCTATGCCTCCGGTGAATAAGGCGTTTTACCTTGTTGCTCAGGTAGAAGCCCAGAAACAGATCACAACAAAGACGATGGAGTCATCAGGTTTCTTTGGCCGATCAATTACTGAGAAAGGACGTCCATCCAACAAAAAGGAATTCAAAGATTCCAAGAAATCGAAGAATGGGGATAAGAAGAAATGCATTCACTGCGATATGGAGGGACATTCTTCATATCAGTGTTTTGAGGTGATTGGGTACCCCGATTGGTATAAGGGCAAGAGGAACAAGTGAGGAATGAAGATTGCTGCTAACGTGGTGAATGACGACGAGGATCAGTTGTCACCTCTGGATTATGATGACAACACCAACAAGATGAGCAACATTGATCCTCAGTTTATGCAGGATGTGTGCCAGGAAATGATGAAGGCTTTCAAAGGGAAGGGTGTGATGACATCTGCCAATTTCGCTGCTAATTTTGCAGGTAATTCGCAATCATCATTGAATTATCTTGAATTAAGTAGAGATGAATGGATATTAGATATGGGGGCCACTGACCACATGACTCCACATATAGAATTGTTGGTGAATGTCAGGATTCTA
Organism: Persicaria maculosa; assembly: GCA_963922045.1. NCBI lineage: Eukaryota > Viridiplantae > Streptophyta > Magnoliopsida > Caryophyllales > Polygonaceae > Persicaria > Persicaria maculosa. The sequence goes on along the minus strand of OY998265.1, from coordinate 18,811,684 downwards.
AGTGTTCCTATTCGAGTCAAATTGTCTGATGGGTCTGTACAGAAGGATGAGAAAATAGGATCTATTCATTTGGGGTCAGATTTTGTGATAAAGGATGTGCTATTGTTGCCATACTTTCAGTTCAACCTCCTATCTGTTAGACGTGTGATAGTTCAGAAGCATTTGGTTGTAGTTTTTGATAAAGATGTTTGTGAATTTCAGGACCAAGTGAGTAAAGAAGTGGTTGCTGTTGGAAGAGAGATTGGAGAGCTATACATAATCAATTCAAGCTCTGTTCAAGATGCCAAGACAAGCTTGAATAATTGTGTTTTTTCTGTTAGTTCAAATAAAGTGTTGTTAAACAATAGGCTTGGCCATATTTCTTTCCACAGATTAGTTCATGTGCCGGGATGCAGTGGTTTAGATGTTGACTCTGAGTTCATGTTTGTGATGGTTGTTCTTTGGCAAAGTTTCACAGATTGCCTTTTGAGAAAAGTAATAGCAAAAGTACTTGTTTTTTTTACTTGCTTCATGTCGATCTTTGGGGTCCTTATGGAGTACCCAATGTGAATGGAGAGCATTATTTTTTCACTATTATAGATGACATGAGCAGGGCCACATCTTCCTTCTTGCTTCATGATAAATCTCAGGTGTTGAGTGTGTTACAAGATTTTTTTTCTATGGTAAAAAACCACTTTGGTGTAACTCCTAAGCAGCTACAATCTGATAATGGGACTGAGATATGCAATGAAGAATGTAGAAAGTTTCTCAGGAATATGGGAATCAAACATCAGAAATCCATGCCTTATTGTCCACAACAGAATGGTGTGGTGGAAAGAAAGCATAGGCATCTCCTAGAAACAACTCGTGCCATCAGATTTCATGCTGGTTTACCAAATTCCCCACTATCAAGACAGATTGATGCAGTTCTTGGAATCTTTGAATTACTTTCTGTTGGATGGACCACTTTTCTCAGTAATTGATCGGCCAAAGAAACCTAATGACTCCATCATCTTCGTTGTGATCTGTTTCTAGGCTTCTACCTGAGCAACAAGGTAAAACACCTTATTCACCGGAGGTAGAGACTCCATGGACAAGATCTGGCTCCGAATGGACTCAAATTCCCCATTCAAGTTTATCAAGAACTGCATCAATCTGTCTTGATTCTCCATTTTCAGGAACCTTGCCATGATCTTGCAATTGCATCTCTCAAGAATTTCGCAAGTGCACCGCGGAATTCCATTCAAATTCTGCAGTTCATCCCAACATTTCTTGAGCTTGGTGTAGTAAGTTGTCGCTGTCAACCCTCCTGTGTAAGGCGCGTAATTTCCTGCTTCAAATGAAAGATCACTGGAGCATTGCTCTGGTTGTATCTTTCACAAGTTTCTGACCATAAATCTTTTTGCAGAATTCGCAAAAACAAACGAACTTGAAAGATCTGGCACCATTGATTTAAGAATCCAGCAAGCAACCATTCGATCACACCTGATCCACCTCTGCAAGTCTGCAGAATCTTCTCCCGGCCTTGGAATCGTCCCATCTGCGAATCCAAGCTTCATTTTCACACGCAAAGCCATCCGGATCTGCTTGCTCTAAGCGATGAAGTTGCTTCCATCAAATTGAACACTTGTAAGCGCGAGTCCCGTCGAATCCGAGTTTGCCAAGGCTAGAGGATCACCTTGTGAAGCGTCGTTGATCTGTTCGATCTGTTGTGCTACTGCTTGCGCTGTTGTTTCCCTCTTGTCTCTCTGCGACATCAATCAGAAGCTCCTCCTCCCTCTCTCTCAATGTGTTTTCCACTATCAAGAACTGCATCAAGAAAGATTGATGCAATTCTTGATAAACTTGAATCGGGAATTTGAGTCCATTCGGAGCCAGATCTTGTCCATGGACTCTCTACCTTCGGTGAATAAGGCGTTTTACCCTGTTTCTCAGGTAGAAGCCTAGAAATAGATCAAAACAAAGACAATGGAGTCATCAGGTTTCTTTGGCCGATCAATTACTAGGAAAGGTGGTCCATCCAACATAAAGGAATTCAAAGATTCTAAGAAATCGAGGAATGGGTATAAGAAGAAATGCATTCACTGCGATATGGAGGGACATTCTTCATATCAGTGTTTTGAGGTAATTGGGTACCCCGATTGGTACAAGGGCAAGAGGAACAAGCGAGGAAGGAAGGTTACTGCTAACGTGGTGAATGACGACGAGGATCAAATGTTACCTCTGGATTATGATGACAACACCACCAAGATGAGCAACATTGGTCCTGAGTTTGTGCAAGCTGTGTGCAAGGAAATGATGAAGGCTTTCAAAGGGAAGGGTGTGATGACATCTGCCAATTTCGCAGCTAATTTTGCAGGTAATTCACAATCATCATTGAATTCTCTTGAATTAAGTAGAGATGAAAGGATATTAGATATGGGGGCCACTGACCTCATGACTCTACATATAAAATTGTTGGTGAATTTGAGGATTCTAAGTGTTCCTATTCGAGTCAAATTGCCTGATGGGCCTGTACAAAAGGTTGAGAAAATAGGATCTGTTCATTTGGGGTCAGATTTTGTGATAAAGGATGTTCTATTGTTGCCACAGTTTCAGGTCAACCTCCTATCTCTTAGACGTGTGATAGTTTAGAAGCGTTTGGTTGCAGTTTTTATATAAAGATGCTTGTGAATTTCAGGACCAAGTGAGTAAACAAGTGGTTGTTGTTGGAAGAGAGATTGGAGGGCTATACACAATCAATTCGATCAAGCTTTGTTCAAGATGCCAAGACAAGCTTGAATAATTGTGTTTTTTCTATAAAGTGTTGTTACACAATAGGCTGGGCCATATTTCTTTCCACAGATTAGTTCATGTGCCAAGATGCAGTGGTTTAGATGTTGACTCTGAGTTTCATGTTTGTGATGCTTGTTCTTTGCCAAAGTTTCATAGATTGCATTTTCATAAAAGTAATAGCAAAAGTACTTGTTTGTTTGACTTGCTTCATGTTAATCTTTGGGGCCCTTATGGAGTACCAAATGTGAATGGAGAGCATTATTTTTTCACTATTGTAGATGACATGAGCAGGGCCACATGGACCTTCTTGCTTCATGATAAATCTCAGGTGTTGAGTGTGTTGCAAGAGTTTTTTTCTATGGTGAAGATCCACTTTGGTGTAACTCCTAAGCAGCTACAATTTGATAATGGGACTGAGATATGCAATGAAGAATGTAGAAAGTTTCTCAGGAATTTGGGAATCAAACATTAGAAATCCATGCCTTATTGTCCACAACAGAATGGTATGGTTGAAAGAAAGCATAGGCATCTCCTAGAAATGGCTCATGCCATCAGATTTCATGCTGGTTTACCAAAGGAATTCTGGGGTGAGTGTTTGTTAGCAACAACATATCTCATTAACAAGATGCCACTGGTGAGTATTGGATGGAAAACACCTTATGAGAAGGTGTATGGGAAGGTTCCCTCTTATGACAACTTGAGAATCATAGGATGCTTGGGTTATGCATACACCATTCAGAGAGGAAGGGATAAGTTTGATGCAAGGGGTAGAAGATGTATCCTTATTGGGTATCCCTCTCACCAGAAAGGATACAAGTTGTTTGATCAACACACTAAAGACATTTTCCTTAGCAGGGATGTCAAATTTTATGAAAATGTTTTCCCTTTTAGGGATCAGAAAATATCCATTGACACTCCTCAGAGGGTGAGTGATGTTGTGGATCAGCAAGGGATCTCTGGTGACAATGGGTTGCACAATGCCTCTGAGGTTCCTGATATTAGTCAGTCAGAAGGTACAGATTATGTGCAGGGACAAATGTCTAGAGCTACAGGGACTAGACTCTCTACTAGAACTAGGAAACTGCCTAGTTGGACATCTGATTATGCCTTATCAGTGTGCAGCACTACTTTAGAGAAGGAATACACATCTTTCATGTCTAAAGTACTGATGATCCATGAGCCTGCTACTTACAAAGAGGCCAGTGGCAATCCTAATTGGGAGGAGGCTATGACAAAAGAGTTGGAGGCTCTAGAAAGGAATGACACATGGGTGTTAACTTCATTGCCTCATGGTCACAAGGCTATTGGATCTAAGTGGGTATTCAAAGTCAAGTACCATGCAGATGGATCAGTAGATCGTTATAAAGCAAGGTTAGTGGTGAAGGGTTTCAATCAGAAGATTGGAAAGGATTATAAACACACATTCATTCCATTTGCTAAGCTTCCAACTGTGAGAGTGGTGATTGCTCTTGCAACTGCTAAGGATTGGCCATTGTTCCAACTAGACGTCAATAATGTATTCTTACATGGATACTTGGAAGAGGAGATTTATATGAAGCCACCTGAAGGTTATGGCGAAGCTGAGAGTGGGCAGGTTTGTTATCTCAAACGTTCCCTTTATGGTTTAAAACAAGCTGCTCGATAATGGAATCAAGAGCTCATAGGTTTTCTAGTGAGCTTGGGTTATACACAGTCCACAAATGATTACTCATTGTTTGTCATATGCTTCAATGAATCTATTACGACTGTCCTTGTATATGTTGATGACATGGTGTTGACTGGGAACAATGTGAGTGAACTTGACAGAGTAAAACATGCTCTTGATTCTCAGTTCACAATCAAGGATTTAGGTGTTGCCAAATATTTTCTAGGCATGGAAATTCAGAGATCAGAAAAAGGTGCCTACTTAACTCATACCAAATATATAAATGATCTTCTCACAAGCACTGGGATGAGTGAGTGCAAGGAGGCTGCATATCCCATGGCAACTATAACAAAGCTTAGTGCAGAAATGGGTGAGGTTCTGCAAGATCCTGAGCAATATAGATGTCTTGTGGGCAAGTTGCTTTATTTAGCCCTCACACGACCAGACATCTCATATGTGGTCCAACATCTATCACAGTTTGTCTCATGCCCTCGTCTCCCTCATCAACAGGCAGCACATCATGTCCTCAGGTATCTAAAAGGGACAACTCACAAAGGAATTTTCTACCCTGCACAGTCTGATTTGAAGATCACAGAGTTCTCTGACACAGATTGCGGTGCTTATTTGACAACAAGAAGATCTCTGTCAAGGTATTGTATTTTTCTTGGTCATGCTTTAGTTCCATGGAAAACCAAGAAGCAGGTAACGGTGTCTAGATCTTCAACCGAGGCAGAATACAGGAGCATGGCGTATGCTACAGCAGAACTACTATGGTTGAGTTATTTGTGCAAAGACCTTCACATACCAGTTTCTCTCCCTGTTACTCTGTTTTGTGACAACAAAACAGCACAACAGATTGCGGCTAATCCATGCTTTCATGAGAGGACCAAGCACATGGATATTGACTATCACTTTGCTAGAGAAAAAGTCCAATGTTGTTTTTTGCAGACGGCTTATGTCAATACTAAGTTGCAGCTAGCAGATTTGATAACAAAGCCGCTCAATCATACTCATCACAATACTCTGAGTGTCAAGTTGGGAGTTGTGGATGTTCCAACTTGAGGGGAGGGTGAAGAATATATGTGTTGTGTGTTGTATAGAGTGTCTCCATTTTGTAATTCTGTTAATTGCCCACATTTTACAAATTCAGTTTTCCCGATTGTTGGTTGTTACAAAAGTTAGTTAGGGAGCTGACCCACCTTCAGTTTGTGTATACATAAAGGTGTGGTGATGTACTTTAAATGTGTATTCTTTGATCATATTCAATCAATCAGATTCAGTACTCAATTTTCTCTCATTCTATTTTCTTAAGAGCAAGAAGCTCATCTTTGATCCTTGGGATCTTTATGAATCAACTTGATGATGCCATGCCAGTATAGAAACTTGGATTGATCCTGTCGCGAAAGGAAAATGAAAATGGTTCCATTAACACGGTTGATCATAATAAGAAACTACAATCAAAATTTTAAGATGAATCACAATAGAATCCGAAAAATTTTAGCCAGCAATGTACCGTACAGTTTAGTGTTAAATATTAAGAGTTCAGCTTGCAATGTATCTTTCATTAATGTTTGAGTTCAATTTTTGCAGATTCAGGACAACAAGGCAAAGTTTCAAAATTTTGGGGAATTAAGTATGAATAGCTGCCACCACAATTATCACTTGCAAACTTGCAGTTTAATTTCATTCAAATACATAAGAAACCAATCACAACAGGCAACATGAGATCAATTCCTGATTCCAAAAAAAATCAAAACACGAGGACGAGGCCACTTACAACGAAGAGCAAAACTGGATGCGATGGCGGCAAAATAGGAATCGGTGCACGATGAAATGAAACTGGCGATGTCACCGAAGAAAAAGGAGACGACGAAGATGGGGAGCGGAGAGCAAGTGACTTTGAAGAAAGAAGACAATAAGAGACCTTGAAGAAATGATCGTTTTGCCTCTCATGACGTTGCCGTCGGAATTGAATCTCGGAGCTTTGCCCGGCTCTTCTCAGATCTGTGAAGTTCGGCGCTGCCTCTCTTTGCCCGGCTCTTCTCAGTCCGGGCTCGGAGGTGCGCCGATAGTATGCTCGAGTACGCTCCTCCCGGAGGGCAATCCCTTGGGCCTGACAGGGTCGTCAGTGCTTTAAGTGGAGGAGATTTTAACACCCCCGTCCCACATCGGATATCATAAGGATGTTGGGAATGATTCAATAGTGATTCAAGCCCTACTCATGTCATAAAAGCTCTTTCTTTTCAGGCTCCAAGTGAGGACAACGGACCTAAGGGCTAGGTGGCATGGGCTGGCACCTCTTAAGACCCCGGGTCTTACAGCAGCCACCATGGAAGGCGCACCTCGAGCTTCGCCTCCCTCCCTTAGATCTGTGGAGTCATCGAAGAACCTTCACCGACAAAGGGTAAACTTTGTCGAAGGACCTTCGCCACCATGGAAGGTGAAGCGCTCGAGGTTTCAACTGCTTGAAAAGAGGAAAAGGGATAGTTTAATTAGTACAAGGGTAAACTTGGTATTATAAAAAAATGGACATTTAGCAAAAAGGGAGATTAAGGTGGACATTTAGAAAAAGAGGGATATGAAAATGGACATTTCACCAAATTATTTCACAATATGGAAAAGGGAAACTAGGCTCTTGGCCAGAGCCGGTTCTCTTCTTTCTTTGGGCTTTGACTCGAGTTTGGTTTAAACCCGGTTTGGGTTATTTTATATATGTGATTTAAACTCTTATGTGATGTTGTGTAATTTGATAAAAAAAAAAGAGTTAAAAACGATTATGATTCCATGATTTATACGGATTTGGACTTAGATTAATTATGATGATAGGTATATATGATGTTCTGGGATTTTGTTGAACTTGAGTAGTCAACCATACATGTAATACCCCTTATATTACTATTTTGTATCTGGCTTGTACCACACAGATCTATTGTTGAATTCATGCATACGTGATTTTTAATATGTCGGACTTGTCTATTACTTGAGGGGTGTTAGGTGGCTAGATTGTCTCATATGTATGTTCGTGTAGAACTCGATAATGTCCCTTGCAATCAATGTTTGTTGTTGTTATTCATCGAGATAGGTACATGTTAGTGTATATTGATGTGACTAGTATGCTTCATGATTGATATGTGTTTTACTTGCCGCAATTATAACCTCATAGATTTCCATAAGGGCATCATTATCATTCTCGGGTTGGGACATTATCTTTAGTCTCGTTGGTCTTGGTTCGTGTCTGACTCAGTAGGAAATCCGGGTTGTCCGCCTTATCTCTCCCCTATCTCCGTTAACTTAGAGTCCTTGTGTTACCCTTGTCCAATTACTGATTCCTTCAGTGATAGTTAAGAATGATGTTGTGTGATAGGTCTAGAATTGATATGATAATGAGATATTGATGTTCTGAATGCTGATCTGGTAGTGAATATTGCTCGGTTGACTTTTATCCATGATGATGAATTTCGGCGTATTGATATTTCGATACCATTGGCACTTTGATATGATTGGTATTGTTTGGTTACTCTTGACCATGAAATATAAATTTTAAATGTTGGATACTTGACCTAGTGATATATATATATATATATGATATGCTATTATGATGCTGGAAAGATACTTCCCTTGTTGGAGTTGTTAGCATGATGATATTAGCTAGTTTGGCCTAATTATGATAATATAAATGATATTTTGAGATTTTGTTAAGCATGATAGAATTTTGAGATTTATGACATGAAACTTGTTTTGAAATGATTGATGATGTGCTAATAATGATATACTCGCAAGTTATGACTTAATATGCATGTTTGCTGACTGTCTTTACCTGATATTTTTATCTAACATATGCAAATTGAAGGTTTCTTGTAGAATGTCCTGGGGAGTGTTAGGAGGATTAGATGTCTTAGGTTGTTTCTGTTATGGTAGGTGACAGAGTCGTAGGAAGGATGTCTTGGCTTAGACGGGATCGAGTGAGCCTTCTAGGTAGACCATAGGTGAGGCATAGGATGAGAGCGGCAAGATTGTGGAATTGAGGTTGTAGTATACGTGAATATTTTGAGGTAAAAGATAGGGTAGATCCGTTTAAGTATTCTTTTAGGGAGGATGTGATGATAGGTAGATTGTGATCCTAAGAATGGTAGCGTGTTGAGGATTATAGTCTAAAATGAATGAAGAGTGTACAGTAATAAGGGACTAGGATAAGACGACTTATGAGATTATGATTGTTTGGGAAAATAGTGGAACTTTGAAAGGCGAATCAGTGATTGAGAGTAGGAAAAGATGTATGACCTTGGGAAATGAAGAGATGTGATTCGATTTAGGGATACTATGATGAGTTTGTTGGGGTGACACTTGTGCATTTGCCCACTTAAGGAAAGGTACAGATGAGGAGAAACTAGAGGATTTATGCTTGAAGTTTATCATTAGTTGGCTCTTTGGCTTAGAATCTGATGAGTGCAGACGGATGAGTATTGCTAGGACTTTTCAATGTAGCTGAATGAGATGCTCGTGTTGATTGGGATGTGTGAATAGCTTAAGAGATGAACCTTTATCTGAATATTGAGGATATAAAACGTAAGAATACTCTGGTGTGAGGATTGTCGATAGAAATTTGTTCTTTAGAGGTGGATTAGCAGTGAATGTGCTTATTTGCTTGGGAAGTGGAATAGAGATAATGAAGTAATTCAGGGGTTTTCTCTTGGAAATAATGATCGGATGGATCCTAAGGACATAGGAGGAATGAATACGATTGTTAAGGGACACCTAGATTGTCCTTGTTAGAGGTTTTGATGAGAATTGGAAAAATTGGGTGAATTCTGAGTTTGAGATGTTAGACTTAGTCTGTGACTTTGGGAGGATAATGGATTGAGATATGTGATGCTTAATTGGTTAGTCAGAAAGGTTTGGGATTGTGAGCTTGAGATCTTGAGTAAATCGATACTTAGAGGACTCGTTGACTTGTGCATTGAGGTAAATAGTGGATGGATTTGGACTGGGCTCTGACTTATAAACTTTTATAGAAGAATTGAAGAGGACATCTATGGGTTTTGGTTTTGAGAAGAGCGAGATGCGGTAGTATTTGAAGATTTTAACATGAATTGAGTTTTGTAGACCTAGCTTAGACTTGATCTTGACTTGTGTGAGTGGTGGTTGTGTTTTGTTACGATTAGTGACTATATGCATATCTTCTTGATTGGTGTGACCTATTGTATGTGATACTTCGAACTTGAATGACAAGAAATCTGCGGACTAACCTAGGAAAATTGACCTGGATTTTCAAAACTCCTTTGGTTTTGAAAAATGATTTTAGTCTCGAGGACGAGACTTGTTTTTAGAGGTGGATGATGTAAAGACTGGAAATATTTAAATAGTATTTTAATAGGATGATGATTTAAAATAAATAAATTTTGGAATTTTGGAAAATTTGAGAATTCTTGTCTCGAGCTTTCGAATTTTTTTTAAAACTTTCTAAAATGAGTTTTGGCATTGTTTTGAACGAAATTTTCCGACGGATTTGATTTCCGCTTTCATGACTCGAGATTTTGAAGTATGGTTGAGAGTGTATCGTATTATTTTATTTTGGTTTTGAATGTTCGATTGAAGTTTAGTCGGGATGGGATCGAGAGAGCGGATTTCGGGGTTTAATTTCGGGTATTCAAATTGTACTTTTGGGACCACTTGCTTTTGTCCCCTCCTTCTTTTGTCTTCTTCCTCACCTTCACACTATCGATTTGTGACCAGCAAGAGCAATTTTCTTTGCCCCCATTTTAGGCTCAACCACACCCCCCCCCTCCCATCTACCTTCCTCACTCACATGTTCCCTCCTAATTGGCTAAGTGCCAAGACATGCCCTCCTGCCCTTGTCGCTTGCAGAGACCTCCTTTTCCTTGTGTTGAGCCGCAGCCTCATACCCTCCCTTTTTCTTTGAACCCAAACCCTCTTACAACTCCCCAAAATTTTAGAAACCCATCCCGCCTCAATCCTTCTCTTAATTTGAAATACAAACAACACATCCTCCTCATTTTCTTATCTTCAAATTCCACCCCCATCCTTTTCTTTGATTCTCAAACAATAAAGCAACCACCAGCAAATCCTCCTCCTCTCCTTATTTCAGTCGACAACAGCAGCTCACCACAGGCACCATCGAGCCCCGACGCCACCCACAAGCCCCACAACCGAGCACCTCCAGCAGCCTCCCTCCACCTTACCTCTGAGCCCAGCAGCTCCGACAGCTCCCTCCGGCCTCTGAGGTACACCCGAACAGCCCAGGAACAACACCGGAGCAAAGCCGAGCCACCGGCGCCGCTATCTCCTCTTCCTCCTCTGTTTTCGGGTTCGAGCTGGGTACAGATTTGCTTTCACCTTCTTTTGTTCTTAAATTGCATAAAGGAAAAACTTTAACCCCATCCTGCTCTTCCTAGGCTCCCTCTTTCAAGCTCCTGCTCCGACGCAGCCCAATCAACTCCGATGAACCTCCGACGAGCCCTCGCACTAGGATCCACTCGGTGAGCACCGTTATCCTCCCCTCAACTCCCTCCTTTTGATTTGTGCACTCTCTTGCCCCTTTTGTGATCTAAAATGACCGGAGAGCGAGCGAGTGAGAGAGAGAGAGAGAGAGAGAGAGAGTCGAGAGCGAGAGTCGGGGACGGCTGGCGAGCGAGAGAGCGAGATCGGGCTGTGAGAGAGAGAGTGAAGTAGTGAGCAAGAGGGAGAGCTTGCCAGAAGAGGGAGGAGGAGTCGAGGTCGAGCAAGGGTAGGCGTTCGGGTCAAGCAAGGAGAAGTCGAAGGAGAGGAGGGCGCCCAGAGGTTGAAGATAGAGTTGGCAGGGTGTGGGGCCCGTGGGTGTGGTTTTTTAGGGCAATTGGGTTTGGTTAGCAGGGGTTTGGTTTAGTAATAGGTTGGGCAGGGACCTTGGGTCGGGCTTGTCTTAGGATTTGGGCCGGTTTTGTTTCCATCTTATGGTTATATAATATCTTGGTTACATTAATCTAATTTAATTGTTATACTAATCTATTTTATTTAATCTACTATGATAGTATATTAACTTATTAGTTTAATTGTCATGACTAATTTATTTTAATAAATTGATTGGTTACTTGGTAATATTAAAATGGCTAGAGAAATTAGAATATAATTGGAAATCTTTATCAAAATGTCAGAATTTGTTAAAACTTTAGAATAACAATTTTGAGATAAAATAAATTATGTCGGGATTGCTTTAAGAATATAGTTTGAGAATTTGATTTAATGGGTGAGGTTTTATAAATGAAATTTACTGAGTATAATTTGAAAGAATTATTTAACTATTACATTGACTTTATGGGAATTTAAGGGCTTTCGAGAAATGTTGAATTGTTTTACTTAAGTTGACTTGATAAAATGATTAATGAAATTACTTAAGACCCAGTGTGAAGTTAAGGTCTGTAACCTATGAAGTATGTGAATAAGATATGGATATATGTGAATTGAAGCATGATTTGACCTGTTAGAATCTTGAATTGAATTATGAAGCATGATGAGAAGTTATATGCTATATTATGTGATGATATGTGTTGAGATGATATAGAAGATATTATATGATGATATATAAGATGAGACATGATGAAATATAACAGTTGAGATAAAATGAAAGGATTAAGATGATATGAGAATGAGACGATATGTGACGATATGAGCTGATTGATGGAAATGAATAAGGAAGATGATGAGAGGAGTTGAGATGATAATAATGAATTAATGTTAAGATGCGATATTCTATGATTTCGTGAACTTATGGGTGATAGTTAGGGGCGCCTTTTGTGGTTTAGACATAGACTTATGCATATTTTACTTACTTCCTTCTAGATGAATCTCTGACTTGCCTGGATTTGCTTGATGTTGGTGTTTATTGCTTGGATTCTGCACTCCTCTAGGTAAGTTCCTTTATGGGCTTACTCAGATTCGAAAGAGAAAATCTCATGCTCGTGATCATATGACATATTAGGTGTTCCATAAGCATTAAAGCATGTCATATAGTATCATGCTTGGGTTGCATCTTTGAATGAGCATTTCGTTACTCTATGTGTTTGATAAACAGAGCGGTCGTTATCTGTGAGTCATAGAGTCGTTGCTAGGGTCATTGGAGGCTCTCGTATTTCATATCGTTTCGGTCCCCAATCGAGTCAATGAGCATGATCTATATATATACATGTATGGTTCGGTATAGACCGAGCGCCCTACCTCGGAGTGGGTATGTAAAGCCCGGAAAAATTTTAAATTATTATTTTATTTAAATATTTATTTATGTCGGATTTGATCCTTAAATTCGGAAAATTTTAAAAATTTCCGTCTACGACCCAACGACTGGTTTAAATTCTTTCAAACAATTCTGGCATAAACTTGTTACTCAATTTGGGAACGAAATAATTCCGCTTTATTTTTCCAAGGCTTAAAAATAATTTCGGGTTTCGTTATTTAATTCGGATTCGATTGATTATTTCAAATTGTGTCGGGTTAAGGTCGGAAAGCGGGTTTCGGGATTTATTTCCGGGTATTATAGTTGGCTTTCACCCTTAGCCACCCTAAGACCCCTACCCACTAGCTAGCTAGGTCCCCCCTCTTTACCCCAAACCATCAGCTACAAGCCTACAACCCTCACCTCACCCGACAGCTTCCCTCCCTCTCTCTTTCAAATCCAACAACCCTCACCTCCATCCCTCACTTTCATTTTTTTTTACTTACACCAGTACACCCCTTCTCCTCCTTCATCTCCCTCAGCCCGTTCAAACATCCGGCACCACCACCATTTCTCAGTTTCACCTTCACCACCACCACCTCTTGTTTTCGCCAGCCTCACCAGCTCCCACCTCCACCTCCTCTATCGGCAACCACAACACCATCCAAGCCCCCTGTTTTTGACAGCAAGCAACGACTCCCGAGCCCACCCCGACTTCACCTCCTAGTCTTCCTCCGATGAATCTGACGCCGCCAAGACCAAGCCCATAGTCGCCATCAAAGCTCGAGAAGCCTCGAGGTTCCAAGCCCTGTTCCGACAAGCCCGAAGACTCTCGGTGAGCATTCTACAACCTCCTCCCTTTCGATTTGGTCGTTCCTGCGCTTAGGTACCTTGTGTCTCCATCACCTTGACTCCGGTGAGCCGAAGGGTGAGCGAGAGCGGCGATGTCAAGTGCGGCGAGGACGAGAGAGCGGGTGAGCAGAGCGCGAGAGCGGGGGCGAGTGAGGGAGGTGCGTAAGAGCAGCTAGCGGAGAGCGAGATAGGGCTGAGAGAGAGAGAGGAGGAGCCGAGGTCGGGCAGGGTTGGATGAGCAACGGTATGAACAGGGGAGGGCAAAGGCAGGAGGAAGAAGATGGGTTCGGTTGGGTTTTATTTTTTTTACCGATTCAGGGGTCCAGTTGACCTTTTTATTATTTTTTTTCCTCTTTTGGTTTGGTTCAGGGGTTAAAAGGGTATGGATTGGATCCGAAAATGGGGCTGGGTATTGGGCCGGGTATGGATCCGGGTTTTGGGCTAGAAATTTGGGCCTTTTCTTTTGATTTGGAAAATTTGTTTTGTTATTTTATTATACATTATGATATATATAGCTAGTATATAAATTGTGATTTGATTATTATTATTATTATTATTATTATTATTATTATTATTATTATTATTATTATTATTATTATTATTCTAAGTTTTGATATAATTAATGGTTTCTACAAATAATTTATATATTATAAGTTGTTTGCGAAGTAGGATTATTCGGGATATAGTAAAAGTGAAATATTATGAGTATTTAAATTATTATTGTAAGCTTTTAAGAATCTGATTTTTAAGTTTCATTTAGTTATTTGATTAATTATATTATTTCAATGTGTAAAGTTTCTTTAAATACTTCACGGATCGTGATTCTTTCTATTGTTAAGTTATTTAATTATCTTTTCTCTGTTTTATTTACTTAGTAATTTAAACTGATTTCTTGAGAATGATTCGTGTGAATAATCTAATTGCTAAGTTTTGATCTTTAAAATGGGTGATTTGAGTAGTTGGGTTGTTTATGAAGATTTCTAAATGTCGGAATCGTGTTAATAACCTGACTTGTTGAAATTGATTTAAAAGGAGGTTTGAATATTTAATATCGAAATTGGCTAAGTATTGATTTAGAATAAATTGTTTAACTATTGAATTGACTTCCTTGAGATTTAATGACTTGAGAAACTTTGGAACCAATTTACTTGAGTTGACTTGATGAATTGATTAATGAACCTTACTGGTAAATTATATGAGTTACGACATGAATATGAATATATGTGAATTGAATTATGGAAATTGATGAGATGGAATATGATGATATAAGATGATTGAGATAAGTGGAAGTGGTGATGGTGATGATAATGAGAATGAGATAATATTTGAAGGAATATGTGATGAGGCGAGACTATGCGAAGATATGGCTTGATGATGATAAATGAGTTTCTTTTAGCTTTACTTAGTTCTATGTAACGGTAAATGGGTCCTTTTGTGCTTAGACTTATAACTGTTGCTTATTAAATTGTTAGGTGATCCATGACGTGATTAGCTTACTCTTGCTGCTTTACTTTGCTGTTCGGCGCCTCCAGGTAAGTCCTACGGGGCTTACTCAAGTTAGAACCTCATGCCTGATGTGTCATATAGTATGTAGGCATTATAATATCATGTCATGTAGTAGCATGCCTAGGTTCTGCATTAACATATGAGCATACATATTCTAAATGCGATTGGTAGAAACGGCCGTAAGTTGTGAGTCTAGAGTCGTTGCTAGGGTCATAGGACAACCCAGCTCCATCGGGTTTGTCCTGATAGAGTCATATAAGAGCACGATTTACTGAGTTATATATATATATATATATGACTGCGGCGGTGACCGAGTGTCCCACCCCGGCTGAGGTGTGGACTGAGGCATGAGATATACTGCGGCACCGACCGAGTCGTCTGGCCCCGACTGAGGCAGACATCCGACCCCGGCTGAGGTACGGATATGAGAGAGATACCCGCCCTGATCGAGGCATGGGTTTGAGAGATTGGGACATGACACTTGGCATTCTGTGTGGGCCCATTTACTGCATTTCTATCATTATATATGAATTGTCAACATGCTTGCGTGTTTAATATTTCAGTAATGCATTAGATCATTTTCATCTAGGCTTAGAGCGTATTATATATCCTCAGCGAGGTCTTCAGGGCCCGCATGAGTGGCTCGACCTTGACTTCATGGTTAGTTTCAGGTACCCGTACCCTTGCTTGATCATGTGCTGTTGTGGCGGGGGATATCTTATAGCGCAGTGAGAAGGAGAGTAATACCGACTTCAACTCCACACTTTTGCTACTTATTTCCTCGTATTTGGTTTTGACCCGGCCATGCCGTGACAAGTTGTATTATGATATTTCCTTCTTTATGCTTTCGAACTTAAAACGTTTTGAGCAACTTAGGCAAGTAGGATAGGTTCAGGGTACCCAGCAGCCCTATCGCGAATTTAGGGTGCGAAATCCCTTCTTTGAGCATTAAAAACTTTGTTTTAAAAATCAACCCATACTCGAATTACAAGATCCGAACGAAGGTATCAAAGTCTTCAAAACGTAACCCGAATACTTATATTTGGGCCGTTACAAAGGTGGTATCAGAGCTTGGGTTGCGCGATTCGAGTACAAACGGGTTGAAGTATGATTTTGAAAATCGCCCAATGTTTTTAAAGGATTTTGAAGAGTTTTAAAGGGCAAAATGAATTTAATATGGCTAAATTAATGAACAAAGATTAATAAACTTGACTTAAAATAAGGAAAATAGGAAAAAGGGAAATCGAGTGGGTAGAAAGGAGATAGACCATCCCTATTGGATGTAGACTTGGGAAAGGGTAGGCAAAACTTAGCTTTGTACTTTACAGAGGGCCTGGAAGACTCCAAGGAGTTTGCATCGTGGTGGTTGGAGTAGCGGGGTGAGAATATAGAGGCCGAGAGGATGGATGCCCCTCCGGTCAGTTGCCCCTCGAAGGGCAGTTTCTAGATAGATTTTGTGATTTTATATAAATTGGGCCTGAGGGAGACCCCCCTCGAAGGGGATCTGAATATACACGGTTGAGTGCTTATGTGCTAGATGCCTCATTTTGACGTTCCTCTTCATGTGTTCTTTCCCTCGGTCTAGGATTTTATTTGATATATTCTTGGGAGTGTGCTGAAATTCTGCAGCTAGGGTGGCGAGACGTCCTTTCTTATCGTTTGGTTGGGAAATGTCAATCATATGGGTGATCTTTCCACATCCTTCATTCATTGGTGTCTTGATCCTTCCATTTTGCATTTTACCTTTTCCTACCTTCCATCCATATTGTCAAATGATATTTTATTGGCCTTCTTTTCCTCATATTAGCTAAATCTTTCATGGGAAATCGGGTTGGTAATCTCACTACATTCATGGTTCCTGTTCAAGTGCGTTGATTCCTTGAGTGCATGATATGAGAGTAGGAATGTGTGAGACTTGAGGATATTTTCTAGAGCAAGGATGGGATAGTATTGAAAGGTGCAGAATTTGTATCGAAGTCTAAGGTACTAGGTAGGAAAAGCTTAGAGGTCAACTTAGTCAATTAGAGGCGCTACTAAACCTTGCTTGGGGATATGTGTAGGGATTAGGAATCTAAATTTTTGTGATTGAGGATACAGAACGAGAGGATGACTCTTATAAGGTTTGTAGTGGAAGATGATTCTTTAGAGGTAGATTAGCGATGGGAATGTCTACGGATTTGGGAAGTAGAATAAGGGTATTGAAACAATTTGGAAAATTCCTCTTAAAGGTAATAAGGGAATGAGCTGATAAGGACATAGGTAAGAGGGATGACCTCGGTAAGAAGGCCTAATTTGTTCATGTGAGGGATAGAGGTGATTTAGGGGCCACTTCAATCGTAAGCGTGATTGATGGGTTTAGGAGGTTGGAAAATTTCGTGCGAAATATCGAGAACTATCTGAGTGATAAGGTGCTAATAGTTATAGGCAATGGAAATCTGTGCTTGTGACATCTTCAGAGAATTGAGTAAATAAGGCTTGGAAATTTTGGAAAATTTAGAATAGGATGGTATGTAAGGATTGTAATCGTTTGAGATCGTAGCAGAGTTTTGAGCGATAGTTGGCGTTTCGAGTAAATATGTATGAAATTTGGGAAGTAAGGGAGATACATACGATTTGGTTCATGAGTGCTCGTGTGACTTGCTTAGGCAAACCTCATGTATGGATCAATTGGGAAGAGATACAATTAAGGTTTTGCTAAAAGGTTCAAGATTGGAGAGCTTTCAGATCCTTAGGTGAGTTTGAGATTTTAATGCTGAGAAAGAAAGGGGATGAGGTTTTGGAATAATTGATCCTGATCTGTGATAATTGGGTAAGTATTAATTTAAGGTTTTAGGAGAGTGAATAGGAAAATCGGGATCGTGAGCTTGGGACCGTACTGAGTAATTGGGGAACTTGTTTGACTTGCGCAATTAGGTCTTTCATGATGAACTTTGGGTGAGTTGTAGGCTCTTGAACTTTTGCGGGAATTGGTAAGGGACCTGGAGGTTTGATTTTAGAGAGTGAGACGTACTAGGAATTGGAATTCAGAATATGGCATGAGTCTTCTTGATGCTCATTTACATCTTGTTGAATACTTATATGCTACGTGATAAGTCGTTGCCTTCATTCCAGCAATCATGGTGGACACCCGACATGGACCGACGGGGCATGGAGGCCCCGTACGTAGAGGTAGAGGACGACCCCGTTGTAGGACATCTACTGTTTTGGCCGACGCTAACACTCCGACACCCGAGGGCGGCGAGACTCAGGTCCCCCTTCAGCAGACCACACCGAGGCAGATGGATCGAGCTGCGATCCTGGAGGTATTGCGAGAGTTTCTTGGGGAGTCACAGTCTGCAGCACCCGGGGCCCAGATTTCTATCGAGCAGCCTATAGCACCTGAGCCTGCTCGAGCTATTCCTATGGCCGTTGCGCGACCCAAGAAGCTCATCGACTAGGTGAAGGTCATGGGGCAGTGTCACCCACCGCAGTTCTCAAGAGACGCCGGAGAGGATGTCGAGATGTGGTTCCGTCAGCTAGACGGGATCTTCGACCATATCGATGCGCAAGCTACAGAGCGACAAAGGCTAGCAGCAGGACATCTGTGGAAGGACGCCTTTGATCGCTGGTCCATGTACAAGACGGAGCAGACCGAGTGGAGTTATGATGCCTTCCGGACTTTGATGTTGAAGGAGTAATAGTCCCCCGGGGACTCAGATTGCTCGCGAGGTGGCATTTTATCGTGGGACCTACAACCCGTCTCTCTCTGTTGTTGATGTTGTCCGCTAGTTCAAGAAGGAGCTGGTTTGCTGTGCACACCTGTGTCCCACTGACGAGAGTCGCATTCGATTGTTGTCGATGAGGTTGTCACCAGCGGTACTACTGCATGCTTCTAGTCTGGGCGCAGTCTCATTCAATCGTTTCCTAGAGGTGGTTCTTCTATATGATCAGCAGCGCATTCTCTCTAATGTTGCTTATGCTTCCTCCCTTTCTGAGAGGAAGAGGCCAAGGCCTGATGAGACTAGGGGAGAGATGAGACCCAGTGGAGGAGGATTTAGAGGAGGATTTCGGGGAGATACATCGAGAGTACCATTTGCACCACCAGCTCAGAGTGGAGAGATTAGAGCCCGAGCTACATGTTATGGATGCCATGAGGAGGGACACGTTCTGCAATCTTGTCCGAGGAAGCACACTCTGTGTTTTTCATGCGGGACTCGAGGGGATTGATCTCATCGCTGCCCCAAGACTGGAGAGACACCATCTGCACCAGTCCCCACACTTTCGGAGGCTCCTAAGCCACCACTACTGGCTCATCCTCAGAGCTAGGGGAGAGGATTCCAGGGCGACGAGGGCCGTGGTCACGGAGGACGGTCATCAGGAGGGCAAGATGTCGGCCTGCCCCCACCACCCCGCATTTATCAGATGAGCGCAGAGGAGTATTCCGCCCCTCCTACTACAGGTAGTGCGATTCTACATGATTGACTTTGTATTTAACTATATGCTTGGTTGTGACTCTTGGAGTGATATTCATGTGCGGATTTCCATGTTTTTATGATCTATTGATATATGATTGGTTGATGTTAGAATTTGACACGTTTATAGATTTTATCATGATGATGGATTTTGATGAAATGATATTCTGAATTGTTAACACTTGGAACTTGATGTGAGATAGACTTGAGAAATTGAACCTAAGCCGTGGAATATGGGATTAGCCCTTACAGGTGGATAACTCCGCCTCTTGATGTTCTAAAATTGCTTGACTAACGTCGGATTTGAAAGATTTTGAACGGTGCTAAAAAGGACTAACTTGGATTTTGAAAGGCCAAACGCGATCGAGAATTTCAACGATTTTGAGGCAATTTGTTTTATTTATTTATTTATTTATTTTTATTATTATTTATTTTATTTATTGCGAAACCCTTTAGAAACTTACCTATTTCGGGTAAATCTATAATACTTCACGAAGTGGATACAAGCATATTATGGGGGCGATTGTAGGGTGCTTGCTAAGACCTAGTGATGATATTGTAGTACTTTTAGAGTTGTGGCACTTCCGAAAAGCTAAAGCGAGGATGTAATAGGGGCACTTATTGCATACTTGTCAAGATCAATTGGAGATGTCACGATCGTGACTAGGATGTTGTGAGAATCCCGGAAGACGCATCCGAGATGATTGCAAGATCCTTGGACATGGTCCTTGGACTCGCGTTTTAAAACTTCCTCCTCTTACTTTGAAGTAATTTTAGTCTCGGGGACGAGACTTGTTTTTAGAGGTGGATAATGTAAATCCCGAAAAAATTTTAAATTATTATTTTATTTATATATTTGTTTATGTCGGATTTGATCCTTAAATTTGGAAAATTTTAAAAATTTCCGTCTTCGAACCAACGACTGATTTAAATTCTTTCAAACAATTCCGGCATAAACTTGTTACTCAATTTGGGAACGAAATAATTCCGCTTTATTTTTTCAAGGCTTAAAAATAATTTCGGGTTTCGTTATTTAATTCGGATTCGATTAATTATTTGAAATCGTGTCGGGTTAAAGTCGGAAGCGGGTTTCGGGATTTATTTCCGGGTAATATAGTTGACTTTCATCCTTAGCCACCCTAAGACCCCTACCCACTAGCTAGCTAGGTCCCCCCCTTTACCCCAAACTATCAGCTACAAGCCTACAACCCTCACCTCACCCGACACCTTCCCTCCCTCTCTCTTTCAAATCCAACAACCCTCACCTCCATCCCTCACTTTCATTTTTTTTACTTACACCAGTACACCCTTCTCCTCCTTCATCTCCCTCAGCCCGTTCAAACATCCGGCACCACCATCATTTCTCAGTTTCACCTTCACCACCACCACCTCTTGTTTTCGCCAGCCCCACCAGCTCCCACCTCCACCTCCTCTATCGGCAACCACAACACCATCCAAGCCCCCTGTTTTCGACAGCAAGCAACGACTCCCGAGCCCACCCCGACTTCACCTCCTAGTCTTCCTCCGTTGAATCTTACGCCGCCAAGACCAAGCCCATAGTCGCCATCAAAGCTCGAGCAGCCCCGAGGTTCAAAGCCCTATTCTGACAAGCCCGAAGACTCTCGGTGAGCATTCTACAACCTCCTCCCTTTCGATTTCGTTGTTCCTGCGCTTAGGTACCTTGTGTCTCCATCACCTTGACTCCGGTGAGCCGAAGGGTGAGAGAGAGCGGCGATGTCGAGTGCGGCGAGGACGAGAGAGCGGGTGAACAGAGCGCGAGAGCGGAGACGAGTGAGGGAGGTGCGTAAGAGCAGCTAGCGGAGAGCGAGATAGGGCTGAGAGAGAGAGAGAGAGAGGAGGAGGAGCCGAGGTCGGGCAGGATTGGATGAGCAGCGGTATGAACAGGGGAGGGCAAAGGCAGGAGGAAGAAGATGGGTTCGGTTGGGTTTTATTTTTTTTACCGGTTTAGGGGTCCAGTTCACCTTTTTATTATTTTTTTCCCTCTTTTGGTTTGGTTCAGGGGTTAAAAGGGTATGGGTTGGATCCGAAAATGGGGTTGGGTATTGGGCCAGGTATGCATCCGGGTTTTGGGCTAGAAATTTGGGCCTTTTCTTTTGATTTGGAAAATTTGTTTTGTTATTTTATTATACATTATGATATATATAGCTAGTATATAAATTGTGATTTTATTATTATTATTATTATTATTATTATTATTATTCTAAGTTTTTATATAATTAATGGTTTCTACAAATAATTTATATATTATAAGTTGTTTGCGAAGTAGGATTATTCGGGATATAGTAAAAGTGAAATATTATGAGTATTTAAATTATTATTGTAAGCTTTTAAGAATCTGATTTTTAAGTATTATTTAGTTATTTGATTAATTATATTATTTCAATGTGTAAAGTTTCTTTAAATACTTCACGGATCGTGATTCTTTCTATTGTTAAGTTATTTAATTATCTTTTCTCTGTTTTATTTACTTAGTAATTTAAACTGATTTCTTGAGAATGATTCGTGTGAATAATCTAATTGCTAAGTTTTGATCTTTAAAATGGGTGATTTGAGTAGTTGGGTTGTTTAAGAAGATTTCTAAATGTCGGAATCGTGTTAATAACCTGACTTGTTGAAATGGATTTAAAAGGAGGTTTGAATATTTAATATCGAAATTGGCTAAGTATTGATTTAGAATAAATTGTTTAACTATTGAATTGACTTCCTTGAGATTTAATGACTTGAGAAACTTTGGAACCAATTTACTTGAGTTGACTTGATGAATTGATTAATGAATCTTACTTGTAAATTATACGAGTTACGACATGAATATGAATATATGTGAATTGAATTATGGAAATTGATGAGATGGAATATGATGATATAAGATGATTGAGATAAGTGGAAGTGGTGATGGTGATGATAATGAGAATGAGATAATATTTGAAGGAATATGTGATGAGGGGAGACTATGCGAAGATATGGCTTGATGATGATAAATGAGTTTCTTTTAGCTTTACTTAGTTCAATGTAACGGTTAATGGGTCCTTTTGTGCTTAGACTTATAACTGTTGCTTATTAAATTGTTAGGTGATCCATGACGTGATTAGCTTACTCTTGCTGCTTTACTTTGCTGTTCGGCGCCTCCAGGTAAGTCCTACGGGGCTTACTCAAGTTAGAACCTCATGCCTGATGTGTCATATAGTATGTAGGCATTATAATATCATGTCATGTAGTAGCATGCATAGGTTCTGCATTAACATATGAGCATACGTATTCTGAATGCGATTGGTAGAAACAGCCGTAAGTTGTGAGTCTAGAGTCGTTGCTAGGGTCATAGGACAACACAACTCCATCGGGTTTGTCCTGATAGAGTCATCTAAGAGCATGATTTACTGAGTTATATATATATATATATGACTGCGGCGGTGACCGAGTGTCCCACCCCGGCTGAGGTGTCGACTGAGGCATGAGATATACTGCGGCACCGACCGAGTCGTCTGGCTCCGACTGAGGCAGACATTCGACCCCGGCTGAGGTACGGATATGAGAGAGATACCCGCCCCGACCGAGGCATGGGTTTGAGAGATTGGGACATGCCACTTGGCATTGTATGTGGACCCATTTACTGCATTTCTGTCATTATATATGAATTGTCAACATGCTTGCGTGTTTAATATTTCAATAATGCATTAGATCATTTTCATCTAGGCTTAGAGTGTATTATATGTTCTCAGCAAGGTCTTCAGGGCCCACATGAGTGGCTCGACCTTGACTTCGTGGTTAGTTTCAGGTACCCGTACCCTTGCTTGATCATGTGTTGTTGTGGCGGGGGATATCTTATGGCGCAGTGAGAGGGAGAGTAAGACCGACTTGAACTCCACACTTTTGCTACTTATTTTCTCGTATTTGGTTTTGACCTGGCCATGCCGTGACAAGTTGTATTATGATATTTCCTTCTTTATGCTTTCGAACTTAAAACGTTTTGAGCGACTTAGGCAAGTAGGACAGGTTCAGGGTACCCAGTAGCCCTATCGCGAATTTAGGGTGCGAAATCCCTTCTTTGAGCATTAAAAACTTTGTTTTAAAACTCAACCCATACTCGAATTGCAAGATCCGAATGAAGGTATCCAAGCCTTCGAAACGTAACCCGA
Source organism: Persicaria maculosa (assembly GCA_963922045.1). Taxonomy (NCBI): domain Eukaryota; kingdom Viridiplantae; phylum Streptophyta; class Magnoliopsida; order Caryophyllales; family Polygonaceae; genus Persicaria; species Persicaria maculosa. The sequence continues at coordinate 18,788,116 of OY998265.1, read as the reverse complement.
ATACTTATATTTGGGTCGTTACAGGGTATGGGAATTTATCTCTTACGGTTCGATTGAGACCGAGAGCCCTACCTCGGAGTGGGTACGGGAATTTCAGATATTGGGGATATGCCACTTGGTATTCTTTGGACGCCTTTACTGTCTTTCTGCACTTATATTATACTACCTTTGTTCAGCAAAACTTGTCGTTTATTATTCACGCACGCTTTTTTAGAATGATAAAAACTATATAAATTATTCATTTTTTTAAAAAAAATTTAACAAGTTTGTACTTATTAATAATAACTATGAAATTGTTAAAAAATTATTTAAAAAACTAGATATTTTATATAGTTTTTATCTCCTAAAAAAGCCTGCGTGAATAGTAAAACGTCAAGTTTTGCCGAACGGAGGTAGTATCCTGATAAAAGCATGTCTTGCGTGTTTAATTTCCGCACTGCATTAGAGCATCTTTATTATAGGAATAGCATGTGTATGCTTGCTTGCGGGACCCAGAGTGCGTTGGGGGGACTCAGTCTGACCCCGCCCACAAATTGTTTTTAGGTATGCTTGCCCTATGCTTCTATGGCGTAGGAACCTTCTAGGCGAATGCGAAGAATTTGTTTAACTCCGCTAACTTGGTTAAAGGTTTTACTGAATCTATGTTTATCGATTTGGTTTTGACCCGGCCTCGCCGTGGCAAGTTGTACCTTACTTCCGTTTTCCTTTAAATGGATTTCCGCGACTTAGGCCTTCAGGACAGGTTAAGGGTACCCGACGGCCCTTCGATTGTTTTGGGGTTCGAAATCCCCACTTTACAATACTGATCTTTTGAGGTTTGAAACCTCAACCCGTACTTGAATTACAAGGTCTGAACGAAGATATCCAACCTTCGGAACGTAACCTGGTTATTTATATTCGGGTCGTTACATAAACATTGGATTTGAAGAGATAACCAATCCAGCTCACGGGTAAAATCAATTGTGTTTGTTGTATATTGCAATCTTTTTTATTTCAATTTTTCTCAGCAATTCCACCTCAAAAAGGTAAGCAACCAAATTTTTTATTTTATGAATTTTATGGATTATTTAAGGGATAAGCATATGAATTTCAGAGTTTTTTTCCAATTTATTTTAATGAAGTTAGATTCGGATTTACTTAAGATTGATTTTTTTCTTGAATAATTATTTGTTTATTTTTGTTCAATGTATTTTAATGACTGCTCTGATGGATGTGGAAAGAAGATATGGGCAATTAAGAATTGTTACATCAGTCCTGGTAGGTTAAGCCGTTTAACATGCCATATTTTGTTGTTACAATAAGTTATGGCTTGGCTTGTCTAAGAGAGCTCAAGTTTTGTTTCTTGCCTATTTTTAATGTGTTTACAAGCCCTGTTCAGTTCCTTGGCCCGAGCTCATATGCCACCCGGATGGTTACACCTTGTTGCTGGAACTTGGATCCCAAGCCTAGGAAATAGATTTAGGGATTGCAATGGGTCGGGTGGTGGGTGGATGGTCCAAATTTTCATCCGATCCATCACCCAGAAACCACCACCCGACCCGCCCCACCACCCGCCAACCCTATCACCCACCCCGTTTCACCCACCACCCATCGGGTAATCGAGTGGATCGGGTGAAAATTCGGGTGAAAAGTATATCGTCCAATTTAACAATTTTAAAAAAAACAGCCTTGTTTAACAAATTTAATAAAAAAACTATTTTAACAATTAAAAAAAAACAGCCCTATTTAACTTGAAATTCAGCCTTTTAATATAAAATTCAACTCTTTTTAACAAATTCAAACCAAAACTTGTATAACAATTTCAAAAAAAAAACTGTTTAACAAATTTAAAAAAAAAAAACTGTTTTAACAATTTTATAAAAAAAAACAGCCCTATTTAATATGAAATTCAACCTTTTTAACATAAAATTCAGCCATTTTTTAACTAATTCAAAACAAAACCTGTATAAAAATTTTAAAAAAACTTGTTTAACAAATTTAAAAAAAAAAAAACAACCCCTTTTTATTAGAATTGGATTGTGTGTGTTAAAAATATGTCGGGTGATGTATGGGTCGGGTGATGGGTGAAATTATTGCCACCCGAATCCGACCCGCCCCGTCACCTGTTCACCCATCACCCGTTTAATACCCACCTTGAATCAGATTTTCACCCGTTTTTTTGGATCGGGTGAAGCGGGTACCCGGCGGGTGCGGGTGAGATTGCCACCCCTAAATAGATCTGCATCATGTTGGGTACAGATTTAGTACAACGTCCAATGATTTATCTTGTTAGTTGCTGGAACTTGGATCCCATCGATTGGTCATGTGATTTGATCCCAGATTTAGGATTTGATGAAATTCAACAGCCAGAAGAACTCATACGAAATGTTAAGAAATTGCATTAGCAAGAGTGACTAATCTTGGCTAGGAGAAAGGGTGCAAAAAGTGGCTGACAGAAGAAAGGGTGCAAGAAGAATTTGTATAGTCATTGAAGAATCTTACTGAATTGTTATTTTTAATTCATATGAAATATTTGAGTAATTGATTTTGTGATGTGTGTGCAAATTGCCATATTTTCTATGCACATAAAAGTCCATTTTATCGTCTTTTGCATGCATATTAATGGGAAAACATGGGATTAGTGTAGTTTACGCTTAAATGTCAAATATATGGTTCTGCACGAGTTTCTATGTGATTTCACAGAAAACAGGATAAAAATGGACGGATTTGGAAGAGCGGAAAAAGAACTCGAAGTCTTCTGAAGGGGTCGAAATCGACTGGGGACCTCGACATCGAGTGCAGCAGAGACATAGGAATCGAGCAGGAAATGAAGCAGAGCATGTCGACACAGAGAGGTCGATATCGACGTCTGAAGGTCGATATCGATGTTGCCAGATCGAGCTAAATGATAGAAGTCGAGTGCCAGTCCGAGTAGGAGAAAGAGAGCTCGAGATAGAGTTTCATAGAGGTCGATATCGATGTTCAAGGTCGATATCGATGTTGCCCAGCAGAGGAATCCGACTCAGATTTTGATAGAATTCTATCCGAAGCTTGCACGTCTATCCTAAAGTCGAGATTTCTTATCTTCAACACCAGAGCTATCATATAAGCTGATTCACCATAGGAGTTTTAGTTTTTACTTTATTTAAGTTTTATCTTAGAGAATAAAGATAAAGTTTCGAGTCTTTGGATAGCAAAGTTCGATATCTATATCTAGAGGCCATTAGGGATGAGTTTAGGCATTCAATTACATCCAAGCATATACAATTACAGTTTTATATTGAGTTTTAGCGAATTAGAGAGAGAGAGAGAAGGCCGAGTGAGTTGGAGAGAAGCGAGAGCGGAGTTTTGGCTTGTTCGGTTGTACTTTCTTTCAAAGTTTAATTCAAAGTAGTTTTCGTTCAATGATGATGATGATGTGCATAATGAGGAGCGAGTAGTCAACCCACTTCTAGGGTCGGGGTGAGCCCGACGATAACGATGTAGGGTAAGTGCATCAAAGGTATGACTTTTATGCGATTCCGTCTTCTATCACATGCATGATCCTTTGCGAACGTTAGGGAGATTCATTATTTGCATTATTGAAGCGAAAGCCACTCATGTTGTGAACTTGGATTGCTCATGAATTGGATAGTAACTCTTAGGAACTATGCGAGAGCCTCTAATCACCTAAGTATTGATAACGAAAGTTATTTGACGGAAAGGCATTAAATTTCATAACTTTAGCATAAAACTTGCATTGTTATCGTTGTGGCATGAAACCCCGACTTTGGAAGCTTTTACGTTTATTGAAATCAATATAAAAGTTTTAATTTTGTTTCTGATCATCCTTCTTTACCATTCTACTTTCTTCGGACTCTTTTCCGACAATTGGTTACGAATTACAGTTTTTGTGACAAACATCGGAATCAACTGTAAAGGTCGATATTGAGGTCTAACGTCGATATCGAGGTCTCTGCTCGACGTCGACTTTGCTGCTTTTGTCTTCTGCAGGAACTCCACTGGAAATCGACCAGAACTGAGGTCGATATCGACCAGACACATCGATATCGAGTGTCTTCTGAGGTCGAAAGCTTTGATCGTGAGTACAACCAGGGAAGCGCTGACATACCTCCTCGTGGATTCGATCCTGAATTACCCTACTACTACAAGGGAGGGGATTCTTGTATTATTTGTTTGAGACAAGGAGTTAGCCTAGTTGTGAATTGTTTAATTTGAATTACTTGAATCCCTACACATCCCTCATAGTCGAACATTTTGCTTTAATGAAAAGTGATTATTATATTTGACTTTTTGTATAATGAAATGGAAGATGGTAAAATGAAATTATGGATCAATTGCATGGTTATGAAAGATGGTAAAATAAAATTATGGATCAATTGAATGGTTAAGTAAATAGGGATGTGGCCTAAGCATTAGATCGACACGTGGCATTTTAAACGTGAGAGTGCCACATGGCAGCAAGAACCACTGCTTTAGTATTGTAACGACCCGAGATTATGATTTTCAGGTTACGTTTCAAGGGATGAACCCCCTCGTTAGGATCTTGTGCCCCGAGTACAGGTTGAAGGTTTGAAATCAACAATTTCGCTTTTAAAGTGGGATTTCACACCCAAAAACCGAGGGACCGTTGGAATCCCCAGGGTAAGTCCCCTATACCTGCCCTATGACCTAAGTCGCGAAATTTATTGATCATACAACGAAGAAAGATTCCAAATTCATACATAAGATTTCCACGGCGGAGCCGAGTCAGAACGTGATCAAAACATCCAAAACCAAAACGTTAATAAATTGGTGATGTAAAAGTCTTGACTCTCTCTTTCTGCCATGTTAGACCCCGCGATCATGGAGCCAGATCAGCAGCAATAATGATAAGTATAATTGATACTTAAAAATGTCAATGGTGAGTGGGATCAAATCATACCTCCAACCCCCCCCCCCCCCCTCCCGATAGGGTGGAGACTGGTCAGTTCATGAATGCATTCCATTCCAATTCATTCGTATTATCATCATGCTCATAATCATCATCATGCTTGTAATAGAAATAAGGTGTTGCATGTTCATGACTCATATAACTCAGGACAAGACCCGATGGGACTGGGTTGTCCTATAACCCTAGCAAAGACTCTAGTTAACTTCACAGATAACGACCGTTCTGTTTACCAATTCATAAAGCATGAGTATGCTCACCGTTAGTGCAACCTAGCATGATACTACATGGCATGCTGATCATGAATATAAGCACCTAGTATATCATGCACATATAAGCAGGGATAGTCTCTCTTTCAATCTGAGTAAGCTCCGAAGAGACTTACCTGGCGGTGCTGAACAGCATTGTAGCAATCATACAGTTCAAAGTCACCTAGTAGTCATAATGGAAGTATAAGTCTATCTATTCAAACATTCAAGCACACACGATTTCATCACATATCTCATCATTATCATTTCCTCATCACCATCCGTTCATCTCATATCTCATATCTCAATATATCTCATCATCTCAATGTATTATATCAACTCATCATATCAATATCTCACCTCAATGTTTCATCATGCTTTAACTCATTATCATATCATCTAACATTTTTAGTAATCATGTATCATCATCTCGTATATATATAAGTCATATTCATACTCTAAGTCATATCATACTTTAATATATCAACACATCACAATCTCATGTTTAAGGGCATATATCAACATTGCATCTCATAATTCATACTTAACAATCATAACACATCAAAACATGCTTATCGGATCAAGATCTCATCATAGATCCTATATTATATCATATCATAGCAATATCAACATATCATAATTTATACTCATACAAGTTATCAAGTTATCCATCAAGTTAGGTAAGGTAATTCATTTTCCAAAGATTTCCCAAAACTCTTTTAAACTCTCAAGTTAGCTCAAATCATGATTCAACCACTTTCTCAATCATACTTGACTCAAAAATCCACTTGCAAAACATTACCCTTTAATTCAACTTATTTTTATTATTTCATTAAAACAAATCCAACAATGTTAGACTATTTTCAAAAATTCCTCTTTTTAAATCTTTAATCCAATTTCATTTCACAAATCAATTTCCATCCTTTAAAACCTATTTTCCAAGTTCTCTTTAAAATTCAAGTCCCATAATATAATATCTTCAAATCTCAAAGATAATATTATATTTTTAAATCTCATAATTAATATCATATAATATTTTATATCCCATTTATTTAATAATTAGATATTTATATAATAATGTTTATATATATAAGTGAGTCTTAACTTTAATATATATATACCTAACCAAAATTAGGCCCACCCCTTTGTAAAAGTTCAGATCCGGCCTAATCATAAGGCCCAACTCGTTTCCCATTTCCGGATCCAAGAACATAACCCCCAATCTCTTTTTAAAACTGAACCGGTTTGGACCCCTTTTGAATTGAAAAACCAATGGACCGGACCCAAAGTTTTACAAAACCAAAACCGAACCCAGAAGGACTATTCACCGTCTTCCTCGGGGCTCTTGTGCGAAAAATGGAGGAAAGGAAAAAGAGAGGAGAAGGCTGGCCGGCGGCTACTGGACTCCGGCCTCCTCTTCGACACCCAAGGTCCGGAAAATGAGCAAGAAAGGAAGAAGAAGGTGCTCACCGAGGGTCTTCGAGGGCTCGCCGGAGGTGTTTCGAGGGTCGTTCACGCTCGTCTGAGTTGGAATCACAGCTCGCTTGGCCTAGGACGGAGGAAAGAATCATAAAGGTGGACTTTTATTGGGTTTAAGAGTGAAACGAATGTGAGGAGGAGCTTACCGAGCTTTTGGATCGGTAATAGGGAAAGGCTGGGGAGGGAGCTCGGCGTCGACTGTTCTTAGGCGGCTCGTGCTCACTACTGCTACTCGGGGAGGAAGGTGGAGTGGGGCTCGGCTCGGCCTTTCTTGGAAAATCAAGTTTCTGCTGCTTGGACTCGGTGGTGCTCGGACAACGCTCGAGAGGGTGCCCGGGAACAGGAACAAGGTGCTCGAAGTCTGGGTTTCCTTTGGAGTTGTTGGCAGCGGAATGAGGTGGGGTACTGGTGTTTATTCTGGTGACAAGAGGAGGAGCAAAGGGGCTGAGTAGTGGTTCAACAAACATGGAGGGAAAGAAGATGGTAATGGTGGTGCCGGCGGCAGGAGGAGGTTCACTAGGGGGTGAACAAAGGGAAATGGATAGGGAGATAATAAAAGAGATGAGGGGATGAGATAGGAGGTGTAGGGGTATGGGTTTTTGAAATCAAATTGGGAGAAGGGAGGGGTCTGAAATCTTGGGCGTGGGAGGGGTTGTTTTTCATTGCCAAGGAAGGTAACGAGGAGTGGGTTGATCTTTGAATTCAAAAGGCAAACCAGGGGGGGTGGGTTGAATTGGCACTTTGCCAAAATTGGAGGAACAGGGTAGGAGATGGAGGAAGGTAGAGGAGCTTGTGCTGAACTTGATTGGGAAGCAAACAAAACATGAGCTGGAGGGGGAGCAGTGAAATCAGATGGTGGAGATGGGCTTCTGATCGATCAGGAGGGGAAGAAAGAAGAAAACAAAGTATGAGGTCCCTCCCAATTAATATATATCCAATTCAATCTACCCGGAAAACGAATTTCAAAACCCGCTCTCTCGATCTTATTCCGACTCAATAAAAATAATGTTTCAAAAACAAGAGGATATCGATATTCGGGGTTAATTTTGAATCCCAAGGCGGAAAGATGGAATTTTCCTTGAATAAATTTGCTGGAGAGGCCTCTTTAGAGGCCCAAATTAACAAAATGTTCATCAACCCATCTAAATTAGCAAAATGTCCATCAACTCTTGTCCCCAATTCCTTTGCCCCCCTCAGATCTAACCCTATCCGCCTCCCATCGACAGATCTGCTCGTTCGCCATGGCTTCCAATCCTCTCCACCTCGTCCTACGCCTCATCAGTTTCTGATTCCGCCACCTCGGTTTTCTGATTCCGTCTACGCCGTCTCACTCCGATTCCGCCTCCTCCGTTTCCTACACTCGACGTTCGTCTGTTCTCGCTTGCGAGGCCGCTCGGTGCTGTACTGGGGCATCCGATCTCCCTCCCTCCGACACCGCCGCCTCCCTCCGACACCGCCGCCTCTCTCCGATCAGTGTTGTACTGGCGCATCCGGCTTCAAACTCTGATTCTCCGATAAGTGCGGGGGGTCCAGAGTGAGGAAGTCGTAACTGCTCACACCTTTTCAATGGCACCATTGTTGCTGGAACCAAGGTTAAGCTCTTCTTCTCTTGTTTATGCTTAGTATTCTGACATCCATGTTTCGTTGACGTGTTAGCATCAACAAAAAAAAAAGGATTTACTAGTCTGCAATTAGACAGTTGCTCATGTTCATTTGGTATGATGAATTAGGTGTTTGTAAATCAAATTGGAGTAATGTTTAGTCAGTAACATAAAATCAATTTGTTCAGTGATGTTTGTTATATGAGTTTGGGTCAATTGTGAATGATGTGAGTGGAATATTAATATTGACATCAATGTTGAGAGATTTGAAATGTGTGTATGTACGGCAAAATTCTGAAATTTTGAGGGAAATTTGGGGCCCCAACGCTAAAATTCAATCCCTAGAAATCAATGTTGAGAGATTTGAATGAATTTAATGCTTAATGAAACGCTGAAATGTGTGTATGTACGACAAAAAAGGTCATTTTACATTTCAATTTCTTGTTTAATTTTGTTCGGATTGATTTTCATCGTTTGGTTAATTAGAATGAAAAAAAAACAACTCCAATTTCAGTAAAACGGTTTCAGCAACTCCGGATCTCCGATGTTCTTCTTCATCTTCAATTTCTGGACAAGAGTATTGTAGATATAGTGGTTGATAAATCTCCGTTATGTTAGGTACGTTAGGTTCAAATTGAATTAATTTTGCCCTTGTTATATTCATGTTTGTGTTGTATTTCATCTTTATTTGTTACCAATTGATGTAATTAATTGTATATGTGCATGGTTTGCTGTGCAATGTTTTACAATAAGATACTCATATAATTTACATTTGACTTTCTTTTTCTTGGCAATGTACTAAATTACTTATACGTGCAGTATGTTTTATTTTTGATCCTAATGTGAATACACATAGCCTTAAATTTTGAAAATAAAAAACAAAGCTCAAGCAAGAGAAAGAAGGAGCACTGAAAATGGCCTTTCTTTCACCTAGATTTTTAGCAGGTTTGTTTAAGAATCTATAATTTTTTTACCCTTAATTCAAATTTCTTAATGGAAAGATATGTAAACCTTAAATTTGAAACCTCTTGCCTTTTAATATGTTTGAGGGGCACAGGAAGAGCAACTTGGGCGAGTGCTGAAAATCGAGTGAGCAAGAACACGAGTTTTTACAATTTCAGCAATTTTTACAATTAATTAACAATTATATATTGAAAAAATAGAATTTGTGGTTAATTTCTGAATATTTCTGTTCAATGTCTGTCATAATCTTCAGAATTCTTTGCTGCTGTTGAAATGTATTATGTGTGTATGTTTTCCGCAATTTTTTTTATGTCCGCAATTTTTTAGTAATATTACATTCCGCTTTGAGCACTTTTAATCGTGTCAATACTTTTAGGAATATCTATTATTATAAAAAAAATTAGTGGTGTCTGAAATTTTTTTTAACGTCAGCGGTATTTTGAGCGTTAGTGGGTGTCCGCATTTCAGCAAAATTCGTTATGTTGAAATGCGGACTTTTAGAGAGCTTATGAGCTTCTTGTGTTTTTGGAGCTAATCACACACATTGGATATATATGTAGTTTTTTAGTATATATAGAGTTTTTTAGTATTAATTTAAACTAATGCATTTTGTAATGATATATATGCAGTTTTTTAGTATATATAGAAGTTTTTAGTATTAATTTAAACTAATGCATTTGCAATTACGAAGATAACCAATTTGAAGATAACCAAATGGTTATAATTTTATTTTTGAATTGTTATCAAATTGCACAAGCATATATTTCATCATTTCATCATTTCAGCATTTTTTGAAAAAAAAATATAATTTCAGCAAAGACATCATTGCAAATTTCTATGGTAATAAAAATAATAATTGTATCATTATAAGAAATTGTAAGGATAGTATTTTTTTAATTGCAAGACATCATTCTTATTACTTTAATGAAAATTTAAAATATAATTTCGGCAATTTTTACAATTAATTCCGGTTTCAGCAAAAAAAAAGAAAAAAAAAAGCAACCACAAGTCGTTGAAATCCATGGATGAATGAAAGGATCGATGAATCCAAGCGAAGTGGTGTCACATATATAAAATATAATTTCTTATAATCGCCTTTAAAAGCCTCTTAGCTCAATGGTAGAGCAATGTGCTTATGCGCAAATACGTGGGTTCGAATCCCGCATAGGCTAAATTTTATATTCCGCAACACGGTTTCAGCAACTCCGATTTCAGCAAACCCGGTGTCGAAGTGGTGACGCGAAAAAAAAAAGAAAAAAAAGCAATTTTGGTTTCAGCAACACGGTTTCAGCAACTCCGATATCGAAGCGCTGACGCGAAAAAATAAAAAAACTAATTTCAGCAATTGCAAAAACAATTTAAGCAACTTCGGTTTCAGCAATCCTGGTTTCAGCAACTCCGATTTCAGCAACTTAGGTTTCAGCAACGCGCGAAAAAAAAAAAACTATTTTCAACAACTTCGGTTTCAGCAACTTCGGTTTCAACAACGCGTAGAAAAAAACGCTGAAATAGGGTTTGCTGAAACCAAATGTGCTGAAACAGGAGGGGGGGCACAGGGGGCGCGCGTGGGGGGCAAAGGGGCAAAGGGGGCAAGGGAAGGAAGGTGGACATTTTGCTAATTTGGGGGGGAGGGGGAAGGGTGGACATTTTCCTAATAAAGGCCCTAATTATGGCCTATAGCACAATTCCCCTATTTTCCTTTAACGGTTTCAAAATTGGGCCGGAATTCGCTTTAAGGATTTTTAAAATAGGATTATTATAGCGAGGACGAGTTCAAAATATCTGAATTTTATGACTTAAATCATTTTAGTTTAGTTTATTTTTATCATTTTAAAACTCGAGGACTTTACAAGTATTATACTAGTTTTATTAATCGCTCGTTGTGTGATTTTTTAATAAATTTTATAATATAAAACATCTTTGAATTAATATAAATTACTACTTCGTATAAAGTAAATATATAGTTTTCAATTGTGTTATGTTTTTGAGAATGTAAACATGTTTGAATCTAGATTAATCATATAATTTGATAAACAATTGTTGGAATTTAAAGCGCAAATTGATATTATACTCAATTTGATCTAAAACATAGAATAATTGACCAAATATTAGATAGATTATCTACATGATCTTTTTATAAGTTGGTTAAACCTTAAATTTAGTTTAAATGGCTAAAGTAAAATATTAATATCTAAAAAAATCAGCAACGTAGATGTAGAATAATTAAATATTATATTTGTTTTAGATTACAAAGTTAAATAATATTTTACAAATAAAAATAATATTTGATAGATTATTTGATCTAAAAAGATAAGTTTTTTACCTAACTATATTGGCTTATTAATTAATGTGACTCAAAAAGATAATACCATTTTAATCTACAATATGAAACGTATGCAAAAATAACACCGTTTTAATCCAGAAAATGACACGTATGCGAATTGCACCAGACATCGTTTCAGGTCTCTGTTTTAGTATTTTATATAGATTTTTTGAAATAGCTTTAATTTATTATCAATTAATTATTGTTGATAAATTTTTTTTATAAATATATAGAGAGAGAATGGATAATAACTAAATTTAATTGCTAATTTTGTAAAAAAATGTATAGTTTTAACTCGCTTTTCTTCATATTTATTATATATTTTTCACATTACATCTATTATACAACAATAGATAAATAATTTTTTCCTTGTGCATATATTTTAGTTATTTTTTAACAAATAAAAATTAAATTTATGAGATAAAGCTTACATTTTGATAAAATGTAAAAGTTATGAGATAAAATCCATAAAATTAACAATAATGTTTAAAATAATAAAAAATTTCATTCTTTTCATCTTTTTTAATATACGTAGACTTTTTGAATTTATTTCTGTTAAACTTTTTAATTTTGAGTTAAAAATTCTATAATTTCAATCTTTGTAACTAATCATACTATTGATAATAGATTTTGTAAATAATATAAATTATTATGTCAAAATATTTGAAAATAAAAAAAAAGAATATTTTAAAATCATAAACTAAAATTGTCGGAGTATCATTTAAGATTTATCTAGATTCTAAAAAAAGAGTTATCTATTGATTTACTATATTATTGAGAAATTCTTTCAAAAGATGAAATTACTACATTTAGTTACTATAATAAAAATATATCTTTGAATGTATATTTAAATCATAAGCTAAAAACCTATGTAATATTAGCTATGGTTTTATATTTATGTATTGATTTAACTAACACTATACGTAATTGATAAGATCCTTTCAAAAGATGAAATTAATAAATAAGGTGGGTCTATGTTAAAGCGGTGGATAAAAGATGTGACATAATTAAATATTTAATAATAAAATCCTATCATTACATATAATAAATTAAGGGAAATTTTGGTAAATGTCCATTTCAACCCCATTTTTTTGTTCCTTGTCCATTTTCATTAAGTAATTAGGTGATTGTCCCAAATTGACAATTTTGTCCTTCCTTCCCATTTTTTAATTTGACCATTGACCGGTCAAGAGCAATGACTTTTGGTGACACATGTGTGGTGACATGAAAATTTTTTGGTGATTGCTTCGTTTTTAGAGTTTTCTTTACGGGGTCACTATCACCACCCTTATCAGTGGTGACACATGTCTGGTGACATGAAAATTTTTTTATAACAGCTTCATTTCCAGTTTTTTTTACGGGATCACTGTCACCACCCTTATCAGTGGTGACACATGTGTTGTGATATGAAATTTTTTTGATGACAGCTTCGTTTCAAGAGTTTTTTTACGGGGTCACTGCCACCATCCTTATCAGTGGTGACACATGTGTGGTGGCATGAAATTTTTTTGATGAAAGCTTCGTTTCAAGATTTTTTTTTTATTTTTACGGGGTCACTGTCACCACCCTTAACAGTGGTGACAATGGTGACATATGTGTGATGATATGAAAATTTTTTGATGACAGCTTCGTTTCAAGAGTTATTTTTACGGGGTCACTGTCACCACACTTATTAGTGGTGACGTGAAAATTTTTTGATGACAGCTTCATTTTAAGAGTTTTTTTTACGAGGTCATTGTAACCACCCTTATTAGTGGTGACACATGTGTGGTGACATGAAATTTTTTTGATGACAGCTTCGTTTCAAAAGTTTTTTTTTTCACGGGGTCACTGTCACCACCCTTATATGTGGTGACAATGGTGACACATGTGTGATGACATGAAATTTTTTGATGACAGCTTTGTTTCAAGAGTTTTTTTTTACGGGGTCACTGTCACCATCCTTAATTATCACTGTAACCACCCTTATCAGTGTGCACTTTCACCACCCTTATCACTGTCACTGATGAGGGCCTCCCAAAAAGTTGTATAAAGGGCCCACTTTCGGTGGGTCCCTGGGGGTTAGACGCGAGCAGTTTTTTCTACGAAACACGGGCTTACCTGACACGCGAATCAATTTCTTCGCTATTCTACCTGGGCCGCGCTTTGGTCGCGTGCTTTAATTCTACCTTAACCCCACATCTCTTACGGGAGATCATCGATCGTTTTAATGGTTTCAGGGTTCATACCTGTCCGCGGAGATTTACCTGGGGTGCTGCTTCGACGCTTGGTACAGGTTGAGATGTCCCTTTCAGTTTTCAGGTTCGCTAGTCCACCGCGGATCGTGTTCTGGTTCTGCGGTCAACTTTTAGGATCATACAAATCTCTTTCTCCTCCTCTTTTTCTTCTCCCAAAATTCCCCCCTTATCTCTTCTGTTCATTTCCCCTTTTATAGGGATTGGCCAGAGACCCCCGTCGTGACACTTGTCGTTCTTGAGTTGACACGTGTGGCCATCGTGGGTGGGGGGCATGATGGACATGTGTCATTGTTTTATGTCTGCGTCCTCCCAATTTTCGGAGTCTCTTTTGGTGTTGTTTCACTATGTCCGCGTCTGAATCCTCGTCTATCATTTTCGCATGGTTTCATCACAGCTCCTCGGGTTGGGTTGAGTTCTATGAGAGCTTGAGACGATTCGACCTTTATCCGCGGAAATGTGTTCTTCCTCTCTTCCCTAGAGGGGTAATTTCTTATTTCCCTTCTTAATCAAAGTTTATGGGCCTGGTTGAGGATTTCTTCCGGCCCATTAGGGTTTTACCATGGCCCATATTGCCTTGATGGGAATTGAAGAGTCGGTAATTTTTCTTATAAATTACCCCGTTCCGTTTTCACTTTTTCACTTCCCACTGTTTGTCTTGTTTGTGGCACTTGTTCAGCTTTTGCTTTTTCAGAGTTTTCCGTTTGTCTTCCAGCTTTCCGGTTGTATTTTCCAGCAGTTTCTTCGTTCTTGCAAGGTAATCCTTAGCTTTTGTTCTTGAGATCTTAATTTTCTCGTGAAGTGTTCTTGAGTGTTCTTGCTAAATTTTTTCATTTCTTGCCAAAATCTTTGCTTTCTTCTTCTTAGATCTATTCGGGTCTTCCCTTTTTCTCCCAGTTTTGTTTCTTTGGGTTTTTTGATTTTTTGGTCCGCGTACGGGTTCCTTTTCAGATCAGCTTTTAAATTCCTTCAAGGATGGCTAACTTTGAGGGGAACCCGGACACGTTGGATGAGTTTGAAAGAGAGGAAGGATGGAGAGAGGGTTTACCCTCTGCTTCAGGAGGGAATCCTTCCGCGGTTGTTTTGGATTCTTCCTCCTCATCCTCTAGCAGGAGTACCGCGTCTGATTCAGAGAGTTCTTCTTCAGATTCTTCCTCTTCTTCCAGCATCTCTTCTCCGAACCGTGTGGGTCCTTTCGGTAGCCCTATTAAGGTGAGAAGACGACGGAACCGCTCTAACCCTGATTATTATTCCTCTCCTTTTTTAACTTCTTCTTCTTCGAAGGGAGATGACGCTCATCTAAAGGACGTGGAGACTCAAGCTCACCCCGATGCGCGTGCTTCTCCTAGCCTGCATCCGTCAACCAGCGCTTTGGAATCCGAGTTATCTTGGGTCCTTTATGCCGAGTCTCCTATTGGAATTGTAGAGAAGTGCGCAAGGGTCTGCTCGAAGGATGTTCTCAGTGACCTTGACTTCCCTTCTTATTCCCTTGACGACTTATCCTCTTGTTCCTTCCGGGGAGATTTTTACCTCCGCGATCCTCAACCTTGTCCTCCAGTCATCTCCGAGAGAATTCGTCCGCGACGTTTGCCTAATCAAGAGGTGCGGGGATGTACGACGCTGCTCGATCAGTCAAGTGTCGCGGCTATAGCTCGAATATTCCCGTGGCCAGCGGGCGTGGAATTGTGCCTTCCTTCAGAAGGTGGAGGATGTTTGGATGCTTATGAAGATTGCCTGGTTGTGTACGTGGCGAGTTTATCTCAAGGATTTCGCTTGCCTCTTCACCCCTTGTTTATTGCCTTTTTGTCCGAGTATAATTTGAGCCCCGCACAAGTTGTGCCGAATTGTTGGATGTTCTTCGCCAGCTTTGTGATGCGGTGCTTGGACATTGGAGTGCCTCCGACGAAGGAGCTGATGCTCAGCATCTTTTCACTGAAGAGAGGGCCCCAAGATCCTCGGTTTTATCAGTGCAATTCTAGTTGTAGTTACATCGAGAGACTATCTAGTAAACCGAACTGGAAGCACAAGTGGTTTCTTGTTCGCGACAAGGCCGGCGTTTGTCTTGAGTTCAAGACCGTACCTGGATGGTTCAGCACAGTTAAAAAGCCTTGGGTTGCGCGGCTTGATAAGTTTAAAGATTCTTTCGTTCATGAGCCTAAGTTGCCATGGCGGTCGATGGTTTCAGCTCTTCGACTCGAGATGGCGGGATTGAGTCTGCCTCATCCGCGATTAGGTGTCTGCTTTAGTCTTTATCACATTCTATTTTTGTGATTTCTTCATAGTCTCACATTTTTTTAGTACCTCCTCTCTCCCTTTTTTTTAAGAAAAGTAGGATGTTCGTTAGTGGTGTCTAATGTTTTCACTTTCTGTTCTCTCTTTGGCAGACCTAATGGATTTGAGTTCTTTGGTCGAGCAGCACCACGTTCAGGATAGTAGCAAGCCGAGGAAGAAAAGTCCGCCAAGCGCGTTCCTCGTCCTCTTGCTGCTTCTCAAGGTGCGGCTGTAGAGGAAACTGAAAGAGCCAACGAGCCTGCCGCGGAGGCGGAAGTTGTGGTCTCCGATGCTCGTGAGAAGCGTCCTTGTCCATCGAACGCGAGCACTTCTCGTCCTCAAAAAAGGAAGAAAGCCGCGGGTTCATCTCGAGCCTCCGGAGTTGGCGAAGAGGAGGCTCTTTTTCTGCAAGGGGATGATGCTCTGCCTGCTTTCCGCATTCCCGGCTTTGGGGTTGACGAACTCGTTCGCCTTCGTTGCCCTGATAAATTTGCACGGAACGAACGAGCGTGACTGCGTCGCTTAGAATGGGATGAGTTTTCTCTTCAGTTCGAACGTGTAGCCGAATGGGTGAGTCGTCGTTGGGATTTTTTTTATATTTGTTTCCGCCGTTGTTCAATTCCCGTTCCTTCATTTTTGCCTTTGTTTTTGCTTCTTCAGGTTAGGAGTTTCCAAGTCGAGTCGGAGAGGCGGCTGTCTTCCAATGCCGAGGAGCTCTCCAAGAAATCTACGGAGATTAAGGGGTTGAATCACAAGTTGAGGACACTGGGCAATACCGTTGGCGATCCCACTTCGGTGGAAAAGTTTAAGAAGCGATCTGCAGAGCTTCATGAGAAATTGCAGGCTGCCAGCGAGCAGAACTCTGCCTTGAAGGAGCAAATCTCCTCTTTGACTACATAGCGTGACGCGACACTTTCGAGTTCAGATGCTCTACGCCGCTAAGGAGAGGAACTTCAACCGTCTGCAGTGCATCTGAGGGAGAAACTGGGGACGACTGAGGCGCGTTTCAAAGATCTTCAAATCGAACACTCTATTGTTAAAGAGGATCGCGCTCTATTGAAGCAAGAGTTGGAGAAGCTTCAGTCTCAGTCACCTCAGGAGGTTGCGCTTCAATGGTTGGAATCATCCGCGGGTCTTAAGTTCTTGTCCTCTGAATGGATCAAAACCGACGCGGGTGTCTCCTTCCTCTCTTCAATAGCCAAGCCATGCCTTCGATCCCCAGAGGGAAGAGAGCTTTTAAAGGATAAGTGCTTTAGCTATTTTCTAAAGGGGATGTCCGTTGGCATAAACCAGAGCGTCACCCGCTCGCAGGCTAATCCAGGTGTTCCTTTGGAGAAGTTCGAGGCGAGCTTGGCGGTGGCGGATCGGGGACTGACCCCGGAAGAACTGGCGGGAGAGGAGGACTCAGACGAAGAGGATTCCGAAGATGAAGAGGTCGATACCGCCGTTGATCCTTAAGGCTTGGAGGACTTGTTCTTTTTATCTTTTCTTGAAACATCTTACTGGCGCGAGCCAGTTTTGTAATTAACTTTTGTTGAAACTGGGCAGTTTCGCCTCCTTTGGTGTTCAGATAATGGTTTTTACCGCCTTTCTTAGGGGGTTGTATTTTTGTATATCATTAACCTTTCGTAGCAAATATCACCTCTATTTCTTATTCTTGTGTCCATTATTTACTGGCTCGGCCACTTGTGCCGCAGTTCTTGATTCTGATTCAAAAAGTTCTTGCCACTTGTCCGCCATGCTTGAGTGTGTCTTCCCCTTTTCTAAACTCTTGGTTTGGGATTTTTTATTTATTCCACTTATAGTTGCTTGTCTGTGTTTGATAAGGACTTATGGCGCATGGGAATCCTAATCCTTGGGCATTTTTTAAAACTTTGGAATGCATCAACCAACTTTCTTTGCTTGTATGATTCTCTTGATACTCTTGATTCCTACTGTTTCTCTTTCCTTTTTTTTTAAGCTTTGAGTCTTTATTCCATGTCACTTTTTGGAAGCCTCTTCCGCCTCAGTTTGAGGTGGAGTTCAGATCCTCCCTTCCGCGGAAGGTTCTCCTGTCTTCTTACGCTATAAAGAACTTCCAGGTAGAGGTGAGTAGAGAATTTGACGGTCGCTTATACTTTAGTCGCGGATGGAATGGATTCGTCACTCATCATGGGTTTGTTGTGGGGTCATCGATGACATTTTTCTACATGAATCACGCTCGTTTTAAAGTTTGTCCGCGACGTGACTTGGATTGTGCCGAAATCGAGTGTTGTTCCTCGACTGTTTCTTCCAGCGGCTCATGCTGAACCGGGTTTATAAATCAAGAAAGTCTATTTGTCGTATAAGGCTGGCTTGCGAATAAAGGAAATGTTTCGCTTTTGAAGCTTTTATTGTAGAGACTTGCTCTTTTATTTTAAAAACGACAGCATTACATGATCCCTAGATTTTACTTTATTAGCTGGAATGTCATCTCATTCTCTTACATTTTAAAGAGCCGTGGGATAAGCTCTTTGTTTGAGACCCATGCCCTTACCCATGTCCTTCAACTCCATTGTAGTCGCAGTCGGGATTTGCGACATAGACTTCGAAGATTGAGTCTCCTTGGTACACGAAGATCAGAGCGACTCCAACACTTATCCTGTTGGCTTCCACAAATCCTGGCCATCCGTCTGTGAACCAATAGATCCCGTCCCCATCCGCGTCCACTTCAACCTTGACCTCATGCTCGCGATTGGATCAGGACCACAAGTGCACTAGACGATGGACATCTTCTTCTAGGAGGACGTACATTAGTGGGAGCCGTAGAGATTGAAGTTGCTCCTCTGTAATGATCACTCTGTAAAAGGCTTTGGGGGGATTTTCGAATTCCATCTCCCTGTTTTGCGTATGTTACTTTCTTCAAGATTTCACGGGGTTTTATATTTGCTAAGACTTGCCGCGTGTTTAGTTTCCTGTTCCGGAGTTTTTCCACGGGGCGTTTCTTAGGCCGCGTGTTTTGCTTAAGCCTGAACCTGGTTTGAATTGAAACTCTTTTGATAGCTGTTTCTGATTGTCAAGTCATTTCACTGAGCCTTCTTTTGCGATTCACGTGACTATACTGCTATCTTGGTTGATGAGCCTCCTCCCTCTCTTTTTTAGAGGAATCTTATGCCAGATGGCGTTCATGCGTGTTGCTACCCCAACTTTCATAGAGAGTATTTTTTTTCTTTCCTCTTGTTACTCCGCAATTGTTTACTTCATACTTTGATTGTGTTCATGGCTATTTCTAGCGTGGGTAGATGGGCTTTATTTCAATCGATTGATCGTATTGATCAAACATTCCGTTTAGTAAGCCCCTATTGAAATGCTGGTTTAGTTTGATAACTTTCATTCTCTACATTCGAACCTTTTTCTTACTACCATTTTCAGCTTTTGCCTATGCGCTTTGAGGGGGAGTACATGGATGCCGTTCCGGAGCAAGTCTTCCTTTCATCCCATCTCTTGCATGACTTTCCAGTTCGCGTTTGTAAGGGTGATTACGGAATGTACTAGCTTCGTCAGGGATGGAAAGATTTCATCGAGTCTTATGGACTCGCGGTCGGATCTTTTATGGTTTTCATCCACAAGGGAAATGCTCATTTTGAAATCCAAGTCATGGGCTTGGAGGATGGGGATGAGATCGTTAGCCGTCTCTCCTACGAGGACGCGGGTCTTTTGACAAACGGCTCGTACCCTTGATTAGTTTTTTCCTGATGACGTATTCGTTTGTGAGCAGATAGGGTTACTTCTACCTATATGTGGTTTTCTTTTCTGCGGGCAATGAATAAACATGGTGTCTGTCGTCTTTTCTAATTTAATATTGAGGTTGTGCTTGGGATTCTTCTTGGTTTTTGTGTGATACAGGCCTGTCTTCTCAGGTCATATCTTTTGTAAGTTTTGGCTGTAATGATTCTGCTCTTCTTTTGAGGATTCTGAGGGAATCTTTCTAAAGCAAACTTCGTGAACAACACCCCGCGGAGTCCTTTGTAAGCAAGGCTTAGTTTGGTTTTGCTCTTCATCTTTTTCTCTTCAATATGGATGCATCAATTCAGACTCCCTGGGCTTTTTATTTAGCCCTTGATTTTGAAGATCAGCTGCAAGAACTAGTGAGTTAATTTCTTCTTGCTTCATGTTTCAAAGATTACTTTTTTTTTTCTTGTATTTCACTTGTCTTTGTTCACTTTCAATCACTCCCTGCTCTCTTTGAGTATGAAACGGTTGTTACAAATCCGACTCAAGTTTTTCTGTCCCTCGGGTCGGTCGTGGATTCTCCAATTGGGATAGTCAAACGAGACTACGGGATATTTTGGCTAGTCAGTGGTTGGAGCGATTTTGTTGCATCCCAAGGGCTTGGAACGGGGGCTGTCATGGTCTTCCGCCACCGTGGTGGGGTTCACTTTGACGATCGCGTGCTAGATGAGGGTTCCATTTGCATGGAGAATGGTTATGTTATGTTCCCTCCAAGGCCAGTCATCCTCCCAAATGTTTGATTTCTTTTTGTCTTTAAACGATGATCCCTCTCATGTTTTAACTCATGTTCTTGTACTAGAAAATTTCTATGTAGTTTCTGTAACATTTGCCCGCGTTTTGGTGTTTTTACGCGTTTATGCTTGTTGTGGGATCGATCGATCGAATGTTTCTCATGTGATGCCATTTGTAGTAGTATCCCCCGGAGTTTTCGATTATGTTTATTATTAAACTCTGTTGCTAGTTGATCCGACCTTGAGAGATTGTGAATTTTGATCATGGGAGCGACATGGAGAAAGCTGCAGCGTCAACAGACTCTGATGTTCGTTGGCTCGACCTTGAGAGATGGAGAGTCTCATTCAAGGAAGCGACGCGGAGAAAGCTCCAGCGTCAATAGACTCTGATGTTCGTTGGCTCGACCTTGAGAGATCGAGAGTCTCAATCAAGGGAGCGACGTGGAGAAAGCTCCAGCGTCAATAGACTCTGATGTTCGTTGGCTCGACCTTGAGAGATCGAGAGTCTCAATCAAGGGAGCGACGCGGGGAAAGCTCCAGCGTCAATAGACTTTGATGTTCGTTGGCTCGACCTTGAGAGATCGAGAGTCTCAATCAAGGGAGCGACGCGGAGAAAGCTCCAGCGTCAATAGACTCTGACGTTCGTTGGGTCGACCTTGAGAGATCGAGAGTCTCAATCAAGGGAGCGACGCGGAGAAAGCTCCAGCGTCAATAGACTCTGACGTTCTTTGGGTCGACCTTGAGAGATCGAGAGTCTCAAACAAGGGAGCGATGCGGAGAAAGCTCTAGCGTCAATAGACTCTGACGTTCGTTGGGTCGACCTTGAGAGATCGAGAGTCTCAATCAAGGGAGCGACGCGGAGAAAACTCCAGCGTCAATAGACTCTGACGTTCGTTGGATCGACCTTGAGAGATCGAGAGTCTCGATCAAGGGTGTGACGCAGAGAAAGCTCCAGCGTCAATAGACTCTAATGTTCGTTGGCTCGACCTTGAGAGATCGAGAGTCTCAATCAAGGGAGCGACGTGGAGAAAGATCCAGCGTCAATAGACTCTGACATTCGTTGGGTCAACCTTGAGAGATCGAGAGTCTCAATCAAGGGAGCGACGCGGAGAGAGCTCCAGCGTCAATAGATTCTGACGTTCGTTGGGTCGACCTTGAGAGATCGAGAGTCTCAATCAAGGGAGCGATGTGGAGAAAGCTCCAGCGTCAATAGACTCTGACGTTCGTTGGATCGACCTTGAGAGATCGAGAGCCTCGATCAAGGGTGTGACGCGGAGAAAGCTCCAGCGTCTTTTAGGGGAATTTGCTAGCCCTCGTCGTTCGTTATTTACAGAAAACGCCCGCTAACCGCTTATTCAACTTTTCGCGGGGGCGATTATTTAATTAAGATCAGTGTTTCAAACTTATACATAGTACTTCTTCAGACAATCAGCATTCCAAGTTTTGTTTAACGTCTCTCCGTTTTTGTTCTTCAACTTGTACGCGCCGGCTTGGACGGTATCGGCCACCACGTACGGACCCTCCCAGTTGGCATCCAGCTTTCCTCCGGTTTGCACTCGTCGCAAGACTAGATCTCCTTTCTGGAATTGTCTTGGCCGCACTCGTTGATTGTGGTACTTGGCGGCCCGTCTTTTGTACACCTCCGCCTTCAAAGCTGCCATCATTCTGCGTTCTTTCCTCAAATGCATTTCTATTTCGAGCGCTTCTTCGTTGGACTGTGGTTCGAATCCGAAAACGTGGGCTGACGGAATCATTCGCTCAATCGGAATGACTGCATCCATGCCGTAAACCAAAGAGAAAGGTGTCTCACCTGTCGGTGTCTTCGTGGTCGTCCTATGAGACCACAATACTAGTGGAAGGAGTTCCGCCCATCGTCCCTTGGCCGTGGCTCCCAACTTCTTCCGTATTCCTTCCAATATTTGCCGATTGGTGACCTCCGCTTGTCCGTTTATCTGAGGATGTGCTACAGACGAGAATTTGAGGTTGATGTGGAGGTCTTCACGGAAATTACGGATGGTTTCGCAGTCGAATTGGGGACCGTGGTCTGTGATGATTGACTCCGGGACCCCGAAGCGGCATACCAGGTTCTTCCACAGGAATTTCTTCACTTTCTCAGCAGTGATGAGTCCCATTGCTTCTGCTTCTACCCACTTTGTGAAGTAGTCCACAATCACGATCACATATTTCAATTGGCCTTGCGCAGTTGGAAATGGTCCCAAGATGTCCATCCCCCAGAGTGAAAATGGGCATGCACCATAAATTCCCTTCATCGTTTCCACGGGCTGATGGATAGCATTCCCATGTTTTTGACACGCGTCACACTTCTTGATGAATCCTTGAACGTCCTGCTTCATCGTTGGCCAGTAATATCCTGTCCTCATGATCTTGACTGTCAGCGCTCTCCAGCCTTGGTGATGTGCACATACTCCCGAGTGAAGTTCCTGTATGATTACCATTCCTTCTTCAGTGGTGACACATGTCAAATCAGGTTGCGCGAAACGTCTCTTGTAAAGTTTTCCATCGCGGACAGTGAATCTCGCAACTCTTGCCTTCATTTGCTTGGCCTCAGACTTTTCTGCGGGGAGAATCCCTCTCTCTAGATACTCGGCTATGGGGGTCCTCCAGTCGTTTTCTCTGTCTGTCTCAATGAAGAAAACTTCTTTCACAAGTCCATGCCTCTCTCTTCTTTCGAACATGAATTCCGCCCCGACCTCGGATGGCATTGCCGCGCCCGCCCGCGCCAGTGCGTCTGTCTGTTGATTCTCTTCCCTCGGGACAGCTGTTACTGTGAAGTTTAAAAAGGCTCTTCGTAAAGCTTAAACTTTCCTCAAGTAATCTGGCATCAAACCTGTTCTGGCCTCGTATTTCCCTTCTATTTGCATCGTCAAGACTTCAGAGTCTGTGTAGGCGGTTACTCCTCTTGCTCCACGTGACAGGGCTATTTCTAGCCCCGCTATGAGGGCCTCATACTCAGCTTCGTTGTTAGTTGCTTGAAAGGTGAGTTTATAGGCATAATTTGCTATCTTCCCTTCGGGGGATATCAAGGCAATCCCAGCCCCACAACCAGCTTGGTTGACTGCTCCATCTACCTTCAAGACCCAACTTCCGTCTTCGGATGATGCCTGTTCTTCAAAGCTTGTCTCGCAGATGAAATCAGCCAGGGTCTGTGCTAATGCGGCCTTCTACGGCTCGTATTCGATCTCAAATTCTGACAATTCTACTGCCCATTTCGTCATCCGTCCTGAAAGGCAAGGAGAATGTAGGATCTGCCTTAAAGGAAGGCTAGTCAAGACTTGAACTGGGTGGTCTTGGAAGTAAGGCCGCAATCTTCTTGCCGCGAATACTAGGCACAGGATCATTTTCTCGATTGGTTCATATCTTGTTTCAGCATCCTGCAATACCCTGCTAATGTAGTAAACTGGATATTTTTCTTCGCGAGTGAGGACAACACTGATGGTTGTGCTTCTGACGGCCAAGTAGAGGTGTAGAACTTCAAGTTTTTCCGGCCGGTGTAGAGCTGGTGATGGACGGTTTTTAGTCGCGTAAACCGTATCAAAATAAAACTCAAACCTACAAACTAGTATAGCAAGCAAGTAAGAGATCGATCCCACAGAGAATCAAGTATTCCTTTGCAATGTGTATTTACCAATTAGTGAAAAGGGGGGTTTTTGGGTGATTGAAATAAGAAAGAAAACAAAATAAACTATAAACAAGTTGATGCAAAACAATTTAGAGAAGATCGCTCTACCTACAACTATCCACTTTATTTGGTTGAATTGATATTGTAACTTCCTCTTGTCCTTTTAGTTTTCCTATGAATGCCCTTGTCCCGGCCTAATATAGTTATTAGTCC
Source organism: Persicaria maculosa (assembly GCA_963922045.1). NCBI lineage: Eukaryota > Viridiplantae > Streptophyta > Magnoliopsida > Caryophyllales > Polygonaceae > Persicaria > Persicaria maculosa. The sequence continues at coordinate 18,763,754 of OY998265.1, read as the reverse complement.
AATCAGTCCTAGAAACCCTTATCAATTGAACAGTCCCTAAAGAAGGATTTAACCCAATTGATAGCTTTAAGTTCAGAGATTAACCAAGGTATTTGTAGTCCCTAAAGAGGGGTTTAACAACACATCCAACTTCCTACCTATCCAATTAGTTTAATCAGACCTAAAGGGACAAGTTTGCTACTTGGGTTAAGGTTCGCAATCAGGAATCTACAAAACCCTAGCAGTTGAATTGATCTAACAAGTTGGCCAGACAAGATAGAACAAAACAATCAATCAATAAGCACAAAGAAGTTGAAACATTCAATCAAGGAATTTAGGAACGAGAATTAGAAACTCACAATCAATCCAAATAAAACTTCAAATCGCAAGTAGAACGAAGAGAGTTTAGCCGCCCAGGGCGAACATCGCTCTCAATCTCCAACTAAAATTGTCTTGAATCCTAACCTAATGAATCAATGGAAACCTAGGGCTAAGCCCTCTCTCAATTTAGTGCCCTTTTCGTGTCCACGTCGGCCAAAAAGACAAAGATAGAATAAATAGGGTTTTGGATAGAAAACACGTCGCTGAACTCTGAAACGTGTCGCTCTGGGCAAATGCGGCGGCCGCGGCATATTGCTGCGCCCGCTGCATCAGTCTTTTACGGAAAATTCAGGTCGAATCAGCTCTCGACGTTAACAGAAAAGTTGTAGCTCTCTGAAAGAGCTTTCCAACGCATAGTCATAATAGTCAATCTGACAACCGAGGCCTCCAGAAAATGCAAAACAAGTTCAGTATGTCTGGCGACAACATCTGCAGACTTGTTCTTCGTTTAGGTTCGCTTCTTCTTCTCAGGACCTCTTTAGATCTTCATGTAAGCTTCCTCGATCAACTAGACATCCTCATCTAATGCTTCATCAACTCATGTCTCCTCCTCGGATCCACAGTTACCTGAAATAATCAATAAAAACGTGTAGATTCCGACTCCACACCATAGAGAGCAAATATGCAAATTATACTTAACCCATGCATGATATGCATCATAACTAAGCTAAATGCAACCTATTATGACCATCTAAATGCGTTCTATCAAACTCCCGCACACTTAAGCTTTTGCTTGTCCTCAAGCAATGAAAAACAAATGTAGAATTAATCCTCTCACAAATAAGATCTTCATGCTATAGTTTTAGAAAAGCAACATCAAGCAATAGGAGCCATGAATAAGAGAACAAATATCCTAGAAAATATATGAGCGACCCAATAGTAAAGGCAAATTTAATCCAACCTCACCAGAATAATGTGTTTCACTCAAGCTCTCATGTGTTTAGGTTTTAAAGTCCAACTCTCAACTCAATCCAAAATGCTCTATACACCGTGAAAGTCATCACTTGCAAACAACATCATGAGGACTTTGTAATGGGGCTTTGGTAGGAATATAAGGCATGGGAAATATTTAGGCTTGTGGTGCTAAAAATCCGGGAAAAAGGAACAACAACCAACCAGAACAACACCAAAACTTCCATATTTCGCAAACCATTCCAATAATATAAACTCCAATACACATCAATAAGCACTCTTCGATTTAAATAACCATACAACTCATGCAATTTTTCCATTTGGATGATGACTTATTTTCTTTTCTTTTATGCTTACTTTTGCCCCTAGGTGAATTTTATCCTCCCTAAATCCAAGCTTACTAGACTTTTACTCCTAAGTGGATTTTATCCTCCTTAGGCCCCTAGTAATAAGTCACCTCTAATATGCAAGAAGGGTTACCTTATTTCGGCTATGCCTCTCGCAATGCACAACCATACATATATCATCTCCACTCAAAACAACTCCAACATAAAGATTTTTCACCAATTCTCCTCCTAATTCCCAGATAGGGTCAGGCTAATCATTGGCTATAATATATTTTTGTGGAGCTATTAAAAAGAATAGGCTTTAAGGCTCAGCTGGGCTTCAAGCAAAGGATAATGCAAAGGGTAGATAAGGTATAATACGGCTAAAGAAAACATGCCTCAATCATTTGAAATTCACAAGCAACAAACATGTGCAATACGGTATTGAAATAAGAAGAAGCATATGGAGAGTATAATCACACAATAAAAGCAAAATGAAATAATATGTAAAGTCCCTATAAGGCCAAAACAAACCCACAAGGGTTATATTTTTGCTAGATTTCAATTAAACCTCAACTATGAAACATACTTGCTCAATTATATTCTCAAATCATGCTCCAAAAATCATTTTCAAGCAATTCAATCAAATCATGGGATTTATGCAATAAGATCATAAAAATAAATTAGAGGACAAACTAAACCAAGATGGGTATCTTTAATAACACCTAAATGCAATGTATGATATTTTTGTGATTTTTTTTCAATGTGATATATGAGTAAAAATAAATATGAAAACATAAATAAAGATGATATGTAAATTCTATCTATATGCAATGCAATCCCTCCCCAACACTTAAACTTTTCATTGTCCTCAATGAAACATAAAAGACAACAAAAAAAATAAAAACATAGATGGAGAGATGAGTGAAATACGTACAATGTGGTAGAAGGATCTCCTTTCAAATAGTAGGCTGATACGTCGGATCTGAGCATTGCGGCGGGTTAAAGGTGGCGACCTTTCCTGAACGGTTAGTCTATCCAAAAACTAAAAACAACCATCTAATGCCTAATGGAAAACCTAATTTATTGAAAAGAAAACTAGCTAACTAGGAATTGAAATAACTAAATTAGAAAACTTACCTCGGGTTGCCTCCCGAGAAGCGCCTTTCTTTAATGTCATTGGCTTGACTTATTCTCAATCTCAAGATCTTATCTATCTGACATCGTCAAGGCCCTCAGTAGCCTATCATATTCATGTGCACACATCTTACAAAGAACATCATAGCACAATAGATTGAAAGCATAAAATATGAAATTCAAAAACACTTTCAATCTATCAAAGAGTCTAGCATGACTCTCTATTGAAGGAATATGATACCACCAACACAGTTCCGTTGGTGGCTTCTCAAAATCGCAATAAAAAGGATCAACATAATCATCATTACCTTCCAAATTGCAAAAGTTTACCTTTATTACCTCTTGAGCCTCAGCTGATGGCTCTAGACTTGGTTCATCAATGGGCAAGCTCAGAATGGATGTTGCAGATGGAGTAGGAGACACGTCACATGTAACCTCATGCGTCGACTCATGAGATTCCAAGTCAGGAAGCACTAGACCCTCTCCTCCATCGTCGAAGACACTATCGTTGTCTGCAGCCAATTCCTCCTCTTCTTCTTCGAAGCTCCTTTCTTTCTCACCTTTTGCACTTAAAAGTTGAATGAGTTGGCTCATTTGATTCTCCAATTTTCCAAGTCGACTCATTTTTTCTTCCTCCAACTGCTGCAACACTGGTGTGAGAGTTCGGATTGATACTTCCCGCTCAACCTGGCAACTCATATTGCAGAAAAAATCCCAAATCTCAAAGAGTCCCATATCCAATAGGCCTCCATTACTCATGGACTCAGCAAGATTCCGTGTTTCAGCATTCATCCCATCAAATATGCAAACACACATCTCTCGCACACCATATTAATAACCCCATGAACCAAGGTCGTTAACATACTCATGCAATCTAGTGAAATATTGGTGAAAGTTCTCACCTTCAAACTGCAACAATCTCAACATCTTAAAAAGTTAGTAGCAAGGGCGTCGTGAACCGTAAGATAGGTTCACAACGAGTTAGGTATATGCACAAAAATCAATAAATACACAAAACAAAGAAATAAACTTGATTCCCCGACAACGACGCCAATTTGATGGACGGTTTTTAGTCGCGTAAACCGTATCAAAATAAAACTCAAACCTACAAACTAGTATAGCAAGTAAGTAAGAGATCGATCCCACAGAGAATCAAGTATTCCTTTGCAATGTGTATTTACCAATTAGTGAAAAGGGGGGTTTTTGGGTGATTGAAATAAGAAAGAAAACAAAATAAACTATAAACAAGTTGATGCAAAACAATTTAGAGAAGATCGCTCTACCTACAACTATCCACTTTATTTGGTTGAATTGATATTGTAACTTCCTCTTGTCCTTTTAGTTTTCCTATGAATGCCCTTGTCCCGGCCTAATATAGTTATTAGTCCAATCAGTCCTAGAAACCCTTATTAATTGAACAGTCCCTAAAGAAGGATTTAACCCAATTGATAGCTTTAAGTTCAGAGATTAACCAAGGTATTTGCAGTCCCTAAAGAGGGATTTAACAACACACCCAACTTCCTACCTACCCAATTAGTTCAATCAGACCTAAAGGGACAAGTTTGCTACTTGGGTTAAGGTTCGCAATCAGGAATCTACAAAACCCTAGCAGTTGAATTGATCTAACAAGTTGGCCAGACAAGATAGAACAAAACAATCAATCAATAAGCACAAAGAAGTTGAAACATTCAATCAAGGAATTTAGGAACGAGAATTAGAAACTCACAATCAATCCAAATAAAACTTCAAATCGCAAGTAGAACGAAGAGAGTTTAGCCGCCCAGGGCGAACATCGCTCTCAATCTCCAACTAAAATTGTCTTGAATCCTAACCTAATGAATCAATGGAAACCTAGGGCTAAGCCCTCTCTCAATTTAGTGCCCTTTTCGTGTCCACGTCGGCCAAAAAGACAAAGATAGAATAAATAGGGTTTTGGATAGAAAACACGTCGCTGAACTCTGAAACGTGTCGCTCTGGGCAAATGCGGCGGCCGCGGCATAATGCTACGCCCGCTGCATCAGTCTTTTACGGAAAATTCAGGTCGAATCAGCTCTCGACGTTAACAGGAAAGTTGTAGCTCTCTGAAAGAGCTTTCGAACGCATGGTCATAATAGTCGATCGGACAACCGAGGCCTCCAGAAAATGCAAAACAAGTTCAGTATGTCTGGCGACAACTTCTGCAGACTTGTTCTTCGTTTACGTTCACTTCTTCTTCTCAGGACCTCTTTAGATCTTCATGTAAGCTTCCTCGATCAACTAGACATCCTCATCTAATGCTTTATCAACCCATGTCTCCTCCTCGGATCCACAGTTACCTGAAATAATCAATAAAAACGTGTAGATTCCGACTCCACCACCATAGAGAGCAAATATGCAAATTATACTTAACCCATGCATGATATGCATCATAACTAAGCTAAATGCAACCTATTATGACCATCTAAATGCGTTCTATCAGTTGGTAACTTCATCAAGTAGCCTTTCATCCCTTCGAAAGCTTGCTGCAGTTCTGGTGTCCATTGGATGGGCCCTCTCTTCTTTAGTAAAGCAAAGAACGGTAAATATCTATCCACGAGACAAGAGCAGAATCGGCTGAGATAGTTGACAGCGCCGTTGAGAGCCTGGATCTCTTTGATCGTTCTGGGTGGTTGCATGCTTTGAATCGCTGCAATCTTCTCTGGGTTCACATCTATTCCTCGCTGGCTGACCAAGAATCCCAAGAACTTCTCGGAGTCAACACCGAAGACACATTTTCCGCGTTCAGATTCAATCCTCCGCATCGCAGTGAATCAAAGGTCTCTTGTAGATCATCAGCGTGATCTTCTGCCCTCAGGCTTTTTACTACGATATCATCCACGTAGATCGACACGTTCTTTCCAATTTGGGCACGAAAAATCTTGTCAACAGTTTGTTGGAATGTGGCTCCCGCATTTCTCAACCCGAATGGCATAACCTGATAGCAGAAAATCCCTTGATTCGTAATGAAGGTGGTAGCCTTTTTATCAAGTGGGTCCATGCGGATTTGGTTGTACCCTGAGTATGCATCCAGAAAACTAAGGACGACATTTCCTGCGGTCTCATCAACTAATTCATCGATTGATGGGAGCGGGTAGCTATCCTTAGGGAAAGATTTGTTGAGATCAGAAAAAACAACACACATGCGCCACTTTCCATTAGACTTTCTGACCAGAACCACGTTGGACAACCATTTGGAGTCTTCTACCTCCTCGATGAAGCCTGCGTCTAGTAATTTCTCTTTTTCTTCTTTGGCGGCGAGCGCCTTTTTGGGCGCCATTTTTCTCTTCTTCTGAGCTACCGGTTTGGCGTCATGTCTTATCCGGAGTGTGTGCCAGGCGATTGACGGGGGAACCCCCAGCAGATCCCTTGGCGACCATGCAAAGACGTCTCTTGATCATGCTATGATATCAAGGACGCGTTTCTTTTCTTCGGGCCCTAAGGTCTGCCCTAAATACACCTTCTCTTCAGGATTGGGGAATGGGAGATGAGCCTGCTTCTCGTCAGCGGTTGGAACCTCCCTGGCCGCGGGCCTCACTTCCAGTTCTGCTTCAGTGAGGGTGCTCTCTGGATTGGTCTCTGCTACAAGTACCTCTTGTGGGCACTCTCTTTCATTTTTGGTCGTGCTCGCGGCATATTCTTCGACCTGCATTACTTCTTTTTTCTTCCTCAGGGAGGTTAAATAACAACTTCTACTTTCTGGTTGCTGTCCGCGGACCTCGCCAACTTCTCCTCCAGCGACAGGAAACTTGGCCAAAAAATGGTGGATAGAGACCACCATTTGGAATTTGTAGAGAGATACCCTCCCTAGCAAGGCGTTGTATACTGTTGGGACTCGAACGACGGTGAAGACTATGTTCTTCATCCTTCATTTTGGCGCTGTCCCAAGCACCACCGTCAGCTCAATGGTTCCTGCGACTGGTATCTCATCTCCAGAAAAAGCTACCAGCGTTCCTGAATATGGCTTGAGTGCAATTGCTGAGACTCCAAGTTGTGAGAAGGCCTCCCAAGAGAGTATATCGACAGATGATCCAATGTCAATGAAAACTCTCTTGACAGTTTTGGTTGCTATCTGAGCATGTACAACCAGTGGGTCAGAATGAGGCATCCTCACATCTTCCGCGTCACCTGCTGAGAATATCATTTCCGCGTGAGGTGTGTGGGCAATTCGCCTGCTCATTGCGGAGGGTGGTTGCTTCCCTTCTCGTTCATAGTTCTTCCTCTCTTGATTGCTGGTTCCTGAAAGAGAGGGTCCTCCCGCTAAAGTGTCGATGTATCCTTTGGGCTCTGGGATACGTTCGACCGCGGACCTTACCCGTCCTTCTTGCCATCAGGGAGCCTGATTTACTGATCCCTGAGGGGGTGGGGGGCCATTATGGCGTCCTCGTCGCCATCTTCGCCCCCGGCCCCTCCCCCGATTCGGCTGAGGAGCTTCTTCGCGTTCCCTGTACTTGTCATGATTCCTGCTCCGTTGACGGGGATAATCCTCATCTTGCGGGTGACGTTCGACTGGGTGTCGATCGTCCCTTCTGTTCTGGTGGTGCTCTTGAGGATGGCGGTCCTGATCATGATAACCATCCCTCCACGGCTGATGTGTTCTGTCCCGGTCATTTTCCTCTCTTCGGTCATCTCTTTGGTGACGATGCTCCTCCCTCCTGTCTGAATTGAGGTGGACTTCATCATTTTGTCGATGGTGTCCTGTTGATGGTTTTTTGGGTGGCTTGGCTGCTCCCTTGTCCTTTCTGAACTTCCCGACAAGTTTGCTAAAGAAGCCTTGATGCCCGCCATTTGCTCTTGAGCTTGACGCGACTGCTTCCTCTGCATCTATTTGTCGCGACACTAGATCTCTCAATTGATCATAATCTCTGGGCTTCTTTCTAAATACCCTTCCGCCAGATTTCCCATGAGGATGATGGTCGCGGATTCGTCATTAAAGTTCGGGATTTGAACAACTACACTGGTGAAGCGGGCAAAGAAATGCCCCAGAGTTTCATCTCCTCTTTCCTTGATGGAGTTTAAATCTATCATGGTCTTTTTTCTTGACCGCACACTCCCAAAGTGGGATTGGAAGATCCGTTACAACTCAGAGAAGCTGCTAACCGAATTCTTTGGCAGGTTAGTGAACCAGGTCAATGCAATCTTCGTGAGGGTTGATGGGAAAGTTCTACACAGCATGACATCATTGTACTCATTGATGCCCATCGCGGTCATGAAGTGGCACAGATGATCTTCTGGGTCCGTGGTCCCATCGTACTTCATAAGATTCACATCCCTCCATCGTTTGGGTACCGGTGCTCGGCAGATGTCTTGAGTGAAAACTGATAGCAAAGCTTCAGGGGCGTCAATCTTCATTTGTGTTGAGCCAGACTTGGTGGAAGTGGAGACGTCAGTCGAGTGCTCCCCCCCGTCGATGTTTATTGGGCCGCATGTCAACCCCTTGCGCACCTTGGTGCAAAGGATCAAATCCGAGGCCTGACGTTCCGGGTACTGGGTTCCCGTACTGATTAAGATTGACTGCATCCGCCGCGTTCAGTTGTCCATACGCGTCATATTGCTGATTGTGAAAGTAGGCCCTGTGTTGGCCTTGGTACGGGCTTTCATAACCATAGTAGTGCCGCGGCTTATTCATCGGTTGGTACTGGTGTTGGGGATCTGGTACTGGTTGATAATAGTATTGCAGCGCGGGGGCCGGTTGATAGAAAGGTTGAGGCTCAGGCGCATGCTGAAAGTAATGATGCGGCTCTTGCTGTACTCCATGTGGCATGTATACTGGTGGGATGTACTCTGGCATGTATGCCGGGTAATAAGGGGGTACATAGGGTGATGCCCACATGCTTTGTTGCTCCTCCGACTGAAGGACAGATGGGTTGTACATGCTGGTGGCCTCTTGCTCTGGTATTGCATTTGGCTCATTTCATCTGAGTTCTCGTTGTTGTACATTGTTCCTGTCCACGGAGAGTCACTAAAAGTTTTGTTAGTAAATTGACTTGGTCATGAAATTTGCTATTTTAGATCTTTAAATGAACTGTCTCATATCCCTCTCTTTGTGGGAGGGTTCTCCCGATTTCCTGTGTGTTCCCAGCAGACCCGATGGCCGCCCGATGGGATCGCGGGTATGAGGCGTCCATGACCCAAAATATATACATTATGTCTGCTGATAAAAAATTTAAAGGTAAACCCCTCAGTGTGAGTAGGTTCCCACAGACGGCGCCAGTGATGAGGGCCTCCCAAAAAGTTGTATAAAGGGCCCACTTTCGGTGGGTCCCTGGGGGTTAGACGCGAGCAGTTTTTTCTACGAAACACGGGCTTACTTGACACGCGAATCAATTTCTTCGCTATTCTACCTGGGTCGCGCTTTGGTCGCGTGCTTTAATTCTACCTTAACCTCACATCTCTTACGGGAGATCATCGATCGTTTTAATGGTTTCAGGGTTCATACCTGTCCGCAGAGATTTACCTGGGGTGCTGCTTCGACGCTTGGTACAGGTTGAGATGTCCCTTTCAGTTTTAAGGTTCGCTAGTCCACCGCGGATCGTGTTCTGGTTCTGCGGTCAACTTTTAGGATCATACAAATCTCTTTCTCCTCCTCTTTTTCTTCTCCCGAAATTCCCCCCTTATCTCTTCTGTTCATTTCCCCTTTTATAGGGATTGGCCAAAGACCCCCGTCGTGACACTTGTCGTTCTTGAGTTGACACGTGTGGCCATCGTGGGTAGGGGGCATGATGGACATGTGTCATTGTTTTATGTTCGCGTCTTCCCAATTTTCGGAGTCTCTTTTGGTGTTGTTTCATTATGTCCGCGTCTGAATCATCGTCTATCATTTTCGCATGGTTTCATCAGTCACCACGGTTACTAACACTGACAATGTTTTTTTATTTATTTAATGTACAAAAATCTAAAAGTCTCCTGTATGTAAACTATACAAATAAACAACAACATTTATCACTTCACTTTTCAATAAACGGGGATTATTTGTATACTATACAAATATACTGCAAGTCTACAATCAATAAGAAAATAAGGTGGTAACGAATCAATTTAAAACAGTAACACAAACAAAGCAATTAGTCAATTATTGATTTACTCTAATTAGCCAATTACACATCCAACACCATTTGAAAATGTGCCTCTAACGGCTTCCCACTCATTGATTCATTTCCATAGGACTTCAAAGTTTGTATGTTAATGTCCTTCAAGATGAACTGCAGATATTTGACTAAGAAACACACGGATCGAGCAATTGAAATCTTATCACAGCAATTGAAATTTGACTAAGCAACACACTGATGAATCGATAAATTGAACAAGAAAACTATGACCATTCTATTGCTTAGCAAATTAAAAGTAAAATTTGAATCACACAGAAGAAGATACAAAAACCTGAACATTCAATTGATCCACCAAACTCGACGCGAGCAAGAGACTACGTGGAAGAAAACGAAGACGAAGCCACTTCTTTCAGACGCATCCTGGCATATCTAGTTTCGATCCTAGTGCCCACGGCCTCCTCATCGAACACATCCGCTGGCAAATCATCGGTCCTCCTAACCACGCCGTGCGCAGCCACCAAAGCCACTGAGATAGCCAGCGCAACCACGATATTCAGCGTGACGTCGGTCAAGAACACACACGCGACGACGTCGAGGGAAGCCATGGCGCTCCGAGGTTCTAGATCTGAACCGAGAAGGGCGGGGGAGGGCGGTTGGTGGAGGAAGACAGCACCGGCGGAGGGCATGTCCACTGTTGTCAATCGAGGAGCGAAGTGACGAGAGAACGGTGCCGGATTCCAACAGCCGGAGGAAGACATCACCGGCGGAGGACGTCGAAGCAACCGAAGTCGAAGTCGCTGGTGCTGGATTCCAACAACCAAAGTCGCTGCAATAGAGGGAGCGAGGGAGAGACGAGCAAGATGGATGGAGATCTGAGGATGAAGATGAAGGGATTTGGTTAGATGCTATCAATGGCAGCCAAGGGATTGCACCGATTGTGATTGAGACTTGAGAGAACAGATGAGGAAGCTATGGAGGGGCAACATCTAGATCTGAACGGTGGCAAGAGGGAAGAAATAGGTTAAAATTAAAACAGGGTAAAAGGGGCATTATGAAATATTTTTGTACAATTACTTATCTATATAAAATACTAAAACAGAGGCCTGAAACGGGCTCTGGTGCGATCTCGCGTCCACAGAATTTTCTGGATTAAAGCGGGATTATTTTTGCTTACGTGTCATTTTCTGGATTAAAGTGGTATTATCTTTTTGAGCAACATCAATTAATAAGCCAATATAGTTGGGTAAAAAACTTATCTTTCTAGATCAAATAATCCCACATATTTTTATAAATATTCAACCTTATATCTTAATTAGTTAGAACACTTATCTTTTTAGAACAAATAATCTATCTAATATTTAGTCAATTAAGTCTTTTAGATCAAATTGAAAATAATATATTTAAATATAAATATACCAAATTGATTTTGTATATCCGATTAGTTTTGCTTTTTTAAATAGAGATCGCATATGATTATTAATATAAAAAAAAACAGAATTACGAATGAATTGTATATTTGAAAAAGTATATTTGAATCAACCCATCTCAAAAAATTCATGTATTTAAAAATCAAATCCACCTTGGATCCCATTTTATTAATCTCAAATTAAATATTGATAATAGCAATCCATGTGTTTAAGTCAGCAAGCAATTGTGACTTTTTGAGGAAAAATGTATTTTATATATATTTATTTTTTAATTAAGAGTCATATTCGAATTTTATTTATTTTTATATAATATCGATACATTTAAAATATTTATTTATTTTTTAATTAAGAAGAATTTATTAAAAAAGGGCATTTGATATGATTCGCATACGTGACATTTTCTGGATTAAAATGGTGTTATTTTTGCATATGAGTCATATTCTAGATTAAAATGATGATAAAAACGGTAGAGATTCTCAAATTTTGTTCAATTTATTTTACATTTTACTATCAAATTATGGTGAATATATTATTCTACCATTTACATCAAATTGAATGTAATATATTTGAATATAAATATGTACCATCTTAATTTGATGGTAAATTTTGAAAAAAGAAATCTATCTATAATGTTATATAAAATATATATCATGCCATAAAATTTTGGTCAATTATTTTATCTTTTATATTAAATTCAATATAATATATTTAAATATAAATACATCGCTAAATTTGGTGATGTAATTACAGCTTAGAGGCAGAACAGTTTTTGATACAATTTAACCCTATTCGTTTTTATCACGTCAACTAATAATTTCTATCTTTTAGTCAACTCATTTAATATGGGTCAAAAGTATCATATCTTGGCCAATTAGTTACAATTGATTTGACCATAAAATATAATTGATTTGATCAATGGTTAAGATTTGTAATAGGTAAATGCAATAAAATTAGTTTGGTACGTTAAAGAAAATAAAACAATCAGTTTGTTTAAAATAAGTAAAACAATCATTCAAGGTTTTTTAAAAAAATATAGTATAGTGTAATTGTACTTACATGTGAATTGAATAAAAAATATATGTTATAATTTATAATGTTATCATTACGTAAATATTGGATAAGAGACATGATCACAAAGAAAAAAGATTTGATAGAAAGAAAAAGTATCCTCAATATAAAAAAATATAATGTTATCATTACATAAATATTTTAAGAAAACTATTGTAACCTTCACACTTTAATAAAAAAACTTAATGTAAAAAATATATAGAATAATTATAAAGAAACCGCACAATGGGCGGGTAAAGTAAAACTAGTACTCATTAAAGTGGAGGACAATTACTTAAAGTGTTTTTCAAAATGGACATCCTACCAAATTACTTCATAAATTAATATAAGTAATCTTAATGACTAAAGATAAGATAATTTAAATAAAGTAACTTCTTTAATTTTAAGATGGATACTTTTTTGCCAAAATCCTAAAACTTTTTTTTTTCTTATCAAATCTTTTTTCTTTGTGATCATGTCCCTTATCCCTTATCCAATATTTACATAATGATAACATTATAAATTACAATATTTTTTATTTAATTCACATGTAAGTGCAATTACATCCACCCCTTATATACTTAAAAAATCAGAAGCAATGTCTTTGTAAAAATTTGTGCCACGTGTCCCTGAACAAAGTTAAGAAGCAGTATTCACCGTCTCACCCACGTTCTCTCTTCAACCGTTTGCCCTCTCTCTCCTCTCTTGCTCTGGTGTATGTGAAAGAAAAACTACGGCCATGGAGTGCGGATGCAGTGCTATCTAGTGCTTGAGCAGATGAAGGCACCGTCATCGACCATCGCCGCCGCGTCATCTTGCTCTTCGTCGAGCGTCGAAGCGACATCGTTTTTTTGTGGTGGTGGCGATTGTTGGGCCAATCCTGCGGAGATCGAGAAGGTTAAGAGGAGGAGGAAGAGGCGGAGAGGAGGCGAAGGTGGTGGCGGCGGCCCTGCTCCGAGTAATTTGAGTTTCAGCATCTCTCTCTCTCTCTTCCTCGCTTTCACTTCACCTTCAGAATTTCCTCTTTTAATTTTGGAGAAAAAAAAAAGAAATCCCCAGACATGCCATTTTAGCGATCTCTGTCGCTCTAAATCCCCTCGATCATTTCAATTTGAAAAAGGTTTACTATTTGTTATCTATGGAGACGAAGCAAGGTTTCTTCACTTCGCTCAAGGAGGAGGTGGTTCGGGGACTCTCGCCGGCGAAATCCAGGTCCGCCAGCCTTGCGCGGAGTAGGTCTCCGATGTCTGGTATCCTCTGCCACCGCAAGAGCCACCACGTTGCCGTTCCCGAGCTTCTTGCAGCCAGATCAGGGAGTTTAAGGCCTCCCGAGGCGCCCTCGCCGCTCCGGGAGGGCCCCGATCAAGGAGTCTCCGGCGAGGCTAGGCCGGAGGGAGGCAGAGGAGGCGGCTAGCCCAACTGGATAAAGCGCAACCCCTATGTTTCCTCCTCCTCTTCTTCTTCTTCTTCCGCGGCCTGTAGTAGGCTCCGTTCTTTGGCTTTTGATTGGTGTCTTGGGTGCGCCCCCGTGCACGTTAGCGCCAGTGACCCTCTGCCCTCATCTCAGCATCAAAGATACTCCCATTGTGAGCCCCTATTTCACTCTATTTCTGCTTTGATTTGATATTTGTTGGTTTGATTTTGCTTGTGTTTTGGAAAAGGGGGAACTGGCCATTGTTGACCTAACATAAAATTGATTTTAGGTTAGTATCATTCTTGGATGCTTAAGTGAGCCAAGTGACCCACCAGACAACGCTTTAGTGGAATTTAAGGTGACCCAAAGACGTGGTTGTCAGCTCATCCGGGTGAAGACTTTACTATAACCTTTTATTGATCATGTTAATGCATCTGATTTAATTTTCATGTCCTCTTGGTTTTAACATACAAGTTTGCTAATTATGATCTTTTTCATAGGATGTTCTACGCCTAAATTGATCATGTTAACTACACCATGCTAATGCTAATTATGTAGCTTGTGTAACGAATTTGGTCCATGTATACTTTGGTGTTTCATTAGTTTTCTCTATGATTGTCTTTAAGAGGTTTTCCCATCACTAAGGTAGATTGTGTTTATTCACCAAGATTTCTCCATTGCAAAACTTAGAATATGTGATTTTATTCATATAGATTCATACTCAACTTCTATCTACTTAAAGGGCACTCTGTATTGTGTTTATTCATTTGAACACACGTCGATGTGGTGTGATGGACGATTCATTATGATTTTTTTTCATCGAATGTAATTGTTTTTACAACTTATTGAACGCACATGATGTTTCACTAGAGACAGCCTCCTTGGCCAAAGTTGTTTATCGATAACAAAGGAAGATGTTATAATGTTCCAAAATCAATATCTTTAGATTTAATTAGCATCCCCAGATTTTTATATGAATTTTGTCTTTGATATTGGCTAGAAATATATAAAATAGTGGTAAACCGCAAGCAATACGTAGAGGTCATAATCTCAGTTGTTCCACAGCCCACCATAATGCTTGGTCTATGTTTCTGCACTTGATTATAACATGATATTGTTGTTGTTAGGGAAGTTATTTTTGTAAGAATGTACATGTATTGTCAACCTACTTGTTATATGTTACATTACTTGATGTCTTTCTCCGTAGTGAAGCTCTTGAAGGCATTGGATTATCTATGGTTTGTGACAAATCACAGCTACTCATTTATGTTAAGTTATATTCTGTTTTTTCTTTAACATTACCAAGGGATGCATGCAGCCAATATGTTGTTGAGAGTGTGCATGACATAAAATGTGCAATTGTTAACTTATGGGTTGTTTAACGCTTCACATGTGCTTAGTATTTCTTCATGTCCATAAAAGCAATGTTGTCCAGTTTTAGGGAAAGGAAACAAATAAGATATATCATATATAATTTGAGAAATGACAAAAGATAGCACAAAATAATGTACATTTTCACCTACTTGGTTACATAACATATATAATTTGAGAGTGGACATCAAAATTGATTACATGTTTCTATTTTTTTATGCTCTTAGTTTCCAGATGAAAGTCATGTGACTGCTATTTTTTTTAAAATATCAGAGATGATGAAAAATTCTCTTTTGATCAAATCAAGGCAAGAGATGATGATCTTAACCAAGCATATACATTGAATCACTGACTTTAACCATAAATCCTATAATATACATTTTAGGAAAGTTTTTACTGTTTCCAGATTTTGAATGAAGATTGACGTTTACACCCTTCAAAAAATTAAACTTTTCCCATTTTCACAAATTTTAATTTAGTTTTTGAACTTTCTGATCCATGTAAGTTAACCGCAGGTTAAATCTTTTGTTTAATCAGATTCTTGAAGCACCAAAAGAAGAAGTGGCTCTTGCTCTGGAGATTTCGGGTAAATGCTTTCTAACCTTTTAAAGCTAAGTTCACCTAATTGAGATGACTTATTTATCAAGTGCTAAACTGCTGATATAGTTTCCTGGGTACTGTTTTGAAATTTGTATGATTCATCACATCCACCGACCAGGTATTGCCTTATGGGAGATGACGGTGGTGCAGTTAGTCGGGGTAGTCTCCAAAGAGGTGCTAGGTTGGTTGGACTTAGTAGTAGAAGAAATCTCTTCAAGAGGGGTAGTGGATTTGTCAGTGTGAAGATCTTTGAGGTGTCTTCGGACCAGTTGAGTTTGAGTGAGGCGACTTAGAAGAAGATTGGTTGAACAAGTTCTTTGCCACAGTTGACCCTTGAACTGGTGATCCAACAGGTGTTACTAATTGAAAGGTTGAAGAATTCCCAATGTTATAATGGGGAGTAACTACATGATTATGTGGTTGTCTTGTAATGGTACCTGGTAGATAAACAATACTCCGTATTAGCAATATTTTTTCAAAGAACATAATATTGCAGAGTTTTGAATAATTTGTAGTATACCTGGGGTTGTTGATTGATTGTTAGATGTTAATCCACATAATCTTTTGTTGGTTCAGGGACTGCCGTGTAACTCTTCCTTTTCTTTGAAACATTATAATTAAGAACAGGGGTTGAGAAGTTAGCAGGAATTGTTCCTTTGCTGTCTTCAGGTACAGAAACTGATGATACAAGGGTTGTGCTGAAGGCAGTATAGCCTGATCAGTAGGGAAATTGTCAATAAAGAAAAAAGACTAATAGTAACACTAACAGGGCATTTCATCTTCCCACAGTATACAATAGGGCAACATGGCTAGGAGATTGAAATGCTGATTTTGGACTCTAAAATTGATATGCTAGGCTAATCAAGTACTAGATAGACTTGCAAATCTTAACTACCTAGCAACTTAAGTGGTTAATACTGTTACATAGATTTTACTGTTCTATTATGAAAATAAACCGTCTATTATAGGTCAATGTGAAGTAATTGAATTCCCATAACAATACACACAACCTTAAAACGAGTAAAAATATAAATAATTCATTTTCTTCAGCCTGATTCACAAGTATGATGTGAAATATATTATGGCGATGAAAAGAAAATTTTGAAGAACATCATGACAAAAAGCATGAGTAATATGTTAGAAGAAAATTGACGTGTCGAATATTTTGTTTAATACGTCAAACTCGATCGAAAATATTATGAAAAAACCCGAACAAAGTTCGTGAAAAGAACTAGTTATATTATATTTTTAAAAAAATGTTGAATGATTGTTTTTATTTTAACTAAACTTATTGTTTTATTTTCTTTAACCAAATTAATTTTATTGCATTTACATATTAGTTGATCAAATCAATTATATTTGATGGTCAAACCAATTGTACCTAATTGGTCAAGAAATGATACTTTTGACCCACATTAAATGACATGACTAAATGATAGAAATTATTAGTTAACGTGGTAAAAAAGAATAGGGTTAAATTGTATCAAAAACTATTCTACCCCCAAATTGTAATTATATCACCAAATTTAGTGACATGTTTATATTTAAATATATTATATTCAATTTGATCTAAAAGATAAAATATATTTGTACATAAGCAGTGGAGGAACCCTTAGCATGAGACTCGAAACTAATGATTTGTGGGGCTACATCCAATGCCAAGAGGTTCGAAGTTCGAATCCATTTGGAAACATGGAGCCGTTTGTGAGTGAGGGGGTCAACCCCTTAAATGGGCCACATAGTACCCGATCCAAATGTAGAGTGCCTGCGTCGATCGAACTGGATTAAGATAAAAAAAATTCGGAATTTAAATTCTATAAAAATAAATGATAGATTAATTTTTTATATTCACTTTCCCACTCGTTGCTTAATACATATATATATATATATATATATATATATATATATATATATATATATATATATATATATATATATATATATATATAGTGGTTCGGGTGTACACACCCCTTAAAGTGTACCTTGTTCACAAATATTATTCGGTGAAATGTGAAACATTATTCGGTGAAATTTGAAGCATTATTCGGTGAAATGTGAAATATTCTACCGAATACTGTTATGTTACAAATTATTCAGTGGAATTGGAACGTTTTCATCTGAACTAAACGGAAAAAGAAAACATAACAGTATTATGTAGAATGTTTCACATTTCACCGAATAATGCTTCAAATTTCACCGAATAATGTTTCACATTTCACCGAATAATATTTGTGAACAAGGTACACTTTAAGGGCTGTGTACAAATGATCTATACACTATATATATATATATATATATATATTTGAATAAGATTTAATTTGACTAAACTGGCCAAAATTATTAATTTTCTTTTGATAATTGCCATTTTTTTAAATTTTCAAATTAGATATTATCAGACTTGAATCAATTAACGGTGCTATTTACAAATATATAACTAAGTTTTTGTAAATAAACGGAATACCCTTTGATGATGCCATAAATAAATAAATATATGTATATTTATTCATCAAAAATAAATAAGAATACACGATCATAAACAAGGTTCTCCGCTACACAAATAGAACCTTATAAACATGAAGAATGGGCGAATACGAGACAAGATAGAGACTCGAGACGTCCGCGGATGATAAAACTGCCCGCGGCTCCCACACGCATGCCGGGACACGTGGCGCCCATGCCTCCATCACACATGTCATGGAGCATGTGACATGTGGCGATGAGTGGCTTGTATGTAGGAGTGCTTGGACTATAAATAGAGGTCGAAGCCTCATTATCGTGGGTCGGAAACTGGAATCTCGAAAGGCTTAGGCCGGATTCCTTGGCCTTGAGCCCCTTTTCAAGCGGAATTAGTCTCGGCTAGCAAAAACCGACACTTGATGGAGCCCTGGGAGGACGGTGGTTCGCGGAGGCTTGAGCTCGGATCGGCACAAGTTTTTGGTACGCCGATGGTAATCTCGTCGCGCGTCTCAGGTAAGCCCGATCGTCTGAGCTCCCTCGCGTCCAACTTGATCCCGGAACCCGAGAGAAAGGGATTCTGAAAATTAGGTTTCGTCATTGGCACCGTCTGTGGGAACCATTCACCCTAAGAGGTGATTCGTTTAAGGTAATTTATTCGTTTAGTTTATCTTAATAAGGTTCCAAAATTGTTATATTCGGATTCAAAGAAACAAGTAGCTGAATTGGAGATGATGCACCTACTCATTTTTAGTTGAATGAGTGCCTGTGTTTCATTTCGAAGGAGCTAAACATCCTCCTGTTTTTGCTCGGATCGGTTTGAGGCTGTTGATTTATTTTAACAATAGTCGTATAATTCATTTAGAAATATGTATGTTTCAGTTTGTCCACTGAAGGGTCTGTGGTCGTGATGTGTTTGCATGTTGTGAATTTACCCCAAAATTGGAGATTTGAAATCTTCATGGGTACCACATTATATAGAGATGTATGAGGTAGGACTAACTGTCTAACTATCATACATATCAAAAAGCTCATGCCGCATACTATATACATAAAAAATCTTTATTCTTGAAGATGAATTGAACAAGTAGATATATACATGTTAAATTAAGGGTGATGATTATAAACTGTTGGAGGGTTGGTTTTTTCACCATTCGTGAGGTGTAAGGAGTACAGTAGGTTGTAGCTATTGCCATAGCTATGGCCATTGTCCCTAAGCGTGGGCCATTGACCAAAGGTTGGCTAAAAGAGAGCAATACTACTGTTTTCGCAAATTAGCCTTAAGGAATTGCCCAGTTGAGAGGTAATGGGTGCTGAATTCATATGAACTCGCATGTTTAATCACTGCTATCCATCCATTAATCTAAGTAGCTACTGTCCTAAAGAGAATAGTATAAGAGCAGTTTATTCGATTGAAAGTTTGAGTTAGCATGTAGTATAAATGCATACCTATTATCCTTGATTGTTTTCGGATATAGAGTTAATGAATTGAATTGGAGAGTTTGTATGTGTAAATATGATTCTCCGAATTTAACTAAGAAACAAATGGGTGTCAGGGGAAGATTAATGAAGACCACTGTCAGTGAATTGAGAGTGAAATGGTTTTGCTTATTTCATTCATGTATGTATATGTGATGGCACTAAGAAAATCAAATTGGAGTTGAGAATATATGTATGTATATACATAGGCACTAAGCTACTGTCATAGAATTTTTTGCTTTAAACAAGCAAGCTGATCGAAGACACTTAAGTGTATATTAGTGTTGCCAATATGTGGCATTAAAATGAAAGCTTTGCACCCAATATTTAAGATTTGGAAAATATGACAGCAAATACATGTACAAACGCCTGTATACATATGCTAAGTTAATTTATAAATGAAAAAGCATGTGCACGAACAGCTGCACGCAATATATGTTTGCGACTACGGGCAGCGGCACGGGGCTTTATAGACCATGCTGATCACGATCAAGGCCATCAAGAGGGACTCCTCTTTTAGGTTCTTGCACTTGAAGTTGTTATTACAGATGGGAAAACACCAAAATGTATAGATGGGTTGCCAATTAATGTCATAAAAGTTAACGAGCTGCTAACATATTTGCTTACCATTGTTTGTTATCATAAAACTATTTAACGACTCTAAATTACATGTGTATACTCAATTATATGATTTTGTTGCTTGAAGAGAAAAGCAGCTCTAAGTGCAGTGTTCATGAAGGAAACCAGAAATGATAGAAGCAGGGTGCAACTCCAAAAAACAGAAGGGCACATCCGCAGTTACACATGTCTCCGCCCTTAGCTGACAAACATTTGCGAAAATGACAGATTAGCCTCAAGATTTAGAGGGTGGGGCTATGTTTTTATTGTTATATGTATACTGTAAAGCCTAAGCTTAATCTATGTATAATCCCACATAAGAGATAGTTGGAGGCATTTCTTAGACAATTACATAATGACATATAGGAAGCACTCAAAGGGAATGTTTATACAAGGTATTAGAAGCATTAATCCGGAAACTATGGGTTCCGGGTAATATGCTCATACTAAAGTATAAATATAAACCTAAGTGTTACACTAATGTCTATAACCAGAAATCTATATATATGTTACATATCCATATATGTGTATGAGTTTAAACAGGCAGCCCATTACACTGAAGACGGCCCATAACACCAAATACGGCCCATGGGCTTCGGAAGAAGCTATTGAGCTCCGACACTTGGTGAAACGCAGCGTTTCAGTTATGTCCCCCTATATAAGGGAAATCTGTGCTAGGGTTTCCTCATTCAACTCAGACCCCTCAGCTTACCTGCCTTCAAGAAAAGAGAGAGAGAGAAGTCTAGGGTTTCCTCTCCGGTGACCTTAGCGGCTCCGATCGACGACGAAGAACTTGGATCTAGAGCGCATCCATCTACTGGACTCTAGATCTGAGCATTGGTGAAGAAGAAGAAGCGACACAGCTTCCCTGGCGGCGAGTTTCTAGCTCGTACATGCTTCTCAGCGAAGATCTGTTCATCCAAGAACAGATCTGAGGGAGTTCTTCTTTCCTTACTTCTAGTTGTCTCTTGTACTTGCTTTCTTGGTTGTTTTCTGGTTGAATCTGTATGCTTGTCTAGAAACTGCAACCTTATCTCTTGTAATCACAAAAACGAACTAGTGGAACTTGG
Source organism: Persicaria maculosa (assembly GCA_963922045.1). Lineage (NCBI taxonomy): Eukaryota > Viridiplantae > Streptophyta > Magnoliopsida > Caryophyllales > Polygonaceae > Persicaria > Persicaria maculosa. The sequence continues at coordinate 18,742,475 of OY998265.1, read as the reverse complement.
GCCTGAGTCTCTCCGAACCTGAGACTCCGCGGATGTAGAGATTTATCTCGAACCGCATAAACAAGATCCTGTGTTCATCTTGGTTTTCTGTTTCTGTTCAAGTTGCATGCGCAGATCTTGGATCCTATTCTAAGGGTCTTAGATCTACAGATTGGTATCAGAGCCATCTCTGATATTTTTACTCCTTGCTTCCGCTTCTGAACCTTGGTTGTTTCTTTGGTTTCTTATTTACCTACGAAAACATCAACCAAGTACCCTAACTTTGGTTTTTTGTGTTGAATCTCAGGTACCTTGATGATGGACAACACATACCATATCAAGCCCTTCGATGGCGCCATCGACTTCTCCATGTGGCAAGTCAAGATGCGCGCCATCTTGATCAAGGAGGGTTGTTGGAAGGCCATCTCGAATCCAGTTGCAGTCCCCGACGAGGGTGATGAAAAAGGAAAAAAGGTGGCCCCAACTAATCAAGAGCTTGAGATGGATCTCAAGGCTCACTCGGAGATAATGCTACGGTTGTCTGAAGGCATAGCCCGTCAGGTGGTAAGGTTCTCTTCCGCCTTCTCACTTTGGAAAGCCCTAGAGGAACTATTCTTACATAAATCTCTGCCCTCCAGGATCTCTTTGCTCTGTAGATTGTTTACGTTTAAAATGGACACTGCTCTAACTTTAGACGACAATCTTGACAAGTTCCTTAAAATGACCCAAGAATTAGAAAGATGTAAAGATGAAATTAAAGATTCTCATCAGGCTATCTTGCTTCTGAATGCTTTACCTGCTCAGTTTGACAATTTCAAAGATGTGATCCAGTTTAGTAGGTCTGAGTTATCTAAAGATAAAATCATTGAGGCTATTGTTGAAAAGAATGAGCTAATGAAAATTTTTTAAGATAAAAGGCCATACTGCTAAACCTGATAAATCTGAAAAAACTGAGGTTCTGTTTACTAAAGGAAAGGATAACAAAGGTAATAAGCATAAGAAGAATAAAAAGAACAAAAAGGTTCAGCCTGCATCTTCTGAAAAACCTGATAAAGATCCTAACTCTAAGTGTAACTACTTTGGTAACTTGGGTCACTGGGTTAAGGACTGCAGAAAAAAGAAAAGGGCTGAGCAATTAGCTCAGAAAAATAAAACTGAGTTATCTGCTTCTGTGCTTGAGTCTATGAGTTCATATCCTGCTGAGTTATTCATGTGTGTTGATAGTTCTGATAAATTCTCTATTAATGCTGACACATGGATTCTGGATTCTGGCTGTACCATGCATGCTACTCCTAATAAAAACATGTTTAAAACTCTTGATGAGTCAATTACTGGAGATGTTATGTTAGGAGATGACACCACTCTAGATATAAAAGGTGTTGGCATTGTTTCTCTTATTACGCATGATGATGTGGTTAGAACTTTTACAAATGTTAAATATGTTCCTAATTTGAGAAGGAGTTTGATGTCTGAGTCATCTCTTGAAGAAATTGGTTGCAATATATCTTCTTCTGCTGGCATGAGAACTGTGTTTATGAATAATAGAGCTATCCTGAAAGCAAAAAGAATTAGAGGGCTTTATTATGTTGTTGCTAAAACTGCTGAAATAAATACTATCTCTTTGCCTGTGATGACTGAATCTAAAACTAAAACATGGCATGATAGAATGGGCCATATTGGAAATAAAGGTTTGTTTCAATTATATAAGTCTGGATTGCTCCCTAAGAGACCTGCAACTTTGGATTTTTGTGAGAATTGTGTGCTAGGCAAATCTGCTAAGTTACAGTTTCCTAAATCTAAATATGTTGCTTCCTCTCCCCTTGAGTATGTGCATTCTGATCTTTGGGGCCCTGCCCAGGTTGACTCTGTCAGTAAAATGAAATACTTTATTACATTTATAGATCATTTCTCTAGAAAGGTCTGGCTGACTTTCCTTAAATCTAAAGATCATGCTTTTACTACTTTTAGGGATTGGAAAGTTATGGTTGAATCTCAATCTGGTCATAAATTGAAATGTTTAAAAACCGACAATGGCCTGGAATATTGTAACAAAGAGTTTGATTGCTTCTGTAATGCTCATGGTATAAAAAGACATCTTACTGTCCCTGGAACACCACAACAAAATGGTACAACAGAAAGGATGAATAGAACTCTCCTAGAAAAAACAACATGTATGTTAATAAGTGCGGGTCTTAAACCCAGTTTGTGGGGTAAAGCTGTTATCACAGCTGCCTACCTTATTAATAGATCCCCCTCTAGTGCCATAGGATTTAAGACTCCTCAAGAAAAATGGACTAATAAGCCCCCTAATCCGACTTACCTTCGGCCTTTTGGTTGTACTGTTTATGCCTATGTATCTTACGGAAAGTTACAACCTAGAGCTGTGAAAGGTGTTTTGTTAGGTTATCCAGAAGGGGTTAAAGGGTATAGGATTTTATTAATACAACCTGGGGGTTATAAAGTGATATCTGCTAGAAATGTTAAGTTTAATGAAACAGATTATCATTTTAAGACCACTCTAACTCTTGATGACCAAGCAACAGGTACCACTCAGCAAAATAGAAGAGTGACAGATGCCCAATTTGTACCTGTAACCACTGATGCTGAGCTAGAAGATATGGAGTTTGACATAGGAGCTTCACCTCCACAAGCTGTAAGCCTCCCATCATCCACCTTAAGGGGGGAACAACAGCAGCAGAATGAAGAGGAAACAGAACCCATTGAAGAAGTAGAGGCTGACAACACAGATGAAGAACACCTTGAAGCAGAAGAACAACCTTTAATACCTGTTTCATCTTCTTCTCCCCTCTCTTCTGGTTCTGTATCCGACCTCTTAAATAACTCTGGTTTCTCCTCTCCCCCTTCTACTGATTTATCTGTGCATAGTAATGTGAATGATTATCAACTTGTGAGGGACAGGGAACCTAGGGTTAGCATACCAAATAGGAAGTACACTAGTTACTTAGTAGAGTATGCCCTCATAACAGCTGAAACTATTAGGCGCCCTGCGAGTCCTAGCTCCTTTGAGAAAGTTAGCTCCAACCCTCATTCTAAGCAATGGCTTCAAGCCATGGAAGATGAGATATACTCTATGCATCAGAATAAGACCTGGACCCTTGTTCCTAGACCATAAAAAGCTAGGCTCATAGACTCTAAGTGGATATTCGAGCTTAAAGAAGGTACCACACCTAGAGATCCTCCTAGGTTCAAAGCCCGTCTAGTAGCCAAAGGGTTCACTCAGCGTGAAGGTCTAGATTACAACGATATCTTTGCACATGTGGTCAAGTATAAGACTATGAGATTACTCCTATCTATGGTTGCTGTGTTCAATTGGGAATTAGAGCAGATGGACGTTAAAACCACTTTCCTTCATGGGGATCTAGATGAAACCATCTATATGCGTCAGCCCAAAGGTTTTATAGATAAAAGAAAACCCAACCATGTCTGCCTCATCAAAAGATCCATCTATGGCCTTAAGCAGTCCCATAGGCAATGGAATCTTAAGTTTGATGCCGTTATTAAGAAACTAGGTTTTCATAGAAGTAGTTATGATACCTGCCTTTACTTTAAGTATCCTGCTTCTAGAAACGCCATCTATGTTCTCCTTTAAGTTGATGACATACTGCTGATCAGTACCTCCTTAGTCTTAATTGCTGGAGTAAAAGCTGATCTCAAACAGTACTTCGACATGAAGGACTTAGGTCAAGCTAAGAAAATCCTAGGGGTCAACATCATTAGAGACCGGTCAAAACACAGCATTTGGCTCACTCAAGATGATTATGTTCTAAAGGTCCTCAAAAGGTTCAATATGGTAGACTCCAAACCCACGACTATAACTTTAGGAGGGCACCTTGAGCTCACTAAGAAAAGCTACCCTACCAAACCTTCTGAAATTCAGGAAATGTCTAAAATCCCCTACGATGTTGCCGTAGGATCCATCATGTATGCCATGCTCTGTACCCGTCCTGATTTAGCCTTCTCCATCAGTGTCCTAAGCCGTTTCATGTCTAATCCTGGTTTGGACCACTGGAACGCTATGAAGTACCTTATGATGTACATCTCTGAAACTAGAGACCTTTGTCTTGCCTATAAGCAGTACAACTCCCTAGATCAGCTTTATGGTTTCGTAGATGCCGATTTCGCTAGTAACAAAGATAGCAGAAAATCTACCACTGCCTACTATTTTACATGGGCATGAAACTGTATATCCTGGAAATCGCAGCAACAATCCATTGTAGCGTTATCCTCGACCGAAGCCGAATATATGGCTGCAACTGAAGCAGCTAAAGAGGCGATTTGGTTGAAAGGTATCTTAGGAGAGATTCTTAGGAAGAAGTTCAAGCCTATGATTTACACTGATAGCCAGAGTGCCCTTTACATATGTAAGGATCCTATGTATCACGAGAGAACCAAGCACATCGATGTTAGGTTCCACTTCATCAGAAAAAGGATAGACGCCTCTGAGTTAGATGCTAAGAAAATCAAAGGTGATGAAAACCCTGCTGACTTTGGCACTAAAGTTGTGCCTTCTAACAAGTTCTATTTCTGCAGGGACTTCCTGCACATAGAGAGGCCTCCTTAGCCTCACTGACCTGAGTTGATGACGGTCCAGTTCTTCACTCAGGTCTAATGTTTCCACTATGTTTTGATTACTAGGGATCTATACTCAGATTAGGAGGGCAAATTGTAAAGCCTAAGCTTAATCTATGTATAATCCCACATAAGAGATAGTTGGATGGCATTTCTTAGACAATTACATAATGACATATAGGAAGCACTCAAAGGGAATCTTTATACAAGGTATTAGAAGCATTAATCCGGAAACTATGGGTTCCGGGTAATATGCTCATACTAAAGTATAAATATAAACCTAAGTGTTACACTAATGTCTATAACCAGAATTCTATATATATGTTACATATCCATATATGTGTATGAGTTTAAACAGGTAGCCCATTACACTGAAGATGGCCCATAACACCAAATACGGCCCATGGGCTTCGGAAGAAGCTATTGAGCTCCGTCACTTGGTGAAACGCAGCGTTTCAGTTTTGTCCCCCTATATAAGGGAAATCTGTGCTAGGGTTTCCTCATTCAACTCAGACCCCTTAGCTTACCTGCCTCCAAGAAAAGAGATAGAGAGAGAGCGAAGTCTAGGGTTTCCTCTCCGGCGACCTTAGCGGCTCCGATCGACGACGAAGAACTTGGATCTAGAGCGCATCCATCTACTGGACTCTAGATCTGAGCATTGGTGAAGAAGAAGAAGCGACACAGCTTCCCTGGCGGCGAGTTTCTGGCTCGTACATGCTTCTCAGCGAAGATCTGTTCATCCAAGAATAGATCTGAGGGAGTTCTTCTTTCCTTACTTCTAGTTGTCTCTTGTACTTGCTTTCTTGGTTGTTTTCTGGTTGAATCTGTATGCTTGTCTAGAAACTGCAACCTTATCTCTTGTAATCGCAAAAACGAACTAGTGGAACTTGGGCCTAAGTCTCCCCGAACCTGAGACTCCGCGGATGTAGAGATTTATCTTGAACCGCATAAACAAGATCCTGTGTTCATCTTGGTTTTCTGTTTCTGTTCAAGTTGCATGCGCATATCTTGGATCCGATTCTAAGGGTCTTACATCTACATATACTGTTGTATCAGTTTATCCTTAGAGCTTAGAAGGTTTAATTTGATCAATCCCAATGATCTTTGCCTCGAGGAATGCCACACCAGAAGGTCCCACCGATACTAATCTTTGGCTCACGAAAATCTTGAGTTTCTCAAAACCCATCAGTGGAGGATGACATCTTATTACAAAAGGGGATCAAAGCATCAACAAATCCGCGCTCGCGATGCTGGCTCATGTTCAATGGAGTTGAGCATCAACAAGTCCGCTCGATTCAATGGTCTGGATGGTTTAGGACACGAGCAGAAGGATCATGATGGAAAGTTGACCCTAAAAACAGGTTTAATTTTTGATTTTTTGTACCCCTATTTTGCAGGTGTCAATTGATCGCAAAGGGGTACAAGCTTGAGTACCTGATGATCTATACAAATCCCAAGATAGAAAGGGGTAAGTTAATGTAAATGCAAACAAAAAACAAGAAATTCGCCTTGACTGGTTGGTTAAGCATGCGGTGGAAAAGCAACTAGTCTTGGGGTTCGAGTTCCTCTGGCAGCTCTTGTTTTCTAAAAAAGAAGCTGAATGGTAGAGCACGCACACGGACTCCCAAAAAAAAAGGTATCGAGGACGCGATTTCGAGCCCTTCTTTCCGAATTCCGAAGGAGATGCACTTTCTTTTTTCATTTCTTTGATTAAAATTAAGAAGGAGCTACGAAGAGCTCTTGTAATAGTTAAATTTTTATATCTCTATCCGGCAAAGAATAAATCAAGCCCCATGGCGCAGGAGCTTGCTTCGCATCGGGCCTCCGGTCGTAGCGTGAGCGTCTCCGAGCGAAGAATTTGCTAAGTCCCATGACGTAGGAGCTTGCTTTGCGTCGGCCCTCCGGTCGTAGCGTGAGCCTCCCGGAGCGAAGTATTTGCTAAATCATATGACGCAGGATCTTGACCCGCGTCTGGCCTCCGGTCGTAGCATGAGCCTCCCGGAGCGAAGATTTCATCAAGTCCCATGATGCGTGAGCTTGCTCCGCGTCGGGCTTCCGGTCGTAGTGTGAACCTCCCGGAGCGAAGAATTCGCTAAGTCCCATGACGCATGAGCTTGCTCCGCGTCGGGCCTCCGGTCGTGGCGTGAGCCTCCCAGAGCGAAGAATTTGCTAAGTCCTATGACGCAGGAGCTTGCTCCGCGTCAGGCCTCCGATCGTAGCGTGAGCCTCCCGGAGTTTAGATTTCATTAAGTCCCATGACGCGTGAGCTTGCTCCACGTCAGGCCTCCGTTCGCAGCTTGAGCCTCCTGAAGCGAAGATTTCATTAAGTCCCATGACGCGTCAGCTTGCTCCACATCTCCGCATCGAGCCTTCGATCGTAGCATGAGCCTCCCGGAGCGAAGACTTTATTAAGTCCCATGGCGTAAGAGCTTGCTCCGCGTCAGGCCTCCGGTCGCAGCTTGAGCCTCCTGAAGCGAAGATTACATTAAGTCCCATGACGCGTCAGCTTGCTCCACATCTCCGCATCGAGCCTTCGATCGTAGCATGAGCCTCCCGTAGCGAAGACTTTATTAAGTCCCATGGCGTAAGAGCTTGCTCCACGCCGGGCCTCTAGTCGTAGCATGAGCCTCCCGAAGTGAAGACTTTATTAAGTCCCTCAAAAGCTGGAGCTCTTATCCGTGGAGGGCCTCCTGCTTGTAGTTGTAAGCCCGCGGAGATAAACTCTTAGTGAGTATAAACTAAGTCCCTCAAACGTTGAAGCTCTTATCCACGGAGAGCCTCCTGCTCGTAGCTGTAAGCTCGCGGAGATAAACTCTTAGTGAGTATAAACAAAGTCGCTCAAACATTGGAGCTCTTATCCACGGAGGGACTCCTACTCGTAGTTGTATGCTCGCAGAGATAAACTCTTAGTGAGTATAAACACATTCCCTCAAACGTTGGAGCTCTTATCCACGGAGGGCCTCCTTCTCGTAGTTGTAAGCTCGCAGAGATAAACTCTTAGTGAGTATAAACTAAGTCCCTCAAACGTTGGAGCTCTTATCCACGAAGGGCCTCCTGCTCATAGTTGTAAGCTCGCAGAGATAAACTCTTAGTGAGTATAAACAAAGTCCCTCAAACGTTGGAGCTCTTATCCACGGAGGGCCTGCTGCTCGTAGCTGTAAGCTCGCAAAGATAAACTCTTAGTGAGTATAAACTAAGTCCCTCAAATGTTGGAGCTCTTATCCGCGGAGAGCCTCCTGCTCGTAGCTGTAAGCTCGCGGAGATAAACTCTTAGTGAGTATAAACTAAGTCCGTCAAACGTTGGAGCTCTTATCCATGGAGGGCCTCCTGCTCGTAGTTGTAAGCTCGCGCAGATAAACTCTTAGTGAGTATAAATAAAGTCCCTCAAACATTGGAGCTCTTATCCGCGGAGGGCCTCCTGCTCGTAGTTGTAAGCTCGCAGAGATAATCTCTTAGTGAGTATAAACTAAGTCCCTCAAACGTTGGAGCTCTGATCCATAGAGGGCCTCCTGCTCGTAGCTGTAAGCTCACAAAGATAAACTCTTAGTGAGTATAAACTAAGTCCCTCAAACGCCGAACTTTTAAGCTCGTGGAGGGCCTCCTCATGGAGCTGACTTAAACTTAGCCCTCGAAATAATTCATTCTCAAAAACAGTGAAGGGTAAAAAAACTTAACATTGAACTATGAAAGTCTTGATTCTCCTCGTAAGAGATACGTAGGCAACCCATTAATAGTTGGGTACAGCCCAAACCAGCAATCTTCCTTGAAAACTTTACACCAAAAGTCAGATATATTGGGTACTCTTCCATGGATGGAAGTCAATGAGATTCAGGTGCATTCAAGGCATCATTTTAATCGAACCTCGGTCAAGTCATAGTTTAACAAAGGCTCGAGGAGATATGATGATGCCATAAAGAAATAAATAAATAAATATTTATTCATCATAAATAAATAAGAATATACGATCATAAACAAGGTTCCCCGCTACACAAATAGAACCTTATAAACATGAAGAATGGGAAAATACGAGTCAAGAGAGAAACTCGAGACGTCCGCGGACGATAAAATTGCCCGGGGCTCCCACATGCATGCCGGGACACGTGGCGCCCATGCCTCCATCACACATGTCATGGAGCATGTGACATGTGGCGATGAGTGGCTTGCATGTAGGAGTGCTTGCACTATAAATAGAGGACGAAGCCTCATTATCGTGGGTCGGAAACTGGAATCTCGAAAGGCTTAGGCTAGATTCCCTGGCCTTGAGCCCCCCATTTCAAGCGGGATTAGTCTCGGCTAGCAAAAACCGACACTTGATGGAGCCATGGGAGGACGATGGTTTGCGGAGGGCTTGAGCTCGGATCGGCACAGGTTTTTGGTATGCCGACGGTAATCTTGTCGCACATCTCAGGTAAGCCCGATCGTTTGAGCTCGCCCGCGTCCAACTTGATCCTGGAACTTGAGAGAAAGGGATTTTGAAAACTGGGTTTCATCACCAAATCATCGCGCCCCACGCGCCCCCAAAATTCCAACCCATCTGAAAAAACCTAAATCTAATCTTCATGAAGCTCCTTCAAATCCCATACAAATTTGCAAAATTGGGCCCTTATTCTCCATAATCTTCTGGGCATTTACTGTCATCACCAAAATGAACATATATTCAATTAAAATCCCAGCCAAAAATGTTGTTCATAGTCTTCACAAGAAGTGGAAAAAAGAGAAAAGTAGCACGTTGATGAAGGGAGAATTGAATCAAAATATATAATTAAATACAAACAATGCAACCCTTAGCCTTTTCAAAGAAATTCAAGACTCCCCGCTATAGTAGTAGGGAATCAGGTTCAATCCTCGAGGAAGCGAGTCAGCGGGATCCTAGTAGAGCCTGAAATAACGTCCTGAATGTCGATCAGAAGCCTCGATCTCGAGCATATCACTCGACGTCGACCTTGGCGGTCGATTCCTACTTCAACAGAAAACCTACAGAGATAAAAACGGCAGTCGATATCGACTAGGGTGCTCGATATCGATGTCAGTAGCAGAAATCAACTAGCTTAGAAAACTACCAGTCGATACAGGGTAATCGATATCGAGTGGTTTACTCGAAATCGACCTCAACAATAGGAACAGACGGAATCGACATAACAACCGTTGATCTAGGGCAAAGCGGTCGATATCGACTAGAATGGTCGATATCAACTGAATTCCAGCAAAGACGTTAGTTTTTGTGGGCAAAAAAAGGCCGAAGAAAGAAGGATAAAGAAGGAGCAATGATCAGAAATAAACAGTAGGGTGTTGGGTTTTTCGATGACTCTACGAACGACAGGCAATAAAGACGTAAATCTAAGAAAGAAAAGATCTTCCAAAGCCAGGGATTACCGTGACGACAACCATGATAGTAGAAGTAAGAAATCAATAAAGATGTATTCTTTCCTCATAAAGGAGAAGGCTTTCACCTAAACCCGGCAAATAGGAAAAGGTATCTTGCAATAAATTAACCTAATTTGCGTCTACCTTTGTCATAATTGAGTTTATATCTTTCGAATAGAAACCCTAATTACTACCCAAGTTTCACAAAATGAGTTCCTTAAATTCGCATTTAAAGATGAAGCACAAGGAAGAGCGAGATAAAAGATACCTTCTTTAGCGACATACAAACCTTACCACCATGGCTATCGTCGGGCTCACCCCGACCCTAGAAGAAAGGGCGACTACTCTATCATGTTGAATGAAGACATACTTGAACTTTAAAGGAAATAACTTTGCATTAAAGAAGAAACTTGAATCTTTACAATCTCAATGCCAACTATCGCAAGCGCCGAAACCCTAAAGCTCAAAACCTAAAACTATAACTTTAAGTGCTTAATGCTTTGGGTCTTTCTTGCTTGAATGAATAAAAACCTGCCCCCTAGGGCTTTATTTATAGGCCACTAATCCTCGCTATCCAAAGAAAGTAGATCCTATCTTCTATCTAAACTCTATCCAAACAAGTAGGATAAATCTTTTATTTAAGGTAAATATAGAAAATAACCAAATAAACCTTTAAGGTAAAAAGGAAATATCCCCAAGGTATAATCTATCTAAATAACAAGATAATTCGTGGCCTAGAAGATAAGATTCCCAATCCGCGTCTCCAAAAGCGCGTTCAACCCGTGTCGAAGTCCAGTCGATATCGACCAAAGCAGTCGATATCAACTACTATGTTTCTGCTCGACAGGTTCTACTTCACTCGGTTTTTGGGGCATAGTCGATGTCGACACCCATACTCGATATCGAGAGCTCTTCAGTGGTGGTCTTTGTGGTCTATCTCGACACTCAGAGTCCATGTCGAGGTCTTTAGTCGATATCGACCAGTCATGTCGATATTGACCACTTTTCATCTCTTCTTGTCTTCTTCGTTTTGACTCCGATTCCGCTCCAATTCCTACATATTTAGTCCAAAACTTGTGTAGACTCGATTTCTTGCACGTTAGCTTATTCTACAAAAATTTTCATTATTTTTAACCTTTATTTTAGGAATCGAATGAAATATGAAGTCAAAACTTGCGAATAAAAAGGGTACAAATATGTACATCAAAATACCCCATACTTAGACTTGCTTGTCTTCAAGCAATAACCAAGCAATAATCAACACCTACAACACACCCTTCAAGTCTTCGCCCTTGTCAAAAGCAACATCATAAGTGGTAGCAAAGCAAAGCATGTGAATTTAACGTCATAACACATATTTAAGCGATCCATAAGCATATGCAATTTTGATCCAACCTCACAGGGGTAATGTGTTTGCACTCAATTCTCATGTGTTTAGGATAAGAAGATCAACTCTCAACTCAATTCCATATACAATCTCATAAACATTGCAATTTATAATAATCCACTACGCAACCAATTATGAAAATGCAACAAGAACCATCAGGAGGACTTTCGCTCAATGGAAGACTTCAAAGAAGACTCCATTCGGCGGGTTGTAATGGGGCTTGGTATGAAATAAAGGGTATGGAATTATTTGGCTATGTGGTGCTTATAAAATTCGGGAATCAAGACTCCTAAACTGTATCACTACTATATCCAAACCATATCTCTTCAATGATGCTCTTTCCAAACTTATCATCCATAGTGTTCATCAATCTTCTTTCAAACCCTAATATGCTCTCAAAAATATAAATCTTGTATAGAATAAAAGAACTAAGAAATATTTAGCTCATGCACTATATAAATTTTTTTTCATGAAAATAAATAAATAATAAAAATGTGCATTTATATGGTGAGCCAAAAATCCTTTTACAATGTATGACAAGATGCAAATATTTGCCAACCCCTAATGTCCTTTGCTCAAAACTAGACAATCTGCATTTTCTTTCCACAATGCATTATTCTAACCAATCTAAGTCTCAATTCCCAAATGGGGGTCAGGCTCAATTCGGCTAGGGATAATCTTGTGGAGTTTGCAATATAAGGCTCAGGCTAATGTTCTGGCTTCAAGCAGAGATAATACAAAGTAGGTAAAGAGAGGATAAAAATGGCTTAAAAGATGCCTCCATCAATTAATTCCCGTAAACATAAACATATATATGTATTGGCTTTGAATAACTATCACAACATTTAGAGATGCATAGTAAGAGTAAATACACTCAAGAAAGCACAAGGATTTTTGATATTATCCCTATAGGCCAAAATTCTCACAAGGACAATTTTTGTTGGATTTGCTTTTTAGCCTAGGATCATATGTGCTCAATTTCATCACAAGTTCACAATCTACATAAAAACCATTTTAAGGACTTAGGCTGAACCATCCAAATATGCCATAGGATTTACATGATCAAGTCAGCTATTGAGATCTCATCATAGGACGTCTAAGTAGGGTTTAAAAACAAACTAAAAAAGGTAAACATGCATTTTTTTTATATTTTTGACATTTTTTTGATTTTCTTGTATTTTTTATAAAACTAAAGTACTAAAAACTTAAACTTTAAAGTGCATAAACTTTAAACATGATGCAATGCAAAAAAAAAACATAAAGCAAATAAAAAGTTATTACAAGCCAAGTTTGCCAGTTTTAACCATAACCACAACCATATAGCAATGTTATAAAGTCCAATTTTAGTCCCACCCCATACTTAAAAATGACAATGTCCTCACTGTTGGAAAAATAATGTAAAGGGGAAGGGGAACACTCACTCTCACTTACGCTCAAGAATCACTCCTCAGGAGGCGGAGGTGGCGGAAGAAGCATAGGCCAGTCCTGTGAAGCTGACGACCTAGGATAGTAGGATGGGCCGCCCTGCGGAAAGGTAGAGCTGCTGGGACCATGCTGCTGATCAAAGTTGTAGCCAAAGTAAGAGCCAAATCCCTCCAACATCCTGCCGAATCTACGCTGCTCATCACGCACCTCGGTCAGAGCCAGCTCAAGCCTAGAGAAGTGTGTAGTCACGTCATCCTGCCACTCAGAAGTGTAGGCAGGCTGAAAGGGCGGAGGAGGTGGAGGAACATAGCTGTGGTGGGACCCTTGCGGGCCCTCGCCACCACCAGCAGCATCATCAGCGGCGTCATCATCGTCGTCATCGTCAAAGCTCCCCTTGTAGGTTGGGGGCTGCTAGGATCCATCTGAGTGCGGATTAGCCTCCCAAGACATAACCTCCAGCTCCGGCTTGTGGTTGTAGAGCGGTGGTCTCCTCTTGAGCGTCGGGTTAACGGTAGGATCTATGTCCGTATAATATGGCTAACCAGTCCAAAACTAGTACCAATCTAGGACATTAAGGAGATCCATGTAATCATAGCAGAGAGGCATCCCCGTTTGGGGGTGCCTCCATCCAACTGGTCCGACTGCTATGACGCTTCCCTGTCGTAAGATACTAGCATCCATATAAGTAAGCTCGAATGCTGTATACCTGTCATCTGCTGCTCATCCTCGATGTGAAGGGAGTCAAGTTGAACATTCTTGGCTCGCACCATTTTCTCCAAAGAAAACAATGTCCAAGATAATTCCCTTGTTCAAACAATATAAAGGAACCCCATACTGAGGTTCAAAAACTAGCCTAAAAATTTGCAATATTAACATCGGCTAATTTTAGTGCTAAATCTTGCAATCCTAATTTTAATGATCGAAATAAAGATAAATAATCAATTTTTTACCAATGAAAAATAAGGATTATCTAAAAAATTTCAAGAAAATTCATAAACTTTAAATTTTATAAACCAAATTTCTTGAAAATTTAACACTATCCAAACCTATTCCAATCTCAAATTTACCCTATCATATCCAAAAAAATCAGATCTAATACAAACCTTAAATCCTCTCAATTTCAATTTCCCGCGCAAAAACATATTCAAACCCTAAAAAACTCAATATGCAATTTCATACCAGAAGATGCCTAGAATTGGGTGAAAAGAAGAGAGAAATCGAAAGAAAAACAAAAGGCGCTGTCGAAATCCGTCTCTGCGGTAGAAATCGACCGATCTGGTCAAAATCGGCTGGAGTCGGTTGCACTGTTGGAGGCTCGCCGGGGTTCAAAGACGGCCGGATCTGGGGTTCAAAGACGGCCGGATCTGGTGAGATGGCTGTCACTGTTGGAGGCTCGCCGGGGTTCAAAGACGGCCGGATCTGGTGAGTGGTCGCCAGATTTGATGGGATCTGGGCGAAGATGGATGAAGAACAATGAAACGGAGCAGGAGAGAGGGAGGATGACAGTGGGGGCGTGGCTGGAGTCGGTTGCATAGAGAGAGAGATGAGAGAGAGCGGCGGCTGAGAGAGATGAGAAATAGGGCTAGGGTAAAGGGTTGTCGATTTTGGGGTAAAAAGAAAGGGCTAGTCGAAGTCGGGTATTTAAACCGAAATAAAAAAAGAAAAAAAAAGAAAAGAAAAATTAACATGTAACTTACCTCCAACTGTAGTCGAAATCGACCAATGTGGTCAATATCTACCGCCCTCTCCGAGTCAATTTGGTCCAGTCGATCTGTTCTCCTTTCAGCCAGTCGACATCGACTTCTCAAGTGGATATCGACCCCTCCTTCTGAGTCGACTAAATGTGGTCGACATGTAGGTTGGTTAACCCGTCGATATCGACTCAGCATGTCGATATCGACCTCTCTTCTGGGGCACTCGATCTCCTGGTTCACTTTAGATAGAATAGCCATGAAAAATGTAGAAAAAAATAAAATAATCTAAAAAAAACTTAGAAAAAGAAAATAATGGGTTGCCTCCCGGAAGCTCTTGAGTTTAAGTCGCTAGCTCGACATACTTCCCTTTTTGCGCTAGTTCAACGCCAGGGTGGCACGAATCTCTTCTTCCGAGTCTTCTTTGTCATAATACTTCTTTACCCGGTGACCATTTACCTTAATGGTGGAACCATCGCTGCAAAGTAACTCCACCGCTCCATGAGGAAAAATTTGATGAGCCGTGAATGGTCCACTCCATCTTGTCCTTAGTTTCCCTGGAAATTAGCGGAGTCTAGAATTAAAAAACAAGGACTTTGTCACCTACTTCTTATGTCTTTGGCACCAATTTCTTATCGTGCCACTTCTTTGTGCACTCCTTGTAGATTTTGGCATTCTCATATGCCTTTAGGCGCAACTCCTCCAAGGCTTGTAAGTCAATGAACCTTCTTTTCCCGGCTTCGTCGAAATCCATGTTTAGCTCTTTGAGAGCCCACATCACCTTATGCTCAAGTTTGATGGGCAAATGACATGACTTAGCATATACCAAGTTGTAGGTCATTGTGCGAAGTGGTGTCTTATAGGCCCTTCGGTAAGCCCAGAGCGCATCATCTAGTTTGGATGACCAATCCTTCCTCGAGCGGGAGACCGTCTTCTCTAGGATGGCTTTGATTTGGCGATTGAAGACTTCTACTTGACCGCTGGTTTGGGATGATAGGGCATTTCCACCCTATGTGTCACCCCATACTTGGCTAAAAGTGTTTCAAAGCCTCTCTCAATGAAATGCGAGCCACCATATGAAATAAGAACTCTAAGAACATGATGTACATATTTGTACCTCTTTTTATTGCATCTTTTGACTTCATATTTCATTCAATTTCCAAAGAAAAGGTTCAAAAGAATATAAACTTGTGTAAGAATGGGCTAAAGTGCAAGAAATAGAGTCTGCACAAGTTTTGAGCTAACCATGCAGGAATTCGAGTGAAATCGGAGTCAAATCGAAGAAACCAAGGAGAGCAGAAGAGAGGTCGATATCGACCTTAAACATCGACATTGACTACAACACATCGACACAAAACTGAGTGTCGAGACAGACCATCACACAGCAGAGAAAAGCACTCGATATCGACTTTACATCATCGATATCGACCTCAACATAGACATCGAGTGGAGATAGACAAGTCGAGCAGGAACAGAGACCTCGATATCGAACTCTGTGGTCGATATCGACCTTATCTCGACACAAGATAGATTCGATTTCAAGGCGCGGATTGGAAACTTTATCTTCAAGGAGGCATGGATTTATCTTGTACTTCTAGATAGTTAGCAGCTGAGATTTATCTTTACCTTTAAGTTTTATCAAGTTGTTTAAGTTTTATCAAAATAAAAGACCTATCCTAATTGTTTGGATAGAGTTCATAGTTTAGATAGAAGTTACAATCCTTGGATAGCAAGGATTAGTAGCCTATAAATAAAGCCCTAGGGGGCTGGCATTCAATCATCCATCAACACATCTAATTTTAGAGTTCAATTACAAGCAATAGAGTTAGAGAGAAGTTTTAAGGTTTGGCGTTTGCGAAAGCCGACGTTGAGTTATAAAGCTTTGGAGTTTATATTTTAATGCAAGTTTATTTCTTTCAATCAATGATGAGTTCCATGATGAGGTGCGAGTAGTCCCCCAAATCTCTTAGGGTCGGGGTGAGCCCAACGTTAGCCATGCGTGCTCGAGGTAAGTGTTAGATGTTGATATCGTTGTGTCTATATCATCTCCTACGATTCTATGTTTAGTCTTAATCGAAAGAAAAGGGATTCATGCTAACAACTTGAGTTATAAAATAAAATTTGTAGAGACAATTAGGTTTATTTGCAAGAGTAATCCTAAGAGTTGGTGTACAGCGAAAGCTTGTCCCTCGGGTGAAATAGCGCAATTGTCCGTCTTATTTACCTTATCGCATGCATTGGTTAACGTGTGGTAAACCCTAATCCTAGGAGTTGCTTTTTACATAAGTTTACTCATCAAAACCACTGTTTTATTTCTGTTCATCGCATCCTCATCCATCCTAAAGTCTTCGGTCTTTCTTTGCCGACAAAAGCTAACGACTTTGCAGGAGAAGACATCGATATCGACCACAGACGTCGATATCGACCACTAAGTTTCGTCGACAGTTTTCTGAGTCGACGACGATTATCACTGCTAAGTTACTGAACATCGATATCGATCCTTCAACGTCGATATCGACCACCTGTGTCGACTGGCAGTCTTCTGAGCCAGTCGATTCCGTCTGCTAACATCGATATCGACCTTCCCCTGTCGATATCGAATGCTTGTTTTTATCTCTGCAGGTCTTCTGTTGCAGAGAAGATCGACAGCCGAGGTCGACATCGAGCACCAAGGTCGAAATTGAGGCTTCTGGTCAATGTAAGACGTGAGATTTCCAACGCTACTAGGATCCCACTGACACGCCTCCTCGTGGATCGATCCTGACTACCCTTCCATTACAACGACAAGAAGTCTTGTAATTATTTGCATAGGCTAGGAGTCGGTTTACATTTACATCTTATTATTTGTATTTAAGAACTAGACATTCCTCCTATTAACAAATTGGCGCCGTTGCCGGGGAGGCAATCAATCGCGCCCTTGTAGTCCATCTCACGTTTCTATCTAGTTTGGCCTTGCAGGTGTATGCGACGCGCTGATCGCCCACCTGAATTTGAAGGAGTAGACGACCCTGCGTGCTATTTCCATCTAAGAGCCCAAGCTCAAAGAATCATGGCAGACAACGCGAACCGGGCTGAACTTATTGAGCAACTAAGGAAGCAGGTTGAGGACTTAACAACTAGAGAGGCGGTACTTAAGGAGTGTGCGGATAGGGAGGATGAAGGCCGGAGGCAAATAGAAGCCCAAATCAATGCCCTCCCTCGGAATGCCAAGCAATATATGCACCCCGCGCTCACAGTGCCTGAATCGACGATTTTTATCCCTGCCTCTAATTTTGAAATTAAACCTAACTTCCTTAATGAAATAAGAAGGCATCAATATGAAGGAAAACCTAATGAATGCCCTATGGCACATATTTCAACCTTCTTAGACCTTTGTGATACTATTGCTGATGGAGAGAGTCTTGAATATGTCCAACTAAAATCCTTTCGTTGGTCTCTTACAGGAAAAGCATTGCAGTGGTTGGAGAGCTTAGCCCCAAGACCGCTCTGCACCTGGAATGAAGTCAAGGATGCGTTCCTCAAAGAGTTCTTCTCTCCTTCTAAGATGGCGTTGATCCGACAGAAAATCACGACTTTAAAACAAAAGCCCGGTGAGGCTCTGGCGACTGTTTGGGAAAGGTTTAAGGACCTACTACGATCATGCCCGACGCATGGCCAACCACCGTACGTGATTCAGGAGATCATTTACAATGCTCTTGATGCTGCAACCAAAGAGAGGATCAACACTTACACCTCCTATGGCTACCTTGAACTCTCTCCAAAAGAGGCTTGGGAGACCATAGAGAGGTTGGTGGAGTTCGACAACACATATGGGACTCTTAAGGCTTCCGACACACCATCATCGTCGAGGCCTACCCCATCCATGCCCTTATATGAACCCTCCAAGGTAATCGATCCGAACATGAATGAGCAATTCCATAGAGATCAACTTCGAAAGCTCCAAAAGCAAGTGAGGTTCCTTTCAGCGAACCAAGATTGCATTGAATGCGGATCGCATCGGCACACCACCATCGAGTGCCCCCATGCTGAACAAGTGCAACTAGCGGAGACTCACCAAGAGGCGCACTACATAAGGGGTCCCAATCACCAATATTGGGGAGACCAAAGGTTCCATCAACCACAAAGGAACCCGGTTAACCTTACGAACCCCCCGCCTTATAGAGCTCCTGGGCACCCGGAGAGGGACCAATGGAAGGATGATCTTCAACTTGTGCTAGATGAAATCAAGTGGAATCAGGCTAAGAATGATCACTCCAACAATGCAATCCATTCTCAACTCAATCACCTTACCACAAGGATTGGAGAGATGGATATTTGGAAAAAGAAGGTAGAGACCCAACTGGGTCAATCGGCGACACAAATCCCTAGACCGTCCGGAACGTTCCCTGGGCAACCCACTATAAATCCTAAGGGGCAATCCAGGACGGGCCATGTCGCAGCCATGCAATTAAGGAGTGGCAACAAAATACAAAAGCCACGAATGGAATCGGAGATAGCAGCAGATCCAATCGACATCGACAACCCAGTTGATGTCGAGGAAGATGTCGATATCGACCCCCAGGTCGACACCCAGGTTGACGTCGATGCCACTGTAGAGCCATCAGAGCCACAAAAGAGGTCGACATCGACCATCCCAGTCGATATCGACCAAGTCCCAGTCGATATCGACCAAGTCCCAGTCGATGTCGATGTCCAGCAGGCCCCCCGACCTCTGTTTTGGCCCCTACACCAAAGAAGACGTTGCCATTCCCATCCAAAGCATTGGAGGATCCCAACAAAGGTAAGTTTAGGCGCTTTGTAAAAATTCTTCAAGGTCTTAACGTTACCATTCCTTATACAGAAGCCCTAAGCGAGATGCCCGCCTATGTACGATTCCTGAAAGACATCCTTAGCAAGAAGAGATTCATGGCAGAGATCACAGAGGAGTGCTCAAAGATGGACTTCCTTCAGAAGAGGAGTGATCCAGGGAAGTTTGCAATCACCGTGGGACTTGGCCAACATCGTTATAAGGCCCTATGTGACCTAGGGGCAAGCGTAAGTCTCATGCCTCTCTCTATTTGGAAAAGGTAAACATTGGGGCACTTGAACCTGTGGACATGAAACTCTATATGGCTGACAATTCATTCGTCAGACCCACAAGTATAGTTGATGACGTTCCAGTAAAGGTAGGTAAGTTTTTTGTGCCTACTAATTTCATTGTATTGGCGATGCCTGAAGATCCTTTAGTACCTATTATCCTTGGTATGCCTTTCTTAGCTATGGTTGATGCCAATATCAATATACGTCGAGGATTACTAACCTTTACTATAGGGAACGAAGTGATAGAATTCTCTTTCAACTAGACCATGAGCGAAACAAAGCACCTGGAGCAAGTAGTCCTCTCACCGGCTAAGGAAAAGCTTAGAAAATTTTTGTTGGCGAGGACGGAAACAGCAAGCAGGGTCGACATTGACTAGAACCAGTCGATATCGACTAAAACATCGAAATCGACCCCCCTTGGTCAAAATCGAGTATGCCAAATTATTGTCAGGAGCTTAAGTATGGGGTCACAGAGGTCGATATCGACCCCCACATGTCGGTATCGACCACAAAACTCGAGATCGACCCACCTTGGTCGATATCGACTACCCCTCAGCCCGAAGATTTCTGTTTCGGGTCCAAACAGGTAAGCCCAAGTATGACTCCTAACCCTCCTCTGTACCTTATTAATAAATCAATTAAGCCAATTATTGATAATTCAACTAAAGAGAGGGTCAAAGCTCCATGGTTTGCCTATATTGCTAAAGTTAGGTCAAGAAAGAGAAGGAAAGCGCCCAAAGAAGAACCTAACATCAAAGAACCCTTGGTCGCCGAACTTAGCTACTACCAAAAGGACCTAGATGACCCAGGAGAATGCTCGAACTCAAAGGGTCCCTGCGTTAAAGGCTCATAAAGAATTGGCGGAGAAGTCGGCCTAGCGACTCAAAACTCTAGAGCATGTACATAAAACCTTTAAATTTTTCATAGATGGTTATTAGGATTTTTGGATTTAAAAATTTTTGAAACTGAGATAATTCGTGGCTTTATCTATACTTCTAACAAAGATGTCAGGTTTCTAAGCAAGAAGAAACGACGAAGAAGGAAAGAAGCTTATGCGGAGGCAGTCGAAATCGACCAGGCCGGTCGAAATCGACCCCCCAGGGTCAAGCCATCTCCTGGAGTCGACATCAAGGACTCATGAGCGAAAAGCAGAGGTCGATATCGGCCATAATCATCGATATCGACCATCATCAGGCAGCCCTTGTCTTCACTTTCTTCCTCGACTTCGACAGATGCAGTCGACATCGACCTCTGACATAGATATCGACCTAACCTGAAATCGACCTGAGTCTGCAGGTTGCGCTGTGAGTTTCTCTCTACCCTTGTTCTTCTTTTTAATATAGTGGGGACACTGTATATTTTAAGTATGAGGTGGGGGAAAAACATGTCTTATGGTCATAAATTGGTTTTCTTCTTCGCATTGCATTCATGTTTAAATTTTTGTTCTTAGTTTTACTTTTATAAAATGACAAAAAAATTCACATTGCATGCATGTTTAAATTTTTGTTCTTAGTGTTACTTCTATAAAATGTCAAAAAAATCCAAAAAAATAGAAAAATGTCAAAAATACAAAAAAAATGCATGTTTACTTCTTAAGTTTATTTTTAAACCCTACTTAGATGTCCTATGATGAAAACTCAATAGCTGACTTGATCATGTAAATCCTATGGCATATTTGGATGGTTTAGCCTAAGTCCTTAAATTTTTTATGTAGATTGTGAACTTGTGATGAAATTGAGCACATATGATCCTAGGCTAAAAAGCAAATCCAACGAAAATTGTCCTTGTGAGAATTTTGGCCTATAGGGAGAACATCGAAAATCCCTCCACTTTCTTGAGTGAATTTACTCTTCCTATGCATCTCTAAATGTTGTGATAGTTATTCAAAACCAATACATAAATATGTCTATGTTTACAAGAATTAAATGATGGAGACATCTTTTAAGCCATTTTTATCCTCTCTTTACCTACCCTGCATTATCTCTGCTTGAAGCCGGAAAATTGACCTGAGCCTGAAATTGCAAACTACACAAAATTATCCCTAGCCGAATTGAGCCTGACCCCCATTTGGGAATTGAGACATAGATTGGCTGGACTAATGCCTTGTGGAAAGAAAAGTGCATATTGTCCAGTTTTGAGCAAGGAAATTATGGGTTAGTACATATTTACATTTTGTCATATTTTGTAAAAGGATTTTTGGCTCACCATATAAATGCACATATTTTTTAGTATTTATTATTTTCGTCGAAAAAAAAGAGAGAAAAAAAAGAGTGAGATATATACGTAGTGCATGAGCCAAAATCCTTAAGTCCTTTATTTATTTCATACAAGTGTTATATTTTTGAGAGGCATATTAGAGTTTGAAGGAAGGGTCGATAGTATGGTTTACATCTTTTAGTGCATCTTTAGAGCATATTATGGAAAGATGAGTTGAGAAAGAGCATTATGGAGAATTGAGCTTGGAAAGAGCAACATTGAAGAGTTATGGTTTGGATATTGCAAGTGTTGAGATTTAGGAGTCTTGATTCCCGAATTATAAAAGCACCACATAGCCAAATAATGCCATACCCTTAATTTCATACCAAGCCCCATTACAACCCCGCCGAATGGAGTCTTCTTTGAAGTCTTCCATTGAGCGAAAGTCCTCCTGATAGTTCTTATCGCATTTTCATAATTGGTTGCAAAGTGGATTATTATAAATTGCAATGTTTAGGAGTTTGTGTATGGAATTGAGTTGAGAGTTGATCTTCATAGCCTAAACACATGAGAGTTGAGTGCAAACACATTATCCCTGTGAGGTTGGATCAAAAATTGCATATGCGTATGGATCGCCTAAATATGTGCTATGACGTTAAATTCACTTGCTTTGCTTTGCTACCGTGTATGATGTTGCTTTTGACAAGGGCGAAGACATAAAGGGTGTGTTGTAGGTGTTGGTTATTGCTTGGTTATTGCTTGAGGACAAGCAAGTCTAAGTATGGGGTGTTTTGATGTACATATTTTTACCTCTTTTTATTGCATCTTTTGACTTCATATTCCATTCGATTTCCTAAGAAAAGGTTCAAAAGAATATAAACTTGTTTAAGAATGGGATAAAGTGCAAGAAATAGAGTCTGCACAAGTTTTGAGCTAACCATGCAGGAATTCGAGTGAAATCGGAGTCAAAACGAAGAAACCAAGGAGAGCAGAAGAGAGGTCGATATCGACCTTAAACATCGACATCGACTACAACACATCAACATAGAACTGAGTGTCGAGACAGACCATCACACAGCAGAGAAAAGCACTCGATATCGACCTTACATCATCGATATCGACCTCAACATAGACATCGAGTGGAGATAGACAAGTCGAGCAGGAACATAGACCTCGATATCAACCTCTGCGGTTGATATCGACCTTATCTTGATAGAAGATAGATTCGATTTTGAGGTGCGGATTGGAAACATTATCTTCAAGGAGGCACAGATTTATCTTGTACTTTTAGATAGTTAGCAACTGAGATTTATCTTTACCTTTAAGTTTTATCAAGTTGTTTAAGTTTTATCAAAATAAAAGACCTATCCTTATTGTTTGTATAGAGTTCATAGTTTAGATAGAAGTTACAATCCTTGGATAGCAAGGGTTGGTAGCCTATAAATAAAGCCCTAGGGGGCTGGCATTCAATCATCCATCAACACATCCAATTTTAGAGTTCAATTACAAGCAATAGAGTTAGAGAGAAGTTTTAAGGTTTGGCGTTTGCGAAAGCCGACGTTGAGTTGTAAAGCTTCGGAGTTTATATTTTAATGCAAGTTTATTTCTTTCAATCAATGATGAGTTCCATGATGAGGTGCGAGTAGTCCCCCAAAGCTCTTAGGGTCGGGGTGAGCCCGACGTTAGCCATGTGTGCTCGAGGTAAGTGTTAGATATTGATATCGTTGTGTCTATATCATCTCCTATGATTCTATGTTTTGTCCTAATCGAAAGAAAAGGGATTCATGCTAACAACTTGAGTTATAAACATAAAATTTGTAGAGACAATTAGGTTTATTTGCATCGATGTTCAATAACTTAGCAGTGATGATCGTCGTCGACTCAGAAAACTGTCGATGAAACTCAGTGGTCGATATCGACGTCTGTGGTCGATATCGATGTCTTTTCCTGCAAAGTCGCTAGCTTTTGTCGGCAAAGAAAGGCCAAAGACTTTAGGATGGATGAGGATGCGATGAATAGAAATAAAACAGTAGTTTTGATGAGTAAACTTATGTAAAAAGCAACTCCTAGGATTAGGGTTTACCACAATGTTAACCAATGCATGCGATAAGGTAAATAAGACGGACAATTGCGCTATTTCACCCGAGGGACAAGCTTTCGTTGTACACCAACTCTTAGGATTACTCTTGTCGACTGGCAGTCTTCTGAGCCAGTCGATTCCGTCTGCTAACATTGATATCGACCTTCCCCTATCGATATCGACTGCTTGTTTTTATCTCTGCAGGTCTTCTATTGCAGAGAGGATCGACAGCCGAAGTCAACATCGAGCACCAAGGTCGAAATCGAGGCTTCTGGTTGACGTAAGATGTGAGATTTCCGACGCTACTAGGATCCCGCTGACACGCCTCCTCGTGGATCGATCCTGACGACCCTTCCACTACAACAGGAGGAAGTCTTGTAATTATTTGCATAGGCTAGGAGTCGGTTTACATTTACATCTTATTATTTATATTTAAGAACTAGACATTCCTCCAATTAACAAAACACCAAAGCGAGGAAAGATGTTAGTTTTCATAAACTTAGAGACTACCTTCGCATCGTTGGTCCTAGTTGCAACGACCTCAACCCATTTTAAGACATAATCCACCGCTACTAGAATGTATTTGTAGGTGCCTGAGGCAGGGAATGGTCCCATGAAGTCAATACCCCATAATCAAAGAGCTCTACTTCTAGAATTCATGTGAGCGGTGTCTCATTCCTCCATGTGATATTGCCTACACGTTGACACTCATCACAAGAGGTTACATGATTTTGCACATCTTTGAAAAGGTTAGGCCAATAAAAACCCCAATGAAGAATTTTCGCCGCGGTCTGGAATCCTTTAGCATGGCCTCCTGTAGGGAGAGAATGACAATGGCAAATTACGCTCTCTACTTCTTCCTCCGGGATAGAACATCGAAAGATATGGTATTTTCCCTGCTTGAACAAGTAGGGTTCATCCCAATAGTATTGCTTGACGTCGTGCAAAAACTTCTTCTTTGCCTGCGAAGTTAAGCCTGATGGGATCTCGCCTCCTCCAATATTGTTAGCAAAATCCGCATACCAAGGTACCGTTGCCCCTCTTATAACAAATAGCTCATGAATAGCGCTAGAGGGGGGATAAAGAAGAAATCCTCACCGGAGCTTATCTTTTCATCATCCTCGGAGTCACTGGAAGGTGGTCGATTTTGACCTGGTTCAGTCGATTTCGACTGCTCTACATCGACTTGGTCAGTCGATATGGGCTGCTCGAGATTGGTACTAGATTTCAACTTTATGTGGTCGATTTCGACCGCTCCAATTGTCAACCTGTTGTCAGAAATAGTCAAAATCGGTAGAAAACTCACCTTATGGGCAGTCGATATCAACTTGGTCTGGTCGATATCAAGTGGAAATTCTGCCTGTTTTGCTTCTTGCTTCATCAGGTGTTCGTCCGGGCAGGAGTCATTGATTGGCATGTTGTCCTGTGACTCATCTAGAAGCCCTTTGGGTAGCTGTGAGAGATGATCGGCTACGGAGTTGTCCATTTCTTTCTTATCCTTAAGCTCAATGTCAAACTCTTGGAGTAGGAGCACCCATCGTAGAAGCCTAGGTTTAGCATCCTTCTTCGCCATCAAGTACCTAAGAGCTGTATGGTCAGTATGAACAATTACCTTAGAGCCCACTAGGTACGAGCGGAACTTCTCAAAAGCGAAGACCACCGCCAAGAACTCTTTCTCCGTCGTGGTGTACTTTGTTTGAATGCCATCAAGAGTCTTGATTGCATAGTAGATGGAGTGAAGCTTCTTGTCTCTCTTTGTCCTAGGACAGCACCTATGGCATAATCGCTTGCGTCACACATGATCTCAAATGGTTGCGACCAATCTGGCGATTGAATGATAGGGGCGAATATAAAAGCTTCCTTCAACTTGTTGAAAGCTTCAAGACAATCGCTAGAAAACATAAACTTAACATCTTTCATTAGTAGGTTAGTTACAGGTTTGGCAATCTTAGAAAAATCTTGAATAAACCTCCTATAGAAACTTGTGTGACCAAGGAAGCTTCTTATGTCTTTAATAGATAAAGGTGGTGGCAACTTCTCAATAAGCTCTATCTTTGCCCTGTCCCCCTCAATTCCCCTTTTTGAGACTTTGTGGCCTAGCACAATCCCTTCTCTTACCATAAAGTGGCAATTTTCCCAATTGAGAACCAAATTTGTCTCCTCACATCGCGCAAGTACCCTGCAAAGGTTAGCAAGACAAACATCGAAAGTAGTGCCATAGACAGAGAAATCATCCATAAATACCTCCAAAATGTTCTCTATCATGTCAGAGAAAATGGCCATCATACATCTTTGAAAGGTAGCGGGGGCGTTGCAGAGCCCAAATGGCATCCTCCTATATGCAAAAGTCCCATAGGGACATGTGAAGGTGGTCTTCTCTTGATCATCAGGATGAATAAGGACCTGCCAAAAGCCAGAATATCCATCCAGGTAACAAAAGTAATCATGTTCAGCAAGTCTTTCCAATACCTGGTCAATGAATGGAAGGGGAAAATGATCCTTTCTAGTGGCGTTGTTGAGCTTCTATTGTCAATGCATATTTGCCAACTAGTTGTGATTCGCTTTGGCACAAGCTCTCCCTTCTCATTCTCTTCAACGGTCATTCCACCCTTTTTAGGCACCACATGGACTGGGCTCACCCATTCGCTGTCGGAGATGGCATAGATGATTCCCGCATCCAACATGTGCATGATCATAAGGCATCTATAGAACACCGTTGGTGTTCTATAGATGCCTTATGATCATCCTTTAGGAAGATTCTATGCATACATTTAGCGGGTGAAATACCTTTGATGTCCTCAAGAGAGTACCCAATTGCCTTTCGCTGAGTGCAAAGCACTTTCATAAGCTTGTCTACTTCCTGTGTGGTTAGTGTAGCATTGATAATCACATGAAAAGTAGAATTGGGATCTAGAAACTCATACCTAAGTGTGTCGGGTAAAGGCTTCAACACCGAAGAAGGTCCTTGTGGAATAAGGATTGGCTCTACCTCCTCCGTCTTCATGATTTCACCTAGGTAATCCGTCTCAATTCTCTTAATTGAAGCTCCCAAATCAGCTACAGGAGTTGGCGTGGACCAAGCATATAGCGATGCCAACCTTGATTGGGATTCTTCATATTAATCCTGCAGAAAAGAGGTCGAGGTCGAGTAGGAAAAGTCGATATCGAACTGAAATTTCAACACATACCTCGGCCTCTAAGCTGTCTGATGTCGAGGGGAGTAGGTCGATTCTGACTTCTGATGTCGATGTGGACTGGTCAATTTATACCTCTGTAGTCGATATAGATTGGTCGATTTTGACCCTCGTGGTCGATGAGGGTTCCTCGATATCGCCTGTAAAAGAGGGAGAACAAACCTGACTTACTGAGTGAGTCGATGTCGACAGAGGGCACTCGATATCGAGTGGGATGTTCAATTTCAACCGCTCCTGGTCGATTTCGAATTCTTCTTCGAACTCCATGGATAAAGCATCGTCGAAGATCTTCTCATCACTCGTGCATGTAGCCAGGAACTCCTCACTCGTGCATGTAGCCATGAACTCCTCAATTTCCTCGTCGGTGAGCTCTTCTGCAACTATAACTAGGGCTTCCTCATGAGTTACGGTCCTTTCCATCGGTTCTTTGCAATCCATGACATTGTTGTGCGCGTAGACCGACTTGATTTCCATTCCATTGACCTCCTTCATTGTGGGGTTGAAGTGGAACTCTATCACTTCGTTCCCTATAGTAGGGGTTAGTAATCCCCGACGTACATTGATATTCACATCTGCAGTAGCTAAGAAAGGCCTACCAAGGATGATAGGTACAATAGGATCTTCGGGCATATCCAATACAATGAAATCAGTAGGCACAAAGAACTTACCTACCTTTACCGGAACATCATCAACTATACCTGTGGGCCTAACGAATGTGTTGTCAGCCATATAGAGCTTCATGTTCACAGGTTCAAGTGCTTCGATGTTCACCTTTTTCGAAATAGAAAGAGGCATAAGACTTACGCTTGCCCCTAGGTCAGATAGGGCCTTGTAGCGATGTTGGCCAAGCCCCACGGTGATTGAAAACTTCCCTGGATCGCTCTTCTTATCTGGGAAGTCCATCTTTGAGCACTCCTCTGCGATCTCTGCCATGGACCGCTTCTTGCTAAAGATGTCCTTGAGGAATCGGACATAGGCGGGCTTCTCGCTTAGGGCCTCCGTGAGTGGGATAGTGATGTTAAGACCTTGGAGGATCTTTACAAAGTGCCTAAACTTACCTTGAGTGGGGTCCTTTAATGCTTTGGAAGGGAAGGTCAACGTCTTCTTTGGTGGAGGAGCCAAAACGGTGGTCGGAGGTGCCTTCGGGGTGTCGATGTCGATGGAAGTTTGGTCGATATCGACTAGATCACTCAATATCGAGTGAGGTTGTGGCTCCGAGTGTTCTGCATTGGCCTCGACGTCGACCAGGGGGTCGATATCGACTAGTGACTCGACATCGACTGGGTTGTCGATGTCGAGTGGTTCTGCAGTCTTCTCCTCTACTTTCGTTCTTGGCTTTTGTGGTTTGTTGCCATTCCTTAGTTGCATGGTTGCAATGTGGCCCAACCCGGATTGCCCCTTAGGATTTGTAGTTGGTTGCCCAGGGAACATTCCAGACGGTCTAGGGATTTGTGCCGCCAATTGACCCAGTTGGGTCTCTATGTTTTTCTTCCATACCTCCATCTCCCTGAACCTTACGGTAAGATGATGTAGTAGTCCCTTACTCTCCGCATGATTCCGCCTCATTTCGTCAAGGATAAGATAAAGATCATCCTTCCGTTGGTCTCTCTCCGGGTGCCTAGGAGCTCTATAGAGTGGGGGGTCCCTAGGGTTGACCGGGTTCCTTTGTGGTTGTGGGAACCTTTAGTCTCCCCAATATTGGCGATTGGGACCCCTCATGTAGTTGACTTCCTCATGAGTCTCTGCTAGTTTCACTTGTTCAGCATGGGGGCACTCGATGGTGGTATGCCGTTGCGATCCGCATTCGATGCAATCTTGGTTCGATGAAAGGAACCTCACTTGCTTTTGGAGCTTTCGAAGTTTATCTTTGTGGAATTGCTCCCTTACGTCCGGATCGATTACCTTAGAGGCTTCATATAATGGCATAGATGGGGCAAGCCTCGATGATGATGATGTGTCGGAAGCCTCAAGAGTCCCATATGTGTTGTCGAACTCCACCAACCTGTCTATGGTTTCCCAAGCCTCTTGTGGAGTGAGTTCAAAGTAGCCATAGGAGGTGTATGTTTTGATCCTCTCTTTGGTTGCAGCATCAAGAGCATCGTAAATAATCCCCTGAATCATGTACGGTGGTTGGCCATGCGTCGGGCAAGATCGTAGTAGGTCCTTCAACCATTCCCAAACAGTCACCAGAGCTTCACCAGGCTTTTGTTTGAAAGTCGTGATCTTTTGTCGGATCAACACCATCTTGGATGGAGGGAAGAACTTGTTGAGGAACGCGTCCTTGACTTCATTCCAGGTGCAGAGTGATCTTGGGGCTATGCTTTCCAACCACTACAATGCTTTACCTGTAAGGGACCAACGAAAGCCTTTGGTTTGACATATTCAAGGCTCTGTCCATCAAAATAGTATCGCATAGATATAAGAAGGTTGATATATGTGCCATAAGGCATTCATTAAGTTTTCCTTCATATTGGTGTCTACTAATCTCAGTAAGGAAACTAGGTTTAATTTCAAAATTGGAAGTAGAGATAATAATCACCGATTCAAGCACTGTGAGCGAAGGATGCATGTATTGCTTTACGTTCCTTGGGAGGGCATTGATTTGAGCTTCATATTGTCTCCTAGCTTGCTCCTCCTTTTCGGCATGCTCCCGTAGTGCCGCCTCTCTAGCGGTGATATCCTCTACTTGCTTCTTTAGGCGTTCAATCTGTTGAGCCTAGGTCTCGTTTTCCAGGCTCAACAGAATGAACGCCTAAAGAAGCAAGTAGAGGATATCACCGCCAGAGAGGCGGCACTACGGGAGCATGCCGAAAGGGAGGAGCAAGCTAGGAGACAATATGAAGCTCAAATCAATGCCCTCCCACGGAACGTAAAGCAATACATGCATCCTTCGCTCACAGTCCTTGAATCGGTGATTATTATCTCTACTTCCAATTTTGAAATTAAACCTAGTTTCCTTACTGAGATTAGGAGACACCAATATGAAGGAAAACCTAATGAATGACCTGTGGCACATATATCAACCTAATCTGTTTCGTATTGGAAAACCAATATGAAGGAAAACCTAATCAATGCTCTGTTTTGAAGGTGGAGGAAACGTTCGGGCTCATCAAGACTTTCCAAGATAGGTTCGCAATCAGAGCGTTGCATACACCCTATCGGCATGCTCCCGTAGTGCCGCCTCTCTGGCGGTGATATCCTCTGCTTGCTTCTTTAGGTGTTCAATCTGTTGAGCCTGTGTCTCGTTTTCCAGGCTCAACAGATTGAACGCCTAAAGAAGCAAGTAGAGGATATCACCGCCAGAGAGGCGGCACTACGGGAGCATGCCGAAAGGGAGGAGCAAGCTAGGAGACAATATGAAGCTCAAATCAATGCCCTCCCACGGAACGTAAAGCAATACATGCATCTTTCGCTCACAGTGCTTGAATTGGTGATTATTATCTCTACTTCCAATTTTGTAATTAAACCTAGTTTCTTTACTGAGATTAGGAGACACCAATATGAAGGAAAACCTAATGAATGCCCTATGGCACATATATCAACCTAATCTGTTTCATATTGGAAAACCAATATGAAGGAAAACCTAATCAATGCTTTGTTTCGAAGGTGGAGGAAACGTTCGGGCTCATCAAGACTTTCCAAGATAGGTTCGCAATCAGAGCGTTGCATACACCCTATAAAACAAAACTAAAAAAAGGAACGTGAAAATAAACTACGAGGGCGCGATTAATAGCTTCTTTGGCAACGGTGCCAAAATTTAATGAAGGGAGAATTGAATCGAAATATATAATTAAATACAAACAATGCAACCCTTAGCCTTTTCAAATAGATTCAAGACTCCTCGCTATAGTAGTAGGGAATCAGGTTCGATCCTTGAGGAAGCAAGTCAGCGGGATCCTAGTAGAGCCTGAAATCACTTCCTGAATGTCAACTAGAAGCCTTCATCTCGAGCACAGCACTCGACGTCGACCTTGGCGGTCGATTCCTACTGCAACAGAAAACTTGCAAAGACAAAAAAAGGCAGTCGATATCGACTAGGGTGGTCGATATCGATGTCAGTAGCAAAAATCGACTGGCTCAGAAAACTGCCAGTCGGCACAGGGTAGTCGATATCGAGTGGTTTACTCGAAATCGACCTCAACAACAGGAACAGAGGGAGTTAACACAGCAACTGTCGACCTAGGGCAAAGCAGTCGATATCGACTAGAATGGTCGATATCGACTGAAGTCCTGCAAAGACGTTAGTTTTTGTCGACAAAGAAAGGCCTTAGAAAGAAGGATGAAGAAGGACCAATGATCAGAAATAAACAGTAGGGTGTTGGGTTTTTCAATGACTCAACGAACGGCAGGCAATAAAGACGTAAACTTAAGAAAGAAAAGATCTTCCAAAGCCAAGGATTACCGTGACGACAACCATGATAGTAGAAGTAAGAAATCATTAAAGATGTATGCTTTTATCATAAAGGAGAAGGCTTTCACCTAAACCCGGCAAATAGGAAAAGATATCTTGCAATAAATTAACCTAATTTGCGTCTACCTTTGTCATAATTGAGTTTATAATCTTTCGAATAGAAACCCTAATTACTACCCAAGTTTCACAACATGAGTTCCTTAAATTCGCATTTAAAGATGAAGCACAAGGTAGAGCAAGATAAAAGATACCTTCTTTAGCGACATACAAACTTTACCACCATGGCTATCGTCGGGCTCACCCCGACCCTAGAAGCACTACAAAAACAAAATTAGTCACGACCTGTAGCAACCGAAAGTGCTTGTCGTGGCTGTTGGGTAGATTTAGCCACGACTTGTAGCAACGGCTAGGAGTTGTCGTGGCTGAAATTTGCCACGACAACAATTTTACCAAAACACAACTTGATCCCCTCATAGAAAAAAAAAAGAAAAAAAGTTTGTATACTGATATACATGTACCGATCGATCCAAAACATTCCTATCCCCCAAATCCCTAATTTCATTTTCACTCTCCCGCTCACTCTCCTATCTTCTCACGCTAACTCGCCGGTGCCGAATCCCTGTACTCACCGCTGCCAAGGTCTCCGTTCTTCTCCCTCCCTTTCCCCTCTTCTCCCTCCCTCTCCCATCTTCTCCCTCCTCGTCGGTGCCAAGGTATTCTTCACCCTCAGCTGTACTCGTTCCCTATGCTCCCTGTAATCGCTCCACTTTTTGTGCTCATTCCCGGGCTCGCTCAGCCTTCATCGATACTCCCCAACAAGATCTCCGACATCCATTACCAGGTAATTTCTTAAAACCTCTTTAGGGTGTTTGGTTAGGGTTTAATTTGGGGAAAGTGGGTTACTCAAATTTTCAAGGTTTGATTTTACTGAAAATTGTATTTCTAGGGTTTGATTTACCATCTTATTTTTGCAATTCAAACCATAAATAATGCTTGTTGTAATTTTTAGCTTGATATGAGGATGTGAGTAGCAACTTATGATTCTACAAATGAATTTTTCTGTGTGGCTTAAGCAGCATCATGGATCTCATGGTTGATGTGCGCGCAAATAGACATATTATCTATGCAAATATGAGTCCATTTTATCGTCTTTTGCATGCATATTAATGGGAAAACATGGGATTAGTGTAGTTTACGCTTAAATGTCAAATATATGGGTCTGCATGAGTTTCTATGTGATTTCGCAGAAAACAGATAAAAATGGATGGATTTGGAAGAGCGAAAAAAGAACTCGAAGTCTTCTGAAGAGGTCGAAATCGACTGGGGACCTCGACATCGAGTGCAGCAGAGACATAGGAATCCAGAATGAAATGAAACAGAGCATGTCGACACCCGAAAGGTCGATATCGACGTCTGGAGGTTGATATCGAAGTTGCCAGATCGAGCTAAATGATAGAAGTCGAGTGCCAGTCCGAGTAGGAAAAGGAGAGCTCGAGATAAAGTTTCACAGGGGTCGATATCGATGTTCAAGGTCGATATCGACCATGCCAGCAGAGGAATCCGACTCAGATTTTGATAGAATTCTATCCGAAGCTTGCACGTCTATCCTAAAGTCGAGATTTCTTATCATCAACCTCAGATCTATCATATGAAGCTGATTTACCATAGGAGTTTTTAGTTTTTACTTTATTTAAGTTTTATCTTAGAGAATAAAGATAGAGTTTCGAGTCTTTGGATAGCAAAGTTCGACATCTATATATAGAGGCCAGTAGGGCTGAGTTTAGGCATTCAATTACATCCGAGAACATTCAATTTTACATACAATTCAGTAGTAACGAGTTAAAGAGAGAGAGAAAGGGCCGAGTGAGTGGAGAGAAGCGAGAGCGGAGTTTTGTCTTGTTCGGTTGTACTTTCTTTCAAAGTTTAATTCAAAGTAGTTTTCTTTCAACAATGATGATGATGATGATGATGATGTACATGATGAGGAGCGAGTAGTCAACCCACTTCTAGGGTCGGGGTGAGCCCGACGATAACGATGTAGGGTAAGTGCATCAAAGGTATGACTTTTATGCGATTTCGTCTTCTATCCTATGCATGATCCTTTGCGAAAGTTAGGGAGATTCATTATTTGCATTATTGAAGCGAAAGCCACTCATATTGTGAACTTGAATTGCTCATGAATTGGATAGTAACTCTTAGGAACTATGCGAGAGCCTCTAATCACCTAAGTGTTATTAACGAAAGTTATTTGACGGAAAGACATTAAATTTCATAACTTTAGCATAAAACTTGCATTGTTATCGTTGTGGCATGAAACCCCGACTTTGGAAGCTTTTAATTAATTGAATTCAATATAAAAGTTTTAGTTTTGTTTCTGATCATCCTTCTTTACCATTCTACGATCTTCGGACTCTTCTCCGACAATTGGTTACGAAAACAGTTTATGTGACAAACATTGAAATCGACTGTAAAGTCGATATCGAGGTCTAACGTCGATATCGAGGCCTCTGCTGAACGTTGACTTTGCAGGTTTTATCTTCTGCAGGAACTGTACTAGAAATTGACCAGAACTGAGGTCGATATTGACTGGATTCCTCGATATCGAGTGTCTTCTGAGGTCGAAAGCTTTGATCGTGAGTACAACAAGGGAAGCGCTGACATACCTCCTCGTGGATTCGATCCTAAATTACCCTGCTACTACAAGGGAGGGGATTCTTGTATTATTTGTTTGGGTCAGGGAGTAGTCTAGTTGTGAATTGTTTAATTTAAATTATTTGAATCCTTACACACACCCCCCGTGGCGAACAAATTGGCGTCGTTGCCGGGGAGGCAATCAATCGCCACCTAAGTTTAATCACGATCTTTTTGGAGCTTATTTTACAGGTTTATGCGACATTCTGATCGCGGACCTATCCTGGAACCAATCAACGAGCCTGAACGTTTCTACCATCTTCGTAAAAAAGCAATTCGCATCATGGCTGACAATGAGACGCAGGCTGAGACCATAGAGCGGTTGAGGAAGGAGATCGAGGACCACAACGCTACAATCGCTGCTGACAGGGTCGCCGCTGCTGCAGAGCGAGCCCGTGCTGATAGGGAGGGGGATGCACGTAAACAAGCCCAAGAGTGGCTAAATCAGTATCCACAAACGGCGATGCAATACATGCATCCGCCGCTTCATGTTCCTGAATCCGCTATTTTAATTCCTCACTCCAACTATGAAATAAAAATTAACTTCCTATCTGAGATAAAAAGAAATACTTTTGAAGGAATTCCTAATTAATGCCCCCTGCAACACATCTCTACTTTTATGGACTTTTGTGAAACGGTTGCTGATGGAGTAAATTTAGAGTTTGTACGATTAAAATCTTTTCGATGGTCTTTGGCAGGGAAAGCATTACAATGGCTTGAAAGTTTGGCTCCATGCTCGCTGAGGACATCGGTGGAGGTGAAGGATGCATTCCTGAATAAGTTCTTTCCACCTTCTAAACCAGCGATGTTGCGTCAAAGGATCACGGCTTTCAAACAAAAGCCAGGTGAAACCCTAGCACAGGCGTGAGAGCGATTTAAGGACTTGCTGAGGTCATGCCCAACGCATGGGCAACTTCCATATGTCATCCAGGAGATCTTCTACAACGCCCTTGATGTGCCGAATAAGGAGAGGATAAATTCATATATCTCCTATCGGTACATTGAGCTCACACCAACGGAGGCATGGGAGACCATTGAGAGGCTCGTGAACTTTGACAACACTTATGGGGCTGCTGCGACCTATGATGCAAGGCCTGCCCCATCAATGCCACTATATGAGCCTCCAAAGGAGATAGATCCCGATGTGTGGCAACAATTCCACAACGATCAAACACGCCGCCTTCAAAAGCAAGTCAGGTTCCTGAGCAACAATCAAACTTGTTAGGAGTGTGACTCAACAAGGCATAACACTAGTGCCTGTCCACATACTGAGCAAGTATCCACGGTGGAACAACATGAGGAGGTCAAGTGGACGAGGGGCTCCTATGGAGGGGGCAATCAACAATATTGGGGTGATCAAAGGTTCTATCAACAAAGGGATCCCCCACCATATAGAGCACCAGGGCACCCTAAGCGGGAGAAAAGGAAAGATGACCTACAAATCTTTCTTGATGAGATGCGGAGGAACCATGCTGAGTTCAAATAAGCCAACAACTTCATCCATACTTAACTGTAGGGCATCAATTCTAGACTTGGGGAGATCGACGTTTGGAAGCGCAACATAGAGACTCAAATGAGTCAATTGGGGGAAGCAATACCCAAAGCGTCAGGATCATTCCCTGGATCCACTGTGCCCAACCAAAAGGGCAAAACCACTGGTCATATTGCGGCGGTGAACCTAAGGAGTGGGCGTCAATTACAAACGGTCGAGCAAAAAGCAGAGGAGAAGGAGCCAGAACAGACGTCGATATTGACCACCTTGTCGATATCGACCACGGTGATGTCGATGTCGACCTTCCAGTCGATGTCGACCCTGAAGCTGAGTCACCATAGAAATCGACTCCTCCAGTCAATGTCGACCCTACTGATGTCGATGTCGACCTTACTGCAGCCACAGGAAGGAAGAAGGTGTTGCCATTCCTAACTAGAAAGATGATTAAGGACCCAGCGAAAAAGAAGTTCCAGCGGTTCGTGAAGATGCTCCAGGGACTTAATGTCTCTATACCATTCACGGAAGCACTTCATGAGATGCCATCTTATGTAAGGTTCCTTAAAGACATCTTGGGTAAGAAGCAATCGCTCTCTGAGATCGCAGAGGAGTGCAACAGGTTGGAGCTACCATAAAAACGGGCGGACCCAAGTAAGTTTTCTATCGCTATAGGTCTAGGTCAATTCAAATTTAATGCTTTAGTTGACTTGGGCGCTAGCGTTAGCATGATGCCACTAACCATTTGGCACAAGGTAAAGATAGGTCCTCTGGAGCTCGTCGATGCAAGGTTATACATGGCTAACAATACGGTAGTTATTCCAACGGGGATAGTGACGGATGTGCCAGTACAAGTAGGTCAATTCTTTGTCCCTGTTGATTTCCTAGTTGTTGATATAGCGGAGGACCCTGCTTGTCCAATTATTTTAGATAGGCCATTCCTAGCAACCGTCGATGCCAACATCAGCGTAAAGAAAGGATTGCTCTCATTCACAATTAGTAACGAGGTGATAGAGTATGCCTTCAACAAGACGGTGAAAAATCAAGGGCCAATGGAGATAAAAGCCATCAATGGTGTCTACATTGCATGTGGAGAAGCCAAAGTAAGGAGTATGGCACCGGAAGAGCTTGAGAAGAGGGCCATAGAAGCCCAAGTGGAGGAAGTTGTGGCAATCTTGAACGAAGGGGCCCAACAGAACATCAAAATCGACCCAGGTAAGTCGATATCGACTACTAATGTTCAAGATTATGTGCCAGGTCATAAGTATGGGGTTGACGGAGGAGAAAACGAAACATCGAAATCTGGGTCAAGGGTCGATATCGACCATACCCAGCCGAAATCGACCACCATCAGCACTGAGAAGGGAGGAACGGAGACCTCGATATCGATCTCTGAGAGTCGAAATCAACCTGATCATATCGAGCAGAAACTCTTCAAATTGACTAATCCTCCAGGAGTACAACAGAGGTCGATATCGACCTCTGAACATCAACATCGACCTGAGCCACAGACTGAGAAAAAGGTAAGTCAAGGTACTGATTCCTCTTGTTCCATTACAATTAAAGATTTATCATTATTTGGAAGAGGTGTGCCTTGGCATGTGCGCTTATGTAGGGTGTCCGATGATGATTCGAGCTAATATGAGATAGGAGACAAGGTCTATGTTGCCAAGTCTAAGGACCATTGGTTCCCTACGAGATTCAAAGATAAGAATTTAGGACCATTCACGGTGAATCAAATCAATCCCGATGGAATGCAGCTGCGGGACAAGAAAGGAGTCATATTTGAGGCCCAAGCCACACGGGCTCTGCAGATGCTGCCTTGAGAAGCGCAAACGAAGAAGTCGGCCTAGCGACTTAAAAGTCTAGAGCTTGTAACAAAGACTTAGTTTTGGTTTTAGACAGCTTTTACTTTGGTTTGAGACATTTTATTGTTTTGCATATTTTGTTTTGGTTTTAACAAGTTGCAGGAAAGAGAAAAGCAGACAGAAAAGACATCGAAATCGATGTCCAAGATCGACATCGACCTTAAGGTCGACATAGATGGGTTTGTGATCGAGGCCGGATCACCCTGAAGCCTGAGCTAGAAATCGATGAGAAACATCGATATCGATGTTAAAGGTCGATATCGACCATGCCTGCTGTCTTCTTCGACTCCTGAAATTTGTGACGGTTTAGTAAGTTTTCTTCTTAACCCTAGTTCTAATACAGTGAGGACACTGTAAATTTTAAGTATAGGGTGGGGTAAAGGCTTACTTGCACATTCATACTTGGTTTAGATTTGCATATTTAACTTAATGCATATTTAGTTTTATTTTCGAAAAAAAAGAGAAAAAAATGACCCCCATCAAAAATTTGAGAAAAAAAAAAGAAGAGTCATGGAAGTATAAAAAAGAGCTCTATGATGCAAAATTAGATTCATTAGAGATATAAAATGAAAATGCCTAGTTAAGGGAAGTCCCAATGAAGTGCAAAAAGAAAAAAAATAAAGGAGATGAAAAAATTTTAAGTTGCTTTTGACATGTGCATGATAAGATGATGGAGGACTTTTTATGAAATTTCCATACAAGTGCTTACATATACAAGTTCATATCCTAGCCTTACCTATGCATCATTACAAAAGTCACAAGCCATATATGAGCCTTATCATTATCATTATTGCTCCACATTATACATATTGCCCATTTTATACCTTATACCCTATCCGGGGACAAGTTTGAGAATGGATGTCATTCTTTGGAGTTATATGGAGTTGTGCATTATTTATGAAGTTGTTGGCAAGAATGAAAGGAATTATGAAATATGGAAAATTTAATGAGCGAGAAAAAATCCGATCACCTCAGGAGATAAAGGTAGGTCGACCCTGCTCGTTGAGATGTTAGTTTAGCGAGATGGGACACAAGGTGAGGAGTCCGAAGTACTAAGTATCCGGGGCCATTCATGACACCCATGTTTGCGACTCGCGAGAAGACAGTGCTAGGTTAGAGAGGTAAAAGCATTATATTGAATAAAAGCATTGAGTGATGAGTGAAAGGTGAGACATTATGAAGAAGGAATGTGGAAGGTTTTGGAAAGAAAGTATGTTTCCCGGATTTAACACCACATGGCCAAATATTAGCCCACCTTTAGCCTTTTACCAATCTACTTCTCACAAGCTTGCAAAAGTCCTCTTGATTATTAATGCTATGTCGCTAAAATTGTTTTTGCATATTACCTCCTTTTATGAGTATGAAATTGCTTTTATGCACATGCATGGACTTGGTTGACATAACTAACTTATCGAGGATGGAAATTGATTGTAGGGACATATGAAAAATGAATCTATGATGTTGAGGGTTTACTTTCTTCCCCTGAATGACCATTAAAGGTATTGCTTGGGGACAAGCAAGCTTAAGTATGGGGTGTTTGATGTGCGCGCAAATAGCCATATTATCTATGCACATATGAGTCCATTTTATCATCTTTTGCATGCATATTAATGGGAAAACATGGGATTAGTGTAGTTTACGCTTAAATGTCAAATATATGGGTCTGCACGAGTTTCTATGTGATTTCGCAGAAAACAGATAAAAATGGATGGATTTGGAAGAGCGAAAAAGGAACTCAAAGTCTTCTGAAGAGGTCGAAATCGACTGGGGACCTCGACATCGAGTGCAGCAGAGACATAGGAATCGAGCAGGAAATGAAACAGAGCATGTCGACACCAGAGAGGTCGATATCGACGTTTGGAGGTCGATATCGATGTTGCCAGATCGAGCTAAATCATAGAAGTCGAGTGCCAGTCCGAGTAGGAAAAGGAGAGCTCGAGATAAAGTTTCACAGGGGTCGATATCGATGTTCAAGGTCGATATCGACCATGCCAGCAGAGGAATCCGACTCAGATTTTGATAGAATTCTATCCGAAGGTTGCACGTCTATCCTAAAGTCGAAATTTCTTATCATCAACCTCAGATCTATCATATGAAGCTGATTTACCGTAGGAGTTTTTAGTTTTTTCTTTATTTAAGTTTTATCTTAGAGAATAAAGATAGAGTTTCGAGTCTTTGGATAGCAAAGTTCGACATCTATATATAGAGGCCAGTAGGGCTGAGTTTAGGCATTCAATTACATCCGAGAACATTCAATTTTACATACAATTCAGTAGTAACGAGTTAGAGAGAGAGAGAAAGGGCCGATTGAGTGGAGAGAAGCGAGAGCGTTGTTTTGGCTTGTTCGGTTGTACTTTCTTTCAAAGTTTAATTCAAAGTAGTTTTCTTTCAACAATGATGATGATGATGTGCATGGTGAGGAGCGAGTAGTCAACCCACTTCTAGGGTCGGGGTGAGCCCGACGATAACGATGTAGGGTAAGTGCATCAAAGGTATGACTTTTATGCGATTCCGTCTTCTATCCTATGCATGATCCTTTGCGAAAGTTAGGGAGATTCATTATTTGTGTTATTGAAGCGAAAGCCACTCATATTGTGAACTTGAATTGCTCATGAATTGGATAGTAACTCTTAGGAACTATGCGAGAGCCTCTAATCACCTAAGTGTTGATAACGAAAGTTATTTGACGGAAAGACATTAAATTTCATAACTTTAGCATAAAACTTGCATTGTTATCGTTGTGGCATGAAACCCCGACTTTGGAAGCTTTTAATTAATTGAATTCAATATAAAAGTTTTAGTTTTGTTTCTGATCATCCTTCTTTACCATTCTACGTTCTTCGGACTCTTCTCCGACAATTTTTTTACGAAAATAGTTTCCGTGACAAACATCGAAATCGACTGTAAAGGTCGATATCGAGGTCTAACGTCGATATCGAGGTCTCTGCTCGACGTCGACTTTGCTGCTTTTGTCTTCTGCAGGAACTGTATTGGAAATCGACCAGAACTAAGGTCGATATCGACTAGATTCCTCAATATCGAGTGTCTTCTGAGGTCGAAAGCTTTGATCGTGAGTACAACAAGGGAAGCGCTGACATACCTCCTCGTGGATTCGATCCTGAATTACCCTACTACTACAAGGGAGGGGATTCTTGTATTATTTGTTTGGGTCAGGGAGTAGTCTAGTTGTGAATTGTTTAATTTGAATTATTTGAATCCCTACACACTCCCCCGTAGCGAACAATGGTTTTGCAATTTATGGGGAAATGATTTTTTCTATGAAGTTGATAATGAATACATTCAAGATGATTTCCACCGGTGTGGCTTAAGCAACCAAGTTCTGTACTATGATTATTCTCTTGACATAATTTTGGATCTCGAATCTTCTTATGGTAAGCATTGCCTTGGATATGGTAAAGATAACATAGCTCTCTTTCTACATTTGCGCATACAAATTTAATCAAAGTCATATATGTGTAGATACTTTTGAATACATGTATAGTGGATCTGATTTAATAATCTCTATTTAAAGAAACTAAATTGATTGGCCTTTTTCATTTCAATACATATAAAATGAAAAATTATTTCACTCTGGAAAAGGATGTTTGCTTGATAACTTAGTATCATGAACAGATGGGGTTAAGAAATTCATAAACAAAATGGAACGTATAGGAGCAACCTCTTATTTTGTTTTTCTGTTTATGGTTTTAATCAAATTTGTAGGTCTAATACTAACATTTATGGCTTGAAATGGGAATATCACTGAAGATATTCTTATTATCGTTTCTTTTAGCTTTTAGCTTTTCCTTCACAACTTTGGGTTCTTCCTATGGTAAATGACACCCCTCTCTACTTACTATAAAATGTCCACCTTAATAGCAATTGTATTTTGGGAATAAAAGACCTCGGGTTTAGATTGTTCGTGTTTATTCTAGTCCTTAAAACACCTTCATTAACGCACAAGCATTAGAAATATAAAAAACGTTCAAAGCTGTAAGATTTGACATA
Organism: Persicaria maculosa; assembly: GCA_963922045.1. NCBI lineage: Eukaryota > Viridiplantae > Streptophyta > Magnoliopsida > Caryophyllales > Polygonaceae > Persicaria > Persicaria maculosa. The sequence continues at coordinate 18,701,026 of OY998265.1, read as the reverse complement.
TAAAAATGCATCAGAAAATATAAAACTTTAAAGGGACAAAATCCAATTGATAGTCTACTTGTATGCCTTTGCCTGATTAGCACATGAGCATGGTGGATGGACTTAGCCATACCAGACTTCAAAAAAATTGTACTCAACTTCATAATTTATAATCCACATTCCAAATCTCAAAGATTTATTGCAAATACGTTCAAATTAATGGGATGGATACGTTCAAGTTAGGCAATTAAAAAAACTAAAGGATATCATTTTAGTTAAATATGAGCGTAAATTGTGTATGAATTTATAATTTCTGAAGTTAATATTATTTTTTTGTTCAAAGTGATACTTTGTATCATTTAAAGTCATTTTTCATTTTTAAATCAAGAAATGTTATAACATGTAAAATGTAAATCCATGAACAAATTTATGCTTATACATATAGCATATATTTTTTTCTTGTAAGTTATGCACCCAATTTGATCATGTATGTGCTATTATTCATTTTACTATCATTTTCTCTATGTTCCAGAAAATAAAACAAAAATGATGGTAGGAAAGATTAGAAAATGTTCTTTTTTTTCAAGCAGTTCATTTAAGAAGTAATGTGTAAAGCTTTTCTAATCTTAAGCATTTGATCTAGGAATATTGGATGGCCCTAGATAAAGGTTGATTGGTAGAATTAGATAAATACACATATAATTATAATATGTACACATATATATATATACTAACATATGTTAGAAGTGTAAGTCACACTTATGCTCACATATGTATATATATATACATAAGTATATGTTATATCTGCTTGTATGCTGTTGGGCCGAACAAGCCCAATAACCCAGGCCTGCTTCGACGTTGCTGGACTGAGCTCGCTCTCAGCTCTTGGACAGCTGCAACGCAGCGTTTCATTTAGAGCTCGCATATATATACAAAGCTGAAGCTAGGGTTGCCGCATTCTTCAGTTCATCTCTTCAGGTAATCCAAACCCTAAGAGAGAGAGAGAGAGAAAGGCGACGGAGAGAGAAAGCTAGGGTTTCTTCAAACCTAGCTCCGGCGAAGCACAAGGTGGTCCGATCTAGAGCGAATCTCGTTCTGAGACTCTAGATCTGAGATCTAGGAGGAAGACGAAGGTCCTTTGCCCTCTGTTCTGGCGAAGTTCTTTCTCTGGTTGAATCCGACGAAGATCTGGCTCTGTTCTCCAGATCCAGGGTGTTCTCTTCCTTTACTTGCTTTGTTCTTGTTTCTCTCATGCATGCAAATCTTGTATCGTGTATTTCGTCTAAGTTTGCCTTAGTCTAGATCTAGGGCAACCTGTTCTGTAACCTTGCTATTTGATTAGTGGATTGAGATCTCAAGCCGTTCCGGCTGAGGCTCCGTGGACGTAGGCTCCGGCCGAACCACGTAAAAACTGCTTGTTGGTCGCTTGTTTACTTTCTTGACGTGTTTACCCCATTCTTGGCTTTCGATCTGTAAAGCGGAGTTCGATTAGGAATCACAAAGTGGTATCAGAGCTTGAGTGTCCCTTTCCTTACCTACCTGTGCCATTCTTGGTTCTCAGGGAGCGGGATCGGAGGCAGGACATTGGGTAGTCCTTCAAAAAGCTCAGGCTTGGGCTATTCCTCTCCTGTCTGAAGTACCACTGGTCTAGATCCGCTCGAAGACCTGTGATTCTAAGGTTTAATAGAGTGTCTTGTATACTGTTGCACTCATTTTTAGCTTCCGCTTGAATAAACTTTGATACTTACCTGCTTCTTGGATACTACAGGTACTACACATCATGGATAGTGCTTTGAAAATCAAGCCATTCGACGGTGTAATAGACTTCGCCATGTGGCAAGTCAAGATGAGAGCTGTTCTCATCAAGGAAGGTTGTTGGAAGGCAGTCTTGAAGCCTGCAACCACAACCTCTGAGATGACCACCCTTCTCAAGGGTGGTGACATCAATGATGAGGATCCCCCAAAGACTGATGACCAAAAACTGAAGGGAGTCGAAGGAGGATCCTCTGTACCAACGAAGTCCACAGCTGAAGAGCTAGAAATGGACATGAAAGCCCACTCTGAGATAATGCTACGCCTCACTGATGGTATTGCTCGACAAGTGGTAAAATACTCTTCCGCTTTCTCCATCTGGCATGCCCTGGAGGAGCTTTTTCTATCTAAATCCTTGCCCTCCAGGATTTCTCTGTTATGTCGTCTGTTCACCTTTAAGATGCATGCTGCTTTGACTCTTGATGATAATCTGGATATCTTTCTAAAGATGACTCAAGAATTAGAAAGATGCAATGATGACATAAAGGATTCTCACCAGGCTATCTTACTTCTGAATTCTTTGCCTACACAATTTGATAACTTCAAAGATGTCATTCAGTTTAGTCGTGATGAACTTACAAAGGATAAGCTGATTGAATATGTCATTGAAAAGAATGAACTCATGAAAGTTTTTAAGATCAAAGGTCTCAAAAACAATAAAGCTGACAAACCTGAGGTTCTGTTTACTAAGGGAAATGACAAGAAGGGCAATAAGAACAACAAGAATAAGAAGAATAAGAAAGATAAGCCTAAAAATGAGAAATCTGAGAAATCTGACCCAAATGCTAAGTGTAACTACTGTGGTAACATTGGTCACTGGGTCAAGGAATGCAGGAAAAAGAAAAGGGCTGAGGAACTGGCTAAAAAGAACAACACTGAGTTATCTGCTTCTGTGCTTGAGAATATGGGTGATTATTCTGCTGAATTGTTTATGTGTTCTGCATTAACATCTCTTGATACATCTGATGCATGGATACTTGATTCAGGTTGCACAATGCATGCCACACCTAATAAGCATTTCTTTAGAAACTTAAATGAATCTGTGTGTGGTGATGTTATGCTGGGTGATCATACTTCTCTGAAAATAAAAGGAGTAGGAGATGTTCCTTTACTCATGCATGATGGTATTGTTAGAATTTTCACTAATGTCAAGTGGGTCCCAAGTTTAAGGAGAAGTCTCATGTCTGAATCTGCATTAGAGGAAATAGGCTGTGATGTTGCTTCTGTTGATGGCATTAGAACAATCTCTAGAAATGGCAAAGTGATTGTTAAAGCTGTTAGGAAGAAGAGATTATATCATGTTATTTCCTCTATGCCTGAGCTCAATGTTTCTGCTTGCACTGATTCCATGACTCTCCATGAAACTAAAAATTGGCACAACAAGCTTGGTCACATAGGCAACAAAGGATTAAACAAACTGCATAAATCTGGTCTATTGCCTAAGAAACCTGTTGATATTAAATTCTGTGAGCATTATGTGTTGGGCAAATCTGCCAAGCTTAAATTTCCTGTTTCAACTTATGTTGCTAATATTCCCTTGGAATATGTACACTCTGACCTATGGGGACCTTCACAAGTCCCCACTGCAGGGGGTATGAGGTACTTCATTAGCTTCATTGATCAGTTCTCAAGGAAAGTTTGGGTAAGTCTTCTGAAATCAAAGGATCAAGCCTTTGATGCCTTTAAGAGGTGGAAGGTAATGGTGGAAAGTCAGTCTAACCACAAACTTAAATGCTTTAAAACTGATAATGGGTTAGAGTTTTGTAATACAGAATTTAATGAATATTGCCAATCACATGGGATTAAAAGACACTTGACAGTTCCAGGTACTCCACAACAAAATGGTACAGCTGGAAGGATGAATAGAACTTTATTGGAAAAAGTTAGATGCATGTTGATAAGTTCTGGTCTTAAGAATTCATTATGGGGTGAAGCTGTGTTAACTGCTGCATATCTTATAAACAGGTCACCTTCTAGTGTTATAAACTTTGATACTCCCCAGTTCAGATGGACAGGAAAACAACCTAGCCTAGCCTATTTGAAACCTTTTGGTTGTGCAGCTTACCCTCATGTCAGTGAGGGCAAGCTCCAACCTAGGGCTTTGAAAGGCTTGCTGCTTGGTTATCCTGAGGGAGTTAAAGGCTACAGGGTGCTCCTTTTGCAACCTGGCCCATACAAAGTTATAACAACTAGGAGTGTGAAGTTTAATGAAGATATATTCCCTCTTAAATCTGAACTAACAACCTATCCTGAGCTGACAGGTACCATTGAGCAGACAAAGGAGTTGATCCCAGATGCTGATTCCTCTGATGATGGTAATTCTGAGCATGACACTGGAGAGATCACAAGATCAGCTAAGAAAGCTACCCCTTCCACATTACAGGGGGGACACAAAGAAGAAGAAGAAGCTGAACAAGAAGCACTTACAGATCCTGACAAAGAACAAGAAGAAGAACCTTCTTCTCCTAAGGGTGGTGCTCCACCTACTACTTCTCTATCTTCTTCTCCTCCCTCTCCTATTTCTGGTGATGTAAATGGCCGTTCTAATGACTCCCAAAAGGAGTCCTCTGTTTTCTCCTCATCCCCTTCTGATTTACATGCTTCTACTGCTTCTATGCTACCTACTTTGCATGACTATCAGTTAACTAGGGATAGAGAACCTAGGACTGTCATACCCAATAGGAAGTACACATCATATATTGTGGAATATGCATTCTTAACTGCTGATCATGTTAGACATCCCACTACTCCTAGCTCATATGAATCTGCCATTAAAGGCAGCTATGCCAAAGATTGGCTAGCAGCCATGAAGGAAGAAATGGAATCAATGTACACAAACAAAACGTGGACATTGGTTCCTAGACCTTCTAAAACCCGGCTCATTGACTCTAAATGGGTCTTTAAGCTAAAAGAAGGTCTAAACCCTAGTGAGCCCCCTAGGTTTAAAGCCCGACTTGTTGCCAAAGGGTTTTCCCAAAGAGAAGGCATATATTATAATGACATTTTCTCTCCTGTAGTTAAATACAAAACTATGAGATTAATGCTTGCTATCTGTGCTGTGTTTGATTGGGAAATTGAGCAAATGGATGTAAAAACTGCATTCTTGCACGGGTCTCTGGATGAAACCATCTATATGAGACAACCTAAGGGGTTTGTAAACCCCAAATTTCCTGATCATGTTTGCCTACTTAAAAGATCCATCTATGGACTCAAGCAGTCCCCTAGACAATGGAATCTTAAGTTTGATATTGTGATTAAGAAATTAGGTTTTATAAGAAGTAGTTATGATTCATGTCTTTATTTTAAACATATTTCTCAACAGTCTATGATTTATGTACTACTATATGTGGATGATATCCTGCTTGTGTGCAATTCTATGATTCCCATTAGTACTGTGAAAAAGGACTTAAAGAAATACTTTGACATGAAGGATTTAGGGGAAGCCAAGAAGATCCTTGGTGTTACTATCATTAGAGACCGACCTAATAAGAAAATATGGTTATCTCAAGATGACTATGTTCTTAAGGTTCTTCAAAGGTTTTATATGACTTCCTCTAAACCAACATCCATACCCTTAGGAGGGCATCTAGAACTTACCAAAAAGAGCTGTCCCTCTAAACCTGAGGAAATAAAAGAAATGGCTAAGGTCCCCTACGATGCTGCAGTAGGATCAGTCATGTATGCTATGTTATGCACCCGCCCAGACCTTGCTTTCGCCATTTCTGTGCTTAGTCGTTTCATGTCCAATCCTGGTTCTGATCATTGGACTGCTATGAAATATTTGCTTCGTTATATTGCTGGTACGAAAAATCTATGTTTACACTATGGCTTGCATGAATCTGTTGATCATTTATGTGGTTATGTTGACTCTGATTATGCTAGCAATAAAGATACTCGCAAGTCCACCACTGCCTACTACTTTACATGGGCAGGTAACTGTGTATCATGGAAGTCTCAGCAACAATCAGTTGTTGCCTTATCATCAACTGAAGCTGAGTATATGGCAGCCACTGAAGCTGCAAAAGAGGCTATATGGCTCAAAGGAATTCTAAAAGAAATCCTCAAAAAGCCATTTAAACCCGTAATACATACGGATAGCCAAAGCGCACTTTATCTGTGCAAAGACCCCATGTACCACGAACGGACTAAGCATATAGATGTTCGTTTTCATTTTATTCGGAACATGTTTACTGCTAAAGAGCTAGATGTGAAGAAGATAAAAGGAGACATCAATCCAGCTGATTTTGGAACAAAGGTAGTTCCTGCTAACAAATTTGAGTTTTGCAGGGATTTTCTCCACCTTGGAGAACCACCTTAGATCACAGGTAACTTGAGCTGATGATGATACCGGATCTCTTGAGTATTTGAATCCACTATGATATAGAAAGGTTTTAATAGGTCTAATGCTTCGATTAGGAGGGCAAATTGTAAAGCTTTTCTAATCTTAAGCATTTGATCTAGGAATATTGGATGGCCCTAGATAAAGGTTGATTGGTAGAATTAGATAAATACACATATAATTATAATATGTACACATATATATATATACTAACATATGTTAGAAGTGTAAGTCACACTTATGCTCACATATGTATATATATATATACATAAGTATATGTTATATCTGCTTGTATGCTGTTGGGCCGAACAAGCCCAATAACCCAGGCCTGCTTCGATGTTGCTGGACTGAGCTCGCTCTCAGCTCTTGGACAGCTGCAACGCAGTGTTTCATTTAGAGCTCGCATATATATACAAAGCTGAAGCTAGGGTTGCCGCATTCTTCAGTTCGTCTCTTCAGGTAATCCAAACCCTAAGAGAGAGAGAGAGAAAGGCGACGGAGAGAGAAAGCTAGGGTTTCTTCAAACCTAGCTCCGGCGAAGCACAAGGTGGTCCGATCTAGAGCGAATCTCGTTCTGAGACTCTAGATCTGAGATCTAGGAGGAAGACGAAGGTCCTTTGCCCTCTGTTCTGGCGAAGTTCTTTCTCTGGTTGAATCCGACGAAGATCTGGCTCTGTTCTCCAGATCCAGGGTGTTCTCTTCCTTTACTTGCTTTGTTCTTGTTTCTCTCATGCATGCAAATCTTGTATCGTGTATTTCGTCTAAGTTTGCCTTAGTCTAGATCTAGGGCAACCTGTTCTGTAACCTTGCTATTTGATTAGTGGATTGAGATCTCAAGCCATTCCGGCTGAGGCTCCGTGGACGTAGGCTCCGGCCGAACCACGTAAAAACTGCTTGTTGGTCGCTTGTTTACTTTCTTGACGTGTTTACCCCGTTGTTGGCTTTCGATCTGTAAAGCCGAGTTCGATTAAGAATCACATAATGTTATGCTCTTATATTTGTCTTAATTTCTTGCATGAGATGATGTGACATTAATTTGCAATAACACTTAAATTTCTAATTTATTGTTATTTTACCAAATTTTTATGATGTGACATAAATTTGTATCCTTTTATTTGTTATTAGCATTGTTAAGCATTGATCTTCTAAGTTGATCCTTCCACTATCAGTGGGCTGAAGTCTAGCTTTTTATAATGCCTTTGGCAAACTTGACTGGTTGAAACTATTCAAGTATGAAAGTCTAGATATCGATAAGTACGTATTATACACTCATGAGTCTTTCTTCATATACTAAAATGAATATTCCTCTAATCAAACTGTAACATTTCCATTATCTGTGCACCGTGCGATCTTCAAAACTTGGAATGCTACCTTTTTTTTGTCTTATTCCCCTATTTCTCATATGTGATTTCATCTTTGGCAGAGACATTTGTGTGAGAAATTCTCTTTTCTCTTGCTTTTCTGTCAATTTTGATTTCAATTGTTTGATCATGCGGATTTATCTACATGGGTCTTGATGTGTTTATAGAACATAACTGGTCACATATTAGATTCATTTTTTTTCCTCATTTGTATCCTTTGTCATCAAATAATTTTTTTAGATTCTTGCCACCCTTGTGTCTCTTTCTTATTTTGCTGTTCCTGAACATATTTTACTTCTACAGATATTTATTGTTATTGCCAGGTAGATATCTTCTTTATCATCATTACCTTTATAACAATCAACCCTACTTATCATTGTGTTCATGCATTATATTTATTTTTATTTTCCTCATATATCTGATCTTATTTTTTTGGGCAAAAGATCTTATTGTGTTCTTTACTTTCCACTTTTTCTGATTGGTTCTAGAAGCGGTGCTTTTGAAAGGAGATGCTTCAAGATGGGCAACTATGTGCATTTGAGCTGCTGGCTACTGTAGTAGTGGGTAATCACGACATGAGTGAAGACCTTTGTAAAGAGGAGGCTCAACATCATTTGAATGAGGAGACCAAGATCGAGGAGCTTCATCAAAGAAGCTGTGAGGAAAGTGATCGAAGTTTCCTCTTCTCTCTGCTTGCGGAAATGCACTAAAAAGACTCTCACATGGAAGCTCCAGTTGATGTTTCAAATGAAGCCATACTAAAGAAAAACTCAACTGATTCAAATTATTCTTCCTCTGCCAAGGTGGGGTTCGATGTGAAATCCATTATCATACACAAAAATAAACTGAATTTTTTCAATGGATATTGATGAGATATGCACTTCTAGGGATAGTAATATAACCTTAATTATATCCATCATATAGGAGTCAAAAGTTTATTTATATCATAATTTTTTCCCATGTTCTTTTTTCTTCAATATGAGTATATATAAATCATAATTTTCCCCTTCTTGTAGAAAAGATTAAATCTGAAGGGGAGAGGTTGAAAGAATCATAGTCCATAATAATGTGACAAAGTTGAGACACTGGCAACAGAGGACTTCAAGCTTCGATCGCCATGTATAGGACAGGGATATTGACAAGGTACTCCTAAAGTTAGAACCCAGGTATATTTATTTTTATTTATAATTTTCTAACTTCTTGAGTACTAACAGGGAAAGCAATGTCAATATAAGTGATCCTTATCTGATATGATGCTTCTAATTTGTGTTTTGATTACTCTTGTTGTGGTTGCGTTAGCTGTCCATGTCTTTGTGAAGGATTGGGGAGATGGAAGCATTGTAAACTGGCTTAGGGAAGAGATGAATTCTCATCCAGAGTGCATAACAGGTTTATTAGAGTTGCTTAATTATTCCTTCAGTCTTACCGTGCTTTAATAGTTTTCTATTGCTTAGATTTGCACTGAGTTCAGCATATTTTTTTAAAAAAATTTCTTTCTACTATCTTTTGTGAAGTGCCAATTCTATGGTATTTTCTGTGGTGTTGCACAAATGATTCCTTACATAGCTGTTGTTATTTGTTAAGCTTTTATGGTTTTATAAGATGTTGTGAAGCTTGTATAGTTGTATAAGCCTCCTTTTGAATGACAAGAATTGATTTGTTAATTTTTTCGAATTTTCAAAATAATAAGCTACTATATTGCTGTTTTTTCTAAACTTTGATGCAACTCTTGAAAGAATTTTGTGCCATGATGTGAAATTGACCTCATACAATACTTTTCTCTATATCTTCATGACAATATCCAAGTTTGTAGGAGGTTATCTTTTTTCTGCAATTTTCAGACTTGAAAGATATCAAGACCTTGTTTCTTTTGCAACTCTAATTATTTTCTCCAACTGCATGGTTTTTGGCAAGGTATAATGTTCCATCTCTTCTTATGGTGTGCCTTATACGTACATCCATATAGTTTACTGTTTAGCTCAAGTTCAAGACAATTTAAAATTATCTTGCTATTTTGAAATCTCTTTTAGGCAGGGACTTGTGTTAAAACTGCAAGGTGAAGATGAATTGCTCACATTAGACTTTCATTATTTCTCCCAATAAGTGAACTACTTGTTGGAATCTTGCATTGTATTTTTGTACTTGTATTTTTTGCAGGTAAATAAATGCATGTGGAAGCTTTTGAAATTATGTGGATTCGCATGTGGAAATCACCTATTTAGCTTGTTCTTATGGGATCTCATTCCCTAGTAGATTAGTTTAATTGTATTACATTTACATTGTTCTGTTTTTGAATATAAATGAAAACACTATTTATTGTTCTTTCAACTACAGGACTGAGCAACTAACGTATGAATTTGTGGTGTAATTTTTTTTTTAAAAATAGGGACTTTTTAGCCTGGGCCGGAAGAATCCGAGCTAATAAGTAGTGTTTTTTTATTTTCCATAAATAATTTAGCAACGGCAACTTGCCGTGGCTATTAGCTAGCCACGGCTATACCCGTTGCTGGACTCTTTTGCAACCAAAGGTTTCGCCACGGCTGGTTTACCGTGGCTATAGCCGTTGCTACTACCCTTTTGCCACAGCAAATGGACTTTCAGACACGGCAAACACCCGTTGCTAAATTGTTTTTTTTGTAGTGAAGAAAGGGCGACTACTCGCTCATGTTGAATGAAGACATACGTGAACTTGAAAGGAAATAACTTTGCATTAAAGAAGAAACTTGAATCTTTACAATCTCAACGCCAACTATCGGAATCGCCGAAACCCTAACGCTCAAAACCTAAAACTATAACTTTAAGTGCTTAATGCTTTGTGTCTTTCTTGCTTGAATGAATAAAAACCAGCCCTCTAGGGCTTTATTTATAGGCTACTAATCCTCGATATCGAAGGAAAGTAGATCCTATCTTCTATCTAAACTCTGTCTAAACAAGTAGGATAAATCTTTTATTTAAGGTAAATATATAAAATAACTAAATAAACCTTTAGGGTAAAAAAGGAAATATCCCCAAGTTATAATCTATCTAAATAACAAGATAATTCGTGGCCTAGAAGATAAGATTCCCAATCCGCATCTCAAAAAGCGCATTCAACCCGTGTCGAAGTCCAGTTGATATCGACCAAAGCAGTTGATATCGACTACTCTGTTTCTGCTCGACGGGTTTTACTTCACTCGATTTCTGGGGCATAGTCGATGTCGACACCCATACTTGATATCGAGAGCTCTTCAGTGGTGGTCTTTGTGGTCTATCTCGAGACTCAGAGTCCATGTCGAGGTCTTTAGTCGATATCGACCACCTTTCAGCTCTTCTTGGCTTCTTCGTTTTGACTCCGATTCCGCTCCAATTCCTACATATTTAGGCCAAAACTTGTGCAGACTCGATTTCTTGCACGTTAGCTCATTCTACACAAATTTGCATATTTTTTAACCTTTATTTTTGGCATCGAATGAAATATGAAGTCAAAACTTGCGAATAAAAAGGGTACAACTATGTACATCACACGGATCCCCGACGTCGAATCTACAAAATAATCCAACCTTGATCCACTTAATTCACATGTTTTTTCATGATTCTTGGCGACATCAGTACAAAAGGGAGATCTGCATCTTCATATGCTCGATCTTTCGGGAATCGTTGTTTTGCTTGGCGTAAGGGTCGGTTCAGACGGCCTGATTTTGGCGTCTTGTTGATTTTCGCGACTTCTCGATTAAGGATTGAAGTGACCTGGTGGGGCATCTTGATGGTCCGGGTTGGGCATTGTGGTGCAAGGGACGTGGTTCCTTGGCCCAGGTGCAAGGGACGTGGTGCAAGGAACTTCTCGATTAGGGTGGCAGCCCTGTACGCTCCTCTATCTTGGCCCAGGTGGTTCCTTTCCCTCTTTGATCTAAATTTTTTCTTAACCAATTGCCTTATCTGGTACTATGCTTATGAGTACTTGTTGCTCATTCTTTTATTTAAAATTCATGCGTTTAAATACATTAAATACTCCCTTCTTAATGCACATCAAACTGGGAAGCCATTAGGCAACACCCAAACAAACCAAAAACCAAACGGGAAGCCATCAGGCGACACCCAATAAAACTCTACCCACCCCACGACCTTCAGGACGACAAGGTAAGGGGGAGATGGACACACCATCCTTCATGGGCATTTTAGTGTCCTCAGTTAATCAAAAAGGAAATTTTGAAAGGAATGACACCCACGAAACTTTTGGGAAGTCCGCAGGCAGTAACCCTACCACCCTACCCAACAGGTCACCCATTGAGAAGCACAAATGCGACATCCAAACTAAGAACACTCCCTCTATGTCGATCATGTTTGACATAGGTAAAGGGATAAACGATATTGCCACCTTCTTTAATGGTTATCAGGATATTTCAGTAACAATTGCAGGTCCACCCAATATACATGTTGTCTACATCCTTTACATACAACACTCTATTCAAATACCATTACATCAGACAAACCTAACAGATCTGATTTCAAATATGTTAAAGAAATAGCAATTCTCTAATATAAGATTGTTGAAAGAAAAACAATCACCTATTAGGAAAACTAAAATGGGAGGTGAGATTCCTACAAGCCTCCAATATTAGATTGTTGCAAGCCTATACAAATGGGAAAGTTTTCAGTTGTAAATCATCCAAAACCATAAAGAGAGAAAATCTTATAGTTTATAGCGTTAAGCAGAGAGAAGCTTTCGGGAGAATTTTCTGCGTAAAATTCCAGAGTGTAGTTTTGGGTGTGGGTGTTAATTAATTGAGTTGTAATCACGTTATCATTCTATCAAAGTTTTCCGGCAGATTAGAAACATCTCGTGTGTTTTTTCTATCATTATCATTCTCATTATTCTGATTTTCGGGAAAGTTGAGCGTATTTTTCCCAACAATTGGTATCAGAGCGAGGTTATACACAATCCACATAAAGTCATATTTGAGTGGGAGCAATGGCCGCAGAAGATAGAAAGGTGAAACTAGACAAGTTCGATGGTGCAAATTTTGGATTTGGGAAGATGCAAATCGAAGATTATTTGTACCAGAAAAATCTTTATCAGCCTCTGTCAAAAAAAAGCCAGAGGACATGAAGGATGAAGATTGGAATCTTCTTGATAGACAAGTCCTTGGAGTTATCCGACTGACATTATCATGCAATGTTGCATTCAACATAGAAAAGGAAACAACCACGGTAGGTCTTATGGCAGCCCTTTATAATATGTATGAGAAGCCATCTGCCTCCAACAAAGTTCATTTGATGAGGTGATTATTCAATTTACAAATGGCAGAAGGCGCATCCATAGCTCAACATCTCAATGAAAACAACACAGTCACAACCCAGTTGAGTTCAGTTGGGATTGAATTTGATGATGAAGTATGAGCCTTGATACTTTTGTCTTCTCTTCCAGATAGCTGGAATGCTACTGTCACGGTCGTGAGTAGCTCATCGGGAAGCAATAAGATAAAGTTCGATGATGTTCGTGATCTGGTGCTTAGTGAAGAGATCCGACGACGAGGGTTGGGTGAATCATCAACCTCTTCTGTTTTATGTACAGAGTCAAGATGGAGAAATTCAACTAGAGGAAATGGACATGGAAGATCGAACAATCAAGCCAGACCAAAAGACAAGAGGTCGAGGTCAAGGAATCCCAATAGTTCCTCTAGCACGAAGACCATCGAGTGTTGGAATTGTAGGAACACTGGGCACTACAAAAATCAATGCAAGAGCGCTCCATAGAAACAAGAGACGAAGGTGGAGGCAAATGTTAGCTTTAATTCTGGAGGAGATGATGCATTGATATGTTCCTTGGAGAGAAAGGACGAATCTTGGGTGTTAGATTCTAGAGCATCATTTCATGCTACTTCAAAGAAAGAGCTCTTTGAGAGCTATGTCCCGGGGAACCTTGGAAAGGTATATCTTGGCGATGATCAACCTTGTTCAATTATCGGCAAAGGTCAAGTGAAGATTAAGTTGAATGGCTTTGTCTGGGAGCTAAAGGACGTTCGACACATTCCTGATCTAAGAAAGAACTTGATATCAGTAGGGCAGTTGGCAGATGAAGGCTACGATACAATTTTTAATGGTGATAAATGGAAGATTTCAAAGGGTGCAATGACAATAGTTCATGGAAAGAAGAGCGGTACTCTTTATATGACAACAGGGGCACGCTACTCAATTGCAGTTGCATCAAGAAATGAAGATTCCAAAATGTGGCACCAGAGACTTGGCCACATGAGTGAGAAAGGGATGAAACTCTTGCATTTGAAGGGAAAGCTTCCAGGTTTAAGCTCAGTTGAAATGGCCATGTGTGAAGATTGCATACTTGGAAAGCAGAAGAGGGTAAGCTTTCAAACAAATGGCAGATCTCCAAAGAAGAATCGGCTAGAGCTTGTCCACTCCGATGTTTGGGGGCAAACCACTACCTCATCTATTGGCGGAAAACACTATTTTGTGACTTTCATCGATGATTACTCTCGGAAAGTATGGGTGTACTTTCTAAAACATAAGTCTGAAGTTTTTGAGGCTTTCAAAAGATGCAAAGCTATGGTTGAAAATGAGACAGGCATGAAAGTTAAAAGGCTTAGAACCGACAATGGTGGCGATTATGTAGACACCATGTTCAAAAGCTTTTGTTATGAGAATGGGATCTGAATGGAGAGAACGTTTCCAGGTAAACCTCAGCAAAACGGTGTAGCAGAGCGTATGAACCGAACATTGACAAAAAGAGATGGAAGCATTCGTATACAGTTAGGTCTACCGAAGCAGTTCTGGGCAGAAGCAGTCAATACGGCATGTTACTTGATTAATCGAGGTCCCTCAGTTCCGTGAGATTACCAAATACCAGAAGAGGTATGGAGCGGTAAAGAGATAAAACTTTCGCACTTGAAAGTTTTTGGTTGCGTAGCATATGTGCATATAAGTGATCATGGTAGGAATAAGCTTGATCCGAAATCTAAGAAATGCACTTTCATCGGCTATGGTGAGGATGAGGTTGGCTATCGCATCTGAGATGATGAAAAGAATAAGGTGATCCGTAGCAGAGATGTGATTTTGAACGAGTCAGTCATGTATAAGGACTTGACAAAAAGTGATGCCATTAATTCAAAGCAGAGTGGCCCTGTATTTGTAGATGTAGATTATATTCCAGATTTTTCTATGACAGAACCGATCGCAAAAAATCCTCAGCCAGAGGAGCACGTTGGGGAAAGTAGTGCACAACAGTCTAACACGACACTACCCTCTACTCCAACTCCTGTATTGAGAAGGTCTTCTCGGCCGCATGTGCCTAACAAGAGATATATGAATTATTGTTGTTGACTGATAGAGGGGAGCCCAAATGTTATGATGAAGCTTGTCAGAGCAATGAAGCAAGCCAGTGGGATCTTGCAATGAAAGATGAGATGCAGTCTTTGATTTCTAACCAAACGTGGGAACTTACTGAGTTGCCCATAGGGAAGAAGGCACTTCACAATAGATGGTTGTATCGGGTGAAAGATGAGCATGATGGCTCTAAGAGGTACAAAGCTCGACTAGTTGTCAAAGGATTTCAGCAAAAGGAAGGTGTTGACTACACAGAGATTTCTTCACGGAGACTTAGATGAGGAGATATACATGCATCAACCAGAAGGTTTCTCAGAAAAGGGAAAAGAGAAGATGGTGTGCAGACTCAAGAAGAGCTTGTATGGCCTAAAGCAAGCTCCGAGACAGTGGTACAAAAATTTTGATGGCTTCATGCACAGGGAAGGTTACAAGAAGTGTAACGCCAACCATTGTTGCTACGTCAAAAGATATCAGTCTAGTTATATCATTTTACTATTATATGTTGATGATATGTTGGTAGCGAGTTCTGATATGAATGATATTAAAAGGTTGAAGAATCAGTAATCAAAAGAGTTTAACATGAAGGACTTGGGTCCAGCAAAGAAGATTCTTAGAATGCAAATTACAAGAAATAGGCAGAAAAGGCCATTGCAGTTGTCTCAGTCAGAGTACATCAAACGTGTCTTGCAAAGGTTCAACATGGGCAATGCCAAACCAGTTGGGACGCCCTTGGCTAACCATTTTCACTTATCCAAGGATCAATATCCTAAAATAGAAGAAGAAAGAGCTCTCATGGCTAAGATTCCTTATGCCTCGGCCATCGGGAGTTTGATGTATGCAATGGTCTGTACAAGACCAGATATTGGACAAGCAGTGGGAGCTGTCAGTAGGTTTATGTCAAATCCCAGGAAAGTTCACTAGTAAGCAGTGACATGGATTCTAAGGTATCTACAAGGAACGACAGAAAAATGTTTGTACTTTGGTAAGGGTGAATTAAAAGTACGAGGCTATGTAGATGCTGACTTTGGAGGCAAAGTCAATCACCGAAAGAGCGCAACCGGTTACATATTCACTGTCGGAGATACATCTGTTAGTTGGATGTCACAATTGCAGAAGATTGTTGCTCTATCAACTACAGAGGCTGAATATGTAGCAATAACTGAAGCTAGTAAGGAGATGATATGGCTTCAAGGTTTGTTAACTGAACTGGGATTCGTACAAGAGAATAATATATTGTACAGTGATAGTCAGAGTGCAATACATTTGGCAAAGAATTCAGCGTTTCATTTAAGAACCAAGCACATTGGGCTTCGATACCGTTTCATCAGATCATTATTGGAAGATGAAGTATTAAAACTAGAGAAGATCCAAGGCAGCAAGAATCCAGCAGACATGTTAACAAAGACAGCGACGCTTGATAAATTGAAGTTGTGTTTAACTTCAGTCGGTCTGCAAGAATGACAAGACCATAGAGTTTTGTGTTAAGACAGATTGAAATCAGTCTTCAAGTGGGAGATTGTTAAAGAAATAGCAATTCTCTAATATTAGATTGTTGAAAGAAAAACAATCACCTATTATAAGAAAACTAAAATGGGAGGTGAGATTCCTACAAGCCTCCAATATTAGATTGTTACAAGCCTATATAAATGGGAAAGTTTTCATTTGTAAATCATCCAAAACCATAAAGAGAGAAAAGCTTATAGTTTATAGCATTTAATAGAGAGAAGCTTTCGGGAGAATTTTCTGCGTAAAATTCCAGATTGTAGTTTTAGGTGTGGGTGTTAAGTAATTGAGTTGTAATCACGTTATCATTCTATCAAAGTTTTGCGGCAGATTAGAGACATCTCGTGTGTGTGTTTTCTATCACTATCATTCTCATTATTCTGATTTTCGGGAAAGTTGAGCATATTTTTCCCAACAAAATACTCATATTCTCATCCATCTGCTTATCAACCCTCTAAATAACCATGTTGTCAAACATTGTGACCACTCCAATAAGATTAAGCATCTTAATATCTACTCAACAAACTATATTACCTTCCTATCTCTTCAATACAAAATTCAACCCATACTAGGATTTAAGAGATAAGCTAACCTTATTACCTTATATATCTACTCTCTCTGTGTCTACTTCGTTTTATTTTTGTATGCTTTTGAAAAATACGTTCATCCTTCCTATCATAAGCACCCAAATAAATCTTCTATACCTAATTGCTTCCTAGTTACAGACTTGTGTTCCTACCTCACTCTTATAAGAGACTCGCTTAAGAATTACATTAGAAATCACACATTAGAGAGGGACTCCTATTTACTTTCCAACTCTACAAGCTTTTACTCAATTTGTCACATATTGTATTTCCTCTACCCAATGATTCATCTACTCTTAGCACTAAGCTGAACTACATCACGAACCAAAACGACACACATTGGATGAGTGAAAAAACCCTAATCAAAGCTACTTACTAAAAAGATTCTATTAGAAATCATGCATTTTCTTATTCAGCTCATACTTGTACTGTTGAAATGCGCATCAAGTAAGTTTTTCAAAGAATTCTTATCTTTACTGTATGCAGGTTAATTTGATTAATAGATTCACCCGCCCTGTTGTGAGCCTGTAGATTCGATCTAAGGATGGTCTCTGGCTATTCTCAAGCACACAACTTTGACAAGACCCTATTCGTGTTCATCAACCATCTAGGTCAGCCACATCAACAAACTGTTTATCCAAGCTACAACAGCTGAATAAATTATGTACTCACAATCAAATGTGTTATTATTTTAACCTAAGCTCCGGTCATCCGACTATGTACTATAATAATATTCAAAGGCTTGATTATTCCAACATAAGCCCCTGTGAAAAGACTAAGTCATCAACTACCATGAAGATTAACATATTTCATAAGTATAAGTCCAAGATTATTAACCAGATTCCTAAGACGAAAAAATCCCCTCCTTAGGTCACCAACTAGCTTGCCTTTTTCTCTGGTGCAAGCACGACCAAACTACACCACGATTACAAAAATACAACAGCTCATGAAAATCAGCTTCTGGAATGTGCGGGCTTGCCCGCCATAATATTTGGACACAAATTGATGCAACTTTCAAAACTAAACATATCCAAATCTTAGCACTAGCGGAAACAAAACTAAAATCACCACCCAAAGAATCTCTTTGGCGTCATGTGGGGTTCGATAATATATGTTTCTGCCCCTCTATAGGACCCTCTGGCGGCCTCTGCCTCCTTTGGAAATCATCTCATTTAAACAAAGACATTTTTTATATCATCTGGTCGGAAGAACGTTATATACTCACGGAGTATCACAACGTTAATTTCAACTTAACATTAACAATCGTGTTTGTATATGCTCCACCTCATCAACAACAAAAATCATCATTTTGGAATGAGATTTCCACCATACTACAAAATAATCTCCATTGATGTGCGCGCAAATTGCCATATTTTCTATGCACATTTAAGTCCATTTTATCATTCATTCGCATCCATATTAGTGGGAAAACATGAGATTAGTGTAGTTTATGCATTATTGTTAAATATATGTGTCTGCACGAGTTTCTATGTGATTTCGCAGAAAACAGGGCAGAAATGGACAGATTTGGAAGAGCAGAAAAAGAACTCGAAGTCTTTTGAAGAGGTCGAAATCGACTATGAACCTCGATATCGAGTGAACAGAGCAGGCATGAATTGAGCAGAGAAGAGCAGAGCATGTCGACACAAGCAAGGTCGATATCGATGTCTGATGGTCGATATCGAGTGGCCTAGATCGATGATATTGATAGAAGTCGAGTGTCAATCTGAGGAGAAGAAGGAGTGCTCGATGATAGAGTAAAGAGAGGTCGATATCGATGTCCAACCTCGATATCGATGTTGTCCAGCAGAGAAGTCCGACTCAGATTTTGATAGAATTCCATCCAAAGCTTCCACGTCTATCCAAAAGTCGAGATCTTCTATCTACACTACCAGACTTCATCTTTATGTTATTTTACCATGGAATTTTTAGTTTTTACTTATTTTAGTTTTATCTTAGAGAATAAAGATAAAGTTTCGAATCCTTGGCTAGCAAGATTTGAGATCTATATCTAGAGGCCATTAGGGCTAGGTTTAATCATCCAAGTTTTCATTCAATTACAGGAAGTTTTAGTCATAGAACGCAGTGAATTAGGAGAGAGAGAGAGAGAGAGGTCGAGTGAGTTGTGTAAGCGAGAGCGGAGTGGCTTGGTTCGGTTGTAATCTTTCTTTCGGAGTTTTAATCAAAGTAGTTTTCTTTTCAATGATGATGATGAGTTCCATGATGAGAAGCGAGTAGTCAACCCACTTCTAGGGTCGGGGTGAGCCCGACGATAGTAATGTAGTGTAAGTGCATCAAAGGTATGATTTTTATGCGATTCCATCTTCTATCCTATGCATGATCCTTTGCGAAAGTTAGGGAGATTCATTATTTGCATTATTGAAGCGAAAGCCAATCATATTGTGAACTTGGATTTTTCATGAATTGGATAGTAACTCTTAGGAATTATGCGAGAGCCTCTAATTACCTAAGTGTTGGTAACGAAAGTTATTTGACGGAAAGACATTAAATTTTATAACTTTAGCATCATACTTGCATTGTTATCGTTGTGGCATGAATCCCCAACTTTGGAAGATTTTAGTTTATTGAATTTGATAAAAAGTTGAGTTTTGTTTTTGTTCATCTTCCCTTTACCATTCTAAGCTCTTCGGACACTTTTTCGACACATAGGTTACGCATTACAGTTTCTGTGACAAATATCGAAATCGACCGTGAAGGTCGATATCCAGCACTAACATTGATATCGAGGTCTGTCTCGACGTCGACTATGTTTGCTTTTGTCTTCTGCAGAGTTTTGTTGGAAATCTACCAGATCTGGGGTCGATATCGACCAGACACCTTGATATCGAGTGTCTCTTGAGGTCTAAAGCTTGATCGTGATACAACAAAGGAAGCGCTGACATACCTCCTCATGGATTCGATCCTGAATTACCCTACCACTACATCGGAAGGGATTCTTGTATTATTTGGTTGAACGGGGAGTAGCATAGTTGAGATATATATTTGAATATTTGAATCGCACCTCCCCTAAATGGACGGGGAGTTAACTTGTCCACATATTGAGCAAGTATCCATGGCGGATCAACATGAGGAAGCCAAGTGGACGAAAGGCTCCTATGGAGGGGGCAATCAACAATATTGGGGAGATCAAAGATTCTATCAACAAAGGGATCCCCAACCATATAGAGCACCAGGGCACCCTGAGCGGGAAACAAGGAAGGATGACCTGCAGATCATTCTTGATGAGATGCGGACGAACCACGCTGAGTTCAAACAAGCCAATAACTTCATCCATACTCAGCTGCAGGGCATCAATTCTAGGCTTGGGGAGATAGACGTTTGGAAGCGCAACATGGAGACCCAAATGGGTTAATTCGCGGCAGCAATACCCAAAGCGTCAGGATCGTTCCCTGGATCAACTGTGCCTAACCAAAAGGGCAAAACTACTGGACACATAGCGGCGATGAATCTAAGGAGTGGGCGTCAATTACAAACGCCCGAGCAAAAAGCGGAGAAGAAGGCCCCAGAACAGACGTCGATATCGACCCCCCTGTCGATATCGACCACGGTGACGTCGATGTCGACCATACTCATATCGATGTCGACCCTGCTGCTGAGTCACCACAGAAATCGACTCATCTAGTCGATGTCGACCCCCATCTAGTCGATGTCGATCTAACTCCAGCCGCAGTGAATAAAAAGGTATTGCCATTCCCAAAGAAGATGATTAAGGACCCGGCGGAAAAGAAGTTCCAGCAGTTCGTGAAGATGCTTCAAGGACTCAATGTCTCTATACCATTCACCGAAGCACTTCATGAGATGCCATCCTATGTAAGGTTCCTTATGAACATATTGGGTAAGAAGCGATCGCTTTCTGAGATCGCAGAGGAGTGCAACAGATTGGAACTACCACAAAAGCGGGCGGACCCAGGTAAGTTTTCTATCGCTATAGGCTTAGGTCGATATCGCTTTAATGCTTTAGTTGATTTGGGCACTAGCGTTAGCATGATGCCACTAACCATATGGCACAAGGTAAAGATAGGTCCTCTAGAGCCCGTGGATGCAAGGTTATACAAGGAAAATAATACGGTAGTGATTCCAACAAGATTGGTAACTGATGTGCCAGTACAAGTAGGTAAATTCTTTGTCCTTGCTGATTTCTTAGTTCTTGATATAGCGGAGGACCCTGCTTGTCCCATTATTTTAGGTAGGCTATTCCTAGCAACTGTCAATGCCAATATAAGCGTGAAGAAAGGATTGCTCTCATTCACCATTAGCGACGAAGTGATAGAGTATGCCTTCAACAAGACGGTAAGGAACAATGAAGGGTCAATGGAGATTAAGGTCATCAATGGTGTCTACATCGCATGTTGAGAAGCAAAGGTAAGGAGTATGACACCGGAAGAGCTTGAAAAGAGGGCCATAGAAGCCCAAGTGGAGGAGGTTGTGGCAATCTTGAACGAAGGTGCCAAAAAGAACATCGAAATCGACCCAGGTAAGTCGATATCAACTAACAAAGTTCAAGATTCTGTGCCAGGTCATAAGTATGGGGTCGACGGAGGAGAAGGAACCTCGAAATCGGGCATGAAGGTCGATATCGACCACAACCTTATGCCAAAATCGACTGCCATAGAAACTGAGAAAGGAGGAGCAACAGCATTGATATCGATCCCTGAAGGTCGAAATCGACCTGATCATGTCGAGCAGAAAGCCTCCAAATCGACTGAACCTCCAGGAGCACAACAGAGATGTCGACCTGAGCCACAGACAGAGAAGAAGGTAAGTCAAGGTACGGAATCCTCCTGTTCCATCTCAATTAAATATTTATCATTATTTGGAAGAGGTGTGCCTTCGCATGTGCGCTTGTGTAGTGTATGCGATGATGATTCGAACCAACATGAGATAGGAGACAAGGTTTATGTTGCCAAATCAAAAGATCAATGGTTCCCTACTAGATTCAAAGATAAGATGATGGGTGACAAGAAAGGAGTTCTATTTGAGGCCCAAGCCACATGGGCTCTGCAGATGCCACATTGAGAGCGCAAAAGGAAGAAGTCGGCCTAGCGACATTAAAGTCTAGAGCTTGTAACAAAGACATAGTTTTTGGTTTTGAACAACATTTTTATTTTTTTTTGTTTTGAGACTTTACATTTTTTTTGGTTTTGGTTTTTATTTTTAACAAGTTGCAGGAAAGAGGAAAGAAAGAGCAAGAAAACAGAGATCGAAATCGAGTGCAAAGCTCGATATCGACCTTAAGGTCGAGGCCGAGAGGCTTGTGGTCGAGGCCGGATCACCCTGAAGCTTGAGCCAGAAAATCGACAAAGGAGGTCGATTTCGATGTCTAAGGTCGATATCGACCACCACTGCAGTCTTTATCGAAAATCAACAAAGGAGGTCGATTTCGATGCCTAGTTAAGGGAAGTCCCAATAAAGTGCAAAAAGAAAAAATTGAAGGAGGTAAAATTTGAAGTTGCTTTTGACATGTGCATGATAAGATGATGGAGGACTTTTTATATATTTCCATACAAGTGCTTATACAAAAGTTCATATCCTAGCCTTACCTATGCATATTGGCAAAAGTCACAAGCCATATATCATTATCATTTTTGCTCCACAAATATTACATATTTCCCATTTTTTATACCTTATACCCTATCCGGGGACAAGTTTGAGAATGGATGTCATCTTTGGAGCTGTTATACGGAGTTTGTGCATATTAATGAAGTTTTTGGCAGGAATGAAACACAATTATGAATTATGGAAAATTTTTATGAGTGAGAAAAAATCTGATCACCTCAGGAGATAAAGGTAGGTCGACCCTGCTCGTTGAGATGTTAGTTCAGTGAGATGGGACACAAGGTGAGGAGTCCGAAGTACTAAGTATCCGGGGCCATTCATGACACCCATGTTTGCGACTCGCGAGAAGGCAGTGCTAAGGTTAGAGAGGTAAAAGCATTATATTGAAAAAAAAGCATTGAGCGATGAGTGAAAGGTGAGATATGATGAAGAAGGAATGTGGAATATTTTGGAAAGAAAGTATTATTTCCCCGGATTTAACACCACATGTCCAAATATTAGCCCACCTTTCGCCTTTTACCAATTTACTTCTCTAAAGCTTGAAAAAGTCCTCTTGATTATTAATGCTATGTCGCTGAAATTGTTTTATGCATATAAACATCCTTTTATGAGTATGAAATTACTTTTATGCACAAGCATGGATTTGGTTGACATTATTACCTTATCGAGGATGGCAATTGATTGTAAGGACATATGAAAAATGAATCTATGATGTTGAGGGTTTACTTTCTTCCCCTAAATGACCATTAAAAGTATTGCTTGGGGACAAGCAAGCTTATGTATGGGGTGTTTGATGTGCGCGCAAATTGCCTTATTTTCTATGCACATTTAAGTCCATTTTATCATTCATTAGCATGCATATTAGTGGGAAAACATGAGATTAGTGTAGTTTATACATTATTATCAAATATATGAGTCTGCACGAGTTTCTATGTGATTTCACAGAAAACAGGGCAGATATGGACAGATTTGAAAGAGCGGAAAAAGAAATCGAAGTCTTCTGAAGTGGTCGAATCGACATTGAACCTCGACATCGAGTGAACAAAGTAGGTAGGAATCGAGCAGAGAAGAGCAGAGCATGTCGACACAAGCAAGGTTGATATCGATGTTTGATGGTTGATATTGAGTGGCCTAGATCAATGATATTGATAGAAGTCGAGTCCCAATCCGAGGAGAAGAAGGAGTGCTCGATGATAGAGTAGAAAGAGGTCGATATCGATGTCCAACCTCGATATCGATGTTGTCCAGCAGAGACGTCCGACTCAGATTTTGATAGAATTCTATCCAAAGCTTGCACGTCTATCCAAAAGTCGAGATCTTCTATCTACACGACCAGACTTCATCTTTATGTTATTTTACCATGGAATTTTTAGTTTTTACTTATTTTAGTTTTATCTTAGAGAATAAAGATAAAATTTCGAATCCTTGGCTAGCAAGATTTGAGATCTATATCTAGAGGCCATTAGGGCTGAGTTTAATCATCCAAGTTTTCATTCAATCACAGGAAGTTTTAGTCATAGAACGTAGAGAATTAGGAGAGAGAGAGAGAGAGAGAGGCTGACTGAGTTGTGTAAGCGAGAGCGGAGTGGCTTGGTTCGGTTGTAATCTTTCTTTTGGAGTTTTAATCAAAGTAGTTTTCTTTTCAATGATGATGATGAGTTCCATGATGAGAAGCGAGTAGTCAACCCACTTCTAGGGTCGGGGTGAGCCCGACGATAGCAATGTAGGGTAAGTGCATCAAAGGTATGATTTTTATGCGATTATGTCTTCTATCCTATGCATGATCATTTGCGGAAGTTAGGGAGATTCATTATTTGTATTATTGAAGCGAAAGCCAATCATACTGTGAACTTGGATTTTTCATGAATTGGATAGTAACTCTTAGGAATTATGCGAGAGCCTCTAATCACCTAAGTATTTGTAACAAAAGTTATTTGACGGAAAGACATTAAATTTCATAACTTTAGCATCATACTTGCATTGTTATCGTTGAGTTTTGTTTCTATTCATCTTCCCTTTACCATTCTAAGCTCTTCGGACACTTTTCCGACACATAAGTTACGCATTACAGTTTCTATGACAAACATCGAAATCGATTGTTAAGGTCGATACCTAGCACTAACATCGATATCGAGGTCTATCTCGATGTCGACTGTGTTTGCTTTTGTCTTCTACAGAACTTTGTTGGAAATCGACCAGAACTGAGGTCGATATCGACCAGAAACCTCGATATCGAGTGTCTCCTGAGGTCGAAAGCTTGATCGTGATACAACAAAGGAAGCGTTGACATACCTCCTCGTGGATTCGATCCTGAATTACCCTACCAGTGCATCGGGAGGGATTCTTGTATTATTTGGTTGAATAGGGAGTTAGCATAGTTGAGATATATATTTGAATATTTGAATCGCACCTCCCCTAAACGAACTTCCATCCAGGCATCATTGTCGGTGATCTAAAAGATATCTTGTGTAATTCTGACAAACAAGGAGGCTCCCAGCCGCTTCCGTCTAGATTCAACAGGCTTACAGAATTTATATTAAATCATGACGTAATTGACCTCCCAACGACTGGTAATCAATTTACATGGCGGAAAAGCTCCCAAGCAGAATATAATACTTACGAAAAAACTAGACCGATTCCTAGTCCACAAAAACATATATGCAATACTACCTAATCTAACCACTAAAAACCATGCCTTCACAACTTCGGATCACATCCAAATAACATTAGAACTATTCCCAAATAAAAAACCAATAATGCAACCCTTTAAATTTGAATTAGCTTGGACAAAACACAAAGACTACGAAAAGTTGGTTAAACAAGCATGGTGCCTCAGCCCCCGGATCAAACCTATTCAAACTAACCATGCGATTACAAGATCTCAAAAAGAAAATTAAACTATGGAGCAAACGAACTTTTGGGAAAATTTTCACACAAATAACAAAAACTGAAACAGAACTGCAGCAAGTACAGTCTCAGCTGCTCCTAAATTACGATAGCAATATTGAAACTAAGTATAAACGCCTACTTAATAAATATAATCAACTAGTTAATTTTCAAACAACATATTGGGGTCAAAGAGCCAAGAGATTTCACATTAAAAACATGGACACAAACTCGAAATACTTCCATCGGATGGCCACTGGCAAGAGAAATAGAAATATAATAAAATCCTTTGTAACTAAAGACGGCTTTACCCTCAACACAGTACCCCAAATACGTGACGAGATTAAATTGGAATTCGCCCGCTGATTTTCAGCTCCACCCCAAACACAAGGACACTATTGGCTACTACAACACATAACACCTGAGGTCTCTACTTCGGATAATGATTGGCTAACCCAACCTATCTCCAATTTTGAAGTCAAAACAGTAGTCTTCTCTCTTGCTAGATATAAGTCACCCGGCCCTGATGGCTTCCCAATGAGCTTCTTCTGCACATACTGGCACATTGTCGAACCTTCCGTCATCAAAGCAACCAAAGGTTTCTTCTCTAGTGAGAAACTACTCAAACAAATAAATCACACATTCATAGCACTAATACCCAAATGTGATAACCCACAAACGACAAATAATTTCAAACCTATCAGTCTCTGTTCAACCATTTATAAGATCATTTCCAAGATTCTTGCTACCAGACTTCGGATTATTCTCCCCAAACTGATACATCCGCTTTAGAGTGCTTTCATAGCTAAACGATCCATTCAAGACAATATTTTAATAGCAAATGAAATATTCCATTCATTTCAATACAAAAAAGGTTTGTCTGGCTTGATGGCGTTCAAACTGGATATGCAAAAAGCATTTGACATGGTTATATGGGACTCTCTTCTTCATATTCTTGATATATTTGGGTTCAATCATAAATTGATTTACTGGATAAAAGAGTGCATAACAACTGTTACCTATTCTGTTCTTGTGAACAACAAACTCACCGACATGTTCACCCCATTCAAAGGTCTTCGTTATGGAGACCTATTATCACCATATCTCTTTCTACTAGTCTCAGAGGTTCTTGCTCGTGGGCTTCATCATGAATCTCTCTCACCTGGCAGTCATCTTGGCATCTCAATCACACGTGCGTGTTCTAAGGTTCCTTTCCTGGCCTTTGCAGATGATATCATCATATTCGCGTCAGCAACCAAGAAGGCATGTGACCAAATCAACAAGATCACCTAAGAGTTTTGCCTACTCTCTGGCCAGAGGATTAATTGTCACAAATCTGCTTTCCATACTACACCTAATTTAGAAAATACCATAAAAACGACTATAAAAAATGAACTTCAGATACCCTATACAACTAATCTTGGAAAATACCTAGGATGGCCAATCATCTCTAGTAAAGTCACGAACTCCACATTTAATGAAATTACATCCTCCAGCAGAACACAACTCTCGAAATGGACAACAAACAACCTATCGCAAGCTGGCAGATGCACTTTAATAAGATCCAACCTAGCTGCTAAACCGCTTCACATAATGAAGTGTTTCCTGCTTCCATCACACATCCATAAAGAACTAGACAAAATTAACAGGAATTTTGTTTGGAACAAGGGACCCAATCATAGACCTCTTATTAGCTGGTTTGAGGTGTGTAAATCTCGTTCTAAAGGCGGCTTGGGCCTACGCCTCTCCGAAGATATGAATAAAGCGCTACAGCTAAAACTACTCTCCTTGGGTTAAACTAGTCTCACAAAATTACCTAAAGGACAAAACTATTCTCCAATACGAAAAAAGGGAATGTTTCCTGGCAATGGTCAAAACTGACATCCCTCCTACCTCTCTTTAAATCTAGCTTATGCTGGGGAATTGCAAACGAGGATTCAATTAGTTTCTAGCATGACTCCTGGGTTGGAGATTATCCCCTTTGGACCCAAGCAGCAAATTTGAACCTTATTAATGATGATCTCATGGTGAGCAGCTTCAGTGATGAAGCTAAAATATGGGATGTCAACAAATTTGAGACCATAATAAACAACCTAAGCAGGGAAATTCTCAACTCTATTACCAAAACCCCAATACCTAAGCATATCCACCAAGATAGAATATACTGGTCATATAGAAAGAATGGATGGTTTTCAACTGCCTCTGCGACTGAACTAATACATAAATCCAAAAACCACACAAATTCAAATTTCCATCGGATATCGAAATTAGACCTGCTCCAAAAATCAAAAATTTCTTGTAGTGGGTCTCAAAAAATGGCCTCCCTACCTCTGTCAAACTGGCTTATTGTGGGCCTGGCATGTAACGGCCCAAATATAAATATTCGGGTTACGTTTTGAAGGATTGGATACCTTCGTTCGGATCTTGCAATTCGAGTACGGGTTGAGTTTTAAACCAAAGTTTTTAATGCTCAAAGAAGGGATTTCGCACCCTAAATTCGCGATAGGGCCGTTGGATCCTCCGAACATGTCCTACTTGCCTAAGTCGCTCAAAACGTTTTAAGTTCGAAAAGCATAAAAAGGAAATTTCATAATACAACTTGCCACGGTATGGCCGGGTCAAAACCAAATACGAGAAAATAAGTAGCAAAAGGGTGGAGTTCATAGTCGGTCTTTCTCTCCTCTCACTGCGCCATAGGATATCCCCCGCCATAACAGCACATGATCAAGCAATGGTACGGGTACCTGAAACTAACCACGAAGTCAAGGTCGAGCCACTCATGCGGGCCCTGAAGACCTCGCCGAGGACATATAATATGACTATACCTAGATAAGGATGCTCTAATGCAGTGCGGAAATATTAAACACACAAGCATGCTAACAATTTATATATATGCAGAAAGCGATTAAATGGGATCCCACACAGAATGCCAAGTGGCATGTCCCTCTCCTACTCCCGCACCCATGCTCGTTAGTGCAGGAACCGGCCGCGTTTTCTACTCCCGCACCCATGCTCGTTAGTGCGGGAACCGGCCGCGTTCAATACCATAACATCATCAATCGCATCAATAGTCATGCTCGTCAATTTAATAGTCTGACTCGATGAGGACAAAGCCCGATGGGACTAGACCGTCCTATGACCCTAGTAAATGACTCTAGGACTCACAATTTAACGGTCGTTCTACCATACGCAAAGAGAATACGGATGCTCGATTAATTGTGCAACCTAAGCATGATACTACATGATTATGCAGGATGCAACACCTACACACTATATGACACATCAGACATGAGCTTCTAACTTGAGTAAGCCCTGGAGGACTTACCTGGAGTAGCAGATCAACAAGAGGAAAGCAGGAAGAGAACAAGCAAGCAGGTCACCCCTAGCAAGTATTAATGAACATGCATAAGTATATTGCATATAATGGGATCCGTTTACCGCTACGCATAATCTATCCATCAATAATTAGTCAAAACATCATCATAATCATCATCATTATCACTTCCACTTATCTCAATCATCTTGTATCATCATATTTCATCTCATTAATTTTCATAACTCAATTCAAGATTCTACCATGTCCAATCATGCTTCAATTCACATATATTCATATTCATGTCATAACTCATATAATTTACAAGTAAGGTTCATTAATCAATTTATCAAGTCAGCTCAAGTAAATTGGTTCCAGAGTTTCTCAAGTCATTAAAACTCAAGGAAGTCAATTCAATATTTAAACAATTTATTCTAAATCAATACTTAGCAAATTCCGATATTAAATATTTAAACCTCCTTTTAAATCCATTTCAACAAGTCAAGTTATTAAAACGATTCCGGCAATTAGAAATCTTCATAAATAACCCAATAACTCAAATTACCCATTTTAAATATCAAAACTTATCAATTAGATTATTCGCATAAATCATTCTCAACAAATCAGTTTAAATTACTAATTAAATAAGTCATAGAAAATATAATTAAATAACTTAAAAATAGAAAGAATCACATCCCACGAAGTATTTAAAAAACCCTCACACAATAAACAATATAATTAATCAAATAACTAAATAATAATAAAAAAAACAGGTTTAATAACCTATAATAATAATAATTTAAATACTCAGAATATTTCACTTTAAGTATTTCTAAAAACACATATAAAAATATTTCACTTTTACTATATCCCAAATAATTCTACTTTTCAAACAACTTATAATATATAAATTATTTACAAAAAATATTCATTATATCAATACATAGAATAATATGTAGTAATAATAATAATAATAATAATAATAATAATAATAATAATAATAATAATAATAATAATAATAATAATAATAATAATAATAATAATAATAATAATAATAACTATAATAATCTAACAATCAAATAACAATTATACACTAACTATATAACATAGCACAATATATCCCAAATAAGCCTACTTTTAAAATAACTTATAATACATTTTATATATATATATATATACAGAAAAGATTAATTATGCCAATAAATTAGAATAATATGTAATACTAATAATAATTTAACAATTAAATCAACAATTTATTTACTAGCTATATATCATAATATGTAAACACTAACAATTATGCACACAAATAAATTCTTAAGCAAATCAAGGCAAATAAATAAATTTACAAAAATAATTATTTAACTACTTAAATCAGAAAGATTTAATAATAACTACATAAATACTTTTATAACATTTTAAGATAATAATGTATAATAAAATAACCAAAACGAATTTTCCAAATCACATGAAAAGGGCCAAATCTCCATCCCAGAACCCGGATCTGAGATCCAAGCCCAAACCCGGCCCACTCTTCACATACTCTCAGCTGGTTTTTAGTGAACCGGTCACATTTTAAGGCATGAACCAAACCAGAAAAATTAGGAAAAGAAAAGAAGAAAACCGGGCTTGGACCCTTTTCTTCAACATCTGCTCAACAGTTTGAAATTGGAGAAGGGGAACAGGAATCGAGCTCTCGCCAAAGCTCCATTTCTAACCCAAACCACTCCCTACTACCCTACAGTCTTCCCCGACCCCGACCCACACATAAGAACTCAAACGCAACAAGGAAGAAGAGAGAAGAAGAGCTCACCGTTATTCGAAGTCCTCGCCGGAAAAACGTTCATTGGGCTCGGTTCGATTCTGAAGAAGGTGGACTCGAACTGTAATTGGCATGGGAAGAGTGAAGGGGGGTTAAAGTGCAAGCTTACCGAAGTGGAACCGGAAAAACAGGGGAGATGGGTGCGAATATGACTCAGCCAGGCTTCAAGGGAGGGCTCCTGAGCGTCGACGGTGTCTCCTAGTCGCTGTTGCTACTTCTCGGAAGGAGGTGGAGCCTGGATGCTTCACGGGAGCGAGGAGGAATGGAGGTCGTCTTCTTCGCGGTAAACAGGGGGAGCTCGACTTTTTCGACGACGACGAGGGGAAGCTAGTGGCTGTCGGACGACGACGACGATTGGCGAGGAGAGGGTGTTGGTAGTGGTGCTCAGCTGGTGGCAAAGAACAGGAGAGAAAGGGGGCCGATGGTGGTGGCACGAATCAAAGATAAGGGGGGTTGTGTTTGAGTGGTTTGGCTCGACGGAAACAAGAGGGCAAGGGGTTGTTTTTGTGACTCTTTGTGAAGGAGAAAGGGAGAAGAGAGAAGTTTGTAGCTGGGAGGAGGAAATGGTGGTATGGTGGTGATGGTGTGGCTGGATCTTTGAAGGAGAGATGGTGGAGGATGGGTAGGAGAGTAGGAGGACAGAATACTAGAATAGGATAGGTTAGCAGCTGCAAATCGGTAATAGGGGTAGGGGTGAGGGATAGTTAGAGTGTGGAAGTGTAAATAAAAGTCAAAATAGATACCCGATAATAAATTCTGAAATCCGCTTTTCGACCTTAATCCGACGTAATTAAAATAAATTTAAGATAAATATTTGAACCCGAATTAAATAACGAAACTCAAAAAATATTTCCAAGCCTCGGAATGATAAAGCGGAAATAAATTCATTTCAAATCGAATATTAAGTTCATGCCGGAATCGGTTCTAAAGAATTCAAATAAATCGTTTGCTCACGGACGGAAACCTTCAAAAATTTTCAGAGGCTTAGAAATTAAATCAATTTTAAATTGAAATAAAAATCTATAATTATAAAAAATAATATCTAATAATCTCGGTCTTTACATCATCCACCTCTAAAAACAAGTCTCGTCCCCGAGACTAAAATCATTTTTTTTCCCCAAAAACCAACAAGCCTTTCAAAATCTAAATCTTTTATCCCTATGTTAGTCAATCAAGTTTCAAGGACTCAAGACGTGACACTATCCACCTCTAAGGGCTAATCCCATATTCACTCCCTAAGTTCATGTTGCAGAATCAATTTCAACATATCAATTTAGCACAACCATCACATCATTATAACCAACGTCATACTATCAAGATTCATCAATGCAGTGTCCAGCGTCATATCAAAGCTAACGATATCATCACATGTCAAACATTAACACATCATAACATAACATATCAACATAACGAGGTCCATCATACCAAAATATCATCTTATCAAAACTTCGGTATAGCCGAATTATTCCTAACGAGAATTTCATTTTATCAAAATGGCAACATATCAAATCTTATTATCATAAGATCATAAAATCAGGAAAATATATATGTCGTTACCAATCGAAACAGAACACAACCATCAACATTGCATAGTTTCCTTATAACAAGGACATCATCTTATCATTAACATATACTAAAATCAAGGAAGTTTGCACATTATTACCAATCAGAAAAGAAGGCACCCCTCATACTCGACGTATTCTCACCAACCCTAAAGGGCACACTCTCGCACCGAACCAGACATAACTCACAGATGAAAAGACGTCTTAAAGCAACTCACTATGAAGCTTACCAAAACGCAATTCATGATACAATCCTCAAATACAGTCGTGTCTTACTTCTTCGAGAACCAAACCCCATAGGAACCCTCTACAATTTCGTTCATACAAGTCTAAGGATCAAGCCTATCCCAAATTCATCTAACATATACCTCAAGCTGAGGTCAACGAGTCCTCTAAGGATCAATTCACTCAAAATCTCAAGCTCACACATTCGACTTCCTACCTAACCACTCAAGCCCATGTGTCGGAACTCATAGCTCTCCTAGTAATCATAGACCAAGCCCAATATTCCAAACTCTCATAAAAACCCCTATCGAGTGCATGATCGATCTAAGCATTTCTTACCTAATGTATTCGTTCCTCCTATGTCCTTATGAATCCATCCGATTATTATCTCCAAGAGCGAAAACCCGAATTGCTTCAATAGCTTGATCTCACTTCCCATATAACAAGTACACTCGTAACTAATCCACCTCTAAAGAACCAACTCCTATTGACAACCTCACATAGTTACATCCTCACATTCCGTATCCTCAATATCGCAAGTAAGGGTTCATTTCTTAAGCTGCTCACATACCCAAATGCCACAAGCACCTTACTCATCTAGTCCGAAAATTCCTACCACTACCAACTGTCCTCACTAGCTAAATCCTAACTCAGAGCCAACTAAAGCTAATCACGTAACACGGCCCATCTCGTCACCGCAACCGCACCTATACCCAAGTGGTCAACAACATGTATTACTCATCTAACATACTACAATATCTCCAAACTGAATCGCATCTCTAGATTTCCTAAAAGGTCATAGATATTTCACCCATTCACAACACCAATTGCCATTCAGAGTCCCACTATAGCCTCGATCAATCACGAGCCCTCAAGCCATCTTATACTAGCTCCTTATTGCCACATACTCCTAGCTCACCTTAGACTACAATCCTCAAACCACGATATCTTACTTCTTAATGCCCCTTTATTACCAATCTTCTACTTAGAGAATCTCTATGTTATCCTTATCCGATCTTCCCCAAGACATCATCATTCTATTGAATTCTCCACAATTTCTCAACTATTAGCATTCCCGACATCCTCCACCTGGACTAGTTCCTATATTAGTCATTTACAGTATTTCTGCCTACACACCCAAACAATCAAACTCGTAATTACTACTACAATGTCCTTTACTCAACTTAAGGCATTTCCTCAAAGACTTATCGTTCATTTCTTAATCACCTTAATATTCGAATAAATTCCACACATACCAATTTCAATTCTTCCCCATGCTAAATATCTTCCAATCACGCCTCTAGAATTTCTCCGATTACAACACTAGCAAGCATCCTCAATATTACTTGAGCAATAACTAAGTACAGATTCACATTATGCCGTATATCATAAGAACACCCTAATTCCCAAGATTTACTAATCCTCGACCGTTCTAGCCACTCAGCCTTAATGATACACATAATTCATTCATCACCCAAGTCTTTTCCGCTTACAGTCCGAATAACCTAAGTCCCAAGGTCCATAACTCCTTAAGCAATTTCAGTTACTCAAACCTTTTCGCCATCCAAAAATAGTTACTCAAACATCGCTTCCACTCCTAGCACGACAACTTATCTGTCATCACATCCTCCCTACGAGAATTCTCAATCGTACTTGCCCTAGTCTACTCATATCCTTTCTCAAAGATACCTAAACAAACTTACCCTGTCCTTCAGCCAAAATTCCTCACCTACACTACAATTTCTTCTCTGCAATCTTGTCATTCTCATCCTATTCCCAACTAAGGCCTACCTATAAGGCTCATCTGAAAATTCCTAACCATCGTCTCCTACCAGTCCTCGAAACTCTCTCGGTCCTGCCTAAACCAATGTCTCCTTCCTATGACTCTGTCTTACACCACATCGATCGAAACCTACGGCTTCTAATTCTCTCATCAATCTCTAGACGATTCCATAAAAGAACTTCAACTCTCATGAATAAGGAAAAGAAAATGAAAGAGAAGGAAGGAAAGAAAATCGACAAGCATCCACTCTAAATTATAACTACCATATTAACAACTATCAAATCATTAGCATGAGTAACCACCACAACATAGCCCCAGCATTAGAAACATTAGTCCATTTAGTAAGCTAGTCCTATTGCACACATCATCATTCTCAATCATCACATGGAATGTTAGTAGCTCGAATGGGGAACACCCCCTTCCCAAGGAATATATATGAATCCACTGCGTACTCGTCCTTCAATGCTGCTGCTGACGTCGATTCTGAGACCTATGGGTTATAGACCCACTATGCTTCTGCTGCGCCGCTCTCGTGCTATCTAATCAGTTGTTCTCTTCCTCATGTCGACAACTCTTTCATAGGATGAAGCAAGGGGGTCCCAAGTTAACGGAGATAGGGGAGAGACAAAAGCGGACAACCCGGATTCCTTACGGAGTCAAATACGGACCGAGACTAGGGATAATAAGACTAAAGACGAGGTCCCAACCCGAGAATGACAATGATATAGGGACACATGTTTGAATCAACAATTATCTGAATAGGACATGTACTTAAGATAATGTTATATCAGGTCATGTAATCAGATATGGAGCTACAATGATAACCAAACAGAAATCTCCAAGGGCAACATCAACTCACTGACTCAAGAGTTCATTTCCCGTGGAATGCTTACATCACTCATTTGGGTAAGAGAAAAGAGTACCAAATTGTTTTCCCAAAGACAAGTGGTCGAGCTATGGACAAAGTCTCATGATAAGAAGACACTCGTTGACCATCGCAAGAATCGAGAGGGATGATTCGATAAAACAACTCAGTCCATTAGACTCAGAATCATATAGAGAAACTTAGGTTATTTAAAGTTGATATTCTAGTACATTAATTAACTCGTGGCATGACCTATGGCGTCATGTATCATACTCCATCACACAACCAGGTAATCAATGCACCCGAACAGAAATCCCTAATATGATTAATTCCCAACCCAATTTCCCGTGGAAGACGGTAATATCATAAAGAAGACTCGATAAAACATCCATCGAAGAGGATTAAAGAAAGAGAAGAAGAAAAGGATAGTAAAGGGGAGAAAAGGAAGGAAAGGAAAAAGAAGGAAA
Organism: Persicaria maculosa; assembly: GCA_963922045.1. Classification (NCBI taxonomy): domain Eukaryota; kingdom Viridiplantae; phylum Streptophyta; class Magnoliopsida; order Caryophyllales; family Polygonaceae; genus Persicaria; species Persicaria maculosa. The sequence continues at coordinate 18,665,634 of OY998265.1, read as the reverse complement.
AGGAAATGATCGATAAGACATCATTTAGAGGCATGAGAGATGAGGAAACGAAATGAAAGGAATACACTCTTCGACAATTATCAACCTTAGAAATATGTTGAACAGAAGGCGAAATGAAAGGAAAATGTAACAGACAGTTGAATAATGAAAAAGATTGCTTTACAAGTAATGAAATCCCGACTACAGAGTAAGGAGGGACTCTCCCGCTATCCCGTTCACACAGAAGTTCAACTCATAGCCAACAGATATCAAGTATAGTAACAAACAGAATTCTTGCTCAATGAAGACAACACTCATCATAGAATCAATCAACAATAATTGATCTGATCCCCTTCGAGGGGGCTCGCCCTCGGGCCCGGTTTATATAAAATCACAGAAGCTACCTAGAAGGTGCCTTCGAGGGCAACTGACCGGAGGGGCAACTATCCTCTCGGCCTCTATATCCTAACCCCGCTACTCCAACCACCACGGTGCAAACTCCTTGGAGTCTTCCAAGCCCTCTGTAAAGTATAAAGCTAAGTTTGCCTACCCTTTCCCAAGTCTATATCCAATAGGGATAGTCTATTGCCTTTCTACCCACTCGATTTCCCTTTTTCGATTTTTCTTACTTTAAGTCAAGTTTATTAAGCTATGTTCATTAATTTGGCTCTATTAAATTCATTTTGCCCTTTAAAACTCTTCAAAATCATTTAAAAACATTGGGCAGTTTTCAAAATCATACTTCAACCCATTTGTACTCAAATCGCACAACCCAGGCTCTGATACCACCTTTGTAACGACCCAAATATAAATATTTGGGTTACGTTTCGAATAATTGGATACCTTCATTCGGATCTTGCAATTCGAGTACGGGTTGAGTTTTAAACCAACGTTTTTAATGCTCAAAGAAGGGATTTCGCACCCTAAATTCGCGATAGGGCCGTTGGATCCTCCGAACCTATCCTACTTGCCTAAGTCGCTCAAAACGTTTTAAGTTCGAAAAGCATAAAAAGGAAATTTCATAATACAACTTGCCACGGAATGGCCGGGTCAAAACCAAATACGATAAAATAAGTAGCAAAAGGGTGGAGTTCATAGTCGGTCTTTCTCTCCCTCTCACTGCGCCATAGGATATCCCCCGCCATAACAGCACATGATCAAGCAAAGGTACGGGTACCTGAAACTAACCATGAAGTCAAGGTCGAGCCACTCATGCGGGCCCTGAAGACCTCGCTGAGGACATATAATATGCCTATACAGTTTATATATATGCAGAAAGCGATTAAATGGGATCCCGAACAGAATGCCAAGTGGCATGTCCCTCTCCTACTCCCGCACTCATGCTCGTTAGTGCAGGAACCGACCGCGTTTTCTACTCCCGCACCCATGCTCGTTAGTGCGGGAACCGGACGCGTTCAATACCATAAAATCATCAATCGCATCAATAGTCATGCTCGTCAATTTAATAGTCTAACTCGATGAGGACAAAGTCCGATGGGACTGGACCGTCCTATGACCCTAGCAAATGACTCTAGGACTCACAATTTAACGGCCGTTCTACCATACGCAAAGAGAATACGGATGCTCGATTAATTGTGCAACCTAAGTATGATACTACATGATTATGCAGGATGCAACACCTACACACTATATGACACATCAGGCATGAGGTTCTAACTTGAGTAAGCCCCGGAGGACTTACCTGGAGTAGCAGATCAACAAGAGGAAAGCAGCAAGAGAACAAGCAAGCAGGTCACAGGTCCCCTAGCAAGTATTAATGAACATGCATAAGTATATTGCATATAATAGGATCCGTTTACCGCTACGCATAATCTATCAATCAATAATTAGTCAAAACATCATCATAATCATCATCATTATCACTTCCACTTATCTCAATCATCTTATATCATCATATTTCATCTCATCAATTTTCATAACTCAATTCAAGATTCTACCATGTCCAATCATGCTTCAATTCACATATATTCATATTCATGTCATAACTCATATAATTTACAAGTAAGGTTCATTAATCAATTTACCAAGTCAGCTTAAGTAAATTGGTTCCAGAGTTTCTCAAGTCATTAAAACTCAAGGAAGTCAATTCAATATTTAAACAATTTATTCTAAATTAATACTTAGCAAATTCCGATATTAAATATTTAAACCTCCGTTTAAATCCATTTCAACAAGTCAAGTTATTAAAACGATTCCGGCATTTAGAAATCTTCATAAATAACCCAATAACTCAAATTACCCATTTTAAATATCAAAACTTATCAATTAGATTATTCACATAAATCATTATCAACAAATCAGTTTAAATTACTAAATAAATAAGTCATAAAAAATATAATTAAATAACTGAAAAATAGAAAGAATCACAGCCCATGAATTATTTAAATAACCCTCACACAATAAAAAATATAATTAATCAAACAACTAAATAATAATAAAAAAACAGGTTTAATAACTTATAATAATAATAATTTAAATACTCAGAATATTTCACTTTAAGTATTTCTAAAAACACATATAAAAATATTTCACTTTTACTATATCCCAAATAATTCTACTTTTCAAACAACTTATAATATACAAATTATTTACAAAAAATATTCATTATATCAAAACATAGAATAATAATAATAATAATAATAATAATAATAATAATAATAATAATAATAATAATAATAATAATAATAATAATAATAATAATAATTATAACTATAATAATCTAACAATCAAATAACAATTATACACTAACTATATAACGTAGCACAATATATCCAAATAAGCCTACTTTTAAAATCACTTATAATACATTATATATATATATATTTATATATATAGAAAATATTAATTATGCCAATAAATTAGAATAATATGTAATACTAATAATAATTTAACAATCAAATCAACAATTTATATACTAGCTATATATCATAATATGTAAACACTAACAATTATGCACACAAATAAATTCTTAAGCAAATCAAGGCAAATAAATAAATTTACAAAAATAATTATTTAACTACTTAAATCAGAAATATTTAATAATAACTACATAAATACTTTTATAACATTTTAAGATAATAATGTATAACAAAATAACCAAAACGAATTTTCCAAATCACAAGAAAAGGCCCAAATCTCCAGCCCAGAACCCGGATCCGAGATCCAAGCCCAAACCCGGTCCACTCTTCACATACTCTCAGCTGGTTTTTAGTGAACCAGTCACATTTTAAGGCATGAACCGAACCAGAAAAATTAGGAAAAGAAAAGAAGAAAACCGGGCTTGGACCCTTTTCTTCAACCTCTGCTCAACAGTTTGAAATGGGAGAAGGGGAACAGGAATCGAGCTCTCGCGGAGCTCCATTTCTAACCCAAACCACTCCCGGCTACCCTACAGTCTTCCCCGACCCCGACCCACACATAAAAACACAAACGCAGCAAGGAAGAAGAGAGAAGAAGAGCTCACCGTGATTCGAAGTCCTCGCCGGAAAAACGTTCATTGGGATCGGTTCGATTCCGATGAAGGTGGACTCGAACTGTAATTGGCCTTGGAAGAGTGAAGGGGGGGTTAAAGGGCAAGCTTACACAGATTCGAGTCGAAAGCAGGGTGTTTGGAGCTTACCGAAGTGGAACCGGAAAAACAGGGGAGATGGGTGCGAATATGACTCAGCCAGGCTTCAAGGGAGGGCTCCTAGGCGTCGATGGTGTCTCCCAGTCGCTGCTGCTACTTCTCGGAGGGAGGTGGAGCTTGGATGCTTCACGGGAGCGAGGAGGAATGGACGTCGTCTTCTTCGCGATAAACAGGGGGGAGCTTGACTTTTCCGACGACGACGAGGGGAAGCTGGTGGCTGTCGGACGACGGCGACGATTGGCGAGGAGAGGGTGCTGGTAGTGGTGCTCAGCTGGTGGCAAAGAACATGAGAGAAAGGGGGCTGATGGTGGTGGCTCGAATCAAAGATAAGGGGGGTTGTGTTTGAGTGGTTTGGCTCGACGGAAAAAAGAGGGCAAGGGGTTGTTTGGTGGTGATGGCGTGGCTGGACCTTTGAAGGAGAGATGGTGGAGGATGGGTAGGAGAGTAGGAGGATAGAATACTAGAATATGATAGGTTAGCAGTTGCAAATCGGTAATAGGGGTAGGGGTGAGGGATAGTTAGAGTGTGGGAGTGTAAATAAAAGTCAAAATAGATACCCGATAATAAATTTTGAAACCCGCTTTTCGACCTTAACCCAACGTAATTAAAATAAATTTAAGATAAATATTTGAACCCGAATTAAATAAGGAAACTCAAAAAATATTTCCAAGCCTCGGAATAATAAAGCAGAAATAAATTCATTTCAAATCGAATATTAAGTTCATGCCGGAATCGGTTCGAAAGAATTCAAATAAATTGTTTGCTCGCGGATGGAAACCTTCAAAAATTTTCAGAGGCTTAGAAATTAAATCAATTTTAAATTGAAATAAAAATCTATAATTATAAAAAATAATATCTAAAAATCTCGGTCTTTACATGGCATCCCCACTGACTGCCCCCTTTATGGTATGCATTTTAAGGATATTGATCATTTCCTCTTCGAATGCCCCACTACAACACTAACAATACAACAAATCTCCCCAAAAATTTCTAACATAATACAACCAATTTATGACACATCGACCAACACTAATGAGGCTTTGTGCTCCCTACAAGACTCTCTCGGTAATCTTGAATTTTTCATCCTTGCAACTGCATGGTGGTGTATTTGGTTCTTTAGGAACAAAACCCTATTTGAAAATGCCAACCCTAACCCAAACACAATAATGTCCTTCATTAGAGATCAAATATCTAACTGGGAAAAGGCAAAACATGATGACACAAGCATGGAACAAGACATACAGAAGAAAACTACATTGCAAAGAAAGACCCCACAACGACTAACTAAGTGGTCCAAACCTAGGGCTCAGTGGTACAAACTAAATTTTGATGGAGCTCTTTCCACTAACAACTCTAGCTCCTACGGTTTTCTTATCCGTGATGATAAGAGCAGTGTTCTATTTGCTGAATCTGGCACCTCTCTTTTTCCTTCCGTTATTGGATCCGAATGTTTTGGATTGTGGAAGGGTGTTCTTAAGTCAGTTGAACTCAACATTATGCACATTTGTATTGAAGGCGATAATCTTAGCATCATTAATAGTCTTAAATCGGGTGCTTCTTGTTCAAGTGAGATTGAGATGCTCAATTTTTACTCTCTTTTTGCCCTGGGCTGGTTTTCTAAATTCGAGATCTCCCACATCTATAGGGATGGCAATCGAGCGACTAACCGTCTATCGTACCTTGGGATCGATTTCTCCGACTCTTACTTCCCTTCTGATGTTGTTCTTTGTAGTATCATTCATAAGGATTCCCTTGACTAGATTGCTCTGGGAATTAGTCAAATTCTTTCCTGTTCAAAAAAAATTTATAAATATATTTTATATAGATTTCTTTTCTAATATAGTCATAATTAATTCCATCAATAAAATATTATTATATTTGATTAGTTAGATTGGAGATGTTTTCAATGTGTATGATATATTTATCTAATTAAAATATAAGGTTATATTGGATAGATTTTTTATCTAAAAAGATAAGCTTTTTACCTAAATATATTGACTTATTAATTGATGTGGACCAAAAATATAATATCATTTTAATTCAAAATATGACACGTATGCAAAAATAATCTCGTTTTAATACAGAAAATTCTACGTATGCGAATCGCACCAGAGGCCGTTTCAGACCTCTGTTTTAGTATTTTATATATATAGATATATAGATTTTCTACCTAATTAAAATATAAGGTTAAATATTTATACAAATATATTCAATTTCATCTAAAAAGATAGAATATTTGATAAAGATTTAATTTGACTAAATTTACCAAAATTATTTCTTTTAATGAATGCTATTTTTAAAAAAATTTCAATTTACGATGAGATGAATTGGGGAAACTTTTATCTCCAACCAACGTGCAATTTGACATTCAACAAGTTACCTTAATTAATTAATTATCTATTCAAGATAAAATCTTATGAGATATATATCATACAAATATATTTAATTTCATCTAAAAAGATAAATTTTCCAACTAAGTAAGATATAAGGTTGAATATTTATACAAATAAATTAAATTTTATCTAAAAAGGATAAATTTTGTACTTAATTAAAATATAACATTGAATATTTATACAAATTTATTCAATTTCATCTAAAAAGATAGAAAATTTGACAAAGATTTAATTTGACAAATCAACCGACATGCAGTTTAAAGTTTCTTATAGGACATGGATCGGTGCTATATATTATTATATTTTTTTGGTCCAATATATATTATTATATTTGATTAGTTAGATTGGATATGTTTTCAACAATAAGTGTATTACTTGTATGATATATATTAATTGATGTGGGCCAAAAAAATATACAATTTTAATTCAGAAAATGACACATATGCAAAAATAATTCCGTTTTAATCCAAAAAATTCCACGTAAGCGAATTGCACCAGAGGCCGAAATGGCCTCTATTTTAGTATTTTACTAGTTTTATTACTCGCCCGTTGTGCGATTTGTTACTAAATTTTATTATATAAATCATCTTTGAATTAATATAAATTATTAATCCATATAAAGTAAATATATAATATTCAATTGTGTTATTTTTTTAGAACATAAATACATATTTAAGTCTAGATTAATTACGTTTGTTCTCTTTTTATAAATAGTTAAAATATTTTTTTTTATCTTGAGCCTAGATTTTATATTTTTTAATAAAAAATATTAAATGATTAAAAATCTTACGTATTAAATCCAAAAGAAAGAAACACATTATAAATTCCATATGTAAAATATTCAATCCATTTTTATTTTTATTTATAAATATAAATATTGATAATATTTATAACAAAATATTATCAAAATATTACTAAGTAAGATATGATAATAACTTATTAATTGATGTAATATTGGATAGATTATTTGATCTAAAAAGATAAGTTTTCTAACTAATTAAGATATAAGGTTAAATATTTATAAGAATAAGTGGGACCATTAATTGAGATGGCAAAATTATATTGGTTTATACTTTATTAATCCAGAATATGACACGTATAAGAATTGCTCCGGAATATGACACGTATGCGAATTGCACCGAATGAGACTTTAGGCTTTTTTTTAGTATTTTATATAGATATAGATATATAGATATAGATATATAGATAGAGGAAAGGGTAGTAACTAGACCAATTTTTGGGCCTAATTGCACAAATAGACCACTAGCCAAAAAATTGGCCCAAAATAACCTCTCTACCCCCAAGCAAATATAACAACCGGTTTTTTGGCACTGTTCATTACCCCTTGTAGGAGGTGACCTGGGAAGAGAAAAGATGAGAGAGGCTAGAACTCAGATCCGTCGCTGCCTCCTCCGAGCCAAATCCTGGGTGAGCACCATTGGAGAACACGATTAGGGCCCCGCGGATGAACGACGAATCGATCTCGTTCCAGATCGACTCCCGATTGCGCAAGAATTCGTCGATCCCTCTGCAGCAGTCCACGCAAAATTCCAGAGTTGAGAACGGCTTCGATGAGAGAGGCCCTCTCCTCGAGCTCAACAGGGATCCCGAGGAGAAAGACGACGCCGATGATGAAGATGGGGAGGGCGTGGAGGGGTTCCGGATTCTAGGCCACGCTAAGTGCCTCAACAAGTGGCGTCGCGACAGGGAGGACTCTACCCTTGGTTGTTTTTCTGAAAAATGTGGAGAAAACAACGATATCGGTAGGATCAGAATGGTAGGATTGATGGAAACTAATGGTAGGAGAAAACAACAATATTGGTAGGATCATAATGGAAACCCAGTAATTCCTGTATAACTTGACACTAATGGTAGGATAGATGCACAATGATGGTACGATATATTTATACTATTGGAAATATGTAAATGCATAATTGACTTTACCACAACACAATATATCGGAGAACTTATGAACACACACTCCGTATTAGCCTATGTGAGAGTCGAACACACATCTCTGTGTGCAAACACAACGCTCTACCAATTGAGCTAATAGGCTATTTATCATCGTAATAGTAAATACCAAGTATTTGATGAGTTTCGAAGTGCCCATTGAACCCCAAGATGCGTTATTTGACGAAAAAAAAACCCCAGGATGCGTCATTCTCCCCGTCGACAATGGCAATATTCTGTGCCACCACCATAGCTGCCGTACATGCCTCTCCCTTGAACACCAAGCTCCCACTCCCGGGAGCCCACCAACCGCCGCACACGACATTTATACATACCCTATCACCTGGGGTACGCCACGGGAATAGAGGATCAGCTTGGAGGGTAGTTCTGATATAGGAAAGAGAAACAACTACAAGGGAAAGGTACAAGATGACTTACCCATCGCTGCCACTGCCACCAACAAGCTTGTTGCACTTTTCTTGAAATGGAAAGACAATTGAACACTATTGGCAGGCCAGAACTGTACTATTGGTAGGATGACAACTGTATCGTTTACTCGGATGCACGTGTGCCTTTTCCCCCATCCTTTCCGCCTCTCTCCTGCTCTGCCTCACTTTTTACAGGGCATGTTGGGGTGTTTGAGATCCTCCTCTCAACCTTATATATGTGCTTAGGGAACACCCATCAATGCAATGATTGCATTTTCCCCTCATAAATGCTCCCCCTTCCCCCAATGAAGAACCTCGTTTTGGCGCCAAAATTACACTGACAACCCGCCAAAACAGCTACGGTCAATCCACTCCAAATTTCTCCAACATTTTCAGCTATGGTAGGACGTGTTAAGCCTATTGTTAAGATAACTATATGCTATTGGTAAGATAAATTTACCATAATGGTCAGACAGATGCTCTCCCTCTTCCCCCAATGAAGAACCCTGTTTTGGCGCCAAAATTACACACACATCCCGCCAAAACCGCTACGTACAATCCCCTCCATATTATCTCCAAAATTTCCATGTATGGTAGGACATGTTTGGCCTATTGGTAAGACGAATGTCTTCTATTTGTAATCCATATAACGGCCCGAATATAGATACCCGGGTTATGTTTCGAAGGTTGGGTACCTTCGTTCGGATCTTGCAATTCGAGTACAGGTCGGGGTTTTGAAACTCAAGATTAGTATTTTAAAGTGGGGATTTCGGACCCCAAAATAGCCTGATGGCCACGCGGAGTCTTCGAGCCGTCCTAAATCTAAGTCGCGGAAATTTGTTTGCAAACTAAAGAATAAACGGAAGTAGAGTACAACTTGCCACGGCAAGGCCGGGTCAAAACCAAAACACATAATTATGAAATTGTAAGGCCGAGTTAGCGGGGTTAGACAGATTCTTTGCAAGCGCCCGGGGTTTCCGACGCCATAGAGACAAAGAGCAAATATACCTAAAAAAATGTGGTGCGAGCGGGATCAGATCGAGACCCCAACGCACCCTGTCCCGCAAGCAAACATACACATACACTAATATAAGGATGATGCAGATACAGGAATGAAATCACACTATCATGATCCTAATTATAGTATGCAAAAAAAACTGTAAAGGCGCCCAAAGAATGCCAAATGGCATATCCCTCTCCTACCTCTGCACCCCTTTCCGTTAGTGCAGAGACTGGCCAGCTCGATGCTATAGCATATCATATCTCATCATCATATCATATCTCGTCATCATATCATATCATGTCTCATCATCATTTCATATATCGCCATATCATAAATCATGCTCATGCCCGATGGTGCTGGGCTATCTCATCATCATATCATATCGACTCGATAGACTCAGGGCACCCGATGGGGCTGGGCTACCCTATGACCCTAGCAAAGACTCTAGGACTATCACAGATAACGACCGTTCTGTTTCAATCACACAGTGTAACCGAATGCTCATTCATAAGTGCAATCCTAGCATGATACTACATGGCATGCTTTAATGCTTATGCAACACCTAGTATGTCATATATTCACAAGCAGGTATACTCTTTCGAGTCTGAGTAAGCCCATAAAGGAACTTACCTGAGTAAGCCGAACAGCAAAAGATACAGCAGAAGCAGAATCCAAGAATCAACAATCACCTAATATATAAGCGAATAAGGCTCCATGAGATATTATTCTACTATTTAACACATGGAAACTTTCCCCAAGCTAATCACAAAAGAAAATAACTAGATTCCGAGAAATTATCCGAATACCCAAATCTAGGTCAACCCGATCAAAGTTGTTATGATAGAATTTTCTAATACATCGCTTTCCAATAAAATCCTCAAAAGAATATTTCCAAAACATATAAACTCCTTTTAAAACAAACAATTAACTTATAATATAATGTTAATTAAAATCATACTTCCCATTTATAAGTAAATCCTTTTAAAGTTCTCAACTAATATATATTAAATTCATTTTATAATATAATACTTCCCAACTTTATTTTCTTAAAAGTCAGATTAATAATAATATAATAATGCATATAATAATAATATTAACAATAACTAAATAAAACAAATAAGTGTGTAACTATATACATATACATATATACCATATATGAGTCAAAACAAAACAAAAGAACCAAACCTAGCCGGCCCAACTGAAATATCCGGAAGCAAAGGCCCAACCCGCTTGAGCCCAGAACCCGGATCCAAGTAAGGCAAAAGCAAAAAGGGAACCCGGACCCGAGTAAGGCAAGGGAAAAGGAAAAGGGAGTCCGAATCCGGGTGTGGGTTATAACCCGTGTGATTGAACCCGGCCTAGCCCAAGAAGACAGGCCCAGGCCTGTAGCTTGTCTCCTTCCTCAGCTCTGGCTCCTGTGTTCGACGAGGAACGACGGAGAAGGAGAGAGGGAGAATCCTCCGGCTAGGAGGCCCCATTCGGCTCCAAATTTTACCCGAAAGTTCAAGGTGGAATTCCGACCACACTCTAATCAGAAAATTGAAACGAGGGCAAGGAGGAAGGAGGAAAGAGAAGCATACCGAGGGGGGGGTTGGTTCACGCCGGAGAGAGCGCTCAAGCTATGCTGGGCTTCAATGACGGGGAGAGGAAGACTGTGTTGCACCTGGGAGGAGTGTGTAAGGGTTAAGGACAAGTTTTACGCTCAGCTACGTCAAAACCAAGTGGAAATCGCTTACCGCGTCGAACGGAGAAACATGGGAGGATGCTCGGGTTGGCGCCGGCGTCCTTCGTCGAGGGTGGAAGGGAGGGAGGTTCCCCTAGATCTAGTGAGAAAGAGGGATGAGTAAAAGGGTCGATTTCAATGGTTGAAGCGAAGAGGAAGAAGAACGAAGGTTTACCGCTTGCAAACACGAACCAGGGGAAGGGAGCTCTCCTCGGCTGCGCTGGCGACACCGACGAGGTTCTGAGGCTTCCCTGAGCTCCGGAGAGGGAAGAGGATGCTGCTGGCTGCCTGGAGGAGAAGTTCGGAGGAGGAAAGGTGCTAGCTTGGTGGTGAAATGGATGAAGAAAATGAGGGCGATTTGTGGGTTTCTCCTTGAGCTCTCGACAGAGGAGAGGATGAGGGAGAGAGATTCTGGTGGAATGAGGGTGAGGTGAGAGGAGAATGAGGGTGTGTGTGAGGGGATGTGGGTATGTATAGGAGGTGAGGGTGCAAGGCAAATTGAGGAGGGAGTGCTGCAGAAGGGTGGATGCAAGAAGGGTGAGGAGGGAGTGCAGCAGTAAGGGGGGGGACCAGTAGCAGCCCCGATAGGCTGAGAGAGAGAGAGAGAGAGAATTAAATAAATAATTAGAATTAAAATATACATATATATACATATATAAAAATATAATTAATGATAAATGAGGTGGAAGGGTCCCATTCGCCTTACAAATTCGAATTCCCGACGTTCGATCCCCGATTTCCGCTCGTAAGCGGAATCCCGACGCTAAGAATTTAAATTGAATTAAAACATTTCGAATAAGAAAATAATTTTTTTTTTAAATTTGAATACTCAAGAACGGAATTCGATTCCGAAAAAAAATCTAATTTAAAATGAAGTCGGAAGGATTTATAAAATGGACCTTGCTCGGGGACAAGTTTTTCTTCCGATCATACGAATAAATAGTCATTTCCAATTCATTTTTACTAATAAAACAATTATATAATATAGAATATATTTTGGTCTTTACATTTATCCACCTCTAAAAACAAGTCTCGTCCCCAAGACTAAAATCATTATAAAGGAATGGGAAGAATTTGAAAGGGGTGAGTACGAGGATCATGCCATCGATCCCGTAAGTATCTCATAAAGGCCCATATGAGATTCTCGCAGTGTCTTTGACGTGATCATGCTACTCCCAATTGGTTGGAGCAAGTATGGGATATGGGCCCTTATCCCATCCCTGCCCCGACTTCTCGGTCGTATCTTAACTCAAAAGCATATAATATGGTTTGGGAGGGTTCAAAAGCGTTTTAAATGGAAAGTTTGACCTCAAAATCACGGAATTTTAGATTGCGTTTAATCTTTAATAAAACCCAAAATGGTCCTTTTCAAAACTGCTCAAAGTCTTCAAATCCGATGCAAATTCCAGAAATTTCAGATTGCGAGAGGTGAAATCATCCACCTCTAAGGGCTAATCCCAGATTCTCTTCCTATGTTCCAAGTCATTCAATTACCAATTATAACTCATCAAGAATCGTAAAGTCGTAATTTCATCAACTCATGCATAGATAACTACCATAATCTCAACCACCTCTCACGTGGTAAGTCTCAAACATCAAGGAGATAGTCTCAACAAGTCAAACCGCTTATCGCAAAACGGTCTAAAACACAACATGAGGAATACTAATGTCTCAAAACATGCCAAAAATGGCGACAAGGTCTAATCATACTACGAGTAAAGTATCTCGTTATCCTACAAAAGCATCATAAGTCCCAACGGACGTCACATCAAGCGTGTCAGCACGCAAGCCACGAGAACCGATCTCTAGCCATATCATCTCAACATAGAATCTGCACAGAGAAAGCAATCATAAGCACACAAAATCACAGAAATGCCCATTCCCGAAATAAAGGCTACTAAGGCTCACCACTAGCTCACGAGGTCAAGGATAGGTCAACACTCGGCTCAACATAAGATGCTAAGAGCTCGTCTACGACACTCCCATAACTCGACCGAAGGCTCTCCTCAGTCTCCCAAGTCGCCTCCTTGGGACTCCTCCTAGAGCACTGGACCAGGAGAAGAGGAACCTCCTTGGTCCTCAACTTCTTGACTCGACGGTCAAGTACCCTAACTGGGCTCTCTACAAAGGTGTGGTCGGGATCTATCCGGAGATCGGAATGGTCAAGGATATGTCTCGGATCGGGGACATATCGCCGAAGCTGAGACATATGGAACACATCGTGCACTCCGGCTAACGATGGGGGTAGGGCTAAACGGTATGCAACCTCACCGACCCTCTCGAGAATCTCAAACCGTCCCACAAATCTAGGGCTCAGCTTGCCCTTGACGCCAAAGCGGCGAACTCCTCTGGTGGGTGACACTCTAAGCCATACATGCGATCCAACCTGAAACTCGAGCTCTGTTCGTCTGCGGTCCGCATACTTCTTCTGCCGGTCCTGAGCGACCCTCATATGCTCCCGTATGCGTCCGACCTGGTCAACTGTCTCTCAAATCATCTCTAGCAACGAAGCTGTGGTGTCAGCGGGCTCGTCCCAACATACTGGCGACTTGCAGCGCCTCCCATACAGTGCCTCATAGGGTGGCATCTCGATCGAAGAATGGTAGCTGTTGTTGTACGAGAATTCAACCAACGGTAAGAATCTGACCCAACGATCGCCCCACTCCAAAACGCAAGATCTCAGAATATCCTCTAGAGTCTGGATCGTCCGCTCACTCTGTCCATCTGTCTGCGGATGATAAGCAGTGCTGAAACGCAAACGAGTCCCCAAAGCATCGTGAATCTGCTGCCAGAACCTCGACGTGAAGCGGCCATCTCTGTCAGAAACTATCCTCTCGGGAACCCCGTGGAGTCTCACAATCTGTTGGATGAACTCGTCTGCTAGTCTCGCGACCGGCCATGTCTCCTGAATGGCAATGAAATGGGCCGACTTGGTCAGTCTGTCGACCACGACCCAGATAACATCGAACCCTCGGACATCCCTCCTCAATCCAGTGACGAAATCCATGGAGATGTCCGTCCACTTCCACTCGGGAACTGGAAGTGATCTGACCAAGCCACACGGCCTCTGATGCTCAATCCTGACCTGCTGACAGATATGACATCTGGCGACGAAATCTGTAATATCCGCTCGCATCTTCTGCCACCAATAGGATCTCCTCAAATCCTGATACATCTTATTCGTCCCTGGATGGACCGAATAAGGGGTGGTATGAGCCTTCTGCATAATCCTCTGCCTCAGATCCAACGTAGAGGGTACTACCACTCTGCTCTCTGAAAAGTCAGCAACCCATCGGCTCTCTCCATAAGCTCTCCAGCTCGTCCCTGTGCCATCCGCTCTCTCAGGGCTGCAACCTCAGGGAAATCTGCCTGTCCTCTGCGAATCTCATCGGTTAGCTCTGAATGAATCTCGAGGAAGGATAGCTGACCCCTCTCTCGCTGAATCCATACCTCTATGCCACATGACATCAACTTTGCCTGTAATCTACGCTACGCTGTCAATCTGGCCACAGTCACCTCCTGATGAGTCTTCCGACTGAGCGCATCGGCCACCACATTGGCCTTCCCGGGATGATAGATGATCTCCAAATCATAATCCTTCAAGAGCTCTAACCAACGTCTCTACCTCAGGTTGAGCTCCTTCTGGGTAAAGATGTACTTTAAGCTCTTGTGATCTGTCATCACCTTGCATGAAGTACCATACAGATAGTGTCTCCAGATCTTTAGAGCATGCACTACAGCTGCCAGCTCAAGATCATGTGTGGGGTAGGTCTCCTCTCCAGGCATCAACTGGCATGAAGCATAAGCGATAACTCGATCCCTCTGGTGCAGAACGCATCCCAACCCAGCTCGTGAAGCATTTGTATAGATCACGAAGTCCTCAGTCCCATCAGGTAGAGCCAAAATGGGTGCGGTCGTCAGCTTCTCCTTGAGAAGCTCAAAACTGGCCTGACACTCCTCACTCCAAAAGAAAGGGACGTCCTTCCGTGTCAGCTGTGTCATCGGTCGAGCGATCCTCGAGAAGTCCTGAACAAAGAGACGGTAGTAGCTGGCCAATCCTAGGAAGGAACGGATGTCTCGGACGTTCTTGGGCACCTCCCAAGCAACGATGGCATCAATCTTCGTCGGATCCACGGCGACTCCAGCTGCTGAGATCACATGACCTAAGAAGGTCACCTCGGGAATCCAAAACTCGCACTTGCTGTACTTGCCGAACAGCTGATGCCTCCTCAACGTCTCCAGAACAATCCTCAGATGCTGCTCATGCTCCTCGTGGCTCCGTGAGTACACTAAGATGTCATCGATGAATACCACGACAAATCTGTCCATATAGTCTATGAACACCCTGTTCATAAGCTCCATGAAGGCCGCTGGCGCATTGATCAGCCCGAAAGGCATGACCACAAACTCATAGTGCCCATACCGCGTCCTAAAGGCGGTCTTCTGGATATGCTCTGATCGCACTCTGAGCTGATGATACCCCGATCTCAAGTCGATCTTCGAAAAGATCACTGCACCCTGAAGCTGGTCCATCAGGTCGTCAATCATCGGAAGCGGGTAACGGTTCTTCACCGTCGCCCGGTTCAGCTCCCGGTAATCGATGCACAACCTCAACGAACCATCCTTCTTCTTAACGAACAGCATTGGGGCTCCCCATGGTGATGCGCTCGGACGAATATAGCCCTTCCCGGCTAACTCCTCAAGCGGAGCCTTAAGCTCAGCCATCTCTGTGGGCGCCATCCTGTAGGGTACTCGGGAAATGGGCCTGGTGCCCGGCTCCAACTCGATAGCGAAGTCGACCTCTCTCTGCAGGGGTAGTCCGGGTAACTTATCGGGGAAAACGTCGGTGAAGTCTCAAACAACGGGTACCTCAGACATGGCGGGTCGGCCTCGATCCACCTCCAAAGCATAACACCAATATCCCGTACAACCCTGGTCCAAAAGTCTCGTTGCCCGAACTGCGCTGATCTGTGCCCCATTCCTCTTGGGGTCGCTACCCCAAACCTGGTGCTCGGTGCCATCCTCGGCTAGAATCGATACGGTCCTCGTCCGCAAGTCGATGATCGCCCCATAGTGGTCCATGAAATCCATCCCAAGAATCAGGTCGTGGGTCCTCAAGGCCATCACGATCAGATCGGCGGGCCACTCTTGCTCTCCTATACGGATGGGGCAACCTAGGATCTCACGACTCATCCTAATCCTAGCCCCATTCGGCATACCCACAGTCAGGGGCGGACCCCTCGTGCAGCTCAGGCTCAGCCTAGAGACGCACGACTCTGCTATGAAGCAGTGTGTGGCACCCGTGTCAAAAAGAATACTCAAACAGTCATCTAGGAGAAATATAGTACCTGAGGCACTCGGAGCGGATCGATCCTCGACTCTCATCTGAAAAACGCGGGGCGGTGGGGGCAATGTAGAACCAGAAGCTCCAGATGTCTGTCCTCTCCCATAACCTAACCTAGACGGTTCTGCGAAAGATGATCCTCTGCCTGTCCCGGGCCCAGATGGCCCACGGCCCCCTCTAACTGAACCTCTGCCACGTCCTCCGGACCGTCCTCTAACAGCTCTGCTGCCTCTCCCCTGCCCCGGGGAGCAAGTCAGAAGCGGGGGCTGGGGAGCAGCGGGAAGTCTCGGTGCGAGTGTAGCTGGTGGGGACCTACCACCCTGGGGGCAACGTGCAGCTCGGTGTCCCATACCTCCACAAGTGTAACATCTGGTCGATCTATCAGGGCAATCACTCTGGTAATGACCGGGCTCAGAATAGCCATAACAGGTGATGCTCCGGACGCTAGCACCTCGACTAGTCGCTGGTGGTGCTGGGGGTGGCATAACTCTCGACATCCCTCCTCTGAATCCTCCGCGGAAGGCTCCTCGGAAGCTCATATCCCATCTCGTGTCAGCGGGCCTCTTCGCCGCGGGGCGAGGGGGGGGGGGCATACACAGTAGTAGTCAAAATCTTCTGCTGCTCATACATCATCACGACCTCCAAAAAGCGATCGAACAGAACAGCTCCCAAACTAGATGCGTGTAGAAGGATCTCTGGCGGCAGCCTCATAGACAACAAGCGGATACGACTCTCATCAGTGGGGCAGAGGTGAGCGCAGTAGATCAGCTCCCTCTTGAACTGGCGAATGACCTCCAATACAGAGCGGGATGGGTCGTAGGTAGCACGCATGAAAGTGATCTCCCTAGCTGTCTGTGTCCCTGGCGGACAATACTCCCGGAGCATCAGTGCTCAAAACTCCTCGTAGCTCCACTCTGCCTGGCCCGTCTTACAGATGGTCCAGCGAAGAAATGCGTCGTCTCACAGAAGTCCTGCGGCCAACCTTTGACGCTCGGAAGTAGGAGCGCCGATGAAGTCAAAGATGCTGTCGATCTGTCGAAGCCACGACTCGATATCTGCCCCGTCCTCTCCCGAGAAGTGTGGTGGGCCACAATGAGCTAAAGATCGAACCCAGTCGATGCGTTTCTCGGGGCGCACATCGACGGGGGCTGGTGCGACTGGCTGTCCAACGGGGGTCTCTCTAACCGGCTCAACGGGCGGCTCGACAGGGGTCTGTAGCTCAGGTATATCTAGTGGAGGGTCTCCGACCAGCCCTCTCAGCATCTCAATCAGGGTCGCCCGATCCATCTGTCACAGGATCTCCTCTGGCTGGGGGGCGGGGACCTCCTCACCCCCGAGATCCTGAATGTCATCGTCTGTCCTGTCCGCTACAACTCGGCGAGGTCGTCCTCTGCCTCTGCGCACTGGGCCCCCACGCTCGACGGTCCCACGTCGTGTGTCGACCATGCTGCATACCCAGAGCCATCACTCAGCACAAAAGTATTCAAGAATATTTGCAATGATCTCCTTCGAGGGAGATCGCCCTCAGGCCCAATTGGTATAAATACACACGTCTATCTACCTAAGGTCACTCTTCGAGGAGCAACCGACCGGAGGGGCAAATACCTCATTGCCTCTACCTAACTCGCCACTCCAACCACCGTGGTGCAATTCCTTGGAGCCTTCTAAGCCCATCTGTAAAGAGTAAGCTATGTTTTGCCTACCCATTCCCGATCTACATCCAATAGGGATGGTCTAACGCCATTCTACCCACTCGATCCCCATTGGTTGATTTTTACTCCATTGTAAGGCCAAGTTCATATTAAGTTCATTTGTGTTAGACATATTAAGTTCATTTGGCCCCTTGAAACTCTTTCAAAACTTTTGAAATTCGTGGGAGGTTTTCAAAACGTACACTCGACCCTTTGGTACCCAAATTGCAAAACCTCGCTCTGTGATGTAAACATGTGTCCATATATCATTGTTATCGGGTTGGGACCTTGTCTTTAGTCTCGTTGGTTTTGGTTCGTTTTTGACTTCATAGGGAATCCGGGATGTCCGCCTTTATCTCTCCTCTATCTTTGTAAACTTAGAATCCCTGCGTTACCTCGGTCGAACGCCAGCATGGAAAGGAGGATGGTCAACTTGATAGCATTAGAGCGGCACAACAGAAGCATAGTGGGTCGTAACCCACAGGTCCTAGAACAGATATCATCGGCAACATTAGGGGACGAGCACAACACTTTTCATAGATTGTAGTCGTTGGTTGTGATCCATGAAGATGACTTCAGAAGGGGTGACCTCCAAACGAGTTACATGATTCTTCTGTGTTAATTAGGAATGACGGTGTGCAATAAGTCTATAGTTGATATGATAACGAGAATTGACAAGTTGACATTTTGAGTTGGTGAGTATTGCCTGGTTGTTTATTGCCTATAAGGGTGTGCGGACTAGTATGACCTAGGGCTTATGTGTGATGTTCCCCTTTTATTTATCGTGTGGTTGAGGCTCTTTCGTAGAATAGATGGAGAGAGATAAAAGGGATATAAGTCATATGTTTTGTTCGATGATCGTGTGAGATAGAGTCATAGGAAGGAGACAATGGTTTAGGCAAGACCGAGAGAGTTTATAGGACTGGTAGGAGACGGTGGTTAGGGATTTTCAAATGAGCCTTCTAGATAGGCCTTAAATGGAGCATAAGATGAGAATGGCAAGAGTTGAGGAATTGAGGTTGTAGTATAAGTGAGAAATGGATGAAGGATAGGGTGAATCCGATTGGGTATGAATAAGGAAGATATGAGTGGACCAGGCGTGAATGATTAGGGATTCTTTTAGAGAGAATGTGATTATGGATAGGTTAGTTGTGCTTAGTAAAAACGATGTTATTGAGGAACGAGTTTCGAATGGCGTTAAGGTTTGAGTGGACTAGGAATGTTTGGGGAATTATAGACCTTGGGACTTAGGTTACTTGTACTGTGAGCAGGAAACAACTTCGGTGAGAATGAATTATAGATATCGTTAATTTTGATTAGGCTAGGGCTACTTGAAAAATTGCGGATCTTGGGAATTAAGTTTTTCATATGATAGCATGACCAGATGTGAGATGTGTACTTGAGCATTGCTCGGGTGATATTGAGGATGTTGTTGGATTTGTAATTGGAGAACCACTAGAGGCGTGGTAGGGAAGATTTTCAGCATAAGAAAGAAATCAAAATTGGTATGTAAAGCATTGATTTGAATGTGGGGTGATTCGAAAATGAAAGATGAGTCTTTGAGGAAAGGCCTCTAGCAAAGTAAAGAATATCTCTAGGGTTGACCGTAAGTTTGTTTGATTGAGTTTCGAGGTAGGAAGGTTTCGAATGGCGAATATGGGAACTAGTCCAGGTGGAGGACATGATGATACTAATGGTCGTGGGATTTTGGGAATGCAATAAATTGTGACGCCTTGGGTAAGTTCAGATAAGGAGGACCTAGAATTTCTTAGGAAGTTGGATGGTAATAAAGATCATTAATAAGTAAGGTGTCGTTGTTTGAGGATTGTAGTATAAGCCGAGTTAGGAATATGTGGCAATAAGAGCTAGTATAAGATGGCTTGAGGCTTGTAATTGATTGGGACTATAATAGGACCATGAATGGTAAATTGGTATTGTGAATGAGTGAAATTTCTATGATCTTTTGGGAAATGTAGAGATGCGATTCGATTTGGAGGTATTCTGGTGAGTTAGATGAGTAATACATGTTGTTCACCATTTGAACATAGGCGCGGTTGAAGAGGCTGGATGGGTCGTGTTACAAGTTATTTCTAGTTGGCTTTGATGTATAATTCGAAGAGTGAGGGCAGTTAGTAGTGATAGGACTTTCCGGCATAGATGAGTAAGGTGTTTATGTCATCTTGGGTATGTGAGCAACTTAAGAAATGGACCCTTGCGATATTGGGAATATGAAATGTGAGGATGTAATTATATAAGGATGGCAATAGGAGTTTGTTCTTTAGAGGTGGATTAGAAATGAGTATACTTTTTCGTATGGGAAGTATGATAAGAGTATTGGAGCGATTTGGGAACTTGTAGAGATAATGATTGGATGAATTTTAAGGGAATAGGGAGAATGAACAAATTTGGGAAGAATCACCTAGATTGATTGTGTACTTGATAGTGATTTTGATAAGAGTATGGAATATTGGGTTCGATCTATGGTTTCTTATAGAGTTATGAGTTCCGACGCATGGGCTTTGAGTGGTTAGGTAGGAAATCGGATTTGAGAGCTTGAGATCTTGAGTGAATTGATCCTTAGAGGACTTGTTGATCTGAGCTTGAAGTATATGTCGGATGGATTTGGGATAGGCTTAATCTTTGGACTTGTATGAATGAAATTGAAGAGGATACCTATGGGTTATGAGGGAAGTAATATGTGGTGGTACTTGAAGATTTTAGAATGATTTGAGTTGGGTGAACCAAGCTTCGATTTGACATTGGCCTCGGGAATTTGATGGTGAGGTTACTGAGGTATGAGTGGGAGGGTTTCGTTCTGTCGAGGTTGATGGTAAAATGCGGTTTTCCTTGATTTTTATGACCTATTGATGAAGTGATCTAGTGAAGATGAGATTCAATGTGTTGATGTGTGCCCTTTGATAAAATGACATCCCTGTTATGACGAGTTCTGCTATGTTGATATTCCGATGGATGATGATTGGTTATATTAGCTATGATCTGGTAGGTTGTTCTTCTTGTTATGATTAATTGCATGATAATTCTTGATGGAATGACTTTGGTTATGTTGATATATGATATCCTGATATGCTTGAATGTGGATTATGATAAAATCTCGAGATTGATTGATTAAAACCGATTTTGGAAATTGAACCTAGGAAGTGGAATATGGGATTAGCCCTTAGAGGTGGATTTTGCCACATCTTGAGTTATTGAAATCGAATTGACTGACATAGGAAGAAATGACTTGAGTTTTGAAAGACGTCGCTCGTTTTTGAAAAGAGGGTTTTAGTCTCGGGGACGAGACTTGTTTTTAGAGGTGGATGATGTAAAGACCGAGATTTTTAAATACTATTTTTATAAATATAAATTTCATTCCGATTTAAAATTTTATTTAATTTCTAAGACCTCAAAAAAATTTTATTTTTTATTTTTGGAAATTTATGTTCTCAAGTAAGCAATTTTATTTTATTCTTTTGAGACGAATTCCGACCTGAACTTGTTATTGGATTTGAAAATAATTTATCCCGCTTTATTATTCCGATGCTTTGAAAAATATTTTCGGGTGTCATTATTTATTTCAGGATTTATTTACGGGTATTAAAATTTAGTTTTGCTCCCATTACCTTTCACATCTAGCCACCCTCCCACCTAATCTTACACTACCCCTGCCCCTCCTATTCCTACAGCACCCCAACTTTGTAGCTGCAACACCAATCAACTCACCTAACTCCCTCCTTCTTCCCTTACTTGATTTGAGTAAACCAACATGTACGCACACACCTCTTCCTCTCTTTTGATCGATAGCAGCAACTAACAAGGCATCTCCCCTCTCTTCAAATCCAAACCCACATCCCCTTCTCCCATTGCCTTGTTCTTTTACCCCTTTCAAGCACAAAACCTCCAAACACAAGCTCTCATCGTTCCTATGTTTCCCGAGTAAACCACCGAGCACCACCACCCTGCATCTTCTTCCCCGCAACAGTAGCAACCGGGGGAAGCTAACCGCGCCGCCAGGAGCAGCCCCAGAGCCACCGCCGACGTCAACTCTTCCTCTCCTCCCCTGTTTCCTGATTTCAGCTTTGGTAAGCCTTCTTCCTTCTCGTTTCACACTAAACCGATGTGAAGGCGCCGCCCTTAAGCCTCCTATTCCCTTCCTAGGCCAAGCTTGCTCGATTTCAATCCCGACGAAGCAAAATCGCGCCTCCAATGAAGATTTTGGCGAGGGCTCGTGACTTCCGGTGAGCATTCGAACACCCTTTCCCTTCCTCATTCGATGTTTGACTTATTTTCTTATTTAAACTAGTCGGGAGTGAGAGGTGAGAGTTGATCGAAGCGAGAGGGCGAGCCTAGTGAGTTAGAGGATGGTAAGGATGAGCGAGCGAGGGTGCGACGTTGTGAGAACGGCGAGGTCGAGAGCAACGGGTGTGAGTATGTGCAAGCAGCGAGGGAGCGAGGGAGGCCGAGCGAAGGGGTGTCCGAGTGAGCTAGCCATCGGAGGAGAAGACGCCGGAGCCGGAGGAAAACGCTGCGGAGCAGGGGCAAACTTGAAGACGATGAACAGTACCGAGGTGGGCCCCGCGTACCAGCCTTTCATTCCACACCTGTTTATCCCGCCATTTTTTTTATTTTTTTATTTTGTGATTTTCAGATTGTTAAAAGGAAGGTTTAGGCTTGGTGAGATGGGCCGGGTGAGGGAATTGGGCCTGATTTGGGGTTGGGGTTGGATTCTTTTATTTTCAGTTGGGCTTTCTTTTATTTTCTTTTTCTGATGTTTCGAATTCAGTTTTAGTAAAGGGCTGGGCTCGGGTTTGATTTTGGGTCGGTTGCTATATTATTATTTATTTAGTTGTTAGCTATTGGTTTATTGATTTAATTATTATTATTTAATTCTGATTTATATCAAAGTATTTGAATGGTTAAAGCAATTTAAAATATGTTATTTGAAAATATTTATCAAGGTATCGGAATTTAGTTAGAGCATTAGAATAACGATTTTGAAATATTCTAACTTATGCCGGAGTCGTTTGAATAGTATTATATTATGAGCTTAGCTTAAGGTTTTGTGATAAAAACTAACTTGTGCCGTAATCTTTTGACTATAGGGCCTTGTAAAATTGGTTTAACGGCTTAAATGGCTAGTGTTGAAATTTGACTAAGTGTTATTTTATTTAATGGCTTTTAGAACCTCGTGAAGTGATTTGATCGGAACTTGGCTTGGTAAATTTATTTATGAGCTTGCTTGAGATTTTATGGGAGCGGAGACAGGAGTAAAATATGAGATATGATATATTGGAACTTCAAGATGAATGATGGAAGTGGTTAAGAAAATTTATGTTATAAGGTAACTTGAGATGATGATAACGAAAATGTGATGATATGTGATGGCATAAGATGTTTGAGATAAGTCGATATAATTGTTGGTGATGATGATGTTATGACTGAGAATTGATGGGTGGAGTATGAGTAGTGGTAAATAGATCCCGTTCTGTGGGGTATACTTATACATGTTCATTAATAATTGCTAGGTGATCTGTGACCTGCTTGCTTATCCTCTTGCTGCTTTCCTCTTGCTGATCTGCTACTCCAGGTAAGTCCTCCGGGGCTTACTCAAGTTAGAACCTCATGCCTGATGTGTCATATAGTGTGTAGCTGTTACATCCCGCATAATCATGTAGTATCATGCTTAGGTTGCACAATTAGTCGAGCATTCGTATTCTCTGTGCGTATGGTAGAACGTCCGTTAAATTGTGAGTCCTAGAGTCATTTGCTAGGGTCATAGGACGGTCCAGTCCCACCGGGCTTTGTCCTCATCGAGTCAGACTGTTAAATTGACGAGCATGACTATTGATACGATTGATGATGTTATGATATTGAACGCGACCGGTTCCCGCACTAACGAGCATGGGTGCGGGAGTATAAAACGCGGTCGGTTCCTGCACTAACGAGCATGGGTGTAGGAGAGGGACATGCCACTTGCCATTCTGTGCGGGATCCCATTTAATCGCTTTCTGCATATATATGAACGGTTAGCATGCTTGTGTGTTTAATATTGTCGTACTGCATTAGAGCATCCTTTATCTAGGTATAGGCATATTATATGTCTTCAGCGAGGTCTTCAGGGCCCGCATGAGTGGCTCGACCTTGACTTCGTGGTTAGTTTCAGGTGTCCGTACCCTTACTTGATCATGTGCTGTTGTGGCGGGGGATATCTCATGGCGCAGTGAGAGGGAGAGAAAGACCGACTTGAACTCCACACTTTTGCTACTTATTTCCTTGTATTTGGTTTTGACCCGGCCATGCCGTGGCAACTTGTATTATGATATTTCCTTCTTTATGCTTTCGAACATAAAACGTTTTGAGCGACTTAGGCAAGTAGGACAAGATCGGGGGACCTAACGGCCCTATCGCGAATTTAGGGTGCGAAATCCCTTCTTTGATCACTAAAACTTTGTTTTCATACTCAACCCGTACTCGAATTGCAAGATCCGAACGAAGGTATCCGATCCTTCGAAACGTAACCCGAATATTTATATTTGGGCCGTTACATATGACATGATATGATATGATGATGTCGTGGTTTGTGCACCACCACGAGGAAATTGTTATGCTATAGCACCGAACTGGCCAGTCTCTGCACTAACGGGAAGGAGTGCGGAGGTAGGAGAGGGATATGCCACTTGGCATTGTCTTGGGCCCTTTACAGTTCTTTCTGCATATTATATATACTAGGGGCATGATAGTGTGATTTAAATCTTGTACTGCATTAGTCATCTTTTATTAGGTATAGGCATGTTATGTGGCCTCAGCGCGGTCAGAGGACCCGCAGGCGATTACCAGGCCTGAGTTCGTGGATAGTGTTAGGTACCGCTCTTGTTTGCTCCTTGCTTCTGTGACGGGAATCTCTTGGCGAACCGAAGAACCTGGCTAATATTCTAACTAGATAAATGGCAATCACCCACTATGTTTTGGTTTTGACCCGGCTCTGCCGTGACACTTGTATCTAAACTTTGCTTCCGCTTTACTTTCATTTGAATTGAATTTATGCGACTTCGATTACTTGGGGTTTGAAATCCCCGCTTTGAATATTGATCTTTAGAGGTTTGTAACCTCGACCTGTACCTGAATTGCAACATCCGAACGAAGGTATCCAACCTTTGAAATGTATCTCGGATATTTATATCCGGGCCGTTACAAAAACGTTCCAATTCCACTGAATAATTTGTAACATAACAGTATTCGGTTTCACCGAATAATGCTTCAAATTTCACCGAATAATGTTTCACATTTCACTGAATAATATTTGTGAACAAGGTACACTTTAAGGGGTGTGTACACCCGAACCACACCCTATATATATATATATATATATATATATATAGGTAATGGTTCAAATGAAAAATGGTTCTTAAAATGAAAATCCCTCTTAAAATGAAAATGGTCCAATTTGAAGGTAAATGGGTCTAATTTAAAGGTAAATGGGTCTAAATAAATGAGTATTAGATAAATGGGCCTAATTAACGTGTAGATGAGCCTAATTTTATGGTATAAATGGTTAAATGGAAAAATGACCCTAATTATGAGATAAATCTCACCACCTCTCCCTCACTTTCTATATCTACCAATATCGTCCTTATTTGAATTATAAAAATTACAGATTTTAACCCGTAATTTTTATTTGGAATAATATTAAAAGGTGCATCCATAAGATTACAAAATGCAACAAAATATGCTACATCACATTTCTTGTCTTTATTTTAAAAAGTGAAAAATATGAGATTACAAAATATAAAGTGAACAAATAATACAATAAAGATTATTATTAATAAATGTGTATTTTTCTATTGTAAAGTAAGTTTCCTACCAAATATTTTCTTTATGGGCTACTATTTTTATAGCGGGTTTGTACTATTAATGAAACATGTGCCATTAAAAGTCTATTAGCTCAATTAAAAATGGTATAGCAATGTGCCCATGCACAAAGGTTCGAGTTCAAAATCCCGCATAAGCTATTTATGGTTGTCTTCTTTTTGTTCCCATTCATGAATAAGATTATAAAGTGCAATAATAAAATGATAATGTGCACAAATAAGATGATAAAGTGCATATATAACATTATGGTGTGCAAATATAATATTGTGTTGTGCAAATATAATATTATGTTGTGCAAATAAAATGATAATGTGCACAAATAAGATGATAAAGTGCATATATAACATTATGGTGTGCAAATATAATATTGCGTTGTGTAAATATAATATTATGTTGTGCAAATATAATATTATGTTATACAAATAAAATGATAAGTGCAAGAATAAAATGATGGTATATGAATAAAAATATGAAGTGCTTCAATAAGATTGTGAAGTACACAATTAATTATGAAGGGCATAAATAAAATGATAAAGTGCTAGAACAAAATGATAAAGTGTATGAATTAGATTATGAAGTGCACAATTAAGATTATAAAGTGGATAAATAAAATGATAAAGTGAAAGAATAAGATCATGAAACGCACAATTAAGACTATGAATTGCACTTTTATCAGAAAATAATACAAACTATTAAAATTACGCAATTTAGCTTATGTAGGAGTCGAACCCACTTCTCTGCGCATAAGCACATTGCTCTACCATTGAGCTAATAGGCTTTTAAAACTTAATAAGAGCTAGAAGGTGTTTCGATAAGCAATCATGAATTCAGGCAGATACAAATTCATCCAAAATTGATAGATTAAAAACCCTAGATAGTTCAATACGTCGAAAATGCAATGGATTTGCAATGACAGTAGGGTCATAATAAGTAAAACATTTAATCTAAATACGTCGAAAATGCAATTATGATAAAGATCAATAAAAAGACCTTAGAAAAGAATTTCTGAGCATGACTTCTGATCTGAACTGCAGTCTTGGTACCAACATGCTCTGATCAAAAGGATAGTAAAAATCAATACATTTACCCCTTGACTAAATCTGAAACAAATCATGAAAGTTTCAAGACATTACCTTCGATCTTTCTCTAAGGGCGACCAAGATGATTAAGTATTACCAAATATACGACCGTAATTTGTTTGATTTCCTATTAACACCGACTTCTAAACCTAATAAACTTTGGCATAGACATCCCCTGATCAATGGATGCCTCCTTCCTCCCTAATTCCACCCCGGCTCCCCGAGGTCCTCTAGTCATCTCCGGCGAAGACTCCAACTGGGCACATCTCCATTGTCGAAATCGAGCAGGTCCGTCTCGACTGGGTAGATCATCGTTCCTTCTTCGCTTTTTTGCTTCTACAGGCGATGTCTACAGGCGAAATCGAGCAGATTCATCGCCGCTGGAAGCCGATGTCTACAGGCGGAAGCCGATGTCGATGGGAGGAAGATGCTGGCGGATGAGGAAGGAGGCAGAATGGGGAAGCCGATGGCGGATGAGGAAGGAAGTGGGTTGGTGTAAAGACCAAAAAATATTCTATATTATATAATTATTATATTAGTTAAAACTATTTGAAAATAACTATTTATTCGTATGATTGGGAGAAAAACTTGTCCCCGAGCAAGGTCCATTTCATAAACCCTCTCGACTTCATTTTAAAATTTGGACTTTATTGACGGAATTGAATTATGCTTTTCGAGTATTCGAGAATTTATTAAGATTTATTTTATTATCCGAATGATTTTAATTCGATTTAAATTCTTAGCGTCGGGATTCCACTTTACGAGTGGAAATTGGGAATCGAACGTCGGGAATTTGAATTGTAAGGCGAGTGGGACCCTTCCACCTTATTTGTATTTACTTATATTATATATATATATATATTAGTTTGTTTTAATTTTGTTTTAAATTTGGTTTTCTCTCTCTCTCTCTCTCTCCCTCTTCCTCCCGTTCTGTTGCAGCCTAATGGTCCCCCCACCCCCTGTTGCTGGACTCCCTCCTCACCCTCTCTGCATCCACCATCTCTGAGGCAACCCTCCTCACTTTGCCTTGCACCCTCACCTTCTATACTGATGTACACATTTGCACCTTCTTTTATTGCATCTTTTGACTTCTTATTTCATTCGATCACCAAAGAAAAGGTTTAAAAGAATATAAACTTGTGTAAGAATGGGCTAAAATGCAAGAAATAGGGTCTGCACAAGTTTTGAGCTAACCATGCAGGAATTCGAGCGAAAACGGAGTCAAAACGGAGAAGCCAAGTGAAGCTGAGAAGAGGTCGATATCGACCCCTAGTGTCGATATCGACCCCCATATCGACCTCAACATAGAAATCGACCAGAGCTGAACAAGTCGAGCAGGAACAGAGACCTCGATATCGACCCCTGGTGTCGATATCGACCCCTTATCTCGACAGAAGATAGACTCGATTTCGAATGCGGATTGGAACTATATCTTCAAGGAGGCACGGGATTATCTCATACTTTCAAGATAGATGGCAGCTGAAGTTTTATTTATCTTTTACCTTTAAGGTTAATTAAGTTTTATCAAAATAAAAGACCTATCCTAATTGTTCGGATAGAGTTCATAGTTTAGATAGGAGTTACAATCCTTGGATAGTGAGGATTAGTAGCCTATAAATAAAGCCTTAGGGGCTGATTTGTTAGATCATCCAGACCTAGAATAATCCATTGACCAAAGACAATAGAGTTAGAGTTAGAGAGAAGTTTTAGGGTTTGACGTTTGCGAAAGTTGACGTTGAGTTGTAAAGCTTCGAAGTTTATTTTAATGCAAGTTTATTTCCTTCAATTGACGATGAGTTGCATGATGAGAAGCGAGTAGTTCCCCAAAGCTCTTAGGGTCATGGTGAGCCCGACGTTAGCCATGCGCGCTTGAGGTAAGTATTTGATGTTGATATCGTTGTGTCTATCTCTCCTCCTACGATTCTATGTTTAGTCCTAATCGAAAAAAAAGGGATTCATGCTAACAACTTGAGTTATAAATATAAAATTGGTAGAGGCAATTAGGTTTATTTGCAAGAGTAACCCTAAGAGTTGGTGTACAGTGAAAGCTTGTCCCTCGGGTGAAATAGCGCAATTGTCCGTCTTATTTATCTCATCGCATGCATTGGTTAACGTTGTGGTAAACTCTAATCCTAGGAGTTGCTTTTTACATAGTTTATACACACAAAAACCTCTTGTTATTTCTGTTCATTGCTTCTCTCTCGATTCATAAATCTTCGGCCTTTCTTTGCCGACGAAGAACTAACTCACTGCAGGGAGACATCGATATCGACCCCAGACGTCGATATCGACCACTGAGTTTGTCGACAGTTTTCTGAGTCGACGACGAACATCGCTGCGGAGTTTGTTGAGCATCGATATCGACCCCTAACATCGATATCAACCCTTTTGTATCGACTGGCAGTCTTTTGAGCCAGTCGATTTCGTGGACTGACATCGATATCGACCCCCACCAGTCGATATCGACCACTTGTTTTTGTCTCTGCAGGTCTTCTGTTGAAGAGAACATCGACAGCCGAGGTCGACATCGAGCACTAAGGTCGAAATCGAGGCTACTGGTCGACGCAGAAGTGAGATTTCCAAAAGCTACTAGGATCCCGCTGACACGCCTCCTCGTGGATCGATCCTGACTACCCTTCCACTACAACGGGAGGAAGTCTTGTAATTATTTGCTTAGGCCAGGAGTCGGTTTACATATTTACATCTTATTATTTGTACTCAACTTACCTCCTTAACAAATTGGCGCCGTTGCCGGGGAGGCTATCAATCGCGCCCTAGTAGTCTATCTAACGTCTTTATCTAGATTGGCTTTGCAAGTGTATGTGACGCACTGATCGCCCACCTGAATTTGAAGGAGTAGACGACCTTGAGCGTTATTTCCATCTAAGGGCCCAAGCTCAAAGAATCATGGCTAAACGCGAACCAAGCAGAACTTATTGAACAACTAAGGAAGCAGGTTGAGGACTTAACGACTAGAGAGGCGGCACTTAAGGAGCGTGCGGATAGGGAGGAGGAAGGCCGGAGGCAAATAGAAGCCCAAATCAATGCCCTCCCTAGGAATGCCAAGCAATATATGCACCCCGCTCTCACAGTGCCTGAATCGGCAATTCTTATCCCTGCCTCTAATTTTGAAATTAAACCTAACTTCCTGACTGAAATAAGAAGGCATCAATATGAAGGAAAACCTAATGAGTGCCCTATGGCACATATTTCTACCTTCTTAGACCTTTGTGATACTATTGCTGATGGACGAAGTCTTGAATATGTCCAACTAAAAGCCTTTCGATGGTCTCTTACAGGGAAAGCATTGCAGTGGTTGGAAAGCTTAGCCCCAAGATCGCTCCGCACCTGGAATGAAGTCAAGGACGCGTTCCTCAACAAGTTCTTCCCTCCTTCTAAGACGGCGTTGATCTGACAGAAAATCACGGCTTTCAAACAAAAGCCTGGTGAGGCTCTAGCGACTGTTTGGGAAAGGTTCAACGACCTTCTACGATCATGCCCGACGTATGGCCAACCACCATATGTAATTCAAGAGATCATATACAATGCTCTTGACGCTGCAACAAAGGAGAGGATCAACACCTACACCGCCTATGGCTACCTTGAACTCGCCCCACAAGAGGCTTGGGAGACCATAGAGAGGTTGGTGGAATTTGACAATACATATGGGACTCCTGAGGCTTCCGACGCACCATCATCGTCGAGGCCTGCCCCATCTATGCCCTTATATGAACCCTCCAATGTAGTCGATCCGGATGTAAAGGAGCAATTCCACAGAGATCAACTTAGAAAGCTCCAAAAGCAAGTGAGGTTCCTTTCAGCGAACCAAGATTGCATCGAATGCGGATCGCAGCAGCACACCACCATCGAGTGCCCACATGCCGAACAAGTACACCTAGCGAAGACTCACCAAGAGGCGCGCTACATGAGGGGTCCCAATCACCAATATTGGGGAGACCAAAGGTTCCATCAACCACAAAAGAACCCGGTTAACCCTAGGGACCCTCTGCCTTATAGAGCTCCTGGGCACCCGGAGAGAGACCATAAGAAGGATGATCTTCAACTTGTGTTGGACGAGATAAGGCGGAACCAAGCTAAGAACGATCAATCCAACAATGCTATCCACTCTCAACTCAATCACCTTACCACAAGGATTGGGGAGATGGATATTTGGAAGAAGAACGTAGAGACCCAACTGGGTCAATTGGCGGCACAAATCCCTAGGCCGTCCGGAACACTTCCTGGGCAACCCACTACAAATCCTAAGGGGCAATCCGGGACGGGCCATATCGCAGCCATGCAATTAAGGAGTGGCAACAAAGTACAAAAGCCACGGACGGAAACGGAGGAGAAAGCAACAGACCCAGTCGACATCGGCAGACCAGTCGAAGTCGACCCAGAGGTCGATATCGACCACCATGTCGACCCCATGGTCGATGTCGATGACACTGCAGAGCCATCAGAGCCTCAACAGAGGTCGAAATCGACCATCCCAGTCGATATCGACCCCATCCCAGTCGACATCGATGTCCAGCAGGCCCCTTCGACCACCGTTTTGACCCCACCACCAAAAAAGACGTTGCCATTCCCTTCCAAAGCATTGGAGGATCCCACTAAAGGCAAGTTTAGGTGCTTCATAAAGATACTTCAAGGACTCAACATCACTATCCCTCTTACAGAAGCCCTAAGTGAGATGCCTGCCTATGTGTGATTCCTGAAAGACATCCTAAGCAAGAAGAGATCCATGGCAGAGATCACAGAGGAGTGCTCAAAGATGGACTTCCCTGAGAAGAAGAGTGATCCAGGGAAGTTCGCAATCACCGTGGGAGTTGGCCAACATCGCTATAAAGCCCTATGTGACCTAGGGGCAAGTGTAAGTCTCATGCCTCTTTCTATTTGGCAAAAGGTGAACATTCGTGCACTTGAACCTGTGGACATGAAACTTTATATGGCTGACAACTCATTCGTCAGACCCAAAGGTATAGTTGATGACGTTCTAGTAAAGGTAGGTAAGTTCTTTGTGCCTACTGATTTCATTGTATTGGAGATGCCTGAAGATCCTATAGTGCCTTTTATCCTTGGTAGGCCTTTCTTAGCTACTACAGATGCCAATATCAATGTACGTCGAGGGTTACTAACCTTTACTATAGGGAACGAAGTAATAGAATTCTCTTTCAACCCTACCATGAGCGAAACAAAGCACCTGGAGCAAGTAGTCCTCTTGCCGGCTAAAGAGAAACTTAGAAAATTTTTGTTGGCGAGGACGGAAACAGCAAGCACAGTCGACATCGACTGGAACCAGTCGATATCGACTAAAAACATCGAAATCGACCCCCCTTGGTCGAAATCGAGTATGCCAGATCGCTGCCAGGAGCTTAAGTATGGGGTCAGAGAAGTCAATATCGACCCCCACATGTCGATATCGACCACAGCACTCGAAATCGACCCTCCTTGGTCAAAATCGACCACCCCTCAGCCCGAAGATTTTTGTTTCGGGTCCAAACAGGTAAGCCCAAGTATAACTCCTAACCCTCCTCCATCCCTTATTGATGAATCAATTAAGCCGATTATTGATAATTCTACTAAAGAGAGGGTCAAAGCTCCATGAAGAATTGACGGAGAAGTCGGCCTAGCGACTCAAAAATCTAGAGCATGTACATAAAACATTTAAATTTCGCATAGATAGTTTTTAGGATTTAATTTTTGGCTGTTTGAAACTTTTAAAACTGAGATAATTCGTGCTTTATCTATATTCCTAACCAAGATTTCAGGTTATCAAGCAAAAGGAACGACGTAGAAGAAAAGAAGCTTCTGCAGAGGCAGTCGAAATCGACCAGGCCAGTCGAAATCGACCCCCCCAGGGTCAAGCCATCTCCTGGAGTCGACATCGACGACTCAGGAGCGAAAAGCAGAGGTCGATATCGACCCTAATACTCGATATCGACCCCAATCAGGCAGCCCTTGTCTTCATCTTCTTCCTCGACTTTGACAGATGCAGTCGACATCGACCAATGTACCCGATATCGACTTCTGGCATCGACCAAACCTGAAATCGACCTGAATCCGCAAGGTTGCGCTGTGAGTTTCTCTCTACCCTTGTTCTTCTTTTTAATACAGTGAGGACACTGTATATTTTAAGTATGGGGTGGGGGAAAGACATGTCTTATAGTCTTAACTTGGTTTCTTCTTCGCATTGCATTCATGTTTAAAATTTTTGTTCTTAGTCTTACTTTTATAAAATGTCAAAATCTAAAAAATAAATAGAAAAATGTCATAAATACAAAAAAATGCATGTTTATTTAAAGTTTGTTTTTAATCCCTACTTAGATGTCCTATGATGAAAACTCAATAGCTGACTTGATCATGTAAATCCTATGGCATATTTGGATGGTTTAGCCTAAGTCTTTAAATTTTTTATGTAGATTGTGAACTTGTGATGAAATTGAGCACATATGATCCTAGGCTAAAAAGCAAATCCAAGAAAAATTGTCCTTGTGAGAATTTTGACCTATATGGAGAACATCAAAAATCCCTCCGCTTTCTTGAGTGAATTTACTCTTCCTATGCATCTCTAAATGTTGTGATAGTTATTCAAAACCAAAATGCATATATATGATTATGTTTACGAGAATTAAATGATGGAGGCATCTTTTAAGCCATTTTTATCCTCTCTTTACCTACCCTGCATTATCCCTGCTTGAAGCCAGAACATTAGCCTGAGCCTGAAATTGCAAACTCCACAAAATTATCCCTAGCCGAATTAAGCCTGACCCCCATTTGGGAATTGAGAGTTAGATTGGTTGGAACTAATACCTTGTGGAAAGAAAAGAGCATAATGTCTAGTTTTGAGCGAGGAAATTATAGGATGGTACATATTTACATTTTGTCATATTTTGTAAAAGGATTTTTTGGCTCACCATATAAATGCACATAGCTTTAGTATTATTTCCAAAAAAAAAATCCGAAAATTAATATATATATATATATATATATATATATATATATATATATATATATATATATATATATATATATATATAGTGCATGAGCCAAAATCCTTAAGTCCTTTATTCATACAAGTGTTATATTTTTGAGAGCATATTATGGAAAGATGAGTTGGGAAAAAGCATTATAGAGATTGAGCTTACATCGAAGAGTTATGGTTTGGGTATTGCAAGTGTTGAGATTTAGGAGTCTTGATTCCCGAATTATAAAAGCACCACATAGCCAAATAATTCCATACCTTTTATTTCATACCAAGCCCCATTACAACCCCGCCGAATGGAGTCTTCTTTGAAGTCTTCCATTGAGCGAAAGTCCTCCTGATGATTCTTATTGCATTTTCATAATTGGTTGCGAAGTGGATTATTATAAATTGCAATGTTTATGAGATTATATGTGGAATTGAGTTGAGAGTTGATCTTCATAGCCTAAACACATGAGAGTTGAGTGCAAACACATTATCCCTGTGAGGTTGGATCAAAATTGCATATGCCTATGGATCGCCAAAATATGTGCTATGACGTTAAATTCACTTGCTTTGCTTTGCTACCGCTTATGATGTTGCTTTTGACAAGGGCGAAGACTTGAATGCTGTGTTGTAGGTGTTGGTTATTGCTTGGTTATTGCTTGAGGACAAGCAAGTCTAAGTATGGGGTGTTTTTGATGTACACATTTGCACCTTCTTTTATTGCATCTTTTGACTTCTTATTTCATTCGATCTCCAAAGAAAAGGTTTAAAAGAATATAAACTTGTGTAAGAATGGGCTAAAATGCAAGAAATAGGGTCTGCACAAGTTTTGAGCTAACCATGCAGGAATTCGAGCGAAAACGGAGTCAAAACGGAGAAGCCAAGTGAAGCTGAGAAGAGGTAGATATCGACCCCCAGTGTCGATATCGACCCCCATATCGACCTCAACATAGAAATCGACCAGAGCTGAACAAGTCGAGCAGGAACAGAGACCTCGATATCGACCCCTGGTGTCGATATCGACCCCTTATCTCGACAGAAGATAGACTCGATTTCGAATGCGGATTGGAACTATATCTTCAAGGAGGCACGGGATTATCTCATACTTTCAAGATAGTTGGCAGCTGAAGTTTTATTTATCTTTTACCTTTAAGGTTATTTAAGTTTTATCAAAATACAAGACCTATCCTAATTGTTCGGATAGAGTTCATAGTTTAGATAGGAGTTACAATTCTTGGATAGCGAGAATTAGTTGCCTATAAATAAAGCCTTAGGGGCTGATTTGTTAGATCATCCAGACCTAGAACAATCCATTGACCAAAGACAATAGAGTTAGAGTTAGAGAGAAGTTTTAGGGTTTGACGTTTGCGAAAGTTGACGTTGAGTTGTAAAGCTTCGAAGTTTATTTTCATGCAAGTTTATTTCCTTCAATTGACGATGAGTTCCATGATGAGAAGCGAGTAGTTCCCCAAAGCTCTTAGGGTCGGGGTGAGCCCGTCGTTAGCCATGCGCGCTTGAGGTAAGTATTTGATGTTGATATCGTTGTGTCTATCTCTCCTCCTACGATTGTATGTTTAGTCCTAATCGAAAGAAAAGGGATTCATGCTAACAACTTGAGTTATAAACATAAACTTGGTAGAGACAATTAGGTTTATTTGCAAGAATAATCCTAAGAGTTGGTGTACAGCGAAAGCTTGTCCCTCGGGTGAAATAGCGCAATTGTCCGTCTTATTTATCTCATCGCATGCATTGGTTAACGTTGTGGTAAACTCTAATCCTAGGAGTTGCTTTTTACATAGTTTATACACACAAAAACCTCCTGTTATTTCTGTTCATAGCTTCTCTCTCCATTCTTAAATCTTCGGCCTTTCTTTGCCGATGAAGAACTAACTCACTGCAGGGAGACATCGATATCGACCCCAGACGTCGATATCGACCATTGAGTTTGTCGACAGTTTTCTGAGTCGACGACGAACATCGCTGTAGAGTTTGCTGAGCATCGATATCGACCCTTCTGTATCGACTGGCAGTCTTCTGAGCCAGTCGATTTCGTGGACTGACATCGATATCGACCCCCACCAGTCGATATCGACCACTTATTTTTGTCTCTGCAGGTCTTTTGTTGCAGAGAACATCGACAGCCGAGGTCGACATCGAGCACTAAGGTCGAAATCGAGGCTACTGGTCGACGCAGAAGTGAGATTTCCAAAAGCTACTAGGATCGATCCTGACAACCCTTCCACTACAACGGGAGGAAGTCTTGTAATTATTTGCTTAGGCCAGGAGTCGGTTTACATATTTACATCTTATTATTTGTACTCGACTTACCTCCTTAACATATACATACCCACATTCCCTCACCCACACCCTCATTTCAGAAACCCACAAGCACCCTCTCTCCCTCATCTCTCTCTCCGTCTGTAGAAACCAAGAGGAAACAACCCCAAAAGAAAATTCCCATTGCCGCAGCCCCATCCACCCCAAGCTACCCCCTTTCTTCCTCCATTTTTCACGTTTCCCTCCAAGCTTCCCTCCACCAGTGAGAAACAGCTGCCATCTCCCCGTTCCGGCATCCAGAAGGAGCTCGGAAGCTTGGCGGAGTCGCCAGCGCAGCCGAGGAGAGCTCCCTTCCCCTGTTTCGTTTTTGCAAGCGGTAAACCTTCATTCTTCTTTCTCTTTGCTTCAACCATTGAAATCGACCCTTTTACTCATCCCTCTTTCTCCCTAGGCCCAGAGAAGCCTCTCTCGGACACGAAGGAGCCGTCGTCGGAGCCGCCACCTCTCCTCTCCCCTGTTTCGGAGCCGACAAGGTAAACTCCTTCGTTCTCGTTCTCTGTTTTCAATCCGTGTAAAAGATCCCCTTTTAACACACCCTCTGTCGCCCTAGACCCGGAACAAGCTACGTCTCCCCGTCGTTGATGCTCTGTGCAGCCCGAGCAACCTCACCGAAGTCGTCACCCGAAGCTCGGTAAATCTCTCCTCCTCTTTCCCTTCTTATTGACGCTTTATCCCTTTTGAGTCGTTGGTGGTCGGAATCCTACTCCGACCTCCGGGGTGGCAGCTAGAGGCCAACGAGCCACCGGAGGCCAAGGATTCCTTCCCCGCTTCCCCGTCTTTTTCTTCCGCTCGTCCTCTGCTGCAACTGAAGGTTGAAGACAAAGGGGAGGGGGCTTTGAGCCTGTTTTATTGGGCATGTTTCCTTGGTTGGGCCGGGTTTGGCTTCAAACGGGTTTAACCCTTCACAAACCCGGGTCCTTCTCTTCCATGCTTTAGCCACAGATCCGGGTTCCCTCCTTGTTTTGCTTTTAAATTCGGGTTTGGGTTTGGGTTCACATTGGGTTGGGCCTTTGTTTTTCTGTTGACCCATTTTGGGTGTATATATGATTTATATAGGTATATGTTATAGTAACTTATATTATTCAGTTATTATTATTATTATTATTATTATTATTATTATATGTATTAACATTATTATTATTATAAATTTGAGTTTTAAGAAAATAAAGTTGGGAACTATTATATTATAAAATGAATTTAATATGTTTTAGTTGAGAACCTTAAAAGGATTTACTTATAAAATGGGAGGTATTACTTTAATTAACATTATATTATAAGTAATTGTTTTAAAAGGAGTTTCTATGTTTTGGAAATACTCTTTTGAGAATTTTGTTGGAAAGCGATGTGTTAGAAAATTCTATCATGTGTTATTTTGTTGGAAAGCGATGGGTATTCGGATAATTTCTCGGAATCTAGTTATTTTCTTTTGTGATTAGCTTGTGGAAAGTTTCCATGTGTTAAATAGTAGAATAATATCTCATGGCGCCTTATTCGCTTATATATTAGGTGATTGTTGATTTCTTGGATTCTGCTTCTGCCGTATCTTTTGCTGTTCGGCTTACTCAGGTAAGTTCCTTATGGGCTTACTGAGACTCGAAAGAGTATACCTGCTTGTGAATATATGACATACTAGGTGTTGCATAAGCATTAAAGCATGCCATGTAGTATCATGCTAGGATTGCATTTATGAAGAGCATTCGGTTACTTTGTGTGATTGAAACAGAACGGCCGTTATCTGTGATAGTCCTAGAGTCTTTACTAGGGTCATAGGGTAACCCAGCCCCATTGGGTGCCCTGAGTCTATCGAGTCGATATGAGCATGATGATAGCCCAGCACCATCGGGCATGAGTATGATTTATGATATGATGATGAGATATGATATGATATGCTATAGCATCGAACTGGCCAGTCTCTGCACTAACGGAAAGGGGTGCAGATGTAGGAGAGGGATATGCCATTTGGCATTCTTTGGGCGCCTTTACAGTTCTTCTTCGCATACTGTAATTAGGATCATGTTAGTGTGATTTCATTTTTGTATCTGCATCATCTTTATATTAGCGTATGTGTATGTTTGCTTGCGAGACAGGATGCGTTGGGGTCTCGATCTGATCCCGCTCGCACCACATTTTTTTAGGTATAATTGCTCTTTGTCTCTATGGCGTGGGAAACCCCGGGCGCTTGCAAAGAATCTGTCTAACCCCGCTAACTCGGCCTTACAATTTCATAATTATGTGTTTTGGTTTTGACCCGGCCTTGCCGTGGCAAGTTGTACTCTACTTCTGCTTTTCTTTAGTTTGCAAACGAATTTCCGCGACTTAGACTTAGGACGGCTCGAAGATTCCGCGTGGCCCTCGGGCTATTTTGGGGTCCGAAATCCCCACTTTAAAATACTAACCTTGAGTTTTAAAACCTTGACCGGTACTCGAATTGCAAGATCCGAACGAAGGTACCCAACCTTCGAAACGTAACTCGGGTATCTATATCCGGGCCGTTACAGTTGGTTTGTTGAATTGGGCCGGATCCGATTTAATGTTTTTTTACAATCAGACCCATTTTCATTTTAAGCCTTTTTCATTATATATATATAGAATACGGATCAGATGTTAACAACTCTTACGGTGTTAAATGTTAACAAATCAATATTCGGCAAAATTTATCAAATATTCATCACAGTCACTCAATTATTTATCAAAGATTTTCGACAACATTTAAGAGATTCATTTCAATTAATAATTATTGCCAATTAAAAAAAATTATCACCCAAAAAACTCAAACCCTTGCGTGTGTAACCACCCCCAATCCCGTAATTGTGTTACTATGATGAATATTTCTTAAATGTTGCCGAATATTGATGAATATTTGGGAAATTATGAATAATTGAGTGACTGTGATGAATATTTGATTAATTTTAACAAAAGCTATGATGAATAATTGAGTGACTGTGATGAATATTTGATAAATTTTGCCAAATATTGATTTGTTAACATTTAACACCATAAGAGTTGTTAACACATGACCTAACCTATCTATATATATATATATATATATATATATATATATATATATATATATATATATATATATATGT
This sequence comes from Persicaria maculosa, assembly GCA_963922045.1. Lineage (NCBI taxonomy): Eukaryota > Viridiplantae > Streptophyta > Magnoliopsida > Caryophyllales > Polygonaceae > Persicaria > Persicaria maculosa. Next base: position 18,626,127 of record OY998265.1, on the reverse strand, counting down.
ATATATATGTATATATATGCATGCATGCAAAGCTTTAGATGATGGCCGCGCCGATGCTCAATATCAACTAGGCACTCCGATCCATGGCAGATTGAGAAATGGCGTAGTTTTATCATTTCGAAAGGACACTTAACACTTGTAGTACGTACGTCAACTAATTAAACTACTTGTTGGATCTACTACAAGACTACAAGCTAGCTAGATTTGGAATTGACAAGGGATAGAAACAAATGAATAAAAAAAACATATGTAAAATCATAGATGTTCGCCTATTTTGACTCAGGAAGAGTATTCTAGCTCGAGTTCATGGTTTCTTTTGAAGCGCCAAAAGCAGGGCGAGGTTCTCCTGGCTTAGGAGCAATGCCTTCTTCTTTAGTCGATTGTTCTCTTCCATGATGCCCTTGTTCTCCAAGTACAACTTCAGGTTTTTCTCTTCCATATCCTTCTCGGGTTTCCCCTCCCATTCTCTACTCCTGCATGAGTTTTACAATATATCTTGATCAATGAGCATATCGATCAACTGCATTTATATGCCATAAAAATCACCCTTATATAAATCATATTGATTCAAAGCTTGTTTAAAACATAGTGTTTCACTGTCAGTTTAGTCATATTTATAGAGAAGTGAACAGAGTAAATTAACTATTTTCTCACTTCTTATGTTTTCTTTTAGAAAATGTAAAGGTTGTTGCTATACTACGCAATATCATTACTAATTATCTTCATTTATTCGAATACAACATGTGAGAAAATACCACCTCTCTTTCGATGAAAAAAAGACATAACAAAGCATTCGTATGTACTTGATGAATCTATAAACACGAACGCGTGACCTCCTCATCCTTTGGCGACATAGCTTCTTGGAGGAATCAAGTTGGAGAAGATTACATTGGGGCACCCATTTCCTACCTTCGCAACACATAATTTCTCGTCTAATTTTGAAGATATGTTAACGAAGCTAGGGGGGTTTCGGTGATCAAGATATATGGGAAGGTGGTGCTTATATAAGAGGAATGGAAGGAGTTGGGGTTATTGGATTGAGATGTATTTACTTATTGGGGGTGTATGTGTGTGTGTGAAATGGTGGGCAAGAGAGGATTGAAAGATAGATTTTTATTTCCTTCTTTCAATGGGTAATGATGGAAGATGGACTGCATGATTACAAAGCAGGGTTATGTTATGATCGCAATTTTAGACCAAAGACCAAAAGCCTAAGAAGGTGGGATCGAACTCATATATTCATCTATATGCTTGAATTGCATTGCCACTTCTCTATTATCTTGTTAATTCCTCTTGCCTTTCCACCTCTTTCATCTTTTAGATTTTCTTTTATATGATCCTTCACATCAAACAAAAGGAGAATTGGTTATCATTGCTATTATTCGGTGAAATTACACTAATATAATCAATAAATAAATGTCATATATTGACAAAATAGTGCATCTTAGCTTAATTAAAAACTTTATTTTTAAGTGTCCAAAATTTAAGTTTTCTCAACTACCCGAGTGTCAAAATGGGATAGTCCACATATGAGAGCTCGCTTAGACTGTTGGAGTTATAGGTAGAGTCTCACATTAAAAAATAACTCCCTGTACAATAATTTGGAGTTATGGGTAGAGTCTCACATTAAAAAATAACTCCCTGTTCAATAATTTAAACTTTTGTGTTTGAATGGTGGATTCCTACCTTATAACCAAAAAATAAAATAACACCAACACGTACATATGCAATGTACATGCATTAGCATTTTCAATGCAATTCAATGAGTTCATGTGTGGTCGATTCAATTATGAGCAATGTTTACATTATCAGAGCATTTCTGTACTCCAGTTAGTAATTTCTTTCGTAAATCTAGTTTTATTCTTGTTTACTTGTCGAATTTCTATTTTCGATGATAATTTCTTGACAAATAATGAATCACAAAAGTGGTGGGCATAAATTTAGCAAATCTTCTTGGTCCCGTCCCAATCCCAGTGAGATTTGAAAAAAAAATAGTGAATCACGTCCCGTTCTCATCTCGCAAAAATTATACGGGACGGAACATGGGATGAAGATGTGATCCAATGTTATCCCTTGCCTTCTCTATTTATTCCACCTATTGGTGTAGTGACGTCAGTTACGATGAAATCTATCTGTAAATTCCAAGTAGAAATATGAAAAAATATTCTCATTCTCCATTGTTTTACCTTGAAGATCACTTTGTAATTGTAGTACCATGTTGATAAACTAGGTTAAAAATATTTCGATCGTCTTGTGTCTTGTTTTCAACAGTCCGCAACAGTATCTATTGTGAGTATAAACTCCTAAATTATTTTAAATTATAAGATTTAGTTGTGCAACCCAATATTCTCTTATGTTGGATAAGAGATCACGATCTACTTGGGTGTGCACCCATATAGGATCCTCACATGTTGGTCATCTATTGTCCATATAATTTTTCAGCAAGTTCTCTAGTAAGAATATCCCATAGAGAATTTTTTGATCCCTACATATGTTCACCAGTAAGCGTAAATTGGTTAAGAGCTAGCAACCAACACAAAAGTCTCTTATGTGCTTTCATATATATATATATATATATATATATATATATATATATATATATATATATATATATGTGTGTGTGTGTGTGTGTGTGTGTGTGTATGTATATATGTATGTATGTATGTATGTATGTATGTATATGTGTGTGTATAACTTTTCAATGCATTCACTTCTTATAATGCATTCATGAGACCAATTTTGAACCATGAGATTGAATTTTGATCCATGAGATTGAATTTTGATGAATAGATAAGATTGATGAATGATATTAATATATATGGATATTTTTTTTTTAATTTTTTAAAATATATTTACTAATAATTTGTGCCTTACATTAGGGGTGGGCATAAATCCCATAAATCCCGGTCCCGTCTCGGACCCGTCCCGCAAAAAATTATGCGGGACGGGACACGGGACGACCCGTTCCAATCCCGCAAATCCCGTCCCGCATATATGTATATAATAATGTAATACTATATATAATATAAATATAGTATGTTATGCAATATGTATTATTGAATATATATATATATATATATATACAGGGACTATCACATGCATTCACTTCTTAGAATGCATTCGTGAGAACACTCTTGGACCGTTGGATGATAATAATTGAATGGGTACATTTAAAAGTGAATTCCACCATAAGTGGGATTTTGAATTTGAATATTAATTACCCATATAAAAAATTTAAGAGAAAAGAATAAAGAAAGAACAATCTTAATTTTCTCTCTCCATATCATTGATTTTTCAAGTTAAATATTTGATCACCCACTAATAAGTTAATGTTATGATAAATACTCGGATGAATATTACTCATATGAATATTCAAATGAATATTATTCAGATGAATATGCGCATAAATATTATTCAAATGAATTGCCGGATGAATATTATTCAAATGAATATACGTATTAATATTATTCATATGAATATTCGAATAACATTCAAATGAATATTAAGATTAATTTCAAATGAATATTCAGTTATTCATTTAAAATTCAGCCGAATATAAAAGTTGCACACGATGAATATTTTAAATTTTATATGCATTGTTCGTTTATTATATTACCGCATATGAAATAGAAATAAAAAAAACTAAACTAAATCACCAATTAGGAGATTGGGAGCCGATATATATTACGTTCTACTCCATCAATCCCATGATTTGTGATATAATTCCGTCTTTTGAACTGGTTTTTCTTTTCTTTCATAAAGATTTTATCCATTTTTTTTATTGAGAAAGATTATATCCATATATAGATATGAAGACCAAGTTGGTTACAACGCTTTTAATGCATTGTATCACGCGCGCCCTATAAATACGTTATTTTCTTCTGTTTTTTCTGTTTCTCTTCTTTCTTCTTCTCCAAGCTTCAAAGCGCCGAATCTCTCTTCGAAGTTTCCCATTCGATTCTCGTCTCCAAATCTTCTTTTCAAAAGGCGGGATCATCGACGACAATTGAAGCACCAGATCTGCTCTCTAAATCACCAGATCTGATGCCTGAAACACAAAAACTCTGCTCTCCAGATCGAATTGAAAGCGAAGGCAATGAAATCCACAAATCTGTTGCAATATTGCAGATGGAGAAAGGTAAAAATAATAATTTTGTTCTAAATGCTCTGTATTTTGTTAATTTTTTATATTATTACATATTTATTCAATTACAATGAATTCCACGAGTGACTCCATCATCCAATTCCGCGAGTGATTACATAGAATGTATGATGAACCAGTTTCTCTTATATGTGCTGAACCAATTATTGTCATGTATGCTGAACCACTTATGATAGATTAGTGATTGTTATATCTGCTGAACCAATTATTGTTATGTATGCTGAACCACTTATTATTATAATGCTGAACCACACTCAATTATGTGTGCTGAACCAATTACTCAGTACATGCAATACTGAACCAATTATTAATGTTGAACCATTATCACATTAAATACTGAACCATTGATTGGTGTATAAGCTGAATCAATATATTGTTTGCCTTATATTAATGCAGAACCACTGGATTTTTATATGTGATGAACCAATGTATTTTTACTTGTTGAACCAGTTCCTGCTATAATACGGAACCAATTACTAATAATTATGGTGAACCACTTTTTATTATTAATTATGAACAAATGTCTGTTTGCCATATAATAATGCTGAACCACTGTATATTTACTCTCTGAACCAGTTATGCTAGAAATACTGAACCAATTCCTAATATATATGATGAACAACTTTTTATTATTAATTATCAACCAATGTATGTTTGCCTTATAATAATGCTCAACCATTGTATTTTTACTTACTAAACCAGTTCCTACTAGAAATACTGAACCAATTCATATTATATATGATGAACCACTTTTTATTATTAATTATCAACTAATATCTCTTTGTATGCTGAACCATTATTTGTTATATATTCTCAACCATTGTTTCTTTAGATATTTGTTATTATTTATCGTGATTAAATTACCTGAACCATTACTTTCACCTATTCTGACCCCCCATTTGTTACCATTTTTGCATGAACCACTGTCAACTCCGTGTCAGACATTCCTACTCCAGGTATCATTTCTGTATCAGACACTGGTTCAACATCAGAGAACAAATTTGTCTTCGAAATATCACTAGGAACTACAAAGTATTGGGTTCCGATATGTGATGAAGAGTTGAAACCTACTATTGGGAAAAATTTTGATACAATTGGTGAAGGGTTAGAGATGTATGAGACATATGCTTCAATTTGTGGGTTTGACACACGCAATAGCACACTTTTAAGAACATGGAGTGTTGTCAAGTTGAAGTACATTGTTTGCAACAGAGAGGGAGTAAAAAATGGAGCAAATTCAACAGGAAAAAAAAGAAAACATTGTCAAACAGATGTGGTTGTAAAGCTAGATTTGCATTAATGAGGACAATGGATGACAAATATAAGGTGAAGATGTTTGAAGAACATCATACACATGAACCTCGGGATACGTTTACAGGAAAGTTTGCACAATCTAACTTCAAGTTGGAAATGATTCATCGAAAATTTGTGTTGGACTGTGCTCAATCAAAGATTGGCGCTGTTAAAGTTTATAAGCTCTATGAAACAATGATGGGTGGATTATCAGAGGCTGGTGCAACGGTTGTCCAATTCAAGAACTTCAAAAGGGATTTGATGGCTTACATGAAAGATTCAGATGCTCAAATGTTGATCAACAGATTATCAACAAAGAAAGAGATTTGCAGCGCCTTTTATTTCAACTATGCTATTAATAATGAAGACAGATTGACAATGATATTTTGGGCAGTTCCAATATCAAGAAAATTTTTTTCGATATTTGGGGATGTTGTCATTTTTTATTCTACATATAGAACAAATAGGTATGCCTCTTGACCAGTTATTGTAACGGTCTGGATATAAATACCCGGCTTACGTTTCGAAGGTCGGATATCTTCGTTCGGATCTAGCAATTCAGGTACGGGTCAGTCCGGTTCTTCGCTTTCGCCCAGGAGGATCCCTCGCCATAGAAGCACAGAGCAGCAAAAGGGCGGGTACCTAAGTCTATCCACGATGTCAGGCCTAGAGACGCATGCGCGCCCTAAAGACCTCGCTGAGGACATATTGACGGAGGGGAAACCTGTCGTTGATCCGTCAAAGTAACTCAAACCTATAACTAGTATAGTAATAAGTAAGAGATTGATCCACATGGAGATTTATTGTTCTAGTATGATTTAAATGCCGATTTAGTAACCAAGTGGGGGTGTTTGTGAAAGCAAAGCGAATTATGAAAGGCAAGGTAAATGGTTGTGATTCAAACAATTGAGAGAAGTAGTTCTACCTACAATTTTTCCACTTTATTTGGTTGAAGCGATCCTTGTAACTTCTTCTCGTCCTATTAAGTTTCCTATGAATGCCCTTGTCCTGACCTAATATAGTTACTAGTCCAATTAGTCCTAGCAACCCTTATCAATCGAACAGTCCCTAAAGAAGGATTTAACCCAATTGATAGCTTTAAGTTCAGAGATTAGCCAAGGTATTTGCAGTCCCTAAAGAGGGATTTAACAACACATTCAACTTCCTACCTATCCAATTAGTTCAATCAGCCCTAAAGGGACTAGTTTGCTACTTAGGTTAAGGTTCACAATCAGGAATCTACAAAACCCTAGCAATTGAATTGATCTAACTAGTTGGCAAGACAAGATAGAACAAAACAATAATCAACAAGCGCAAAGAAGTTGAAGCATTCAAATATCGAAACACAAGGAACGAGAATTAGAAACTCACAATCAATCCAAATAAAGCGTCAAAATGTAGACAGAACAGATGAGTTTAGTTCCTCATGGAAGACATCGCTCAATCTCTAAATTGTTTGATGAACGTAGAATGAAAAAAATGAAAAGTGCTCCAAAACTAAATAACTCCCGGCCTTTTAAAAGTCTAAGCCGAACCTAAAATTAAAATAACAAATACTAGGGTTTCACAAATCGAAATGCGGCAGATGACCAATGCGGAGGCCGTAGCATAGGTGCCGCGGCCGCTGCACGCGTGTTCCATTCAAGCGCCGCTCCAACTCCTTGCGGCGGCTGCTACATGTATGCTGCGGCCACAACATATGTCCCGCTGCATCATCCCGCTGCCAGAAGCTTAAGGCAGCTCCAATTCCTTGCTCTTCTTTCTTCAAGTCTCCAATATCATGCATCCCCATAGTGTTCGAATCTAATCTATAAAAATACTCACAAATTCGCGCAAAATCCGAACTCTTCCAAAATAATCGTCAGATGCACTTTAACTCTAATTGATTAACTAAATGCAACCTAACTAGCCTAAAAATGTCTATAATGCCTATCTAGGATATGCATTATCAAATTCCCCCACACTTAGCATTTGCTTGTCCTCAAGAAATGATAGAGTCAACATAAATCAATGCATCCCACAGGAAATCCCTTCAAGTCTCAACCTCATCAAAAAGCAACATTATAGCAAGTGTAACCACAAACCAAGCAAACAAACGTCATAGCATGTATACAAGTGATCAAAAGCTTATAAGTAGAAATCATCCAACCTCACCAGAAATATGTGTTTCACTCATGCGCTCATGTGTTTAGGCTTTAAAATACAACTCTCAACTCAATCCAAAATGCACTAAGCTTATAGACATTGACCTCAATATCACCAAATTTTCACCGAATTGCCATTACTTGCGTGACTCAATAAAGAAAAAGAATAATCAAAATGAGACTCTTTTTTTTTCTTTTTTTTTTCTTTTTTTTTCTTTTTTTTTCTATATATTTGTTTAGGTGCTTTCCTTACGCGAGTCGCAAACATGGGTGTCATGAATGGCCCCGGTCTATCAACACCTCAACTTCCTAAAATGAAGTCCACTTGAACATCTTTTGATGCGAGTTGCAAACATGGGTGTCATGAATGAACCCGGTTACTCAATGATCAAGCTTCCTTTCCTAGTGGGTAGTTTTCAACACTTTTTTGCGCGAATCATACACATAGGTGTCATGCATAGACCCGGTTACTAAGTGTATCAACCATTGCCACTTCATTTCCTAAGTATGCACAAACTAGAACAAAAAGACTCAAGATATAAACATACTCCGCAAGCAACAACTATGTGATACTGAAGTCAATGCCAAGAGGTAGCAACACATGGAGAGTAAATCACACAATTGAGCAAAAGAATTATAAACGATTCAAATAAGGCTAACATTCTCACAAGGGTCATGTTCATAGGATTTCTATCATATATTAGCTCAATCATACATGCTCAATTATATTTGCAAGATCATGCTTCATATAAAATAAAGAATATAGACAAGGCCAAAACATCCAGAACTCCATGGGATTTATATGATCATGCTGAAATTTAAATTAGAGGACAAACTAAGCCAGATGGGTATTTGAATAACACATACGGATGCAATGCATGAATTTTTTTTTAATGCATAAGTAAACAGAAAATGTAAATATGAAATGATTCAAAAATAAAAATGTGTGTAGAAATTTAAACATGATCTAACTAAATGCACTATATAAACTAAGCTCACCTATATACACTAAATTTTCTTCCTCCATACTTAAATCTTTCATTGTCCTCAATGAAATATCAAAGACAACAAAACTGAATCAAATAAACGCGAGGTGAGGGGAAAGAAAACTAACTGCTCACGAACATTGTGACCCAAGTCGCTGAGCTCGAACTGAAAGGAGTCCTGGCGGAGCGAAAGCTGGTGCATCTGTGCAAACATGTCCTCACGCCAAGTGCACTCATCATAAGAAGAACTAGGCCCAGCAGAAGGGCCTGCAGCAAACTGCGCACCACCCCCATGAGAGTCAGGCATAGGGTGATCGTGTGCATCCGCCTGCTCCTCCTCCTCATCAGCATCATCCTCATCATCCGTATCCGCCAACAGGTAAAAAGCATCATCAGTAGGGCCATAAGGAAGGACCCTAGGTAGCCTCAGTCTGTCGACTCCCCCTGGTCCTGCCTTCCATATAAAACCACTAGCCTCTGAGCCCTCAAGCAAATAGGCTCTCCGCAGCTGATCCTCCGTGTAAGTGAACCCACCAGACATGGGAACGCAGCTCTGAGTATGATCAATGAAACGTCGGGCGATCAGACTGATCATGCCTCCTAGCCCCACTCTACCTGACGTCTTCCTCTGAATCCGCAGGCAGCTGTCCAGAAAGATCTCAACCCAATCCGGAATGATAGCGGACTGGGGAGAAAAACTCCACAACCAGGGTAAGTCTCCAGCCGACACCTTGTTCACATCGCCCTGGCCACTGAAAGCCATTGCCAGGACCTTGTGAACTAACCGCATACAGGGATGGACGAACTTATAGTTATACTCTCCTCGATGTCCATCGAAAGCGGAGCCCGTCGCTGCATACCAAAAATCATGGACCTGCTGATCTGGCACGTGAGTAGCCCAATCCTCAGTGGACTCCTGAGTAATACCTGTTCGGTAGGCGGGGATGTAAGTAGGAGATTCAAATATTTAAAATAAAATAAAGCACAACAAGACTATCTCCCTGTCCCAAACAAATAATACAAGAATCCCCTCCCTTGTAGTAGTAGGGTAATTCAGGATCGAATCCACGAGGAGGTATGTCAGCGCTTCCTTTGTTGTAGTCACGATCAAGGCTTTCGACCTCAGTAGACACTCGATATCGAGTATACAGGTCGATATCGACCTCAGTTCTGGTCGATTTCCTAGCGCAGTTCCTGCAGAAGACAAAAATGCAAGTCGACGTCGAGCAGATACCTCGATATCGATGTTAGACCTCGATATCGACCCTTATGGTCGGTTTCGATGCTTGTCACAGAAACTGTTTTTGTAACCAATTTGTCGGAAAAGTGTCCGAAGAAAATAGAATGGAGAAGGAAGATGAACAGAAACAAAACTAAGACTTTTATGAAGAATTCAATTAATTAAAAAGCTTCCAAAGTCGGCGTTTCATGCCACAACGATACCAATGCAAGTTTCATGCTAAAGATATGAACTTTAGTGTCTTTCCGTCAAATAACTTTCGTTATCAACACTTAGGTGATTAGACGCTCTCGCATAATTTCTAAGAGTTACTATCCAATTCATGAGCAATTCAAGTTCACAATATGAGTGGCTTTCGCTTCAATAATGCAAAGAATGAATCTCCCTAACTTTCGTAAAGGATCATGCATGGGGTAGAAGACGGAATCACATAAAAGTCATACCTTTGATGCACTTACCTCACATTGCTATCGTCGGGTTCACCCCGACCCTAGAAGTGGGTTGACTACTCGCTCCTCATCATGCACATTATCATCATTGTTATTGAAAGAAAGCTACTTTGAATTTAAACTCCGAAAGAAAGTACAACCGAACAAGCCACTCCACTCTCGCTTTACAACTCTACTCGATCTCTTCTCTCTCTCTCTACTCTCTATTGCAACTGAATTGTGTGTAAAATTAGATACCTAAACTCAGCCCAATTGGCCTCTATTTATAGATGTCGATAAGGACTCGAAACCTTATCTTTATTCTCTAAGATAAACTAAAACAAAGTAAAAGCTAAAACTTCATGGTGAAATCAGCCTCCTCATGATAGATCTGGTGTTGATGGTAGGAAATCTCGACCTTTGGATAGATATTGCAAGCTTTGGATATAATTCTATCAAAATCGGAGTCGAATTCCTCTGCAGGCATGGTCGATATCGACCCTTAGACATCGATATCGACCCTTCCAAAACCTTATCTCGAGCTTCTCCTTCTCCTACTCGAACTGGCACTCGACTTCTATCAATTTGGTCGATCTGGCAGCATCGATATCGACCCTCAGACGTCGATATCGACCCCTTCTGTGTAGATATGCTCTGTTTCCTTTTCTGCTCGATTCCTATGTCTCTGATGTACTCGATGTCGAGGTCTTTAGTCGATTTCGACCTCTTCAGAAGACTTCGAGTTCTTTTTCCGCTCTTCCGAATTCATCCATTTTCATCCTGTTTTCTGCGAAATCACATGGAAACTCGTGCAAACCCATATATTCCCATGTTTTCCCATAAATTTGCATGCAAAAGACAATAAAATGGATTCATACGTGCATAGAAAATATGGCAATTTGCGCGCACATCAAACACCCCATACTTAAGCTTGCTTGTCCCCAAGCAATACTTTTAATGGTCATTCAGGGGAAGAAAGAAACCCTCAACATCATAGATTCATTTTTCATATGTCCCTACAATCAATTGCCATCCTCGAGAAGGTACTTATGTCAACCAAGTCCATGCCTCTGCATAAAAAGTAATTTCATACTCATAAAGGAGGTAATATGCAAAAAACAATTTTAGCGACATAGCATTAATAATCAAGAGGACTTTTTTCAAGCTTGTGAGAAGTGGATTGGTAAAAGGCTAAAGGTGGGCTAATATTTGGCCATGTGGTGTTAAATCCGGGGAAACATACTTTCTTTCCAAAACATTCCACATTCCTTTTTCATAATGTCTCACCTTTCACTCATCGCTCAATGCTTTTTTCAATATAATGCTTTTACCTCTCTAACCTTAGTACTGCCTTCTCGCGAGTCGCAAACATGGGTGTCATGAATGGCCCCGGATACTTAGTACTTCGGACTCCTCACCTTGTGTGTCCCATCCTGCGGAACTATTATCTCAACGCAAGCAGGGTCGACCCACCTTTATCTCCTGAGGTGATCAGATTTTTTCTCCCTCATTTACTTTTCCATATTTCATAATTGTATCATTCCTGCCAACAACTTTATAAATGCACAACTCCATATAACTCCAAAGATGACATCCATTCAAAAGAAACTTTGTCCCCGGATAGGGTATAAGGTAAAAAATGGGCAATATGTGTATATGTGGAGCAATAATGATCAGGATAAGTCTCATATATGGCTTTGTGGCTATGCATAGGTAAGGCTAGGATATGAACTTTGCTTGTATGGAATTTTTATAAAAAGTCCTCCATCATCTTATCATGCATATGTCAAAAGCAACTTCAAATTTTCATCTCCTTTAAGTTTTTTCTCTTCTTGGACTTCATTGGGACTTCCCTTAACTAGGCAATATCATGTTATATCTCTAATGAATCTAATTTTGCATCATAAAGCTCTTTTTTATACTTACATGACTCTTTCTTTTCCAAAATTTTTGATGGGGGTCATTTTTCTCTTCTTTTTTTTTGCATTAAAATAAATATGCAACTCTAATCTAAGTATGAATATGCAAGTAAGCCTTTCCCCCACCTCATACTTAAAATTTACAGTGTCCTCACTGTATTAGAACTAGGGTTAAGAAGAAAACTTACTAAACCATCACAAATTTCAGGAGTCGAAGAAGACAACAGGGAAGGTCGATATCGACCCTTTACATCGATATCGATGTCTCTCTTGATTTCTTCTCAGGCTTCAGGGTGATTTGGCCTCGATCACAAACCCTATCCATGTCGACCTTAAGGTCGATTTCGATGTCTGACATTGATTTCGATCCCTTTCTGTGTGCTTTTCTCTTTCCTGCAATTTGAAAAAATAAACACAAAATATGCAAAATAATAAAGTGTCTAAAACCAAAACAAAAGCTGTCTAAAACCAAAACTAAGTCTTTGTTACAAGCTCTAGATTTTTAAGTCGCTAGGTCGACTTCTTCCTTTGCGCTTCTCAAGGTGGCATCTGCAGAGCCCATGTGGGTTGGGCCTCAAATATCACTTCTTTCTTGTCCCGCAGCTGCATTCTGCCGGGATTGATTTGATTCACCGTGAATGGTCCTAAGTTCTTATCCTTGAATCTCGTAGGGAACCAATGGTCCTTAGACTTGGCAACATAGACCTTGTCTCCTATCTCATATTGGCTTGAACCATCATCGGATACCCTACATAAGCGCACATGCCAAGGCACACCTCTTCCAAATAATGATAAGTCCTTAATTGTAATTGAACAAGAGGAATTCGTACCTTGACTTACCTTCTTCTTTGTCTGTGGCTCAGGTCGATGTCGATGTTCGGAGCTCGATATCGACCTCTGTTGTACACCTGGAGGATCAGTCGATTTGGGGAGTTTTGACTCGATATGATCAGGTCGATGTCGACCCTCAGCGGTCGATATCGAGGTCTTCTTGCATCCCTTCTCAGTGCTGATGGTGGTCGATTTCGATAGGGCATGGTCGATATCGACCCTTGACCCCGATTTCGATGCTGACTCTTTTCCTCCGTCGACCCCATACTTATGACCTGTCATAGAATCATGAACATTAGTGGTCGATATCGACTTACCTGGGTCGATTTCGATGTTCTGTTGAGCTCATTCGTTCAAGATTGCTTCAACTTCCTCTACTTGGGCTTCATTGATGGCTTTTATCTCCATTGGCCCTTGACTTTGCACCGTCTTGTTGAAGGAATACTCTATTACTTCATCACTAATTGTGAGTGAGAGCAATCCTTTCTTCACACTAATGTTGGCATCGACGGTTGCTAGGAATAGCCTACCTAAAATAATTGGACAAGCAGGGTCCTCTACTATGTCAACAACTAGGAAATCAGCAGGGACAAAGAATTTACCTACTTGTACTGGCACATCTGTCACTATCCCAGTTGGAATCACTATCGTATTGTTAGCCATGTACAATCTTACATCCACGGGCTCCAGAGGACCTATCTTTACCTTGTGCCAAATGGTTAGTGGCATCATGCTAACGCTAGCGCCCAAGTCAACTAAAGCATTAAATTTGAATTGACCTAGACCTATAGCGATAGAAAACTTACCTGGGTCCGCCCGCTTTTGTGGTAGCTCCAACCTATTACATTCCTCTGCGATCTCAGAGAGCGATAGTTTCTTACCCAATATGTCCTTAAGGAACCTTACATAAGATGGCATCTCGTGAAGTGCCTCTGTGAATGGTATAGAGACATTAAGCCCTTGGAGCATCTTCACGAACCGTTGGAACTTCTTTTCCACTGGGTCCTTAGTCACCTTTCTAGTTGGGAATGGCAACACCTTCTTCCTTCCTACGGCTGCAGTGAGGTCGATATCGACATCAGCAGGGTCGATATCGACTGGAGGAGTCAATTTCTGTTGTGATGCAGAATTAGGGTCGACATCGACAGGAGGGTCGACATTGATGTCACCTTGGTCGATATCGACAGGGGGGTCGATATCGACGTCTGTTCTGGCTCCTTCTCCTCCGCTTTTTGCTCGGGCGTTTGTAATTGAAGCCCACTCCTTAGGTTTACTGCCGTAATATGACCTGTGGTTTTGCCCTTTTGGTTGGGCACAGTGGATCTAGGGAGTGATCCTGATGCCTTGGGCATTGCTTCCGCCAATTGACTCATTTGAGTCTCTATGTTGCGCTTCCAAACGTCAATCTCCCCAAGTCTAGAATTGATGCCCTGCAGCTGAGTATAGACGGAGTTATTGGCTTGTTGGAACTCAGCGTGGTTCCTCCGCATCTCATCAAGGATGATTTGCAGGTCATCTTTCTTATTCTCCCGCTCAGGGTGCCCTGGTGCTCTATATGTTGGGGGATCCCTTTGATAGAACCTTTGATCACCCCAATTTTGTTGATTGCCCTCTCCATAGGGGCCTCTCGTCCATTTGACCTCCTCATGTTGTTCCGCCATGGATACTTGCTCAGTATGTGGACAGGCACTGGTTTTATGCCTTATTGAATCACACTCTTGACAAGGTTGATTGTTGCTCAGGAACCTTACTTGCTTTTGAAGGCGGCGTGTTTGATCGTTATGGAATTGTTGCTGCACTTCAGGATCTATCTCCCTTGGAGGCTCATATAGTGTCATAGATGGGGCAGGCCTTGCATCATAGGCCGCAGCAGCCCCATAGGTGTTGTCAAAGTTCACTAGCCTCTCAATGGTCTCCCATGCCTCCGTTGGTGTAAGCTCAATGTACCGATAGGAGGTATATGAATTGATCCTCTCCTTATTCAGCGCATCAAGGGCATTATAAAAGATCTCTTGGATGACATATAGAAGTTGCCCATGCGTCGGGCATGATCTCAGCAAGTCCTTAAAGAGCTCCAACGCCTGTGCTAGGGTTTCACCTGGCTTTTGTTTGAAAGCCGTGATCCTTTGTCGTAGCATTGCCATTTTAGAAGGTGGGAAGAATTTGTTCAAGAATGCATCTTTCACCTCCGCCCATGTCCTTAGCGATCGTGGAGCCAAACTTTCAAGCCATTGTAATGCCTTTCCTGCCAAAGACCATCGAAAAGATTTTAGTCGCACATACTCTAAGTTTACTCCATCAGCAACTGTTTCACATAAGTCCATAAAAGTAGAGATGTGTTGCAGGGGGCATTCATTATGTCTTCCTTCAAAAGTATTTCTTTTAATCTCAGATAGGAAGTTAATTTTCAATTCATAGTTAGAGTGAGGAGTTATAATGGCAGATTCAGGAACATGAAGCGGCGGATGCATGTATTGCATCGCCGTATGTGGATACTGATTTAGCCGCTCTTGGGCTTGTCTGCGCGCATCCTCCTCCCTATCAGCACGGGCTCGCTCAGCAGCAGCGGCCCTTTCAGCAGCGATTGTAGCATTGTGGTCCTCGATCTCCTTCCTCAACCGCTCTATGATCTCTGCCTGCATCTCGTTGTCATCCATGATGCATATTGCTCTGTTGCGAAGATGGTAGAAACGTTCAGGCTCGTTAATTGGTTCCAGGATAGGTCCGCGATCAGAACGTCGCATAAACCTGCAGAATAAGCTTAGAAAAAGATCGTAATTAACTTAGGTGGTGATTGATTGCCTCCCCGGCAACGGCGCCAATTTTGTTCGGCAGGTGGGGATGTAAGTAGGAGATTCAAATATTTAAAATAAAACAAAGCACAACTAGACTATCTCCTTGTCCCAAACAAATAATACAAGAATCCCCTCCCTTGTAGTAGTAGGGTAATTCAGGATCGAATCCACGAGGAGGTATGTCAGCGCTTCCTTTGTTGTACTCACGATCAAGGCTTTCGACCTCAGCAGACACTCGATATCGAGTATACAGGTCGATATCGACCTTAGTTCTGGTCGATTTCCTAGCGCAGTTCATGCAGAAGACAAAACAGCAAGTCGCCGTCGAGCAGATACCTCGATATCGATTTTAGACCTCGATATCGACCCTTATGGTCGATATCGAGGCTTGTCACAGAAACTCCTCACCTTGTGTGTCCCATCCTGCGAAACTATTATCTCAACGCAAGCAGGGTCAACCCACCTTTATCTCCTGAGGTGATCGGATTTTTTCTCGCTCATTTACTTTTCCATATTTCATAATTGTATCATTCCTGCCAACAACTTTATAAATGCACAACTCCATATAACTCCAAAGATGACATCCATTCAAAAAAAACTTTGTCCTCGGATAGGGTATAAGGTAAAAAATGGGCAATATGTGTATATGTGGAGCAATAATGATCAGGATAAGTCTCATATATGGTTTTGTGGCTATGCATAGGTAAGGCTAGGATATGAACTTTGCTTGTATGGAATTTTTATAAAAAGTCCTCCATCATCTTATCATGCATATGTCAAAAGCAACTTCAAATTTTCATCTCCTTTAAGGTTTTTCTCTTCTTGCACTTCATTGTGACTTCCTTTAACTAGGCAATCTCATGTTATATCTCTAATGAATCTAATTTTGCATCATAGAGCTCTTTTTTTCACTTCCATGACTCTTTCTTTCCCAAAATTTTTGATGGGGGTCATTTTTCTCTTCTTTTTTTTATGCATTAAAATAAATATGCAACTCTAATCTAAGTATGAATATGCAAGTAAGCCTTTCCCCGGCAACGGCGCCAATTTTGTTCGGTAGGCGGGGATGTGGTAAGTAGGAGATTCAAATATTTAAAATAAAACAAACCACAACTAGACTATCTCCCTGTCCCAAACAAATAATACAAGAATCCCCTCCCTTGTAGTAGTAGGGTAATTCAGGATCAAATCCACGAGGAGGTATGTCAGCGCTTCCTTTGTTGTACTCACGATCAAGGCTTTCGACCTCAGCAGACACTCGATATCGAGTATACAGGTCGATATCGACCTCAGTTCTGGTCGATTTCCTAGCACAGTTCCTACAGAAGACAAAACAGCAAGTCGACGTCGAGCAGATACCTCGATATCGATGTTAGACCTCGATATCGACCCTTATGGTCGATTTCGATGCTTGTCACAAAAACTGTTTTTGTTACCAATTTGTCGTAAAAGTGTCCGAAGAAAATAGAATGGAGAAGGAAGATGAACAGAAACAAAACTAAGACTTTTATGAAGAATTTAATTAATTAAAAAGCTTTTAAAGTCGGGGATTCATGCCACAACGATAACAATGCAAGTTTCATGCTAAAGATATGAACTTTAATGTCTTTCCGTCAAATAACTTTCGTTATCAACACTTAGGTGATTAGAGGCTCTTGCATAATTCCTAAGAGTTACTATCCAATTCATGAGCAATTCAAGTTCACAATATGAGTGGCTTTCGCTTCAATAATGCAAAGAATGAATCTCCCTAACTTTCGTAAAGGATGATGCATGGGGTAGAAGACGGAATCGCATAAAAGTCATACCGTTGATGCACTTACCTCATATTTCTATTGTCGGGCTCACCCCGACCCTAGAAGTGGGTTGACTACTCGCTCCTCATCATGCACATTATCATCATTGTTATTGAAAGAAAGCTACTTTGAATTTAAACTCCGAAAGAAAGTACAACCGAACAAGCCACTCCACTCTCGCTTTACAACTCCACTCGGTCTCTTCTCTCTCTCTACTCTCTATTGCAACTGAATTGTGTGTAAAATTAGATACCTAAACTTAGCCCTATTGGCCTCTATTTATAGATGTCGATAAGGACTCGAAACCTTATCTTTATTCTCTAAGATAAACTAAAACAAAGTAAAAGCTAAAACTTCATGGTGAAATCAGACTCCTCATGATAGATCTGGTGTTGATGATAGGAAATCTCGACCTTTGGATATATATTGCAAGCTTTGGATATAATTCTATCAAAATTGGAGTCGAATTCCTCTGCTGGCATGGTGGATATCGACCCTTAGACATCGATATCGACCCTTCCAAAACCTTATCTCGAGCTTCTCCTTCTCCTACTCGAACTGGCACTCGACTTCTATCAATTTGGTTGATCTGGCAGCATCGATATCGACCCTCAGACGTCGATATCGACCCCTTCTGTGTCGATATGCTCTGTTTCCTTTTCTACTCGATTCCTAAGTCTCTGATGTTCTCGATGTCGAGGTCTTTAGTCGATTTCGACCTCTTCAGAAGACTCTGAGTTCTTTTTCCGCTCTTCCGAATTCATCCATTTTCATCCTGTTTTCTGCGAAATCACATGAAAACTCGTGCAAACCCATATATTTGACAATTAAGCATAAACTACACTATTCCCATGTTTTCCCATAAATGTGCATGCAAAAGACAATAAAATTGATTTATATGTGCATAGAAAATATGGCAATTTGCGCGCACATCAATACCAACAGGCGCCCTCAACTGAGCAAAAGTGCAATAATAAACCTGGTCCAACAGATGGAACTGAACCCGATCATCAGACACCTCAAGCATAGCGAGAAACTCCTTGGCCAACTTAGGATAGGTGGGGGCACTATAATTCAGAAAAGCACCTAGGCCCCCACGAGTAAGCATCTGTTGGGTGACCTGTAGCATCCCCAACCTCTGTCCTCTAGATAAGTTTCTCAATTGACGAACCATATTCAATGGATTTCAAATCCGCAATAAGCAACAATCAACAACTCAGAGAAACAAACCAACACAAGGCTCAAATCCAAACGAACCAATCAAACCAACTCAATCCTCCAAACTAACCACAAGTATCAATAGTACAAATCACCCAAAAACCGAGCACCAAGCAACCAATAAACAAAGTGGAGCAACCGGACACAAGCTACAACACAAGCGACAACAAACCTGGCAGCGGCGGAGGATGCGGCGGCCACGGCAAGGTGCGGCGGGCGCAGCAGGCGGCAGCGGGCACTGCTTTTAGCGGCGGCCGCGACAGGCAGCAACGCTGTCTCCTTGTGTTGATCACCAATGGCAGCCCGAGTAACCGGATCTAAACCCGATTTGACGCGGGGTGAAGGTGGATGGTGACGATCGGTTTTGGGTTGATTGGAAGAAGGTGATGGCTTGGTTGAGGAGGATGAAGGTTGATGGAGGGGATGAAGATTGGTGGAGGGAGGTTGAAGATGATAATGGAGATGATGAAGGTGACAATGGAGAGGATGAAGGTTAGGATTTTGAAAAGGGTTTGGGAATTGGAAGAGGAGAATGGTAATGGGACTTTGAAAGAGACGGCTAGATCTAATAGGGTAAGAAAAAGGGTTTTCCGGTTATTATTTTTCCTTTTTTTTCAGAACTCAGAAAAACGGGCCGAGGTCACGGGCCTGATATGCGGTGGCCACTACATATATGCGGTGGCCGCTGCATGAAACATGTTGCTGCGGGTCGCATGCGGCGGCCGCTGCATTAAGTTGCGGCCATTGCATTAAACATGTTGCTGCGTGTCGCATGCGGCGGCCGCTGCATTAAGCTGCAGCCGCTGCATTTCTGTTGTAACTCCTCTCCTTCTTCGATTTGCACGAATCCAATTCCGCTCTTTCATGAGTTGTTAGTACCAATTCTAAAACAAAGGCAAAACAACAAGAAAAACTACCTAAGGGTGATTAAATGAAAAGGAAAGAAAAACTCACCTCTTGTTGCCTCCCGAGAAGCGCCTTTGTTTCAAGTCGTTGGCTCGACGTAAGGGCCCTTGAGTGGCCTAATTGGTTGGTTCAGCAAGCACCAACTCCTCCTCGTCATTCCGGGGGATGTTCTCAAAGTATGGCTTAACTCTATGACAATTGACCTTAAAGAGCTCATGAGACTTAGGATCAAAGAGTTCTATTCCTCCATGAGGGAATATCCTAGAGATCGTGTAGGGTCCATCCCGCTTTGATCGAAGCTTTCCTGGGAAGAGTTTCATGCGTGATCCATATAGGAGAACCTTGTCTCCTACCTTTAGTTCCTTCCGCAGGATATGTTTGTCATGCCAAGCCCTTGTCTTCTCCTTATAGATTAGTGCATTGTCATAGGCATCCAAGCGAAGTTCCTCTAGCTCTTGCAATTGAAGCTTCCTGAACTAACCCACTTCATTGATCCTCATATTGCAATTCTTTACAACCCAGTATGCCTTATGCTGAAGTTCAACAAGAAGATGACAAGCCTTACCGAACACAATTTGATAAGGAGACATACCAATGGGAGTCTTATAAGCCGTCCGATAGGCCTATAGAGCATCATTCAGCCTTAGACTCCAATCCTTTCTGTTAGGTGCCACCGTTTTCTCCAGAATGGTCTTAATTTCCCGATTTAATATCTCAGCTTGACCTTTGGTCTGAGGATGATAAGCAGTGGACACTCTCTGCGTGACATGGTACTTCTTTAACAGGGCAGTGATAGTCCTATTGCAGAAATGTGTCCCTCTGTCACTAATTATAGCCTTAGGCACCACAAATCTTGCGAAAATGGTATCCTTTAGGAAATCTGCAACAACTTTGGAATCATCAGTTTTTGTGGCCTTTGCCTCCACCCAATTGGAGACATAGTCCACCACAAGCAAAATATAGAAATTTCCAAAAGAACTAGGGAAAGGACCCATAAAATCAATGCCCCAAACATCAAAAATTTCACAGAATATGATCCTATTTTGTGGCATTTCATTTTTGGCAGATATGTTCCCAACCCTATGACATCTATCGCAAGATCTACAGAAAGCATTAGCATCCCTAAACAAGTGAGGCCAAAAGAAACATGCTTCTAAAACCTTCCTAGCAGTCTTTTGAGGACCAAAGTGGCCTCCACATTCATGAGCATGACAAAAGGTAAGGACAGATTGTACCTCATTGTCTGGCAGACACCTCCTAATTACCTGATCAGCACAATGTTTCCAAAGGTAGGGGTCATCCCAAACATAGAAGCGAGCGTTGTGTCGAATTTTGTCCTTCAGAGCTTTCGTGAACTTAGGTGGAAATTCACCATATTGGCAAACCAAGGTCGAGGAGTATAGACACCCATCAGCAATTCAGAGGCATCGGGGCTTACCTCGTCAAAATAAAATAAAGGTATCAAACATGCCACATGCGGCGGCCGCGGCATATGTGCTATGGCCGCTGCTTCAGTGCCCTGCGGCGGCCGCGACATAGGTGATGCGGCCGCTGCTTCAGTGCCCTGCGACGGCCACGGCATAGGTGTTGCGGCCGCTGCATTCTTCGTGACTTGCAGCTGCATAAACGAAAGATGGTTAAAAAAAGAGCGTGTCATCAGGAAACTCACCGTGAATGGGGCTTTGACCGTCCGGCTTGTCCTCTCCTTGGACAAGTCTGCTGAGGTGGTTCACTACTAAGTTCTCTGCACCTTTCTTATCTTTGATTTCGATATCAAACTCGCTCAAGAGCAAGATCCATCGAATCAATCTGGGTTTCGCTTCTTTTTTAGTTAATAAATAACGAAGAGCAGCGTGATCAATGAAGACAATTACCTTAGCTCCTAGGAGATAGGAGCGAAACTTCTCCAATGCAAAGACCACAGCCAGAAGCTCTTTCTCTGTGGTCGATTAGTTCCTTTGCACTCCATTCAAAGTCATGGAGGCATAATAGATGACATGAGAGCTCCTTCCTTCTTTTTGTCCCAAAACAGCACCCACTGCATAGTCGCTAGCGTCGCATATAATCTCAAAAGGTTGAGACCATATGGGTGCCTGAATTATAGGGGCGCTTGTCAAGCGACCTTTTAGCTCATCAAAGGTTGCCCTACACCTGCCATCAAAGTCAAAAACTACTTCCTTCTTGAGTAAATCACAAAGAGGTGCAGAAATCTTAGAAAAATCCTTAGTAAACCTGTGATAGAACCCTGCATGGCCTAAAAAGGAACGAATCTCGTGCACATTGGCGGGGTAAGGAAGAGACTGAATGACATCAATCTTAGCCTTGTCCACCTCAAGACCCCTGCTAGACACAATATGACCCAAAACAATGCCTTGCTCAACCATAAAATGACACTTTTCAGAATTAAGAACTAAGTTGGTGTCTACACACCGCTAAGAATAAGTGACAAATGGTGCAAGCAAGTATCAAAGTCATCTCCATGCACAGTAAAGTCATCCATGAATACCTCTATGAAATGCTCAACATACTCAGAAAATATGCTTACCATACACCGTTGGAGGGTCCCAGGTGCGTTACATAGCCCAAAAGGCATTCTGTGATATGCAAAGGTGTCAAAGGGGCATGTAAATGTCATTTTCTCTTGATCCTCCGGTGCTATGGGTACCTGAAAATAGCCTGTTTAGCCATCTAAGAAGCAATAAAAAGAGCGACCGTCTTGCGAGTTACCGCATTTAGTTTACGATAATCAATACAGACCCTCCATCCAGTTTGGACCCTGCTAGGGACCAACTCACCATCCTGTTTCTCAACGACAGTGATACGCCCTTCTTAGGAACAACCTGAGTAGGACTCACCCACTTGCTATCAGATATGGGAAAGATCATACCTGCCTGAAGGAGCTTCAGCACCTCCTTCTTCACTACTTCCATCATCGGCGGGTTGAGTCTCCGCTGAGGTTGCCTAGATGGCTTTGCATCATCCTCTAGAAGTATTCTGTGCATGTAGAGAGTGGGAATGATGCCCTTAATGTCTGCAATCGTCCATCCTAACGCCTCCTTATTCTCCTTCAGAACAGTCACCAAACGCTCCTCTTGCTCATAAGTGAGTTTGTTAGAAATAATGACAGGCAAAGTATCATTCTCACGAAGAAAAGCATATTTAAGATGACTAGGGAGTTGTTTTAATTCGATATCAGGCGCCTGGACGATGGATGGGAGAAGTTTTCACTTGGCATGGTCAGCTCAATGTGTTCTCCCCTTGGTGCCACATAGGTGGGTGATCGATGGTCCAAAGCCAATACAGCCTCCTGCAGATTATATGACAAAGCATAATCTCTAGAAATTTCATCTATAGGGGCTTGTAAAGCGACCTCCATCTCATCAACACACTCTAAATCAAAGCAATCTTGTGCCATAGTATCAATGACATCCATAAAGCACAAAGAAGGATCATCAGATGGAAATTTCATGGAATCATAGATATTATACTCAACTTGTTGACCATCAAATTCCATAGTAAGAGACCCTGAATAGACATCTATCTTGGTCCTAGCAGTTTTCAGAAAAGGTTTGCCCAACAGAATAGGGCCTTCATTGTTACCAGGACACATATCAATCACGAAGAAGTCAGCAGGAAATATCAAGTTGTCGACCATAACCAAGACATCCTCAACAATCCCTTTCGGGAGATAGTAGATCGATCAGCAAGTTGAATTACTACCCGAGTATCATTCAGAGGTCCCAATCCCAAAGCATGATAAACATGAGAAGGCAAGACATTAATAGATGCTCCTAGATCTCACATGGCTTTGTCAAATTTAGTATCACCTATCACACATGGAATTGCAAACATACCAGGGTCACTACACTTCTTAGGCAACCGCTTCTGAAACACAGCAGTGACATGTTCGCTTACCTTTACCTTTTACTTACCTTTCAACTTCGGTTCCGCTTGATAGTGCAAAGTTCCTTCAAAAATTTAGCATATCTAGGAATGCTTTTAATCAAATTAAGCAAAGGAATGTTTACCTCGCACTTACTGAACGTCTCGAAGATCTCCTTATCGTTCTCATACCTTCGTGTATCCTTCAAGGCTTCCGGAAATAGTGGAACCGGCTTTGGAGTCTCCAGAGGTAAGGTAGAAGGAGGAGGAGAAGATGAAGAAGGAGAGAGAAGAAGGAGAAAAGGGACTAGAGGGCATACCATTTTCGTGGGTGCCGTCTGAGACAGGGGCGGCGGGCGCAGCAGGGTGCTGCGGCCGCTGCTCCTCTGGTGTGCCGCGGCCGCTGCATATGTGCGGCGGCCGCCGCACTGTGCAGTCGTCAGCATTCTCTTCTATAATCTCAATTTTCTCGTCCATTATTTCCTCGACATCCTTTTGAGGTGTGGTAATCAGTTCCTTGCCACTCCTAAGCATTACAGCGTTGACGTTCTCCTTAGGATTTGCAACCGTCTGCGATGGAAGCTTCGCAGCATTGTTTGCCTCCTTTGCACTTAAGGCTTGAATAAGTTCACTCATTTGATTCTCCAGATTGGTTATCCGATCTGATTGTTGTTTCTCAACCTTCAAGACTAATCGTGACAAAGTCTGCAGAGGATCCTCATTAGCCTCATTCTCTTGCGGTTGGCTTCCTTGTCGAGGTTCAAATTGTTGTTGGGGTCTTCCCTGTTGCCCCCCTTGCAGATTGAAAGAGGCTTGGTAGTTCCCATAGCCTTGCTGATAGCCTCTATTATAGTTGTTGAAGTATCCAGGATTGCCAAAATTGCCTTGTCTAGGCCTTTGTGGAGCGAAATTCCCCATGGCATTCACATCCACACTAGGCTCTTGCAGAAGTGGGCACATATCCATGGGATGAGTAAATTCATTGCAGAGTTCACACGCCTTCAACTGTTGAGGTGTTCTATCGATTACCAACTTTTTGATCATCTCCTTCACCTCTTCCATATCAGTCTGAAGTGCAGCCACAGGAGCATTAACAGAAAGTACACCCCTAGCACGAGTGTTCTTGTTGAACTGCCTAGAACACTCAGAGAGCTCCTTAAACACCTCCCAAGTTGCAGCAAGCGTCTTATTCAACATGTTTCCCCCACAACAGGAATTCACCGTTTTGCGCTCATCATCAGTAAGCCCATTGAATAGAAATAAGACCAAATCCTTTTGCGGGAAGCCATGGCATGGGCAGCTAGCGTAGAGTTTCTTGAAGCACTCAAAGTACTCATGAATCAACTCCGTAGCGTACTGCTCAATGCTGATGATTGCCCTTTTCAAGGCATTAAGTTTTGTTGCAGGGAAGTACTTCTCCAGAAAGACTCTCTTCATCTCAGCCCAAGTAGAGATAGTCCCAGGAGGTAGGTAGAAGAACCATTCATTTGCCTCATCCTTCAAAGAGAAGGGGAAGGCTCTCAGCTTGATTTGGTCTTCAGTAACGTTCTCAGGTTTCATCCCAACTACCACCATATGGAACCCAGATAGATGCTTGTGGGGGTCCTCCCCACTCAACCCATGGAACTTGGGTAGAAGATGAATCACCCCAGATTTCAACTCAAAGTTGACTCCTTCCCCTAGTGCAGGGAATTGAATTGCAAGGGGCTGCTGTGCCAAGTCAGGAGCAGAAAGCTCCCTAAGAGTGCGGTTCGCTTCGTTAGCCATCTCTGCAGTGTTTCCCTGATCAAAAGGTAACCCGTGAGAACGATCAGGAGTTTCTCGCCTTAAGGAAGAAATGGTTCTTTCAATCTCTGAATCAAATGACAACAAAGAAGAATTAGTAGCACGGGTATGGACCATATAAGACGGTCCACACAAAAAATCAGCACAAAAACACACAAGAATCAATAAAAATCTCCCCGGCAACGGCGCCAAATTTGACGGAGGGGAAACCTGTCGTTTATCCGTCAAACTAACTCAAACATATAAATAGTATAGTAATAATTAAGAGGTCGATCCACAGGGAGATTTATTGCTCTAGTATGATTTAAATGCCGATTTAGTAACCAAGTGGGGGTGTTTGTGAAAGCAAAGCGAATTATGAAAGGCAAGGTAAATGGTTGTGCTTCAAACAATTAAGAGAAGTAGTTCTACCTACCATTTTCCACTTTATTTGGTTGAAGCGATCCTTGTAACTTCTTCTCGTCCTATTAAGTTTCCTATGAATGCCCTTGTCCCGACCTAATATAGTTACTAGTCCAATCAGTCCTAGCAACCCTTATCAATCGAACAGTCCCTAAAGAAGGATTTAACCCAATTGATAGCTTTAAGTTCAGAGATTAGCCAAGGTATTTGCAGTCCCTAAAGAGGGATTTAACAACACATTCAACTTCTAACCTATCCAATTAGTTCAATCAACCCTAAAGGGACAAGTTTGCTACATAGGTTAAGGTTCACAATCAGGAATCTACAAAACCCTAGCAATTGAATTGATCTAACTAGTTGGCCAGACAAGATAGAACAAAACAATAATCAACAAGCGCAAAGAAGTTGAAGCATTCAAATATCGGAAACAAGGAATGAGAATTAGAAACTCACAATCAATCCAAATAAAGCGTCAAAATGTAGGCAGAACAGATGAGTTTAGTTCCTCATGGAAGACATCGCTCAATCTCTAAATTGTTTGATGAACGTAGAATGAAAAAAATGAAAACTGCTCCAAAACTAAATAACTCCCAGCCTTTTAAAAGTCTAAGCCGAACCTAAAATTAAAATAACAAATACTAGGGTTTCACAAATCGAAATGCGGCAGATGACCAATGCAGAGGCCACAGCATAGGTGTCGCGGCCGCTGCACGCGTGTTACCACAAACCAAGCAAACAAACGTCATAACATGTATACAAGTGATCAAAAGCTTATAAGTAGAAATCACCCAACCTCACCAGAAATATGTGTTTCACTCATGCTCTCATGTGTTTAGGCTTTAAAATACAACTCTCAACTCAATCCAAAATGCACTAAGCTCATAGACATTGACCTCAATATCACCAAATTTTCACCGAATTGCCATTACTTGCGTGACTCAATAAAGAAAAAGAATAATCAAAATGAGACTTTTTTTTTCTTTTTTTTTCTGTTTATTTATTTTGGTGCTTTCCTTACGCGAGTCGCAAATATGGGTGTCATGAATGGACCCGATCTATCAACACCTCAACTTCCTAAAATGAAGTCCACTTGAACATCTTTTGATGCGAGTTGCAAACATGGGTGTCATGAATGAACCCGGTTACTCAATGATCAAGCTTCCTTTCCTAGTGGGTAGTTTTCAACACTGTTTTGCGCGAATCATACACATGGGTGTCATGCATAGACCCGGTTACTAAGTGTATCAACCATTGCCACTTCATTTCCTAAGTATGCACAAACTAGAACAAAAAGACTCAAGATATAAACATACTCCGCAAGCAACAACTATGTGATACTGATGTCAATGCCAAGAGATAGCAACACATGGAGAGTAAATCACACAATTGAGCAAAAGAACTATAAACGATTCAAATAAGGCTAACATTCTCACAAGGGTCATGTTCATAGGATTTCTATCATACATTAGCTCAATCATACATGCTCAATTATATATGCAAGGTCATGCTTCATATAAAATAAAGAATATAGACAAGGCCAAAACATCCGGAACTCCATGGGATTTATATGATCATGCTGAAATTTAAATTAGAGGACAAACTAAGCCAGATGGGTATTTGAATAACACATATGGATGCAATGCATGAATATTTTTTCAATGCATAAGTAAACAGAAAATGTAAATATGAAATGATTCAAAAATAAAAATGTGTGTAGAAATTTAAACATGATCTAACTAAATGCACTATATAAACTAAACTCACCTATATACACTAAATTTTCTTCCCCCATACTTAAATCTTTCATTGTCCTCAAAGAAATATCAAAGACAATAAAACTAAATCAAATAAACGCGAGGTGAGGGGAAAGAAAACTAACTGCTCACTGAGGCGGCGGCGGCTAGTAGGATGGAAACTGGGGCCACCCTAAGCTATAGTAGTACTCCTGCTGCCTCCTCATGTCCGATATAGAAGAGGCCATATCACGAACATTGCGACCAAAGTCGCTGAGCTCGAACTGAAAGGAGTCCTGGCGGAGCTGTGCAAACGTGTCCTCATGCCAAGTGGACTCATCATAAGAAGAACTAGGCCCAGCAGAAGGGCCTGCAGCAAACTGCGCACCACCCCCATGAGAGTCAGGCATGGGGTGATCGTGTGCATCCGCCTGCTCCTCCTCCTCCTCCTCATCAGCATCATCATCATCATCCGTATCCGCCAACAGGTAAAAAGCATCATCAGTAGGGCCATAAGGAAGGACCCTAGGTACCCTCAGTCTGTGGACTCCCCCTGGTCCTGCCTTCCATATAAAACCACTCGCCTCTGAGCCCTCAAGCAAATAGGCCCTCCGTAGCTGATCCTCCGTGTTTTGAGCCGAACCTAAAATGAAAATAACAAATACTAGGGTTTCACTAATCGAAATGCGACAGATGACCAATGCGGCGGCCGCAACATAGGTGCCGCGGCCGCTGCACGCGTGTTTCATTCAGGCGCCGCTCCAGCTCCTTGCGGCGCCCGCTGCATGTATGCTGCGGCCGCAGCAAATGTCCCGTTGAACCATCCCGCTGCCAGAAGCTTAAGGCAGCTCCGATTCCTTGCTCTTCTTTCTTCAAGTCTCCAATATCATGCATCCCCATAGTGCTCGAATCTAATCTGTAAAAATACTCACAAATTCGCGCAAAATCCGAACTCTTCCAATATAATCGCCAAATGCACTTTAACTCTAATTAATTAACTAATTGCAACCTAACTAGCCTAAAAATGTCTATAATGCCTATCTAGGATATGCATTATCACATATAATACGCCTATACCTAGAATAAAGGATGTTCTAATGCAGTACGGAATTTCAATCACACTATCATGCTCCTAGTATATATATAATATGAAGAAAAGAACTGTAAAGGCGCCCAAAGAATGCCAAGTGGCATATCCCTCTCCTACCTCTGCACCCCTTCCCGTTAGTGTAGAGACTGACCAGTTCGATGCTATAGCATATCGTATCTCATCATAGCATATCATATCTCATCATCATATCATGTCTCATCATCACATCATATCTTATCATCATATCATATATCATGCTCATGCCCGATGTTGCTGGGATATCTCATCATCATGCTCATGCCCGATGGTGCTGGGCTATCTCATCATCATGCTCATATATCGACAATACTGACTCAGGGCACCCGATGAAGCTGGGCTACCCTATGACCCTAACAAAGTCTCTAAGACTCACAGATAACGACCGTTCTCTTTTCAAACGCATAAAGAATAGGGATGCTCATTCATAAGTGCAAGTCCTAAGCATGATACTACATGGCATGCTTTTATGCATATGCAACACCTACATACTATAAGACACATCAGGCATGAGTTCCGGGTTACTGAGTAAGCTCCCGTAGGAAACTTACCTGGAGGCGCGCAGAATCCAAGCAATCAACAACAATAATAAGCAATGTCCAATAGATCACAAATCACCTAATAAACATACAAATATGCATAAGTCTATCTAAGTCACACAAGGCGCCCCTAACTATCATACATAGCGTCACATATCTCATTTCAAATTATTCCATCTTATCTCATTATGCTCATTTCATGTTCATCTCATCTCAACATATAATGCCTCATCCATCATCTCATCATCTCATCTCAATATCTAATATCCCATAATCTCAACATTTGATCATTTCAACTCATCATTTAGAAATCATGCACCATTATTATATATAAGCTATATTCATACTCTAATATATCGTCATATAACATATCAAAACATAATTCACATAATCCTCTCAATTTAATATTCACAATTAATTTACCAAGTTAAATTGAGTAAGTCAATTCCCAAGTTTCCCTAAACCCTTAGCCTCAAAATAAGTCTATACAATAATCAAACAATTCCTTTAAAATCACACTTAGCCAAATCCCGTCATTAAGCATTTGAATCCTTAAACCAATTTCCCAAAATTATATTATTATTATTAAAATAATCCCAGCATATCGGTTTTAAAACAACAAATCCTTTTGAGGAACATTTCCAAAATACAAGTTTAAAGATCAATCTTTATTCAAAACATTTTCTCAAGTCATCCAAAAATCCATTTATAAAACATTATTCTTGAAATCAACTTATTATTATTATTTTATCAAAATAAATCCGACAAGGTTATGAGATTTCCAAAAATCTTCTTTTAACTTTGTTAATTTCATTTCCAAACTTTAAAACCTTTTCCGAATTCTTTTCTTTTTAAAATCCATATATCATAATATTATACTTTTAAATCTCAAAATATAATAGTATTTTATATTCCACTTATTCAATATATTCTATATCGAAAATATATAAGACTTAGAAATTCCTTTTTAATAGTCAAGTCCGATTAATAATATATTTTAATTTTCAACAATTTTAAAAGTCATAATTTTATCTATTATTTAATATTCCACAATTTTGAAAGACGTAATTTTATAATATAGTAAATCCCATTATTATCTAATATTCTGCCATTTAAATATTATATATATATATATATGTGTATGTATAAGTCTTAACATTAACATGTAAAGAATATAACCCAAAAATTTCGGCCCAAACCTCACCCAAATAGGCCTAACCTCAGATACATAACCTAGCCCACAACCAAACCCGGACCAGGATCAAAATTCCTTTTAAAACAAATCCGGGTCCAACTTCCCAACTCTTTAAAAGTGAACCGGTTCAACCCCATTTTATATTAGAAAAACAGTGAACCGAACCCATGATTAAAACAAAAGAAAACCGGACCCCTATAGCTACTGTTCACTCTCCCCTTCCCCCCGCCCAGCTCTCTGTTACTCCGGTTGACCTCTCTCTCTCTCTCGTTGCTCTCTGGTCATTTCAGATCACAAAAAGGGGCAAAAGAAGGCAGAAATCGAAAGGAGGGAGTTGAGGGGAGGTTAGCAGTACTCACCGAGCGGATCCGAGTGCGAGGGCTCGCCGGAGGTGCGTCCGGGCTCGTCGGAGGCTGTAACGGCCCGGATATAAATACCTGGGTTACGTTTCGAAGGTCGGATACCTTCGTTCGGATCTTGCAATTCAGGTACGGGTCAGTCCGGTTCTTCGCTTTCGCCCAGAAGGATTCCCGTCATAGAAGCATGGAGCAAGCAAAGAGCAATTACCAATCACTATCCACGAAGTCAGGCTAAGAGACGCATGCGGACCCTAAAGACCGCGCTGAGGCCACATAATATGCCTATGCCTAGAATAAAGGATGATCTAATACGATACATAATTTAAATCACACTAGCATGCTCCTAGTTGAAATAATGTGCAGAAAACTATAAAGGCGCCCAAAGAATGCCAAGTGGCATATCCCCATATCTCTGTATTTCCCGTACCAACTCTGAGGTAGGGCGCTCGACCTTAGTCGAACCGTAACAAATATATTCCCGTAACCACTCCGAGGTAGGGCGCTCGACGTTAGCCGAACCGTAACAAATATATTCCCGTACCCACTCTGAGGTAGGGTGCTCGGCCTATGCCGAACTGTACAGAGATACATATATAGATCATACTCATCGACTCGATCGGGGACCGAAATGGTATAAAACACGAATGCCCCCATGACCCTAGCAAAGACTCTAAGACTCACAGATAACGGCCGTTCTGTTCTCAAACACACAAAGTAACTGAATGCTCATTCATAAGTGCAAGGGTGCTTCAGAGGAGATGCTCAGACTGCTGGGTGCAGCCTCATTCTCAGGGGTCGGCCTTTGTGTGTAGGGGGCGGGGAGATGCTCGGACTGCTGGGCTGCTTCAGAGGAAGAGGCGAGGGTGCATCGGTGGTGCTTGGAGACTGTGGGGAGATGCTCGGCCTTTGTGAGTAGCCCTTGCCGTGTGTGATCGGAAAGGGGCGATGATGGCGGTGGTGCTCGGAGAGACGGAGATGAAGGTGGCTGAACAGGGAGGGTGGTGGCGCTCTCGGTGGTTGGAAAATCAGTGAAGAGAGGAGGTGGAGATATGGTGGAGGCGGTGGTGTTTGAGGGGAAGAAACAGAGTTTTTGGGCTTTGTTTTTAATGGAATGGGTTGTGGTTTAACAGGGGAGGGGCTGAGCTTTGAAGGCAATAAAAGAGGAGAGGAGAGGAGAGGCCTGCACTACTGCTGCAACGAGACAAAATTAGGGTAGAGGTATAGCTGTTTGGCGTGGGAGTTGTAGGAAGAGAGAGAGAGAGAGAGAGAGAGAGAGAGAGAGAGAGAGATAGATAGAGAGAGAGAGGGGGTGTGGTCCCCAAAATGAAATTCAAATACCCGCTATTAAATCCCGAAACCCGCTCTCTCGATCCTATCCTGACTCGATTGAAAATTAAATTATATGTTTTCAATTCTGAAATAATAAATCTCGTTGGTCGATAAAGTAATTTAACAGAACTTCGGAAAATATTTTCAAGTCTCGAGCTAAAGTTAGTGGAATAAAGTCCACCTTTTAAATCTAATTCAAAATTATGCCGAAATTCGCTTCGAAAGAGTTAGAATCAAATATATTGCTCTATAATGGAATAATCAAATATATCGCTTCGAAAGATTTAAATAATCACAATTTCATATTTTATAAAATAATAATAATTTAAAATTTTTCAGTGTTTACATCATCCACCTCTAAAAACAAGTCTCGTCCTCGATACTAAAATCCTTTTCAGAACCGATCAAAGCTTTTCTCAAAACATAGAACCAAACAAAACCATGCAAAAGCTTGAGTCAGTTCTACCCATATCAGTCAACCAAGTTTTTAGAATTCAAGAGGTGGAAATCATCCACCTCTAAGGGCTAATCCCGTATTCACTTCCTAGGTTCATTTTTCATAATCGTTTTCAACTATCAATCTCAAGATATCATCATGCTCAATGGCAATCATCTTAAATTATCTCAAATCTGATATATCAAAATAATCAAGCCAAGCTATCAAGTTTTATCATGCTAACAAGCACATCAAGGGTGGTATCCTACCAGTATCATGCAAGCAAGTCATCACTTATCAAGAGGCTCATTGCCAATCACATCATATCATCCTATATTCTGCACATAATCATAATTCATATAAGCACAAAGGCATAGAGATATACATCAAAGCACACGTATCAAAACAAGGTACTAGGATATGCCCACCACTAGGTCAAGAGATCAAGATAATGTCTACACTAGGCTTCGCATAAGACGCGAGTAGCTCATCTGAAGTATCTTCACAACTAGCCCGAATACTCTCATCAGGATGCTCCACCAAGGAATGACCGGCCTTAACATGGAGGTTAGAATTGTCAAGAATGTGGCTAGGATCAGAAACATATCGACAACGCCGAGACAAGAAAGACATCGTGCACTCCAGCTAAGGACGGGGATAAAGCTAAGCGATAAGCTACCTCTCGAGAATCTCAAAAGGATCAACAACCTAAGGCTCAGTCCACCTATGATGTCAAAACGTCGGACCCCTCAGGAGGTGATACTCTAGGTCATACATGTGCTCCCACATCAAAGAGGATCTCGATCTTTGTCAATGCCTCGGAACTCGTGAACATTCTGCCAGAATCTAGGAGTGAACTGTCAATCTCTGGCGGGAACTATCCTCTCAGGAACTCCATAGAGCCTTGAAATTCGTCGGATGAACTCCTCAACTGGCCTCGAAACATGCCAAGTTTCTTCAATAGCGATGAAGTGCGCCACTCGCATATTTCTCTGCCTCAAGTCCTGGGACTAGTGGGTTATGGGCCCATCATGCTTCCGCTACGCCGCTCGAGTACTATCCAACTAACAGTCCTCTTCTCTATGTCGTCGCTCATCGAATGTAGCACAAAGGTCTCTAAGTTAACGGAGGTGGGGAAGAGACAAACGCAGACAACCCGAATTCTATAAGGAACCAACATAGACCAGAACTCACGACGGTGAGACTGAAAGACAAGATCCCAACCCAAGAATGACAATGGTGCCCTTATGGAATTCAATGAGGTTATAATTGTGGGAAGAAAAACATATATCACTCAATCATGAAGCATACTTGTCACATCAATACACACTAACATGTACCTATCTCCATGAACAACGACAACATATATTGGTAATAAGGAACATGATCGAGTTTTGCACGAACGTACATGTGAGACAATCTAGCAACCTATCATTCCTCAAGTAAGAGACAAGCTCAACATATTAATAATCACGTGTGCATGAATTCAACAATAGATCTTTTTGGTACAAGCCAAGCAAAACATATAATTATAACGGGTATCGCATGTATGGGTGACTACTCATGTTCAACAAAATCCTAAAACATCATATATACCTATCATCATGATTAATTCAAGTCCAAATTCATATAAGTCATGGAATCATAAATCAACTTTAAATCCCTCTTTATCAATTTATATAGCATCACATAAGAATTTAAATCACATATATAGAATAACTCAAACCGGGTTTAAACCAAACTCGTGTCAATGCCCAAAGAAAGGAGAGAACCGGCTCCGGCCAAGAGCCCAGACCTAGTTTTCGCCACGGTGAATTGGCCGCTCGCCACGGCGAAATCCAGTTCTTAGCCCTCGCGAGTGATTTCTCTCGCTACGCACGACAAGCATCATTCTCTTCCTTTGTTCCTAGTCCTTGTTCGTCGCGACGACCATGGTTTCGCCGCGGCGAAACAAGCGACTGTGAGCTCGCTTTTGATCTAAACTCGATCTTCCTTTCCTAACTAATCTAACCCTTTTCGACACCCTCCCCCGACCTCAAATAACATCTTAGAATAATGATTCCGAATAATACCATGACTAACAAGCAATTAAACGTTTAAAATCACATTTTTAAATACCTCAAGATTTAATAACGGACATTCAAATAATAACTAATTACTCATATCGGGTTCACATATAAACTGGTCATATAAATACAAAATCCGATACTAAGATGCTCAAACACGTCATAGCACTATAAGAGGAACACATAAGGGGGCACAATAACTATCACATCATACGACAACAGGGTCTACATGATAAGATATATATGGCAGGTAATCATATGATGAGCTATAATCGTAAGGCATGTCCTACATGATCATAACTGGTCACGACGTGGAACAAGTATAACCAAAGATTACTACTGAGGTGCAAGTTCGACATCAGATCATATTTCATGCGTATGTGCATTTCATCATGTCATAGTATGTAACATGCACCCCACTAATAATTAACACAAATAATCACGCAAGATGTAACATGCATTGTGGCACACAATTACTAATTAACACAGGACTCGCAATTATAGGTGCTCATCAAGATAAGCATAGATTGACGATATGTCCTAGACAAAATTATAACGTGTGAACCTAGGCATGATTTTAACTATAATACGGGGCACGGAGTCGGATAAGGTACAAGCTACCAGAATACAATAAGCATCACAAGAGCATCATATGGTAAGAATAATAATTTATATGAGACACTCACATAAGCACGTCATTAGTCCTATTAAGCATGCTACTAGGTTGTTGGGGCATAACATGATAACTAGATCATCAATACCAAACATGCTCAGATAGTGATAAGATCATATGAAGGGGTGTATCATGGCTATCACAACCTATGGCGAGAGTACTGGACGATGATAAAATTTGAGCATGGGATTACACAAGTCACATTTTTAAGGGCTTAGATTTCACATGATACTAATAGTGCATGACAAGTCGTAGCTATATGAAAGATAAGGTGCATCGAATAATTTCATATAATGACGTGGGTAGTTATAGAAGTTCAAGCAAGACTACCATTTGCAACCAACATCAATGTATATAAGGAAAATATAAGCAAGTATAACAGGTGAATCATGCGCATGTCATAATGCAAACCAGGATAATGTTCCTAGAGTGTCATGCTTCGAGAGATCAATACGCCATATTTACACATATAAGGGTAATCATGCGAGTGCCTAGCAACCATCATGGGGTGTGTTCACGCAAAGGTTGTAAAGGTGTTGTTCTCAAGCAAGGGTGTAACAAGAGACGTACATATCCTAGTCATATCGAGGTCATCCGAGTATAAAGTCAATGATGGCAAGATGATCATTTAAGGTGCCACTAGATACTAAGATGCAAGGGAACAACATGACATTAGGAATGCAATATTTGCGTACATAAATTAGACAATTAGAGCACATATCCTCATGATAAGTTACATGTGAGAAGACATACATCCTATATGATACTAAATGCATACACGGAATCTAATTACAATGTGGTGTGTGCACATGTAGGGTGTAAGACTATTCATCCTTAAAAGCATAAAAGAGTATCATGGGGCATGAAGGAACAATATCACGAAACAAGTAGATAGGCATGATACTAGTCGGAATCACATAAGGCATAATGAGCATCGAGATGTAACATCACTCATATTTCAATGATATAAGGGAGGAATGTCAACACTATCGGGGACCTATTTTAAGTAGGAGGAGATCATAAAGCAAGTAGGCCACAAATTTACACAAGCCACAAGTCATGGGTCCTACAAGATAATAATGTCTCAATGAAAAGCGTAGATGTGCAACATATGACACATGCACATTAAACAACTTAGCACCAACATATGCGAGAGTTCAAGACAATCATATGGAACAAGGAAGAACATAGCGGGAAACAATACGAGCCTAGGATAGTGTGGCTTCACATGGATACAAGGGATACATGTACACGGGTATAAATCAATAGTGATCTGTACAGGGCATATATTTAACACAGTAGTGTATCAAGTCATTCATATAGTCACGCATCAAGTCGTGCAACACGGTACGGTGTCAAGTCATGTAAACACAGATGGGGCTACCATTATAACAAAACAAAGATTTCCAAGGGCGATATCGACTCATCCTCACAGACTGAAAACCCATTTCCCATGGAATGCTTGTGTGACTCGTGTTGAGAGCATAAAAGGGTACTCAAATTACTCTCGAAGAAGATGGCGAAGTTCGTATCGAAGTTCATGACAAGAAGACATCAGTTAACCACTGCGAGAATCGAGGAGGATGACTCCACAAAACAACCCATCCCATAGACTCGAAATCATTCAAAGTTTGATACTCTAGTACACTGACCATCTCGTGGCATGACCTATGGTGTCCAGTACCATACTTATCACACGCTCAAGTAGTCAATGTTCCCGAACCTAATTCCCGAACATGATTAGATTCCTGACTCCATTTCCCATAAGAGACGCCGATACCATAAAGAACGACTCGACCAGAACATCAATTGAGACATGGTGGAACATAAGGGGAGGAAATCTGAATGGAACGAATCCACATCTCTCAACTATCACCAATCTTTGACCGAACTTCGTCGAACCAGAGACAAATGAAAAGGAAGACAACAAGAAGTGAATCATGGAGGAGACTGCTCTATAAGATAGAAATTCCGGCTATACCGAAAGGAAAGGCTCCCTCGCTTATCCCACTCACAGAGAGATGCAACACTCATTCTAAATATATCAACAAATTTCTACTTCTAGCATAATAACACTCAGCATAGAAACAATCAGTTACAATTATAATGATCTCCTTCGACGGAGATTGCCCTCAAGCCCAATTGATATAAAACACGTCAAGCTATCTAATGCCGCTCTTCGGGGAGCGAATGACTAGAGGGGCAAATATCTCACGATCTCTACCTAACTCGCCACTCCAACCACCGCGGTGCAATTCCTTGGAGTCTTCTAGGCCCATATGTAAAGAATAAGCTATATTTCGCCTACCCGTTTCCAACTACATCCAATAGGGATGGTCTATCACCTTTTCTACCCACTCGATCCCCTTTCCAATTTTAATCTCCTAAGTCAAGTTTATTAGGCAAGCAAGGAGCAAGTACCTATCACTATCCACGAAGTCAGGCCCAGAGACGCTTGCGGGCTCTAAAGACCGCGCTGAGGCCATATAATATGCCTATACCTAGAATAAAGGATGGTCTAATACGGTAAATAATTTAAATCACACTACCATGCTCCTAGTTGAAATAATGTGCAGAAAACTGTAAAGGCGCCCAAAGAATGCCAAGTGGCATATCCCCATATCTCTGTATTTCCCGTACCCACTCCGAGGTAGGGCGCTCGACCTTAGCCGAACCGTAACAAATATATTCCTCTACCCACTCCGAGGTAGGGCGCTCGACCTTAGCCGAACCGTAACAAATATATTCCCGTACCCACTCCGAGGTAGGGTGCTCGGCCTATGCCAAACCGTACAGAGATACATATATAGATCATACTCATCGACTCGATCGGGGACCGAAATGGTATAAAACACGAATGCCCCCATGACCCTAGCAAAGACTCTAAGACTCACAGATAATGGCCGTTCTGTTCTCAAACACACAAAGTAACCGAATACTCATTCATAAGAGCAATCCTAGCATGATACTACATGGCATGCTTTAATGCTTATGCAACACCTACATACTATATGACACATCAGGCAGGAGGTCCGAGTTACTGAATAAGCTCCCGTAGGAAACTGACGTGGAGGCGCGAAGAATCCAAGCAATAATCAGCAATAGCAAGCAATCCAATCATCTCACAAATCACCTAGCATATAATATATGATGTGCATAAGTCTACATCTAAGTCACACAAGGCGCCCCTAACTATCGTACATTACTTCACATAACCATAGAATATCGTATCTTAACATTTCATCCTTATCATCTCCACTCATCTCATCATCTTCCTTATTCATTTCCATCAATCAACTCATATCATCTTAATCCTTCCATTTTATCTTAACTGTCCTATTTCATCATATCTCATCTTATATATATCATCATATAGCATCTTCTATATCATCTTAACACATGTCGTTACATAATATCATGTAACATCTCATCATGCTTCATAATTCAATTCAGGATTCTAACAGGTCAAATCATGCTTCAATTCACATAAATCCATATCATAACATAACTTCACATCTCTCATTTCAGATTATTCCATCTTATCTCATTATGCTCATTTCATGTTCATCTCATCTCAACATATAATATCTCATAATCTCAAAACACTTGATCATTTCAACTCATCATTATACCATATACCCATCATTTAGAGTCATGCACCATTATTATTATATATAAGTCATGTTCATACTCTAAGGTATATTCATACTCAAATTATCACATAATATAACATACCATAACAATATCAACATATCATAATTTATATACGCACAAGGTAGACAAGTAAGTCAATTCCCAAGTTTTCCCAATCCCTTAAGTCTCAAAATAAGTCAACGCAATAAACAAGGAATTCCTTTAAATCTTACTTAGCCAAATCCCGACATGAAGCATTTGAATCCTTACACCAATTTTCCAAAATTATATTATTAAAATAATCCCGGCATATCGGTTTTAAAACACAAATCCTTTTGAGGAACATTTTCAAAATACAAGTTTAAGGCTCAATCTCTATTTAAAACGTTTTCTCAAGTCATCAAAAATCAATTCATAAACATTGCTCTTTAATCAACTTATATTATTATTTTATCAAAATAAATCTGACAATGTTAGAATATTTCCATAAATCTCTCCTTAAAGTTATTAAATCAATTTCCAATCTTGAAAACCCTTTTTCCGAATCCAAGTCCAAATATTATATTTTTAATCTCCACCATAATAATAATATTATATCCTCAATTCTCAAAATAATATTATATAATATATATATTCCATTTATCAAATAATTTCGAACATTTTAAACCTTCTCCAATTTCTTTCCTCTTTAAAATCCAAATCTTACAATATTAAATTCTAATTCTTAATAATAATATTGTATTATTTATTATTTTTTCTCAACAATGATATTGTAAAATGTATAAAATTAAAAAATCGGGCCTTATTTTAAATTACCCAAAACCAGATTTTCATTTTATAATATAAGCCCAATCCCCTTTTCTTTTTTAAAACAACCAGATCCGGCCCATAAATAGGCCCAACCCGTTACCCATTTTTCGATCCAAGAGACCCAACCCGCTTCCATTTTAAACTGAACCGGTTTTTTTTGTTTTAAATAAAAACCTCGAACCCCTTTTTAAAATACAAAGGAACCGGACCCATCTTCGACCTTGCTCGGCTGTGAGACAGAACGGGAGAAGGGAGAAGAGAAATAGAGCTCGCCTGCGGCCCTCTCGTCCCCAGCTCGAATTCACTCACCCATCCACTTTTCTCGGACAATCAGGGAGCACAAAAACAAACAAGAAAGGAGGCAATTCGAAAGCTCACCGAGGTTCTTGACTTCGCTGGAGTCGGAGTCGATTGAGCTTCGTCGGAGGCGGATTTAAATCGAGCTTGGCCTAGGGTGAGAAAAAGGGGGTTAAAGAGGCAACTTTACCCAGTTAGGAGGTGAAAGAAGATGGAAACTGAGCCCTTACCGTGTGTGATCGGAAAACAGAAGAAGGGTGAAGGAAGTGCTCGACGACGGCGACTCCGGGGCTGATTGGCTGGCTGCAACCTCCTTCTCAGGGGTCGGCCTTTGTGAGTAGGGGGCGGGGAGATGCTCGGACTACTGGGCTGCTTCAGAAGAGGAGGGGAGGGTGCATCGGTGGTGCTCGGAGACTCCGGGGAGATGCTCGGCCTTTGTGAGTAGCCCTTACCGTGTTTGATCGGAAAGGGGCGATGATGGCGGTGGTGCTCGGAGAGACGGAGACAAAGATGGCTGAATAGGGAGGGGCGGTGGTGCTCTCGGTGGTTGGAAAATCAGTGAAGAGAGGAGGTGGAGATATGGTGGAGGCGGTGGTGTTTGAGGGGAAGAAAAAGAGGACAGAGTTTCTGGGCTTCGTTTTAAATGGAATGGGTTGTGGTTTAACAGGGGAGGGGCTGAGCTTTGAAGGCAATAAAAGAGGAGAGGAGAGGAGAGGAGAGGCATGCACTACTGCTGCAACGAGACAAAATTGGGGTAGATGTATAGCCGTTTGGTGTCGGAGTTGCAGGGAGAGAGAGAGAGAGAGAGAGAGAGGAAGAGAGAGAGAGAGAGGGGTGTGGTCCCCAAAATGAAATTCAAATACCCGCTATTAAATCCCGAAACCCGCTCTCTCGATCCTATCCTGACTCGATTCAAAATTAAATTATATGTTTTTAATTCTGAAATAATAAATCTCGTTGGTTGATAAAGTAATTGAATAGAACTTCGGAAAATATTTTCAAGTCTTGAGCTAAAGTTAGTGGAATAAAGTCCGCCTTTTAAATCTAATTCAAAATTATGCCGGAATTCGCTTCGAAAGAGTTAGAATCAAATATATTACTCTAGGATGGAATTTTCAAAATTTTTCCGTGTTATAGAGATTTAAATAATCACAATTTCATATCTTATAAAATAATAATAATTTAAAATTTTTCAGCCTTTACATAGGTGAAATCAAGGCAGGATTAGCCTAGGATGAAAGAAGGGGTTATGAAAGAGGACCTTTACATCATATTAGAGCAGAGGAAAGAAAAGGGAAGGCTCACCATTGTTTTCGAACCGGAACAGGGGAGGAGAGAAGAATGGCGCTCGGCTGTGGGCCTCTCCGGTGGATGCTAGGCGGCTTCTGGTGGTCCTGGCGGCGCGACGACGACGGGGCTGTCGGGTGGGGTG
Organism: Persicaria maculosa; assembly: GCA_963922045.1. Taxonomy (NCBI): domain Eukaryota; kingdom Viridiplantae; phylum Streptophyta; class Magnoliopsida; order Caryophyllales; family Polygonaceae; genus Persicaria; species Persicaria maculosa. The sequence continues at coordinate 18,584,712 of OY998265.1, read as the reverse complement.
TTGTGGTGCCGCGAACATGAGGAAGGTGGATATGGTGTTGGAGTCTCGGTGGAACAGAGGGAGAAATGGGGGTTTGTGAAGGTTGTTTGGGGTAGCTGTGTGGGTTTGATTGAAGGGGAAGGGGGGAGATGGAGGTATGAAAGGAGAGTGTTTGAGCTTATGTGGGGTTGAAACTAAATGAAGAGGTGAGGGAGGCTGGGGATTTTGAATTAGAAAATGGGAGAGTGGGGTGTGCAGACCATCAAACAAGGAGGAGAAGGTGGGTAAAGTGAAACCAGACCTCTGGAGGTGTGGGGCTTGCTGAGCCAAATCCAGAAAAGGACAATTAACAAGGCTAGAGGTGATGCTGGAATGGAGGAGGAGAAACAAGGAGGGAAGGCTTAAATCGACAAGTAGGTGGACAGAGGAGCTATTGATGCAGCTGATTCTGAATCACAGGAAAGTGACAAAGAAGGGAGAAGGAAAGAAAAGAGAAAGAAAAAGGCAAACACTAGTGGTCCCAACTCTCAATTTTAAAAATTCGGAATTAAATCCCGAAACCCGCTCACTCGACCTTATCCCGACTCAAATTAAAATTAAACCCGAAAGTTCAAATCCGAATAATAACCATAATAATAAAATTCGAACAGTATTTTTTTTCTCGGTATAAGAAATCGGAAGTAAAATCCATTTTTAGATCAAATTCAAATTTGTGTCGGAATCCGCTCTAAAGGAATTAAAATAAAATTATTCTGCTCGAGTACGAAATTTTCAAAATTTTCCGAAATCTTATAATTCAACCTGCATTATCTCTACTTGAAGCCGAAAAATTAGCATGAGCATGAAATTGCAAACTCCACAAAATTATCCCTAGCCAAATTGAGCTTGACCCCCATTTGGGAATTGAGACTTAGATTGGCTGGACTAATGCCTTGTGGAAAGAAAAGTGCATATTGTCCAGTTTTGAGCAAAGGAAATTACGGATTGGTATACATTTGCATCTTGTCATATTTTGTAAAAGAATTTTTGGCTCACCATATAAATGCACATATTTTTAGTATTTATTTATTATTTTCGTCCAAAAAAAATCCGAAAAAAAGAGATATATATACATAGTGCATGAGCCAAAGTCCTTAAGTCCTTTATTTATTTCATACAAGTGTTATATTTTTGAGCGGCATATTAGAGTTTGAAAGAAGGGTTTATATTATGGTTTATATCTTTTAGTGCATCTTTAGAGCATATTATGGAAAGATGAGTTTGGAAAGAGCATTATGGGAGATTGAGCTTGGAAAGTGCAACATTGTAGAGTTATGGTTTGGATATTGTAAGTGTTGAGATTTAGGAGTCTTGATTCCCGAATTATATAAGCACCACATAGCCAAATAATTCCATACCCTTTTATTTCATACCAAGCCCCATTACAACCCCGCCGAATGGAGTCTTCTTTGAAGTCTTCCATTGAGCGAAAGTCCTCCTGATAGTTCTTATTGCATTTTCATAATTGTTTGCGAAGTGGATTTTTATAAATTGCAATGTTTATGAGTTTGTATATGGAATTGAGTTGAGCGTTGATCTTCATAGCCTAAACACATGAGAGTTGAGTGCAAACACATTATCCCTGTGAGGTTGGATCAAAAATTGCATATGCCTATGGATCGCCTAAATATGTGCTATGACGTTAAATTCACTTGCTTTGCTTTGCTACCGCTTATGATGTTGCTTTTGACAAAGGCGAAGACTTAAAGGGTGTGTTGTAGGTGTTGGTTATTGCTTGAGGACAAGCAAGTCTAACTATGGGGTATTTTGATGTACATATTTGTATCTATTTTATTCGCAAGTTTTGACTTTATATTTCATTCGATTCCTCAAATAAAGGTTGAAAATAAGAAGAATATGTGTAGAATGAGCTAACGTGCAAGAAATAGAGTCTGCACAAGTTTTGGTTTGAATATGCAGGAATCGGATTGAAATCGGAGTCAAAACGAAGAAGCCAAGTGAAGTTGAGCAGAGGTCGATATCGACCATCAACATCGATATCGACTACAGTCATCGACACAACTTCTTAGTGTTGAGATAGACCACACAGACCAACCAAGAAGGCACTAGATATCGATCACATGACATCGATATCGACCATAACACATAAATCGAGTGGAAAAGGACAAGTCGAGGAGAAACAGAGACGTCGATATCGACCACTCTGGTCGATATCGACCATACTTCGACGCTGGATTGACACGACTTTCAAGACTCAAATTGTGAATTCTATCTTCTGAAGCCCGAATTATCTTGTAACTTTAGATAGATAGTAGCTGAGAATTATTTACTTTTACCTTAAAGTTTTACTTAGTTGTTTTAGAGTTTTATCAAAATAAAGGATATATCCTACTTGTTGCGATAGACATTAGAGATTAGATAGAAGATGCCATCTTTGGATAACAAGGATTGGTGGCCTACAAATAAAGCCCTATGGGCTGGTTTTTACATATTCAAGCAAGAAAGGCAATTGCATTAGGCAATAAAGTTAGATTTTTAGTTTTGAGCTTTAAGGTTTCGGCGCTTGCGATAGTTGGCATTGAGATTGTAAAGATTCAAAGTTTTCCATTAATGCAAGTTTATTTCCATTCAATTTCAAGCATTTCTACATTCAACATGAGCGAGTAGTCGCCCTTTCTTCTAGGGTCGGGGTGAGCCCGACGATAGCCATGGTGGTAAGGTTTGTATGGCGCTAAAGAAGGTATCTTTTATCTCGCTCTACCTTGTGCTTCATCTTTAAATGCGAATTTAAGGAACTCATGTTGTGAAACTTGGGTAGTAATTAGGGTTTCTATTCGAAAGACTATAAACTCAATTATGACAAAGGTAGACGCAAATTAGGTTAAGTAATTGCAAGAGCTCTTTTCCTATTTGCCGGTTTAGGTGAAAGCCTTCTCCTTTATAATAAAAGAATGCATCTTTAGTGTTTTCTTACTTATTCTATCATGGTTGTCGTCGTGGTAATCCTTGGCTTTAGAAGATCATTTCTTTCTTAAGTTTACATCTATATTTGCCTGTCGTTCGTTGAGTTATCGAAAAACCCAACAAAACTGGTTTATTTCTGATCATTGCTCCTTTGACATCCTTGTGTCTTCGGCCTTTCTTTGCCGACCAAAGAACTAACCTTTACAGGACAACATCGATATTGACCCCATCATCGATATCGACCATCTTGCCAGATCGACGGTCTTCTGTATCGATCTCGAGTCTCCTGAGTTCCTGCTGCTGAAGTCGATATCGACCCCCAACGTCGAAATCGATCACCCTGTATCGACTGGCAGTTTTCTGAGCCAGTCGATCTCGTTGACTAACATCGATATCGACCTTCTTTAGTCGATATCAACTGCCGTTTTTGTCTCTGCATGTCTTCTATTGCAGAAAGCATCGACAGCCAAGGTCGACATCGAGGTCTGTGCTCGAGATCGAGGCTTCTGGTCAAACATTCAGGACGTGTCTTCAACGCTACTAGGATCCCGCTGACTCGCTTCCTCGAGGATCGAACCTGATTCCCTACCAATATAGCGGGGAGTCTTCAATTTATTTGAAGAGGCTAAGAGTTGTATTGCTTTATATTTTATTATATATTTCGATTCAATTCTCCCCACGTCACATGTAAGTACGCTTTATTTTCTATTTGATTATGTGGTCTCTTCTTCTTCCCCGCGCTCAATCCTTTATTCATGTTTAGGATCATTCCTTATTTACTTTAGATGAAGTGAAAGTGGATTATACAAGTGAATTTGGATAGTAATTAGGTTTTGCTTGCGAAAGTTGACTAGATCCTAATTATGAAAAGGTAGAAACAATTAGGTTTTTATGCGAAAGCCTCTATATTTCTAATTGGTGATGAGAAAAGCTTAATATTTTATGTGAATTGAGTCATAATGCATGCATGGTTATCGTCGTGGTAAATCCCTACACTATGAGCTTTTTGTCTATTATACCAAAAAAACCCAAAAATATTATGCCTTTATTTTATTTCTTTATTTCTTTACTTTATTTTTCTGCACTTGACATCTTCTGTGAACAGACTCGATTTTAACACATATATTCGATATAGACCACCGGTATCGAGCCAACCCTACGTCGACGGTCTTTTGAGTCGATAGGAACTACTGACTAATTGACGTCGATCTCTTTAGTCGGTATCGAGTGCTTCTGTTGTTTTCTCTTATCTGCAGGTTCTTGACAGATCGACGTCACTTACTAGGAATTGAATGCCCTTGTCGATATTGACTCCCCAACTCGATATCGAGGCTTCTGGTCGACTTGCGCAGAAACTTTAGAAACTATACAGGCATCGCTGACCCGCCTCCTCGTGGATTGATCCTGATTCCCTTCCACTACAGCGGGAGGAAGTCTTGAATTTTATTTCCACGGATAAGGGATTGGTTTGTACTTATATTTATATTTGTTTGAGTCAATTCTCCCTCTTAACAAATTTTGGCGTCGTTGCCGGGGAGGCTATCAATCGCACCCTATTTAGTCTATCTTACTTCTTTCCTACTGTTGTCTTGAAGTTGTATGCGACGCGCTGATTGCATGCCTGAGTTCGTAGCCTTAGACGATTCGGAACGCTTCCTTCGCCAACAAGAATGAGCTAAGAGGATCATGGCCAACGAGGAAACAATGCAACAAGAGCTCGAAAAGATATAGAAGCAAGTGGAGGGGTTCAAAACTGAGCGCACTCAACATACCCAGGCACAGCAAAGAATGGTCGCTCGCTACGAATAAGAAGCACAAGCTCGCCAAGAAGCCCAAGAGCAACTACGCCAGATCCCACAAAACGCGAAAGAATATATGCACCCCACCGTGGCGGTGCCTGAGTCTCCTATTGTTCTCCCAAATGTTGCTTTTGAAATTAAAACTACTTTTATTGCAGCGATCAGGAGGCATGCTTTTGAAGGAAACGGCTCCGAATGCCCTATGGCGTACATAACTACTTATATTGATCTATGTGACACCATTGCTGACGGTGTCAATCTTGAATATGTGCGTCTAAAAGCTTTTCGACGGTCTCTTGTAGGAAAGGCGCTACATTGGTTGGAGAGCTTGCCCCCACGATCTATCCACACCTGGGGTGAAATTAAGGACATCTTCCTTAACAAGTTCTTTCCACCATCAAAGACAGCGCAAATTCGCTAGAAGATTATGTCCTACAAGTAGAGTCCAAGGGAGATGCTAGCGCAAGTCTTGGAACGCTATAAGGATTTGCTGAGGTCCTGCCCTACTCATGGGCAACCGCCATATGTTATCCAGGTGTTCATCTCCAATGCCCTGGACGTGCCAACACGAGAGCGGATCAACACCTATAGCACCTATCGCTACCTGGAGCTTACCCCTACTTAAGTTTGGGAGACGATTGTAAGGCTAGTGGAGTTCGACAACACCTATGGGACTCATGCGGCTTCCGATGCAGGCCAGCCTCATCCATGCCACTGTATGAGCCTTCAAAAGAGGTGGATCTTGAGGTGAAGGATAAGTTCATGAAAGACAAGGTAAAGCGTCTTCAAAAACAAGGTAAGTTTCTTACTAACAACAAAGCTTGTTTAGAATGTGGGTCGCAGAAACACAACATGACGGCTTGTCCCTACATGAAGCAAGTACAATGGATGGAGACCCACGATGAAGTAAAGTATATGTGGGGGCCCAACTATGGAGATAACCAAAGCAATTGGGGATATGAACAACCCCAGTATCAACAACATCAGTAACCCCCGCCATACAGAACACCTGGCCATCCCAAAAGAGAAAGAAGGGATGATCTACAAATCATCTTAGACGAGATGAGGCGGAACCAAGTGAAGACAAAGCAATCCAACAATACCATCCAAACATCACTACATGGCATTAACCCTAGGCTTGGTGAAATTAACACATGGAGGAAAAGTGTGGAGATCCAACTGGGTCAATTGGGGGCATCTATTCCATGACAACCCGGAGGGCTCCCAGGCCAACCACAAGCCAATCCAAAGGGGCAACTAACGGGTCACATCGCCTCCATACACATAAAGAATGGGAAGGAAATTCAACTCAACAATGATGAAATGGAGCCAGTGGAGAAAATCACTGGAGAGCCAGTCGATATCAACAAACCCCAATAGATGTCGACTAACACACTCGATGTCAACCTACCTGTCGACATCGACCCTGTCCCGGTGCCCCCGAGATCGACCACAGCAGTCGATATCGACACCCCCCAGTTGATTTCGACCATCCATCACCACCACCTCGGGCCAATCCCGCTCCGCCGAAGAAGAAGTAATTACCTTATCCCTCCAAATCTTCAAGGAACCCTGCGGACGCGAAGTTCCAACGTTGTGTAAAGGTTCTCTAAGGCCTCAATGTCACTATACCATTCATGGAGGCCCTTCATGAGATGCCATCCTACGTCCGGTTCCTTAAAGACATATTAAACAAGAAGCGATCAATTGCTGAGATCGCAAAGGAGTTCAGCAAGGTGGACTACCCTGAGAAGAGGTGTGATCCTGGTAGATTTGCCATCACTATTGGGCTTGGCCAGTATCGCTACAAGGCTTTGTGGGACCTAGGGGCTAGCGTGAGCCTCATGCCTTTATCCATATGGTCAAAGGTCAATATTTGAGCCTTGGAGCCGATAGATATGAAGTTATGCATGGTTGATAACAACTTTGTAAGGCCCACATGCATCATCGATGACGTCCCAATGAAGGTGGGTAAGTTCTTTGTACCCACTTATTTTATTGTGCTAGATATGGGGGAGGATCCTACATGCCCAATCATCTTAGGGAGGTCGTTCCTAGCTACGGCCGACGCCAATATCAGCGTGTGGAATGGACTATTGTTATTCATTATTGGCAATGAAGTCATCGAGTTCTCCTTCAACCCTACCATGAAGGAGGTGTATCAAATGGAGGTCAAGGCAATGCATGCAATAGAGCGAGTAATCCCTTGTGATGAACCAATGGAGAGAGCCTTGACCAACGAAGAACTAGAAGAGAGGGCCATGGAAAAGCACTCGATGTCGACACCCACCAGTTGATGTCAAGTACACTAGAGCCAAATCGAGTGCCAGAAGCTAAGTACGGGGTTGACGCCAACAGAGAACTTGAGATCGACCAGGGCCAGTCGATATCGACTGGGCCCACTCGAGATCGACTCCCCCTACTCGACCTGCCTCCATTGACTGCACCCTCATGAGAAAACCCACTCGATGCCGACCCCCTAACTCGATGTCGAGTGATCCCTCAAAGCAAAACGGCCTTGAAGGTAAGTCCAGGTAAAGATCCTCCACCTTATAGCATAATTCTAATATCCCTATGAAGAGAGTATTCATGTTTGTATGCCTTAATAACATGATACATAAGCTAATAAGCGAATACAAGGTAGGCGACAAGGTGCTTATGGAGCAATGAAACGCCCTGGGATGCAAAAGAAAGGATGGAAGGAAAGGAAGCTTAATGACGATCTATAAAGTCTATCCAAGGAGGTTGGACCTCAAAGACAAGAAAGGGACGGTGTTCAAAGTAGAGCTTGAAGGCCCTGAAGAGGACATGAGAGCAATATGGTCCCTACATGTGCCTCCTTGGATAGTCGGAAGAAGTCGGCCTAGCGACTATAAAATCTAGAGCTTGTACAGAGACTTTTTAAAATTTTAGGGTTTTAAATTTCTGGTTTTGTTTTGGTTTTATGACTTTGAACTTTTAGGGTTTGGTGAGAAAAACTAACAATTTCAAGTACGGAAGGAATCTACAAAAGCTCTCGATATCGACATACGCAATCGATATCGACCAAGGGAAATCAAACGAGCGACTGTGATCGACACTGAGATCACCCTGAGTCGAAGCAGAAAATCGACATCTACACAACCAGTCGATATCGACACACCCACTTGAAATTGACCTCCCCTGCAGATGTCCCTGATTTGAGCCATTGCGACGATTTCTAGTAAGTTCTCTTTAATTCCACTTCTTATTCTATTTTTACAGTGAGGACACTATAGGATCTATGTATGGAGTGGGGTAAAAGCATTCTTACCTTATTTCAATTGCCCAATTGTTAGTGTATATTGCATAAAGTCTTGTTTTAGCACACATGGTTAGTTTTTTCCTATTTGCATCATATACATATTCTCACATGAGCATAAAGTTTACAATTCATACATATTTTGAGAAGAAAAAGTACACCCATTGAAAAAAATTGATAAGTGATACGTTTGGGATCCCCGATCCTTCGCTTGTGGGCTCAAGATCAAGAACCACGCCGTATATTTGCCCGATCTTGCAATGCTCTTTGCTATCTCGGAGGGAGGCCGCGGATGCCGCGGGAGTGCAGCGGGAAGGCCGCGGGAGAGGCAGCGGCTGCTGCAAGGCCAAGGGGCGGCCGCCGCACTGTTCACCGAAGCTTCAGCGACGTTGTCTTCTTCTCAGCAGCGACGGTTTTCTCCTTAGATTTTCGCGACGGTTTTCTGCAGGACTTTGTGTTTGTGTTTTGTGATGTGATTGAGATTAGGGTTTCGAAATTCAATTGTTTGGATGATTAAAAGGATGAATAACAATATGAAATTTATGAAGCAAGTGTTTGGATTGAAATCGAAGAACCCTTTAGCCAAAGGGTTTCCTCAATTCTATTCAATCTATTTTTTATTGAATGATAAAGAACGTTTAAATAGAAATCCTAAACCCTAAAATCTTCTAGGGTTGGCCAGCCATCCTTTACAAAATGATAGACTTGGCTGACCTAATCATAATATAATAATATAAATAAAATCCTAACTAGATAAATAATAAAAAGATTATAATTAAGAAAGCCTAAGGATAGACTCTCCTAACCATCTTATTTAACCTAACTTAGTAATACTATAAATAAGACATTCCATAAATAGCTTCAACTAACATAGGAGTTACTAAATATGGAAAGAACTAAAACTAATAATAATAATAATAAAATAATTAGAATAACTTTGGCCTAGTCGTCGGCCTCTTCACTTTAATCCATGGTGGAGCCTTCTTCTTCCTCTTAAGGATGACATCATTCTCCTCCATTTGCATTCGACCCGTCCTCGAGTCGTCGCCAGGATCGAGATCATTGTTTGAGCCACAGAAGCTCATCTTGATCCACATCATTCTCCCCTTCTTAGCTTCGATTCATCCTCGAATCGAGTCGTTGAGGAGCGGGAGCACAGTAGCAAAAATGAAGCATGACGTTGGAGGACAAGCAAGAACATCCGACAAAATCATAGGAGGTGCCATCACCTCAAAAACAAAACCAGGCACCATTGAGTCCATAAAATCAAAAGAAACAAAAGTAAGAGCTTGACTGGGCACATCAAGGACATTCCCAGGAGGTACAATAGCTAACTTCATAGAAACGGCCTCGACATCCTCTTCGGTGTCACAGGACAAAGTCAACACATTCGGTGCGACACTGCAGTCCACTTGCAGCACAGATTCGGAAGTTTTCCCGGGGGAGTCTTGCAGCGTGTGATCCACCGTTGGAAAGATCGTCGAGTCACCTTCGCAACAAGACTGAGTTGACTCAATTCCGAGGTCGGAGTCAGCGGGAATCTGCGAAACAAAATCGTCGCGCTGTGCTGTATTCTGGGCAACAAATTTGTCCACAACCTCCGCAGCCTTTCGTTGAGCGTCTTCCTTCTCCCATATTTGGCGATCCTCTTTTTCTCTTTGGCGACGCTGATATGACGCATACCAAACATCCCAATCGACAATGTCAGATCTTCCACTTCGAAATTCCTTTTCCTTATATTGGCGCAACCAATTTCGCTTGTACTCCCGTTGACGTTCTAGTTGAAGTTTTTCCCTAGCACGTCGTTGTTCTTCCTGTTGACGTTGAAGCCAAAGTTGACGTCTTTTGGCTTCGTGTTGATGCTCTAGGTTTTGTTGTTGTAGCCAAGCTCTCCGACGTAATTCTTGTTGGTGCCGTTGTTGTTTCGCACGTTCCAAAGCAAAAAATTCCTCCAAGGGATCGGGATCATCATCCCAATCGCCCAAAATTTCCCATGCCATCAAAATCAAAACATTAGTAACATCAACTCAAAGAAACAAAGAGCGTAGCACAACCTGTCTCTGAATACCACTTGATACGTTTGGGATCCCCGATCCTTCGCTTGTGGGCTCAAGATCAAGTACCACACCGTATATTTGCCCGATCTTGCAATGCTCTTTGATATCTCGGAGGGAGGCCGCGGATGCCGCGGGAGTGCAGCGGGAAGGCCGCGGGAGAGGCAGCGGCTACTGCAAGGCCAAGGGGCGGCCGCCGCACTGTTCACCGAAGCTTCAGCGACGTTGTCTTCTTTTCATAAGCGACGGTTTTCTCCTTAGGTTTTAGCGTCGGTTTTCTGCAGGAATTTGTGTTTGTGTTTTGTGATGTGTTTGAGATTAGGGTTTCGAAATTCAATTGTTTGGATGATTAAAAGGATGAATAAAAATCTGAAATTTATGAAGCAAGTGTTTGGATTGAAATCGAAGAACCCTTTAGCCAAAGGGTTTCCTCAATTCTATTCAATCTATTTTTTATTGAATGATAAAGAACGTTTAAATAGAAATCCTAAACCCTAAAATCTTCTAGGGTTGGCCAGCCATCCTTTACAAAATGATAGACTTGGCTGACCTAATCATAATCTAATAATATAAATAAAATCCTAACTAGATAAATAATAAAAAGATTATAATTAAGAAAGCCTAAGGATAGACTCTCCTAACCATCTTATTTAACCTAACTTAGTAATACTATAAATAAGACATTCCATAAATAGCTTCAACTAACATAGGAGTTACTAAATATGGAAAGAACTAAAACTAATAATAATAATAAAATAATTAGAATAACTTTGGCCTAGTCGTCGGCCTCTTCACTTTAATCCATGGTGGAGCCTTCTTCTTCCTCTTAAGGATGACATCAATAAGAGTCATGGAAGTAGTTACAAAGCTCGACGATGCAAAAGTAGATCTGTTAGAGATATAGCAATTAAATTTCCTAGTAAAGGGAAGTCTCGATGAAGTGCAATTTTTAAGAAAACTATGAAAGGAGCAAAATTTGAAGTTGCTTTTGACATGTGCATGATAAGAGGATGGAGGACTTTATTTTCCATTCAAGCTTCATTATTTCCCCTTACTATTACCCATTGCCTTTACTTCATATTCAAAGCCATATGTGCTTAATGTCATATTTTGCTCCACAAGTTCTTAAATTGCCCATTTTTATACCGTTTTACCCATCCGGGAGATAATGTTATAGAATGGATGTCATATTTTAGAGTTTTTATATGGTTTGATATGTTGTGAAGATATTATGAAGTTGATGGCAGGAATGTTTTATATGGAAAATTTAATGAGTGAAAAAAAATCCGGTCACCTAGGAGTTAGGTGAATCGACCCTGCATGCGGAAAATAAAATTCACGTGAGATGGGACACAAGGTGAGGAGTCCGATGTGCTAAGTATCCGGGGCCATTCATGACACCCATGTTTGCGAATCGCGAGAAGGCAGCGTTAAGGTTAGAGAGGTAAAAGCATAATAGCGAAATAAAGAAAATATCATAATGAGGAAAGAATTGTGGAAATCACAAAGGAGAAAGTGCATTAAAGAAAGAAGTTTGAAAGTTTCTTCCCGGATTAGCACCACATTGCCAAATATAGCCCACCATTATACCGTTTACCCGCTCTTCACCATGCGCATAAAGTCCTCTTGATTATTAATGCTATGTTACAAATTGTGTTTTTGCATAACCATCCTTTTGTGCGAGATTTTGTTTTTCATTCACATGCATGAATTTGATGGCATTAATACCTTTGCAAGGATGACAATTGATTGTAGGGTTATATAAGAATGAATCTACAATGCTGAGAGTTTTCGTCCTTCCCTTGAATGACCAATAACAGTATTGATTGAGGACAAACAAGCTTATGTATGGAGAGATTTGATGTGCGCATATTTCACCATGTTCAATTCTTACATCTTTTATGTTTTCATGCATATTTTACACTTTTGGTTTGGGAGAGTAGTGAATTTGTGTAGTTCGAGTACATTTTCAAAATATAGAGGTCTACACAAGTTTTGGTTTGACTTTGCAGAAAAAGGAGCATTTTGGAATGAAGACAAGACAAGACAGAAGAACTCGATCTCGAGCTGAGAGCACTCCATCTCGACATATATACTCGATATCGACCTAGAGAATCAAAATCGACAAAGGAGAAAAGATGAAGATCGAGCCAAAGCCATGTCGACCACAGCAAACCCACTAGACTCGACATTGGTTACTCGATATTGACCTGTCCACTTGACATCGACTGGTGCTGCAGACGTGTGAAAAACGCGGATTGTGGAGAACCTTTGGAGGATATTGCTTAGCCACGAAGACATCTATCTTCTACCAAGAAGTGTTTTGGTTGTGTTTTGTAGCAAAAACGTCAAAAAACAAAATGGATATATATATCTCTGTAATTTGGACTTTATTTCCAATCCAACGCTCTGATCAGGCTGAAATCTTAATATGATGTTCACGGCAATGTTATCTAACTGCTCTCTAAAAATGAGGACGATCCAACGGTTGGATCAAGAGTTATTATAATTTTAGTAAATAATGTTTATAATGACTCGATTAAAAACTTGGTTATGGGAATGCTGAGAATATGGTTAAATATATGATGGCGTAAGCGAAACTTAGAGCATATAAAATACGGAAATGAAGTATACCCATAACTTGGCCAATAATAAGGATAAAAAGGTTAGGATTACGTGATGATATGACCCGGATTATAACTTGTTAAGTGTGGATACTTAACCAAGCTTATAAGTCCTTAAGCCATTAACCTTATGTGAATGTGTGTGATTATCTTGTGGTATGGCTTTATATGATGCATTAATAAGAAGAACCTAATGTGACATAATTACAATTGTTAGGCGCTTGATTCGTGTTTACACTTGGTGCTTGTTTATTTCCGTGCTTACCTTCGGATTTCAGGTAAGTCCCCTGGACTTACTCATGAGGTTACTCGTGACACATGAGTGTCGTAACGAGATAGATTCATGCATATTTTACGACATAGAATTGTTGTAGGGTATAAATCGGAATTATAACATAGAACGGACATAGGGAACGAAATGAACCCTTGTCTTCTCTTTGTCTTTGTTATAATAGGTGGCCATCCAATTCTATGTTGTTGTGTGGTGATTATCGGGATTCCCTAAAGGCTCCGGCGTAGTCGAACCTTCGAGCATTCGATAAAGGTTGGCACATCCTCCAAGAATTTGGGTGATAAAGGATGGTGTAACCTCCAAGCATTTGGAAAGGGATTATATGGTTGATTGTTATCATTTGGGTACCCATTACCGCATTTATTTATATATTCAGATTATACCTTAGGAGCATGACAGTGTATTTACAGTTTTATCGCATCACGTTTATATGCCTTTTTACGTACTCGCAGAGTATGCTGGTGTATACGTGTATGAGTAATCAATGATTGTCCCCGTTATCTTTCTTGTTTTTAGATTCAGGTACCCCCGATACCCGATATGCGTGATCATATGTGCATGTTTGCCAGGCACAACCTATGGGACGATAGAGTGAGAGAGACATGGACCACGTTTTAGTATTTTCTCGCTACTTATTACTTTTGCGTTTTGACCCGGCTAGGCCGCGGCATGTGTTGTACTTTAATTCCGCCTTTATCTTCAGCTTCAAAACCATTTTGCGGTAGTTACCTAGGACAGGTTCTAGCCTCCAATGGGCATGCCTTTGCTTTGGGGTTCGAAATCGCCGTTTTAACAACTTATCTACGCTCCCACTAAATAAATAATCTAAGTAATAACTCGTACTCGGTCGTAAGATCTAAAGCTCATGGAAGAATTCAAAACTCTTCCTTAACGTACCCCGAATAACCGGATCATCCGAACCTTATTAATCCTCTAAGTGGACTAATGGAGGCATATTCGGATATCCAAACTTTTGGGTCATTACAGTATCTAATATCCACTCATCTTTACTTAATTCAAGCGAGATCAAGGAGGTGAGTGTATTACCTACGAATCCTGCAAAGTTTGCAGCAATAACAACTCGTTTTCCTTTGAATGCCTTCAATCTCTTGGCACATGACTTGCACCAACTCTTGATCAATGCTGCTCATCTTCCCAACACTAGCTCCATCCTCATACCCTAGCAGAGTCATCATGTTTTCTTGATCATTCATAATGTTCACAGCCATCTTCATTCCTCTCTTGTTCCCGCTTCCCTTGTACCAATCTGGGTACCCAATAACCTTGAAGCACTGTTCTGAAGTATGACCTTCAAGTTGCAGTGATTGTACCTCTTTTTTTCTCTAGATTTTGATTTCTTGTACTCCTTGTACTCTTTTTTGGTGGAAGGGCCTTCTTTCTATGTGCTTGAATTCACAAAGGACCCAACATGCTCCATATTCTTGCTTGTAATCTATTTCCGTATTTCCACCTGAGTAACAAGGCCGAAAGCTATGTTCACTTATGGAAAAAGATCCATAGACAGGATTTGGCTTCCCATAGCCTCAAAATCTCCATTGATATTTATGAGGAACTGCATCAACCATTCTTGATTCTCCAACTCAAGAAATCTTGCAAGAATTTGACACCCACACCTCTCCTTAACTCAACAGTTACATTGTGGGTTTCCATTCAGACTCTTTATCTCGTCCCAACACCTTTTGAGCTTCGTGTAATAGGTAGTAACACTCAAATCTCATTGTCGGAGCCTTATCATCTATTTCTTCAACCGAAAGATAACTACAGCATTACTCTGATTGTACCTTTTCACGATCTCCACCAAAAGTTCTCTTGCAGAATTCTCATATATGAATGAATTTGCAGGATTTTATGTCATCGAATTCAAGATCCAACAAGCTACCATCCCATCACACCGAATCCATCTCTGCAAATCCCTTGATTCCTCCCTTGGTCTTGGATTCGATCTGTCGATGAAACCTAATTTTATCTTGGCTGCGAGCGCTATACGAATCTTCTTACTCCAAGCAATAAAGTTTCTTCCTTCAAATTGAACACTGGTAAGTGAAGTTCCCGGATAATCGGATTTTACTAGTGTCATTAGATCTCCCTGCG
This sequence comes from Persicaria maculosa, assembly GCA_963922045.1. Classification (NCBI taxonomy): domain Eukaryota; kingdom Viridiplantae; phylum Streptophyta; class Magnoliopsida; order Caryophyllales; family Polygonaceae; genus Persicaria; species Persicaria maculosa. Next base: position 18,569,608 of record OY998265.1, on the reverse strand, counting down.
AGGCTCCATTGATCTGCGCGATCAACTGAGTGGAGGCGTGTGCTATTTTCTCCATCTTCTCTCTCTAAACAAAGCAACTAACTAGGCTGGCCTAAAGTAAATGAATCCAAACCTGAATACAAAACGTAACGAGAAACAAACACATGAATCGGGTTTAAACTCAAACCGATAAAACTGGAAACCTGAACCTGTCCTCTTCTTCCTTGCATAACTCCATAGGAGGGTCAGACCGGTGGGTGGCGCGGGGAGACTCGGAGGTTGAAGGAGGATGGGTAAACGGACTCAAGCCAGATAGCAACAGGCCTTGATTCTGATGGAGTTGCAGGAAGCGAAGCATTCAATTTTTTTTTAAATATACTTTTTAATTTAAAAATATAAATTGTAATAAACGTAGTTTCAAAATGCGTTTTACCCAAAATTAATTATAAAACATGATTTCAAACCGCATTTTTTTGTGTGTTTTTTTTTTACCTTTCACCTCTTTTGAATAAAACGCGGTTCGAGTTTCTCTGACCTCCATACAAATTTTGAATATTTTTATCAATATTTTTCAAGTGTGAATTTTTTTTATAAAATTTTATTTTTCTTTGAATATTTAAAAAAATTAAAAAAAAGAGCATGGCTAGTAGCATAGCATTTTCCCTAGCCTAAAAATTCGATCTCCTCCTCAATAATTCGTGAAATCGAAACAACAACAACAACATCAATAAATTTGTACAAAATATGTCCGAATTTAGTTAGCGTGGTTTATGAATATATTTTTAAATAAAAAATCCTTTACGTAGTTTCGTGCAATTTATTCAAATTTATTTTTTTTAATAAACATTTTGATATTTTTGGAATACCTTTCATCAGCCAAAAAGTCTGGACAGTTTTGCCATGTTTGGCAACCACATGCTTATTGCGGACGCATTTTATGGAATCAATAGACAACCGATGTGCGCGCAAATTGCAATATTTTCTATGCACATTTAAGTCCATTTTATCATCATGTGCATGCATATTAGGGGGGAATTTCTGGGATTAATGTAGTTTGTGCATAATTGTCAAATATATGGGTATGCACGAGTTTCTATGAGATTTCTTAGAAATAGGAACGAAAATGGACAGATTTAGAGGAGTGGAAAAAGAACTCAAAGTCTTTTGAAGAGGTCGAAATCGACTGTGAACCTCGACATCGAGTACAGTAGAGCAGCAAGGAATCGAGCAGAGGAGAACAGAGCATGTCGACACAGCAGAGGTCGATATCGATGTCTGAAGGTCGATATCGAGTGGTTCTAGATCGATCTTATTGATAGAAGTCGAGTGCCAGTCCGAGGAGAAGGAGTGCTCGAGATAGAGTTAAAGAGAGGTCGATGACCAAGGTTGATATCGATGTTGCCAACAGAAGAAGTCCGACTCAGATTTTGATAGAATTCTATCCGAAGCTTGCACGTCTATCCAAAAGTCGAGATCTTCTATCTTCAATGCCATACTCATCACTTTAGATATTTTTCCACGGAGTTTTTAGTTTTTACTTTATTAAGTTTTAACATAGAGAATAAAGATAAAGTTTCGAATCCTTGGCTAGCAAGATTTGAGATCTATATCTAGAGGTCGTTAGGGCTGAGTTTAATCATCCACACACATCCAATTATGCAGAGAATTTCAGTTTACATAGAGAGTAGCGAGTTAGAGAGAGAGAGAGAGAGAGAGGAGTGCCGAGTGAGTTGGGTGTGAAGCGAGAGCGGAGATTTGGCTTGGTTCAGTTGTAATTTCTCTTTAGTTTAATACAAAGTAGTTTATTTTCAATGATGATGATGAGTTCCATGATGAGACGCGAGTAGTCAACCCACTTCTAGGGTCGGGGTGAGCCCGACGATAGCAATGTAGGGTAAGTACATCAAAGGTATGATTTTTATGCGATTATGTCTTCTATCCTATGCATGATCCTTTGCGAAAGTTAGGGAGATTCATTATTTGCATTATTGAAGCGAAAGCCAATCATATTGTGAACGTGGATTACTCATGAATTGGATAGTAACTCTTAGGAATTATGCGAGAGCCTCTAATCACCTAAGTGTTGGTAACGAAAGTTATTTGACAGAAAGGCATTAAATTTCATAACTTTAGCATCATACTTGCATGGTTATCATTGTGGCGTTAATCCCCGACTTTAGAAGCTTTTAATTAATTGAATTTTATAAAAAGTTTGAGTTTTGGTTTCTGTCCATTTTTCCTTTACCATTCTAAGTTCTTCGGACTACTTTTCCGACACATAGGTTACGCATTACAGTTTTTGTTACAGACATCGAAATCGACTGTGAAGATCGATATCGAGCACTAACATCGATATCAAGGTCTGTCTCGACGTCGACTGTGTTTGCTTTTGTCTTCTGTAGGAAATCACTGGAAATCGACCAGAACTGAGGTCGATATCGACCAGACACATCGATATCGAGTGTCTCCTGAGGTAGAAAGCTTGATCGTGATTACAACTAAGGAAGCGATGACATATCTCCTTATGGATTCAATCCTGAATTACCCTACCACTGCATCGGGAGGGATTCCTTTCATTTTAGATGCATCGTGCGGTGACGCTCAGTTTTGCTGGCCACTTGTTTCGAATGCTTTTTCACAAAATAAAAATGAAAATGAAACAAATAAATTTTATTTTATTTTAAAAAAACGTGTGGTGGACAAAAAAATATTCACACATCTCCCGACCTAATCACCTTTGTTCTTTCTCCTCACAAGCACCTTCTAGAAAAGCCTCCTAAAAAATTTCCCTTTGAAAAAGCCCCATTATCCTGCTCCTGCCCGTCCAAACCCTAGACTCCCAACCTCCATCCATGGCGACCTTAAGTGAAGCACCACCTGGTAACCCCAAAGCCGGAGAGAAGATCTTCAAGACCAAGTGCGCTCAATACCACACCGTCGAGAAAGGATCTGACCATAAGCAAGGTTTCCTTTCCTCTCTCTCTTCTGTGTTTAAGGATTAAAGCATCTGCTATTTCTTCTTGATTGATTGACATTGGTTACATTGTGTATATATATATATATATATATATATATATATATATATATATATATATATATATATATATGATACAGTAAAGCAAAATGAGACAAAAGCTTTCAAGAGTGTTTTGGAGGACACAAAGGCAACTCGAAGAGAGCCGTTAGCAACCCTCTCAAGCACAAAATGGTAGTCGAGTGAGAGGTGCTTGATACGGTGATGGCGGACGGGGTTCACGGTGAGGTAAGTGGCCCCGAGGTTATCGCACCATAGAGTAGGAGTATGGGCAAGAAAGATACCAAGTTCAGCAAACAACAGCTGAAGCCAGATTGTCTCACAAGTGGCGTTGGCAACGGCACGATATTCCGCTTCGGTAGAGGACCGGGAGACATGAGGTTGCTTTTTCGTGGACCAAGAGACAAGGTTGTTGCCGTGGTAAATGCAATACGCGCTGGTGGAGCACCGATCGAGCTTGTCACTGCCCCAGTCGGCATGCGATGTAAAGACTCGGCATTTTAAAATAATATTTTATTAATTAAGAATTAATTTCGCTTTAATATTGAGTGAATTGGGATTTGAATTATAAGATTTCGGAAATTTTTGAAAATTCCGTCCTCGAGCTTCCGGATTATTTGAAACTTTCTAACGTAAATTCCGGCATTATTTTAGAAGGATTTTAGACGAACTTCCATTCCGCTTTTAGATTTCAAAGATTTAAGAATATAATTTGGATCTTATTATTTTATATCGGATTCGATACTTCGCTTTAAAATTTCATTTCGTCGGGATAAGGTTGAGAGAGCGGGTTTCGGGATTATTTCGGGATTTTGAATTCGTTAGGTACGGGACCACTTATATTTCATTTCTTTCATTCTCTCTCACACATAACACTCCCTCCTGAATTAAGCCCTTTGTCGATCAGGACCACTCAGCTCTTTTCCTAGCTTGTCTTTTTACCTTTATGGATTAACAACTCCTCCTATTAGCCTCCCTTGACACCCCTGCTGCTTGTCCCATTTTGACCACCATTGAGCCTTGAAATTGGTCCCCTCTTCCCCCCTGTTTTGTCCCAATGTGATAGCAGCTAGCATCCTCTCCAATTGGAATCCAAACCCACCCTCCTCTCTTACTCTCCACCTGCACTCCCCCTTCAACCATTCTTTTCCCTGTTAAAGGCTCGAATCCACCAGCGTCTCACACAAACAGCATCATCACCGCCAACTCCTTGCCGCCGCCAGAGCCAAGAACACCGCCACTCAGCCCATCTCCTTCCCCAGCCACGGTACAACCCTCTTCATTCCCTCTTTTTCACTGCCAAACAGACCCACCAAAAGCCCCATCCCTCCTCTCTATCTCCTCGCAGCCACCGGAGCAACCACCCTTGGCTCCTCCTCTTTTCGCCACTGACCCTGTTGTCTCCCCTACCTTCGAGAGCAATTCGTCGAGCCAAGCACATTCCAAGCCCCCATCTTCTTCCTCCTTCCCCATTCGCCTTGTTTTCGCTTCATGAGCTTGACCAAGCCAGAACAACCTCGACTCCGACGAAGCCAAACCGAACTCGGACAAGTCCCCGATGACCTCGAATCCTCTCCGACGAATCCCTGATGTGTCTCGATCCCTCGGTGAGCCTCTCTCCCTTTACTTCCTTCTTCTTAAGCACCTAGATTGCTGTTTTCCTCGAATCCTTGAACCCGGAAGAGAGAGTTTTGAATGCGAGAACGGGCGAGAGCGGGTCGAGGGGGTCAGAGAGGGTGATGGGGAGAGCGAGGGTAAGCGGGTGAGCGAGAGGGCGAGCCGAAGAAGGGATAACGAGAGCGGATATGCGAGGACGAGGACGGGTGAGAGCTGGGAGGCGAGTTCGAGTCCGACGGGGAAAGGAGGCCGAGGGAGGGGCAGTGAGCGAGAGCTGGGCGGAGCTCAGGCGAACTGGGCGGGGCAGATGAGGAAGATGATGGTGAGCAGGGGCATGGGTGGGGCCCACCTTCTTTCCTCCCTTGTGGGCCCCCTTCGGTTTCTTTTCATTCTATTATTTTTGTGCTTAAAAGAATCAGATTTGGGTTGATGGGGGCATATCCTTGGATCCGGATTTTTTGGGCCGAGATTGGTAGAAGGGTTTGGGCTGGTTATGGGCTCGGTTTTGGATCCGGGTTTGAGTTTGGTTATGGGCTGGCCTTTGGGTGTTATTTGTTATGCTATGTGTGTTATGTTATATGTTATGTTATATGGGTATGTTGGTATATGGTTTTATATAATTGTTATTTATTAGATTATTATTGTATTATTATTCTGACCTTGTGATAATATATTTTCTGAAAAACATTATATATTATCTAACAATATATCATTAAATGAAATGAGTATATTATATATAATATTTTGACTCTAAAATGTTTTAGATTTAAAATATATTATTGGACTTGAATTTTAAAAAGAAAAGAATTCGGAAAAGGTTTTAAAGTTTGGAAATGAAATTAGCAACGTTACAAGAAGATTTTTGGGAACCTCTAACCTTGTCGGATATTTTGATAAAAATAATAATATAAGTTGATTAATAAGCAATGGTTTATAAATGGATTTTTGGGTTAAGTATATAAATTTGGAAAGTGTTTTGGTTAATGATTTGATCTAAGTTGAGATTTTGGAAGAGTTTCGGGAATCTTGGGAATTGACTTACTTGTCTACCTTGTGCGTATAGAAATTATGATATGTTGATATTGTTATGATATGTTATCTGATGTGATGATAAGATATGTATATACGTAAATTAAAGCATGATTGATATTCGAATGTTAACTTATTTATGATCATGATTAGGTTGAAACGTTAAGTTGATTATGAGAATAAGTGTGAAGCATGATGTATAAATATATGAGTATTATATAATGATGAAAGAAATATTATGATGAAATGTTATATGATAAATATGGAGGTGGTTATGAGATATGATATGTTAAGACGAGTTGATGTATGATGATATATGAGATGAGTTGAGAAGAATGATGAATTGAGATGATGATGTTGATGTGGAATATGTGATGAGATGAGACTATGTGATGGGATAGCTTAATAATGACAATGAGTTATTTGCCTTACTTAGTTGATGTGTAGAGGTTAATGGGTCCCTTTGTGCTTTAGACTTATAATTGTTGCTTTTTAAACTATTAGGTGATCTATGATGTGGTTTGGCTTGCTTATACTGGTTATTGCTTTTGCTGTTCTGCAATTCCAGGTAAGTATCCTACGGGACTTACTCAGTAACCTGGACCTCCTGCCTGATGTGTCATGTAATGTGTAGTTTTGTTGCATATTAAAGCATGCCATGTAGTATCATGCTAGGATTGCATTGAATTGAGCATGTGTCTACTTTGTGTGTTTGAATACAGAACGGTCGTTATCTGTGATAGTCCTAGAGTCTTTGCTAGGGTCATAGGGTAGCCCAGCCCCATCGGGTGCCCTGAGTCTATCGAGTCGATATGAGCATGATATGATAGCCCAGCACTATCGGGTAAGAGATGAGATGATATGATTAGCCCAGCACCATCGGGCATGAGCATGATTTATGATATGATGATGAGATATGATATGATATGATGATACCGTGGTGAAGTGCACCACCACGAAGAGAGCGTTATGCTATAGCCCGAACTGGCCAGTCTCTGCACTAACGGGAAGGGGTGCAGAGGTAGGAGAGGGATATGCCACTTGGCATTGTCTTGGGCCCTTTACAGTTCTTTTCTTCATATTATGTATATACTAGGGGCATGATAGTGTGATTTAAATCTTGTACCGTATTAGTCATCTTTTATTTAGGCATAGGCATGTTATGTGGCCTCAGCGTGGTCAGAGGACCCGCAGGCGATCACCAGGCCTGACTTCGTGGATAGTGTTAGGTACCGCTCTTGTTGCTCCATGCTTCTGTGATGGGGAAATCTTTTGGCGAATCGAAGAATCCGGCTAATATATTCTAACTTTACAAATGGCAATCACCCACTTTGTTTTGGTTTTGACCCGGCTCTGCCGTGGCTTTTGTATCTAAACCGTACTTCCGCTTTACTTTCGGTTAAATTTTATTTCTGAGACTTCGACTGATTAGAGGTTTGAAACCTCAACCCGTACCTGAATTGCAACATCCGAACGAAGGTATCCGACCTTCGAAACGTATCCCGGATATTTATATCCGGGCCGTTACATCCGAGAAGGCAGAGAGTGTATGATCCTTGGCCGAGGAGAGATGGACATGGAAATCAGCCGTGCCATTCAAGTAACGGAGAAGACGTTTCACGGCCTGCCAATAGGACACCCTTGGCTGATGCATATATTGGGAGAGCTTATTGACGGTGAAGGAGACATCGGGCCTAGTGAACTGAAGGTACTGAAGGCTTCTGACAATGCTTCGGTATAGATGGGGATCCTCGAAAGGCGCCGATGGTTCCGATGCATCAAAGGCTGGTGTCATTGGGGTGGATACTGGCTTGGAATTGGTCATATTGGCACGATGCACAAGGTCTCTAATGTGTTTTGTTTAGGAAAGATAAAAGCCAGCGGGAGCTCGTAGAAGTTCGACACCCAGAAAGAACCGAGCAGGCCCTAAATCCTTGACAGGAAAGCGCCTGGAGAGAGCATCAACAAACTTCATAGAAAGGGTGGGATTAGAGGCAAAAACCAATAAATCGTCAACATATACTAGCACGAAGATGTAGAGGGACCCAAGGCGATGATAAAATAGGGAAGAATCAGCTTGAGAAGGGGAGAAACCAAACTGAATTAGTGCATCATTGAGCTGCGAAAACCAAGCCCGAGGGGCTTGTTTCAAACCGTAGAGAGATTTTTGGAGCTTACAAACAAAGGAGGGGAATTTCGGGTGAATGAAGCCCGGTGGCTACTTGATGTAGACGTCCTCGTGAAGGGCTCCATGGAGAAATGCATTTTGGATGTCGAGCTGGCGCACACACCACCCGTTCATGGCTGCAAGAGAAAGAAGGAGGCGAACGGTAGAAGGTTTGGCGACCGGGCCGAAGGTTTCATGGTAATCGACGCCCTCTATTTGGTTGAAACCCTTGGCAACGAGTCGTGCCTTGTGACCCTCGATGGACCCGTCGGATCGTCTCTTGGTTTTAAAAACCCATTTAACCCCCAAGACATTATAGTTCGGAGAATGAGGGACGAAAACCCAGGTTTTGGTTTCAATGAGGGCTCGGATTTCAGTCTCCATGGCCTTGCGCCAAGGCAGATGCTTGGACGCCTCTCTGTATAACAGGAAGGTTCCTCAGGGATTGGAAGAAATGTGGTAAGGGAGTGAGCTTGTGGTGGCCATGGAACGGTGCCATCGGTGCGTATAAGCGGGCGGCTAATGTTGTTCTTTGAATGGGTCTGCATATGATGGGTGGGAGACGGTAGTGGGGGCATTGATGAGGAGGTAGACGGGGTCTGGGTGGGTGAATTAGGGGTTATGTTGAAATTAGATGGGGAGGAAATAATTTGGGGTTCATTTGAGCTGGCATGAGAGGGTGGGGTAGGAGGGTGTGAAGTAGTGGGAAGGGAGGCTGATTGTGGAAAAAGAGGTAAATGGACCTCAGAATAAATATTTGGATGGGGGTTTTGAGTTGGGAAGGAGGCAAAAGGAAACTTGGTCTCATGAAAGAGAACATCTCGAGAGATATAAGTACGGTTTGCACCCATATCTAAGCAAATGTAACCCCGATGTTGAGAGCTGTACCCCAAAAAGACCATGGGCTTGGAACAAAAATCAAGCTTGTGTTTGTTATAGGGGCGTAAGTTGGGGAAACATAAGCACCCAAAAACTTTAAGAAACTTGTAATCGGGTGGGTGGTGAAAAAAGGCCTCAAAAGGAGAAATGTGGTGGAGGGTGGGGGTGGGTAGTCGATTGATAATGAATGTGGCGGCTTGGAAGGAAAAATCCCAATAGGTAAGGGGAAGAGAGGCATGTTTGAGAAGTGTAAGCCCGGTATCAACAATCCGACGGTGACGACACTCAACGCTCCCATTTTGTTGATGAGAGTAGGGGCATGTGAGACGATGAGTGATACCAAGGGAAGCAAAGAGTTGTTTTAAGGGCGCGACCTCGGTGCCATTGTCGGTTTGAATGGACACAATATTTTTGGAGAATTGATTTGAGATTAAACGTATGAAGGTGGTGATAATAGTTGTGACTTGCGACTTGTTTTGAAAGGGGAAAAGCCAAATGAAATTGGAAAAATCATCAACAATAGACAAATAATATTTGTTTGCATTTACCGAACTAATATGAGTCGGACCCCATACATCACAAAATAAGAGTTGCAAGACAGACTTGGACTTAGTAGGACTTAAGGGATGAGGCAAAGCATGAGCCTTAGCCCATGAGCAAGATTCACAAAAGGGGCCAGAACTGGCGGATGGTTTTGGGCTAAGAGAGAACCGGCCCAATACATGATGAGTAACTCTAGGAGATGGATGCCCTAGCCTGTAATGCCAGACAAAAGATGGGTCGACAGAAGGGACAAAGGATGCAGATCTGACGGTGGTGGCGTGCAGCGATGGTGATGATGGGATAGTTGTTAAAGCATCCAGAACGTACAAGCCTCCGTTAACGGAACCCTTGAGTAGGAGCCCCTGCGTCACCGAGTCCTTCACATAAAAACCATCAGTATGGAATTCAAAATAGACGCCCTTATCACGGCAAAATTGATTCACGGAAAGAAGATTTTTGTTAAAGGTGGGAGTATGAAGAAGAGAAGATAATCGAGAAGTACGGTTAAAGGAGTAGAGAGAAGAAGAACCATGATTGTGTATAGGTATGGAAGAGCCGTCGCCCAGGGCCACTCTCAGTTCCGTGATAAGGTAAGTTGTCGAATCTCATGTTCGCCAAATCAGGGGTGAAATGGTGAGTTGCTGCTGAGTCCGGGAACCAAAGATTGGAGGCAGTGTTGTGAGCTTGAAGTGTTGGCGGTGGTGGGGCTTGGTAGGCTTTGTCGAATCGGTGCCAGCAGGTCACTGCAGAATGCCCAAGCTTGTTGGATAGTTGGCAAGTAGGGCGAGTGTCGGGGGCACCGGTGAAGGTAAAGTTTGATCGCCCTCCCCGGTGAGAGCCTCGTCCACCCCTAAAATCTCCTGTGTAATCTCCTTTGGGGGCTGAAGTTCTTTCTCCTCTGTTATCATGGCCTCTGTTCGAGGACCGACCACCTCTTGTATCTCCCTTGGTGGTGGTGTGGTGAGCCTCCGGAGCCGGCAGAGTGTTGTTGGTAAGGGCCTGCTGGGTTGTGGCCTGGAGAGCTGCAGTTTGGCGGTTGATCCGATTTTCTTGCATCATCACATAATGAAGAACAGTTCTGGGATGAGGGAGCGTGAGTTGAGTAGTGATGATCATGACCATGGCGTCATATTCAGTGCCAAGACCAGCGAGAAGGGAGATGATGAACTCCTCATCAGTAATCGGTTGCCCTGCTGCTTGTAGGGATAAGACAAGGGCTCTACCTCTGTTATTGTATTCTGTCACCGTCTCGGACCCCTTTTTGAGACTTGCAAGTTGAAATCGGGTCTGAACAACCTGGACATGAGATCGAGCAGCATATAACTCATGAACACGGTCCCAAATCTCTTTAGAAGTGGTGCACTCAAGCGTATGAACCATGACAGGTTCGGTAAATGAAGAAGAAATGAGGGCTATGACCAGTTGGTCTTTGAAGAGCCAATCATTGTGTTCAGTTGGGTTTTCAGGATCAAGAGGAGGGCAAGGTTGAGAGCCATCTACAAACGGAAAAAGACGTTGGGCACGGAGGTAGGCTGTGACCTGCCGAACCCAAATGGCGAAGTTGTTTGCAGAGAGCTTGATAGTGTTTAGTGTGTGGAAGCTAGGGGTGGAGGGAAAAGGGTTTTGGGTTTGGCTAGAGGAGGCCACGGAGACCTGCAGTTGAGATACAATGGATGCAAGCTTGTTACTTTCCATGGTGATAAGATTGCCTAATTGACGTTGGTCAAGAAAGGCTCTGATACCATTCTGTGTTTAAGGATTAAAGCATCTGTTATTTCTTCTTGATTGATTGACATTGGTTACATTGTATATGTATATATATGATACAGTAAAGCAAAATGAGACAAAAGCTTTCAAGAGTGTTCTGAAGCAAGGTAGCTAATGTTGTGCAGATGGGCTAGCTTGTTTAATTGTTGGACTTCCTTCTTATATCCTTGGGCCTGTTGTTGTGATGGTGTCAACACTCTCGTCGCGCTATTTTTTCCTTTCCATTTGACATTATTGTATTCATCAATTATATGTCTTCTCATTGATTACTCGATATTTCCTTTTGTTATTAGTTGTGTACGTCTTCGAACAAAGTTGAAGATCTGATTTGTTTGGATCCTGCATCGTATGTTGAATTTGGGATCGTTATTTTTATTCTCTATTTATTTTCTTTGGGGGTGTGATTTCTTTGTGGTGTAATGTAACGGGAATTTTGTTGGTCGGCGCCATTGACATAGGTAATCGATAGATCTTACCTAGACATCAACCACGAAGAGAGAGGGGTTGATCTAAAGGATACCAGAACAGGAATTTGATTGATAGAATTAAGAGGTTTGGCATGGTTTTATGTAATTTGATAATCTCAAAATGCGTGAAGAGGCGGTTGTATTTGGACATTGTAGCATGTTTGACTTGGTGAACCTAGCTGAGGCTTGACTTTGATTTCGAGAACTCGACAGTGAGGTGTGAGTAATGATTTTATGTTCTTATCGGTAACTATATGCAGATTCTCTCAATGATATGACCTATAATTATGTGTTGATATGATACAGTTCGCTATGAGATGTTAATAATAAGAGTTAGTATGTTGCTAATAGGATGAAATGAAAATTTCGTTATGATAAATTCTATTGTACTGATACTGGACAGGATGATATTGGATATGATGAATCTTGTTATGTGATGTTTCGACGGGATGGTAATTGATTACATTTATATTTCGATATGTTGATATATGATATTCTGGTGTGGTAATGGTTGACATGATGATCTCTTGAGCTTTGATATGATAACAGACCATGACATTGATGAATCTTGATATGATGTGCAATCCGGTGGTGTGATGTCTTGAGATATCTAAATATGTCTTGATCTATGTTTGAAATGTTGAAATTGATCTTGAAACATGAGGCTAGGGAGCAAATATAGGATTAGACCTTAAATGTGGATGTTGCCACCTCTTGAATTCTTGAAACATGATTGACTGACATGGGAAGAAGTGACTTGAATTTTGAGAGGCTTTGTTGTTTTAAAAAGGATTTTAGTCTCGGGGACGAGACTTGTTTTTAGAGGTGGATGATGTAAAGACCCAAATTTTTAAATACTATTTTTATAATTATAAATTTCATTTTCGATTTAAGAATTTATTTAATTTCTAAGACTCCAAAAAATTTCGAAAATCTCCGTCCTCGAGCAAGCAATTTTATTTTATTCTTTCGAGACAAATTCCGGCATAAACCTATTATTCAAATTTGAAAATGGATTTATTTCATTTTATTATACCGAGGCTTGAAAATATTTTCGGGTTTCGTTATTTAATTCGAATTCGAATGTTTATTTTAAATGTAGTTTAATCGTGTCGGGTTTAAGGCCGAAAAGCGGGTTTCGGGATTTATTTTCGAGTGTTAATTTTGACTTTTATACCCAATTTAACACTCAACCCCTCCTACTCCCTCCTTCAGTTGTCAAGCCGTACCCTACAGCCCCTACCCCCTATTTCATCTGTAAACCGAGCCCCTCTCTTCTTCATCTTTCAATTCACACTAGTGTGAATCCCGTGTCTAAGACACATGTATTTTTTTAAAATTTTGAGTAACATTCTAAATTTCTAATATAAGTATTTTTGAAAGTTAACTGGTAGTGATATGTTAAAAAATGCACAAAAAGAATTTGATAATGTATGAAAATGATGGAATAATACAAACAAAAATAATGGTTTATTGGAAATTAAAACAAACAATTTCCATTGATTATAACATGTGCGTATGAACATACAATTAGAACATAAAAATGAAGAAAAATCATAGGTTTGTACAATGCATAAACTCTAGGGGTTAATGCATTCAGAATAAAAGTAAAGGCATTTATTTTAAAAAAAAAAACATATAGGAGGTTTAATCATAAACTCCATTGATTATAAATATAGGAGGGTTAATAATAAAATTCTAAATATATGAGGCTTATTAATAAAATTCTTAATATTTTTATATTTTTCAAAAATATTTTTTATTTATAATATTATAAATTGGAAATAAATTATAGGAAAAAGTATATCATATAGTTTTATACCTTAATTATATCATTTCTTTTTTTATTAATTAAATAAATAGCTTGTTAGTGGGGTTAGTAGGGTGGTTAGTGGATATATGGCGGTTATCATGATGATGTGGGTGTATGTTAGTGGTTTAGATGAAAATGAGAAACCGAGAGGAGGATGTTGAAACCTTCAAACGATGACATGAGGATTGGAGCCTACCGGTGAAACCACATGAGCGGGAAATGCTTCTTGTGTTACGCCCGTGTCTTAAACCCGGGTATTTGTTAATAAATTTGATACTTATGATTTTAATTTAAAATATATAGTTTATAGTATTATTTATAATTACAATGATAGATTATACAATTCAAACAAATAAATTAAGGGGAGGAAGAAGCCAACAATAAAACTACTAAAGGAAAGAATTGAATAAGTAAGAGTTAGGAACCCTTGTCTGCAAAGTCAAAAACAAAAGAGAGATTTAGTATTCGATCAACATTAGTAATATTTACAAACATTTCAATATAATTAGGGATTAGGGATTAGAACAAAATAAAGGTATATTTACCAATACGCACTAGAAGAATGATAACCACCACCGCTTGACCACTTCGTTGGAAATCAAAACTCGAAGAGCTCATCCTCCTCTTCAATGTCAAAGTTCGTCCTCTCTCCCTCGTATCCATTATCTAGATCTCGCGTGGTGCTCAATCTCGACCCTTACTCTCGCTCTCGAATTGGGGAAGAAAAGCGAACGTCGCCTTCCGACCTCCTCTTGATTCTCTAATTAATTTCATTGACTTGGATTGAATGGGGGAATTGGTTATCGGGTGATGTTCACTCTGGTTGATTGTGGCTTAGTGTGTGGTTAAGAGGTTAAAAATATAATGACTTAATGGGTGGTTGAGAGGTTAAAAATGTAATGGCTTAATGGGTGGTTGAGAGGTTAAAAATGTAATGGCTTAGTGGACAAAAACCGTAATATGAGGGTGGTTATTATATATTGGTGTCATGTGGATGACAAGTGGATGCCATGTGATGTGAGTTATGTGATGTGGACAAATTTTCAAAGAGTGAAATGACATGGCATATCTCATATTTCGCCATGTGGATCTGAGCCTTCTTGTGAAGCCACCTAGGACGGTTCTGCTTCTGCTTTTATAATTAGTATAGATCACCACTCATCTCTTTTCACTCGTTACTCCACCACCCCTTAAAAGCCTCAGCCCCCTCCATTACATTCTCCTTTATGACTGAGCAGTAGCAACAACTTCTCCGATGTCCGAGGCTGAGCCCGAGCTACCTAGGAGCGCCCCGAAGTCTCCCACGCATCCACCTCCTCCTCATTCTCCTGTTTTACCTTAAACCAAACGGTAAGCCACCCATCCCTCTTCCTTTCCCTCCTCAAGTTCGTAAAGGATCCCCTTTAACCCTTATTCTTTTGCCCTAGACCATTCCAATGTCGATTCACCTCCGGTAAAGCTTGAAGGACCTACGACGAGGTTTTTTTCGGCGAGTTAAAGACCCCTCAGTGAGCTTCTTTCCTCCACTTTCGTCTCCATAGCTTAGAATCCTTGTCGACATTCTTAAATCTGGGCGAGGGCACCATTTTTGAGCGAAAATCCGAGGGAGGAGCAGCGAGCGAGAGGGCAATGGCGGCGACGTCGAGCGGGGTGAGTGCGAGTGTGAGCGAGAGAGCTGTGTACGCGAGGGAGGGATGGTGAGATTGAAGAGACGAGCTGCGAAGCTTGGGCCGGAGATGGAAGTAGCGAGCGCCGAGCCGTGGGAGTGATCGGAGAGCGAACAGAAACCGAGCGGGCGGGAGGTTGAAGAAGAAGCTGTCCAGGCGGGCGCCCACTGCCTTGCCCCGTCAACATCTCCCGGGCCCCACCTCCTTTCCTTTTTTTTAATATTTTATTTTGTTTAATTTGTTGGGCCGGGTTGGGGTTAAATAATGGGTTGGTTTGGGGTTAAATTGGTTCGGTGTTATAACTGGGCCGGTTCAGTTTAATTTAGTTATCCAATTATCCAATTATTTATTTACTTGTTTAATTAATTAATTAATTTGGGTGATATTTAAATTATTAGTGAAATTAGTACGTTACTTAAAATACTTATCGACATGTTGGGAATTATTAAAGCACTTAGTATGTTGATTTCTAGATTTATTAAATTATACCGGGTTTATTTTATTAGGATGTTTTGAAAGTAGTTTTAAAGGTTAAATATTTTGATATCGAAAATTGACTAGGAATGATTTTAGAATAACTTGTTTTGATTATTTAATCTTCTTGATTTGAGATCAAATGATTCAAGAAACTTTTGAACCGATAGCTTGGAGTTTAATTGTGAAATTGAGTGATGAAATTTACTTGAGAATTATATAAGTTTGAGATATGAATAAATGGGGATGGAAAGCATGATTTGAGATGTTGAGATTTTGAGGATGATTCCTAGAAATGAGGTTGAAATGTAACGGTATAAGATATTTGAGATAAGTTGAGATAATTTTTTATGATGATGTTATGACTGAGAATTAATTGTTAGGTGATCCGTGACGTGATTGGCTTGCTTACTGCTGGTTTATTGCTTTTGCTGATCTGCGATTCCAGGTAAGTCCTCCGGGGCTTACTCAAGTTAGAACCCCATGTCTGATGTGTCATATAGTGTGTAGGTGTTGCATATGCATAAGAGCATGCCATGTAGTATCATGTTTAGGACTTGCACTTATGAATGAGCATCCTTATTCTCTATACGTTTGAAATAGAACGACCGTTATCTATGAGTCTTAGAGTCTTTGCTAGGGTCATAGGACAACCCAGTACCATCGGGTTTATCCTGATAGAGTCATCTGAAATTATGATTTCATGATTTATATATATGACTGCGGCGGGGACCGAGTGTCCAACCCTGGCTGAGGTGTGGACTCAGGCATGAGATATATTGCGGCACCGACCGAGTCATCCGGCCCCGATTGAGGTGGACATCCGACCCCGGCTGAGGTACGGACATAAGAGAGATACCCGCCCCAACTGAGGCATGTGTTTTGAGAGATATGGGGATATGCCACTTGGCATTCTGTGTGGATCCATTTAATCGCTTTATGCATATATATAAACTAACAGCTTTCTTGTGTGTTTAATATTTCTGCACTGCATTAGATCATCCTTTATTTAGGTATAGGCATATTATATGTCCTCAGCGAGATCTTCAGGGCCCGCATGAGTGGCTCGATCTTGACTCGTGCCATAGTTTTAGGTATTTGATCCTTGCTTGTTCCGTGCTTCCATGAAGAGGGTTTCTTTTGGGACGTTCAGCTGACTGAGGGACTGATTTACCACCAGACTCGACGCTTTGGATGTTTATACTCGTTTATTTTGGTTTTGACCCGGCTTTGCCGAGGCAATTTGTATCATTGATTTCGTTAAATTTTGTTTTGAACTAAAAATGGTTTGAGCGACATAGTCAAGTAGGACAGGTTATGGTCCCCAATAGACCTCTAGCGAATTTAGGGTACGAAATCCCTTCTTTTAGTAATAACACTTTGTTTTGAAACTCAACTCGTACTCGAATTGCAAGATCCGAACGAAGGTATCAAATCCTTCGAAACATAACCCAAATATTTATATTTGGGCCGTTACAATATGGATGATAGTGATTAAGATACGTACGGTGACCTCCATAAACCATATTTCGACTATGTGGTAGATAAATTGTTGTAGTTTTATCACCGCATATTGAATATGCCTTGTACCCTTTAGTGGAGGAGTCGAATAAGTTTATATACAGGGAAATCGTTAATGGTCCACAATAATACAACTCTGAGGGTGAAGTGTTCCTTTTGATGTGCATCATACACGTTTGGGACCCCTACCCACAATCTGCAGATCCTCAATTAGCGGTGCCAAGTAGATATCTATATCAACGTCGGACTATTTTGGGCCAGAAATTATTAAAGATAACATCATAAACTTCTTTTTCATGCATAACCATGGAGGAAGATTATAAGTTACCAAAATTACAGGCTAACAACTATATTTGTTGCTCATACTACTCTGTGGATTAATGCCATCTGCTGCAAAGGCCATCCTCGAATTTCTAGCTTTTGCTAATTCTGGACACTTGTAATCAATCAACTTCCAAGCAGGGCAATCAACTAGATGTCTCATGTAGCCATCTTGACTGTGATTCTTATCCTGGCATGTCATCAATTCAGCTGTTTCAACAAATTTAAACAAACGATGTAATCGAGGGGTGATAAGAAAATACCATAAAACCTTTGCTAGTTGTCCCTCCCTTTCCGTTTTATCTCTCACCAACTTCCAACGAGGGAGACCACAAGTAGGGAAAGAGTTTGACTCGGCATACTCATTCCCATAGAGTATGCTATCATTGGGAGATGCATGTGTTTTCTTATATGAAAGTCGTAGCTTGTTTAGTGTTTTTCTTGACTCGTACAAAGTTTTCGGCAACACATTTCCATTTGAAAGCAAGGATGATACAGTCTCTAGCACTTCATTCAAACAAGTGTCACTCAAGCAAAACTTTGCTTTAAGAGAGTAAAGTTTAACTAGCGCATCTAACTTCGTGTGATCACAGACATTAAACAACGGTCCTTATGCATCTTCAACAAACTAATTGAATTCACCAGATTCTACATCATAATCACCACCTTCATTCCAAGCTGCTTCATACATCTCCACAGTTTCATAGTCGAGTTGAGGGTGATGAGCTTTGTGACATCATTGTTTGTGTCACCACTAGCAGTAGGTTCTCCATGCCAAATCCAATTTTTATAGCCTAAACTCAACCCAAATCTATACTGAACCCAAATCTATGGCAATGTTCTCTCGCGACTTTAAATGTCCACATCTAAAAATTCACACATTTGAGCAAGAACATCTTACTTTCTTAGCGTTATTAGAGTTTGTTTTAGCATAAACGAAGAATGCATCAAACCCCAATTAATACGTCTCACTAAACCTATCTTCTTCAATCCATGATTTATCCATTGCTAAAAAATTATAAAACAAATAGAAAAAAAATAGAAACTATGTTACTAAAAAACACAAACTCTAATTTAAATAACTCATAACTTTGATATATATCAACTTATTTATATATTCAAATTGTATTTTCTTCTTATAAATTATAATTTAAATCACTCATTGCACTTTTTGCATTTTATGACATTAAACCATCTGATTAATACTCAATTTCCCAATTGCAATAAGTTTGTTTCGTTTTTAAAAGGTCATACATTTGAATTTTATCTCCTCCATGATAATATATCATCTTAATCTACCTATTTAACTTCTGAAAATTTATCACTTAATTGAGTTTTTTCCCCTACCAATTTAACTTCTGAAAATTGATCACTTAATTGAGTTTTTTCCCTTTAAATTTCAAGCAAGATAGAAATAATTATTCTAAATTGTCATTATAAAAAGCTTTTGTTGCATCTAATTCACTACTCTGTCTCTATCTCTCTCCCTATCACTATGTCATCCATAAAAAAAACTCTTTGGTTTTCACATTCTGATGACATTGATTAGTAGCGAGAAAGGTGAGGGTGAGATATATTTGTGCTTATTTGTTACAGTATCAGAATTCAAAAAGAGACTTTTAGAAAAGTAGTTGGAATACATCTTAGCATTATTTGATTTACAATATAATACACCCTTTGACTTAATTCAGAAATATTTTACTCATAATGTTTATATGTAGATAAAGCAGCTTGGTTAGTGTGCAATGCCTAGCAATCTAGCATCTTCTTGTAAGAACTTGTATAATATACTGACACATGAATCTCCCTTCTAATCAATCCATATTTCCATGACAAAAGATTATATTCCTATATCCTAAAACATAAGATCAATCTTCCAAATCCTCTCAGTTATTCATATAAGGGCAGTTATGACTCAATGAAAAAAGATACTAGATTACTTATTCTAATAGTAGTAACCATTATCTATATGCAGAAACAAACCCAAACTCATTTAAGTTGGGATTTCGAAAGCATACTTGAATGTTAACAGCCCGGCTCGGTTTCAACGGCGAGAGAGATGACCACTGATAGAGGCAAAGCTCGGTTCGACAGAAACCAGAGGCCAAACACGCACTGGAGACACGACGACGAGAATGAAAGGGATTTCGCCGGAGAGACTACATCCCGACCGGAGCCACCTCGAGTTAGAAAGTCCGTGAGATTGGAGGAGGGAGGGGTCGGGGTGAACATGAAGGAGTCATTCATGGCCAACATTCGGGACTGAGAGGAAAGGGCCGCTGAGTCGGGATTTGGAAGAGAAAGGAGCTGGGAGTTCTAGGAATGTCTTTTATTTTTTCTAAGTATATGTTTTTTTTTTGTCTTTTGTAAGCAATTCAAATTTTTTCTAAGTGTTGAAACATTGGGGTTGTGTTTTCACTTTTTTAAGAAACAAACACAAACTTGTAAAAAATTTCTAAGTGTTAATTATTACCCCGCGTGTATTTGATATGGGCGGGATTTCACTTAGTTCGGATTCCGGAATTTTTTTTTCGAAATATTCATAAAAAAAATATTTACATAAATATTCAAAGGTTGAAACTAATTCGTACCGGAGACAACAATTTTCCGAGAGGCGATAAGGGGGGCGGTGTGAGAGAAGTGAAGACTGGTGAGCGAAGAAGAGCGGCGATCTAATACTTTGAGATGTCCCTCACCAGTCGAACTGAGGGAAGAGCTAGCGGAGACAGTGGAGATTCAAAATCGAATAAGAGAAGCCACCGGAGATAGGAAAGGGAAGAACCTCGAGTTCGCAAGAGCGCATATGATGAGATGTTGCATAAGATGGATCATAGTCACATGCATTACTTTACAAACCAGTTTGTGTGGGAACCCTACTCGAGCGACGTACTAGCTCGCCTTGCTCTCATCTGTCGAGAAGGTGGAAACATCTGAAGATCTACTACACCTATAATTTGTTTCGAGATTGTAGAGGGGGACCACCCAGAGCGGGTCTCCCGCTAGTTTGGGGATGTGCAAGTGGTCCCCCCATCATGCACATATGATGAGATGTTGCACAAGATGGATCGCAGGGCAAAACCCTCCCACAACTGGGGCGAGGTTCATACACAATGGATACAGTTGTGGAACAATCAGGAAAACTCAGTTCATGTTGCAGCTGAGGTGGAAGACGAGGATGAGGGTACATCACAATATATGTCTTGGTACATACGTATCACCAGACGCCTCATTAGCCTACCAATTAGTGCACCAGCGGGGGTATATCAACTTGTGGCTCCTGACTGCCACATGATGGTTAGTGATTACATGCTTCATTTTTTCACTTGTTCAATTCATGAAGACACATTTCATGTAGGTTTTATTATAACCAGACCTTTTTGTCCAGGGAAACTTCGTGATGGATGCTAGTGCTCGGGCAACCCAAACTGCGGAAGAATCGCATATTTTCTATGCACAACACCAGTACAACTCAATGATGGGACAAGTGGATGAGTATTGCAACTACATGGCAACACAGGGATCCCAGCTTCTCAGTCAAGTGTCTTACAAACCCACACTAGCACACATTCCGACTGGACCCAGAATGCAGCGACCATCTCAAGCACAAATGCCACCGACTGGGTATGGAGTGTCATCCCGACCTGAGATGCAAACCCCATCATTGATGGTATTTCCTTCGTACCCGTCATACGGTACTCCTGGTGGCACACCTCTATTCATGATGGATCCATACAACCAACCACGATTTTTGTTCCCCTAGTCGACCTTTGTGGCCTCTGGCTTAGCTCCGACCCAGTTCGGTCCTACTCCTACTTTCTTGGCCACTCGCCTTTTTATCAAGGGTAGATTTTATATCCCAACCCTTGCAACCTGTACGGTGCCACACCTCCAGCTCGGCCTGGGCTAGACCCCAACTTGTACTCCCAACCCGAGGTTGAGGAAGATGAGGATGATGAGTAGATTGACTGTTTTTTATGTTGGGATGTTGTTCTTGACTCTTTCTAGTTTAATTTGTTTCAGTTTGATATGATTGTGTGCTTCAACATGTAGATGAACATATGGGATATTGTAGGTCAATGTAGTTTAATCATTTGTGTGCTTTACCAACCAAAGAAATAGAGAAACAGACAATGTAGTTTAATCTTATATAGTTTAATCGTTCAACCAACCAGAGAAACAGAAATAATAACATGACAGATAACATAGCATAAGTTTTTGACCTGTGACTCCGAACAAATAACATAACATAGGTTCTTGACAGATAATAACATGACAATAATACTAGTTGAGCATCATAAAGATCACGAACCGGATGGACCCGTCCGAGTCGGGCAAGATTGTCTATTGTGCCCATAAGCTCGACAGTTGCCACAACGCACTTGACCTAGGACTCCTAAATCCATCTCATTCCTAATCTTTTATGATGGGGTTCTCCCAACATCTCGCAAACGCTATTGATCGGCGACCAAGCTGGGACCTCCCACTTTTGGCCTGTTGAATAGCTCACCCACTGACATAAATGTCTCTTGGTATGTCAACCAGTATAACTCCGATGTAAAGTACCTGTTTACTAATGGCACGAAGGAAATGCTCCGAGATCTGCAAACAGCTTAGACATGTGTGCAAGGGATCTTGAGCAACTTCCAACTGGCACATGCACATGTCTGATGGCGCAAGTTCACTGTGTATGACCTCCCACTTCACCTACCTTGTGATCCCCGCGGGTTCAAAATCACCTCGAATATTCCATTCTGCAGATCGAATGATATGACGTGTGCATTTCTTGCAAATTCAATAAGTAATCCAATCTTGTCATCAGTCGCCTGAGTCAATGGGAAACTTTGCAAGATGCGAGTGCCAGCGTCCCCTCTCCTCTTCACAAAGTAATTGTTGACCTTAAAAAAGCTTTGTCGAACAAGAGCTGTGATCGGAAGACTCCTCCCACCCTTCAGCACACCATTAAAAACCTCAAATAAGTTCGTTTTCATAACACCATACCTCACCCCACCATCCTTAGACATTGCCCACTTCTCTGGCTCAATAGCAGATAAGTACTCCCAGGCATCGTTGTTCATCTGCTGGAGGACGCGACACCCCTTCTCGAACCCGCTTGTGGTAAGCTGGTAAGTTGTCCAGCCTACCATGTCTTTCACCTTATGATCGTGGAATATGGAGTTAACATTGGATTTCAAGTGTCGAATGCATATCCTATGATGTGCACTCGGCGCACTCCATCTAGGCAGCTCCTCCATGGTTTTCAAGATGTCAGCATGTATGTCTGAAATAACACATAATCCTAGTCCCTGAGTGATGTGTCGCCCTATACAATCCATGAACCAAGCCCAACTATCTGCATTTTCACTCTCCACAACTGCAAATGCCAAAGGGAAAATCTGATCATTTGCATCGATACCCATTGTCATTAACACAACATGCTTGTACTTTCCATACAGATGGGTGCCTTCGATCGATATCAGAGGACGGCAATGTGCAAACTCATAAATGGGCGGTACAAAAGCCCAGAAAACACAACCGAATATCTTCTCTTGTGGATTTGGAGAATCCAGATTGCACCATTCAACAACTGGTCCCGGGTTTGTAGCTTGTAGTGCAGCCATGAACCTTGGAAACTCCGTGTAGGACTCCTTCCAATCACCCAAATCTCTGCAATAGCTTTCTTTTTTGCCCTCCAGGCTTTCATGTATGAGACAGAAATCCCATATCTTTTAGTTAGATGCTCGAGTATGGTACTTGACTTCATGTCTTGATCCTTGCGAAGAAACCCAAGAATCTCACCTCTAATGACACTTGAGGTGACATTACGATTATCCAACTGCAAAACCTCTCCAACGCAGTTGGATTCATGAGGCCCATTGTAATTAACGACCATACACATATCAACAGTTCGATCAAGACAATGAGTAGACAGTCGCCAAGTGCATCCACAACGGTCCTTCCTGTCACAAACAACCGTGTACCATTCCGGACTCGCCTTATTTGTCCTGTACGGCTTACTCATACGCACAGAATACTTGGTTAACTCACATTTCAACTCCTCTAGAGAGTTGAACATTTGTCCATGAAAAAACGGTCTTCCATCATCTACTTGTACGTGCGAATTTAGCCCTTGCCATGAAGTTGTTATCATAGGATCAGCTTCAACAATATTCCAATTGGGATTAGAGGCCTCGTCCCTAATCACCGCCTCCCTAGTGGCATCATCGTCCTCTCAGAATCATCCAAGCCGTCTTCGCGATCAACACCAAGAGTATCAACATAGATCTCATTCACTTGTTCGAACCCTTGCTGAGATGTGTTGTTATACTCATTCATCATATAATATAATTAACAACAAGTTAGTTTATCATAAATATTAAACGTTTTCACGAATTAAGTACAATGAAAACTACGTAATCCTACAAACGCCCTCATATATTTCAATCTATTTCATCAACAAATATTAAATAAATAATTCTACAAGTTAAACAAGTTATTCATGATAATAAGTACAAGTTCATATAACACAACTATATTCTCGACCAAAAAAATGAAAAGCAATAACACAACTACATAATCCTACATCATAATCATGATAGTAACTACATCATAATTAAAGATTCAAAACACATAATCTTAAGCACACATAGGAGATTATTAAGGATTCCAAACCTCTTACTCATTCAAATAAAAGTGAAAAACTTAAATAAGAGTGTAAAATTAACCTTAGCCAAACCTTGATCAAATATGAGACAATATGTAATTTTAAGAGTTGATGCAGTTAACCGGCGCTGGGGATTGACAGCTTCATATGAGGAAGAACCAAATACAAAGGAAAGAGGAATAGGAAACGGTGAATTATACGGATATATACCAAAACACGCGGATTCCGCGCGCTTAATTTATATGTTAATATTCTCTCAAAAAACTAGGGACAATCTGGATAGCTTTGTAGAATTGAATAAAATATGGCCTGATGCCGCATTTTATATGTAACACACTCAAAGAATCATAATCTTTTGACTTTTCATTTCTGAAAACACATAGAAACGCGGCCCTAGGCCGCATTTCTCTATTGCGTCCCATCCAGCCAGCAACTGATGCTCTTATGGGTCCCAAGTCTAGACTAGAAATTAACGCGGTTTGACGCCGAGTTTCTAATGCCAGGTAAGCTTTTCTTTCACTGAATAAAATTTTATTTTATTTTTAAATAGAAACGCAGTCTGAGGCCGCGTTTCTTTTGTAAATTTCAATTTCCATCCCGGGCGCAAATTCTCTTTCCAGGTTAGTGAATAAAACGCGGTCCCAGTACGCGTTTTTCTGACTAACCTGCAAAAAATGAATATTTTTGTAATTAATTTCAAACTTTGAATATTTACGTAAATATTTATTTTTTTATGAATTTTTCGAAAAAAAAAATCCAGATTTCAATCCCCCGCGCTTAATTTTTTGCCAAAATTTTTTTTAACATCGGTCAATAAATTGATGTGGCATCTATTTTATTTTTGAAATCACAAATTTATAAAACGATGTCAAAAATACATTTCACATCACCGGTTTTTGTGACTGGGGTTAATCGTTCAATGTGAAATGATAGAATTTTAGTTTTTTTTTTTATTGGATAATAATTTGGATATCAGACTATCCAAGAGCATCCTTACGGATGAGATCCTGTAGATCTGGATTTGTTGTTAGGTGTACCCCAAAGGCAGAATGGCCAAGGTGTGCAACCTTGTAAGCCACTCTGTTGCCAGCGCGGGGTATATGAGAGAAGCTTACTTCTCTCATATCTTTTAAGATGACCTGCACATCAGACAGCGTCATTTCAACCTCCCACGGACATCTGCTGTTGTTCTGCATGTAATCAATAATGATCTTCGAATCTCCCTCGATTATGATGTTCTTTATGTTTAGTTTTTTGGCTTCTATGACGCCTAATTTTATAGCAGCGGCTTCGGCACGTAACGGAGAAAGGCGCCCTAGTTTTTTATATGCTATTTGAATCACTTGTCCATGCCAGTCTAGGATAATAGCACCAGCAGAACTACTACCATCCGAGAGAGTGGATCCATCGAAGTTTAACTTAAACTTTCCTATTGGTGGTTTCGACCACTTCTTTTGCTTATCATGGTTTTTTTTGTGTTTCTGGGTAGCCCCGTTGCCCCTGTGAGTAGTGTTGGCATGATCCACCAGCTCCTCAAATTGGCAAGCACGATGCCATAATTCTAATTGTCTGACGCAGAACGACTCAATGCTGGTCTCTGATGGGGAAGGTAGGCTTCAGAAGACAGACCCGTTTCTGAAGTACCAAATACCCCACCAAGTGGTAGCAATCTGCTGAATTTTCTTTTTAGATAGAGTTTGTATCCACTTTAGCACCCTTCCCATGTCCCTGTTGTCATTGATAAGTCTTTGGAGATTACACATCTCCGTATGGGTTAAATACTTCTGAATAAGGTTGGGGAAACATTCAATTAGTACATGGATGTCATCCTCACTACAGTCTTGACATTTGTCACATCTGGAAGGTACTGAGACCCCTCTTGAGGCTAGCCTTGCTTTAGTAGGAAGTCCAGCTTGACTGATTTTCCACATAAAATTTTTGATTTTGGGTGGAGTGTTTAATTTCCATATCCATGAAAAATCTAAGTTTCTGTAGGATTCATTGTTTGTAATGAATTTGTGTGCGGAGAATGTCGTAAACCAGTCAATCTTATCCGGCCACCAGTAAATCCTGTCTTCCATTGCCGAAACAGGTAATGGAATGACTAATATTTGCACCACAATTGATTCGGGTAGTATGCGACGGAGTTTCTCCTCAAACCACTTCCCGTTTTGGATATATTAACTGACCTTCTCATTCGCATTATATTGTCTAGGACACTCGTCCCACTTACAAATAGCTACTTCTGTCACCCAGTTGTCTGTCTAGAATTTGACCGATGCTCCATTGCCAATGGACCAGATAAGTCCCGATTTGAATTGCTGAAGTAAACTTGATAATTTCGACCACTGCCAAGACATGTTTCCTGCTTTCTTATATTGTAAAATATGGGCATCTTTTAGATATTTATGGCTAATTACTCTGACCCAAATATTTCCTGGTTCAGCCAGAAGTTTCCATAGCAGTTTTAATTGTAAGACTTCATTCATTTCTTTGGCTTTCCTTATGCCCAAACCTCCATCCTGTTTCGGTCTATAGATCTTATTCCATCCAATTAATGGTTTGTGTTGTGCGTCCATATTCCAAAAGAATGTTCTATTTGTAGTGTCTAGTTCCTTATGCATTGTTGCTGGCAACATAAAATTTTGCATGATAAACAGCGGTTTCGCTGTTAGATTTGATCCAATGAGTGTTGCTCTACCTTATTGTGAAAGTGCATCAGCTCGCCATTTGCTTAATTGGTCTTGGGTTTTACTATTAACCTCCTTAAAGGTTTAATTATTGACCCGTCCATTGATAATCGGATAGCCCAGATATTTTTCCACTGAGTTGGAATGGGCAATTCCGAGAGCTCCGCCAAGCTCCGGAATGCGCCCCCGAGCCACACCAGAGGTGACATGGAAAGCTGATTTATCATAGTTTACCTGTTGTCCTGATATTTGGCAGTAATCCTCTAGAATCTCTCTAATCCTGTGGCACCCATTGGTGCTTCCTTTTAAAAATATCAGAATATCATCTGCAAAGCCTAGAAAGGGGATGCAAGGACCGTTAGATCCGAATCTGAACCCAACCAACTTACCTGGAGAGCCTGCCTCCATAACAAGGCGCTGGGCCAGAACCTCCGCACCAAGAATGAAAAGGAAAGGTGATAAAGGGTCCCCCTGGTAGAGGCCCCTCGATGGGAGAAACAGATCGGTAGGTCCGTTATTGACAAGGACAGAAAATGACACCGACGTGATGCATTCCATGTCCCATTTAACAAATGTTTGGTGAAAACAAAATTTTAATAGGACCAACTTAGTGAATTCCCAGTCCACCCGGTCATATGCCTTTTCCATATCCAGTTTTAAAGCAATCCAGCCTTCCTTTCCTTTTCGGCTTTTAAAGAAATTAAATATTTCATGGGCTATAAGAACGCTGTCTTGGATAGCTCTGTCAGAAACAAACGCCCCCTGAAGTGGGTTATAAGTTTCCCCAAGACGTGCTTAAGTCGTTCTGTAAGAATTTTGGATATTATTTTGTAGATTGTTGAACACAAATTGATCGGTCTGTAGTGAGCAGTTGTCATCGGGTTGTCTTTTTTTGGTAAAAGAGTAATGAACGTATGATTTATCTGCTTGAGGATTTTTCCAGAGAGGAAAAAACTCTTAACTGCTTTAATAACCAATGGACCAACAGTTTCCCATGATGCTTTGTAAAATTCAGCTGTCATGCCATCCGGGCCAGGAGCCTTGTTCCTTCCCAAGCAGAAAACAGCGTTTTTAATTTCTCCATTGGAAGGGATTGCCGTTAGCATTTTGTTTTCGTCATCTGTGATGTCAGCGGAGATAAGGTTAAGGTATTCGTTTAGTTTGGTAGTATTGATCGGTTGTTTTGTAAATCTTTTCTGAAAGTCATTCTTTTGATTTCATTATTGATGTTCTCCTCTCCAACAATCAGTGTACCCTCTGCTGTTAAGATGGTTTTAATATATTTTCTGTTCCGTTTGCCCGTAGCTATTCTGTGAAAATAGCCAGTGTTTGAATCTGATAACTTAATATGCCTGGTTTTAGCTCTCTGGTTCCAGTAGGATTTCTGAAATAGTAATAGTTTTTCCTTTATCCGTATTAATCTACACTCTTTCGCTTGAAGTCTACCGCTTGACCCTCGGCTCTGTGCCTGTTGTAGTAACAATAATTGCTCTTCCACCAGTTGTAGTTGCCGGAATATATTTCCAAAGGTATTCTTATTCCAAGTCTTGACTTTGTCCTTAAGGATTCGTGTTTTGCGGGTTAATTGATACATAGCAGAGCCATGGCATTGAAAACTCCAAGCTTGCCGAACAATGTTCCGAAAATCTTCACGCTGTAACCAGCAGTTTTCAAATTTGAAGGGTGGTGGTTTAAAAGTTTGGTTTGTTGTTAATTCAATTGTAATTAGGCAATGGTCCGAAGATGAAAAGGCCCTGTTTTTTGTACTTAAAGCTGGATATTTTTTTATAATTTCATTCTGGACTAAAACCCGGTCTAGCTTTTCCTTTATGTATCCATCTCCAGCTTGTTTTTTCCGCCACGTGAATTTATTCCCCCACGATGGGATCTCTTCTAAAGCGCATTGATTTTTGATGTCCATTAATCTTGCAAATCGTCGAGGCTGTGTCATGGCCCCGCCTTCTTTTTTTGTAAAGTTACCAATTTCATTCAAATCCCCCATAATAATGCATGTGATAGTGGCTTGATTTATTTCCTGAATTACTGGACTCCAGAACGCATGTTTGTCATTTTCATGCGGCGGAGCGTAAATAAACCAAATTAAGCAAGAGAAGTTATCGGCTTTGTTGGTGTACTTGATTGTAATGGCATGATTCATTTGAGAAATAATTTCTATTTCTTCATTAAGGAAGCCATTTTCTTTCCATAGTAATCCTATACCACCTGATTTGCCCTGAGTAGGTGACCAAATGGCCTTGTCAAAACCCGATCCCCGCCAAACTGAAGGTTCAGAAATATTTTCTGTTTTTGTTTTCGCCAGTGCTAGCACATGAATATGCTCCGTTTTGCATCTTGTGTTTATGTTTGTCCAAAAGGTAGGTCTACCCATGCCTCGACAATTCCAGAAACTAAACTTCATAGACACCAAGCTTTGGACAGCTCGAGGCAGGTATTCGGCTCTCAATTCTTTTGCGATTCAGATTAAGTAGTTTGGATTGTGTCAGTTTATGTTGTATGTGTTTAGTGTCGAGAGCAATCGTGCTCCCCCACTCCCCGAGCCAAGAATTCGAAGAATGGGTAAAAAAAAACCAGTCAATCAGGAAGAAGGGCGTGAACCCAGTACATGGGTCCAAGAAGACCCAACACCAGCAAGGCTTGACCATTTTAGACTCGAAGTGGTCTTTTTTCTTGGGTGTCTCATTCCCTGTGCATACAGAGCACCAGAGTCCACCCCCCACATAACCATCAATCAGCACAGGCAACACTAATCGACAGACAGGAAAAGGGAAGTAGAGGTAATAGCACATAAACACACCTTCATCAATATAGAATTTACACGCATAATTGCCATACTTACTGAGGACACAGCCCCTATGTTGATAACTCCTAAGACACCTTACGACATACGATTTATTGTCCATCAACAACATCACCTCTTCAAAAGTGAAACAGACATACGAAGAGGGAGCATTATTTGCCTTGCCGATGTACAGACACCATAGTTCTAGACTCCCAACAGGCCAAAACGGCGACCTACCTAGTACATATGAAGAACTGATATATTTTGTGATCTTACAGAAGATAGAAGTTCTTACCCCAACCGGCGCCACCACCATCCTGGCACACACCCCTTGATGCATAGCTTGCTTACTCATTACGAGCTTTCTTGATTCTGCTTCCCATCAGAGTCGATGAAGCGGTGTCGGCCTCCCCATGGCCCGTCTTGCGCTTGCCAGATTCAGACGTGGAGCTTGTTTTGACCTCAAGCTTCTCTAGTTTCTTAGCCATATCAGCAGAGGTAGTGAACAAACCTGGAGTTGCACGGATGGACTCAACCAGCGCCTCTGGGTTGCTTAGATTGGGCAAGACAAACTCCTCGCCCGGGGGAATGTTTTGTAGAAACACATCAAAGTCCTCTTGCGAGAAGCGCGCCATCGGATCTAAGCCATCCACAGAGGGCGCTGTTTCCCCCTCATCAGTGTCCATATACATGTCATCATCATCTTCAAACTCAAAGACGGACTCATGGGGTGCCATCAGCTCCAGGAAGGCCTCATCATCTGGGACCTCCGGCATCAGGGGTGAGAAAACAACCAAGGGTGGTGGCTCACCAACATGAATCTGTTCATGCACATGGTCAGGATGAGGCTGCGCATCAGCTACAATCACAGGTGCCTCCCCACCAGCAGCAGCTGCAGGGACCTCAACTCTAGAAGAGTCATGGCCATCCGAGGATTCAGATTGGTGGTGGCACAGGCGATCTAGGCCGAGTAGGTGCGTTGACACCCATCATTTTGAAGAGCTCATCCCTAGCATTCCCCACCTTGAAGGTGGTAGGCTCGTGCCTCCTTCTAGCAGCCACAGTGACTCATTCACGAGCAGCATCACTGCCACCCCCCTCAGCCCTCCTGGCACAGCACCAGGCCCGCGTGCACCGCCAGCAGAGGAGGAGGGAGTTTTCTTTCTCATCGGACAATCAAGAAAGAAGTGGTCTTGCTTCCCACAGCTCCCACATCCTTCATGATATTCTTCAAAAAAGACTGGATACTCCACCAAATTATCAAACTCATCAGGAACAAGCACATACTTGTTGGGGATTTTGGTGATGTCCACATTGATGCAGATACGAGGGTAGCGAACCCTCTTCCCTTTGGTTGTAAAGGCGTCCAGCTTGAGAACTCTCCTAAACTCATTGTCTTCAATGATAGAGGTAAGCACCGATTCACTGATGTACTCGGCCGGCAAGCCAGGAATCCTGATCCACATATCCAAGACAGCCAGGGGCTCAGACATAGGGTCAAAGCCCTGCTGCCAAGGCTTTAGCAACAGTAGTTGTCCCTAGATATGGAACGGGCGGCCATTCCACACCCTCTCCTTGTCAGCTGGAGAAGAGAACCTCAATTCGAACCAATTATTTGTCATAGGGATGACCTGGAAACTGCCTTCCAAAAATTTCCAATCAAACCGAATTTTTTTCCTGATTTCCTTCAGCTCTAGTGGATCACCAATAATGGTGGAAAAGAGGGTAGTACTCTTCAGCTTGGTAATGTTCTCCCTTACCCTGGCCAGCTTAGCCTTGTATTGCTCAATATTGAAGGGTATATAACCCCTCCTTTTTTCAGATGGGATTGCCGAGCTAGCACCCGAATTCGCAGGGCCAGAGCCCCCTTTGGATTGGTTGTTTGGGGCCATGGAAGACAGGCACCCCTGGGAACCTCCCGCTGATTGTCCTTGACCAGGAAGCTCCTCCGCTAGGACTTGCTTCCCCTTTTCCTTTGCCGACCGAGCCATTGTTCCTCCCACAGCAACAGATACAAGAAACCAGTTAGAATTGTAGAGAGAAAAGGATTGGAAAGAGAGTGCAGAGTAGTGATCAAAACACCACCGCAAACTCCATTTAAATACAAGATGATCGAGTGGAAGGATTGAGCAAATCCAAACACCATACCTCTGCAATTGCATAATTAATGCAATTTCGCACCCCTTGAACTCACACAATCTCTCATGCGAAGGCAGTACTGTAGCGAGCGCTTCATATCCCACAGATTTGATTCTTCCTTGCGGCGGAAGGATCCAAGCACATCTCCATCTTCCCCATTTACTCCATTGTACCATTAGATTCTCAAAGCACGTCAATAGATACCACCATCTCCTTGCCGAATCATCGGCGATTTTAAGACTATGGAAACATACACACTCAACATTAATTGGATTAGGCCATGCCGTTATCCCAGAACCCCAAATTAAGGGGGGGATAGCCATGTGGGAGAGTAATAGAGCAAAAGCCCCATCATAACACAGAGATTTGATGATCAGAAGGATGGATTTAGAGGTACTCTCATAGCTAGGGTTTGCCTTCGCGGGGGAGGGGAGTTTCAGAGGTTTTTCTCTCATCGGGTCTCACAACTTGGATAGAATTTTAGTAGTGTACATAGGAGAAGGGCTTGAACCCAACTGACCGACTATATATGTTACAGATCAATCCAATCGTAGCCACTCGATGGATTGAGTTAAAGAGACATATTTTAGTACAAGGACGGTAAAAATACAAAACATGTACCTATGTAGGAAGTAGAGCACGAGGAAATTAAAGAATAGCGCACGAAAAGGTAGAGTAAGGGTGTGCACATCCTTACAACATTACATTACATTGATATTCTTGTCTCGTTGGCTTTGCCTTCCCTTGGCCGGCCGGTCTGTGGTATAAGACTCCCATCAAATTAATTATAAGCTTTTCCAAAATAACTATTGAATCCAATCCCCAAATATGCATATGCATATGCATTATTTACGATTATGAAATTGAAAGCATCCCGGCCGGGCCACCCTTCGTTGCCATTGCCTGGCTTCCCGGCCTTAACTTGTGCAGCTTCACCTTCAGGTGTGTGCTCCATTTCCTCCTACATGTAATGTACGTTTCTTTTAAATCTTCAAGCTACCTAGCTAGTTAGGATTGCATGTACGTTGAACGACACGAGTCAAATTAACTAAAATATACAGATAATATAGAAATTCCATTTAGTTTACACACATACACACACATATATATAGGTGCGCTCCGGTGAAAACCAAAATTGCGGTAAAAACCTGTGAGGACTCGCTTTTTAGCCTGATTCACTAGCTTTATAGCCCGGTTATGAATAGAACCGATCTATAAGGTCACAGATTTTAGCCCGGTTTTGAATAAAACCGAGATATAAAGTCACTATGTGATTTTAAAACATGAGTTTTCAGCACGGTTTTTTATGCTTAACCGATCTATAAAATCATTTGTTATTTTAAAACTGGAGTTTTTAGCACGGTTTTTAGGTTCAACTGAGTTGTAAAGTCACTGTGTAATTGAGGTTTTTAGCACATATTTTAAATAAACCAAGTTATAAAGTAGTCCTCATGGTTTTTACCATAATTTGAGGTTTTCACCAGAGTCAATCCATAAATATATATATAGGGGTGCGCTCTGGTGAAAACCAAAATTGCGGTAAAAACCTGTGAGGACCGGCTTTTTAGCCCGGTTCACTAGCTTTATAGCCCGGTTTTGAATAGAACCGATCTATAAAGTCACATATTTTAACCCGCTTCTGAATAAAACCGAGATATAAAGTCACTAATGTAATTTTAAAACATAAGTTTTCAGCACAGTTTTTAGGTTTAACCGAGGTATAAAGTCATGTGTTATTTTAAAACTGGAGTTTTTAGCACGGTTTTTAGGTTGAACTGGGTTGTAAAGTCACTGTGTAATTGAGGTTTTTAGCACGGGTTTCAAATAAACCAAGCTATAAAGTAGTCCTCATGGTTTTTACCACAATTTGAGGTTTTCACCGGAGTCAATCCCTATATATATATATATAGGATTGAGTTCCGGTGAGAAGCTCTCCTTCCGGTGAGAAGAAAAGAAGTGTTCTCATTGGTGGAAACGGATCTGAATTTTAAAGGAAAAAAAAAACCCACGCGCTTCCTCTCTCTCCTCAAATCCCTCCTCTCGTCGTCTCGCCCTAGGTATCTCCGTCCTCTCTCCCTCCTCTCAGCTAGGTCCTTCCTCCGTCCTCTTCGCCGATTTCTTTCCAGTTTTTGATTTATTTGTCTCTCCAATCGGAGATTGATCCAAATGTGTTTGCGTTTTCTGTGCAGTCGACCAGTCCGTCGAGTTCGCCGAGACTACCCTGGTGATGGCGAAAAAGGGTGTTCCCTTGCTGAACAAGCCCAACTTGAGAGGCGATCAGCTGGTCCGGGTCCAGGTGGAGATCCCAAAGAAGCTCAATGACGAAGAGAGAAAGCTTGTTGAGGAACTTGCGGATCTGAACAAAGCCAAGGCAACCAACAGCAGAAGGTAGGCTGCACTGCCCCCGGTTTTGCTTTCTTTATCAGTCCAATTTATTTTCAGATGTCTTCGACTGGATCAAACGATCAGCAGCCATTGAAAGTCTTTGCACTCGGTGTCATAGTTCATAGCAGACACTTCAGTTTTGGGTTTTAGAAGGAAAACTTAGGCTGATATCTAGATTTTTGTTGTATTTAGTACACATTCATATTTTTATTATAACTTGATGATTAAATATATATATATATATATATATATATATATATATATATATATATGATTGAAACGACAGTAAAGATATCGATTCACCAGCTACTTCAATGCTTTTGCTACATTTGTTTGGTTCGAGTGTAATTGCTGTGTTCAATTGATTTCTTTAGTCAAGGAAGGTAAGCTCTTATATATTCATGCCTTGTTTGATTTTGTTGCACAAGTTATTCCTTATTACCTTCGGGTTAGTCTTGGTGGGGTGAAGCTATAAAATAACACTGCTAGATACAGTTTCTTTATGAGAAGTGTCAACCCCCTTTTGTTTTTGTTTTTGTGTTTGAGCTGCTATCTTCTATGCTGCATATTTAGCCGAGTTGGAAACCCCCCTACATCCTCCTTTGCCATCAGATGATGATGAAGATGAAGTTGGACATGATTATGTAGCTGGTGAAGATGAAGATAAAGTTGAAGTTACTGGATGACCTCAAAAACTTGACATGTAACGAGCTTGTAAAACTTTTGCACTTGATGCTTTGTAAAATGAACGATTTTGCACGAGAAAAAATTTTAAATTAATTGTTTCAGAGGTTTATATTAATTGGTTCAGAGGTTTTATATTAATTGGTTCAGAGGTTTATATTAATTGGTTCAGAGGTTTATATCAAGTGGTTCAGTAACTTAATAGAGATTGATTCAGTGACTAAATAGAGATTGGTTCATTGACTAAATAAAGAGTGGTTCAGTGCTAAATAAAGAGTGGTTCAGTGACTAAATAGAGAGTGGTTCAGTGCTAAATAAAGAATGGTTCAGTGACTAAATATAGATTGGTTCAGTGACTAAATAGAGATTGGTTCAGTGACTAAATAGAGAGTGGTTCAGTACTTAATAGAGATTGGTTCAGTACTAAATAAAGAGTGGTTCAGTGACTAAATAGAGATTGGTTCAGTGACTAAATAGAGAGTGGTTCAGTGACTAAATATAGATTGGTTCAGTGACTAAATAGAGAGTGGTTCAGTGACTAAATAGAGAGTGGTACAGTGAATAAAAGGGCTGAACCACACGAGTAAAAGGGCTGAACCACTATGAATAAAAGGAATGAACCACTAAGAGTAAAAGGGTTGAACCACTAAGAGTAAAAGGGCTGAACCACTAAGGGTAAAAGGGCTGAATCACTTCTTGGTAACTTGATGAACCACTTTTTTACTACTTGTGACCCACTTTTTTTTTCAAAAAAACATATACAAAGTGGGTGTCTATGTGTAGATAAAATTAAATTACACCCAAAAATATATTTTTTATATTTTTTTAACAAGTGAAAATGTCAAAAAATAATTTTTAAAAGTCCATATAAACACTTTTAACATGTACGTACAGTGTGTGATTGGCGGGTGCAATTAATTAGTGTTACATGTGAGAGTAGGGTGTTACTAATTAATTTGTGTAGGTGTTACTAATTAATTGGGGTAATCCGCGTGTTTCCTATTTCTAATTCAATTTTAGACACGTGGACCAATCAGATTACTTTTTTCCTTCTCACCGGTTCACCTCTTCTCACCTGAACCCGACCATATATATATATATATATATATATATATATATATATATATATATATATATATATATATATATATATATATATATATATATATATATATATATATATATATATATATATATATAACAATAACATATCAATAATTAGTTAATTAAGTAGCTAGCTAGCTAGAGGTTACTAGAAACCTAACTGATGTGATTATGTGAACTTAACCATCAATCAAATCCACTAATTAAGTTATAGCGCCCATCTTCAACGCGCGTAACGTACCAAAGGTAGATAAGCGCGCTAGCTAGCTAGGTTTAAATCTTTTAACGAAGCAATTAACTTATACTTTGTAATTTTCTTGGATCCATCGATCTACATCTACTCGGGTCTATTAATTGCGTGAGTCTGTACGTACTGACGTGCCAAGTGGGGCGCTTCTAGGTTTCGACCCAGCTCTTTCACTTCATTTCAGAAGGATATTGTTGAGAAAACAAAATTAAGGATAGACAGAGGGAGGAAGGGAGAACACCACAAATTTATTAAAAAAGAAAAAAAAAGAAAGAGGTGAAGGGGCCGGGAAGAACTAAGGAGAGCCATGTATGTTATTGGGATAACGAACTTCATCCTCCGGCCTTATCGTCGATCTATACACTCCACACATAACCACTCACCTCCAAATTCAACGTACACTTAGCATTCAACTCCATCTATATATGCTACTTCTTACACGTACACCTTTGTCACTACCTTCCAAACCCTCCCGGTAAACATCATCTCTCTTCTTCCATCCTTTTTTATTTTGTTTTTTAATTTGCTACCTTCATTGTCAACCACCACTATTCTCATTTCTCTCTGCATTCACTATTATTGGTCACCATTCATCGATCCGTACATGCATACACACAAAATTAAACTAATTAATTAATTAATTAATTAAAACTTATTACTTCAAATTAACGCACGGGACGCATACCTCAGCTCTCTTTTTGTCATAACCTTTTAAACGATATCCTTTAACGTTAAAGGATCGTTATGCACCTTCAATTTGTGGATAAGGGATATATATATATATATATATATATATATATATATATATATATACACACACAAACAAACATTTGTTCTTTCTTCTTTACCAAGTTATTCAATTACCATGGTTAGTATTAACTTCTCGACTCATTACAAATTAATAACTATCCAATACAAGCAAATAACTTAATATACAACTCTGTGGCTCCTCACGATCCAACTTAATCCACTACAAGAGAAAATTAAACTAATGTAATTAAATAACTACCTAATTAATTACCCATTGCAACTGAATAACACCTACAACTGAATAACTACTTACTATTATTTAATAATTACATTAACTAAATAATAAAGTACTCACTAAATTGAATAACTCATTGAAAGGCATAAGACACGTGTTAGCTTTCTGTGT
Source organism: Persicaria maculosa (assembly GCA_963922045.1). Classification (NCBI taxonomy): domain Eukaryota; kingdom Viridiplantae; phylum Streptophyta; class Magnoliopsida; order Caryophyllales; family Polygonaceae; genus Persicaria; species Persicaria maculosa. The sequence continues at coordinate 18,532,464 of OY998265.1, read as the reverse complement.
ATCTATATCTATATACATATATTAAAATTGATGCATAGGGCTCTATGAGGCGCATTGTGGTTGATTCTATAAAAAAAATTAATAACATATGTATATACATATACTATTTAAGTCACAATCTATATGTATATACCACTACGCCATTTTGCAAGTTAGGTGACGTACATTTGTGGATTCATCGCTTGAGATCCCTTCAGGCGACGTACCATATACAACTTCGTCACTTGAGTCGGATCCAGGAAAAGTCAAAGGAGACCGAAGCTCGGGCGACGAAGTTATCATTTGTTCGTCGCTTGAGTAAATTCAGGTGACGAACGTACGTAGAGTCGTCACCTGAGTAAGAGTCGGTAGGCCCACATTAAATTGCATGGTGTTGCGGTGACGAAGTTTGAATGAGTACGTCGCCTGAAGGAGGGGTAGATCTGACACATTTATTACTATATTACTTAGGCGACGAACATATGCTAAGTACGTCGCCTAAGTCGTGACTTTTTTAAAGTCACTTTAATGAATGTTACTTGCGACATTTAATGTATGTGTACCATTGTACGTGGTTAATGTATGTGTAACATCTTCCTTCTCCATTTCCATCTTATCTCATCCGTTGATTTTTTTGTGAGCTACAAGGTTAGTTTAAAAAAAATGGTTTAAATTAATAATTTGTTTATATTTTTTGTGGATACTTTAAATATGTACACATAAATCATAAATGTGTTGTTATTGTGTGTGTGTGTCTATATATATGTGTGTGTGTGGTAGAGATTGAAGAAAATCATATTATTGGTTTGAGGTTTTATGAAAAAACTTGTGATAAATATTGAAAATATTCATGATATTTTTTAGTAATACAATTGGCGCCAAAGTTCCCGCTTCATTTGGGGACAGCTGTGTGATTTTGGACAGCTGTGTTTGGTAACACCCATGGTTGGCTTGTGATAAATATTGAAAATATTCATGAAAATATTCATGATATTTTTTAGTAACACCCATGGTTGGCTTCTAGTGTGATTTTGGACAGCTGTGTTTGGACATGTTTCTAATGTATATAAGTATGTTATGTAGATGTGTGGTTGTATTGGACACATTTTGGCCATCTTTTGGACATGTTTTGTGGCCTTGTATACATTTTGGTGTTTAATGGTATTGAATGTGTGTAGTTAAAATCGTGTGTTGTGAAATGCTTGAATGGTATTGAATGTGTACATGTACATTTGTGTTTTTGGTATGGTAAAAAACAGGGGCACAACCACTTACGGTCTATATATTTTGGATGGTCATTAACACAGGCGACGAACATAGACTAATCTCGTCATCTTAATTTTATAAAAAAAAAACTCGAAATATAATTAAGCGACGAACATAAAACGAGATCTTCTCACCTGAGTACTCTGGCAACCAACATATGCACTCTATATTCGTCACTTGATGCATCAGGTGACGAATTTCATAATTCAATCCACCTTGATTACAGTCTCAAGTGACGAACATTTACGTCACTTGATTTGGTAAGCGACGACATAGTTGGTCACTTGAATGCCCTCTTTTGACAATGTTTGCTATCTTTTAGGCGACGAAAACTTGGTCGCCTGAACCGTCCGGGCCAGGCTTTTGTCGGGCTTTGACTTAAATGTGTTGAATCGCTTCCAGCGACCAACTTTGATAGAGTCGTCACCTAAAATCTCAGGGCACGCCGGTCAGGCAACTACCATTCAGGTGACGACTATTCGTCACCTAAAGTCTGAGGTGACCCAATTCGACTTCAGGTGACCATTTATGTACGTCGCTTAACTTGCAATTTGGCGTAGTGTACATATACTATTTAATTGACAAAAATATAAATAAAAAATATTTCATAGTTATACTTACCAGAAATATTAATAGACAAATATGTAGTATTTCATAAGTGTTATTTTATTTATATCAAAATTAGTTATTTAATAATCATTATTTTATTTATATCTATATTATTTTTTGAGACAAAAATAATTTATTAAAACATTATGTGGTCATAATATGTAGCCACAATTCATTTGTGGATAGATATTTTAGTAAACTAACATAATAAACTTATACTCTATACTGTATTTAATAAAAAAGAATATTAAAATATTTTTAAAAATCAATTATCTATTAAATTGCACGAGATTCAATTAATGGTAGATTAAAAAACATTTATCTTATAAATGTGAATTTTATTTTATATTTTGAGAGAATCTAAATAAAAAATATTTAGATTATAAATAATCTGTCGAGCTAATTTTATTTATTCTTATATTATTTTTTGATATCAAAAATGATTTATATTAAGATTATTATTTTTTATTATTTAAATCTATCTAGATTATTTATAATATTATATTAACATATTTGTCGTGCACGGGACGAGACTTACACTAGTTGCTACTATATTATTGCTCTTGTTTAGTTGATGTGGGATGCATCAACCCAATTTAATAAGTTCGAAAACAAAGTATTAATAATATTAACAATTCGCAATTTAATATAATTATGCTGGTCCATCTATTTAAAAGATTAAAAAATTGATATTTTATATAGTTTTTATATCATAGTAAATAATTTATTTTTCCAAGCAGATGGGATATTTTTTTTTACTTCTAATGCAAATGAAGGATTTTTTATTTTTGATATATAGTAATTGAATGTCATTTTATTCACATGATTCGTTATTGAAATGAGCTCAAATTCCAAAAAATAATTTATAATTATTAAATAAAAGAGAGTTCTACAATTGAGGAATAACAAAGAGAAAAAAAAGGTATATTATAAAGAATTTAAAAAAAAAAGAAAAAACATCGATAAAATCATTAGGTAGTAGCTAAATTGTAAAGAATTAAAATCTAGTATCTGGTGTAAAGTAACGGGTCTGGCTTCACAATGATTTTTGACCTTTTCTTTAACTCTTTCAACTTTTACTGGCAACAAACTAACAAATGGCAAACATTTCAGATCAAAATTTACAACCTGATTCAACAAATATTTAGATTGTCAAATATCTGCAACAAATTAAAAAACTTGTTTCCTATATGCTAGTAAGATTTGTGAATGACTCAATACATGGTTTTTACATGTTTGAGCAGTTTCAGTTTATAGGCTGATCCAAAGCCCCCTAATACGGGCGTCAAAAGAAAAGTTGTACATGATCGATCAAGCTGAATCAACCTATATATAGGTGTGTGTTTGATGGATTTTGAGAGTTTAAATTCAGTGATAGCCGATTAGCAATTTTCATGAAATCAAGAACATGATACTTACACAAGTTTCGCGTGTAAACAACTACATTCTATAGGGCATGATTCAGACAAACACATTCAACGATAATCAACCGCTTAAAAGATCGGCCATATGGATGGTTCACAATTTTGAAATGGACGCATGAGATTACATGTTTGATGAGTTAGAAGTTGTGGTTCAATGGGCTTTCGCTTTCGTTATCCTTTGGCAATGAGTTAGGGAGAGCCATAGAGAGTGTGATATGATATGATATGATAGCTAGCCTGCGAAACGCGAACCCATAAACACTTCAAATTAAAGGTTCAGAGGAAGCGGCAAGGGACTACATTTCGAAGCCATAGCTATCTAGCTATATAATCAAACCCGACTCTGAGAAATTAAGTGTGGAGAAATGTCGACAGCTTCCATTCACGGCAGCTGCCTCTCTTACTCTCTTCTCTCTTCTCAACTGAAGAAGAAATCTGCTACATCTCTTCGCCCTTCCTTCTTCGTTAGAGCTTCTTCATCGTCTTCTTCATCCTCTTCCTCCTCGACATTCCCTTCCTTGATTAGGAAAAAGCCTGTTCTTGCCTCCCCTGCTCCTATCATCACACCTACTTTGGTATATAGATCTTCATATGCTTGTTCTTACCTTAACTTCGATCATGCTGTCTCAAATTCTTCCATTTCTTCGCTTTGCTCGACAAATGTATACATATATTGAATATATATGTAGGGTGCATGGAAGTGTTCACGTATAGTACATACATACATATATACATATATATATATATATATATATATATATATATATATATATATATATATATATATATATATATATATATATATATATATATATATATATATATATATGCATGTGCGCTAAATCTAATGACTAGATCACGAGTATCATATCTATCAGCTGACTAGCTAGCTAGCTAGTTGATGTCATTTAAATGTTTTGGAACTTCATAACAGTTGAGTTTCAATTCAACTAACTATAAGGGCTTGTTACCTCTCTCAACATCTAAATCGGGGAAAATATTGAAAATGTGTGTTGCAGAAGGACGACATGGCCTATGAAGAAGCTATTGCTGCCCTGAAGAAGCTCCTTGTGTATGTGTTTTCTGTGACTTGTGTAGTTCATTAATGTACTTAATAAATATTTGATAGCAATGCCAGACATGCATATACAAGTATATATCAAGTCGGATCGATCATATCATTAGCGTGCGTTGTTTAATTGATATATGCTATATTATTGTACGTATATGTGTATATATGCATCAGTGAGAGGGGTGAGCTTGAAGATGAAGCTGCATCAAAGGTGTCACAGATAACAGCGTCGCTGTCTGCTCCTAGTGGAAGCAGTGGCCTCTCATCCGAGGCAGTTGAGAGGATAAAGGCGGGATTTATCCATTTCAAGAAAGAAAAATACGAGTAATATATATATATATATATTATCTATCAATACTCGTCTTCTTCAATTCCTCTACTTTGGTTGCGCTAATTATTAGATAGAATGAATGAATTGAAGGTTTGATTTACGATGGGTTGCAGGAAGAATCCAGCTTTGTATAGTGAGCTTTCCAAAGGCCAGAGCCCAAAGGTAATTAATTAAGTTCTGATTCTAGTATATGTAACCTACCTTAAATGACAATATATAGGATATATAGGATCAATGCTAGCTGGGAAGCTGGACTACTGTTGAAACATCTAAAACCACTTCATTTTGTGTTCCTCATGGCGACAGTTTATGGTGTTTGCATGCTCAGACTCGCGTGTCTGCCCCTCACACGTTCTGGATTTCCAGCCAGGAGAGGCCTTCGTTGTTCGCAACATTGCTAACATGGTCCCTCCCTATAACAAGGTAGGTCTGCATCATCATTTCTTTCGATCTTGTGTACGTTTTTTCATCCTATATATTCACGTACTCAACTATATATATTATATATGACGACGTACGTACGTACAAGTGTGTACGTGCTGATTGAGGAGTTGGGTTTTCGCATTTGACAGACTAGGTACTCTGGTGTTGGAGCTGCCATTGAGTACGCCGTTTTACATCTCAAGGTCCGCTTCAAACATTTGCTAATTAAAAAGCCTTGTTCCCTTCTTTAGGGAAACCCAGTAATTGCAACTTATCAGAGAAATTAAGCTTTTTTATTTTCCGGAAACAGGTTCAGAATATTGTTGTGATTGGACACAGTGCCTGTGGTGGAATCAAGGGGCTTATGTCTACACCAGAAGATCTCTCCGAATCTACGTATGTTAAATTAATCCTACATCTACATCTACATCATCGATCATCATCATCATCATGATGAGTTCTATATATAACCGTATGTATATTCATCATGTTGGATCCGGGTGTAGATTTTGATCAGGATATTGTTTGTGTTTGTGTTTGTGTTTGTTTTTGTGTTACAATCCAACAGTGACTTCATTGAAGACTGGGTGAAGATTTGCTTGCCTGCTAAGGGCAAGGTGAAGGCTGAGTATGGAAATGCTGACTTTGCTGAGCAATGCTACCACTGTGAAAAGGTGACCTCCATCCTCTAGCTTGTGAATTCGATCTAATAGTTTTGGACTTTGGCGGAGGTTTGTTTTTCAGCGTTTGTGAACTTACTTCCTTGTTTGGTTTTAACCAAAAACAATGCAGGAGGCAGTGAATGTTTCCATTGGACACCTGTTGACATACCCATTCGTGAGAGATGGTTTGGTGAAGAAGACTCTTGCTCTCAAGGGAGGTTACTACGACTTCATCAAGGGATCATTCGAGCTCTGGAGCCTCGAGTTCGGCCTTTCTCCTTCCATCTCCGTATGAGCCAATGCTTCCTAGCCATGAGCCTTAAATATCTTGTTTCCTAACACCACACCTTCTTCTTCTTCTTTTTTTTTTAAAAAAAAATTATTTCCGAAATCTACTCGAATATAAGATGTAATGTGCTCTGTACTATTCTTCTGTTTGCACATTGATGAATAAAATCTCAAGTGACTTCTGTGTGAATCAGAAATTGTTGTCTTCTTTAATCTCAACTGAAATTAATGCTGGCTACTATAGCTTCATAATCTTGTATAAATAATGGGTATCCGGAAGGAAGGAACTTCCTACGAATGACCTCTCAGTATATGTAGTTCACATCAGAGGTTTGATGTTATAGGATAACATAATATATACAGACTGAGACTGCACACAAAAAGTGTTGGGAAAAATATGCTTAACTTTCCCGAAAACCAGAATAATGAGAATGACAATGATAGAAAACACACACAAGATGTTTCTAATCCGCCGCAAAATTTTGATAGAATGTTAAGGTGATTATAACTTAATTATTTAACACTAACACCCAAAACTACACTCTGGAATTTTACGCAGAAAATTCTCCCGAAAGCTTATCTCTGTTTAACGCTATAAACTATAAGTTTTTCTCTCTTTATGGTTTTGGATTATTTACAAATGAAAACTTATTGGTTTATATAGCCTTTCAACAGAGCAAATGATTGGTGCAAATTCCATCTTCAATATTTGCCTCCCGTTTCATTTCTCTATTATGCCTCCTACGAAAGAGCATTCTCTTTCAATTATCAATAATAGATATTACTATTATTATAATTCCTATTATTAGAGAATTAATAATTCTCCAACAATCTCCCACTTGAAGACTGATTTCAATTTGTCTTCACACACATGGTCTTGTCACTCCTGCAGGCCAACTAAAGTTGAACACAACTTCAATTTGTCAATAGTCACCGTCTTTGTTAACATGTCTGCTGGATTCTTACTGCATTGGATCTTCTCCAGTTTCAATACGTCATCTTCCAACAATGATCTGATGAAATGGTATCGAAGTCCAATATTCTTGGTTCTAGAATGAAATGCCGAATTTTTTGCCAAATGTATTGCACTCTGACTATCACTGTACAACACATTATTCTCTTGTATGAATCCCAGCTCAGTTAACAAACCTTGAAGCCATATCATCTCCTTGCTAGCTTCAGTCACTGCTACATATTCAGCCTCTGTAGTTGATAGAGCAACAATCTTCTGCAATTGTGACATCCAACTAACAGTTGTATCTCCGACAGTGAATATGTAACCGGTTGTGCTCTTTCGGTGATCAACTTCGCCTCCAAAGTCAGCATCTACATAGCCTCGTACTTTTAATTCACCCTTACCAAAATACAAACATTTTTCTGTCGTTCCTTGTAGATACCTTAGAATCCATTTCACTGCTTCCCAGTGAACTTTCCCGGGATTTGACATAAACCTACTAACAGCTCCCATTACTTGTCCAATATCTGGTCTTGTACAGACCATTGCGTACATTAAAATCCCGATGGCCGAGGCATAAGGAATCTTAGCCATGAAAGCTATTTCTTCTTCTGTTTTAGGAGATTGATCCTTGGATAAGCGAAAATGGTTAGCCAAGGGTGTCCTAACTGGTTTAGCATTGCCCATGTTGAACCTTTGCAAGACACGTTTGATGTACTCTGACTGAGACAACTGCAATGTCCCTTTCTGCCTATTTCTTGTAATTTGCATTCCAAGAATCTTCTTTGCTGGACCCAAGTCCGTCATGTCAAACTCTTTTGATAACTGGCGCTTCAACCTTCTGATATCATTCATATCAGAACCTGCTACCAACATATCATCAACATATAAGAGTAAAATGATATAACTGGACTGATATCTTTTGACGTAGCAACAGTGGTCGGCGTTACACTTCTGGAAACCTTCCTTGTACATGAAGCCATCAAACTTTTTGTACCACTGTCTCGGAGCTTGCTTTAGGCCATACAAGCTCTTCTTGAGTCTGCACAACATCTTCTCTTTTCCCTTTTCTGAGAAACCTTCTGGTTGATGCATGTATATCTCCTCATCTAAGTCTCCGTGAAGAAATGCAGTCTTCACATCTAACTGTTCAAGATGGAGATCTTCAGTGGCAACAATACTCAACACTGATCTAATAGTAGTGTGCTTCACAATGGGAGCAGAAATCTCTGTGTAGTCAACACCTTCCTTTTGCAGAAATCCTTTGACAACTAGTCGAGCTTTGTACCTCTTAGAGCCATCATGCTCATCTTTCACCCGATACAACCATCTGTTGTGAAGTGCCTTCTTCCCTATGGGCAACTCAGCAAGTTCCCACGATTGGTTAGAAATCAAAGACTACATCTCATCTTTCATTGCAAGCTCCCACTGGCTTGCTTCACTGCTCAAACAAGCTTCATCATAACATTCGGGCTCCCCTCCATCAGTCAACAACAAATAATTCATATATCTCCTGTTAGGCACATGCGGCCGAGAAGACCTTCTCAGTACAGGAGTTGGAGTAGAAGGAAGTGTCGTGTTAGACTGTTGTGCACTACTTTCCCCAACGTGCTCATCTGGCTGAGGATTTATTGTGATCGGTTCTTTCATAGAACAATCTGGAATATAATCTACATCTGCAAATACTGGGCCACTCTGCTTTGAATTAATGGCGTCACTTTTTGTCAAGTCCTTATACATGACTGACTCGTTGAAAATCACATCTCTGCTACGGATCACCTTCTTCTTTTCATCATCCCAGACGCGATAGCCAAACTCATCCTCGTCATAGCCGATGAAAGTACATTTCTTAGATTTCGGATCAAGCTTATTCCTGCCATGATCACTAATATGCACATATGCTACGCAACCAAAAACTTTCAAGTGCGAAATTTTTATCTCTTTACCGCTCCATACCTCCTCTGGTATTTGGTAATCTAACGGAACCGAGGGACCTCGATTGATCAAGTAACATGCCGTATTGACTGCTTCTGCCCAGAACTGCTTCGGTAGACCTGACTGTATACGAATGCTTCTGGCTCTTTCTGTCAATGTTCGGTTCATACGCTCAGCTACACCGTTTTGCTGAGGTGTACCTGGAACCGTTCTCTCCATTCGGATCCCATTCTCATAACAAAAGCTTTTGAACACGATGTCTACATACTCGCCACCATTGTCGGTTCTAAGCCTTTTAACTTTCACGCCTGTCTCATTTTCAACCATAGCTTTCCATCTTTTGAAAGCCTCAAAAGCTTCACACTTGTGTTCTAAAAAGTACACCCATACTTTCCGAGAGTAATCATCGATGAAAGTCACAAAATAGTGTTTTCCGCCAATGGATGAGGTAGTGGTTGGCCCCCAAACATCGGAGTGGACAAGCTCTAGCCGATTCTTCTTTAGCGATCTGCCATTTGTTTGAAAGCTCACCCTCTTCTGCTTTCCAAGTATGCAATCTTCACACATGCCCATTTCAACTGAGCGTAAACATGGAAGCTTTCCCTTCGAATGAATGAGTTTCATCCCTTTCTCACTCATGTGGCCGAGTCTCTGGTGCCACATTTTGGAATCTTCATTTCCTGATGCAACTGCAATTGAGCAACGTACCCCTGCTGTCATGTAAAGAGTACCACTCTTCTTTCCATGAACTATTGTCATTGCACCCTTTGAAATCTTCCATTTATCACCATTGAAACTTGTATCATAGCCTTCATCTGCCAATTGCCCTACTGATATCAAGTTCTTTCTTAGATCAGGAATGTGTCGAACGTTCTTTAGCTCTCAGACAAAGCCATTGAACTTAATCTTCACTTCACCTTTGCCGATAATTGAACAAGTTGATCATCGTCAAGATATACATTTCCAAAGTTCCCCGGGACATAGCTCTCAAAGAGCTCTTTCTTCGAAGTAGCATGAAATGATGCTCCAGAATCTAACACCCAAGATTCGTCTTTCCTCTACAAGGAACATATCAATGCATCATCTGCTCTAGAATTAGAGCTAACATTTGCCTCCACCTTCGTCTCTTGTTTTTGTGGAGCGCTTTTGCATTGATTTTTATAGTGCCCGATATTCCCACAATTCCAACACTCGATGGTCTTCGAGCTAGAGGGACTATTAGGATTCCTTGACCTCGACCTCTTGTCTTTTGGTCTGACTTGATTGTTCGATCTTCCATGTCTAGTTCCTCTAGTTGAATTTCTCCCTCTTGACTCTGTACGTAAAACTAAAGAGGTTGATAATTCACCCAACCCTTCCCGTCGGATCTCTTCACTGAGCACCAGATCACGAACATCATCGAACTTTAACTTATTGCTTCCTGATGAGCTACTCACAGCCGTGATAGTAGCATTCCAGCTATCTGGAAGAGAAGACAAAAGTATCAAGCCTCGTACTTCCTCATCAAATTCAATCACAACTGAACTCAACTAGGTTGTGACTGTGTTGAGTTCATTGAGATGTGGAGCTACCGATGCGCCTTCTGCCATCCGCAAATTGAATAACCGCCTCATAAATTGAACTTTGTTAGAGGCAGATGGCTTCTCGTACATATTAGAAAGGGCTGCCATAAGACCCGTCGTGGTTGTTTCCTTTGCTATGTTGAACGCAACATTGCGTGATAACGTTTGTCGGATAACTCCAAGGGCTTGTCTATCAAGAAGATTCCAATCTTCATCCTTCATGTCATCTGACTTCTTTTCTGACAGAGGTTGATAAAGATTTTTCTGGTATAAATAATCTTCGATTTGCATCTTCCAAAATCTGAAATCTGCACCATCGAACTTGTCTAGTTTCACCTTTCTATCTTTTGCGGCCATTGCTCCCACGCAAATCTGACTTTATGTGGATTGTTTATAACCTCGCTCTGATACCAATTGGTGGGAAAAATACGCTTAACTTTCCCGAAAATCAAAATAATGAGAATGACAATGATAGAAAACACACACAAGATGTTTCTAATCTGCCGCAAAACTTTGATAGAATGTTAACGTGATTACAACTCAATTATTTAACACTCACACCCAAAACTACACTCTGGAATTTTACGCAGAAAATTCTCCCGAAAGCTTATCTCTGTTTAACGCTATAAACTATAAGCTTTTCTCTCTTTATGGTTTTGGATTATTTACAAATGAAAACTTATTGGTTTATATAGCCTTTCAACAGAGCAAATGATTGGTGCAAATTCCATCTTCAATATTTGTCTCCCCTTTCATTTCTCTATTATGCCTCCTACGAAAGAGCATTCTCTTTCAATTATCAATAATAGATATTACTATTATTATAATTCCTATTATTAGAGAATTAATAATTCTCCAACAAAAAGTTCCATATTCGGGTTTCGCCTTGGGTCTCAGTCTCAGGCATCAAACAATAGCAACAATTCAGCAAATCCAATTGCCTTTAGTTTTTATGCATTCCGAAATAAGTTGAAAAGTGATATTCCTCCTTGCAGCCTTAAACCCACCAGTTAGTCTATGACTAATGAGTGAGTGAAAAATGGCTGGGGAGTAGCGCGGTAAAGCAAACACCGAGCTCACAAATGATACCAATCAAGATCGAAAGAATTCCCACAAATGAGCTCCATAAAACAGGCAGGATTAGTCCCAGTACTGTCACCCATCAATCCATCAAACTCAGATACCCAGAAAGAAGAGTTGGTGGCATACCCATCGGAGCTCAAAACCGTTGTTGTTGATGGATGTTGTCCTTGTAGGACATCCATGTCCAATGGCACCTGAAGACTCGATTCCGTAGAAGGCAAAATGGCGAATGCGCAAGACAAGCTTTGTAGGTGAGAATCAGAATGGACTGATGTAGTATGATCCAAGTCACTACTACTACTACTACTAGCAGTGTTCTTGTTGGCCTCTGAATCCCTCTCGGGGTTATTGGTACTCGTAGCTCCACCAGCAATCTTTCTAGGTCCCTTGTTGTTGATACCCAGTTTCTTGCTCAGATGAGTATTCCAATAGTTCTTTACTTGATTGTCTGTTCTTCCAGGTACCCTCCCTGCAATCAAAGACCACCTTCACCAAAATGAAACACCTTAGTAAGTACGTGTAATAATCAAATCAATGGCTTCAGCCTTCAGTCTTCAGCCTTCAGCTGGGGGAAAATTTGCTTTTTGACTAATCATTAATTTTCAGTGCAAATATATATGATCCCAGTAAGTAGGCTGGTATCAAGGTATGTTGGAGTAAGGTTGTATCAATTCAATTTGATATCCAAAACAAAGTGATTCAAAATATCAGGTGCCTTTGTTGTTTAAAATGACTTGGTAGTGGATACCCCCATTACCATACCATACCTGATAATGATATATATAGATACCAAACCAAACCACCCCTACCCTAAAATATTGTAGGGGGTTCAAATCAAAGATTACATTAAAATTCATACCTATTGCCAAGGAGTCTATGGAGCCTAATGATAAGATCTTGCTCCTCCTGAGAAAAATGGCCTCTTTTAATGACAGGGTTCAAGTAGTTCATCCACCTAAGCCTGCAACTCTTTCCACACCTGTTTATGCCTGAAATCAAGCTAACAATTAACATATATCTGTGTCTGCATGTATATATATTATATATATGAATGAATTAAGATGGGCAAGTAGGTAATAATATATGAATGAACCAGATGAAGAGAAACAGAAAGAAGAGATTTTGGGCAATTAAAAGGGATGGGTAGCTTATAATATATGTTGGGTTGGGTTGGGTTGGGTTTATGGGTACCTGTCCTCTTGGAGATGCTATTCCAATGACCTTTGCCATGAATCTTGACATAATCCACAAGAATCTTGTCTTCTTCTTCTGTCCATAGCCCTTTCTTGTATCCATCATTCCCTTTTTCCATCCCCTCTTTCTTGTTTTCTTCTGCCTAGCTCCCTCTCGATCTCCTTTTTTTTCACCTCTCTAGCTGTGAAGCTGATGCCTTATGCTTATGCTTGTGTGAGACTGGTATGCTATTTCTGTATTTGGTTTTCCTCCACTTAATTGTTGGGCACATTTCTCTAACCTTATAATTTATTATTTATCGGCCGGTGCCGGGGTCTTCTCATTTATTATCTTTATGTCCCCTCAAATTAATGCACTCCCTCACTCACTCAAATTAATGCAATCAACAAGATGCTGGCATCCTAATAAATTTAATATCTGACACATATATATAGTCTTCCGTGCATTTTGCTGTGTGGAATTGGACGACTCTGACCTGATCAGCTGGTCCAACCACGTACCATTAAATTCTACCCACATGGACATGGTTGATAGTAGTAAGTTGTATGAAAATTTAATTTTTTTTAACAGGAAAGAATTAGACTAATTGTCAGAGCAATCTAGTCAATGACATACTTACGGATGATACTACTTAAAACATCATCAGAAGGGAAGGAAGAGCCGGAGAAATCGATCCCAAGGTGAGATAGACGGTCAACCACTCGATATCCCTATAGATGTGGGAGATCTCGAATTCAGAAAACCAGCCCAGAGCAAAAAGAGAGTCAGAAATGAACATCTCAATCTCGCCTGAGCAAGAGGCACCCGATTTAAGTCTGCTTATAATGCTAAAATTGCCGCCTTCAATGCAAATGTGCTTAATATTGAGTTCAACTAACTTAAGAACACCCTTCCATAATCCGAAATATTCGGATCCTATACATTGTTCCAAAAAAAGGCATGGGCCTCCGCCTAGACCCCGCCTAGACCCTTGAAGGTCCCCCACCTTTGAGTTTAGTCGCCTAGACCCTTGAAGGTCACCCACAAGGTCTTGGCGCCCTTGCGGGTTTGGCGAGTTAGTGAAAAAAACCATTTTGAGGTTTTTACTCCTAAAACCCCCACATGTCGATCTCTCTCTTAGTTCTCAACCTCTATACTCTCTCTTACTCTTGATCCCTCACTCCCATAGTCCTCTAACTCGCGACCTAACTCCCATTGTTAACGCCTAGACTATTAATTCACTAGTACAAAAGGGGGGACCAGACCACACTTTTTTTATGCATGGGAGTACACTTCTCGTACTGTGCTTATAGTGGGTGTGCTCCCAAACAAGCACGCTTATTATTTAGTCGTGATCCTATATTTTAAGCAAAGTTTTGTGTTGAAGCGTTCTTAAAATTTTCATACACCCAATATCCGTTCTCAAATTATAAGAACGATTCAATTGAAGTGGGCTAAAAAAAAAAGTTTTAGCACACTTTTTTTCAAACCGTGCTTAATAATAAGCACACTTTAAATAAAAAGTGTGCTCTTTCATATATCTCTCAAACGGATATATCCATCTCAACACTGGTCCAATGCAATACCTTACCTCTCGAACCAAGAGTCGAACCCACAACCTCCTGCACCCTCATACCGAATTCGTCCGCTTCACACGCTTGCCACCTGAGCTACAAAATTTTGTTGTAACTTTGTGCATTTACTTAATCTAATTACAAAAAAAACTCTAAATATAAAAAAAATATTTTTTTTTCGAGAACGATTAATAAATGAGAACGCTTTAAAAGAAAAATGTGTTCCCACTAGTTAAATTTAGTTTTGGGAAGACACTTTTCTTATAAAACCGTGTTCGTTTTAATTTTTTTAAGCACGCTTTACACAAAAAACCGAGCTAATTATTCCTTTAGAAACAAACGAGAACGGTTCTATAGAAAAGCATGTTGATTTTAGTTAAAGTTGGTTTTGGGAACACACTTGTAAAATGAAACTGTGCTCGTTTTAATTTATTTTTAAGCACGCTTGAAATAAAAACTGAGCTTAATAGTTTTTAGAAATAAACGAGAATGGTTTTATAGAAAAGCGTGTTCGTTTTAGTTAAATTTGGTTTCGGGAACACACTTTGAGAATTAAACCGTGTTCGTTGTAATTTTTTTAAGCACGCTTTACAAAAAACCGGGTTAAATATTTTTTACAAATAAACGAGAACGGTTTAATAGCAAAGCGTGTTTGTTTTAGTCAAATTTGGTTTTGGGAACATACTTTGAAAATTAAACCGTGTTCGTTTTATGTTTTTTTAAGCACGCTTTACACGAAAACCGGTCTAAATATTTTTTTTAGAAATATATGAGAACGGTTTTATGGTAAAGCGTGTTGCTTTTAGTTGAACGTGGGGTTGGGAACACACTTTTAATATAAAACCGTGCTTAAAATAAAAAAATAAGCACGTTTGTCAAAAACCTCCCCCAACTTACCGTGCTCCATCCCCTATATTTGTACTAGTGATTAAAGTTTATTTGTTTATATATGTTATAAATTAAACTTTATTATTTTATATACGTATTGAATATGGCCTATGATTAAAAATACATCTCAAAATAGTAAATCCGCCTAGACCCCGCACAATCCGCCTAGACCCTTGACCCTATCTAGCCGTCGAGCATCCGTCAAGCGTTTTTTGGAACATTGATCCTATAACGGAAGGAAGAGGAGAGGTGCCAGATTCAACAAATAGAACACCGCCCTTATCATTACGGATAAGATAGAAAACTGTAGGAGCTAGAATTATTAGTGGAAAGAGCTCCATCAAAATTAAGTTTGCTCTATTGAGCCTTGGGTTTGGACCACTTAGTTAGTCTTTGTTGTGTCTTTTTTTGCACAGTAGTTTTCTTCTGTATGTCTTGTTCCATGCTTATGTCATCATATTTTGCCTTTTCTCAATTAGATATTTGATCTCTAATAAAGGGCATTTTTGTGTTTGGGTTAGAGTTGGCATTATCAAAAAGGGATTTGTTCCTAAAGAACCATATACACCACCATGCAGTTGCGAGGATAGAAAATTCAAGATTACCGAGAGAGGCTTGTAGGGAGCACAAAGCCTCATTAGTGTTGGTCGAGGTGTCATAGATTGGTTGTATTGTGTTAAAAAAATTTTAGGAGAGTTGGTGTATTGTTATTTTTGTCATGGGGCATTCGAAAAGGAAATGAGCAATATCCTCAAAATGCATTCCACAAAGAGGGCAGTAAGTGGGAACGCCAGACCCACGACAAGTCAGTTTGACAGAGGTGGGTAGGCCATTTTTAGAGACCCGCCACAAGAAATCTTTGATTTTTGGAGCAGAGTCTAATTTCCATATCCAATGGAAGTCCGAATTTGTGTGGTTTTTGGATTTATGTATTAGTTCAATCGCAGATGCAGTTGAAAGCCATTCATTCTTGCTATAGGACCAGCATATTCTATCTTGGTGAATATGCTTAGGTATTGGGATTTTGGTAATAGAGTTGAGAGTTTCCTTGCTTAGGTTGTTGTTTATTGTGGTCTCAAGTTTGTTGACATCCCATATTTTAGCTTCTGTGATGAAGCTGCCTACCATGAGATCATCTTTAATAAGATTAAAATTTGCTGCTTTGGTCCTAAGGGGAGAATCCCTAATCCATGAGTCATGCCAGAAATTAATTGAATCTCCATTTGCAATTCCCCAACGTAAGCCAGATTTAAAGAGTGGTAGTAGGGAAGTCAGTTTTGACCATTTCCAGGAAACATTCCCTTTTTTGCGTATTGGAGAATAGTCTTATCCTTTAGGTATTTTTGTGAGACTAGTTTAACCCAAGGGTTATTTGGTTCCGCTAATAACGTCCAGAGTAGTTTAACTGTAGTGCTTTATTCATATCCTCAGAGAGGTGAAGGCCCAAGCCGCCTTTAGAACAAGATTTGCACACCTCAAACCAGCTAATAAGAGGTCTATGTTTGGGGCCCTTGTTCCAAAGAAAATTCATGTTGATTTTGTCTAGTTCTTTATGGATGTGTGATAGAAGTAGGAAACACTGCATTAGGTGAACCGGTTTAGTAGCTAGGTTGGATCTTATTACAGTGCATCTGCGAGCTTGGGATAGATTGTTCGCTGTCCATTTTGAAAGTTGTGTTCTGCTGGAGGATGTAATTTCGTTAAATGTGGAGTCCGTGACGTTAATAGAGATGACTGGGCATCCTATGTATTTTCCAATATTAGTTGTATATGGTATTTGAAGTTTGTTTTTTTATAGTAGCTTTAGTGGTATTTTCCAAATTTTGTGTAGTATGGAAAGTAGATTTGTGAAAATTAATCCGCTGACCAAAGAATAGGCAAAACTCTTGGGTGATTTTGTTGATTTGATCACAGGCCTTCTTGGTTGCTGACGCGAAGACGATGACATCATCTACAAAGGTTAGGAAAGGGACCTTAGAACACGCACGTGAGATTGATATGCCAAGATGGCTGCCATGTGAGAGAGATTCATGATGAAGCCCACGAGCCAGAACCTCTGAGACTAGTAAAAAGAGATATGGCTATAATGGGTCTCCTTGACGAAGACCTTTGAATGGGGTGAACATGTCGGTGAGTTCGTTGTTCACAAGAACATAATAGGTAACATTTGTTATGCACTCCTTTATCCAGTAAATGAATTTATGACTAAACCCAAATCTATCAAGAATATCAAGAAGGAAGTCCTGTCTAACCATGTCAAATATTTTTTCCATGTCCAGTTTGACCGCCATCCAGCCAGACAAACCTTTTTTGTGTTGAAATGAGTGGAATATTTCATTTGCTATTAAAATATTATCTTGGATAGATCGTTTAGCTATGAAAGCACTCTAAAGTGGGTGTATCAGTTTGAGGAGAATAAGCCGAAGTCTGGTAGCAAGAATCTTGAAAATGATCTCATAAATGGTTGAACAGAGGCTGATAGGTCTGAAATTATTTGTCGTTTGTGCGTTGTCGCATTTGGGTATTAGCGCTATGAATGTATGATTTATTTAGTTTCCCACTAGAGAAGAAACCTTTAGTTGCTTTGATGATGGAAGGTCCGACATTGCACCAGTATGTGCGGAAGAAGCCTGCAGGGAAGCCATCCGGGCCAGGTGCTTTATCTCTAGCAAGAGAGAAAACTGATGTTTTGACTTCAGAGTTGGAGATAGGTTGGGTTAGCCAATCATTACCCGTAGTAGAGAACTCAGGTGTTATGTGTTGTAGTAACCGACAGCGTCCCTGTGTTTGGGGTGGAGCTGAAAATCGACGGGAGAAGTCTGATTTAATCTCGTCACGAATTTGGGGTACTGTGTTGAGGGTAAAGCCTTCTTTTAGATTGTACTCATTCCAATTACCAGACTCGTGAGAGCCCGGTATTGTTATTTATTGTCACTACCTTCCCGAGTCAGGATTGGGTAATTTGCGCGCATGCTGCCTTCCTCGGATGTGGTAGCTGTTTCTCAGGCTCCCTCTCGGAAATCGAACCCTAATTCTCCGTCACCCGTCGCCACCATGGTAGGCCTCTATCCTACCATCGAAAGTTGATAGGGTAGAAATTTGAATGATGCGTCGCCGGCACTAGGCCATGCGATCCGTCGAGTTATCAAGAATCATCGGAGCAACGGGACGAGCCCGCGTCGACCTTTTATCTAATAAATGCATCCCTTCCAGAAGTCGGGGTTTGTTGCACGTATTAGCTCTAGAATTACTACGGTTATCCGAGTAGTAGATACAATCAAACAAACTATAACTGATTTAATGAGCCATTTGTAGTTTCACAGTTTGAGTTAGTTCATACTTACACATGCATGGCTTAATCTTTGAGACAAGCATATGACTACTGGCAGGATCAACCAGGTAGCATCCTTTAACGATGTCGAAAACCACAACACCGTTGTTGGTAGCTGATGCTACCAATAAATGACAAAGTGATTGTCGAACAGCCGTCCATGATGAGCGAATAAATGCTTTTAACTGATTGCAACATGGGGCTTAGCACCCCTCTCGCGTCCTTAACCTTCTGCACCCAAAAGCCTAGAAAACGCCGTTGGTCACATCGATGTGAGATCACTCCAATCGTGGGACAATGGTCGTCGCTTCCACGTCCACCCACCAAACCCAAAGGTTTGTTGGGTGAAGCTTTAACCAATGTAGGCAACTATAATTCCTTTGCTTTAGGAATGAAACAAAGGAAACCCGACGTTGTCCGAGGAAAGTAGCCCAAGGACAAAAGAATGAAGACGCTATGTGTGGTCGGTTCGATGCGCAAGCATGGAGCCCAACAATCACACATAGACTGAATACCACTCACACGCAATCATGTGACGCCTTCCCAACTCCTAGGAGCTAGCATCTGGCAGACCAAAGTCATCCAAAAGAAACTCCTTCGAAGTTAGTCGAGCAACGCTAAGCGTGAAAACCAGGGAGGTACAACCTTCAAACACCTAGTCACTCATGGCACCTAGGTGTTCAAAGCAAACCGAGGGACATACTTCAAACACCTAGGCACGCATGACACCCAGGTGTTCAAAGCAACCGAGGGACATACTTCAAACACCTGGGAATGCATGGCACCAAGGCGTTGATATGCAACCGAGGGAGGAGGGACATTCTTTAAGAACCTAGGCACGCATGTGATGTGCGCGCAAATAGCCATATTTTCTATGCACATATAAGTCCATTTTATATTCTTTTGCATGCATATTAGTGGGAAATCATGAGATTAGTGTAGTTTATGCACTATTGTCAAATATATGGGTCTGCACGAGTTTCTATGTGATTTCGCAGAAAACAGGACGAAAATGAACAGATTTGGAAGAGCGAAAAAAGAAATCGAAGTCTTCTGAAGAGGTCAAAATCGAATAAAGAACCTCGACATCGAGTGCAGCAGAGCAGGCAAGAATCGAGCAGAGGAAGAACAGAGCATGTCGACAAAGACAAGGTCGATATCGATGTCCCAAGGTCGATATCGACTAAGCCAGATCGAGCATATTGATAGAAGTCGAGTGCCAGTCCGAGGAGAAGAAGGAGTGCTCGAGATAGAGATAAAGAGAGGTCGATATCGATGATGGAGGTCGATATCGATGTTGCCAGCAGAGAAGTCCGACTCAGATTTTGATAGAATTCTATCCACAGGATGTACGTCTATCCAAAAGTTGAGATTTCCTATCTTCAGTGTCAGAGCTATCCTTTAGATGTTTTACCATAGGATTTTTAGTTTTTACTTATTTATGTTTTATCTTAGAGAATAAAGATAAAGTCTCGAGTCTTTGGATAGCAAAGTTCGATATCTATATCTAGAGGCCCTTAGGGCTGAGTTAGGCATTAAGTTTTCATTCAACTTCAGTTATTCAAACACATAGAATGCAGAGATTTGTAGAGGGAGAGAGAGAGTCCGAGTGGAGTTGGGTGTGAAGCGAGAGCGGAGATTTGGCTTTGTTCGGTTGTAATTTCTTTCTTTTGCAATTCAAAGTAGTTTTCTTTTCAATGATGATGATGAGTTGCATGATGAGACGCGAGTAGTCAACCCACTTCTAGGGTCGGGGTGAGCCCGACGATAGCAATTAGGGTAAGTGCATCAAAGGTATGATTTTTATGCGATTCCGTCTTCTATCCTATGCATGATCCTTTGCGAAATCTAGGGAGATTCATTATTTGCATTATTGAAGTGAAAGCCAATCATATTGTGAACTTGGATTACTCATGAATTGGATAGTAACTCTTAGGAATTATGCGAGAGCCTCTAATCACCCAAGTGTTGGTAACGAAAGTTATTTGACGGAAAGACATTAAATTTCATAACTTTAGCATCATACTTGCATTGTTATCGTTGTGGCATGAAACCTCGACTTTGGAAGCTTTTAGTTAATTGAATTTCATATAAAAAGTTGAGTTTTTCCGACAATAGGTTACGAACAATAGTTTCTGTGACAAACATCGAAATCGACTGTAAAGGTCGATATCGATCACTAACTTCGATATCGAGGTTCCATTCGATGTCTATTTGGCTTGCTTTTGTCTTCTGCAGGAACTTTGCTGAAAATCGACAAGAACCGAGGTCGATATCGACCAGACACCTCGATATCGAGTGTTTTCTGAGGTCGAAACCTTGATCGTGATTACAACAAGGGAAGCGCTGACATACCTCCTCATGGATTCGATCCTGAATTACCCTACCACTGCACCGGGAGGGATTCTTGTATTTATTTGCTTGATAAGGGAGTTAGCATAGTTGTGATATTTATTGAATTTTTTATTTGGGCAAAGAATCTACCTCCCCTAAAGGAACAAATTTGCGCCGTTGCCGGGGAGGCAATCAATCGCCACCTAAGTTTTCTCACGATCTTTTAGAGCTTATTTTGCAGGTTTATGCGACGTTCTGATTGCGGACCTATCCTGGAAACCATTGACGAGCCTGAACGTTTCTTCCATCTTCGCAAAGAGCTATTCAAATCATGGCTGACAACAAGACGCAGGCTGAGACAATAGAGCGGTTGAGGAAAGAGATTGAGGATCATAACGCTACAATCACTGCTGAGAGGGTCGCCGCTGCTGCAGAGCGAGCCCGTGCTGATAGGGAGGAGGATGCGCATAGAGAAGCCCAAGAGCGGCTAATCAGTATCCATAGACGGCGATGCAACACATGCATCCGCCGCTTCATGTTCCTGAATCCACTATACTTATCCCTCCTTCAAACTATGAAATTAAAATAAACTTCCTATCTGAAATTAAAAGAAATACTTTTGAAGGAAAACCTAATGAATGCCCACTGCAACACATCTCCACTTTTATGGATTTATGTGAAACTATTGCTGATGGTGTAAATTTAGAGTATGTGAGATTGAAAACTTTTTGATGGTCTTTGGCAGGGAAGGCATTACAATGGGTAGAAAGTTTGGCTCCACGCTCGCTGAGGACATGGGCAGAGGTGAAGGATGCATTCTTAAACAAATTCTTTCCTCCCTCTAAGACTTTGATGCTGCGACAAAGGATCACGACTTTCAAACAAAAGCCAGGTGAAACATTAGCACATGCCTGGGAGCATTTTAAGGACTTGCTGAGATCATGCCCGACGCATGGGCAATTACCCTATGTCATACAGGAGATATTCTACAATTCCCTTGATGCGTCGAATAAGGAGAGGATCAATTCATACACCTTCTATCGGTACATTGAGCTTACACTAACGGAGGCCTGGGAGACGATTGAGAGGCTAGTCAACTTTGACAACACCTATGGGACTGCTGCGGCATATGACTCAAGGCCTCCCCCATCAATGCCACTATATGAGCCTCCAAAGGAGATAGATCCTAAGGTGTGGCAACAATTCCACAACGATCAAACACGCCGCCTTCAGAAGCAAGTCAGGTTCCTGAGCAACAATCAAACTTGTGAGGAATGTGGTTCAACAAGGCATAACACTAGTGCATGTCCACATATTGAGCAAGTATCTCCGAGGAAGCCAAATGGACGAGAGGATCATATGGAGGGGGCAATCAACAATATTGGGGAGATCAAAGATTCTATCAACAAAGGGATCCCCCACCATATAGAGCACTAGGGCACCCTGAGCGCGAAACAAGGAAGGATGACATGCAGATCATTCTTGATGAGATGCGGAAGAACCATGCTGAGTTCAAATAAGCAAATAACTCTGTCCATACTCAGCTGCAGGGCATCAACTCTAGACTTGGGGAGTTGGACGTTTGGAAGCACAACATGGAGACCCAAATGGGTCAATTGGCAGAAGCAATACCCAAAGTGTCAGGATCATTCCCTGGATCAAATGTGCCCAATCAAAAGGGCAAAACCACTAGACACATAGCGGCGATGAACTTCAGGAATGGGCACCAATTACAAACGCCCGAACTAAAAGCGGAGGAGAAGGCCCCAGAAGGAACATTGATATCGACCCCCCCAGTCGATATCGACCAAGGTGACGTCGATGTCGACCTTTTTGTCGATGTCGACCTTGCTGATGAGTCACCACAGAAATCGACTCCTCCAGTCGATGTCGATCCACATCTAGTCATTGTCGATCTCACTCCAGCCGCAGGGAATAAGAAGGTGTTGCCATTCCCAAGGAAGATGATTAAGGACCCGGCGGAAAAGAAGTTCCAGCGATTCGTGAAAATGCTTTAAGGACTCAATGTCTCAATACCATTCACAGAAGCACTTCATGAGATGTCGTCCTATGTAAGGTTCCTTAAGGACATATTGGGTAAGAAGCGATCGCTTTCTGAGATCGCAGAGGAGTGCAACAGATTGGAGCTACCACAAAAGCGGGTGGACCTAGGTAAGTTTTCTATCGCTATAGGCTTAGGTCAATATCACTTTAATGCTTTAGTTGATTTGGGCGCTAGAGTTAGCATGATGCCACTAACCATATGGCACAAGGTAAAGATAGGTCCTCTGGAGCCCGTGGTTGCAAGGTTATACATGGCATATAATACGGTAGTGATTCCAACAGGATTGGTAACTGATGTGCCAGTACAAGTAGGTAAATTCTTTGTCCCTGCTGATTTCTTAGTTGTTGATATAGCGGAGGACCCTGCTTGTCCCATTATTTTAGGTAGGACATTCCTAGCAACCATCGATGCCAACATAAGCATGAAGAAAGGATTGCTCTCATTTACAATCAGCGACGAGGTGATAGAGTATGCCTTCAACAAGACGGTAAGGAACAATGAAGGGCCAATAGAGATTAAGGCCATCAATGGTGTCTACATCGCATGTAGAGAAGCCAATGTAAGGAGTATGACACCGGAAGAGCTAGAAAAGAGGGCCAAAGAAGCCCATGTAGAGGAGGTTGTGGCAATCTTGAACGAAGGAACCAGAGAGAACATCGAAATCGACCCAGGTAAGTCAAAAATCGACTAACATAGTTCAAGATTCTGGGCCAGGTCATAAGTATGGGGTCGACGGAGAAGAAAGAACCTCGAAATCGAGCATGAAGGTCGATATCGACCATGCCCATATGACGAAATCGACCACCACAGAAGCTGAGAAAGGAGGAGCAACAAACTCGATATCGATCTCTGAGGGTCGAAATCGACCTGATTATATCGAGAGTAACCACTCCAAATCGACTGAACCTCCAGGAGCACAACAGAGCTCGGTATCGACCACTGAATATCGATGTCGACCTGAGCCACAGACAGAGAAGAAGGTAAGTCAAGGTACGGATTCCTCCTGTTCCATTTCAATTAGAGATTTATCATTATTTGGAAGAGGTGTGCCTTGGCATGTGTGCTTGTTTAGGGTATCCGATGATGATTCGAACCAATATGATATAGGAGACAAGGTGTATGTCGCCAAATCAAAAGATCAATGGTTCCCTACTAGATTCAAGGACAAGATGTTGGGGCCTTTCACAGTGAATCAAATCCATCCGGGCGAAATGCAGCTACGTGACAAGAAAGGAGTGTTATTTGAGGCCCAAGCCACATGGGCTCTGCAGATGCCGCCTTGAGCGCAAAGGAAGAAGTTGGCCTAGCGACTTTAAAGTCTAGAGCTTGTAACAAAGATAATTAGTTTTTGGTTTAGGTCATCTTCTGGTTTTGTTTTGAGACACTATATTATTATGCATGTTTTTGTTTTGGTTTTGTTTTTAACAAGTTGTAGGAAAGAGGAAAGAAAAGAGCACAAAACAGAGATCGAAATCGAGTAAGAAGCTCGATATCGACCATAAGGTCGATTCCGAGGGGCTTGTGGTCGAGGCCGGATCACCCTTAAGCTTGAGCCAGAAATCGATGAAAGAGATCGATTTCGATGTTTAAAGGTCGATATCGACCACCACTGCAGTCTTCTTCAACTCCTGAAATTTGTGCCGTTTTAGTAAGTTTTCTTTCTTAACCCTAGATCTAATATAGTGAGGACACTCTAATCTTTAAGTATGGGGTGGGGGAAAGGCTTACTTGCATATTTTTAGCATATTTTGAAAATTTTCATAAGTTATTGCATATTTTATATAGTTCATGCATATTACATAGTATTTTAGATTGCATATTTATCTTGAAGCATTGCATTATATAGTTTATTCTCGAAAAAAAAGAGAAAAAATGACCCCCGTCAAAAATTGAAAACAAAGAAAAGAGTCATGGAAGTATAAAAAAGAGATCTACGATGCAAAATTAGATTCATTAGAGATATAACATGAAATTGCCTAGTTAAGGGAAGTCCCAATGAAGTGCAAAAAAAAATAATGAAGGAGGTAAAAATTTTAAGTTGCTTTTGACATGTGTATGATAAGATGATGGAGGACTTTTATATAATTTCCATACCTGGGATACAAAGTTTATATCCTAGCCTTACCTATACATATTTGAAAAAGTCACAAGCCACATATGAGCCTTATATCATTATCATTATTGCTCCACATATATATCATATTGCCCATTTTTTATACCTTATACCCTATCCGGGGACAAGTTTGAGAATGGATGTCATCTTTGGAGTTGTTATATGGAGTTTGTGCATTATTTATGAAGTTGTTGGCAGGAATGAAGAAATTTTGAATTATGAAAAATTTAATGAGCGAGAAAAAATCCGATCACCTCCGGAGATAAAGGTAGGTCGACCCTGCTCATTGAGATGTTAGTTCAGCGAGATGGGACACAAGGTGAGGAGTCCGAAGTACTAAGTATCCAGGGCAATTCATGACACCCATGTTTGTGACTCGCGAGAAGGCAGTGCTAAGGTTAGAGAGGTAAAAACATTATTATTGAAAAAAGCATTGAGCGATGAGTGAAAGGTGAGATACATTATGAAGAAGGAATGTGGAATATTTTGGAAAGAAAGTTTTATTTCCCTGGATTTAACACCACATGGCCAAATATTAGCACACCTTTAGCCTTTTACCAATCTACTTCTCTAAAGCTTGCAAAAGTCCTCTTGATTATTAATGCTATGTCGCTGAAATTGTTTTTATGCATATAAACCTCCTTTTATGAGTATGAATTTGCTTTTATGCACATGCATGGATTTGGTTGACATTAGTACCTTATCGAGGATGGCAATTGATTGTAAGAACATATGAAAAATGAAGCTATGATGTTGAGGGTTTACTTTCTTCCCTTGAATGGCCATTAAAAGTAGAAAAAATTTGCAAAACAGGCACTTTATTTGGACAAATTGGGGAATTGTCCACCTTTTTGGACAAATTAGCAAAATGTCCACCTTTTATTCCTCTCATTCCTCTGTTCATCATCCCCCGATTGTCTCCGACCCCCGATTGTCTTCGATGCCACCAGGTCTCCGGCTTGCCTCGCTCTCTCTCGCCGGCTTGCCTCGCTCTATCTCGCCGGCTTGCCTCGCTCTCTCTCGCCTGCTTTTCTCGCCGGATCCATGCTCAGATCTGTGCTCAGATCGCCGGTCTCCGGATTGTTAATGATTGTCAGATCTGTGCTCAGATCGACGTGGTGGTTCAATCAGGTGTTCAATCGGTGGTTCAATCGACAATTGCAATCGGTCGAAGCGAGGCGGAGCGAGCGAGCGAATCGTCGATTGCAATCGGCCGGAGCGAGGCGGAGCGGGCGAGGCGATTCCAGCGGGGATTCCAGATCTGAGAGCCGATTCCAGATATGAGATCCGATTCCAGCGGCTGGTGGAGCCGTCAAGGAGGGAGAACTGCGCTGGTGATGTCGAGCAGCCGAAGCGAGGTCGAGCGACGTCGAGCGAGAGAGCGGAGCGAGCGAGGTCGAGGGAGCGGCCGGAGCGAGCGAGCGAGGTTGAAGGAGCGGCCGGAGCGAGCGAGCGAGGTCGATGGAGCGGCCGGCGGAGCGAGATCTCTCGGGGAGGTGTTATCGATGTTACAGAGGGAGGGAGAAAGGTAGAAGAAGGAATTTTTGTTAAATTACAAAAATTACCCCATTAATATGATAATTAAAAAAACTATCTATATTTTATTATGCGATCCACATCTACTATATTTTTATTTTTACATTTGCACAATATAAAGTTATATTTGCACGACAAAATGTAAAATAAAATAAAATAAAAACTAGACTTGGGTCATATTTGCACAACTTACGGTTATATTTGCAATAAAAATGTAAAAAAAAATAAAAAATAAAAAAATAGATTTGGGTCATATTTGTACAACTTAGAGTTATATTTGCACATCGTACTCTTATATTTGCACGACAAAATGTAAAAAAAAATTAAAAAAAAATTAGACTTGGGTCATATTTGCACAAGTTACGATTATATTTGCACAACGTACTCTTATATTTGCACGACAAAATGTAAAAAAAAAACTAGACTTGGGTCATATTTGCACAAGTTACGGTTATATTTGCACAACGTACTCTTATATTTGCACGACAAATGAAAAAAAATAAAAAAAACTAGACTTGGGTCATATTTGCACAACTTACGGTTATATTTACACACTGTAATCTTATATTTGCACAACAAAATGTAAAAAAAAAAACTAGACTTGGGTCATATTTGCACAACTTACGGTTATATTTGCACATCGTACTCTTATTTTTGCACAACAAAATGTGAAAAAAAACTAGACTTGGGT
This sequence comes from Persicaria maculosa, assembly GCA_963922045.1. Lineage (NCBI taxonomy): Eukaryota > Viridiplantae > Streptophyta > Magnoliopsida > Caryophyllales > Polygonaceae > Persicaria > Persicaria maculosa. The sequence goes on along the minus strand of OY998265.1, from coordinate 18,505,170 downwards.
CATATTTGCACAACTTACGGTTATATTTGCACATCGTACTCTTATATTTGCACGACAAAATGAAAAAAAAAATAAAAAAAACTAGACTTGGGTCATATTTGCACAACTTACGGTTATATTTGCACAACGTACTCTTATATTTGCACGACAAAATGTTTAAAAAAAACTAGACTTGGGTCATATTTGCTGAACATACGGTTATTTTTGCACATGCACAACATACTCTTATTTTTGCACGACAAAATGTAAAAAAAAAATCTAGCCTTGGGTCTTATTTGCTCAACATACGGCTATATTTGCACATGCACAACATACTCTTATTTTTGCACGACAAAATATTAAAAAAAAAAACAAAAAACTAGATTTGGGTCATATTTTCTCAACATACGGTTATTTTTGCACATGCACAACATACTCTTATTTTTGCACGACAAAATGTAAAAAAAAACAAAAAAAAAAACTAGACTTGGGTCTAATTTGCTCAACATGCGGTTATTTTTGCACATGCTCAACATACTCTTATTTTTGCACGACAAAATGTTAAAAAGAAAAGTAGACTATAGGCAAGATGATAAAATTGCTATTGGCAAGATGATAAAATTGCTATTGGCAAGATGATAAAATTGCTACGGACAAGATGAACACTCCACCAATTTGTCCCAAAATGTGGACGTTTCACTAATTAGGACAACTTTTTTTGATATTTCTCCAATTCCCCCTTAAAAGTATTGCTTGGGGACAAGCAAGCTTAAGTATGGGGTGTTTGATGTGCGCGCAAATAGCCATATTTTCTATGCACATATAACTCCATTTTATATTCTTTTGCATGTATATTAGTGGGAAATCATGAGATTAGTGTAGGTTATGCACTATTGTCAAATATATGGGTCTACACGAGTTTATATGTGATTTCACAAAAAACAGGACGAAAATGGACAGATTTGGAGGAGCGAAAAAAGAACTCGAATTCTTCTGAAGAGGTCAAAATCGACTAAAGAACCTCTACATCGAGTGCAGCAAAGCAGGAAGGAATCGAGCAGAGGAAGAACAGAGCATGTCAACAAAGACAAGGTCGATATCGATGTCCCAAGGTCGATATCGACTAAGCCAGATCGAGCATATTGATAGAAGTCGAGTGCCAGTCCGAGGAGAAGAAGGAGTGATCAAGATAGAGATAAAGAGAGGTCGATATCGATGATGGAGGTCGATATCGATGTTGCCAGCAGAGAAGTCCGACTCGGATTTTGATAGAATTCTATCCAAAGGATGCACGTCTATCCAAAAATCGAGATTTTCGATTTTCAACGTTAGAGCTATCCTTTAGATGTTTTACCATAGGATTTTTAGTTTTTACTTATTTAAGTTATATCTTAGATAATAAAGATAAAGTCTCGAGTCTTTGGATAGTAAAGTTCGATATCTATATCTAGAGGCCATTAGGGCTGAGTTGGGCATTAAGTTTTCATTCAATTTCAGTTATTCAAACACATAGAAAGCAGAGATTTGTAGAGGGAGAGAGAGAGGCCGAGTGGAGTTGGGTGTGAAGCGAGAGCGGAGATTTGGCTTTGTTCGGTTATAATTTCTTTCTTTTGCAATTCAAAGTAGTTTTCTTTTCAATGATGATTATGAGTTGCATGATGAGACGCGAGTAGTCAATCCACTTCTAGGGTCGGGGTGAGCCTGATGATAAACTGCACAAGCAGAAAGACCCGTGAACTCGTTTACAAACACCGGGTTGGCGGCGTTTGGCCACAAACCGATGACGTCCCCCGAGCTCGGCAGGATCCTGGCTCCTAGTGAGTCGTTGTCCTCCAAGCACGAACAAACCCTGGCGCGGATTGCGCCAAGGACCATGAACAATAGCGCCTCCCATGCCTCTCGGTTGCCCGAAGTGCACGTGGGTCGTCGTGTCGTTTTGATACATTAGAACGACTCTCGGCAATGGATATCTTGGCTCTCGCATCGATGAAGAACGTAGAGAAATGCGATACTTGGTGTGAATTGCAGAATCCCATGAACCATCGAGTCTTTAAACGCAAGTTGTGCCTGAAGCCTTCGGGCCAAGGGAACGTCTGCCTGGGCGTCACGCACCGCGTCGCCCCCCTACCCCAAACCACTGGGATCGGGGACGGACTTTGGCCCCCCGTGCGCTCCTCGCTCACGGTCGGCCTAAACGCAGACCCCATGGCCTCGAAAAGTCGCGACGTTGTGGAGGGTTGTCACCAACTTGGCCTAGAGGATGTCTACTCTGTCTCTGGACATGGTTTCACCTGGCGCAAAGGGTTGGTTTGGAGCAAAATTTATAGTGTCATGGCCAAAACTATTTGGCTTGCTAGGGCAAGGGAGTGCAAGGCTATGTTTTTGGAGAAATGGGACCTTTCAGATCACTTATGTGCAGTGGAAAGCTTAGTTGAGGATAGAAGAAGGGAGGGGTCTAGGCCTTTCCAATTCCTCAACATGTGGACTTCTCACCCTCTTTTCCAGGGCATGGTGTCTAGGCGTTGGGCGCACAGAATTGCTGAGACTCAATAGTTTCGTCTTTGTGGCCTCCTGAAAAGTTTGAAGGCTCCCTTGAGGGCCTTAAATGAGACTCACTTCAGTCACATTACCTCTAGAGCCAAGAGAGCTCATGATGCCTACTCTGAGGTGTTGCATATGCTCAGGGAGAACCCCAACTCCGAGGAGCTCCTGGCGCAGGCGCAAGAGGGCAAGCAGAGGACCATTTGGCTTGCTAAAGCTGAATTTAGCTTTGTTGCTCAACAAGCCAAGGCTAAGTATGTACTCAATGCAGACATGTGTACTAGCTATTTCCATGGCATTATGAAGAGGAATGCCCGGAGGGCCTTAGTGGCTAGTGTCTTGAATCAGGATAAGAGGCCTACCTTGTCGCTGCAGGAAGTGGGAGAAGCTTTTGTCGGGCACTTCTCCAATTTGTTGGGCACTTTTTCGAGCATTGTTCTCCCCACTGAAGATGCCTTCATCCAGGGGGCTAGATTCATTGGGGCCCAACAGGAGAGTATGGATGCCCAGGTGAGTGACCAGGAGATCAAGGATGCGCTTTGGTCCATTGGGGATGACAAAGCGCCTAAGCCTGATGGGTTCACATCTAAATTCTTCAAGGACACTTGGAGAACGACGGGGCCTCTAATTTGTTGAGCTGTGAAGGAGTTCTTCAGGAATGGGCGCCTCCTAAGGCAATTGAACCACATGGTTATGTCACTCATTCCTAAGGTGGACCAACCTCAAAAGATGGACCAATATAGGCCTATCTCTTGCTGCAACGTGGTGTACAAGGTCATCTCTAAGGTTATGACCTGGCGCCTTGCTGAATGCCTTCCCCATGTCATTGACCAAGTATATATTTATTATCCCTTTAGCCTTATTATTTGTGAGGTAATGAGTAATCATTTTCCATTCTTATCTTGATCGTATTAGAAAGATGACATAAAAGAGCTATTGGAACCTATAAAATGAAATACTTTTATAGAAGATTAGTGCCTGCGTATGAAGATATAGAAGAAGTGCATGCATAAAAGAACCCGTGAATTAAAGAATCCTACAAAAACAACAGACAAAGTAAATAATCTAAAATTAAGAAAATGAAATTAACATTAATGGCTAGAAATTTCTTCGAGGAAATAATTTCTAATTTGACCTCCTTTGAGACCTAATGAGGTTTGATATTTCCATGTTCGAGAATGAACAACGATGAATCTCCCCTGAAACATTTGCAATTTAATAACAGCATTGATTTGGTTTCTTTAAAAATGACAAATTGGAAAATAGAAAACCTTTCTTTGTTTCCCTTTATTTCATGAAAGATTTAATTGGATTTATAATTGCTTCTGCAATTGACAGGACTTTGTCTCTAACTTGCAGGACATAAAGCTCTCCACAGTCCAACACAACATGTATCAAACGGAAATGAAGGGGACATTTCAATAAGCAAAACATGAGTACCTCAACGGCATTTCGGCCACTTAAAAGTCGTTCCTTGTCTATGGCCCATGAGAGGCATTCAGTATTTTGTCAGCCTTCGTGATCAATGAAATATATGTCTAGATTACCAAATCCAATTACTGTCACCCATTGTGGGAGAGGAATTTGCACATCATCATCACCTACATTGCCTCCACATTCATGGAATGACATAACAACCTGCAGATGTTTGCAAGTGTCCTATGGACATTAAGTTTTGTTAGGAAAATATCAAAGCATACACGTAGAGTTTAAGGGAACAACAGTTAATTATGGTAGGACAACAGGTAACACAGTACACACAAGAGCAACAACTCAAATCCGAATATCATAGTAGGTAACTCAGTACACACAAGAGTAACAACTCAAATCCGAACATCATAGTGATGAAGGGTTTATTTCAATCAAATAAATTTATAAGATCGAAACCCCGCTATAGTATAGTAGGGTCAAGTTCGTCCACAGGGAGAAAGTCAGTGACTCAATTCTAGTTACCAAAGAGCAAGAAATAGCAAGAAAAGATGGAAAATTATAGAATTTTGGGGGTTTGTGGACTGCTGGAATTTTTAGGAAAAATCAATAATAATAAAAGTCTAGGGCATAGAGATCACCACAACGATAATCGTACTAGCATTGCAATGGATCATATAAAAATCATGTTTTTATCTATTAAAGAGGTCAACTTGCATCAACCCTAGCAAAGCAATCAATTTATTTTCACAAATTAATAGACTTTACTATCAATCTTAATTAGGTTATCAAACTTGCGTTCAAGACCCTAATTACTATCCAATTTACAATTCAATCTTTCAATTTAATTGCAAAAAGGAATTTTCCCCAACTTTCATTAGGTACTTAAGCACATAAAATAGATAAAACCAATTAATTCATCAATTCATAGCAAAATTGCAAGCATAACTATCGTTGGGATCACCCCAACCCTAGAAAAGGCGACTACTCACGCATATTCATGGTGAATAATTCAAAATTCATGAAATAACTAAAAATCAGAAATTTAAATTGACTAAAAACCTGAGAATAATGTCAACAATGCGTCCCAAAAGCGTTACAAAACGTTCCTCAACCTTTGCCGAAGAAATCGCTTCAAAAAGCTCTCAAATCCGCTCACAAACGCTCCTAAACGAGTGCTGAGAAAACTAACGTAGGCTGAAAATTGGTATGAAGAAGAGAGAGAGCCTTCCAAACCCTAAAAATCCTATATATACTTAATAGCCCCTAAACCTAATTAGGAAATAACAAATATATGAATTTTATCTAAAGTCTATCTAAGGAAAATAGGTAAAAATAGTTAAATCCGGGTAAATAAGCTCCGCTGGGACCTATACCGAAGCGGAGGACCTCGGTACCGACCCCCCCTAGGGTCGGTATGGCCACTGTTGCTCATCTCGTCTTGCTTGTCCAGATCAGGCCTCGGTACCGACCCAGGTGGGATGGGTACAGGGTTGGTACGGCTCGGAAAAATGCCTATATCTCCTTCGTTTGAACTCCGATTACTTCCGTTCTTTTTCCTATGCGCTCCTTATTCTCTTCCGCTTCTTTTCATAGTTAAAAGTTTCTTCAAAAAGAGCTCCCAAAATTCTGTAAAACACACAAAAGCTAGTGAAGACATCTATTTCTCATAAAATATGAAAACACATGCAAAAAACATTAAACCCAATGCAAAACCCTATGAAAATGACTCAAATTGACATCAAAACATATGGGAAAATACAACTAAACACATGCACATCAAAATACCCCATACTTAAACTTGCTTGTCCTCAAGCAATAACCAATACCTACAACACATCATTCAAGTCTTCGCCCTTGTCAAAAGCAACATCATAAAGTTGTAGCAAAGCAAGTGAATTTAACGTCATCACACATATATGAGCGATCCATAGGCATAGGCATTATAAATCCAACCTCACAAGGGTAATGTGTTTACACTCAACTCTCAATGTGTTTAGGCTATGAAGATCAACTCTCAACTCAATTCCACATACAAGCTCATAAACATTGCAATTTAAATGTAGATCCACTTCACAACCAATTATGTAAATGCAAATAAGAACCATCAGGAGGACTTCGCTCAATGAAAGACTTCAAAGAAGACTCCATTCGGCGGGGTTGTAATGTGGCTTGGTAAGAAATAAAAGGGCATGGAATTATTTGGCTACGTGGTGCTTAATAAAATCCGGGAATCAAGACTCCTAAATTTCCAACACAACTCAACCAAACCATAACTCTCAATCATATGAATCAACCAAACTCTCCAACTCATCTTAATGAAGAACACAACCTCTCAAACTCAAATAACCTCTCAACAATATGAAGCTTGCAAAAGTAAAGGAAATAAGGTAAATTTGGCTCATGCACTTTATTCACAAACATATAAACACAAACTATACTTGTTCTCTTCTTCTTCTTTTTTTTTCTTTTTTTTTTCTTGAAAAAGAAAATAAAAATAATAGTGCATTTATAGGGTGAGCCAAAAATCCTTTTACATAATATGCATAGCAAGATAAAAATATCAAACCAACCCATAACTCAATAAACTCGAAAATCCTTCTCACTTGAAATCAAACACAAGCTCATTCCTTCCATAAACCATCATTCCAACCAACTCTAAGTCTTAATTCCCAAATGGGGGTCAGGCTCAATTTGGCTAAGGATAATTTTGTGGAGCTTATAAATAAAGGTCTCAGGCTAATGTTCCGGCTTCAAGCGGAGATAATACAGGGTAGGTAAAGAGAGGATAAAATTGGCTTAAATGGTGCCTCCATCATTTAATTATCATTCACATAAACATATAAATGCATTGGCTTTGAATAACTATCACAATATTTAGAGATGCATAGGAAGAGTAAATACACTCAAAAAACACAGAGGGATTTTTAATGTTCTCCCTATAAGGCCAAAATTCTCACTAGGACAAATTTTGTTGGATTTCAACCTTTAGCCTAGGATCATATGTGCTCAATTTCATCACAAGTTCACAATCCACATAAAAAATTATTTTCAAGGACTTAGGCTAAACCTTCCAAACATGCCATAGGATTTACATGATCAAGTCAATCATTATGTATCATCATAGGACATCTAAGTTAGGGTATAAACACACTAAAACAAAACAAAAATAACCATGCATTTTTTTTCTTTTTCTTCACATATTTTTTTTTTGAAACTAAAAGCAAGACTCAAGTGACTAAAATATGACAAAAGGCTCAAATGCATAAAAAAAATTAAACATGAATGCATAACATAATCCAACTAAGGTAAAATGTAACACATAAACATAAATATAATACAAAACACCTAAACATAGTTTCTGAATCCCCCACCCCATACTTAAAAATAGACAGTGTCCCCACTGTCAAAAGAAAAATCAAAGTAAAAGGGAAAAGAGTCAGAAACTCACAAAGGAATTCAGAAGCTGCTGAAGACATTCATAAACTCTACGGAGAAGGTGGTGGTGGTAATCGATGATGTGGAAAGAAAGAAGATGCCCAAGCCATGAAGGAATACTGGTGCGTTTCATGCTTGTCCATCCTCTTGTTCAAGCGTGTAAACTCCTCCATAAGAGCACCCTGCCCATTCTATAGGGCTTCCTGGCCCAGTCTCAGAGATCTAAGCTCATCCATGACGTCAGTAAGGCTAGGAGAATACTGAGGCGTAGATCTGCTCGGGCCAGCCTCGTCAGAAAAGGGGCGGCTACTAGGCCTAGTGTCATGATCCATATAGTCAGTGTCATGCTCTTGCTGCCTATGCTCATGGTAGGATCCTTGCCCAAAGGATCCAAAACCGTCAAATAAACTAGGTGGAGGCACCACCAAGGCAAAAGTGCTGTCCGGGCGGGGGTATCTCGATGGTCTCTGTCGTCTCAAAGGATCATTCAGAATATCCTCTGGAGTCGGTGAAGGTTCAGAAGCCCAAGTGATAATCCAGTTAGGGACGTACAACAAGTCCATATTCGGCTTGGTAATCTCCACCTCGTGATCATAAAAAACTGACAGAAGCTTGTCTTCGTTGCGCTTGATCACATTAGCACCAATCAAGTACGCAGTGTCAATCCTCAGAGTGGGCACAACCTTGTATCTGGTGAAGTCAACCTCAAGGCGCCTGGCCAATAGCGCCACCAGGCCTCCATACCAGATTTCTTCCGTGCGTGCTCTATAGGCCAAGACATGCATAATGAACTCAAACCCCAAGTTCAGGGGTGTCTGCATCTCAAATAGTACCCCTCTCAAACAAGCCACCTCAGTTCTAGTGGGTCTAGATAATTCCTTCTTGGCCCATATAGTGCTACCAAAAATTCTTAAAATAATACGGAAAAGAGGGTTCGCAATGTCCTTATCCTGAAGTGCTCCTCGAGAAGGCCAATAGGGATTGCCCGTAATTAGAGTCCAAGTCTGAAGGGCCTTGCAGCTGAGATGATTGTATGATGCAAGTGGGTTAGGAAATCCCAGCAATGCATTAAATTGCTGCAAAGTGAAGGAGTGTTGAACATTCCCCAGCTGGAATGTAATAGGGCCCACAAAATCTGGGCTAGCCATATCGCTTGCCAATGTAGCCGTGAACTCTGCAGTAAGAGCGGGGTAGTGGTGGTGGACATGATCCAGAAGACTAGTGGCGCCTAAGTAAGAGAAGGCCTCCAATAAGTCATCATGTACCCCAAGGCGCTCTCCATCATCAGGGCTATACCATCGGGCCTTCAGATTGCCCTTCTTGTGGAACTCCTTGTAATCCTTCTTCAAACGGGGGTCGGAGATGATGACATTGATAACGGAACTGTAGCGGATGACTCCCTAGCCGTCTTGCTATGTTGGCGACTGAACATTTTCCTAGACAAGACAAACCAATTGAAAACTAAAATCCTTTCTAAAACAGTGAAACCAAACCAAATCAGCTAAACTCAAAAGAAGCTAACATCTAACCACGCAAATTAAGAATGATAATATGCACTAGAAAAACATATAAACACATAAAGCCCGAGTGCATATAAATAGCCAAGCGCAAGAGATACCACCTAAAGAAATAATTGCATATAAACAATATAAAATAAGCTCTGATGCATATAAAATCACCATCATGCAGAATAGAATGCATTACCCATATATGTAACCATAAGCTCTACATAGACTATATGAATAGGGAAAACAATATAGACAATATAGTCATCATGTAAGGTCACTATATTGCAACACCTAATCATAAAACCATATACTCATGAAGGTAATATAAGTAATGCAAAACTCAATGTGCACAAACCAACCATGACAACCCCATACTTAAGTTCAAAACAAGTCAAACAAATATACAATAGACATATAACTTGTTTGCAATGTCAAATCATGCAAGGGAATAGATTTTATGCTAGAATAGAAGAAGCTAATCAACCAAAAAGCATAAAAATCAAATCCAAAATCAAAGCCTGAAACAGATCGCAATGAAATTCTAAAATTCAATTAGCGCACAATCCATAAAGAATTTGACATTACCATGAACATGAAAGTAACTCCAAATCAACCCAACAACACAATCATGTCATCAATTTCGACCAATTTGGCTTTCGGCAAAAAGTCCCAAATTCCGCTCCTAAATCAAACCCTAGGTCTCAATCTCAACCTAAATCATCAAATCAATCAAAATAATTGAAATAGACAAGTTTAGGGTAAGAAATCATACCAAAATTGAGTTGAATGGAGAAGAAAAACCGGGATTTCGAAGATGTAACGAGCGAAAACGACCAAAACAATGAAACGAGACAAGTGGGTTCGGTGGTGGCTCAGCGATGCTCGAACCGGGGTGGTTCAGTGGTCAGGGGGTGCGCACTGGGGTGGGGGTGCCACCTGTGGTGGTGGCGTGGCCGGAGGTGGCTCGGGCTCGTGGTGGGTGGGCGAGGGGAGAAGTCGGGCTGGGCGTGGCCAGAGCTCGAAACCGAGGGCCGCTGTGGGGGCTGCAGGGCTCGAGGCGGGGTGGGTGAGGGCTCGCTGGGTGCGGCTGTGGCTGGTGGTCCGACCGGCTGGGTGGGCGTGGCCAGAGGTGGCTCGGTGGAGGCTTGGGCAGCGAAGAGAGAGGAGTCGGGCTGGGCGAAACGAGGCCAGTTGAAAGAGAAAGAAAGAGGAGAGAAGAGAAAAGAAAAAAAAAAGGAAAGAAAGAAAAGAAAAAGGAAAGAAAAAGAAAAGAAAGAAAAAGGAATAAAAGAAAAAGGTAAAATAAAAAAAATTAATTAAATTTTTTTTTTCTGGGTGGGGTCGGTACCGAGGGAAGGGGGGTCGGTATGGCCACGGTATGCCTACTGGAATTTCTCGATTTTCCGAGATTCACTTACCTGTCCGTCAGGAGGGTCGGTACCGACCCTAGGGATCTCGGTACGGCCTCGGTACAGCTACTGGAATTTCTCGGTTTTCCGAGATTCACTTACCTGTCCGTCAGGAGGGTCGGTACCGAGCCTAGAGCCCTCGGTACGGCCTCGGTACAGCTACTGTTGAGCTTCTTTTCCCGTTTTTCGCCCGTTTTCGCAGTGGTTCCCTCCTAAGACCTGCATGGTTAGTGCAATACGCTCCACCCCAACTGTTCTACCTATCCTAAAATTTAAAAACTAAAAATAAACCTTAGAAAGAAAAAGAAATAAAGCGGGTTGCCTCCCGTAAGCGCTACCTTTAACGTCGTTAGCTTGACGTGGTTACCTCATCTTCATTCCAATGTTGTAAGAGCCCAAGTAACTCTTATTTCTTCCTCCGGATCCACTCTATCATAGTACTTCTTGAGTCGGTGACCATTGACCTTGAATATGGCTCCTCCTTCGTCAACTAGATCAACCGCTCCATGGGGATATATATGATGAACCACGAATGGTCCACTCCATCGTGATCTAAGCTTCCCTGGGAACAAACGCAATCTAGAATTGAAAAGAAGAACCTTATCACCTACCTCATATGTCTTTGGTACCAACTTCTTGTCATGCCACTTCTTGGTGCGCTCTTTGTAGACTTCGGCGTTTTGATAAGCTTTGAGCCTCAACTCCTCCAACTCTTGCAAGCCCTTGAATCTCTTTGCTCCAGCCGCGTCGAGGTCCATGTTGAGCTCCTTAAGAGCCCATAATGCTTTATGCTCAAGCTCGACGGGCAAATGACAAGACTTACCATAAACCAAGTTGTAGGGAGTTGTGCGCAATGGTGTCTTGTACGCTGTCCTATAAGCCCACAACGCATCATCTAGCTTAGATGCCCAATCCTTCCTCGAGCGTGACACCGTCTTCTCTAAGATACTCTTGATTTGTCGATTGGAAACCTCAACTTGGCCACTAGTTTGGGGGTGGTAAGGTGTTGCCACCCTATGAGACACCCCATACTTAGGGAAAAGAGCTTCAAAGCCCCTCTCTATGAAGTGAGATCCTCCATCGCTAATAAGAACTCGTGGGACACCAAAAGGGGGAAAAATATTAGTCTTCATAAATCTAGCTACAACTTTAGAATCATTAGTACGAGTGGCTATCGCTTCAACCCATTTAGAAACATAATCTACCGCTACCAAAATATATTTATAGGGCCCTGATGAAGGGAAGGGCCCCATAAAGTCAATACCCCAAACGTCAAAAAGTTCAACCTCTAGGATACCGGTAAGAGGGTTCTCATGCCTCCAAGTGATGTTCCCCGCTCTTTGGCACTCATCGCAACTTTCAATGTAAGCATGCACATCTTTGAACAAAGTAGGCCAATAGAAGCCACTTTGAAGAATCTTCGCCGTGGTCTTGAAACTCTTTGCGTGGCCGCCCGTTGGAAGGGTGTGACAGTGCTTGATTATGCTCTCAATCTCTTCATCCGGTACACAACGTCTAAAGATGTGGTCGCTCCCCTGCTTGAATAAGTAGGGATCATCCCAATAGTATTGCTTGACGTCGTGGAGGAACTTCTTCTTGGCTTGCGAAGTCCAATCCTTAGGGATTTCTCCCCCTACAATATAATTAGCAAAATCCGCAAACCAAGGGTTCCTCGACCCTCTAATAGCACAAATATGATGAGAACTAGGAGAAGAAGGAGGGGTATAAAAGGAGTCCTCACCGGAACTTACCGAATCGTTTCTCATGAGGTTTTCGTCCGGCCTGGAGTCATTGATTGGAACTTGATTTTCGGACTCCATGAGGTGGTCCAAGGGCAACCTAGACAGATGGTCAGCCACCAAGTTCTCTGCTCCTTTCTTGTCCCTAATTTCACAATCGAATTCCTGCAACAAAAGCATCCAACGAAGGAGCCTAGGCTTGGCATCCTTCTTAGTCATCAAATATCTTACCGCAGCATGATCCGTATAGACAATGACTTTAGAACCTACTAAATAAGTACGAAACATTTCAAAGGCAAATACCACGGCGAGGAATTCCTTCTCCGTCGTGGTGTACTTACTCTGCGCTTCGTCAAGTGTCTTACTTGCATAGTAGATGGCATGAAGCTTCTTGTCCTTCCTTTGCCCAAGCACAGCACCTACGGCATAGTCACTAGCATCACACATGATCTCAAAGGGTAGGTTCCAATCGGGCGATTGCATAATAGGAGCGGAGACAAGGGCTTCTCTCAATTTGTTGAACGCCTCAAGACACTCAGCAGAAAACTCAAAAGCTACATCCTTCATAAGCAAGTTAGTTAAAGGTTTAGCAATTTTTGAGAAGTCTTGAATGAATCTCCTATAAAAGCCTGCATGTCCTAGAAAGCTCCTAATATCCTTAACATTAGTGGGAGGAGGTAATTTTTCAATCAATTCAATTTTAGCACGATCTACCTCAATTCCCCTTTTTGAAACCAAATGCCCAATAACAATTCCCTCTTGAACCATGAAGTGACCTTTTTCCCAATTAAGCACTAAATTAGTTTCTTCACATCTTTGTAGCACCCTACTCAAGTTGGCAAGACATGAATCAAAAGAAGAACCATAAACAGAAAAATCATCCATAAACACTTCTACTATATCCTCAATCATGTCAGAAAAAATAGCCATCATACACCTTTGAAAAGTTGCAGGGGCATTGCAGAGCCCAAATGGCATCCTTCTGTAAGCAAAAGTTCCATAAGGACAAGTAAAAGTGGTCTTCTCTTGATCATCCGGATGAATAGGAATCTGCCAAAAACCACTATAGCCATCCAAATAGCAAAAATAATCGTGTTGGGCTAGACGCTCTAGAACTTGATCAATAAAAGGAAGAGGAAAATGATCTTTCCTAGTAGCACTATTCAACTTCCTATAATCAATGCACATGCGCCATTTAGTAGTGGTCCTAGTAGGTACCAACTCACCTTTCTCATTCTTAATCACAGTCATTCCACCTTTCTTAGGGACAACATGAACAGGACTCACCCATTTACTATCAGAAATAGCATAAATAATTCCAGCATCCAACATTTTCAAGATTTCAGATTTTACTACTTCCTTCATATTTGGGTTAAGCCTACGCTGATGTTCTATGGTTGGCTTATGATCATCCTCCATGAATATTCGATGCATGCATAAAGAGGGTGAAATTCCAGTGATATCATCCAAAGAATAACCAATAGCTTTTCTATGGGTCCTAAGCACATCAAGTAATTTATCAACTTCTTCCTCATTCAATTTCGCATTAATGATCACAGGAAGAGTGGAATTGGGTCCCAAGAAAACATACCTCAAACCTTCTGGAAGTGGCTTAAGCTCTAGAGAAGACTCAATTGGAATAAGATTGGGCTCTTCCTCCTCCGTCTTCAATATCGCTTCCAGGACCTCCAAAGAATACACTTCCTCCTGACCTGCCAGAAGACCTGGGACTGGGCCTGCAGACTCAAGACAATCAAAATAGCTTACCTCTACCATGTCGGTGGTTTCCTTCATCGTTGGATTGAAGCGAAACTCAACGATGTCCTCCCCAATCTCAAATGTTAGGAGTCCCTTCCTAACATCAATTATTGCTCCAGCGGTGGCTAAGAAGGGCCTTCCAAGAATGATAGGCACCACTGGATCCTCTTGCATATCCATAACAATAAAATCAGTGGGGACGAAAAACTTACCTACACGGACAGGCACATCATTAATCACCCCAGTTGGTGATACAACCGCTCCATTTGCCATGGATACTCTCATGTTGACCGGCTCTAGGGCTCCCAAGCTTGTCTTAGACCATATCGAAAGGGGGAGAAGGCTTACACTTGCACCTAAATCACACAAAGCCTTGAAACGGTAAGATCCTACACCAATAGTAATGGCAAACTTACCTGGATCTCCAAGTTTCTCAGGGAGTTTCACTGAACGGACCTCGTCAGCAAGCTCAGACATGGATCTCTTCTTAGCTAAGATGTCTTTCCAAAACTTAGTGTAAGCTGGCATCTCACTCAAAGCGTCAGTGAAAGGAATAGATATATTCAAACTCTGAAGCATCTTCACAAACTTTTGAAACTTACCTTCCGCTGTGTCCTTTACCTTTTTCGGAGGATATGGGAGCACTTTCATCGGATTCGGGGCTGAAATAGGCCCTGCAGAAGAATCCGTCGCTGCTTGAGGGGTCGGTACCGACCCTGAAGGGGGTCGTTACAGCCTCGGTATAGCTACTGGAATTAGGAGAAACGGGAGAAGAAGAGATCGTACCTGCTGGGGGGGTCGGTACCGAGGCTGTGGGGGTCGGTACGGCCTCGGTATGGACACTGTTGTCCCCGTTTTCTTCCTCGTTTGGCGTGCTTTCTCGACCAGGCACCTCCTTTCCACTTCTTAGGTGTATTGCAGCTATTTTCCCCCTAGGGTTCTCGTCGGTGCGGCCTGGGAGCTTCCCTTGAGGCCGTGGGATTTGTGCCGCGAGATTACCTAATTGGGACTCCACTCCCTTCTTCCAAGTTTCTAACTCTCCTAGTTGTGCATGAACTCCCTTAAATTGGGAATTCACATCGGCACGAAGCCCATTGAATCCTTCCTTAAGCTCTTGTACCCATGATGGTGGTTCTTGATACCCTGGGGGCCTATATGGGGGAACCCTTTGATCTTGTTGCGGAGGAGGTTGACTCCCTTGTCCTTGTCCATAGTTACCCCAATTAGGGTAATTGTTGTTCCTCCCTGCATAATTGTTATTTTGATTCCCCGCATAATTATTATTATTATTGGGGTTCCTATAAGGAGCCCTCATATAACTTACCTCTTCGTAGTGTTCTGCCCTTTGTACCTGGCTAATATTATTGCAATCTATAGTATTATGAGCTAGAGAACCGCATTCTAAACAAGGTTGATTTCTAGATAGAAAAATTACTTGTTTCTTGAGGCGTCGGGTCTCATCCTCATGGAATTGCCTACGCACATCTGGGTCAATTTCATTAGCAGGCTCATAAAGTTTCTTACCTGACGGTCTAGCCACTGGGGTGCCATACATAGCGTCGTACTCCGTTAGCTTGTCCAATAGAGCCCATGCATCAGTTGGATTCATCTCGAGGAACCCACAATCGGTGTGTAGGTTCAATCGAGTCTTAGTCTTCGCATTGATGCCTTGGAAGAAGATTTCTTGGAGGACATACTCAGGTTGCCCGTGGGTAGGGCATTGTCTCTGCAACTCCTTGAATCTCTCCCAAGTCTCCAAAAATGTCTCTCCTGGCAATTAGTGAAAGGAGGTGATTTTCTTCCTAAGCTCCATTGTCTTTGCCGGTGGAAAGAACTTTGTCATGAACAAGTCATACAAAGCCTTCCATGTAGTGATGGACCTAGGCGCCAAACTCTCCAACCAATTCAGAGCCTTTCCTGAAAGAGACCATTTAAATGCCTTTAGTTGCACATATTCCAACGATACATCATCAGCAACAATTGTATCGCATAAATCAATAAAGTTCTTAATATGAAGCATAGGGCATTCATGAGCTTTGCCCTCAAATTGAGATCTTTTAATTAAAGAAATAAAGTGGGATTTAATCTCAAAATTTCGCTCAATCTCGGGGAGGACGATTGCAGATTCGGGCACCCTGAGTTCTGGGTGCATGTATTGCTTTGCATTCCTTGGGATAGCATCCAACTGCTGTTGTAGACGAGCAGTCGCTTCCCTTTCTCTCGCTGTAACCTCCCTTTCTCTTTCTGCAGTGAGCCGAAATTGCTCCATCTGACGACGGAGGTCAGCCATCTGCGCAGCAACGTCAACATTGTTGCCATTGTTGACATTGTTGTCTGTGTTACTCATTGTCCTAGCTTCTCGTCGTCTGCCATGAAAAGAGCGTTCTGGTTCGGGATCGATAACAAAATCGAAATCAAGCCTGCGTCTCCCTGATCGCATAAACTGAAAACAAAAACAAAAACAAAGACACCACAATCAAAAGCAAAGGGGGATGGGCTATTCCCAAACCCTAATAGTAACTAAAACCTTGGCACAATTGAAATCTCCCCGGCAACGGCGCCAATTTGATGAAGGGTTTATTTCAATCAAATAAATTTATAAGATCGAAACCCCGCTATAGTATAGTAGGGTCATGTTCGTCCACAGGGAGAAAGTCAGTGACTCAATTCTAGTTACCAAAGAGCAATAAATAGCAAGAAAAGATGGAAAATTATAGAATTTTGGGGGTTTGTGGACTGCTGGAATTTTTAGGAAAAATCAATAATAATAAAAGTCTAGGGCATAGAGATCACCACAACGATAATCGTACTAGCATTGCAATGGATCATATAAAAATCATGTTTTTATCTATTAAAGAGGTCAACTTGCATCAACCCTAGCAAAGCAATCAATTTATTTTCACAAATTAATAGACTTTACTATCAATCTTAATTAGGTTATCAAACTTGCGTTCAAGACCCTAATTACTATCCAATTTACAATTCAATCTTTCAATTTAATTGCAAAAAGGAATTTTCCCCAACTTTCATTAGGTACTTAAGCACATAAAATAGATAAAACCAATTAATTCATCAATTCATAGTAAAATTGCAAGCATAACTATCGTTGGGATCACCCCAACCCTAGAAAAGGCGACTACTCACGCATATTCATGGTGAATAATTCAAAATTCATGAAATAACTAAAAATCAGAAATTTAAATTGACTAAAAACCTGAGAATAATGTCAACAATGCGTCCCAAAAGCCTTACAAAACGTTCCTCAACCTTTGCCGAAGAAATCGCTTCAAAAAGCTCTCAAATCCGCTCACAAACGCTCCTAAACGAGTGATGAGAAAACTAACGTAGGCTGAAAATTGGTATGAAGAAGAGAGAGAGCCTTCCAAACCCTAAAAATCCTATATATACTTAATAGCCCCTACACCTAATTAGGAAATAACAAATATATGAATTTTATCTAAAGTCTATCTAAGGAAAATAGGTAAAAATAGTTAAATCCGGTTAAAAGTTTCTTCAAAAACAGCTCCCAAAATTCTGTAAAACACACAAAAGCTAGTGAAGACATCTATTTTTCATAAAATATGAAAACACATGCAAAAGACATTAAACCCAATGCAAAACCCTATGAAAATGACTCAAATTGACATCAAAACATATGGGAAAATACAACTAAACACATGCACATCACATAGCAGGTAACTCAGTACACAGAAGAGCAACAACTCAAATCCGAACATCGTAATAGAATAGACACAAGACACAAAACTGGCAGTTGCTACTGAGAAACGGAAGAAGAAATCAAACCACCTTGATTCAACTGAAAGGAGGAAGAAGATCTGTTACAAGTTGTTGTCTTGTTTTGTTACAGACAAGGCTATTTATAGTCGTTTCCCTCTATCTAACTAATATTACAACGGTTCCCTATTATTACAATAATTACAATATCAGCCCTAATATTATACAATCATACAATATACTCATTACCCCCCTTTCAAGTTGGAGATGGGGCATTAAACACCATGCCTTAGTCATCAGATCAGCCAATTGAAGAGATGAAGCTACATGGTGAGTAATTAAGAACCCTTCATGCAGCTTTTCTCTAACAAAGTGGCAGTCTATCCTGAGGTGTTTCGTCCTCTCATGAAACACTGGGTTTGCCGCAAGGTGCTGAGCTGCTTTGTTGTCACAAAACAAAGGTATAGGATGAGGTATCTGCAGCTGAAGATCATGAAACAAACCATCAAGCCACACCATTTCACTTGATGCATATGACATGGCTCTATACTCTGACTCAGCAAAGGACTTGGAAATTGTCTTCTACTTCTTGGTCTTCCAATAAATGAGAGAATCCCCAAGTAGCATACAATACCCAGACAAAGACCTTGCAGAGAAGACACATGAACCCCAGTCTGCATCTGTAAATGCTGACAGTTTCTCTGATGCAGATGCTGAGTAAAACAAACCAGCATTTAAGGTACCTTTCAAATACCTCAGAATATATGTGGCTGCTTGATAATGTGGAAGTTTGGGAGAACTCATGAACTGTGATAAGTGCTGGATTGCATAAGACAAGTCAGGTCTTGTAAGATTGAGGAAAAGCAACCTCCCAACCAATCTTCTGTAACTCTCTGGTTCCTGCATAGGCTCTCCTTTTTCTGGTGACAACTTGAGTCCATGAGGCAGAGGAAACTTTGCTTCTTTTGTGTCCATCATGTTGGTATCCTTGAGAAGGTCAAGAATATACTTTCTTTGATGAATCATCATCCCTGTAGACGACTTTGCTATTTCCATTCCCAAAAAATACCTTGCTTGTCCAAGGTCCTTGATGGTGAACTTTGAATGCAGCAACTCCTTGGTATGAATAATGACAGACTCATCATCACCTGTAAGAAGTAAATCATCTACATAGACCAAGGCTACAACAATCCCATTAGAAACATGTTTAATAAATAAAGAATAATCATGTTTAGATTGTAAAAAACCAAGAGAAACAAGAAATTTTGTTAACTCAACATTCCACTGTCGACTAGCTTGCTTCAAACCATACAATGACCTCTTTAACAAGCAAAGTTGACTAGGCAATATGTTCTTATAGCCCTCATGACATTTCATATAAATTTCCTCATCCAAGTAACCATGTAAGAAAGCATTATTTATATCAAGTTGATGTAAAGGCCAATGTCTAATAGTGGCTAAGGCAAGCAAGCATCTAACAGTTGTAAATTTTGCAACAGGGGAAAAAGTATGTTTAAAATCTTTATCCTTCACCTGATTATACACTTTTGCTACCAATCGTGCCTTATACCTTTTTATGGATCCATCTGGCTTATGTTTCAGCTTGAACACCCATTTGGATCCAATTGGTACCTTCCCTGCAGGCAGTGCAGTCACCTCCCATGTCTTGTTCTTTTCTAAGGTTTCTAGTTCCTTGTTCATTGCCTCAATCCAATTATGATCCTTATTTTCTTGAGAGTAAGTATATGGCTCAGGAATCTGTGCTAAATTCACAAAGGACTTCACAAATTCATTAGAATAGGATGTAACATCATCCAATGCCACTGACAGAAAAGACTGAGACATGGAATTATTTGGAATTGTAGAACACACAAAATCATTTAACTTTACTGGAGGATTATGTATCCTTCTTGACCTCCTTGGTTGATGGTTGATCAACACAGGTACTATGGATGATATAGAATCCTCAGATAAACCATTGTCAGAACTATCATTATTTAAAATCTGATGATCACTAGAACTATCTATCACTGAATCCTCAACCAACTGTTGACTTAAATGTGACTCATCAATATTTTGAGGAAGTAAATTAGATACATCTGCAAGATTTACTAAAGGAAATTGAAATTCAGGAGGACAAACCTGAGATACTTTACCTTGAGATTTTTTGAAAGGAAATTGATTTTCAAAGAATTGAACATCTCTACTGATGACATACTTCTTTGTTTCCAGACAATACAACTTATATGCCTTTTGAGCAAAAGGATATCCCACTAGGATACATTTCTTTGCTTTTGGACCAAACTTATCTTTCTTAGAAAGAGGATCCCAGGCAAAGCATAAACAACCAATGGTTCTTAAATCATCAATAGAAGATTTCTTACCAAACAATACTTCATTTGGTGACTTCCATTCCAAGATGACAGTAGGAAGCTTGTTTATAATGTGTGTAGCTGCAAGCACACAGTCACCCCAAAATTCTATAGGTAATTGAGCATGTAACCTTAATGCTCTTGTAGTCTCTATCAAGTGCCTATGCTTCCTCTCAACCTTACCGTTCTGTTGAGGAGAATATGGAGCACTTCTTTGATGGATAATACCAAATTTTGCAAATAACTTTGCACAACTTGACTGTAGAAACTCCATACCATTGTCACTTCTTATACATTTAATAACAGATTTAAATTGTGTAGAAACATAAACCAAAAAATAAAAAATGATAGAATACACACATGTCTTACTATTCATCAGAAAAGTCCAGGTGACCCTGCTTTTATCATCAACAATTGTAAGAAAATAGGAAGCACCTGAAAGACTCTTAGTCTTATAAGGACCCCATATGTCAAGATGTAACAAATCAAAACAATTCTCAGATATAGATCCACTAGAAGGAAAAGGAAGTCTTTGCATTTTGGCTAAAACACAAGTTTCACAAGGTGGCAAAGACTTTGAACCAACAGAATCTAAGTGCATCATCTTGCCAATAGAAGCATGTCATAATCTAACATGCAACTGATGTACTTGTTCATCAGATGATTTACAAGACAGATTTGAAACCACCTTAAGCATATCACTATTATTCACACTAGATATTATCCTATGATTGACCTTAAAGGGTAAAGCACCATGAACCACATTTTCAGCTTGTAGCCTGTAGAGTCCATGCTGCTTCAACCCTGATCCAATAACCTTGCTAGTTCCAAGGTCCTGAAAAAACCAATTTTGAGCAGTGAATATAGCAGCTAAATGTGAATCATCTACCAACCTTGGAAATGACAGCAAGTTATGTTTAAAACTAGGTACCAACAGCACATTCTTTAACACAATATTAGGAATTAAATTCAAAGTGCCAATCTAAGACACTACTGCTAAACTTCCATCAGGCATTCCCACCTGAATGGGGCATGACAGATTTCTTCTCTCAATTAACAAATGAGAATAAGCTGTCATATGATCAGTTGCCCCCGTATCTATTATCCAATCTGTGTCTTTTGACACATTTGCAAGAAAAGCCATGTTATAAAAGGATTCATTACCTGCCATGTTAGTTACAGCAGAGCAATTGACTTGGCTAGAACTTTGCATTGCCTTGAGCACTTCCTAACATACAGCATTTACCAATGACTAATCAACCTTCCCATTGAACCCAGCACTCCTATCTGCATGAGCCAGAGGATTATCAACCTCCTCATCAACCTCAAAAGCAGCATTATGAGCAGACACATTCTTCCCTTCGTTTGGTCCTTTGAACCAATCTGGGTACCCATGAAGCTTGAAGCAACTCTCCATGATGTGCCCTTTTCCCCTACAATGATAACAGATTTTATCCTTATCTTTCTTGTAATCTTTCTTATCACCTTGCACTAAGCCTCTTCTTGATGCCACCAAAGTCATATTCTCAGATTGATTGGTGTTACTGTCAGATGCAACCCCTTTCCCACTCTCAAACTGTCGTACCAATAAGTATGCCTTGTTAATGGTTGGAAATGGATCTGTTGATAGAATATTATGCACTACAGATTCATAACCATCCCCCAAACCCATCAAGAATTGCATAACTAGATTCCTTGATTCCCGATCAGCCACTTTCTTGGATAATTGACAGACACAAGCTGCACCACATGTGCACTCAGGAAATCCTTCAACACTTTGAAGCTCATCCCAAATTCTCTTTAACTTTGCAAAATATTCTGCAATTGTCTTCCCATCCCTTGTTATAACATGCAGTTCTTTCTTAAGTTGGAAGATCAAAGGCGCATTTGATTCCCCATATCTCTCACAGAACTCATCCCACAGATTCTTTGCAGAATCAACGGACATAAAACTTTCAGAAATTGAAGGAATCATTGAATTTAATATCCAACAACGTACCATGTAATCAGCACGCACCCATCGCTCCCGATCCATCGTTCCTGGAGCTGGTCTTGTACAAGATCCATCTATGAACCCCAATTTATTCTTTGCCCCGAGCGCCATTCGAATTCCTCTGTTCCATCCCAAGAAATTGGCTCCTGAAAACTGAACCGCAACCAATTGCGCTCCTGGATTATCAGAATTTGACAACATCAACGGATCGCCCGATTGTTGTGTCCCATGTACCTCTCCAAGATTTGGGAAATCCATCGTCGCCATTGCTAAGCACCAAGCTTACTGATCACACAGACCTCACTCAGAATCACACAGAGATCCAACCAAAGATCTAACTAATCACCCAAATTCGAGAACCCTAAACCTTTCGCTCTGATACCATGAGAAACGGAAGAAGAAATCAAACCAGCTTGATTCAACTGAAAGGAGGAAGAAGATCTGTTACAAGCTGTTGTCTTGGTTTGTTACAGACAAGGCTATTTATAGCCGTTTCCCTCTATCTAACTAATATTACAACGGTTCCCTATTATTACAATAATTACAATATCAGCCCTCATATTATACAATCATACAATATACTCATTAGCTACAATACATACGAATGCTCGTGAAGCATTGAATCTCATACACGGACAAATACACATGAAATACTCAATCTCTTCAGTGAATGTAACGACAAAATTTCCATATGAAAAATTGAGAATGACTGAAAATGAATGGGCACTATTTGTAGTGCTATTTAGTTATCTTTGATTGTACATCCTCCATTGGACAATTTTTTATGAGGCAACAAAACCCCTTAAACCTGTAAAGGCTTGAAAAAATAGATCATGGAAATCCCTTCAAAGGATGCCCACTTCCAGCAAATTCGTATATTAAAGAATAGCTATGTATAATGCATTGAAAGCTTAAAGATTTCAGTTTCACAAGTAATAAAGAATTAAGAATAAATTTTTAGGAATTTGCTGAGACTAAAACCTCATTACCTAAAGGAAAATTTCTATATAAGTAATAATTTCAAGGACAGATTTTAGGAAGAGGATTGCATTTTTTTAATAAATATTTTACACTGCAGTGGCAGGTGTTAGGAGTTAAGAGGTTAGGTCGTGTGTTAGGAGTTGAGACGTTAGGTTAGGTCATTGGATTTAGGTGGGTGGAGAATTGTGTACACGAATGAGATGATTGAATGGTTGTAATTAAATTTTAGCAACTATGATTATGATTATGCCAGCCGTTTACATGAGAGATAACTTCAGTAGAAAATTCTTATATGATATTGGACGAGGGTTTGATACCAATCACTATTGATTTCCAAACAGGTTCTCTTGAAAAAAAAGTAGCTCTCTTATATAATTAGTCAACTCGAGAGCATTAATAAACCATCCATGATATACCCAACTTAACAAATCAACAGTGTGAAATCAGAAAAGAGATGTCCACCTGTAATATGCAAGTCCAGCCCAATCACGTAACAACCAACTGGAAGTCTATAATGATAGACTAAGCACAGACCAAAATAAGATATTTCATAATCAAGCAAAGCCTCACAACAAGGGAAAACCCATGTGTCTTAAGATAAACAAGTTTTCATGATAAAAAAACAAATAACATGAACAACTGAGTTTAAGAACTCTCTGTATACTATGACGCATATTTTAATTTATTTACCGAAATCACCACCTTATATATGTCACTTAGAAATGTATAAGCTTAAAACACATAAACACTATATGATGTGTAAAGAAATGTCACATATGTGAGTGTGTAAAAAAATATTGATCACAATATGATAGAGAAATAGTAAGATAAAGAATAAGTAAAGCATCAGAGGTAGAGACCCAAAAAACAGATGCATCGAATTAGGCCAAAAGGAGAAGAGAGGGGGCATACAAGAAGTCGCAGTTTTGAAAGCTTGCCTAGTGTATTTGGAATAGGACCACCTAGATTGTTCAGGTAGAGATCCAAGCTCACCAAGTTTGTCAAATTCCCTAGCACAGGTGGTATTTTCCCACTTATGTTTTTACTATAAAGTTCCCTACAAAATAAATATAAGATAAGATGAACTTCAATAAGTTGACTGCCAAAAACATCATACAGAAAAATAACTAAAAAAAACAAAGATAGTTGAAATAAAAAACACAATAACCAAATCATATGCAATATTCCACAGTGAAAGATAAGAGTGGAAAGTTAGCAGTTCCATGTGATTAATAGCCCTAAAAAGGTATGGGGATTTAGGGAAATGGTGGGATCTCAAAATCTTCGTGCACCAAAATCCACAGCCAAATCCATCCTCTCTTCATTCACAAATGTAAAAAGCATCTTCTAACCCCAAAGAATCATTTTAACCAATTTTCCAAGAGAAGTAATGTAAAAGTAAAAGAAATCCCAGAATAAGATAATGCATCGTTAATTAAGTCTGTCCAGCTCAAAAGGAACTCCCAGTAACTTATTTTCCAACACGATCATGTAATTTGTAAATAGGAATGAAAAAGATGGATAGGATGGAACTAAAAAAACCAGAGCAACTATAATGTGGATCAGAAGTAATGGCTTACAACCTTTAAACATGTAGTTCCACAAGCATAGAAATACAAGCGGCTACAAAGTAACAAATATATGTTTCAAACACATGACTGAAGCACCCATTGTTTGAATTAGCTAACTACATTGTGAAACCAATGATAACCAGAGAACCTTTTCATATTTGAGACCAAGACTTGTCATGTTTGACCTTCCCTATTCTTTGATAAAGCCTAATTTCCAACACAATCTATACATGCCTATATCGATTTATGGACCATTTGAATTGTAGTAAAGAGATGGCATGAATCAAGAAAAAGAAAGAAAGAAATATGCATAATTAAATCATGTACATCATTCATATACTGTTTGGGAACAAAGTTTAGAGGCCTAGTGCAACGGTGTTTTTGTCCTCATCCAAATATACCAAATCACCAATAATGGCATCCATACTCTCTCATTCACGAGGAATGAAGGGACATCCAAAACTTATTAAACAGTTTGAAGTTACCTTTCACCCATAAAAAGCAAAAAACGGCCATCTTATCAATCAAATGATTATCTGCTTAAATTCTCACAATTGACACTACAATCCCAGAGACCTTGGAGCATAAAAGAGAGAGGGAAATTAAATAATGTATTTCGTTTAATTTAGCCCAAGCATCGAAAGAATTAGTGAATTTAGTGGAGTCTAGGATACCGACTTTTAAAATTTTCAATAAGAATTCATGTACCTCAAAAACTATAAAATATAAGAGAACTTTTATTTTGAAACAACATTTATAGAATGAGAAAACTTATATAGTTCATGATTACAAAAAAAAAGTAAACATCGTTTCCATCCATACCAATCGTTTCCATCCATACCAATCTTTAATCTACTAATAGAATTTCTCATTTTCATAGTCTTTCACGGTTTCACCCCAATTCAAAATGATACAATTTCGAAGGATAGGAATATAACAAGCTTTAAAAACCCCATACTTGGTATAAGATTGAATTAAAAATCTCATGCTCTCTCTCACATTTATTACAGAAAACACATAAGCCAGAGCTAGTTCAGATGAAACAGAGCACTGAGAGGTATTGCTACTTGAAAATACTATATGTATTATATTTTACTTGCTAATAAGCAACTACTCCATAGCTGTACAGCCTAAAATTCTAGCAGAACATGTGGAGATTTATTTGTTTTTTTTTTCCAATATTTTTAAATTTCTACACAGAACTATTGCTTTGCTTGTACATATTTTCTACCATTGAATTTAATTCACGCAATCAATATAATACATGAAACATTAAAGGAAAAAGGAAGGAAAAAAATGAATACATATTCAATGAAATTACATAAACAAAAAAAATTATTATAATAACTAGTTATTGTAATGGATGTTTCACCTCCTACAACTCCTACCATTATAGCCTTCTTTACTTAACTCTTCCTACCTTGCCTATATAAGGTCTTTGTATGTTTACTTGAGAATACACAAGTATTGAGTTGATCTCCTTTCTCATTGTTATTATTTCACGTTATCAGCATGATCGACTCGTTCGGTAAGAATTCGGTGGATATCATCCGATGCTTATCATTCATATATCTAACGTCCACATCATTTGTGTTGGTCCATCATTTGTGTTCGTGTTTACCATGCCGATCGTTTTTTTTCTTCCTATCTATTTTTAATTTATATTTTGGTGGATCAATTCGGTGGATCAAAATTTTTTCCCCTCCACAGTATTGCTTCATATACAAATCACCCTTCAGAAATATTGGGTTTTCACCGATTGTGTTTACCGTACAGTGCTCTAGTTTTTGTTTTTTTTTTTACCAAGCCTATATATATATATATATATATATATATATATATATATATATATATATATATATATATATATATATATATATATATATATATGTATGTATGTATGTGTTGGATAAATATGATCGATTAACCACCTGAAGATTGGTTTACATTCGAATAATTTGTTATTTGTTATATATTTTTTCCCTTGGTTACTATGTCCGGAAAATTGTCCTGGAAGAGACAATCTTTTATCATCCCTCGAAGTGGATGATTGATTAATTTTTTTAGAGATGGTTAATCTCTCGAAGTAGATAATCTATTCCCGTCGTTGGATATGATCGACTTATACCATCTCCTGAAGTAGATGAGTAATATTTTTTTTATTTTGTTATATACTACAATTCATTTATACGTATACTATTTATTTTTATGGTATTAGCCATCAATTGACACTTCAAATATGATTCATTTATTACCCTGCACATCAATTGCGTTCCCTGGAATATATATGGACCCATCAATTGATTCGGTTTTATGATTCATTCACACTGCGCAGGGTTAATTGCATGAAAATCTAAAAGGTTTTCACTTCATTAATTGATTTTCTATTAATTGCTTTACTAATGGCTTAGTTTTATGAATGTCCGGATGCTTAATTTTTTTTCTCATATATATTGGGGCAATTTGCGAAATATCCATAAAATATGTACTAATTGGTGAAATATCCACTTTTTGGGACAAATTTGTGAAATGTCCACAATATAAACCCTTCCATTGTCCCACGCGCTTTCTCTCTCCTACGCGCTCTTCCTCTCCGCACGCTTTCTCTCTCTCTCTCTCTCTCTCTCTCACGCCCTGCTCGACGGCAGTTTTGCAAAATTAGTGCCGATCATCTCTCCGATCTCATCAAAACCACCGATTTCAGCATCTCTTCTACTGAATCAAGTAAGTACAACATTCGATTACAAACTAGATCCAAAGCTGGGTTGAATTCATTGAAAATTTGTGCCAAAGGCGCAAATTTTCATAGATTTTTGACGATTCTAAGTTGATTCTGAATTATGCTGACGAAATTACTACTCTGTCCATTAGAATCACATAAAATTTGCGCCTTCGGCACAAATTTCCTTCAATTTTTGACTTATCGAACACGATTTTGAAAACAACCGAATCTAAGCTTGTTTAAGTTCGTTTTTGATATATATGTATGGAATACAGTCGAATCTAGTGATTACTGCTATGGAATGCCTCAAAATTTGCGCCTTTGGCGCAAATTTTGATTGATTTTTGAAGCATCAATTGCTGATTATGATCGTTTTTTGCTATATGTGTCTGACTTTCAAGTCTACAATCGAATCTGTGCTTGTTTATGCTTATTTATCCTCGTTAATATGTTACATTGGTAAATCTGTATCAAATACATTCGAATTCAAATGATTACTGCAATGAAATTACAGAAAATTTCATTTTTGATGTATTGGATGAGATTTTGAAGTCTCCTTTTGAATCCATACTTCTTTATGCTCATTCGAATTATGTGCTTGCACTTTAAATGTAGCATTGCTATATCTAGATCAAATACATTCGAATAATGTGCTTACACTTTGATTCCTCTCATGTCATCACTGCACTTAAATCATAGAAAATTTGCACCGGAGGTGCAAATTTTGTAGGATTATGTTCATATCTGGTGTATTCTATTCATATAGTTGATTTAATGATATCCATTCCTCACTGTTGCATCCAATATTGCATTTGTCAATATAATGAACTCCACATTCATTATTACACCTTGATTGCTCCTTGTCAGCACTGCATTTGAATCATAGAAAATTTTGGTTCCTTGTGTCAACACTTCAATCAGATTGTGTTTGTTACTACTGCAATCTATTTATCCTCTTAAATTCATATTCTACAGATTACAATGGTAACCCACGTTATTACAGTTATATATGGTGGGAAATGGTTATTTGATGAATCAGGTCCAACCTTCGTCGGAGACACTACTTCAAAAGTGTTTATACTTGATGACTCAATAACACTACAGGGTTTAAGTGAAAAAGTACACAACAGATTCAATGTAGACAGTGCATTTAAATTAGAATTCAATCATTTGCATCCTTTCAAAGTCTTGAAAGCTCCTCTTAACGTTGAATGTGATGCTGATTTGAAAGAGTTTTTAGAGTTGTCCAAACTAGAGGATGTTAAATTTGCTGTTGAGTTGTGTGTCAACATTAAAACAGATAGTGAAAAAGAAGATCAACAGACATTCCCAGCTGATAGTTTGCAGTTGGTGACATGCAATCCAAATATAACTGACATTGTCACTGAAGAAAATAGCATGACATTGATCGGTGACAGCAGGATGAAGGGTGTGTTGTTAGAAGATATTGGAGATGACATGTATTCTAGAAACAGTGATACTCCCAGTGATGAAGATTCTGCAGCTGAAATATGGAGCACCCTATATTCATCAGCACAGAGGAGAGAAACTACACTAGAAGATTGGGATGCTGACAGCTCTACCATGCATAGTATGAATCTGAATTCAGAAAAATTGATGTACATAGGCAAAACCTTTGAATCCAGGAAAGCAGTTAAGAATGCTTTGAGAATCTTGTCAATAACTGAGATATTTGGTTTTCGTGTGGCAAAATCAGAACCCAGGTATTATAGGGTGCATTGTGTAGATCCTAACTGTAAATGGAAAGTGCATGTCAAAACTTTTGGTCAAACTTGGCATGAGGTTACAATATACGATGACATGCAGACCTGCACGTAGGATATCATAACAAAACACTGCAAAAAACCTTCATCATCAGTGGTTGCAAGCATCATCAAATCAAGGTGAGTAAATTTTGTAAGAAATAGTATTTAAATTTAATCTTGCTTTTTAATATATTATTTATTCTAATTTCAATATAATTCCACAGCGTTGACACTAGATACAAACCAGCACAGATAATGGATAAGCTGAGAACAGAACAAAAGATGACAATTACCTACTGGATAGCATGGAAATCATCAAAAATTGCAAAAGAAATTGTCAAGGGGACACCAGAATCCAATTATGCAGATTTGCCATCATTTTGCCACATGCTTATGGAGAAAATAGGTTTAAGTACTTGTTCCTATCCTTTGGCCAATGCATCAGAGCATTCCCCTTCTTAAAGAAGTTATGTCTCACTCAGTGTCAGCATAAATTCTGTTCTCATTGATTTTCATAAATTCAATATAATTAGTAATTTCATTTATTTATCTACCAGGTTGTTGTTATTGATGGAACATTCTTAACTAGACAATATAGAGGCACATTGCTTGGAGCAGTTGCTCAAGATGCAAACAGACATATTTATCCCCTTGCTTTTGGAATTGTTGACTCTGAAAACAACAGCTCTTGGGAATGGTTTTTGTACCGGCTGCTGAAGGTTGTGTCTCCCTCAAATGACTTAGTGTTTGTCTCTGATAGACATGCTAGCATTGCAAGGGCTATATCTTTAGTTTACCCAACAGCTACACACTACATATGTATGTGGCACTTGAAACAAAACATCAAAGCAACATTCAAGAAAAAGCACCTGGGAAAAATGTTCAAGAAAGCAGTAGAGAGTTACACTATCCAAGAGTTCAACAGCTGGTTTGCACAAATAGAAGCAACCTGTCCAAAACTATCAGAATATTTGGTGTCAGCACGTTTTGAAAAATGGGCCAGAGCACATGCAAAGTGCAATAGATACAATATGATGACATCCAACAATGCAGAGAGCTTGAACTCCATTTTCAAAGGGAAAAAGGATTATCCTATTGTGGCACTTATGGAGTTTGCTAGAGAAAAGCTCACATCATGGTTCCAGGAGAGAAGAGAGAAAGCACTAGAAAAACCAAGACAGAATAACTCCTGAAATCCTTAAGGTGATAAGGAAATCACAAGATCAAGTTGGATTATACAGAGTAGAAAGGATGAATGCATCACAATTTGAGATCAAAGGCGAAGGAGTTGTAGCTATAGTTGATCTATCAGCGAAGACATGTACGTGCAGGGTATTTGATGTCGAGAAAATACCTTGTGTACATGCTCTATCAGCCATTACACACGTAAAGGCAAATGTATCTTATTTTGTTGTAAATTTTTACATCAATGATGCTTGGCGTATGGCATATGCAGAAACAATATATCCAGTGTTGGATGAAGATTAAGGGAACGTCCCTGATGCGATAAAATCTATCAAATATTACCCCCTGTAGTGAGAAAGAGAGTAGGAAGACCGCCTTCAAATAGAAAGCTTTCAATGGGAGAGTTCAAGAGGAGGATAAAGCATTCAAAATAAGGCTGCCAGCACAATTTCTATCATCGGTATTATATAAAATTACTACTAGGAAATAATACAGCTTAGACATTATGAATGACATTTATGTTCCAAAATAAACATTAATTCAATATTATAGAATAAAATTTTAGATTTTATCATGTAATAATACAAGTTTATACATTCTTTTCTCTATGTCAGCGCAATTTTGTCATCGGTACTCAACAAATTTCAAATTTATATAATTGTTGTTTACTTAAAAAACAATACAATGTTGAGAAATAATCTAAAATATTAGTCTGTAATATTTTAGATTAACCACCTCGTTCAACCCCATACACTTGAATATCAAAAAATACTAGACTATTGTCACCACTACTTATAACTAATATCAGTGTCAGCACTACTTTGGGCCTTAACCACCTTGTGTCACAAAACAATAGCTTCAATAACAGAGAACACCACGCTGGTGTCGCCACAATAACTATTGTTGAGCAAAAATAAGAGCATGTTGAGGAAATTTCCACCAAACACCAATGTTGTGCAATTATAGGCTATTGGTGAGCAAAATGAAGACTGTGTTGAGCAAAAGTAAGAGCATGTTGAGCAAATTTCAAACAAACGCCGACGTTGTGGAATTATAGTCTATTGTTAAGAGAAAATAAGACCATGTTGTGCAATTCTCTATAGAGAAACTATGAGAACATATTGAGAAAAAATAAGATCAAATTGAGCACAATTTCACAAAGTCTTGATAGTTGTGCAAATATAAACTATTGTTGAGCAAAAATAAGAGCATGTTGAGCAAATTTCCACAAAATGCCCCACGCTGTGCAATTATACTCTATTGATGAGCAAAAATAAGACTGTGTTGAGCAAAAATAAGAGCATGTAGAGCAAATTTCCAACAAACGCCCATGTTGTGCAATTATAGGCTATTGATGAGCAAAAATAAGACTGTGTTGAGCAAAAATAAGAGCATGTTGACCAAATTTCCAACAAACGCCCATGTTGTGCAATTATAGGCTATTGATGAGCAAAAATAAGACCATGTTGAGCAAAAATAAGAGCATGTTGAGCAAATTTCCAACAAACGCCCATGTTGTGCAATTACAGTCTATTGTTGAGCAAAAATAAGACCGTGTTGTGCAATTATCTATAGAGAAACTATGAGAACATATTGAGAAAAAATAATATCATGTTGAGCACAATTTCACAAAGTCTTGATAGTTGTGCAAATATAAACTATTGTTGAGCAAAAATAAGAGCATGTTGAGCAAATTTCCACCAAATGCCCATGTTGTGCAATTATAGGCTATTGATGAGCAAAAATAAGACCGTGTTCAGCAAAAATAAGAGCATGTTGACCAAATTTCCAACAAACGCCCATGTTGTGCAATTATAGGCTATTGATGAGCAAAAATATGACCATGTTGAGCAAAAATAAGAGCATGTTGAGCGAATTTCCAACAAACGCCCATGTTGTGCAATTATAGTCTATTGTTGAGCAAAAATAAGACCGTGTTGTGCAATTATCTATAGAGAAACTAAGAGAACATATTGAGAAAAAATAAGATCAAGTTGACCACAATTTCACAAAGTCTTGATAGTTGTGCAAAAATAAACTATTGTTGAGCAAAAATAAGAGCATGTTGAGCAAATTTCCACTAATCCCCCCCATGTTGTGCAACTTTATTCTATGGGCACAAATTTCGCAACATAACATTAGAATTCTCCAAATAAAGGATCATATTGTGGAAAAATAAAGTGGTGTGCAATTACAAGCTAAAAAATAAGGAATAAATAAAGTATTAAACACTTACCGTATTTTTTACAAAAAAGAAAAGAAAAGAAAAATTATTTTCCGTGAAAAATTAGAAAAAGCAATAAATAAGGTATTAAAACACTCATTCTAGAAACACAGTCGGTCATCGTAATTTCTTTCATCCTCCACCGAAATCTCCTCTCTCTTGCTCTGCAAGTTTGCTTCACGTTTGATTATACGCTCCTTGAGACCATATCGGAAATCCCCTCTCTATTGCTCTACCATATACATCACCATGTCTCCAGAGCGGAAAGGTTTGATTTCCTATTCTCCGTTTATTACAGTTTAAATTAGAATGATTACGGTTTAGGGTTTAGCTTCCACGAAAAGCAGGAAATGGGAGTTATTCAAGTTATTCGACCTTCCACGAGCTGCCTTTGCTAATTTAATGACTTCGGCATTATAATGTGTAGTTAATGTGATGGATTTATCGTTCAATTTTGAAATTAATATGGAATAAACTTCCTTCTTTTACAATGTCATTACATGCATTATTTGTAGAAATTGATTTTCAGTGTTCATTACATAGGTAAACACCCATAGAGATTGAGTGACTCACCTACTCTAGATAGTCAAAACCGAATTTCGAAGAGATAAAAAAGATCCGGGGTTAAACCTCCAGTAATTGATTTGTCTAGGGATTCACCAGCTTTCAAGGATGAACTGTTTGAAGATACTCAGCCTGATAGAGCATATGACACAGGGGTGGGTTCCCTGTCACTTGAATCTAAAGATTCACAACCGCTTGTTCGGAAAAACAGTAAGAAAGAGGTCCCCCTTGTGACTGTTGTTCCTACTAGCACTGTTGGTTTAGAAGCCCTTGAAATTATAGTTTTGCAAGACGAATCGCCTAATGTACCGCTTGGTCAACCAGTGAACCCAACTGTGCATAACATCACATCTGATGAGCAAACAGAAGGCACTGAAATCCAACCTATCTCAGAAAACAGACAAATGATTGCGAAGACCGAGAGGGACAGCAGACAAAAACAATTCAACTCTTTGAAAACACGTTCAAGCCCCCGCCTGCTTGTGTCATCATTACAGAAAATGAATGACAAGCAAAAGAAATTCATTAGCGATATTGGGTTTAGATGTTTGTTCGACTTGAACATTGTTTCCCTTCCACAATATCTTTCATATTGGTTAGTGGATTAGTTTGATCCTAACAAGTGTTGTTTGGTTATGGCTAATGGAGGAGAACTTGAAATTACTGAGATTGATGTTCATATCACATTGGGATTGCCTATGGGAAAGGTTTTAATAGCAAGAAAAACAGCGAAAGAGAATTTCCACCTTGTGAAAGATTGGAGAAACACATTTGAGGTTAAGGATAATATAACATCAGCTATGGTTATGGATAAATTGATAGCTGACACTGATTGTGGTGATCAATTCCTCGTGAACTTTATTGTTGTATTAGACTCTTACTTGATTGATACTTTAGGAAATGGACATGCAAACCATAGTTTAGTAAGAGTTGTTCCGGAATCGGGTGACATGAAAGAGCTAAATTGGTGTGGTCTTGTGTTAGAAAGTTTGGTTGACGCGAAAAAAGTTGGGAAAAGAACAAGGATGGACACTTCAGAGGGCCTATATTATTCTTGGTTGTAAGTATTTTTTCAAACCTTTCCTCTGATGTTAAATTAATTTATTTACCATGACTGTAGTACCCATGTCACCTGTGCCTATTTTAACTTTCATATCTACAATATTATTCATGTCAGCACTCCCCCCTCCATCATCTTTCCTCTGTTGTTAAATTAATTTCTTTACCATGACTGTAGTACCCATGTCACCAATGCCTATTTTAACTTTCATATCTACAATATTATTCATGTAACACTCCCCCGCTCCATCATCTTTCCTGTGATGTTAAATTCATTTCTTTACCATGTCTGTAGTACCCATGTCACCAATGCCTATTTTTACTTTCATATCTACAATATTATTCATGTCAGCACTCCCCGCTCCATCATCTTTCTCTCTGATGTTAAATTAAGTTCTTTACCATGTCTGTAGTACCCATGTCACCAGTGCCTATTTTTACTTTCATATCTACAATATTATTCATGTCACCACTCCCCCCTTAATTTCTTTACCATGTCTGTAGTACCCATGTCACCAGTGCCTATTTTTACTTTCATATCTACAATATTATTCATGTCAGCACTCCCCCCCTCCATCGTTATGTACTGATATATGTTTATCCCATTGATGTGCCAGTTGTTGTATATGGATAGGGTGAAACTGTTCACAAGCACAGCGCTTAGAAGAATACCTCGTTCTTTGCCAGTGTTTTTTAGCATCAATTCCAAACATTTGCGCCAACGAGAAACTAATGACATTAATAGTGGAGGCTTTGGCCGTGGCTCAATCCAACCTCGCCAAATCGTTCCTCCCCCTCAAGACATACCTCCTACAACTTGTCCCCAATCTACTACACACAACGAAGAATGCACCAAACACCCTGTTTGTCCAGAAAGACAACCACCTCCAGTTCAGGTCTATATGAATTTTTTAACCAATTCAATCTAAAATTGTGCAGTTTATCATGTTTTGTTATTTACTGATGTTTTTTTATTCTTATTTTATCATGTGCTCTTGTCTTCTAGAATTGGATACAACAACTTCATGACACAAAGAGAGAAGAAGCTGCAAGGAGAGCATATAAACCGTCTGCATCTGTGAGAAGCCCCTATTACTCCCGTGTTGTTGATATTAACGATCCTATCTCTGAAATTGAGCGGACTGTTTCATCCTATTTAGCAATGACAACAACTCAAAGCACGTAAAGTTCATTTTAATCTTAATTTACTTAATGTATGTTCAGTTACAAGTAAAAGATAATTTTTATTTAATCCATCTTCATAATGACTTGCATTTGCAGTAAAGTTTTATTTAAACACAAGTCTATTGAGGTGGTTAGAACAGACATGGGTACACTTGAAGATGAAACCCAACTGTCTAGTGTCATTATTGATGCATGGACAGCAGTCCTCAACCACAAGGAACAATATAAAAGTGCTCAGTCACCAGCAAGACTATTTGTCGATATCAACAAATCTGTAATATTTTTACTTATTCATCTTTCAATTACACTCCATTCATTGTCATTATTACAATGGGTCTGTTTTTTTACTAATTTTTATTCTTGATCCAGTTTAATGTGGAGAGTGTGTCATCAGGAGCTTGTGATGAACAGTTTCAGAGTTTACCTTGATACTGCTTTGTCATTGTCACCACACATTTCTTTGAAAGATATAGACATGGTACTCCCTTCACAATCACCAGAATGAAAGTTCTCTAAATACTGATTTTGACATCAAAGTTAACAAACTCAATCCGTAATTTCTATCTGTTTAATATTATGTTCATTAGTTTGTAGTTGGAGTTCAACAAGAAGAGGTCTACATCATGGTTTTCTTCAACATGAAAAACAAAGTCACCCAAATCATTGATATCAACCCAACTTGCCCTGCTGAAACTTGCACCTTTGCATCCCCCTTTGAATGTTTGGTAAGTTTTAGTAATGATATATAATATCTTCTTGAGTTGTATTAACTTCAATCCAATATCACCTCAGTTTACAATTAACATTAACTGCTTTATAGTTCAATACATGTAGGGAGATATGCTGATTGCGTATCTAACAGAGAAGGGGCTTGAAGCAAAGGCAGAAATAGTGTCGACTGCACCAACATCAATTGTCCCCATCGCGTGGGCTGGAGAAAAGAAAGTTCAGCATTCTGGGCTATGTCTCATGCGTCACATGGAGACCTTCTTTGGGGCAGAGAGAGGGTACAAGTGTGGATTTGAAAAGGGTAATTTCAAGAATATCTCAAAACTACCGGTGAAGTACCTAACAGATATTGTGTGCTCAGAGCTGAATGAAGTGAACAAAGAAGTTATAAAGGCAGCAAAATCCCATTCAAAAATGACTTCAAAGGGGATTCAAGGCCAGAAACTAAACCTTGGTTGAACATCTACGACACAATTTCATGTTTTTTTTGCAAACTTTCAAATGTATTGGGGTGTAGACAGTTGTGTACTCTGCTTCTGAAAAGTTGTATCGTGAGCATTAAGACAGTTGTTTTCCCTATGATTTTAAGCTGGATTGTATTTGTTAATTTCATACAACTATAACTGTGTCTGACCAGTTCTGTATTCTTTTCTCTATGTCAACACAATTCTGTCACCGATAGTAAAATATTTGATTTCTGTTTATAACTGGTGTATTTTATTCATATAGTTGATTTGATGATATCCATTCCTCACTATTGACTATACTTTGCAAGAGAAAGATTTCAATAGGAGAGTTCAAGAAGAGGGTAAAACACTCAAAATAAGCCTGTCAGCGCAATTCTGTCATCGATACTATACAAAAACACTACTAGGAAAAGAATATATCTTAGACATTATGAATGACATTTATGTTCAAAAATAAAAAATTAATTCAATATTATAGAATAATATTTTATATTTTATCGTGTAATAAGACAAGCTTGTGTATTCTTTTCTCTATGGCAGCACAATTCTGTCATCTGTACTCATCAAACGCCCATGTTGTGCAATTTTATTCTATTGAAGAGCAAAAATAAGACCATGTTGTGCAATAATCTATTTAGAAAGTATAAGAATGTATTGAGAAAAGATAAGATCATGTTGAGAACAACTTCACAAGGCTTGATTGTTGTGCAAAATATAAAGTATTGTTGAGCAAAATATAAGATGATCGTGAGCAAATTTTCACCAATCCCCCCCCCCCAATGTTGTGCAATTTTATTCTATAGATGAGCAAAAATAATACAATGTTGTGCAATAATCTATTTAGACAGTATGAAAACATATTGAGAAAAAATAAGATCATGTCGAGAACAAATTCACAAGGCTCGATTGTTGTGCAAATATAAAGTATTGTTGAGCAAAAATAAGATGATGTTGAGTAAATTTTCACCAATCCCCCCCCCCCCATGTTGTGCAATTTTATTCCATAGATGAGCAAAAATAATACCATGTTGTGCAATTATCTATTGAGAAAGTATAAAATTATATTAAAGAAAATAGGATCATTTTGGGCAAAATTTCACAATTCTCGTTTGTTGTGCAAATATAAACTATTGTTGAGCAAAACTAAGATGATGTTGAGCAAATTCCCAATAACATAAAACCTTAGTTAAACAGTGTCAGCACTACTTTTGCCAAAACAATCCCCAAATTACTCAATGTGTCCGCAGTATCAACCAATGATAGACATAAAACTTCAGTAACACTTTATAATATCAAATACGAGGTGCGAAATTACAAAATATCCATATAACTAATATGATATTAATAAGTTACATCATATCATTATTTTGAACACACATAGAAACTAAAATATATAAATAAGTTCCAATATTATCAGTTATTAATATACAAGAACTACAGGCCTAAAAAGTCACCAATCTCCCTCCTCCTCTCCATTTCTACATCTTAAACTTCTTTAACGCACTGCATAAGGTTGTCCTTCGCCTCTTCCAACATCTGTCTTTGTTCCCCAAGTTCTCGTTCCACCTAGATAAAACATAAAATATAAGAGTTAACACTAGAGAGGGAAAAAAAGTAAGGATAAAAGTTCAAATATCACATTTGATAGTGCTTCAGCGTCTTCATCTTTGGTTGCTCTGCGAATATGATGTTCGTTTGCTATTATTGATTTTTGTAATTCCTCATATAATGTATAATGAAACACAACGACTTCCACCAACTCGACCCTGTGAGCCTCTTTGTTAGTTTCACATGCCTCATCAACGAGTGTCATGTGATACCCACGGTAAACAACATCATCCAGATCGTCCATCATTTCGTGGAATCTTGTGCAAAACTCAACAGTGTTGCCATAATTCATCTTTTTAGAGGGGAATGTTTAAGCAGTAAGAATACAAGTTCTGGTATTCTGATTTCTGTTAAAATCAGTTTGTAGACACCAATGGACACCAAAGAATTATATCTGGATATATATAGCCAATAATTATACAATTTTCTTCCTTATGACAGTTATTTGGGTCCCTTCATTACAGAGTACCTGTAAAAAACTAAAAAAACTGTAAAAATATAAACTGTAAATGGATTACAGTTATTTGAGTTACAGTTATCAGTGTTGGAAATTAATCATCTCATGTCAGCACTACTTTGGGCCTTAACCACCTAGTGTCACCACATAAACTTCAATAACAGAAAACGTCACCACATACACTTCCACATCAGAAAACACACAAGGCTAGTGTCACCAATACTTCCAACTACTCTAACCAACAGTGTCACACAAGACTTTGGGCCTTACCACCTCGTGCAACCACATACACTACAAAATAAAAAAAAACAAGGCTACTGCCGCCAATACTTGTAACTAATATCAGTGTCAGCACTGCTTTGGGGCTTACCCATCTAGTGTCACCACATAAACTTGAATAACAGAAAATGTCACCCTATACACTTCAATATCAGAAAAACAAGGGTAGTGTCACGACTACTTGTAACTAATATCATTGTCAGCCCCACTTTGGGCCTCAACCACCTAGTGTTACCATATACACTTCAAAATCAAAAAATGCAAGACTGGTGTCAACACTACTTGTAACTAATATCAGTTTCAGCACTACTTTGGACCTCACCCCACATAGTGCCACCAGATACACTACAAAAATAAAAAAATGCAAAACTGGTGTCACCACTATTTGTAACTAATAACATTGTCAGCACTACTTTGGGCCTCAAACACCTAGTGTCACCACATAAACTTCAATATCAGAAAACACCAGACTGGTGTCACCACTATTTGTAACTAATAACAGTGTCAGCACTACTTTGGGCCTCAAACACCTAGTGTCACCACATAAACTTCAATATCAGAAAACACCAGACTAGTGTCACCACTACTTCTAAGTACTGTAACCATCACTATCACCCCCACCCCCCACTTTTGTTATAGCATGGTAAATATGTACGCATGCCCCCCACATTCTTAATACAAATTCAAATAAAACATTGTCATTGCAGAAATAGATAACTTAATAAACATTAATAAAAGTGAAAATGTACAATCATTACAGATTCAAAGTCACACCCGAATAGAGGGCATCCAAAAAATATCCTATAAAATCCATTACCTAGAAATATACATACATGTCCACCAAATTAACTATTTGAGCACATAGGTTCTCATATTACATCCAAAATATCCCATGTATGCACCAACTACATATCTAAATAATTGTTTTAAAACCTAAAACTCCAGGTCTCCTTGATCAGATCTGAGCACATGAGTTCTCTGAATCGAAAGAGCTTCTCGTTGTTGAATCGTTTCACATCTCCTCCAAAGACAGATGCTTCAATTGCTTTTAATGTAAAGACGCCGCATGAAGCCCTGCAAACACAAAAAGACCATATGTAATGTGAGCACATAAATAACAAGTATCTTAGGCTAAACGACAAACAATACAAGATATAAAATAGATACCCAGTAGAATCATGCATTAACCCATCAACCATGTTTAGCTGGAAAGGAGAGGAAGTAAAGTTTTGATAGAGCCCAGCCTTTGCCAAATGAATTGGGGACCAAATAGCAAACGGTTGCAATTGTTCTTCAAGTACACCAGCCTTAACAGCAGTCACATTGCAATCGTACACGTTGATTACCCTCTTCTCAAGGATAATCTCCAACGTCACCCAATGCTTGTTTATAACATTGAATATTGTGTAGATTTTCTTTACAGAGTCCCATGGCTTCCCATACTCAGCAGAGCACATACCAACAAAATACTCCTCAGTGTTAACTTGAAGAGGCAAATCTTCCCCATAATTTGCAGCATAATCAGGCAGGTACTTTAAGTAAAATAGCCAATCAAGAACAAGAACCTCTCGATATTTCACAGGGTCCTAAAAAATGCGCCTCCTAAAGTGAATCAAAACTGCTTCTAGATGCTACACACCATAGTAAAAAAAAGATGTCAACAATCAACAAACACAATAGAATCCAATCTAGACATATACATATATTTCAAAAACAAGCAGGTATTACCAGACAATCAAGCCACATATTCTTTGATATGATGTGCTGGAAAAACTTTTTGTCCCACCTTGATATTGGACCAGCAACAGAAAAATTCCTAACCAAAATTACACAAGATGATTAAAAATATATCTAGAATGAGGTGCTGTAACTAATATAATGACAACATTCCATAAAAAAGATTGAACAAAAAAATAAAGCATACCTTTGCTTCTTTAAAAGTCCATACATAAATTCACGATCTTCAAAGCTGATCAATGACTTGTTAGGGACGTGCTTTAAGATCCCCACCTTCTTTTCAATCTCAGCTGGGCCATACAGGAATTTACTGGTTGACGGGATAAGATTCGAAGCTTTTAATTTTTCAACTTCATTTATAATTTCAGTATCCTTGGCTACCGAATCCCAATCAACACCTGCAACCGTGTCATAATCATCATCAGACAGAGATATGAACTTTTCCAATGATGACTGCCCTCCAACTGCACCGACTTCAGCATCACCACCTTCCTCTTCACACTTGGCAGATCGAGCAACTTCAGCAGAAGTTGATGGAATTCCAAACTCATCTACACTCCTTTTGGCATCATCAGCTTCATTCTTAGTTAATGAAATATCACCTTTCAAATCCTTCAAACCCTTCACATCCGCACCTACAACCTCAACCTCATTGTCAGCGACAACAGTTGGAAACACAGGAGGAATTTCAGTAGACAGAATCTCCTTATCCATAGTTGGGCCCTCTGATCTTATTGAGGGCAAGGACACGTCCTCAACATTGACAGAAGGGGGTAATGATTTCACCATTTCCTCATCAGTAGAGAAATACTTCTGAAGATCAGCGACAACATCATTGACATTTTTTGTGCTGACATCTTCATCAACAACCTTCACAAGAGTGCCCTGGGGCTTACCACCCATATGCTTATCATCAGGATTGCCAGGATTTACTTGCGACCTGGCAAAAAAAGCCTCATAATTAGCAACCCTAACCTCGAGCTCATCATACCTCATCGCCATCTCACCAACAACTCCAAGAATCCCAGCCATCTCCGCAATCTTTGATTCAAGTGCATCAACCCTCGCAGCCAACACATCCATATGCTGAGGTACCTCTTCAAGCTTCTCAATCCTCGTAAAAATATCCTTCACCCAATCAGGATAAGATGGGGTAGAAGAAGCAAAAGCATCACCATGTGTTTTTGGAGGCAACTCCCCCGTTGAATCATTGTTGGCCTCCATTTGGGGAGATACACCTTCAGTACCTACAAATTTATCTCCCTCGCCTCCCATTTTAGCAGCTTCAAAACTTGAATCACGAATTTCTTCATTCCCACCAGCGTTAGATGTTTGACAAAACACAGACCCCCCATCAACCCCATCCTGTGCTTCCTCACCCCCCAAAGGTGACCTCTGCACACAAGGTGTCACTACATCACCCTCTCCCCGCCTCACCAGAAGATGTCTCAACTTCTTCAACCTTGTCAGCACAACCAACCACATCTGCAACCTCCGTCAAAAATAGAAAGCCCAGCAGTAGGAGGAGCACCCAACTCATCAGATCCAGAAGATTGGGTGTCAGCAGTACAATCATCAACCTTGTCATCGCCATCGCCGCCTTCACCACTGGATTTAAAGACTACAGCATGAATATCTTCGTTCTCCACTTCATGAGCACTCTGATTATCAACAAGAGAAACTGAAGGAAGAACCGAAGACCTGCCAGAAGTACAATCATCACCCTTGTCATCACCATTGCTGCCTTCACCACCAGATTTAGAGTCTACAGCATGAATATCTTCGTTGTCCACTCCACAAGCACTCTGATTATCAACAACAGAAACTGAAGGAAGAACAGAAGACATGTCAGCAGTACTATCATAAAATGGCCTCCCACTACCTAACCCAAGTTTCTTCATCTTATACCTCCGCTGAAAGACAATATTCAGCGGGGCATCATCATCTAATAAATCACATAAATCAGTAACCAACCGACCTCTCTTGGAAGGTGAAGCAACCACATCAACCTCCTCATGCAGATCCGTGTCAGCATTAACTCTCTTCACTTTCTTAGAAGGAACAACTCTACCACATTCCCTAACTGCTGAAGCCTTCTGTCTAATCTTCTTTACTTCACTCTTGACACGACTAGCAGAACGACCCCTCCTCACATACTCCAATCCCTCAGCAGTATCGCTGGACGCCACCTTCTGTTTCTTTTTACCACCCATCCTTCCAGTCTCAAATTTCCTCTTCTTTGAGGTCTCTACAACATCTTTGTTTTCTACCTCAGGGAAAACTTCAAAAGCAGTATCAAAGGACTTCCCATCCTGTTTCTTTTCAGCAGCTTTGCCTCTCTTCACAGGTGTCTTCTTCTTTGAGGTCTCTGCTTCATCATCTTTCTGCAAGATATTAGCTTCTTCACCACCAGCTTGGACATCCCTGTTTGAAAATCTAGCTTCATATGCCCTTTGACGAAAACGACGACTGTCATATAATGCATCATCAACAGCTCCACCACATACTTCATCAACTGATGCATCAACTACTGGATCATCTTTTTCATCAGCAAACCCCATCCTTGCTGTACGTGCAAATTCCCCATAAGTAGGGAACAACGGAGTCTGTACAAAATGCATGTATAAGAATATTAAAAAAAACAAACCAAAGATGCATCAACTAAAAATGGTCTTAAAGATAAATAACATAAA
Organism: Persicaria maculosa; assembly: GCA_963922045.1. NCBI lineage: Eukaryota > Viridiplantae > Streptophyta > Magnoliopsida > Caryophyllales > Polygonaceae > Persicaria > Persicaria maculosa. Next base: position 18,462,043 of record OY998265.1, on the reverse strand, counting down.
AATATTACCAAATCACCATGAAATATATGTTCAGCTTCAACATACGAATGGCTAAACTCGCATACACAGTGCAATGAGTATGAATCTCTATCAGGCATCATAAAATTACAGTCAATTTTAGCAGAGAGGGCTGGGAAAGCTTCTAATATCTAAGCATATTACAAAATAAAACGCATAAAGAGATTACAAAACAATATTAGACAAAAATGCTAACATACACAATAAAGTTGTGCTGACACAGACAATAATTGATGACAAAAGTGATTCAAGCACTAAAACAGAATACCTGGAATGCAAGGCAATACCCGTACATTTGATAAGAGCCCCTAACACCAGCACGATCTGCAACAGGAGAACTCTTCAATGACTTCAACAAACGGCTGTATGACTCTCTACCCCTAGGATATAGTTCAAATTCCTTCTCATTGCATGCAAGAGATAGGAATTGTGCACTGACAATGTCTGACCTCCTATAAACAATTAACCTCTCAATCAACAACAACTAACTCATCATGAGTCATTTTCTTATGCCCAAAAAATTCCTTCTTCTTAGACTTCGGGCTCTCAGATTTGAAACGAGCAATTAACTCATCATGAGTCATTTTCTTCTACCCAAAAAATTCAGATATTGACACTTTCTTTGAGATATTACAAACACGTTCTTCACAAGGAAGGCCAGTGATGACATGAAACTCAAAAATTGAAAAGTGTGCAAGATATCCACCAACTCTAAACCACAACTCATTCTCCTTTTGCATTTGTAGTTGACGAAGCACCATTTAATGCATAAGCTGAAAATTGGTAGCCATTTTGGTGCCCTGCGTTAGCACCCATCCAACACAACTTTTACGCAGAATATTGTAATCAGAAGGAGACAGATGCTTCTCAATCAGATCGCAAACAGAAGGATATGAATATATGTTGGACCTACAATGGAATCGTTCAGAAACAGGAATGCAATATTCCAAGCCCTGATCAATCACAGAGAAGTACCCAAAAAACCAACATCAGATTAGGAAAAAATCAAAACTTGCTCATCAACAAAAAAAATTCCAAATGGAAAACCAAAATAACTTACATCAGAACCCCTATGAGAGGTGGATGAATCACCAGATTGAGCTGCTACTAAAAACAAAATAAAGAATAATATAAAAATACAATAACAGAATCCATGATAAACCAAATAACCATAAAAAAACAATAAAATGGCACCACCACATAGTAAAAGAACATAAACATCACCAAAACAACACAGAATACCCAATCCAAGTACACACATTGTTGAAACTACCATAAACTAACACAACCATATATAAAAACAGACAGTGTCAGCGCCTTTACACATGAGCATACCTACAAATATCTACACTATGAACAACACAAATAATACAAAGCATCAAAAATAGATTTACGTACACGAATAACACTAAAAAAGCACATACAAAGTGCCGCATCACAAAAATTGAAGCACACAAATAGTTAAAATCAACGGATTTAAACATACAAATTACTTAAACTACCTACAACACTCAAAATCGCACACATTTATGCATATCAAGCATCGATTTACCCATAGATGATCAAAACTGAAAGCAGAAATCAATAAAATCAACATAAATCAACTTCTTCCAAAACCCTAGCAAGAAACATTTAGCAAAAACAAGCGAAATCGATGTCTGAAGAGTTGCTAGATGACGACATTGAAGAAGATAGCACAACAACGAACAGAAATCGGATGAAATCTCACTACTTACGCACAGATTGAAGGAAGGAGAACGAAGAAAACCGAAGAAACCAGACGAGTGTGAAGAGAGAGTTTGGAAGAGAGTAAACACGAGAATATGTCCGTACAATTGAGAATAAGTATTTATAGTGGATATTTTGCTAATTTGTCCAAAAAGGTGGACAATTCCCCAATTTGTTCAAATAACGTGCCTGTTTGGCAAATTTTTTCATATATATTTGCATGCTTTTACCATTTTACTTCATTGATTTATCATGATTAATTATATGCATTAATCTAAAACCTTTTGCATGTCAAATTATTTATTGTTATGTCTCTCACATTAATCTCAAACTAGATGTATGTCTCGTAATCATGCAAACTCTTGCATTAAAATTCTGCTATTATGTTCACCGTTATTTTGAATAACAATTAACATACATGTTAATTTTTTTTAATATGTATAGAGATGTCAAACCTTGCACGTTTGGAGTTCACCGCACTTGATGTTTCCGGAAGAAACTACCTCTCATGGGTGCCCAAAGCTCAATATTTGATAGTGAAAAGTCCATCTGAACTATGGACAAATCTCAAAGATCGTTTTGAGGACCAAAAGACTGTCATCTTACCTCGTGCAAGGTATGAGTAGATGCACTTGTTAGGGCTGCAGAATTTCAAGAAGGTTTCGGACTACAATTCTGAAATACATCATATTGCCTCAAAATTGAAATTGTGTGGAGAAAACATACAAGATGCTCATACGTTGGAGAAAACTTTCGCAACTTTTCATGCATCAAATCTAGTGCTCCAGCAGCAGTATAGGGAACGCGGGTTCACAACATTTACTCAACTCATCTCAATCTTGCTTGTAGCAAAAGAAAATAATCAGTTGCTTATGAAAAACCATGAAAAACGACCTCCAGGTTTGACCCCACTTCCCGACAATCATCAAGGCATGCCTGAAGCGAATGCTACCTCCTCCCGAAGAGGACGTGGTCGTGGTGGTGGTTGGGGTTGTGGATATGACCAAGGTCGTAATTCCACATGGATTAGCCCTGATATCCAGAAGAATATTGGGAACAAGTCAAAGAAACAACATCAACAAGACAAACCTGCATCGAAAACGGAAAGCCCTTGTTATAGATGCGGAGTACTTGGTCATTGGTCCCGTACCTGTCGTACGACACCACACCTTGTGAAGCTATATCAAGAATTTATAAAATCCAAGGGTAAAGGTGTAGAGACCAATCTTGTTGAAGGAGGGAGCCCCTCCGACTCTTTATTTGATGGACTTGAGAACACATATCTTGAAGCATTTGATTTTCTCCAACAAGATGAAAGTGACAAGGTCGAGTTTCATTCCTGATACATTGGCTTAATAGATGTATACATGTACATGATGGTTATTTGCAAATAATAGATGTATACCTGTACTTGATGCTATGCGAGATGCTACGTATAAACTTGACATGGTATGGTTTCTCTGTTGCAATCTATGGTTATGTTCTTGATGGATTAAAGAAAATCCCTTTTCTTTTGATGATTTCGATCCTCCTCTCTCTTGATGCGTATTTGAAAATTGAAAAGAGGGGAAATGAGATGTCTTTTTGGTGTGTGGATAGGTTTTATTTACATAGGAAATGTGTGATGTTTCTTTGATTTGGAAGATTGGCTTAGTATGATTCGGGCTTGTTTTCCACGTTTGGCTTGTTTCCTTAAATAAGTTGAGCTGTGAGCTTCTAGATGGTAAATTTTCCACTTTAGATTAAAACTTAATAAATGGTCCTTCTAAGCAACTTTCCTATAAGATTTAAGAGGGTTGTAGGTAACTGTATACAGTTGAGACTCCTCTGGTGTAGGGGTCTTGGCAGTGGGTATGGTTTTGGTTTTTGGTATTTATCTTCTGTTAAATTCATAAACATCTAATGTTGCCTTCTTGATGACCATTATTAATGTGATATATTATGCACTTGAACAGTTAAGGAAATGAAATGAGCGATGGGTGATCTTAGATCCCACCACCGGGAAAATGGAATACAAGTAAGTTCTCTCTACACAATAGGTACGCTCTTCTTCTTCTCTTCTCTTTTCTGCTCGATCTTTCTTTGCTTGGACTATAGGGTTCTTATACTATTTGATCTTTCTCTTTCTTCTCGGTCTTTTTCTACGGTTTCTTCCTTTATTGGAATCTATGGCTAGTCCCAAATATGATGTGACCATGATTGTTCTTGATGGACTAAAGAAAATGTCTCTCCAGACACTGAGTGTTATGTACATGAGACTTAAAGGTGTTGAAAGTCTGCCCACTTTGAACCCTCCTAAATGTGGCCGGAGTAAAGATCGTTTAGTAGACTGCGTGAAGCATTTGTCATGTAAAATGTTATCTCCACTTGGTGACTTCGATGAGCTACCAGAGCCCCTTGTTAGAGCGATTGTAGGTGCTACCTTATCATTAAAGATAAGTGATAATCAGAATGTTTTTGTAACCAGCTTTTGTCATTATGCTCTAGAAATAGAATTCATGTAGAATGCGATAGTAAAGGCACTTAATCTGCATAATATTAATGTATGCTTCTGTTGTTCACTTCGTCGTGCCTTGTCCACCATATTTTCCAGGCAAGTTTGCATAGAATCAATTAACCTTGTTATGATGAATCTAACTTAACTAGCATTTAAGCTTGTGTTTTTCTGTTGGCATCTCAGAAGTTTCAAACTTTGCACATAAATCTTTTATATCTATCTGTCTATCTATGTTCGATCTAATTTAGTGCTAACTTTATTCAGGAACTGATCTCTGAATGTGGTATGATTTTCATGACTATTACTTGATTTGTCAGAGATGTTTAACGTTGCTGGAGAATCTTGCAAGTTTTTGTACGTAAATGTGGGTATTGTAGCTAGTTTAAATGTTCATTTGATGCTGACAAGTTCTAACTAGGTTGCATGAATAATTTGGATCTTCTTTATCTTACGATTTTAATGCTTCAATGGCTTGTGTTCACCTTGTACTTCTCTGTATTTTTACCAGGCAAACTTCATCAGCTTAATTTGAGCAAGATTCAAAGAACAGCAGTGGCAACACAAGGTCTGAACGAGAGGAAGAAGCAACGAACGACAAAGAGGAAGATCGTTTCATCTTGGCCTTGATATGCAACCAAAGAGTGACGAAGCTCTACAAATGAAGGTCGACATCAACAATGGACATCGACTCGACTATAGTCCAATGAGTCCATAGAGACGCCGAAATTCAGGGAGTTCAATCCCCTATCCATTCATCCCTACATTATACGTTGTTTGTCAAATTAGATGTTGGTTCTTGGTTCTTGTGTCGTGCTTATATAGATGGACCTCTTAGGAATTTGTATACTTTTTTTTGCCTTTAGAACAACATCTGAAGCCGGGATTGGCTAGCTTGAACCTCGTAAATATATCGTTGTGCCGATTTTGTTTATGTTCAATTGGGATGGGTACTTTAAAGTACCCATAATTTGCAAAGTCCTATTTTATATCGAGCAAAGGATGTTGTGTATCAAACGAAAAAGTATCGGATTATAAATGAACAGTGTTGTGCCTTAATAGCTATAAAATCGAACCATTATATAAAACGGATGTTAGTATTATTATAGACATCGTTTGAATAATCTAAATGAATGTGTAACATATATTTTTACATTACAATGTTAATATAAATTGATATATAATACTAAAAACAACATCTTTATAAAAATCTAAAATGATGTCCATATCATATTAATACATCAGTTATATACATATTTCATATGATATATTATTTTAAAACAATAAAAAAATCACAAATTATATATATGAAATTAATAAACAAAAAATGAATATAATAAAAAAGATGTCTATTTTGATTTAATATATAAATTATTTTAAAAATAGTGATGTAAATGTAAAATTTAGGCTTGGTGTGGACATCTTCAAAAGCCTATAAATGAAAAATAATGAGGCCTTAACAACAAGTGAACATATCAAAAATAAATTTGAGGGGTTGATTTATATCTATATTCAAAATAAAACAGATGTTTTAACGAAGAACAGACATCGGCTTAAAAGCAATGTGGAAAAGTTGATCTTTTACTACACGCACTAAGAGGTCGGAAATTTTTTTTGAAAGACATCTGTTCACAACAGATGTCTATTGCATTTTTCTAGTAGTGGTGAGATAGCGCAATTATCCGTCTTATTTACCTTAAGCATGTTTTGGTTAATGTTGTGGTAAACCCTAGCCTTATGAGTTGTCTTTAATTCATATTTAAAAAAAAAATATGTTCTTTCTGTCCATACTCCTTTATCCATCCTATTATATTCGGCCGTCTTTGCCGACAAAACCCTAACCTTCTGCAGGAACCACTCGATATCGATACAACTGGTCGATATCGACATACTCAGACTACATCGACGGTCTTCTGTGTTGACGGCTTTGATTGCTTGCATTTGAGCTCGAGATCGAATGCATAACTCGATATCGAGTGCCCTTGAGTCGACCGACAGTCTTCTGAGACTCTGTCCTGCAAGCATGCATACACATACGCTATACCTATAATAAAGATGCTCTAATGCAGTACGGAAAATTAAATCACACTAGCATGCTCGTAGTTGAAATAATATGCAGAACAACTGTAAAAGCGCCGAAAGAATGCCAAGTGGCATATCTCTGTATCTTTGTATTTCCCGTACCCACTCCGAGGTAGGGCACTCGGTCTTAGCCAAACCATAACAGATATATTCTCATACCCACTCAGAGGTAGGGCGCTCGGCCTTAGCCGAACCTTAATAGATATATTCCTATATCCACTCCGAGGTAGGGCGCTCGGTCTATGCCGAACCATACAGATATATATATATATATATAGATCATACTCATTGACTCGATTAGGGACCGAAACTGTATAAAACACGAATGCCCCCATGACCCTAGCAAAGACTCTAAGACTCACAGATAACGGTCGTTCTGTTTCGCAATCACACAAAGTATTCAAATGCTCATTCATGAGTGCAATCCTAGCATGATACTACATGGCATACTATAAATACGTATGATCACGTAGTATGTCATATGACCACAAGCAGAAGTTTTTCTCTTTCGAATCTGAGTAAGCCCATAAAGAAACTTACCTAGAGACGCGCAAAATCCAAGCAATAAACACCAATAGTAAGCAATGTCCAACATATCACAAATCACCTAACAAATATACAAATATGCATGAGTCTATCTAAGTCACACAAGGAGCCCCTAACTATCATACATAACTTCACATATCTCATTTCAGATGATTCCGTCTTATCTCATCATATATCATATATCATATATCATTTCATGTTCATATCATCTCAACATATAATATCTCATCCATCATCTCATCTTGCATCATCATATAACATTTCATTCCTTACTTAAAATTCAGATAATTCTCAAGGAGAAATCAACAATAGATTCCCCGAGTTAAATCAAGTAAATTATTTTCCCAAAGTTTTCCAAACTCTTAAATCTCATGTTAAGTCAACTCATTTTCAAAACAATTTCTCAAATCATATTTGTCCAAATCAAGAGGATGTATGAAATTTTCTACGTCAACCCAAAATCTTATTTTTATCAAAATATCCCGGCATTTTGGTTTTCAAACAATAAATCATTTAAGAGGTAATTCCGAAAACTTGAAAACCCTCTTAATTAATTTATTACAATATATGACTAAAATAAGCACCAACTATATTTATAATTAAATCATTTTAAATTTGCCAATATAACATATTTAAATCATCAGAAAAGTACATATTCCAAATAATACCACTTTAAAGAAATAATTTTTATAATATATAAAATTCCAGAAAATATATTCCTCAATATGATAATAATATTCTAATAAATAACACTTTATAACTATAAACCAACATCATATTACACATAACATATATTATATAGTAATATGAAATAATAACATAAAACAACAACAACCAACATAACCCAAGCCTAAGAAATAACAGCCTGCTCGGAGAGCCCAAACTGAAAGAGGATCTGAGCCCAGAATGAAGCCCAACCCGAAAGCCCCAACCTGGATCTCAAGTTTGGTTTAAATGAACCGGGAGAAAGAAGTGAACCGAAAGAAAGAAAAAGAAAAATGATGGACTGGTTCAACCGAACCCGTCTGCCCCAACACCCCAGCTCAAAATGGAGGAAAACGAGGAGAGAAAGGGAGGACCCAGGGGCTCTCTGACGGCCTTTATACCCAAAACTGCCCCCATCCGATCGACATTCAATTCCGACCACAACCCAAGCAAATAGAGCTAAGCGTGAGTTAAGAAGAGGGAGAAATAGAGAGATTACCGAGGCATCTCAGAGAGGAAATCTCTGGCTCCGACGTGGCGCTACAGCTGCGACAGACAAACGAGGAGGGGTGGGGGTGCCTAGCAGGAAGAGAGATATTATTAAGGAGTAGTTTGGAGGGAATTGAAGCGAAACACACAAAATCGAAACGGACCTTTCGATCAGAGACAGGGAGACGAATGCAGCTTTGGTGGTGGCCGAGCTTCGTTTTCTTCTTCTTCTTAAATCTCCTTGAAAGGGAGGTAGTTGAAGGTTGTTGTTTCTCGAGGGAAAAAGGGAGAAGAGAGCTTGACTCTTTTTCAATCGGCGAATAGGGGAACTCGGTTTCTTCATGGTGAACAAGGGAGGGCAGCGTTGTGCTCCTCAATGACGACAACAGCAAGGATGATGGCTCCGGTGGTGATGACTACTGATGGCTGAAACGAACAGGAAGGAGGTGGTGCTGCTAGAGGAGAGGTGGTGTGAAGGTGGCTCGGTGATGGCTTCCGGGAGTGAAAAGAGGGCAGTGTTTAGCTGCAAATCTAGGGTTTCTTTTTGTGGATAGATAGAATGCAGAGAAGGCTTTTTGGGGTGGGATTTGGATGGAAAAAATGGGGTTGAGGGGGAAGTAATATGTGATACAGTGTAAAGAGAGAGCAAGGTGGCTGGGGTGGGTTTTCTGCATGCATAACCGCCAGGAAAGAGGAGAGACAGAGCGAGAGAGAGGGAAGAAAAGAAAAGAAAAAGGAAAGAAAAAATTAAATAGGGAGAGGAGTGGGCCCCACAACACCAATTTGAAATCGCGACACTCTATCCCAATCCCGCTCAATAAAACGAAATCCCGACACTTGACAATTTAAATCGAATTTTTAAATCATTATGGGAATCAATTTCATTTTATCAATACTAGAAACTCAAAAGCGGAATTTAAGTCCGCTAAAATCCCAAATTTTAAAACGATGTCGGAAGGATTTTAAAATCAAAAGTTGTGCTCGAGGACGAGTTTTCTCCACTTTTACAACTTGAATAAAATAATAATATATTTAATTAAAATAATAATAACATAATATATAAAATATATTCGGTCTTTATATTCATCCACCTCTAAAAACAAGTCTCATCCCCAAGACTAAAATCATTCTAAAGCAATGGGAAGAAGTTTGAAATCGGTGAGTCCAAGGATCATGCCATTGATCCCGTAAGCACCTCATAATGGCCCATATGAGATTCTCACAATATCCTCAACGTGATCATGATATTCCCAATTGGTCGTAGCAAGTATGTGATATGGGCCCTTATCACATCCTTACCCCGACTTCTCGGTCATATCATAACTCAAAACATCATAGCGTACCGATTAGGTCTTAGCAAGTAATCTATAAGTGCCCCCATAAATGCTTGTATCCACTTTGTGAGGCGTCATAATGTAAATCCGGTTCTGTAAAGTTCAAAAGAGTTTTGCAAATGAAAAGATTGACCTCGAAATCATTGAAATTCTTGTTAGCGTTTATTCTTTCAAAATTCCAATTTAGTCCTTTTCAAATTTGCTCAAAACCTTAAATTCTGACGTTAATCAGGCGATTTCATATCACGAGAGGTGGAATCATTCACCTTTAAGGGCTAATCCCATATTCTCTTCCTAGGTTCCAGTGTTAAATTCAATTTTATCAATCTCATATCTCAAGATGAATCATAATTCACCAAAATGCAAATAATATCATATCATGCTAAAGATCACGCCAAGTTTCTCAACATGCCATCATAACTATCACACTAGCACAAGCCAATATGCTCAATGTCAATCATATCATCAGATACTCAGCACACAATCATCAATCATTTCAAAACAATTTCATGCCATCAGGCTTAAAAAGATCTCAATGTATCATTTATATCATCATAATTAAGCCAACTAGAAAATTTCATCATGCTAATAACTCCACAAGGGTAGTATTTCCCACATCATAACAAAGGCCATGTTATGCATCTCAACAACATACCAAAATCATAACAAACGTCTCGACATCACACCAGAAGTCGTAAAAGTATCTCTTCATTTACATATTCATAATCATGCTTATCAACCATATAGTATAACATCATTCTTTCACATTGCAACACATCATTATCTCATGAGTCACATATCATATCACAAGAGATCATAACATTCTTTTAAAACAACATAGAAGGATAGCAATGCATCAATATATCATGCCAGTTCATAATCACATAATCAAGAAAGTTTTCACATGATACCAGTCAACATAAAACACAATCCCCGCTCGCTTATCTCCAACTCTCAAGCCAAGACCAATCTTCATCTAGACTCACCAACATCAACTCGTATAATATCCCATAGAAGAAGTCCCAATTCATTTCGACACTCCAATCTCACACTTTTTTCCACCAAGCTCTCCCACAAGCAATCCACCTCTAAGAATCCTAATCCTATCTCTAACCTCACACTCGAGTACCCTCTCATACTATGTCCTCGATATCCACAAAGGCCATCCCTTACGCTTCATGTACCACCCAAGACCTCACAAGCATCATGCCCTTCTAACCACACCTCTGCTATAACACATCAAGTCATCATGGTACATGAGAACTGTAAGGCATCTCTCCGACGGTGGTGACGGGGCTTGGTGGTGGAGAAAACTCATCCTCGAGCACAACTCGTCCTCGTCCTTACGATGCCGGAAGGATTTTAAAATCAAAAGCTCTTGTCGGCCTTGTGCAGAAGGAGGAGGAAGGACGAGGTGGTGGAGTTGGGGGCGGAGCTTGAGGCTTGGACGGAGATGGTGGGGTGATAGGAGGCGACGGTGGTGACGGGGCTTGGTGGTGGAGAGGTGGTTGTGGGGTGGTGATGGTGGTGGTGTTGCGGCTGAGCAATAGGAGTGCATTGGAGCTTTAAGCTCTCGGCAAACAGAAGAATGAAATGGAAGATAGGGTTGTGTTTGGTTTAGGGGTTTGTGTGGGTATGGAAATGGGTCAAAGAAGCCTGATTTTGAAGAGGGAGATTTGTTGTTTGTTTTCTTTAGAAACATGAATCAAAGAAGGGAGGATGGAAAGAGAGGATAGGATTTGCCAAAACTAGAAAGAGGTGGGGTGGAGATTGTTTGGATAAGAAGGGGTGAAAGAGGACGGAATTTGTGGTCCCAAAGTCGGAAATTTAGATTTTCGACGAATGATTTTCTGAATCTTGCTCTCTAGGTCAATTCAGTTTTTAAAATCGAAAGAATATCGTTATCCGAAGAAATTTTTTTTTCTAATCCCGAGATAAAAGACGAAATCGATTAGCAAAAGTTCAAGATTGGGCCGAAAGTCGCTTTAACGGCTTCGAGTTCGATTTATTAAATTGAGGACGAATTTTTCTTGAAATATCTATTTTATTTCTGTTTTGATTTCCTTTATATGAAAATCATGATTAAAAAAAACCCGAGCCTTTACATCATCCACCTCTAAAAACAAGTCTCGTCCTCGAGACAATATCATTTTCAAGCGAGGGGATGAAGTTTGAAATAGGTAAGTCCAAGGATCATGCCATTGATTCCGTAAGTGCCTCGTAAGTGCCCCTATAAGATTCTCATAGTATCTTCGTCGTGATAATAATATCTCCAATTGGTCGTAGCGAGAATATGATATGGGCCCCTATCACATCCTTACTCCGACTTCTTGGTTATATTATAACTCGAAAAGCATCACAGCGTCCCCACTAGGTCTTAGCAAGCAATCTATAAGTGCCCCTATAAAATGCTTGTATCCATTTCGTGGGGCGACATAATGTAACTTGGGTTGGGAAGGTTTCAAAAGGGTTTCTCGATTTGAAAAGAAAAAAAATATTGGCCTCAAAATCAATGAAATTCTCGGTTGCTTTACCCTTTCAAAATCTAAGTTAGTCTATTTTTTTACCGTTTCAAATCCTTCAAATCCGGCGTTAGTCAAGCAATTTTCGAACTCAGGAGGTGGAATCATCCACCTCTAAGGGCTAATCCCATATTTTCTTCCTAGGTTCCAAGTCAGAATCAGTTTCTATCAATTCAGCTTCTATCATTCTAACAATTCCGATTGAAGGCATCTTATTACACAACAGTCATGTAGCGCATTCAATAGCATGCTAAGTCACATCGAGAACAATCACACCCTATGACGCATCTAGTATAGCATCACACATAATAGGGTTCATCACATAACAATGGGTCACATCATCAAGAAACCTACATATAGCTACCGATCATAGTAGAACACAACCATCACTCATCCATCATCGCTCTCAAGTCAAAACCAACCTCATCTAGGACTACCAAATCAAATCCCATAATAGTCCTAAGTACCATTGTTTCTCCCTTATCATACGTCCCACTCATAGACGATTTCTACCTTAGAGAACCTTCTAGTGTTAACTCATAATCACGAATCATCAAGTTCCCGCATCGATCCCAAAACTCACAATGACATTCTACCAAACTAACTCACCAGGACACAATTAATTCGAACAACATTGCTCCACATGCCAATAGGATTATAACAATCTACCTCATTCATCGCACCAAATCACCATTCTGAAACCCACTATACCCTTAACCAATCGTGATTCTCAAGTCGTCTTACTCTAGTTCCTTATTCCACATTTTCCCTAAGTCGTCTTAGATCACAATTCCTCGAACCACAACATCACCGCTCAAGTCTCTATTTCCCATCATTACCCCCAGAGAATCTCTATGCCATCCCAATTACCCAAAGCACCGTATCACATCGAATCCTCCACACTAGGCTTTGTATCCATCCACTGTAATAGAGCTCTTAAGTCTCCATGCTAGGCTTTGTCAACATGATGACACCACTGAGGTACACACAATGTCATGCCTATATAACCATTGAGTGCTTTTTTTTTGTTTTGTTTTTTTTAATGTACTTCAACTCCTGACCCCTACCCCCCTTTTTTTTTGAACTGTACTGATCAGGTAACTTGGCATAATTGGGTGAGACATTTCTTTAGAGGTAAGCAAGAATTTGTTGCGTATGGCAAACCTCTCTCGTCGTCATCACGCAAAAGGAAGCACTCTCAATCCCTCCCAAAAGTAAATTTAAAGAAACAGTTGTCCCTGAATATTTTCGGTGAAGGAGAACTCGCAGCCTTTATTGCTCTTCTGCTAAGTAGATTCATTATTCCCTCCGAGCATTACTCCATTCGGCCAGAGACTTTTGTAATGGTTGCAGTCATGGCTCAGGGAACACAAGTTTTTCTTGCTCCTACCGTGTTGGGGCATATTTATCATGGACTGGGCAAAGATGGCCACTTATCTAGGTATAACCTCTACTTGACCTTTTACAATCTCCAGGTACAAACTTTGTACATTCTAAAGAATAACGTTTGCTCCTTGTGGTTTATGTAGGTAACCTAGGGAGTGCCAAGCCTAACTTTGGGGTTCATTTTGGTTATTCGCTGGTTAGGAGTGTATTTTCCTAGTCTATACAGACGTCGTCCGAATGATGAATTCAATGAAGAATTCCCATTGCTAGCACAGTATGCCGGGGTGTGTGGCAACGAACTCACACTTTATCAAGCTAGGCTCCTGTTTCGACGTGTTGAGCACGTGTCTTACCGAGCTATGGATTTTGGAGCAGATGTTGACAGACAAGACGATCTTGATTCTGCTGACATGCTTGATCGGTCTTTTGAGCACCTGGTGACCATTCGATCTGGCATATTACCGGTTCGACTCGGCACTACTCTCTTGCTAGAGCCCTACTATCCCAACAGGTTTGCACGACAGTTTGGATTTGACCAGGGAGTTCCCGCCAATAATCTAAATTTTCCTTTCGCCCAGCGAAGCAAGCTATCTCTAGAAAGAATTGCCTTAGCATATGGTTATCTAATCAGGAGAGGCACTATGGCTATGTTTCACCTTCCCCCGAGATTCCATGAGGGTGTTTGCACCCTTACATATTGCAGTTGGTGGACTAGAGCTTCTTGTCCATATTTGACCCAGTCATGTCATAAGGTTAAGACTATACTGTGTAACAAGAAGTCCATTGAAAGAGAGCCGATTTATGTGATTAATGATGAGAGGATCATTGATGCGGGAATGAGAGGCGCAGTATGGATTTCTGAGCAGACTAATCAAGGTGTGGAACCTATTCAATCAACTAACTCTTTACCCAATTTGCCTAGTTATTCCAATGTCAACAATATCCCTACATCAGACCCAATTGAAGATTTGTTTGAAGAAGGGAAAAGAAGTCCCCCAGTGCCTACAATGATGAAAAGTGAAGGTTCTTACCATTCAGTGAGTACTGATGTGCAATTTAAAAGGAGAAGAACAAGACGTAGCAGGCCTGTCTTGCCAGAAGCGAGGCGTAGTAGCCTTGTTTTGCCAGAGGCGAGACGTAGTAGCCCTGTCTTGTCAGACGAATCAGATGCTGGAAACAAAGGTGCCACATTTTCTTGACGCCTTACATGTCTTCTTTTCCTTATATGTCATAGCACAAGAATTTTTATTATTATCTTATGCTCTTGAATTTGCCTTTAATGTAAATGAAATAGGGAGACCAACTTTACAGGGTGAGCACCACTCAGATGAAGTGGATTACAATGACACTGATGAAGATCGCGATCTTGATATTGGCGAGGTAACCTCTCTCAATTTGGAGATCCCTACCCCAGTGACACCCCAAGCCGATGATATGCTGATTGTTGAGTTACAACAACAGGCTCTTGAGCCGATACATGATTCACTACACACTGTTCCCATTAAGAATGCGCCAGATTCCTTAGATAGTCTATTTCCTGACTCGGTGAAGCCATACCTCCGCACAGCAGTTACAGAATGTATCAAAGACATCATTGAGATTATTTTAGCTTCTCAATCTGCTCTGGCCTTGCCGTCTACTCGAGATGAGGTTTTTAAACACTTGAAGACATTGCAACATAGCGCTAAAGTTACCGAAGTTAATGACGTGAGTCTCTCTTGGATAGTTTCTCAGATCAGCAATGTTTTTAACAAGGCACATGTTATAGCTGTGTTAGAGGACATGATTGATTATGTCGCTATGAATGAGGTGTGTGCCAATCTTTCTCATTGTAATGAGAATCTTGCTTCCAAAGGGAAGAAATTAGTCCAACTACAAGAAGAGGCTCTTACCATGAAAGAGCGAAAAAAGGAGATTTCGCTGATGAAAGAGAAACTTCAAGCATTGGAAGACAACTTTGCTAGGGATGAAGAGGCACTCATGAAGAGTACATCTGAGATTGAACATGATATTCAACTCGCCACATAGAGACAACAAAGTCTAGAAAAGATGGAGCAGGAAGGCAAGAGGAAGCTGGAGGATCTCAATTTGAAGAAGACTCACCTCCAAACTCTAATTACAAGTCTCACCTCGTTTGCCTCTATTAGTTAGTGGACCTTACCTTTCATCGTTTTTTCCACGTACATACTTTAAGAACTTTTAGGTCCCTATTTGATTTGGCACATACATTTTTTATGAGTACATGCATACATATTTTTAGTACAAGAGTTAACATTGATAAGAATTGTGATTACAGTTTACAACTCCAAAATCAACAAAATTCACTCTTGCTTGCTTCTTGGATAGCATAGGCACATGCCCCTACATGTATGTTGAATGCGCTCTAAATAATTCACCTCCCTATGCTCTATCATTGACCGCTCACATGAGGAATGATAGTGTCTTTGTATTTTATGAGCCAAGCTTTAAAACCAACCTAATGAATTCCAACCCGACCATGCATACTTTATTTGAAAATTGGCTCAACACCAACATGAATTTGACCAAAGCACTGGTCCAACCCTAAGAGTGACATCTCATTACACAAAAGTATCTACTCTCCTTTTACTCTCTTCAACAGCTTCATCCAGATTCAATGGATTCAACGACCGCTCCTCCTTAGTCAAAGTTCAGTTCATTTTGGCGCCAAACTATGTACACGTGGATCATTGTGGACCATTAGTTTTTCCTATTATTTGTGTATATATAAATAGAGGCTTTGTCCTCAATATGTAACAACTTTTACATACGCAAAATAATACAAAGTTTTTCCTCAAAATCTCTCAACTTTCTACAACCTCCAACCTCAGTGAGACTTCTCTTCCTCCTTCCTCCTTGCTCTTGTTCGTTCCTTTGTGTTGTTCGAGGACGGGAATGAACCTATGGGGGTGATCGGGGGCAAAAACGCTGGCCGAAAGCCTTCCTTTCTCCCTCTCTTTCTTCTTTTTTGCACTCGGAGAGATGGGGAAGAAGGTCGGTTCGACTGGTCTGGCTCACCCTTCTTTTCTTTTCTCTTCTGGCCGGTCCGGTTTTCTCCTTTTGTTGATCGATTAAGCTTTTAAAAAGGGCTGGGTTTCGTTTGTTGGATCCGGATTTAAGAAGGTATTGGTTTTCGATCCAATTTTGGCATAAAGGGTTTGGGCTTTGGCTTGGGTCTAATTTGGTAAATATGTATATTTAAATTTTATATTAAGTATAAGACTTATTTGGGTATTTTCGGTATGACTATTTTAGTTATTAAAAAAATAAAATAAAATTTGGATTATACAATATATAAAATTATGACTTTTAAAATTATTGAGATTTAAAATATGTTTATTAGACTTGAAATTGGAAAAGAAATTTGGAAAAGGTTTTAAAGGATGGAAATTGATTTGATAAAAATTTAAAAGAGGAATTTGGGAAATACCCTAACCTTGTCGGAGTTGTTTTGATAAAATAATAAAATAAGTTGACTTCAAGAGTAATGTGTTGTAAATGGATTTTTAGGCCAAATATAATTGAGAATGTATTTTGAATGATGACCTAATCTAACTTGAGATTTTTAAAGAATTTTGGGAAATGACTTGCCTTGCCTAACTTGATGAATAAATTTGATAACTTGTGTGAGAGTAAATTATGAGATGTTGATATTGATATGTGATATTGATGTGTTATATGTGGATTATGAAAGCATGTTATGATATGATATATGATTTAGGATGGGATCTTGATTTGAGAAGCATGAAGTATGATGTTATATTATGACCTATGATTGTGAAGCATGAGTATTGATATGTCTTAACTACGAGAGTATGAAATGTTATATAAGATATATTTTACTATAGGTTGTTATATGATATATGATATGATAACGAGTTAAAGCATGATGAGATGTTGAGATGATGATTTGAGATGATACCTGATGAATTATGCTGATATTATGCGATGAGTTATCGATATGATGGAATATGAGATATGTTATGAATCATGATATGTTATTATATGTTATTATATGTTATAGGATGATGCAAATTATGGATATGATATATGAGATGGTATTATATGAGCTATCATGAAATGAAGCTATGAGTTATGAGATAATGATGATGATGTTGATGATATGACGAAATTGAGGAAGATGATAAATTATGAAATGAAATGAGAATACGTGGCTTGATGATGCTAATGAGTTCCTTGCTTTAACTTAGCTTCTGTGTAGCGGTAAATGGGTCCTTATGTGCTTTAGACTTATGCATTATACTTAGTGTTAGGTGATTTACGACATGAATTGGCTTCCCTAATATTGGATATCACTATTGTTGTTCCGCTATTCCAGGTAAGTTCCCTAGGGAGCTTAGTCAGGTTGGACTCTCATGCATATTATTGCATTTTATTTTAGGTGTTACATATGCATAAAAGCATGATCATTTAGTATCATGTTTAGGTTATACTAATTAAATGAGCACCTGTTTACTTTGTTCCCTTGAGACGACTTGGGATTTCTCTTTAAGGGTAATGATGGGTCTGGTAGGAAACCCTGAGACGAGGGTGTGCTTGATAGGGAGTCTTGGTAGATGTTCGAGGTGTTGAGCTTAGCGGAATAGGGAATTTGGGCTTCATTCGATGTTTAGATTAACTTGCCCATCTTAAACAAATAACCATTATCAAGAAAGTAAGAATCAATTTCACCTTTGGATACACACTGAGCATAAATGTTCTTAAAGAAACTATCACTAGCATATAGTTCCTTAATCAAAGCAAAACCCAAAATATGTGCATCCATATGGCTCAAGAGACATACCTGCGTGATAGAGCGTCAGCTACCACGTTATCCTTTCCCTTTTTATGGTGAACCACATAGGAAAAGGTCTCCAAGAACTCCACCCATCGAGCAAGGCGCCGGCTGAGGACTGTCTGACCTTTGAGGTATTTCAGAGCTTCATGATCCGAATGAATCACAAACTCCTTAGGCCAAAGGTAGTGCTGTCATATCTGTAAGCATCGAATAAGCGCAAACAGCTCCTTGTCGTAGGTAGAATAGTTGAGCTCAGCAGGGCCCAACTCTCGCTAAAATAGGCAATGGGACACCTATTCTGAAGAAGAACCCCACCAATGCCCGTGCCAGAAGCATCACACTCGAGCTCGAATGGTTGTGCGAAGTCAGGTAGTTGCAACACTAGAGCATGGGTGAGTCGATCTTTGAGAGCATCAAATGCTCTTTGATGCGCGTCTGTCCAGCAGAACGTCACATCTTTCTTGGTCAGCTCTTGGAGGGGGGCGGCAATAGTGCTGGAGTCCTTGACGAAGCATCGGTAGAAGCCAGCAAGGCCCAAGAATGAGCGGACATGGGTAGGAGTTTTCAGATGGGACCACTCCTGGATAGCTCAAACCTTCTCCTCATCTACTTTCAAACCAGATGCAGAAACAACAAATCCAAGAAAAATAGTAGATTCGGAAGCAAAAGAACACTTTTTCAAATTAGCATATAACTTCTCTTTTCTAAGACATCAAATAGTAATTTTAAGTGACTTAAATGATCATGCAGGTTCTTACTATAGATTAAGATATCGTCAAAATAGACAACGATAAATTTACCTAATTATCTTCTAAGCACATGGTTCATAAGCCTCATAAAAGTAGAAAGAGCATTAGTTAAACCAAAAGGCATTACTAACCATTCATATAGTCCATACTTAGTTTTAAACGATGTTTTCCATTCATCTCCCTGTTTCATCCTAATTTGATGATATCCACTTCTAAGATCAATTTTAGAAAATATACATGCACCATATAATTCATCAAGCATATCATCTAAACGAGGAATAGGGTGACGATACTTAACTGTAATTTGGTTGATTGCCCTGCAATCAACACACATGTGCCAAGAGCCATCCTTCTTTGGGACCAAGATCACAGGGACGACGCAGGGGCTGAGGCTTTCGCGAACAAAGCCTTTGTCTAGAAGCTCCGTGACTTGGCATTGTAGCTACTTTGTTTCCTCAGGGCTAGTTTTGTAGGTGGCAGGATTAGGCAAGGCTGCGCCAGGGACGAAGTCAATCTGATGCTCAATCCCTCTAATGGGTGGCAAGCCTTGTGGTAGTTCAGCTGGAAGCACATCTAAATAATCCTGCAGAAGAGCAGCAATAGGGGCAGGAATATGACTCAAATCCAAAACATTAACTAATACCTCTTTCATTATCGAAAGGATATGAGGTCGATGAGCATTCCAAGTGATTGTCTCTTTCCGAGGTTGAGAGACTAGAGAACGTCGTTCAACAGTGCCCTTAAGCGAGGTAGAAGGGGGAGCTGAAGAAGACGTGGCAGAAGCTGAAGAAGAGGATGGGTGGGCTGCCGAGGGAGCCGCGGCCGCTGGGGTGGGTGCGGCCTGCTGTTGGGGCTCACGACCAGCCTTGGCCTATTGGGCTTCCTTTTGGGCGTCCTGTTATTGTCGCTTGCAAACCTGTTCTGATAACTCCACTCCCTTGATGAAAATCGGAATAAGTTTCAAAGGCCTTGACAGTCTGTTTGTGTCAAAGGTCTTGAAGCTTTAACAGTATTGATGAAACACAAAACCTGTTCTATATGATATTATGTTCGAATATTATTTTATGTTATTATATGCTTCCATTATATTATTATATATACACTAACCTTTCAGGAAGTATTTTCGAATATTATTTGTTTCCTTATGTTGTAAATTAAGAAGATTCAAATCGGAAGATCATGGCTTCCGAAAGTTTCCAAAGATAGAAGATCCAGCTCAAGCCATGATCCTCTCTAGCCATTGGTGAAGATCCTCATGCGCCGTTTTGTTTCAATAAAAAGAAAAGGAAGAAGAAGACAGCAATACACTTGTTGAACACAAGCTTTCATACACTCAAGAAAGTGTTATACTCAAGAGTTTGGAACTTGGAAAGTAGACACTAGGCGATTGATACAGTAAGTGTAAAAGGATTGTACTAGATAGCATAGAGAGGTGGGGCTCTTCTAGATTGGTCTAGGACTCCAAGGGAACATGAGTTGACTAGATTGCAATTGTATAGGAGAGAGGCTTCTCGGTGAGCTACTAGGATCCTAAGTCTTGTGAATCAATAAAATCCGGTTGAATCCTAGGGTTGTGGAAGAACCCTAGGCGGGGACGTAGGCCAAGTTCGTGCCGAACCTCGTAAACAACTCATCGAGTCCTTTACTTATTGCTTTACCTTATTTCCGCACTTGGTTCGACTGTTTAACTTTGTGATTCAGGTTTTTTAGAGAAAAGACTAAGTCTAATCTCAAAGGATTTTGCACGAGCTTCAAAAGTCTTGAGAATCTGCGAAAAACCGACATACTCTATTCAACCCGCCCTTCTAGAGTATTTCTATATTACTTTGTTTTACATTATCGAACCTTCAATTGGTATCAGAGCTTTACTCACTGCTTTTGATCTAACAATCTTGTGAGTTTTCGATCATGTCTGGTGAAGCAAGCGGAGGATTTGCACAGGGAAGGTCTACCAGTAGACCACCACTCTTTGTAGGAAACAACTTTGTCCACTGGAGATCATTGATGAAGATGTTCATCATAGACCAAGATCTGGAACTTTGGAACATTATAGAGAATGGGCCAAAGATTCCAGAGAAAGACAGACCAAATGGAACCAAAGTCGCAAAGAAGGAGTCTGAATACATCCAAGCGGATCTTGAACTCGTCTCCAAAAACTAAAGGGCTATTAACTTACTTTATTGTGGTCTTAGCACTGATGAGTTTAACCGTATTTCATCTTGTAGGTCAGCTAAAGAGATTTGGGACAAGCTGGTCGTCACCTATGAGGGAACCAGCCAAGTGAAGGACACCAAGATCAGCATCTTCCTTCGAAAGTATGAACTTTTCAAGATGAAGCCTGATGAGTCTATCAAGGTCATGTTCACACGATTCACAGAAATCACCAACAACCTTGACTCTCTCGGAAAGAGCTTTACAAACGTTGAGAAAGTATGGAAGATATTGAGGTGTCTCCCAAAAGAAAAGTGGGGTCCTAAAGTAACAAATATAGAGGAAGCCCAAGACCTCACTACTCTGCCTCTTGACGACCTGCTTGGGAAACTGATCGCGCATGAGATGATCCTTAATGAAGACGATGGAGAACTTCCAGCAAGCACTAAGAATTTGGCGCTCAAATCTAAGAAGGATGACAACAAAGATGAATCTGATTTTGAAGATGAGGATGACGATGAGGATGATCCTTTTGCTCTTATCACAAGAGGCCTTGCTCGAATCCTCAAAATGATGAAACAATTCAACAACTAGGATGGATCAGAGTCTTCTAAATTCTGAGGTAAGTCTCAATACAACAAAAATGATAAGAAGACTAAACCGTTGTCTTGTTTTGAATGTTGTGAAACAGATCATCTTGTGAAAGACTGCCCTCAAAAGACGAAGAGCCAGTCCAAGAAGGGTGATAGATGGAAAAAGAAAGCCATGGTGGCAACTTGGAGCGATTCTGACTCCGACTCCGACGATGAGAAGGCCAATGTCTGTCTTATGGCATCAGGAGATGAATCTCACGATGAGAAGCTTGAGGTAACCGTAAGAGAACTTATGGCAAGTCCAAAAGAGGTATTATCGGAATTCCTTTCTAATATGATTGCCAATGAAGAGAAACTTATTGCCCAAACTAACACTCTTATTAAGAGAACTGTAGACCAGGAAAGAACTATTGAGGATCTGTCTATGAGGGTCAAAAGTCTTGAAGCTTCTTATTCAGGTCTTGACATTAAAGTCAAGACTCTTGACTCAGAGAAATCTGAACTCAAGCAAGATCTCTCGTCTCTGAGAAGTAAACATCAAGACTTAGAGAACGAGAAGATCTCCCTGAATAATAAGATTCAAGACCAACAGACAGCCCTCATAAGTTTTACCAAATCCAAAGGCACTCTTGATAGGATGTTGGGTGAGCAACAAAGTTCTCTAAACAAAAGTGGTATTGGTTACAATCCAAGGTTTTTAAAGAAGCAGCACATTACCACCTTTGTAAAGGCAAAAGGAAGCAGAACCTCTCCTATATGTCACCATTGTGCTCGAAAGGGACATGTAAAAGAGACCTGCCCCTATAGAAGAAAGGATCCATATATCATTCGCAATACATTCCCTGTTCATTTGGGAAAAGAACGGATAACACAAGTTTGGGTCCCAAAAGGCACTATCTTACCAAATATGGTTTATCCCAATAATGGATCCAAATTTGCTTATTGGTCAAGCCACAAAGGTTGATGTTTGTTTTGCAGTAGATCACCAAGGTGAAGGAGCAAAAATGGATTATTGATAGTGGATGCTCGAGGCATATGAGTGGCAAGAGTTCTCTCTTTCATGATCTAAAGGAGCAATCCACAGGAACAATCACTCTTGGTGACAAAGGAAAGTGTGACATCGTTGGTATTGGTAGCGTTGGGAGTAATTCCAACCATAGTATTAAAAATGTCTATCTTGTGAATGGTTTAAAGTATAATTTGCCTAGTGTTTCTCAATTATGTGATAGTGGCAATAATGTCAGATTTAACAAGAAAAGATGTCTAGTGTGCAGAGAAGATACAGGTGAAGTTATACTAACTGCGTATCGTTACAACAATATATACGCTGTGAATGCTGATCAAGTGGCACAAGGAAGCTTAACATGTCTAAAAGCTTTGACGGACGATCCAAAGCTCTGGCACAGGAGACTCGGTCATGTAAGTCCACATACACTACAGAAGCTTGTGTCCAAAGGGCCTGTAAGAGGACTACCTGAGATGGACTTCAAAGGTATTGATATGTGCAATGCATGCACATGAGGTAAACAAACACGTAGCTCTTTCAAACCCAAAAAGGTTGTAAGTTCTTCTAGACCCCTTGAACTTTTACATATGGATTTATGTGGTCCTATGCGAGTCAAATCTCCCAATGGTAAAAAGTACATGTTTGTTGTTGTTGATGATTTTTCTAGATATACTTGGGTTGCATTTTTAAAAGAAAAATCAGAGGCCTTATTTGAGTTTTCAAAACTTTGTAAGGAGTTGCATACATTAAGAAACGAGCCCATAGTGTCAATTCAAAGTGATCATGGTAGGGAGTTTGATCAACTTCAGTTTGATTTGTTTTGTGCTATATATGGCATCTCCCATAACTTTTCTGCTCCTAGGACACCTTAACAAAATGGGGTTGTGGAACGAAAGAACCGCACCCTAGAGGATATGGCCAGGACTATGCTTTTAGAAAATGCATTACCAAAAACCTATTGGGCTGAAGCTGTTTACACAGCTAACTATATTTTGAATCGTTGTCTTATTCGTTCCATCTTAAAGAAAACTCCTTATGAACTTTTCAAAGGCCGCAAACCACTTATATCTTATTTTAAACCCTTTGGCTGTACTTGCTTTGTTCATAACAATGGAAAAGATAACCTTGGGAAATTTGATGCGCGTAGTGATGAAGGTATATTTCTTGGCTACTCCACAAGTAGCAAAGCTTATAGAATCTTCAATAAAAGGACCCAGTTAGTTGAAGAAAGTATACATGTTATATTTGATGAATGCAATGACGGTTCTTTGAGTGAAAGTGTTGCAGATATAGATCTTAACATCCATGCGGAGAATGAGGAAGGTGATGATGCTGCTACCAAGAACACAAAGAAGAGGAACATGCAGGAACAAATTCTCAACACTGAAGAATTGGCCCAAGGTGTTGAAGATTCGTCCAAAGCCCTTGGTGTCCAATTCATCAGTGTTGAAATGTCAAAAACTGCTGAAACTGAACCTAACAGGACTATGGAGTCAGATGTACCACAAATCAATCCTGCTGGTGTGACGAATCAAGGAGCTGAGACTAGCAAAAGAAAATTCAAATACTCCTCATCACACTCATTAAAGGATATCATTTCTGACCCTACTTCTAGTGTTCAAACTCGTTCTAAACTTAAAGATCTCTGTGCTTTTCACACGTTTGTCTCTCTTATAGAACCGAAGAAGGTAGATGAGGCCCTTTAAGAGCCAGATTGGATCATTGCTATGCAAAGTGAACTTAACGAATTTGAAAGGAACAAAGTCTGGACCTTGAAGCCTAGGCCAAAGCATCAATCAGTCATTGGCACACGATGGGTATTTCGAAACAAGCTAGATGAGAATGGTAAGATCGTGAGGAACAAGGCAAGGCTTGTTGCTCAAGGCTACAATCAAGAGGAAGGTATTGACTACGAGGAGACCTTTGCTCCCGTAGCCAGGCTTGAAGCCATTCGTATATTATTAGCATTTGCATCTTTTATGAGCATAAAGCTATATCAAATGGATGTCAAGTGTGCTTTTCTCAATGGTTTCTTAGAAGAAGAAGTTTATGTGGCTCAACCCCCAGGTTTTGAAAGTTTGGAATTTCCTAATCACATTTATAAACTTGACAAAGCGCTTTATGGTTTGAAACAAGCCCCAAGAGCTTGGTATGAGTGCTTGTCAAAATATATTTTAGAAAATGATTTTAAAAGGGGGTTGATCGACAAGACTCTTTTTATCAAGAACAAAGGAAATGACATTTTGGTTATTCAAATTTATGTTGATGATATATTATTTGGTGCTACTAACACATCTTTGTGCAAGGAATTTTCTGACATCATGTGCAGCGAATTTGAGATGAGCTTGATGGGTGAACTCAACTTCTTTTTGGGATTACAAGTTCATCAATCCAAGAAAGGGATCTTGGTCAACCAAAGCAAGTACACTAAGGATCTCTTGAAGAAGTTCAAGATGGATCAATCCAAAGCAGCCAAGACTCCCATGAGCTTAACATTATCCCTAGACCAAGACAAGACTGGGAAGAGTGTCAATCAAAAGGAGTATCGGGGAATGATTGGATCTTTACTATATCTTACAGCTAGTAGACCTGACATCATGTTTAGTGTTTGCATGTGTGCTAGGTTTCAAGCTGATCCTAAAGAATCTCACCTCGTGGCTGTGAAGAGGATCTTTCGATATCTCAATGCACTAAGGAGCTTGGACTATGGTACCCAAAGCAAAAGGATTTCACATTAATCGGGTATTCTGATGCAGATTTTGCAGGCTATAAGGTGGATAGGAAGAGCACATCAGGATGTTGCCAATTCTCAGGAGCATCTTTGATCAGTTGGCATTCTAAGAAACAAAACTCAGTTGCCCTATCCACTGCAGAAGCCGAATACATAGCAGCTGGAGCATGCTGCTCCCAAATCCTTTGGATAGCTCAACAAATGCGAGATCTTGGCATCAACATCAAAGGCATTCCCATTAAGTGTGACAATACAAGTGCCATCTCCATTACAAAGAATCCTGTTCAGCATTCAAGGACCAAACATATTGATGTAAGGCATCATTTCATTAGAGACCACATCGAAAAAGGTGATGTGTCCATTTCCTTTATTTCAACTGATTATCAATGGGCTGACATTTTTACTAAGCCTTTGGCAGAGGACAGGTTCACCTTCATTAGACGAGAGATCGGGATGCTTAACAAGGATGCACTTTCGTAGGGGGAGCTTTCCCTTTACGAAAGATAAATTCTACTCAGTGTCAAGACCCTTGAGTTTTATGTCAAGGTTTGTGAACTGAATGATAGAAAACAGATATCAGATCGTATATATTTGGTTAATATCTTTTTAGATATTTGATCAAGTATTATTTTCATCGGATTTCAAAATAATTTATTTATGTCACATATTTTATCCGTGGAGATATTTTTGGAATAAAATATTTTCGGTTATTTCCCTCCTATTCTAAAATGGTTAAGAGAAGATTTGAATTTTGAATTGAAATATTTTTCAAATTGGCAATGTTATCATTACTTACATTGGAACCCTAAACCCCGTCCCATCACTCAAATCTCTCCTATTTAAAACCCAAACCCCTCTCGATTACCTCATAACCTCAAAACTACCCAAAACTCTTCCAATTCTCCCTCTCCAATCTCTCAAACTATCCTGAAACCCTAGCTGAATACCTCCATGGCTCCCAAATCAAAGAAAGCTTCCACACCCAAAAGACTTGGCGCCACCCCCAAGGGACGCCAGGTCACTGCTACCTCTCCTACACCTGAACCCACTCCTCAAGCCATCGTCCCTACTGTTGTCCAGAGCACCATCGCTGAGAGCACGACTACAGTAACCAAGGGCTCTCAAAAACACTCTGCTAAGAAGCCTCTCAGTGCGAAGCAGAAAGGGAAAAAGAAGGTCATCGCTGAGGAGGTGGATGAGGAAGAAGAAGTGGAGGATCTTGATGCTATTCTGGAAAGGGATGCAGCCAAGGAAGCCGAAGAAAAAGCTTTAAGGAAGAAAAAGGCCGAGGAGGAGGTATAGCTTGCAAGGAAGTTGGTCGAGGAGGAAGCGGAGAGAATCCGGAAGGAAGCCGAGGCGGAGGCTCTCAAGGAGGTTCCTTCTGAAGAGGATCATGAGGAAGAGGACGAGGAGCAAGACGAATCCGGAGAGGACGAGGATACCGATGGAGACAACGCTGAAAGGTCCGGTAAGGACTCGGGGTTAGAGGAAGAAGAGGAAGAGGAGCCCGAGCATGCTCCCACTCCTTCTCCTCCTCCTCCTCCCCCGTCTCCAAAGAAGCGAAAAGCCTCTAAAGCCAAGCCTCCTTCTCCCAAGTGCATCAGGAAGGGCACCCTCAGAAGCCTTGAGGCGCCTGCCAAGAGGTCTGCTCCAACACAGGCTAGAAGGAAGAACGCTGATCCTCCCGCTCTCATTCAGGTAAATCAATCCCTCCCCTCTTCATGGTTTGAAAATGCTGAAATGGCTGGTAAGTGGGTAGATGAGTTTCGAACTCGTAGGATCTGTTGTTCTGACTTTTTAGATATTGCGTTCTTTGAAGCTTTGAATTTACCGTGCATTGCTATTCTTAAAAAATCCCCAGCTTGGACCCTTCTCAATCTTGAAACCGTCTATTATCCCTAACTTACCCGCCTGTTCTATATAAATCTCAAAGCCAAACACACTGACGATGGTTGGTTCTTGGAATCTGTCGTCAAGGGAGTTAGAATCTCTTTCAACTCCTTTGACTTCGCTGATTTCCTTGGCCTTCCTAGCCCTTGTCCACCCTCTCAAGAAAACCCCTCTAAAGATGACTGCATTACCCTTGCCCAATCCAAATATCTTCTACCCGAGGCATCTACCAACACCTCAAAGCAGCTAACCCACTCATCCCTTACCCTAGAGGCAAAGATCATATTTAACATCATTGTGTGTTGCCTCTTACCCCGTCTAAACTCCGGGTCTCTCCTGACCGACAATGCCATGATCCTACTTTACCGAATCCTCAATGGCCTTGATCTTGATCTGGCCAACACCATTTTAGGATCCTTGGCTCACACTAGAAAAGCCAGGAAAGGAACTCCCCTCCCTTTCCCTACCCTTTTGACCCAAATCTTCAAAGCTTCTGGAATCGATTTTAAAAATGAAGAACAGCAGCGTCATATGGGTAAGTTCGACTCCAAGAGCCTTGAAAAGATTGGCATCACTTGGTCCCCCCAAGGGACTTGGAGTCTTGCCTCTCCTTCAAAAGCTCTTCCCACTGCCTCATTCGTTGATGAACGCATGGACAACCTGGAGTTGGGCTTGGAGGAAGTTCGCCTGGATATCAAGGAGCTGCACAAGGAGTTTCTGACGGAGATGAGCGGGGTAACCAAGCTGTTGCAAGGTCTGTGGTCGCGGCTCACTGATGATGTTCCGGACGATGAAGCTTAACCCTATCCTACCCTACCCTAACCCCAAATCTGAAACATTGCTGGTTTTTGGAAACTGTTTCAAAACTTTTGGTCACTGTTTTATCTCCTCCCTTTGTTGAAAGACAAAAAGGGGGAGATGATCTGTGGTGGTGTTAGACTTTTTAATACTATTGCGATTTAAAGGTCTTGGAAGACATTGGTTTTATTTTCAGTTGGATGGTCTTCTTGCTTTAAAATTTTGATCCAACATTTGTCTAACCCATGCAGGTACTTAGTCCGATTTTACTTATATTATATATGCTTGACTAAGTTGCAGGGATGCACAGGTTTTGTCTTTCATCAAGGGGGAGATTGATAACTCCACTCCCTTGATGAAAATCGGAATAAGTTTCAAAGGCCTTGACAGTCTGTTTGTGTCAAAGGTCTTGAAGCTTTAACAGTATTGATGAAACACAAAACCTGTTCTATATGATATTATGTTCGAATATTATTTTATGTTATTATATGCTTCCATTATATTATTATATATACACTAACCTTTCAGGAAGTATTTTCGAATATTATTTGTTTCCTTATGTTGTAAATTAAGAAGATTCAAATCGGAAGATCATGGCCTCCGAAAGTTTCCAAAGATAGAAGATCCAACTCAAGCCATGAACCTCTCTAGCCGTTGGTGAAGATCCTTAGGCGCCGTTTTGTTTCAATAAAAAGAAAAGGAAGAAGAAGACAGCAATACACCTGTTGAACACAAGCTTTCATACACTCAAGCCTTCAAGCGAGATCTGTCTTCTTCGTGTGCTTTCTGCTAGTCCTTAAGAGTCTGTTATTTCATTTCAAAGCATTTGAGAGTTACACTGTGAGCTTATAGGATATATTTCGAGAAAGTGTTATACTCAAGAGTTTGTAACTCGGGAAGTAGACACTAGGCGATTGATTCACGAAGTGTAAGAGGATTGTACTAGATAGCATAGAGAGGTGGGGCTCTTCTAGATTGGTCTAGGACTCCAGGGGAACGTGAGTTGACTAGATTGCAATTTTATAGGAGAGAGGCTTCTCGGTGAGCTACTAGGATCCTAAGTCTTGTGAATCAATAAAAGCCCGTTGAATCCTACGGTTGTGGAAGAACCCTAGGCGGGGACGTAGGCCAAGTTCGTGTCGAACCTCGTAAACAACTCATCGAGTCCTTTACTTATTGCTTTACCTTATTTCCGCACTTGGTTCGACTGTTTAACTTTGTGATTCAGATTTTTCAGAGAAAAGACTAAGTCTAATCTCAAAGGATTTTGCACGAGCTTCAAAAGTCTTGAGAATCTGCGAAAAACCGGCATACTCTATTCAACCCCCCCCCCCCCCCCCCTTCTAGAGTATTTCTATATTACTTTGTTTTACATTATCGAACCTTCATGTTCCTTCAAAACAGCTTGAGGAGAGAAGGGTAGGAGAGTAACTCTCCTCCCATCAAAAGAGAAAGAATATGTATTCGCACGACCATCATGAATAACAGAGCGATCATATAACCAAGGACGACCAAGTAAAATATGACTACAATCCATCCTAGCAACATCACATAAAATTTTATCATGATAGGAACCAATAGAAATAGAAACCAAGCATTGTTTAGTAACCATAATATCAGATCCATCATTAGTAATACCATTCAAACCATAGTGAGTAGCTCTAGGAGTAGTAGGCAAGTGTAAGAAATCTACTACCTTTTCATTGATGAGGTTGCAGCAACTTCCTCCATCGATGATGACGGTAAAGGTAGCCTCGCGAACCATACACTTGGTGTGGAAGATGTTCTCCCTTTGATCAGCCATGGGAGCTGATACGTTGTAATCTCCAACGACTCCATTGGTCGGATCTTGTGACGTCTTAAGATGGATCTTGATTCATAACATGTGAATATAAATCCACCCGATCACACGCCGTACTCGTTGACGGACTGACCTCGGAGAATGGACTTGAACACCGTATGGAATTGGTAGGTAACAACACTGGTCAGCATTGGCAGCTCACATAATTTGGCAATTGAACATATATAGTTGGATTTCTTTCGATCAATGTACTCGACACAGTCAATGAAAGTGAATCTCCATTTGATCGGAAGAATAAAGAAACAATTGCAAGGCTATTTAACTTCGGTCAATAATGGCTACCAATAGAACAATGGACAATTCCGATCACTACAATAATTAATGAGAGTGATTTGGTAACCGGAATTAATTTGGATCGGACGAATATGACATGATGAAGGATGAGAACGTGATTTCTAGGGTTGAAGAAGAGAAAGCACTTAGCCAAGTGCTCTTCTATTCAATTCAACGTGTCGATAAAAGATGACAGACGTAATATTAAATAGAATTGAGAGTGGTTCCTATGCAAAGAAAACCCTAGATCTCTCAGTTATCTACTAATTAAAATTAACTAGGATAAATACTAAAAATATCTAAACTACTACGAATATCCTAACAATTATCCCAAAGCAAGGAATTACCAATTTCCCTACTTTATTCAACTAATAAAAAATATAAATAAAGATAAATAAATCATAAAACAAATGTCCAAGACAGGAAACATCGTTCCTCAGCGACGCCCCTGCATCAGCATTGTTTGGGGTCTTAGGTCCAACCCTGGTGGCGACGGATGAGTCTCGAGCATCGTAACCCAAGTTGGCCGAAGTCCCGAATCCATGGTAGCACCTAAACGCACAAGAAGAGCCATGGTTACCTCCTGAATCATCTTGGCCCGCGTGCGAGTAATCGGACCATCAAATGGCACTCTCATCTTGTCGTCAATGTCGTCCGGAGTCATGGGTCCTCTGGTGCTATCATTCTCCTCCACTTGATCACGATTAGTCCTCGAATCATCGTCAGAAGTGTCGTCCGGAACGAACAAGGATAAATCAGCGACGTTGAAGGTAGTGTGGACTCCATACTTGTCCGACGGAAGGTCGAGCTTGTAGGCGTTAGGCCCCATCTTCTGAACCACGCGGAATGGTCCATCTCCTCGAGGATCAAGCTTAGACCTCCTATGTTGTGTAAACCGCTCCTTGCGCAAATGGACCCATACAAGGTCGCCGACGTCGAACTGCACATCCCGACGATGATTATCCTTGGACGCCTTGTACTAGGCCGCCTTCCTCTCCAGCTGTGCTCTCGTCCGGTCATGGAGCTGCCGGATGAAGTCCGCTTGCTTTGCCGCATCCAAGTGCTCCTTCTCCTTAAGAGGCCACGACATCATATCTACTGGGGTAGGGGGGTTTCGTCCGTACACCACTTCAAAGGGAGTCTGCCTCGTTACCGAATGAATGGACCTGTTATATGCAAATTCAACAAAAGGTAGGCAGTCTTCCCACCTCCTGAGGTTAGTACGCAAAACAACCCTTAGGAGAGCCCCTAGGGTCCTATTAGTGACCTCTGTTTGTCCGTTAGTTTGGGGATGACATGAAGTAGAAAATAAAAGTTTAGTCCCCAACTTGGAACAAAGAGATTTCCAAAATAAACTCACAAATTTAGGGTCACGATCCGAAACAATAGTTAAAGGCACACCATGAAATCTGATAACATCCCTAAAGAACAAGGTAGACACATGTATAGCATCATCGGTTTTGTGACACGGAATAAAATGAGCCATTTTCGAAAACCTATCAACCACTACAAATATAGAGTCATGACCCTTAGAAGTCCTAGGTAGGCCTATAATAAAATCCATCGAGACATCTTCCCAAGGCCCCTTAGGAATAGGTAAGGGTGTGTATAAGCCATGTGGTTCGTGTTTAGACTTAGCCCTAGCACAAATGACACAACTTTTGACAAATCTCAGCACATAATTAGTCATTTTAGGCCAAAAGTAGTGTTCTTTTAATCCTGCTAAGGTCTTTTCTAGGCCGCCATGGCCCCTAGATTCATGAACCTCCAAGGTGAGAAGTTTTCTAATAGATGATGTTGGGATACAAAGCTTGCCTGATCTAAACAAATATCCATTATCCACAAAATAGGACTCAAACTCACCTTTTGACACACATTGAGCATATATAGACTTAAAGAAAGGATCATGCTCATAAACTTCTTTAATCAAAGCAAACCCAAGTATATGTGCGTCACAATGGTTCAAAAGAACATACCTTCATGATAGCGCGTCGGCTACCACATTATCCGTACCTTTCTTATGTTGCACCATATAAGAGAAGGTCTCCAGGAACTCTACCCACCTTGCCAGACGCCGACTCGGCACGGTTTGACCTTTGAGGTACTTGAGGGCCTCATGATCCGAGTGTATGACGAACTCCTTTGGCCACAAGTAATGTTGCCAAGTGCGCAGGCAACGAACAAGAGCAAGCAACTCCTTGTCATAGGTGGTGTAGTTGAGCTCCACAGGGCCTAATTTCTCGCAGAAATAGGCCACGGGTCGACGATCCTGAAGCAGAACACCGCCAATCCCTATGTTGGACGCGTCACACTCGAGCTCGAAGGTCTTGGAGAAGTCCGACAACTGGAGCTCAGGTGCATGTGTGAGACGGTCCTTGAGGGCGTCGAAAGCCCTTTGATGAGCGTCATTCCAGCGAAACACGACATCCTTCTTGGTGAGCTCATGGAGTGGGGCTGCAATGATGCTAAAATCCTTCACGAAACGCCGGTAGAAGCCCGCAAGACCAAGGAATGATCTCACATGGGTTGGCGTTGTCGGCTGCGGCCACTCCTCAATAGCGCGAACCTTCTCGGTGTCTACCTTAAGACCATCCCTGGACACAACAAAACCAAGAAAAATGGTAGACTCCGAAGCAAAAGAGCATTTCTTAAAGTTCGCATAGAGTTTCTCTTGTCGAAGACAATCAAAAACACACTTTAAGTGGTGCACATGGTCATCTAGGTTCTTGCTATAAATTAAGATATCATCAAAATAGACAACGACAAACTTTCCTAAGTATTTTCTAAGAATATGGTTCATAAGCCTCATAAAAGTGGAAGGTGCATTAGTAGGAACAAAAGGCATTACAAGCCATTCATAAAGAGCATACATAGTTTTGAAAGTTGTTTTCCATTCATCCCCTTGTTTCATCCTAATTTGATGATAGCCACTCCTAAGATCTATTTTAGAAAAAATACATGCACCATGGAGCTCATCTAGCATATCATCCAAACGAGGTATAGGGCGACGATACTTAACTGTAATTTGGTTGATTCTGCGGCAATCAACGCACATTCGCCACGATCCGTCCTTCTTGGGCACCAAAATGACAGGGACGGCGCAAGGACCAAGGCTCTCATGGACATAGCCCTTCTCCATAAGCTCGGAGACTTGGCGCTGCAACTCCTTAGTCACCTCCGGACTAGCACGATATGCCGCACGGTTAGGTAAGGAAGCACCGGGCAAGAAATCGATCTGGTGCTCAATCCCACGGACCGGTGGTAAACCAGGGGGTAGCTCATTGGGCATCACATCTAAATAGTCCTGCAATAAATGAGAAATAGGTGCAAGCAAACTATCAAAAGAACTAGAAGTGACAAGAACTTCCTTTTGAAGTAAAAGGATATAAGGACGATGTGCATCTCGTGTCAACTTCCGAATTGTGAGAGCCCGCTTCTCCACGGATCCTTTAATGGGTGATGAGGACATCGGCGTGGAAGCAGAAGATGACAAGGAAACGGACGCTGCAGGGGTCGCAGGTGCGGCTCCAGAAGCCGCGGGCGCAGGGGCAACCTTGTCTGGCGCTGCAGTGGCCGCGGGCGCGGCCCCCTTTTCAGCTTGTTGTTGGCACTTTCGGACCGATTCCTTTAAAATAAATTGAGAAGAAAGGGGTAGGAGAGTAACTCTCCTCCCGTCATAGTTAAAGGAATAAGTACTCAAACGTCCATCATGAATGACACTCCTATCAAATAACCAAGGTCGGCCTAGCAAGATATGACTACAATCCATATTAACAACATCACACAACATTTGATCGCTATATGACCCAATTTGAAAAGATACCAAACATTGTTTAGTCACAAGAGTCTCAGAATTACCATCAGTGATGTCGTTAAGACCATAGTAAGTAGCACGTGGTGTAGTAGCTAGGTGGAGGTAATCAACGACCTTCTCGTTGATCAAATTGCAGCAGCTCCCTCCATCGATGATGACCGTGAGTGTGGCTTCCCGAACCACACACTTGGTGTGAAAGATAGTTTCCCGTTGGTCGACCATAGGCGCTTCCTAAAGAGTTAGAACACGCCGGTTGACCAAGCAAAGTGACTCGGTGAAGGAATTGGGGTCGATGGCGATGTTGTCCTCATGAGACACATGGGCCGACTCCTCCACTTCGATTGAACTTGGGGATCGTCGCAAACATCTTCCTCATAATAGTAGTCTCCAATGTCATTGAGCAACACCTTCTTCTTTTGTGGGCAATTCCTAGCGATGTGGTTGGTGCTGTTGCAAGTGAAGCAACGTTGCTCTCGAGCTTGAGCATTAGGAGATGGAGCGGCAAACCTTCTAGTTTGGACCTCAAATCCTATCTTAGGTGAGTCGGCGACTCCCTTGGGCTGCGAGGAAGAGTTAGTAGAAAATTTAGATAATTGAGAATAAGAGGGTGCAGGAACAAACCTTTGACTCAATGATGATTAGATTGACCTCTTCGCCTCCTGCTGTTGTTCATATAAAAGCTGCGCTTTATGACAAAGTGTGTTAATGTCTCTAAAAGTATGAATAGCCAAAGGATTGCGAATAAAAACATTTAAACCAGCAAGAAATTGTCTACAAAGAGCTATTTCAGTAAGAAAAACATTCACCTGATGGGAGATTCTCTCAATCTCATCTCTAAACTCCATAGGAGTCCTAGTACCTTGGTGAAGGGTGGCTAATTTCGGCCTCATAGATTCGACATATTCCTCGGGTACGTGCCGCTTTTTCAAGAGGTAACGTAGTTGAGGCCATGTCTCCACTGGTTGCTTACCTTGCCTCCGACGGATGTCCCTTGTGCGAAACCACCAAGAGCGAGCAAGTCCTGTAAGGTGAAGGGTTACTACCTCAAGTTTTTCCGTCTCATCATAACGGATGTGGTCAAGGACGTAGTCGGTATGAGTCTCCCAAGCGAGGTACGCCTCCGGATCATTGGCGCCGTCAAAAGTGTCAAGCTTTACCATAACCTCACGACGTTGGGAGGCTTGATCATTGTTGCGATTCAAGTTAGGGCGGCCAAAGTTAGGGTGAGGAATATCATCAAAAGGATCATCAGCCTCCTAGAATGGATCTTCAAGAATGGGCATGCATGCCATCGACATCCCTATCGTTCCGCTGCTCTTCCCATTCGTCGAAGACTGGATGGTCTCGAATGGGTGTCCTAGGAGGTTGCCGTGGGGGCTGTTGCCGTGGGGGTGGGGTGACGGTGTGACCTTCCTGGCGAGTTGTACCAGTTTCAAAAACTACATCATCATCCTCGGGCTCACCGGGAAATGGGTTGGATTGATGTTTCGGAATAAAAATTGAGCTATCTTCGAAAAGACCCTTACCATGTCTCTTACCTTTCGAAGAAGATGGCCCTTCTACCTGAAATTCAGCAAGCTTCCTTTCCATCAATCCCATCAATATGCCGGTAAGTTGAGCGTTGTTGGCGGAAAGCATCGACTCCAACCGTTTCTCCACTGCTCCGCTAGCGGAATCAATGACGAAACGCATTTGCTCATCCGTAATAGTACTCGGTGGTGGTGGTGTGCCCGAGGTGGTAGACTTGTCTGAGTGGTCAGCCATGTTCCTATATGCAAAATGACAACACAAGTGATCCGAACAAACCGGCAAAGACAAAAGCAATGCAAGTCTTTGATCCTACGAGTGATCAAGTGTTTGAAAACAAGCAAGCGAAGGAAAACAAGGCACTACTTGACAACCTACCCTGGACACAAAACTATACAATGATGAAAGTAGCAAGATAACAATGCCAAATGCGAGAAATAGCCAAAAAAAAAAGAGTATGCAAGGCGATGCAACCGATGATATGCGGCTAGAGAATGAAATTGCAAATAATAAGAGATGCAATGAAGAATACAATGTGAAGCTCCAAAAATCAGCAAAGCGAGCAATCACAAGGGCTAAGAAGTGCACACACTCCGTCGACTATTATCCGACGGTTGCAACACGGTTCGGAGAAAGTTAGGTGTGACCCAAGCCCTAGTGTCGGCACGGCTCTAAATCACACAATGAAGGGTTCTTTGTGGAACTTAAAACCTAATAGATCATAAATAAATAGCAAAAGATGTAAATAAGCAAACTAATAACATATAAAAGAGCAACTAATGAAGAGGTGAGTTACTAACTCACTAAAAAGGTCTCGGCAATTTGAATTTTTTTTTCTGTAAGTCTCGGCTTTCTGTTTTTTTAATGAAACGCCAAACAGATGCTACAAGAACTACCGAACAGACCTACTCAAATGCAGAAAGTGTCGAAGGTAACAGTAGCATGAAAACAAAATATGACATAAAATTAAGATGATCTAATTAGTAAGCAAAATTAACAAATAGGGTAAAAGGCTAACAAACTAGGAAAAATAGGGTTCTTTTGTGGTGCAAGATCAACAATCACAATCAACCAAGAACTCAATCATAGGCATGATATAGGAAAAATAAGGCAATGAAACTTGCAACTAAGAACTCAATCATCTTCCAAGTTATAGATCCAACAAGTAAATCACCAACTAGTGCCAATTTTAGGGTAAAAGATGCAAAAATCAATGAATTTAATAGCAAATAAAAATCGGCAGTAGGGCTGTAAAAATAGGCACGAAATAAGATCACTCAAGTAAACGAATCAAGGCTTAAGACTTGTATAACCTTGGCTCTGAATACCAGTTGATACGTTGTAATCCCCAACGACTCCATTGGTCGGATCTTGCGACGCCTTAAGATGGATCTTGATTCGTAACATGTGAATATAAATCCACCCGATCACACGCCGTACTCGTTGACGGACTGACCTCGGAGAATGGACTTGAGCACCGTAGGGAATTGGTAGGTAACAACACTGGTCAGCATTGGCGGCTCACATAATTTGGCAATTGAACATATATAGTGGGATTTCTTTCGATCAATGTACTCGACACAGTCAATGAAAGTGAATCTCCATTTGATCGGAAGAATAAAGAAACAATTGGAAGGCTATTTAACTTCGGTCAATAATGGCTACCAATAGAACAATGGATAATTCCGATCACTTCAATAATTAATGACAGTGATTTGGTAACCGGAATTAATTTGGATCGGACGAATATGACATGATGAAGGATGAGAACGTGATTTTTAAGGTTGAAGAAGAGAAAGCACTTAGTCAAGTGCTCTTCTATTCAATTCAACGTGCCGATAAAAGATGACAGACGTAATATTAAATAGAATTGAGACTGGTTCCTATGCAAAGGAAACCCTAGATCTCTCAATTATCTACTAATTAAAATTAACTAGGATAAATACTAAAAATATCTTAACTACTACGAATATCCTAACAATTATCCCAAAACAAGGAATTACCAATTTTCCTACTTTATTCAACAAATAAAAAATATAAATAAAGATAAATAAAACATAAAACAAATGTCCAAGACAGGAAACATCGTTGCTCAGCGACGCCCCTGCATCAGCGTTGTTTGGGGTCTTAGGTCCAACCCTGGTGGCGACGGATGAGTCTCGAGCATCATAACCCAAGTTGGTCGAAGTCCCAGATCCATGGTAGCACCTAAACGCACAAGAAGAGTCGTGGTTGCCTCCTGAATCATCTTGGCCCGCGTGCGAGTAATCGGACCATCAAATGGCACTCTCATCTTGTCGTCAATGTCGTCCGGAGTAATGGGTCCTCTAGTGCTATCAGGAGCTTCCTGAATGTGTAGGACCCGGCGATTGACAAGGCAAAGAGCGTCCTGGAAGGTGTTGGGGTCGATCTCCTCTTGAGGGTCATGCGCCTGGTCCTCCTCCACTTCACTCAAAATTACATGGTCCTCGACGGTCTCTTCCTCATAGTAATGGTCTCCCAAATCATTGAGAATGACCTTCCTTTTCTGAGGGAAATCGCAAGAGACATGTCCAGAACCACCACAAGTGAAGCAGCGGATGTCCTTATTGTGGTCCTTAGATGGTGCAGCAACTCTTCTAGTTTCAACTTGAAAACCCTGTTTAGGTGAGTTGGCAACTCTCTTTTGCTGCATAGAAGAGTTAGAAGAATATCTGGATTGACAAGAAGGGTTAAAGGGAACAAACGTGCGACCTTGTGAATACTGGTTGGCCCTCTGCTGTTGCTGCTAATCGTATAGAAGTTGCGCTTTGTAGGTTAAAGTGTTAATATTCCTAATAGAGTGAATAGACAAAGGATTTTTAATAGAAATATTAAGACCGGCAAGAAATTGAGTACACAAAGCACGTTCAGTAAGGTAAATATTAGCCTGATGAGCGAGTCATTCAAGCTCGTCTCTGTACTCCATAGGGGAGCGAGATCCTTGTCGACAAGAGGCCAGTCGCATCCTCATTGTCTATGTATACTCCTCAAGCACGTGTCTCTGCTTCAATAGATATTGTAGTTGGGGCCAAGTTTCAACAGGTTGTTTACCTTGACGACGACGGATTTCACGTATGCGAAACCACCAAGAGCGAGCCATACCTGTTAATGTAACGTAACAACCTCCAACCTTTTTGTCTCATCATAACGAAGATGGTCAAGCACATAATTAGTATGATCCTCCCAAACAAGATAAGCCTCAGGATCATTAGTACCATCAAACGTTTCTAATTTAATCTTTATATCACGCCATTGTATAGCTTGGGCATTATCAGTTCTAGGACGACCAAAAATAGGATTATGTAAATCATCAAAGTTAGGATCTACCTCTTGCTAAGCGTCCTCCAAGTGAGGCATGTCGTTCAGATCAGCGTTGCTACGACTGTCGTCCCAATTGGATCTGATGAACAAAGGATTGGCATGAGTCTGGTGGGGCTGCTGAGGCTGACCCTGTTGCTGCCGTGGAGGGGGTGTATGGTCCCGTCGGTTATCGTGACCGTTAAAGCCAGATAGGGGATCATTGTCATTCTCTCCTTCAAAAGGGTTAGGCGTAGCAGATTTAAGCTTAAAGTGTAATTGCCCAAACTGGGTGGTTTACCTCAAGGGGGTGTCTTACCTTCTGGGGGTGTAGAACCAGATGCCTCATTCCGTTTCATCTCCTTGAATTGCCGAGCAATTGCTTGGTTGATCTGGGAAGTGAATGTTCTTGAGCCCAGTCGATGGCAAAGCGATTGTTGGAAGCCTCCATTTCTGCTTTCGCAGCCAGTGTAGCGGCTTTTGCGGCTGAGTCAATGATGAACTGCATATCGGATCCAGAAAGGGTAGCCGAAGGGGTAGAGAAACAGCTATGATCGTCTTTGTCGTTAGACATGTTCCTACAATATCATAACAGCAACAAGTAAACGGAGCAAAGACCGAAAACCAAGTAATGCAAGCCCTTTTGATTCTAAGAGTGATTAAGTGTTAGAAATCAATTAGGCGAGAAAAATAAGGCACTAAATTCAAGCAATTTCCCCTGGACACAGAATTATGCAATATTGAAGATAGCAAGTTAAGATCAAATTGCAATTGAAATTAGCCACAACTCGGATTTCAAAGCATAGTAAGTATGAACAAGCGGTTAATATGGAAAGACCAGAATACAATGTGATGCACCAAAAATTCAGCAATATAGTAGTAATATGAATGCAATCACAAGGGTAATCAAGTGCACACACTCCGTCAACTATTATCTGACGGTTGCAACACGGTTCAGAAAAAGAGGGGTGTGACCAAGGCTCCTGTGTCAGCACAGCATAAAATCACACAAAGAGGGTTCTTTTTGAGAAGCTTAAAACCAATTAGATCATCTAACAAGTAGCTAATAAAAGAAATAACAAGTGCAAGAGTTACTAACTCAAACAAAAGGTAAGATGAATGGTTTTTTTTTTACT
Source organism: Persicaria maculosa (assembly GCA_963922045.1). Lineage (NCBI taxonomy): Eukaryota > Viridiplantae > Streptophyta > Magnoliopsida > Caryophyllales > Polygonaceae > Persicaria > Persicaria maculosa. The sequence continues at coordinate 18,422,076 of OY998265.1, read as the reverse complement.
AGCTACTGTCGCAATATGCAGGGGCTGGAATGGCGACAGAAAATATGAGAACAAAAACAAAAACGAAAAATAAACTAAGCTACGATGATCTAAATGCAAGCAAAATTTTAAAGAAAAAGGGAAATTGGCTAGAAATCTGGAAAATTAGGGTTCTTTAGTGGTGCAAGTTCATGACAATACTTAATCCAAGAATCACATTCAGAGGCATGATATGTAGCAATAAGGAATAAAAATCAAAACTTGCAACCAAAAACTCAATATCTTCCAAATTATAGATCCAAACAAGAAAATTACCCAAATAAAAGTGCCAATTTTTAGGGTTGACAAGTAAAAATATAAACTTTATGCAGCGGATATGGTGAAAAATAAGGCACGAAAAATAATCACTCAATTATGAATCAAGAGAGTAAAGAACTTGTATAAACCTGAGAATCCGATACCACTTGATACGTTTGGAATTCCCGATCCTTCGCCTGTGGGTTTAGAATCAAGAATATCAACTTGTTGATGGCCCGATCTTGCAATACTCCTTGATTTCTCTTGAGGGAAACAAGTTTCTTGAAGGTAGGAAAGGTGTGGGGATGGCGGAATCAAAACAAGAAAACAAGCAACAACACAAAAAGAGCAATTGCAACACTGCTGGAAAAACCGCGGTCGCGGCCAAGGAAGCCGCGAGCGTGGCCCTGACACTGGCGACGGTTCTGGGTAGATTCAGCGACAGGAACTCTGGTTCATCGACAGTTTCTCAAAATGGGTTTCTCCTTTGTGTTGGTTGATTTGTGTTTGAGATTAGGGTTTGGATATTTGAATGTGGAATCGACAAGAGCATAAGTGTTTGCTAGAGCTTTTGGATTGGGAGATTGAAGAAACCTTTTAATCCTAAAAAGGTTCCTCAATATAATTTCCAATCTAATTAATTCAATGGATGAAAAGTGTTTAAATAGACAAGCTATGCCAATTCTACCTTGCAAGGGATAGAGGTTTGGCTATATAAAATATAGATAAAAATTCATAAAGATAGATAAATCCTAAGTAAGATAAATCAATGTAGCTAAAGATAGATAAACAATAGTTTGGTGGGAAAGGAATTTACCTAGATGAGATATTTTCCTCCAACACTTTATTTTCCTAATTGCATAAAATAATTATATCTAAATAATATAGGTAAAAAACCGCAAATAATTAAATAAATATATATAAATTCGTCCAAACATTGATAACTGCAAAGATGATGAATTTCGGCCATCTTCGAGTTTGATTCTGGAAAAACCTTCAACAGCAAAGTTGTAGATCTTTTCGTCTTTGTTCGAACAAGGTATGGCACGATCCAATCCGATAAATATGGACTCCGAATGACCCATTTTACTAAGATGTCGAAATGCTGTCAAGCAATTCTGAACGAACCAAAACGTGACCAAGCTTGCACCTTTGGACCTTCTTCCATGGTGGAGCCTTCTTTCTTTTGAGAACGACACACTTCTCTTCCAATAGCCCTCGAATTGATCTTGATAGCTCGCCTGGATCAAGGTCATTGTTTGACCCAAAGAAGTTCATCCTTGATTGCATCACAATGGCAATCTGGAAATACCCTGAGTTGCCATCTAAGAAACAATAAAAAGAGCGGCCGGCAAGGCGCTCAAGCATATGATCAATGAAAGGAAGGGGGAAGTGATCCTTACGAGTCACCGCATTCAACTTGTGGTAATCAATACATACTCTCCAGCCTGTTTGGACTCGTGTAGGGACTAGTTCGCCCTCCTTGTTCTCTACCACGGTGACGCCTCCTTTCTTAGGCACCACCTGTGTTGGACTCACCCAATTGCTATCTGAAATAGGGTAGATCATTCTGTCTTGAAAGAGTTTCAGCACCTCCTTCTTGACCACCTACATCATCAGTGGGTTGAGCCTCCTTTGTGGTTGTCGTGATGTCTTGGCTCCATCCTCCAGCAGAATTCGGTGCATACACATGGCCGGACTAATCCCTTTGATGTCCGCAATTGTCCATCCCAAGGCTGTCTTGTTCTCCTTAAGCACCGCAACGAGCCTCTCCTCTTGATCTTGGTTAAGCTTGTTCGATATGATGACAGGCAACGTATCACCATCCCCCAGGAATGCGTACTTGAGGTGATCTAGCAAAGGTTTGAGCTCAACTTCAGGGGCCTGCACAATAGAAGGAAGGAGCTTTTCCTTCGGAAGAGTTAGTTCAAAAGGACCGCCATTATAGGGAGAAGTAAAAGAGGGTTGAGCCATTAGCTCCATCAAAGTTTCCTGCATGTTAGTAGGAATAGCATAATCAATAGCAAGCTCATCTAGAGGAGCGTCTAAAACCACCTGCAGATCATCATTATTACTAAGCTCAAACATATCTTCAACACATGGCTCTATAACATCAAGAAACCACAAGGAATGATCGTCTGAATGAAACTTCATGGAATCAAAAATACTATACTCTACCTTCATACCATCAAATTCCATAGTAAGAGAGCCAGCATGAACATCAATTTTTCGTTCTGGCGGTCTTGAAGAACGACTTACCCAGGAGGATAGGTGCATCAGGAGAGCCGTGTTCCATGTCCAAAACGAAAAAATCAGCAGGAAAGATCAAAGAATCAACCATTACAAGAACATCATCAACAAAGCCTCTACGATATATGTGAGAGCGATCCACTAATTGAATCACTACTCTTGTTTCATGCAAAGTACCAAGTCCTAGAGTCTTATAAAGCGAGTAAGGTATGACATTGATAGATGCTCCTAAGTCTAACATGGCTCTTTCAAACTTAGTCTCACCTATTGTACAAGGAATGGTGAACATACCTGGATCACTACACTTCTCGGGCAAACTCTTTCGGAACATAGCGGATACATGCTCACTCACCTGTACTTTTTGCTTCCCCTTCAACTTTCGGTTTCTCTTTATCGTGCATAGTTCCTTCAAAAACTTAGCGTATCAAGGAATACTTTTAACGAGCTTGAGAAGGGAGATGTTTACCTCACATTTGCTAAATACCTCAAAGATCTCCTTATCGCTCTCTGGCCTCCTAACTTCTTTACAGTACCCCCACCCAGGCTGGCCACGGGGGTCGCCCTATAGGCCCCGGGCGCGGGTTTTGTGTGACGGTCCTCCATCTCGTACTTTTCCTCCCCCTCGACCTAGGAATCCACATCCTTCTTGTTTTCATCCTCTTTTCCAGCATGAGAAGTGTCAAACAGTTCCTTGGCATTCCTAAGGGTGATGGCGTTGATGTTCTCCTTTGGGTTAACCACCGTTTGCGACGGTAGCTTCCCCGAGTCTCGAGCCTGAAGTTCACCAACTGTTTGAGCCAATTGACTCACTTGCTTCTCCGTGGCCTTCAGCGCTTGTGCTAGTTGAGTGTTCTGTTCTAGGATAGCCTTGAGCGTATCCTCAATGGACGAACCTCCTTGTTGAGGACCCCTCTGTCTATTGTCAAAATGTTGTCTGTATTGGGGTCCTCCCTGCTGATTGAAAGGAGGTTGTTGCTGCTGATTGTTTCTGATACTATAGCCTTGTTGGTAACCTGCATTATAGTTATTTGAATTGAAATTGTTAACAAAATTACCATACCTTTACCCTCGTGGGACAAAATCTCCCACTGCATTCAACTCCATTTCTTGCTCCAGCAGCATGGGACAAGCATCAATGGGATGATTCGGATCATAACAGAGTCCACACGCCTTGAGTTGTTGTGGGGTTCCTTTAAGCATCATCTGTCTCATCATCCCCTTCATTTCTGCCATATCGCTCTTCAGAGTGGAGTTTGAGTCAATCGATAGCACCCCACGCGCATGTCCGCTTTTGCTGACTTGCTTGGATCCTTCAGAAAGCTCTGAAACCACCTCCCAGGCAGAATTGGGTGTTTTGTTCAAAATGTTGCCTCCACAGGCAGAGTTGACTGTCTTGCACTCTTCATCAAACAACCCATTAAACAAGAAGAGCACTAAATCCTTCTTTGAGAAACCATGGTAAGGGCAGCTAGAGCAAAGTTTTTTAAAGTGCTCAAAGTATTCATAGAGGGTTTCCGTAGCCTGCTGGTCGATGCTCCTGATAGCCTTTTTCAGGCTATTTAACTTCGTCGCAGGAAAGTACTTCTCCAGAAAGAGACGCTTAAAATCAGTCTATGTGGTTGCACAACCTGGGGGCAAATAGTAGAACCACTCATTAACGTCATCCTTCAGCGAAAATGGGAATGCCCTCAATTTGATTTGCTCCTTCGTGACGTTGCCTGGTTTCATTCCGACCACAACAGTATGAAACTCAGACAAGTGCTTGTGGGGGTCCTCACCACTCAACCCATGGAATTTGGGTAAGAGATGGACCACCCTAGATTTCAGCTCGAAGTTCACACTGTCCCCAAGCTTAAGGAACTCCACCTCCAATTGTTGTTGAGCTAAATCAGGTGTTGTGAGCTCCTTCAATGTTCGGTTATCCTCGTTAGTCATCTCTATCCTTTCTCCTTCTCCTTGATCGAAAGGTAACTTGCCAAAGTGATCACGAGCTTCTCGCCTCAATCTAGAGATAGTCCTCTCAATCTCTGAATCCAAAGACAATAAAGATGAATTAGTAGAACGAGTGCGGACCATATACGTGGTCCACACCTAAGTTAGTAATCAAACACACAAAGTAAACAACTAATAGTTCCCCGGCAACGGCACCAAATACAAGGATAAGACAGGACAAAATCGTTGCATTTTCCTATCAAAAGAAAATCCAAACCAACCAACTAGTATAGCTAGTAAGTCCAGAGTCGATCCACAAGGAACTATCGTGACTCTATGTGCTCTAATCACTAACAAGAGTAACCGAGGGGGGTTGTATGTAAACAAAGATGAAATGAAATGAACAATGTAACTAATTGTGAGATTTTTTGACAATGATGATTGAAATGTTTCACCTACGATACTCGACTTGGATTCCTCTCCTTGATCCTAGTTCTTCATTCTAGTTGTATGTTTTCTACCATCTATTCTTATCTTGATTTAAATAGGTTATTAATCCTATGAGTTCTAATAACCTCTTATTCCTAGGCAATCTTAACACGGATTAAGGTTTAATCCTAGGAATAGCACTAAATCTCAAGATATATGAAGCATATAAGCAATATTAATCCCCTAAGAACTAACATTTAACCTATAGTCAATCTCTGATACAATCAAGCTTTTCTACGAGATCTACTCAATTGTACGTGCTACTATGGATTAAGCTTCACAAACGTATGAATCCAAACCTTAGCAATGATGCAATTCTAACGAGGTCGCGAATCAAGATAGAATCAACATCCATAAACAATGAAAGCACAAAGAGATTGAAATAGATGATGGAATTAAACTAGAAATTCAAACTCACAATTCGACAAAACCAAGTCTTGATCGTAAGCAAAACACAATGAGTTTAGTTACTCATTCTCCTAAACGTCGTTCTTCAATTCTTCAAAAGTCAAAAGATAACCTAACATGACCTAATTTCAGTCCTTAAAAACCTAAGACTACCGTCATAGAACTTAGAAACCGTCGTCCAAATTATAAGGCCCAAAATAGGTGAATTAGAAAAATCAGAACTGAATCAGCCCAGTATGGCCGCGGGCAGGCCGCGAGCGCCGCCTTTACAACGTCTTCCTTATTCTGGCAGCGGGTGTTGCCTCCTTGGTCGGGGGCGCCGCCTGACTGCTTCCTTTTTTCTTCTTAGGCTGCGGCCGCCGTTTCCTTGCTTGAACGTATCTTCATTCTTCCTTATGCATTCCACCTTGGCTTTTCTAGCTTGTTCTTGCCTCCATATGATCCCTCCAACTCTCATCAACGATCTCCTTACTCCATTGAATCTAAAATCTGCAATTACGCAATAACTTGTGTAGATTCCGCTCTTAAGCACCAAATGAGAAAACAAGTAAACTAACCCATTAACATGCAATATCTACATCTAAATGACCCTAAAACTACTCTATAATGCCTATCTAAATATGCATTATCAGTCCCACCCGCCCATGACCATGAGAGGGAAGCATGCGAGTCAAGGAGCAGTGGCCACACCGTAGAACATAGGCAAGCCGGCTGGGAGAGCCGGGGAGGGAAGCATGCGGGTCAAGGAGCCGTAATCCGGGTCGAAGAGGGTGAGCCAGTAAGCAAGGGTGGCATGATGCTTGTTGGAACCCAAGTTACGAGGTGGGTCCGAAAGAGCTTGAGTGAGGATGAAAACTGGTCGGGTCTGACCCGAGAGCTTGCGGAGACGGTGGAAGTTGGGGAGCTTGATTTGGTGGTTCCAGGATTTGTAGACAGTGGAGACGACGGGGAAGGAATCGTAGGGGACGCGAATTAAGCACTCTAGGCCCAGATCATCGATTAAAATAGGTATAAGCTGATCCATTACTTGGGAATTAACTCGAATCACAATTGACCGACAAACCTATGAATAAATGAAGTTGAATTGAAGATGGATAAGGTGATTGAATTTTGGGGGTTCTGCTCTCAATTCAGAGATGATAAAAAGGCTTTGGAAGAGAGTTGCATTAATTTATATGAATGCGGGGGTGAATTTGTATGTATGCGGGCGGTGGGATGTTGGCGGTGAAACTTGCAAGGAGATTTTTTTTAGAAGTAGGATAAGGATTAGGAAATCCGCCAGCAACGATTCGGCTTTTTTTCCTAGTGTGTCTGAGCGGACGAGAAAACGAAGTTCTGAATCAGCACAAAAGCTATCATCGGCAGGGATGCAGTATACCAGACGAGCAATCCTGTCCGCAACCGCATTCGAACCCCTGAAAATATGACGAATATCAACATGAGATATATAATTAAGTAATAATAACGTATCGGCCATCAAAAGCTCGATATTCCATGGGCATGCCCACTCCCCCAGTAGAGCGTTTATTACGACCAAACAATCTCCTTCAATGAGAAGTTTCTGAATCCCAAGGCTCCTAGCCTTAGCCACACCCATATGAAGCCCCAAGGCCTCAGCGAAAACTGCGGATGTGTTATTACAGGGTCCTGACCCTAGTGAAATGATATTGCCGAGATGGTCTCTAATTACAAAACTATAAGTTCCAGTTTGTGACTGGCGATATGATCCGTCAAAGTTAAGTTTAAAGTAGCCCAAGGGTGGCTTATCCGAGCTGGAACTACGTTTATCATTGTTCTTACCAGCAGAAGGAAGCATGTTTCTCCTAAGCAAATTGGGTACGACCGAGTTCCCCGAGTCATCATTTGAATCTGATCGAGTAGCCCAAGTCTGACGTGCTAACTTACAAAATAAAGTGATGGCGTGACACGAAACATTAGTCGTATGTTGGAAGACAAGCTGGTTGTGGAAAAACCAGATCCCCCACCAAGCAAAGGTCATACTACTGAAACGAGTACTACCAACTCTCATGTAAATATGATTGAGGATAGTATTCGGTCGAGAATATTCATCGAGTCCCGAGTAGTTGGGGATAGTGATGTTAAGATCGGCTAGCACAGCCAGTATCATAGGACACTGTAATAGAATGTGGTAGGTAGATTCCGAAGTGCACCCACAAAAGTTAATGCCCGAAGGAACAGCCATGTGCGACTGTTGTAGTCGTTTAGACATTGATAGCCCGTCACGAGAGATTTTTCACAGAAAGTGTCTAATTTTATGAGGAACGTCTAGCTTTCACAACCAATGACATTGAAAATGGGGGTCACCATCGTGCAGATGAATAATAGAAGAGGCTGAACGAGTAGAGAACCAACCATTCTTAATAGGGCCCCAATAGAGTCTATCATAGAACACATTAACTGGTAGTCTGATATCTGTAATATTTTTAATGATAGTCTAGCTAATCAGACCTTGTAGATCATTATTGAGGGCATTGGCATCCCATCTATTATCGTCGGTGATAAATCGTCTTACCTGCCAGTTCGCCATGTTCCCAACAATTGGGGAATTAATTATGCTTGTTAACGGCGAACTTTGTCGGCCAACTTTGCTGTGAACAACCCCACCCATGAGTAAAAAAAGTTTGTAATTCAAACTCCTTGGGCAATTATGCCAGTGTGCAAGGATAAAGAATGTCAACTGAGTTGCATTACAAGGATGGTGTTCGATATTGATTACCTGGTATGGCTTATACATGGTTTTTTGGTATTGGTAATACATGTCAATAATTGCAGGCTTCTGAGCAAACCAACACAAGTTAACAATGCAGATTAGCCTAGGAGTGAAATTCAGACTTTCCGAACACAAGACTAAGATAACTCTAAGGACCGTGAGCCCCTCTTCATAAACCAAACTCTACAGGAAGACACAAGTGCAACAGCAGCAGCCGGGGACGCAAAACTGGCGACACTCAACAAAAGTATGAGTATCAAGCGATAAACATTAATTGAACCGGCAAGGTCCAAGAGTAAATCCAACAAGTGGCCCAAAGAATTGAAATTTGTAGCACGGATAGTAGCTGGATTGTAATCGAAATTGCATACTCTCGTATGATTGCTAAAGGGAAAGTGTTGGTTAGTAAAAGGAGTATTTGGGTGAGGAGAAGCGAGAGGAAGCAGACTTACCGAGCGCAGGAGCCACAAGGAGAGCAAGGACAAGAACGGCAGAAAGAGCAGCTGACTGAACAGCCACCAACGGAAGCGACGACTCCTGCCAGGCCACCACCAGCGATACCAAACCCACAAAATTGACCGGTCAAAAGGCTGAGACACCCTCCAAGTGGATGAATCTCGCCAAGGCGAGATCGAATCAGGAGACTCCACCGCCTCTAGATCGGCCCGGTAAAGGCGAACCCATCAAGGATGGAGAGACGATGGGTGGAGTGGATTCTCCGGATTGGCACAGGTAGGAGGGCGCAAGTAGTAGCAGTGGGAGAGGCTTTTGGCTTTTGCGGGTGAGTGGGATCGGAGGTCACAAGGTTTCCGAGACGGCGGCTGGTCGGCAAAAAGGTGGAGGGCGAAAGATGAGGGCGGCGGATGGTTATGGTTTCCATACTACCGGGGATCGGATGATAACTTGCAATGCGATGACACTCAATAGACAAGAGAATTAATAATAATAATATCTTAATTTAGAAGATTTTTTATGATGTGTCTAACACCTCCTTAATTTAAGATTTTTTAACTAATCACAATTTTCTCTTATTAGTGATGACGTAGTATTTCTTTTTCTTTTTCTCTTCATCTCTTTAGATTATTTATATTTTTTTCTTTTATTTTTTTACACATTTACTAACTATCTATATAATCTATATCTATATCTATATAATATCTTAATTTAAAAGACTTTTGATAATGTGTCAACACCTCCTTAATTTAAGGTTTTTCAACTAATCACAATTTTCTCTTATTATTTCTTTTTTTTCTCTTCATCTCTTTCATACATTTACATTTTTTCCCTTTTAGTTTTTTACACATTTACTAACCATTTGGTTTAATTCAAAACATTAAATTAAATTTAATGTCTACTATATATATATATAATAATCTATATCAATATAAGATCTTAATTTAAAAACCTTTTTGATGAAACATAACTTTATGATAAACATTTTTATCATTTTCTTAAAGATTTTAAGTCTACTTTCATTATGTAATCCTAACTTTTATTAATATTTTATAATATTAATATTTTATAATATTAATTCATTATGTACCCCTAACTTTCAGCAATAATATGGGTTATTTTAGCAAGGAAAAATAGAAAATGAGGAAGCAATTATATATTTGAGCTCATTTGCATTAAGTGCAATTAAATGAATGCTCATGATTCACACAAAACAAATATGGGTCTAACTCTATCTTTTATGGGTCTAAAAGGAAGGCTAAAATAACCCATATTATTGCTGAATGTAAATGAATAAATAAACCAAAAATCAGCAATTAAAAAAAGGGGAAGCTAGAAAATTAGCAAGTATGGAAGTAAGTCACTCAAATCAGTCGTTACCTAATGTGTACTCCGAAAGAAAAGAAAGGAAATCAGTAAATCCACAAGCAAAAAGGCAACTGTGTGTATTCTCTACCCAAAAAGCAGAGGATCATTCACTAAAAGGAAAAGAAAAGAAAAAAGCAATGTACGTGTGTGCTGAAAAAATATCTCAGCTCTATACACACACAAAAAAAGGGGGGAAAGTAGGGATCAACTACCTATTGTTTTTTCCCTATAAAAATGGCCTGATTTTGGGGCTGCAAAGAACAAGGGACTGTTGTGTGGATTAGAAACAACATACGAGAAATGGATACCCAAAAAGCGCAAAAAGAACGCGCACATACACGCGCCCCCAAATCATCTTCCACACCAGAAAACCCTAGCCGAAACCTCAAGAACAAAACCAGATCTGAAAACCTTCTTTGGATTAGCCACAACTGTGAGTACTTTTTGCTCAAATCAAAAACTTTCTCTTCAAAAAAAGCCTATAGGCTATGGATCTGGTACACAAAGTTACAACAAATCGTTGAAGGCAGTGTTTGGGATTTTCAGTTTTCCCATCACTGTGTTTTCGATGGGGGCCTCCCGTGCGCCGCTTCTCCCTGGGCTCAGATCTGCAACACCACCCTTTCCTGGAGTACTCCATCAGATGGGATCTTCAGATGGGACCTCTCCTCCGGGTTTTCAACTTCGTCGCTCTGTTGTCGATCCCCTTTGGCTAGGGTTTCTGACTTACTGTCAGTCTCTAGTGTGTGGGGTTTCGCTCTACTTTGGTGGCACTGCCATGATTGGTCTCTGCTTCCGCCTTGGTGGATTTCTTGTGCTCGTGTTTGCAGGTATACCATCTATACTCCTATATCCTATCAACACTCTCAAACCCTTTCTCTGACTTTCACCATATCGACATTCTATGGGCTTTCAACTCCATCTCTGAGGCGCTGTCACATCCTTGTTCTGGAGATGGTTGATTACTTTCTGCATATTTGGTTGCTTTCCAACACCAAGAACACAATACTTTGCATAGGTTTCATTACGAATAACCTTAATAATAAGACCTATAAAAGGATTAACAACGCCAAAATAAATGCTCATCAACTCACTTCTACTCTTTCTTCTCCTCCATCTCTTTTGCAATCTTGGCTTCTCTGCGCAGTCTTCATTTATTGCATGCTCATGGCTTGCAGTAAAAAACCCCCTAAAGGGAAGGAAAGTCTTTCTAAGGCTTATCCGACACCCAGTTCTGAAACTCACTTTGGGAAGCCCTTGGGCCAACCCCCAATAACACCTTCTGAAACCCACACAGGGAAGCCTTCGGGCCAACCCCCTATACCCAAACCCCCCTCTTCATCACTCAAGGGTGATAAAGGGAAGGGAAAACTTGATCTCAGTAACTTCTATGCGCAACTGCAGAAATTTGCTCCAAAATATAAGTTCCAAACTTCTGCCATTCTTTATGGCAGGGCTTTTGGAGCTCCAATAGACCTGCAAAAAATTGAAACCAAATTTACCAGTGACTGGTGTGGTTTATCTGGTGATTTTGAGTTTGTGGATCTACCAAACCACTGGTTTGAGCTTAGATTCTCTGACCCTCTTGATCTCAGGAGGGTGTGGGAGGCTCGTCCTTTTCACATCTTTGGTCAGCTAATCATCCTCAGACCCTGGAAGCCACATTTTGACCCTCTGAGTGAGAATACCACCTCACTTGATATGTGGATCAGGATTACCCTAATCCCAGAAATCTATAAGAAACCAGAAGCCCTAAAAACCATCCTTCATCACAATGAGTTTGCCACATTTATCAAGCATGACCCAACAGTAGATCCCAATGCCCGTTATGCCCGTGTCTGTGTAAACTTGGATCTTGCCATGAAAATTCCCAACACCATACTAATCCCTGTTAGCAAAGATGAGGTCTCAGCTCACATTATCTGGTTCGAAGAGTTTCCAGATGGGTGTGGCAATTGTGGTGCTCCTGATCACCTTTTCTCTAACTGCCCTCTCTTCACACCAAAAACAAAGAAGATTCAAGTTACAATTAAAAAGCCAATAGCCAAAACCAATCCAGTGAGCTCTTGTCCTGATGATGAAGGCTGGACAACTGTGCTAAGGAAGGGCAAGAGCTTGAAATTGCCCAACCCCATAACTGCCTTTAATAACAAACCCTATATCTCTGGTAAAGGAGGTGTATCAATTGCCTTTGAATCTCTTTCCAGTTCCTCCTCCTCCTCTAAAGAATCAAAAACCATCGCTGACCAGCATCCTAACCAGCCTGTCCCAAACAATGCCACTGAATGCCTACAGAACAATACTCCTCTAGCTGCTCCACCAGCTTGCCTTCCTGGTCCTGGTAGCTTGGGTTCTGGGGATTTGAAGGTTCTCTCAGGTAGCCCAGTGGGTGTGCCTTCAGTGGCTCCCTCTGCTGGCTTCAGTGCTGACCCTTCTGCTATTTCCCTTGGTGTTCCCACTCCAGCTGCTGTTCTTCCTCCTCCCTCTATGGGAGGAGGGGATAGCCATGATCTAACAACAACCAATCCAGCCACTCTCCTCTCTAATGATGACATTGTAGCAGCTGGCATTGAGCTCCCAAACCCCAACCTCTTCTCTGAGATTGGAGCAGAAATAGATTCTGAAACTTTGTCTTGTCTTCAGTTCAATATTGAGGAGGGTAACTTCTTTGATACTGAGCCTGAGGATTATGACTACCTGGTGGATGACCCAATGACAGATGGAGCTCTTGAGACAGCTGATGTTGATAATGTCCTGCCTCCTGAGCCATCCTTTCATTCCATGAATTCTACCTCTTCAGTTGTCAAGCTTCTTTCTGCTATGGACATGCCACCACAGGATCCTACCACTTCTGATTCCCTCAAGAGAAAGACTGGTGGGGGAGAGGATTACACTGCCAGCTCTACCCTGAAGAGAGCAAAACCCACTGCCTAAAATTGTTTTCTATGGATAAGTTTTTGCAAAGAATTGGGATTTTTTGTCCATCTCCAGCACTACCTACAATCACCTCAAGCAACCCTAATTCTCTGCAAAATCTTAATATTTTACTGTTTTTAAGCTTTGATCATCTATGTTTTACTACTCAATGTTGCTACCTTGCTACTGTATGTTTGAGCTTATGGTCTCAATCTAATGTATCAGTGTCTGTAATCCTATTGACTCTATGGTTATTTGCTTATGAAAAATATTGCTACAAAGCTACAAGCTGTAACATGTTCACTTTATTACCTCATGGTCAAATTTCTTACAGAATATCCACCAAATACAATGCTGAACATGAAAAGACTACACTAAATGTTGTTAGCAAAACAAGTATCCATAATTATCTTAATTACTACAACCCCCTATACTACATACCATATGTAATCATATTTGATGTTGTTACTAATATTGCTCGAGTGTCTATGTCACTCGAGCTCAACATACTATTATCAATTCAGGTACATCCTCAAAACCTACAGCTGGCCCATCTGGAACAATGGCAGGAGGATAGACTGAGCAAACTTAGAAGCACCAGACACACAAAGCAAGCAGTAATCCAAGATTTACTTCCTCAAAACTCTGCTCAAACTCAATATACGAATTCTGGGTTGCCCTCCTCAACTACAGCAACATATACCGTCATTGTCAATATTATTTATCATAATAACATGTATTTATATGGTTGTAGTCCAAACATTTGGGTCTGTAAAAATAAGAGGACACTATATAAATCGAAATATTTGTACTACTATATAAACATTTCAAATACTCCCACAAAACAAACAGGTACAGTCAACCATAAATATCTTCTTCCTCTACTCAATCATATCTCATCCTATATGTTTGAGCAACTAATAGCTGCAAGCACTAAAAATGGATACCTCCTCGCAATACAAGGTCGCCCCTTTATATCATCATGTACCAATACCCCAAGCAAACATTACGCTATAAATCACAATATCTTATCAACATGGTCACAATCAAAAGGGACAAAAGCAACTGCCCTTGCTGAAAAATACAAGATTATACCCTGCTTTATAAGATTAGTCTCATGAAATTCAGCTTCTGGAATATTCGTGGTCTTAACAAAAAACACGTGTGGACACACATTGAATCAACTTGCAGAACAGATCACATCAAAATCCTAGCTCTTGCTGAAACTAAATTGCAAAACCCTCCACTGGACAACTACTGGAAAAAACCCGGATTTGATAACATGCATTTCTGTCCTTCGGTTGGGTTTTCTGGTGGTCTTTGCCTTCTTTGGAAGGCATCACAGTTCAATAATGAATCTTTTGAAATCATTAACTCAGATAGTAGAACCATACAAGCAAAATACACCAACCACACCCTTCCGATTACTATCATGATCATGTTTGTTTACGCCCCCCCTCAGGAACGCGACAAAGGAAATTTCTGGGCAACCCTATCAGGAACAGTTAAGGATATCAAGGATCCATTAATTATTATGGGAGACTTTAACGAAATTCTTGAGCCTTCAGACAAGCTAGGGGGTTCCGCCCCTAGTGCGCATAGATTCCACCGACTCACTGAATTCATTACCACTCAAAACCTAGTTGATACACCGACAACTGGGAATAAATTTACATGGAGAAAACGATCTCACGGGGAGAATAATATCCTAGAGAAACTTGATAGAGCCTTGATAAGTCATACACTGTTACAACTTTTCCCCGACTTAAGTACAAAAAATCATGCTTTCATCAAATCCGACCACACTCAAATCACACTAGACCTAATGGATAAACAAAAGCCAAAGCTACAGCCATTTAAGTTTGAACTGGCTTGGACCACAAGGCCTGACTTTGACACTCTAGTAAAGAATGCATGGCGAGTTGACGTGCCTGGATCACATTTATATAAACTAACAAAAAAACTACTGGAAGTAAAAAAAAAGAGTAAGATATGGAGTAAAATTACATTTGGAAATATCTTTCGCCAATTAACATTGGTTGAAAAAAGGTTGCAGGAACTACAGGTACAACTTTGCAACTCTTATGACTATAGGATTGATGAGCAGATCAAAAGGTTAACCATCAAACATGCGTCGTTACTAAGATACCAAAACAAATATTGGGGACAACGAGCAAAACGAAATCATGTAAAATCAATTGACGCAAACACAAAATACTTCCATAGAATTGCAACAGGGAGAAGGAATAGAAACATAATAAAATCAATACAAACAACAGCGGGGATAACGGTAACTACCGACACAGAAATCAGGGAAACCATTAAACAAGACTTCATAAAACGATATCAACATACTCGAAGACCAATAGTTACAAGTTCACTTCTTACCAACATAAACAAAGAAATCACAGATGAGGACAACGACTGGCTAACCAGACAAATATCAAACACAGAAATTAAAAATTCGGTATTTAGCTTAGCCAACGACAAATCACCAGGCCCTGATGGGTTTCCAGCCGGTTTTTTCAAAAAATACTAGCACATAGTGGGCCCTTCTGTGACTAAGGCAGTTAAAAGTTTCTTCCTTAGTGGTAGAATACTAAAACAAATAAACCACACTTTTATAGCGCTCATCCCAAAATGCGATACCCCAACAACTGCATCCCATTACAGACCAATCAGCTTATGCTCAACAACGTACAAGATAATCTCCAAAATTATGGCAACGAGATTAAAGAAGATTATTCCTAAGATCATTAACCCACTACAGAGTGCTTTCACTGCAGGAAGGTCTATACAAGATAATATTCTAATAGCTAACGAAATTTTTCACTCATTCGCTAAGAAAAAAGGAAAATCTGGCTGGATGGCAGTCAAACTTGACATGGAAAAGGCATTTGACCTTGTCGACTGGAACTTCTTATTCTCGGTAATGGACAGGTTTGGTTTCTGCCCGCGATTTACTGGGTGGATAAGAGAATGCATAACTACAGTTACCTACTCGGTCTTAGTAAACAATGAGCCCATTGACCTATTTGCTCCTGAACGTGGGCTTAGGCAAGGAGACCCTCTATCTCCGTACCTATTCCTCATACTATCAGAAACCCTAGCACGTGGATTAAAGCAAGAATCTACTCTCCCTAGGAGCCATCTAGGCATCACCATCGCACGCAATGGGACCAGAATCCCATTCCTGGCATTTGCAGATGACATTGTCATTTTTGCGTCTGCAACTAAAACTGCATGTGATCAAATCAATAAAGTGCTACGGGAATTCACTTCTCTATCAGGACAAAAGGTAAATAGACACAAATCACACTTCCAAACTACTCCAAACATGACAGCAACCCAGAAAAACGCCATACATAATGAATTGGAGATCCCATGTACAAATAACCTAGGCCCTTATCTAGGTTGCCCTATCATTTTAGGGCGTGCCACAAAGGACACATTTAAAGAACTTTTAAACACGACTAAATCTCAGCTGCACAAATGGAAAGCTAACTGCTTATCTCAAGCAGGACGGTGCACTCTAATAAAAACTACTTTGTTGGCAAAACCCCTACACATTATGCAATGCTTTCTTCTGCCAAAAGCTGTACATACAGAACTTGACAGGATCAATCGGAATTTCCTATGGAATAAAGGTCCTAAACACAAACCGCTCATAAGTTGGTTTGAGATTTGTAAGGAAAAATCTCATGGGGGCCTAGGCATTCGAAACTCCGAAGATATGAACAAGGCATTACAATTAAAACTACTGTGGAAAATTTTAGCTGAACCGAGCAACCCATGGGTGACCATAATCACAGAAAAATACCTAAAGCAAAAACATATATTACAGTACCAAAAAAAGGGTGATACTTCTTGGCAATGGACTCAACTTATAAAACTCATCCCTCTTTTAAAAGAAGGAATACGCTGGTCTGTTGGAAATGGAGAAAGTATTAACTTCTGGAATGATCATTGGATTGGCAATTCATCGCTAATAGCTATGGTCTCAGAAGAAAGGCAAATTGCCACCCATCACACAATACAACATTTCATAACAAATGATAAAAATTGGAATTTGGAAAAACTAAAGGAGACCCTCCAACACACATTACCAAATGACATAATAGAAAAAATTGCAACGTATCCGATACCAAAACACATACAGATTGATAGGCTATACTGGAAATGGAGCAAGAATGGATGGTTCAGTACAAGCTCCGCAATACAAATGATCAACTACTCCAAGCGTCATCGAAAATCCGATTTGAGATGGATCTGGAATCTTGACCTACCATCAAAAGTCAAAACACTACTATGGAAAATAACAAAAAACGGTATACCTACATCAGCCAAACTTGCTTCACGGGGGGTGGGAATCCCTACCTCTTGTCCCCATTGTGACTCGAGCTATGAAGATTTAACGCATCTTTTATGGGACTGCCCTATCACTCGAGCAACTATAGTACATGTAGACCCCACTCTGGTGAATATTCTAAATTCCTGCTTCTCACAAGGAATAGAGCTAAATAGTATCATCTGTGCCATAAAAGAAAAAATAGGAATCCAAAGATTTTCTAAACTAGCTTTTACTTGGTGGAGTATTTGGTACTTCCGGAACAAAACACTCTTTAATAAGATAATGCCAGACGCCAGAAGTATAGTCTCTTTTGCAAAAGATCAAATGATTATGTGGAATATATCTAAACTAAATGATGGCAATCCAGAAGATCATACAAACACAAACCAACAACAGAATGAAGACATACGAACCCTGTCTAAAATGGCAAGAAGAAACGCAAGATGGCGGGCCCCGCCTTTGGGATCCTACAAACTAAACTTCGACGGAGCCTTATCCACTTACTCCACTGGCTCCTTTGGATATGTTATTAGAGACCATACAGGAACACCTATTTTCTTTGGAGCCGGACCGTCCTCCATATCATCAGTGTCCGGTGCTGAGGGTATGGGCCTTTGGAATGGTCTAAACGCTGCGCGAGAACTTAAAATAACAAATTTGGTAATTGAGGGTGACAACCTCACCATTATCAACAGTCTTAAGGGCTGTGGGAAACCTACGGGCGACTCGGAAATGATTGTCTCTGACAGTCTAGTCTCCCTAGGTCTCTTTCGTTCGATTGAGATTCGTCATGTCTTCAGGGAGGCAAACCGAGTTGCGGACCGATTATCGCATCTCACCTATGCTTTCTCAGGCCCTGAGGCACCGAACGATCCTCTGCTTCGCAATTTCATCCATCTGGATGCTCTTGGCATATAAGGTCCTCTTATTGCCAAATTATTTCCGGTTCAAAAAAAAAAAAAAAAAAAAAAAAGGGACTGTTGCAGAAAAAAGCCACCCTCAAAAGCCATCCAAAAACACCGTCGGAAAGAAAAGAAAAGAAAAGCTTAGGCAACAGTAGCACGTCAACAGCAGCAAGGAGAAGACAAGGTAGCCCTCTCTCTGCATTGGGTTCTACTTAATCCGAGATCCCGCCCTTGAAAACCTTGCAAGCTTTTGGTCGTGGCTTAGGCCCTTGCAAACCTTTCAAGCTTTCGCTTGTGGCCTGGGTTTCGGAGTTGTCAAATCCTCCTCAAATCAAATCAAGTCAAAGGACCACCGCAGACGATTCTCGAAACCCCTCCCTTGCAAACCTTGCAAGCTTTCGCTTGTCGCTTAGGCCCGGGCAAACCTTCCAAGCCTTCGCTTGTGGCTTGGGTTTCGGAGTCATCAAATTGCCCTAAAAGAGGGCGATATGCTGCTGGAATTTCTACTAAGTATTAAAGGTCTTAATACCAAATTCAATACCAAAGTCCTAAACCACCAAATGCACATAAGACAAATCCTACACTAAGCAAACCAGGCCCTTGTGAGAGCACCCAAATCAAAGGAACCGACTTCCACTTAAAGGAGCCTAAACTTTGCAAAGGCGAAATCAGCCTCAAAGTTTGAGTAGAAAGCTGCTCAATTGGTTCTAAATTGGTCAGCTAATTCACAAAGGAGTTCAAACAAGGCAAAAGGAAAAGATTCACTGCAAACAGATGTGGGAATACTGAAATTGCAATTAACGAAAGCAAACAGATTTCCTGTAATTAGTTCAGTTCCACACAGGACAGGAATCTTCAAGCTAACTCCTATAAGGCATGAAGTCACGAGTTCACCCCAAACAAGGGTGAAACTCTAGAGGATATGGACCTGGGAAATTACGCGAGACACAAGGGCTAACTCTACAAGTTTCAATAAAAAAACACAGCAAATAAGATTCAGAATGCGGTTATCTGTTCAAATTAAATATGTGCAATATGGCAAGCAAAGCTCCAAAGTAGATAAAAGCTCCAAATCAGATAAAGGAAGAAAGGGCTAATCGCTGGAAAGCGTTAGCAAAACAAACCTAACCAAGCAAAAGATGATAAATTATATATGTCATGCGCAGCACTGCAGCAGACTCACAAAATTTTGCATAAAGCATAACAAATCGAATTCAAGAAAGTCATAGGAAGAATCAAGTTTCTTATCTTAAATTCAAAATACATATAAGTTCATCAAATCTTCAGTCAAAAAGAAGTTGATTGATCGAGCATACCTGCGGCCGCTTTTGGGAGGACAAGGACTTCGTCTGTTGCTGTTCCTCTTCCTTCCAATAGCTTGAAGTCGGACTTTTAGGCCCTCTACCGATCGAGCCCCAGAGTGAAAACCCATAGACTGTTGAAGTGATTTTTTTAACAATTCAAATTGTTAAAACCAAATCAAATCAAAGAAAAATTGCAAGGAAAGGCGGAGAACAAACCTGAGCTAACAGCAAAGTGAGAATTAAAACTCAGGGGAGCTCTTTCTTATTAAGAGCGGAAAAAGAACTCGAAGTCTTCTAAAGAGGTCGAAATCGACTGGGGACCTCGACATCGAGTACATCAGAGACATAGGAATCGAGCAGGAAATGAAGCAGAGCATGTCGACACAGAGAGGTCGATATCGACGTCTGAAGGTCGATATCGATGTTGCCAGATCGAGCTAAAAGATAGAAGTCGAGTGTCAGTCCGAGTAGGAGAAGGAGAGCTCGAGATAAAGTTTCACAGAGGTCGATATCGATGTTCATGGTCGATATCTATGTTGCCCAGCAGAGGAATCCGACTCAGATTTTGATAGAATTCTATCCGAAGCTTGCACGTCTATCCTAATGTCGAGATTTCTTATCTTCAATATCAGAGCTATCATATGAAGGCTGATTTACCATAGAACTTTTAGTTTTTACTTTATTTAAGTTTTATCTTAGAGAATAAAGATAAAGTTTCGAGTCTTTGGATAGCAAAGTTCGATATCTATATCTAGAGGCCATTAGGGGTGAGTTTAATGATTCAAGCACATTCAATTTCAGATCCAATTATAGTAGTAACGAGTTAGAGAGAGAGAGAAAGCCGAGTGAGTAGGAGAGAAGCGAGAGCGGAGATTTGGCTTGTTCGGTTGTACTTTCTTTCAAAGTTTAATTCAAAGTAGTTTTCTTTCGATAATGATGATGATGTGCATGATGAGGAGCGAGTAGTCAACCCACTTCTAGGGTCGGGGTGAGCCCGGCGATAACGATGTAGGGTAAGTGCATCAAAGGTATGACTTTTATGCGATTCCATCTTCTATCCTATGCATGATCCTTTGCGAAAGTTAGGAAGATTCATTATTTGCATTATTGAAGCGAAAGCCACTCATATTGTGAACTTGGATTGCTCATGAATTGGATAGTAACTCTTAGGAACTATGCGAGAGCCTCTAATCACCGAAGTGTTGATAACGAAAGTTATTTGACGGAAAGGCATTAAAATTCAGAACTTTAGTATAAAACTTGCATTGTTATCATTGTGGCATGAAACCCCGAATTTCGAAGCTTTTAAGTTTGCTAAAATCAATATAAAAGTTTTAGTTTTGTTTCTGAACATCCTTCTTTACCATTCTACTTTCTTCGGACTCTTTTCCGAAAATTGGTTATGAATTACAGTTTCTGTGACAAACATCAGAATCTACTATAAAGGTCGATATCGAGGTCTAACGTCGATATCGAGGTCTCTGCTCGACGTCGACTTTGCTGCTTTTGTCTTTTGTAGGAACTGTACCGGAAATCGACCAGAACTAAGGTCAATATCGACCAGACACATCAATATCGAGTGTCTTCTAAGGTCGAAAGCTTTGATCGTGAGTACAACAAGGGAAGCGCTGACATACCTCCTCGTGGATTCGATCCTGAATTACCCTACTACTACAAAGGAGGGGATTCTTGTATTATTTGTTTGGGACAGGGAGTAGTCTAGTTGTGAATTATTTATTTGAATTATTTGAATCCTACTCATCCCTTTAGCGAACAAATTGGCGCCGTTGCCGGGGAGGCAATCAATCGCCACCAGAGTTTAATGACGATCATTTTTAAGCTTATTTTGCAGGTTTATGCGACGTTCTGATCGCGGACCTATCCTGGAACCAATGAACGAGCCTGAACGTTTCTACCATCTTCACAACAAAGCAATTTGCATCATGGCTGACAATGAGACACAGGCTGAGACCATAGCGCGGTTGAGGAAGGAGATCGAGGACCACAATGCTACAATCGCTGCTGAGAAGGCCGCCGATGCTGCATGATGTGCGCGCAAACTGCCATATTTTCTATGCACATAAAAGTCCATTTTATCGTCTTTTGCATGCATATTAATAGGAAAACATGGGATTAGTGTAGTTTATGCTTAAATGTCAAGTATATGGGTCTGCATGAGTTTCTATGTGATTTCGAAGAAAACAGGATAAAAATGGACAGATCTGGAAGAACAGAAAAAGAACTCGAAGTCTTCTGAAGAGGTCAAAATCGACTGGAGACCTCGACATCGAGTACATCAGAGACCTAGGAATCGAGCAGGAAATGAAGCAGAGCATGTCGACATAGAGAGGTCGATATCGATGTTCAAGGTCGATATCGATGTTGCCAGATCGAGCTAAAAGATAGAAGTCGAGTGTCAGTCCGAGTAGAAGAAGGAGAGCTCGAGATAGAGTTTCACAGAGGTCGATATCGACGTCTGGAGGTCGATATCGATGTTGCCCAGCAGAGGAATCCGACCCAAATTTTTATAGAATTTTATCCGAAGCTTGCACGTCTATCCTAAAGTCGAGATTTCTTATCATCAACCTCAGATCTATCATATGAGCTGATTTACCATAGGAGTTTTAGTTTTTACTTTATTTAAGTTTCATCTTAGAGAATAAAGATAAAGTTTCGAGTCTTTGGATAGCAAAGTTCGATATCTATATCTAGAGGCCATTAGGGCTGAGTTTAGGCATCAATACACCTTCAATTTCATATCCAATTCCAGTAGTAACGAGTTAGAAAGAGAGAGAGGAGGCCGAGTGAGTTGGAGAGAAGCGAGAGCGGAGTTTTGGCTTGTTCGGTTGTACTTTCTTTCATAGTTAATTCAAAGTAGTTTTCTTTCAACAATGATGATGATGATGTGCATGATGAGAGTCAACCCACTTCTAGGGTCGGGGTGAGCCTGAAGATAACGATGTAGGGTAAGTGCATTAAAGGTATGACTTTTATGTGATTCCGTCTTCTATCCCATGCATGATCATTTGCAAAAGTTAGGGAGATTCATTATTTGCATTATTGAAGCGAAAGCCACTCATATTGTGAACTTGGATTACTCATGAATTGGATAGTAACTCTTAGGAACTATGCGAGAGCCTCTAATCACCTAAGTGTTGATAAGGAAAGTTATTTGACGGAAAGGCATTAAATTTCATAACTTTAGCATAAAACTTGCATTGTTATGGTTGTGGCATGAAACCCCGACTTTGGAAGCTTTTAATTAATTGAAATCAATATCAATGTTTGTTTGAGACAGGGAGTAGTCTAGTTGTGAATTGTTTATTTGAATTATTTGAATCCCTCCAACACATCCCCTCGAGTCGAACAAATTGGCGCCGTTGCCGGGGAGGCAATCAATCGCCACCTGAGTTTAATCACGATCTTTGTCAAGCTTATTTTTGCAGGTTTATGCGACGTTCTGATCGCGGACCTATCCTGGAACCAATCAACGAGCCTGAACGTTTCTACCATCTTCGCAACAAAGCAATTCGCATCATGGCTGACAACGAGACACAAGCTGAGACCATAGAGCGGTTGAGGAAGGAAATCGAGGACCACAATGCTACAATCGCTGCTGAGAGGGCCGTCGCTGCTAATGAGCAAGTCCGTGCTGATAGGGAGGAGGATGTACGCAGACAAGCCCAAGAGCGTCTTAATCAGTATCCACAAACGGCGATGCAATACATGCATCCGCTGCTTCATGTTCCTGAATCTGCTATTTTAATTCCTCACTCCAACTATGAAATAAAAATTAACTTCCTATCTGAGATAAAAAGAAATACTTTTGAAGGAAGACCTAATGAATGCCCCCTGCAACACATCTCTACTTTTATGGACTTGTGTGAAACAGTTGCTGATGGAGTAAATTTAGAGTATGTGCGATTAAAATCTTTTCGATGGTCTTTGGCAGGGAAGGAATTACAATGGCTTGAAAGTTTGGCTCCACGCTCGCTGAGGACATTGGCGGAGGTGAATGATGCATTCCTAAATAAGTTCTTTCCACCTTCTAAAACGGCGATGCTGCGACAAAGAATCACGGCTTTCAAACAAAAGCCAGGTGAAACACTAGCACAGGCGTGGGAGTGATTTAAGGACTTGCTGAGATCATGCCCAACGCATGGGCAACTTCCATATGTCATCCCGGAGATCTTCTACAATGCCCTCGATGCGCCGAATAAGGAGTGGATAAATTCATATACCTCCTATTGGTACATTGAGCTTACACCAACGGAGGCATGGGAGACCATTGAGATGCTCGTGAACTTTGACAACATTTAGGGGGCTTGCTGCGGCCTATGATGCAAGGCCTGCCCCATCAATGCCACTATATGAGCCTCCAAGGGAGATAGATCCTGATATGCGGCAACAATTCTATAACGATCAGATGTGCCGCCTTCAAAAGCAAGTCAGGTTCCTGAACAACAATCAAACTTGTCAGGAGTGTGGCTCAACAAGGCATAACACTAGTGCCTGTCCACATACTGAGCAAGTATCCATGGCGGAACAACATGAGGAGGTCAAGTGAACGAGAGGCTCTTATGGAGGGGGAAATCAAAAATATTGGGGTGATCAAAGGTTCTATCAACAAAGGGATCCCCCACCATATAGAGCACCAGGGCACCCTCAGCGGGAGACAAGGAAGGATGACCTGCAAATCATTCTTGATGAGATGCGGAGGAACCATGCTGAGTTCAAACAAGCCAACAACTCCGTCCATACTCAGCTGCAGGACATCAATTCTAGGCTTGGGGAGATCGACGTTCGGAAGCGCAACATGGAGACTCAAATGAGTCAATTGGCGGAGGCAATACCCAAAGCGTCAGGATCATTCCCTGGATCCACTGTGCCCAACTAAAAGGGAAAAACCACTGGACACATTGCAGCAGTAAACCTAAGGAGTGGGTGTCTATTGCAAACGCCTGAGCAAAAAGCGGAGGAGAAGGAGCCAGAACAGAAGTCGATATCGACCCCCCCTGTCGTTATCGACCAAGGTGACGTCGATGTCGACCCTCCAGTTGATGTCGACCTTGATGTAGCGTCACCACAGAAATCGAATCCTCCAATCGATGTCAACCCTACTAATGTCGATGTCGACCTCACTGCAGCCACGGGAAGGAAGAAGATGTTGCCATTCCCAACTAGAAAGATGATTAAGGACCCAGCGGAAAAGAAGTTCCAGCGGTTCGTGAAGATGCTCCAAGGACTTAATGTCTATATACCATTCACAGAGGCACTTCATGAGATGCCATCCTATGTAAGGTTCCTTAAAGACATCTTAGGTAAGAAGCGATTGCTCTCTGAGATCGCAGAAGAGTGCAACAGGTTGAAGTTACCACAAAAGCGGGCGGACTCAGGTAAGTTTTCTATCGTTATAGGTCTAGGTCAATTCAAATTTAATGCTTTAGTTGACTTGGGCGCTAGCGTTAGCATGATGCCACTAACCATTTGGCACAAGGTAAAGATAGGTCCTCTGGAGCCCGTGGATGCGAGACTATACATGGCAAACAATACAGTAGTTGTTCCAACTCGGATAGTGACAGATGTGCCAGTACAAGTAGGTAAATTCTTTGTCCCTGCTGATTTCCTAGTTGTTGATATAGCGGAGGACCCTGCTTGTCTCATTATTTTAGGTAGGCCATTCCTAGCAACCGTCGATGCCAACATTAGCTTGAAGAAAGGATTGCTCTCATTCACAATTAGTGACGAGGTGATAGAGTATGCCTTCAACAAGACGGTGAACAATCAAGGGCCAATGGAGATAAAAGCCATCAATGGTGTCTACATTGCATGTGGAGAAGCCAAAGTAAGGAATATGACACCGGAGGAGCTTGAGAAGAGGACCATAGAAGCCCAAGTGGCGGAAGTTGTGGCAATCTTGAACGAAGGAGCCCAACAGAACATCGAAATCGACCCAGGTATGTCGATATCGACTAATAATGTTCAAGATTCTGTGCCAGGTCATAAGTATGGGGTCGACGGAGGAGAAAAAGAAACATCGAAATCGGGGTCTAAGGTCGATATCGACCATACCCAGCCGAAATCGACCACCATCAGCGCTGAGAAGGGAGGAACAGAGACCTCGATATCGATCTCTGAGGGTCGAAATCGACCTGATCATATCGAGCAGAAACTCTCCAAATCGACTTATCCTCCAGGAGTTCAACAGAGGTTGATATTGATCTCTGAACATCGGCATCGACCTGAGCCACAGACAGATGAGAAGGTAAGTGAAGGTGCGGATTCCTCCTGTTCCATTACAATTAAGGATTTATCATTATTTGGAAGAGGTGTGCCTTGGCATGTGCGCTTATGTAGGGTATCCGATGATGATTCGAGCCAATATGAGATAGGAGACAAGGTCTATGTTGCCAAATCCAAGGACCATTGGTTCCCTACAAGATTCAAGGATAAAAATTTGGGACCATTCATGGTGAATCAAATCCATCCTGGCGGAATGCAGCTGCGTGACAAGAAAGGAGTCATATTTGAGGCCCAAGCCACATGGGCTCTGCAGATGCCGCCTTGAGAAGCGCAAAGGAAGAAGTCGGCCTAGCGACTTAAAAATCTAGAGCTTGTAACAAAAACTTAGTTTTGGGTTTTAGACAGCTTTTACTTTAGTTTGAGACATTTTATTGTTTTTCATATTTTGTTTTGGTTTTATTTTCTAACAAATTGCAAGAAAGAGAAAAGCACACAGAAAAGACATCGAAATCGATGTCTAAGATCGACATCAACCCTAAGGTCGACTTAGATAGGCTTGTGGTCGAGGCCAGATCACCCTGAAGCCTGAGCCAGAAATCGATGAGAAACATCGGTATCGATGTTCAAGGTCGATATCGACCATTCCTGCTATCTTCTTCGACTCCTGAAATTTATGAGGGTTTAGTAAGTTTTCTTCTTAACCCTAGTTCTAATACAGTGAGGACACTG
Organism: Persicaria maculosa; assembly: GCA_963922045.1. NCBI lineage: Eukaryota > Viridiplantae > Streptophyta > Magnoliopsida > Caryophyllales > Polygonaceae > Persicaria > Persicaria maculosa. Next base: position 18,395,721 of record OY998265.1, on the reverse strand, counting down.
TAAATTTTAAGTATGGGGTGGGGGAAAGGCTTATTTGCATATTCATACTTAGTTTAGATTTGCATATTTATCTTAATGCATATTTAGTTTTATTTTAAAAAAAAAAGACCCCCATCAAAAAAAATTAAATTTGAAAAAAAGAAGAGTCATGGAAGTATAAAAAAGAGCTCTATGATGCAAAATTAGATTCATTAGAGATATAACATGAAATTGTCTAGTTAAGGGAAGTCCCAATGAAGTGCAAAAAGAAAAAATAAAGGAGATGAAAATTTTGAAGTTGCTTTTGACATATGCATGATAAGATGATGAAGGACTTTTTATGAAAATTCCATACCAGTGCTTACATATACAAGTTCATATCTTAGCCTTACCTATTCATATTTAGAAAAGTCACAAAGCCATATATGAGCCTTATCATGATCATTATTGCTCCACATATATACATATTGCCCATTTTATACCTTATACCCTATCGGGGACAAGTTTGAGAATGGAAGTCATTTTTGGAGTTGTATTATGGAGTTGTGCATTATTTATGAAGTTGTTGGCAGGAAAGAAAAAATTATGAATTATGGAAAATTTAATGAGCGAGAATAAATCCGATCACCTCAGGAGATAAAGGTAGGTCGACCCTGCTCGTTGAGATGTTAGTTCAGCGAGATGGGACACAAGGTGAGAAGTCTGAAGTACTGAGTATCCGGGGCCATTCATGACACCCATGTTTGCGACTCGCGAGAAGGCAGTGCCAAGGTTAGAGAGGTAAAAGCATTATATTGAATAAAAGCATTGAGTGATGAGTGAAAGGTGAGACATTATGAAGAAGGAATGTGGAATGTTTTGGAAAGAAAGTATGTTTCCCCGGATTTAACACCACATGGCCAAATATTAGCCCACCTTTAGCCTTTACCAATCTACTTTTCTATAGATTGCAAAAGTCCTCTTGATTATCAAATCTATGTTGCACAAAATTGTTTTATGCATATAACCCTCTTTTTGTGAGTATGATGTTGCTTTTATTCACAGGCATGGAATTGTTGACATAAGTACCTTATCGAGGATGGAAATTGATTGTAGGGACATATGAAAAATGAATCTATGATGTTGAGGGTTTACTTTCTACCCCTGAATGACCATTAAAGGTATTGCTTGGGGACAAGCAAGCTTAACTATGGGGTGTTAGATGTGCGCGCAAATTGCCATATTTTCTATGAACATAAAAGTCCATTTTATCGTCTTTTGCATGCATATTAATAGGAAAACATGGGATTAGTGTAGTTTACGCTTAAATATCAAATATATGGGTTTGTACGAGTTTCTATGTGATTTCGCAGAAAACAGGATAAAAATGGACAGATCTGGAAGAACGGAAAAAGAACTCGAAGTCTTCTGAAGAGGTCGAAATCCACTGGGGACCTCGACATCGAGTACATCAGAGACCTAGGAATCGAGCAGGAAATGAAGCAGAGCATGTCGACATAGAGAGGTCGATATCGATGTTCAAGGTCGATATCGATGTTGCCAGATCGAGCTAAAAGATAGAAGTCGAGTGCCAGTCCGAGTAGAAGAAAGAGAGCACGAGATAGAGTTTCATAGGGGTCGATATCGACGTTTGGAGGTCGATATCGATGTTGCCCAGCAGAGGAATCCGACCCAGATTTTGATAGAATTTTATCCGAAGCTTGCACGTCTATCCTAAAGTCGAGATTTCTTGTCATCAACCTCGGATCTATCATATGAGCTGATTTACCATAGGAGTTTTAGTTTTTACTTTATTTAAGTTTCATCTTAGAGAATAAAGATAAAGTTTCGAGTCTTTGGATAGCAAAGTTTGATATCTATATCTAGAGGCCATTAGGGCTGAGTTTAGGCATCAACACACCTTCAATTTCAGATCCAATTACAGTAGTAACGAGTTAGAAAGAGAGAGAGGAGGTCCAGTGAGTTGGAGAGAAGCGAGAGCGGAGTTTTGGCTTGTTTGGTTGTACTTTCTTTCATAGTTAATTCAAAGTAGTTTTCTTTCAACAATGATGATGATGATGTGCTTGATGAGGAGCGAGTAGTCAACCCACTTCTAGGGTCGGGGTGAGCCCGACGATAACGATGTAGGGTAAGTGTATCAAAGGTATGACTTTTATGCGATTCCGTCTTCTATCCCATGTATGATCCATTGCGAAAGTTAGGGAGATTCATTATTTGCATTATTGAAACGAAAGCCACTCATATTGTGAACTTAGATTACTCATGAATTGGATAGTAACTCTTAGGAACTATGCGAGAGCCTCTAATCACCTAAGTGTTGATAACGAAAGTTATTTGACAGAAAGGCATTAAATTTCATAACTTTAGCATAAAACTTGCATTGTTATCGTTGTGGCATGAAACCCCGACTTTGGAAGCTTTTAATTAATTGAAATCAATATCGAAGTTTTAGTTTTGTTTCTGATCATCCTTCTTTACCATTCTACTTTCTTCGGACTCTTTTTCGACAATTGGTTACGAATTATAGTTTCTGTGACAAACATCGGAATCGACTGTAAAGGTTGATATCGAGGTCTAACGTCGATATCGAGGTCTCTGCTCGACGTCGACTTTGCTGCTTTTGTCTTCTGCATGAACTGTACTGGAAATCGACCAGAACTGAGGTCTATATCGACCAAACACATCGATATCGAGTATCTTCTGAGGTCGAAAGCTTTGATCGTGATTGCAACAAGGGAAGTGCTGACATACCTTCTCGTGGATTCGATCCTGAATTACCCTACTACTACAAGGGAGGGGATTCTTGTATTATTTGTTTGAGACAGGGAGTAGTCTAGTTGTGAATTGTTTATTTGAATTATTTGAATCCCTCTAACACATCCCCTCGAGTCGAACACTTCAGAGCGAGCCCGTGCTGATATGGAGGAGGATACGCGCAGACAAGCCCAAGAGCGGTTAAATCAGTATCCACAAACGGCAATGCAATACATGCATCCGCCGCTTCATGTTCCTGAATCCGCTATTTTAATTCCTCACTCCAACTATGAAATAAAAATTCACTTCCTATCTGAGATAAAAAGAAATAATTTTGAAGGAAGACCTAATGAATGCCCCCTGCAACACATCTCTACTATTATGGACTTATGTGAGACAGTTTCTGATGGAGTAAATTTAGAGTATGTGCGATTAAAATCTTTTCGATGGTCTTTCGCAGGGAAGGCATTACAATGGCTTGAGAGTTTCGCTCCACGCTCGTTGAGGACATGGGCGGAGGTGAAGGATGCATTCTAGAATAAGTTCTTTCCACCTTCTAAAACGGCGATGCTGCGACAAAGGATCACGGCTTTCAAACAAAAGCCAGGTGAAACACTAGCACAGGCGTGGGAGCGTTTTAAGGACTTGTTGAGATCATGCCCAATGCATGGGAAACTTCCATACGTCATCCAGAAGATCTTCTACAATGCCCTTGATGCGCCGAATAAGGAGAGGATCAATTCATATACCTCCTATCGGTACATTGAACTGATACCAACGGAGGCATGGGAGACCATTGAGAGGCTCGTGAACTTTGACAACACCTATGGGGCTGCTGCGGCCTATGATGCAAGGCCTGCCCCATCAATGCCACTATATGAGCATCCAAGGGAGATAGATCCTGATGTGCGGCAACAATTCCATAACGATCAGACACGCCGCCTTCAAAAACAAGTCAGGTTCCTGAGCAACAATCAAACTTGTCAAGAGTGTGGCTCAACAAGGCATAACACTAGTGCCTGTGCACATACTGAGCAAGTATCCATGGCGGAACAACATGAGGAGGTCTAGTGGACGAGAGGCTCCTATGGAGGGGGCAATCAACAATATTGGGGCGATCAAAGGTTCTATCAAAGGGTTCCCCCACCATATAGAGCACTAGGGCACCCTGAGCGGGAGGCAAGGAAGGATGACCTGCAAATCATTCTTGATGAGATGCGGAGGAACCATTCTGAGTTCAAACAAGCCAACAACTCCGTCCATACTCAGCTGCAGGGCATAAATTCTAGGCTTGGAGAGATCGACGTTTGGAAGCGCAACATGGAGACTCAAATGAGTCAATTGGCGGAAGCAATACCCAAAGCGTCAGGATCATTCCCTGGATCCACTGTGCCCAACCAAAAGGGTAAAACCACTGGACATATTGCGGCAGTAAACCTAAGGAGTAGGCATCAATTACAAATGCCCGAGAAAAAAGCGGAGGGAAAGGAGCCAGAACAGACATCAATATCGACCCCCCCGTCGATATCAACCAAGGTGACGTCGATGTCGACCTTCCAGTCGATGTCAACCCTGATGCTGCGTCACCATAGAAATTGACTCCTCCAGTCGATGTCGACCCTACTGATTTCGATGTCGACCTAACTACAGCCACGGGAAGGAAGAAGGTGTTGCCATTCCCAACTAGAAATATGATTAAGGACCCAGCGGAAAAGAAGTTCCAGCGGTTCGTAAAGATGCTTCAAGGACTAAATGTCTCTATACCATTCACGGAAGCACTTCATGAGATGCCATCCTATGTAAGGTTCCTTAAGGACATCTGGGTAAGAAGCGATCGCTCTCTGAGATCGCAGAGGAATGCAACAGGTTGGAGCTACCACAAAAGCGGGCGGACCCAGGTAAGTTTTCTATCGCTATAGGTTTAGGTCAATTCAAATTTAATGCTTTAGTTGACTTAGGCGCTAGCGTTAGCATTATGCCACTAACCATATGTCACAAGGTAAAGATAGGTCCTCTAGAGCCCGTGGATGCAAGGTTGTACATGGCTAACAATACGGTAGTAATTACAACTGGGATAGTGACGGACGTGCTAGTACAAGTAGGTAAATTCTTTGTCCCTGCTGATTTCTTAGTTGTTGATATAGCGGAGGACCCTGCTTATCCCATTATTTTAAGTAGGGCATTCCTAGCAACCGTCGATGCCAATATTAGCGTGAAGAAAGGATTGCTCTCATTCACAATTAGTGACGAGGTGATAGAGTATGCCTTCAACAAGACGGTTAAAAATCAAGGGCCAATGGAGATAAAAGCCATAAATGGTGTCTACATTGCATGTGGAGAAGCCAAAGTAAGGAGTATGACACCGGAGGAGCTTGAGAAGAGGGCCATAGAAGCCCAAGTGGAGGAAGTTGTGGCAATCTTGAACGAACGGGCCCAACAGAACAACAAAATCGACCCAGGTAAGTCGATATCGACTAATAATGTTCAAGATTATATGCCAGGTCATAAGTATGGGGTCGACGGAGGAGGAAAAGAAACATCGAAATCAGGGTTAAAGGTCGATATCGACCATACCCAGCCGAAATCGATCACCATCAGCGCTGAGAAGGGAGGAACGGAGACCTCGATATCGATCTCTGAGGGTCGACATCGACCTGATCATATCGAGCAGAAACTCTCCAAATCGACTGATCCTCCAAGAGTACAACAGAGGTCGATATCGACCTCTGAACATCGACATCGACCTGAGTCACAGACTGAGAAGAAGGTAAGTCAAGGTACGGATTCCTCTTGTTCCATTACAATTGAGGATTTATCATTATTTGGAAGAGGTGTGCCTTGGCATGTGCGCTTATGTAGGGTATCCGACGATGATTCGAGCCAATATGAGATAGGAGAAAAAGTTTATGTTGCCAAATACAAAGACCATTGGTTCCCTACAAGATTCAAGGATAAGAATTTAGGACCATTCACGGTAAATCAAATCCATCCTAGCGGAATGCAGCTGCGTGACAAGAAAGGAGTCATATTTGAGGCCCAAGCCACATGGGCTCTGCAGATGCCGCCTTAAAAAGCGCAAAGGAAGAAGTCGGCCTAGCGACTTAAAAATCTAGAGCGTGTAACAAAGACTTAGTTTTAATTTTGGACAGCTTTTACTTTGGTTTGAGACACTTTATTGTTTTGCATATTTTGTTTTGTTTTGGTTTTATGTTTTTTAACAAGTTGCAGGAGAGAGAAAAGCACACAGAAAAGACATCGAAATCGATGTCCAAGATCGACATCGATCTTAAGGTCGACTTAGATGGGCTTGTGGTCGAGGCCGGATCACCCTGAAGCCTGAGCCAGAAAACGAGGAGAGACATCGATATCGATGTTAAGGTTCGATATCCATGGCTGTTGTCTTCTTCAACTCCTGAAATTTGTGACGGTTTAGTAAGTTTTCTTCTTAACCCTACTTCTAATACACTATAAATTTTAAGTATGGGGTGGGGGAAAGGCTTACTTGCACATTCATACTTAGTGTAGATTTGCATATTTATCTTAACGCATACTTAGTTTATACATTTATTATTCGAGAAAAAAAATAGAGAAAAAAAATGACCCCCATAAAAAATTTGAAATAAAGAAAGAGTCATGGAAGAATAAAAAAGAGCTCTATGATGCAAAATTAGATTCATTAGAGATATAAAATGAAATTTCCTAGTTAAGTGAAGTCCCAATGAAGTGCAAAAAGAAAAAAAAATAAAGGAGATGAAAATTTTGAAGTTGCTTTTGACGTGTGCATGATAAGATGATGGAGGACTTTTTATGAAATTTCCATACAAGTGATTACATATACAAGTTCATATCCTAGCCTTACCTATGCATATTAGCAAAAGTCAAAAGCCATATATGAGCCTTATCATGATCATTTATGCATTAATATCAAATATATGGGTCTGCACGAGTTTCTATGTGATTTCGCAAAAAACAAGATAAAAATCGACAGATTTGGAAGTGCGGAAAAAGAACTCGAAGTCTTCTGAAGAGGTCGAAATTGACTGGGGACCTCGACATCGAGTACATCAGAGACATAGGAATCGAGCAGGAAATGAAGCAGAGCATGTCGACACAGAGAGGTCGATATCGACGTCTGAAGGTCGATATCGATGTTGCCAGATCGAGCTAAAAGATAGTCAACCCACTTCTAGGGTCGGGGTGAGCCCGACGATAACGATGTAGGGTAAGTGCATCAAAGGTATGACTTTTATGCGATTTCGTCTTCTATCCTATGCATGATCCTTTGTGAAAGTTAGGGAGATTCATTATTTTCATTATTGAAGTGAAAGCCACTCATATTGTGAACTTGGATTGCTCATGAATTGGATAGTAACTCTTAGGAACTATGCGAGAGCCTCTAATCACCTAAGTGTTGATAACGAAAGTTATTTGACGGAAAGGCATTAAAATTCATAACTTTAGCATAAAACTTGCATTGTTATCGTTGTGGTATTAAACCCCGACTTTGGAAGCTTTTAAGTTTATTGAAATCAATATAAAAGTTTTAGTTTTGTTTCTGATCATTTTTCTTTACCATTCTACTTTCTTCGGACTCTTTTCCGACAATTGGTTACGAATTACAATTTCTGTGACAAACATCGGAATCGACTGTAAAGGTCGATATCGAGGTCTACGTCGATATCGAGGTCTCTGCTCGACGTCGACTTTGCTGCTTTTGTCTTATGCAGGAACTGTACTGGAAATCGACCAGAACTAAGGTCGATATCGACCAGACACATCGATATCGAGTGTCTTCTGAGGTTGAAAGCTTTGATCGTGAGTACAACAAGGGAAGCGCTGACATACCTAGTTTTAAGTATCCATGGCTGGTGTCTTCTTCAACTCCTGAAATTTGTGACAGTTTAGTAAGTTTTCTTCTTAACCCTAGTTCTAATACACTATAAATTTTAAGTATGGGGTGGGGGAAAGGCTTACTTGCACATTCATACTTAGTGTAGATTTGCATATTTATCTTAACGCATACTTAGTTTATACATTTATTAATCGAGAAAAAAAAAAGAGAAAAAAAATGACCCCCATAAAAAATTTGAAATAAAGAAAGAGTCATGGAAGAATAAAAAAGAGCTCTATGATGCAAAATTAGATTCATTAGAGATATAAAATGAAATTTCCTAGTTAAGTGAAGTCCCAATGAAGTGCAAAAAGAAAAAAAAATAAAGGAGATGAAAATTTTGAAGTTGCTTTTGACGTGTGCATGATAAGATGATGGAGGACTTTTTATGAAATTTCCATACAAGTGATTACATATACAAGTTCATATCCTAGCCTTACCTATGCATATTAGCAAAAGTCAAAAGCCATATATGAGCCTTATCATGATCATTTATGCATTAATATCAAATATATGGGTCTGCACGAGTTTCTATGTGATTTCGCAAAAAACAAGATAAAAATCGACAGATTTGGAAGTGCGGAAAAAGAACTCGAAGTCTTCTGAAGAGGTCGAAATTGACTGGGGACCTCGACATCGAGTACATCAGAGACATAGGAATCGAGCAGGAAATGAAGCAGAGCATGTCGACACAGAGAGGTCGATATCGACGTCTGAAGGTCGATATCGATGTTGCCAGATCGAGCTAAAAGATAGTCAACCCACTTCTAGGGTCGGGGTGAGCCCGACGATAACGATGTAGGGTAAGTGCATCAAAGGTATGACTTTTATGCGATTTCGTCTTCTATCCTATGCATGATCCTTTGTGAAAGTTAGGGAGATTCATTATTTTCATTATTGAAGTGAAAGCCACTCATATTGTGAACTTGGATTGCTCATGAATTGGATAGTAACTCTTAGGAACTATGCGAGAGCCTCTAATCACCTAAGTGTTGATAACGAAAGTTATTTGACGGAAAGGCATTAAAATTCATAACTTTAGCATAAAACTTGCATTGTTATCGTTGTGGTATTAAACCCCGACTTTGGAAGCTTTTAAGTTTATTGAAATCAATATAAAAGTTTTAGTTTTGTTTCTGATCATTTTTCTTTACCATTCTACTTTCTTCGGACTCTTTTCCGACAATTGGTTACGAATTACAATTTCTGTGACAAACATCGGAATCGACTGTAAAGGTCGATATCGAGGTCTACGTTGATATCGAGGTCTCTGCTCGACGTCGACTTTGCTGCTTTTGTCTTATGCAGGAACTGTACTGGAAATCGACCAGAACTAAGGTCGATATCGACCAGACACATCGATATCGAGTGTCTTCTGAGGTTGAAAGCTTTGATCGTGAGTACAACAAGGGAAGCGCTGACATACCTCCTCGTGGATTCGATCCTGAATTACCCTACTAATACAATGGAGGGGATTCTTGTATTATTTGTTTGGGACATGGAGTAGTCTAGTTGTGAATTATTTATTTGAATTATTTGAATCCTACTCATCCCTTTAGCGAACAGAAACTCAGTGTAAATCAAATTCTCACCGAGTCCAGTTGCGCCCAAACTTTCAATCAAATCTCTTCAAATTCATTCGCCGACTCTAGTCATCCCAAATACCAAATTTTCATCAAAGCCAAAGTGTCCACTCTAACTCGATACAAAGCTTTCGCTCGTCGAGTTTAGCCACCCCTAAAACATCATCAAATTCCACATTCCTCAAATTGACTTCTAATTCAAATCTCAAACAAAAAAAAAGTCAAATTCCAAATTAAACTCCACATCAAAGCCAAACTGTTTTCTATGCAAATGATGGGCGGGTTACTTGAGTTATTCTTCCGAGAAGGTGGGCTCAGGTTACTCGGGTGGAGTGTTGTTCGAGCTACCCTTCCTAGAAGGTGGGTTTGAACTTCATCCTCTACTGCATACAAGAAAAAAAAAAACAAAAAACCAAATCCAAATATATCCAAACAAATCCAAACCAAATCAAACACAAATGTCAAAACACTCTGAACTACGTAAGGCTTGATTCTCTTCCAAGAGATATGTAGGCAACCCGCTAAATTTCGGGTGCAACCCAAATCACCAAAACCACTCAAGTCTTGGTATCGATACAACTTCGAATCAAGAGGATAACCAAAAGGGGTCGAACTCAAATTTTAAAAAATTAAATAAAATATATTTTACAATTATTCGCACATTTTTGTTCAACAACTTCTTTTATTCCTTTCCCTCCTTATTTACCCGCTCTCTCTCCCACGATCTGAAACAAACACATCTACCTTGGTCCTGATAGAAAGAAGGCGATGGCGTGGTGTATTTGCTGCGAGTGGTGGCCGTGGATGGAGAGGAGGCCATCGTGCAGGGGTGGCGACTGTCGAGGTCGTTCTTACATGGCCATCGAGTTTACAATGGAAGAAGTCGAGGTCGTCGTGTTTAAGGGAAGAGGTCGAGGCCCTGGTGGATGAAGATTTGGGATGAAAACGACTTCTCTTTCTCACCATGATTTACAAGGTATGAAATTCTTCTCACCATGATGTTGATGATGGAATTTGAAGGTTCAATCTTTTGCTTTTGTTATACCGATTCTGAATTAGGTCTTTATTATGATGTTTCTTTCTATTTTTATTTCTTTTGAGATGCAATTTATTCCTGATTTGTACCTGGTAGGAACCTGTTGGTTTTGAGATTCAATTTCGATTTAGGTTTGAATCTACTGATTTGGGCATGTAAAATTTGATTACACATTCTCAGGCACCATTTCACTTTGTGTGTGGGTGGACACTTGGAAAATTCATCTCCTCCTTTTGATGTTCATTTGAACTGTAGTAACTCAGTTTGCACTTGGTTTTGATTTAGGTTGGGGTGACAATTGGTGATTTCCCCCCTTTTTTCTCAGGGTAATTGCCAGATCCTTGTGAATCAGACCAATTTGTAGGCTCGACTAGGAACCTAATTAGGGTGGATATGTAACAGAGCCTATTATTGGAACTCTTGTCTATATTTTCCCATTTGAGAGATAGTTTCATATTTGTCCATCGGGGGTTCTTGGATGAATTGCATTTACTTTCAAAAGTTTTACTTACAGTTGGCTTCCACTGTCTGTAATATACTTGATATCTTCAAATTAAGTTGATGTGTGTAGTTGCAATGCGCTTCTCTTTATATGTATTTCATTTTTTTTAATATTCTTGATGCAAGCCAAATTAGATACAGCTGAACAGGTTTTTGCGATAGTGAAGAAGCAGTTGGCTAAAAGAGGGTACATTTGTAACTGAGGAGTCAAGTTTTCATCATTAAAATTGCATATTATATATTTTTCTGATGAATGAATTAATTTTTTTGTTCTGCAGGTATTAGGCACACCCACAAGAGAGGAGATCAAGTGCATGAACCCAAACTATACTGAATTCAAGTTTCCCCAAATTAAAGCTCATCCATGGCACAAGGTATGGTTGGGGATGGATATAAATTAGATCATGAAAATACTCCTTTTATCACGCTATTTGGGTTTCTTTTACTGTGAGGGTTTTCTCTTACTGTAAGGGTGTATGACCAATTCTTTATTATGATGTTTCTTTCAATTATTGCAAGAGGGGAATGATTCAGTTGCTTGAAAAAGGCCTCAAGCATACAAGATAAATATGGGAGCAAGGCTTTAGTAGTTTATGATCTCTCTTCCTTTCGACTCCTAGATTTCTCAAAGTCACCACTCCTAGGTAAGCATCTTTATCTCGGTAAATTGCATAAGGCTTCAGTGTTTCATTAAGTTAACCTTATGACTCTACATCTCCGATTAACAAGGTTGTCTTGCCCGAATTCTTTACGCAATGAGCTCTTTGCTTCTTTTATGTGGCGAGGGGGCATTGGTTTATGTGCCTATTATGCACTCTTTATTTATATTATAGCGCCAAAATGTAATTGTTCTCATAGTCTTAACAACTTAATATATTTTATACAACAAGGGAGAAAATAAATAGACTAATATCCTCCTTTTTTCATTGGAATCTTGGCTGCTTATCACTTAATTTAGCATATAATTTGAATTGTTAATCTATTTTTCTAAGACACCACTCATAATTGCCTTTAGATTGCTATTTGGGTTGAACTATCAAACGGTCTTTATATGGCCTGCAATGATGGGACAAATGAAGAACAATGTCAATAATCAAAGGCTTGATCCATTGTTGTAACTAACTCATCTTAGCTATCTTTGAAATCTGAAATCTTAGCTAATGTGTTGCTTCATTTACACATCTCAAGTTTCGTTTCTTCTGTGGATACTGGATTGAATTTCCAAAAATCTTAGCTATCTTTGAAATCTAAAATCTGAATGCAAGTTAGCTATATTTGAAATCTAAAGATAAATTTTGCCATCTCTGAATTCTAAAATATATAAATCCTAGGTATCTCTTGAATATGAAAATATGAAGGCAAGTTGGCTATTTTTGAAATATGAAAATCCTATATATCTCTAAACTTCGAAATGTGAGGGCAAGTAAATGCCTGTCATGACAGCTGCTGGAAAAATAGATTTCAAAAGTTGAGGTGGAGTACACAACTACTAAAACTTATTACAATTGTGTAATTTAAATTGTCACAAACTAAAACTTCCTTATAATATGTAGGTACTAACTAGATTATCTTACATTATTTTTTAACTCTTCGTTATGTTTGTTTTCGAGATGCATTGGAGCAGTTATGACATTGAATTATCACAGTTTTTTGGGAGGGTTGTTTGTATGTTCAGTTTAGGGGCTGAATTAGAGCTATTAGGAACTGTTTTAATAAGTTTTCATTGCATTTTTAGTACAGTTTCATCTGAAGGCCAGTAGGTTTAATGGCCTCGGCCGATGTCCATTCCAAGGCGATAATAACTGGTTTTGAAGGATTAGTTCAATAATTGGCATCTAGGTGCTTTTCCAATGGTGAATCACCCAATTGTTTTGTCCATAGCTATTTTGGATATTTTTTCATGATTATTATGAGATATTTATTAGTTGAGGGATTACCTTTGGAATTCTCCAATCTGGTTCCAAATATTATATACCAATGGCGGAAAAAAAAAGAATTGAACAACTTTTATATGATGTAAATAGAATATCAACAATTTTGTTCGTGTTGTGGGCACAGTGTGTTATCTGCATCGCAGTATTCTTGGACTTACCAACTAGACTTACCCTCTTTCGTATATGGATTCGACACTTGGTTTACAATCAATTCATCAAGCATATTGTATTTTGCTCACTTACACATACCTTCTACATTGGGAATATTGTAGATGGATAGTGAAAAAAAACAAGAACGCTCTAGAACAGGTGGATAGCTTCCCTTAACAAAATATTTGTGGACTTGATCGTCAAACAGATTCAACTGGCCTAATATTGTTTTTGACAAGAAAACATGGGTCCATATTCGTGACGAGTTCTATAGGCAGTCAGGGCTCGACTTCAACAACAATCAGTTAAGGAAGCACAACGACATTCTGAGGATACGTTATAATAATACAAAGTCTGCTATTGACCAAAATAACTTTTCAATAGAAGATTCTTGCACCATTGGATTTGATTTATGGGAAAGCTTGTGGTTTCTTTCTTCCTTCTTTCAATTCATGCCTTTTTCTCCCATGTTGCTCATTTATTCAATTTCATTTCTCCTTATAGTGGGTGCAAACTAGGCCTGAACCAGTTAAGATTAAGGAGTGCCCCATTTTTTAACAGTTGTGTATAATCTTTGCTGACAATGGTGCTGGTGGTAAATATGCTCAATCAAGCCATTATGAAGATCTTGATAACAAATCTCTAGGAGCAAATACTGCTGGGTTAGCATCTTGTAACAACATAGGAACCCCACGTTCTAAAGCTCCATCATCATCAAGATCTTGTGAGGAAAACATGGCATCGGATGAAAAGAGAGTAAAGCCTTGGACAGAGTTTAAAAGGAAGCACCCAGCAGATACCCGTCTCAGTGAAGTCGATGGGAAGGAGGAAGAATTGCAAGATGCCATGGCAGAAGCCTTGGTTGATATGATAGCAGCGACATACTTGAAGACTGCCACAATAAGCACTCGAGATAAAGGTAAGGTAAGTGCAGCAGTATCACTAAAAGTGTATTGGGGTATTGGATGAGATACAAGGAATCAACTAGGTCCTATACATTATGGCGCTGGATCTTTTTGAGAATCTCAGCTGCAGAGAAGTTTTCCTTTAGTTAAACTGCAAAGAGAAACGAGTGCTTTGGTTGCAAAAGAAGTGTAGTAATGCTAGGGTCGTTTGAGAGAAGAGGGCGCCCTAGTAAGGAGTATAATAAGAGTAGCAGATGACAAAAGGAGTTTTCAAATATTATCAACATTTTTTTAGCAAAGAAAAAAAAAGTTTGTTTAAAAAACCCATCAAAGTTGGAATCCACACAACCTGTCAATGGATAAACGTAAATGAAGAAGATTGACAAGCTTATTGATATTGTACGATGTGTTGTGCATATATCTAGGTTGCGTTGAGTTGTCCTGTGCTCTGCTTTGCTGTGTGGCGTGGGTGAAATAGGGAGTGGTATGGATTGTTAACCAACTGCTTCTCTAATTTATGTTGTAAATTAGAAAAATCGTTTTAACAAAAGCAAATCCTAATTTTTTTTTTAAAAAAAAATGGAGATCTCACTTCTTAGAAATAGAGTTAGCACTAGACTATAACTTTTTTTTTAATTTTAATTAAATAAATACGTAAGCAACCTATTTCAAAGGGTCATTATCTTTATCAATTATAGTACTTAGAAGATTATATATTTATATTATCCTATCTTATATCCTATACAATACTAAAGTAGAATCTAAATTGCCACGTCGCAATGTCGTTAAAAATTTTCCTGCCTATTTTTGTAGCCAATAATATTCTGTCATGTTGTGCATTTTTTTAAATAGATACGGAGTATCTTAATTTTTTAGAAAGTTTTTATATCTTTAAAAAAATCTATCCATATTCATCTTATTTGAATCACTTCCACACACACACACACACACATATATATATATATATATATATATATATATATATATATATATGTATATATATGTATAGGGGAGGGTTCAAGTGAGAAGTAGTTGATCCGGTAAGAAGAAAAGAAGTAATGTTGTTGGTTAAAACAGATCTGATTTTTATTTATTTTTAATAAGTCTCACGCGCCTTATCTTCCTCGTAGGCTCTATTCTCGATCTGATTCGCACTCCTCCATCGACTCCAAATCTTCCCACTATAGCCATCCACCAACTGGCCGCTCCCGTCTTCGATGGCAACTCCGTCTTTTATGGCAACTGGCTCCTGCGATTTCGACCCATCCTCGTCCAGTCCCTTTCTCTTTGTTCACCATCTCCGAGCACCCGTCCTCGCTCCTCCGGTGGCCCAGCCACGTCACCCTCAAAACTGATGGTCGTCCCCTATTCCTTGGAGTCGAAAGAAGGTATCGCTGGCCGCCGTAGCTTCTCTTCAGGTTTCGGGAATTCACGCTTCATTAAGTTTGGGAATTTATGTGGGTGAAATTTTTGTTTGTTATAAATACGTACGGCTACACCACACAAACTATTCTTATCTTCATTTGACTTTACACCTTGTTTCGATCTCCAAGTTGCCCTCTTCACGTACATCTGAAATCTCATCTCATCTTAAAGGTAATGAAAGCTAATTAATTAACTAATCGTCGCTAATTTTCAGTTTTCGCCTCAAATTTTCGTTTGTTAATTAATCTCTTCAATTTCTCTGGGTTTTTGTACGAAAGATCAATTCTCCAGCCATAATCTAATTCAAGGGATTTATTTTATTTTTATATCAAGTGGTTCAGTGCTTTTATATCAAGTGGTTCAGTGACTAAATAGAGATTGGTTCAGTGACTAAATAGAGAGTGGTTCAGTGACTAAATAGAGATTGGTTCAGTGACTAAATACAGAGTGGTTCAGTGAGTAAATAGAAATTGGTTCAATTACTAAATAGAGAGTGGTTCAGTGACTAAATAGAGAGTGGTTCAGTACTAAATAAAGAGTGGTTCGGTGACTAAATAGAGATTGGTTCAGTGACTAAATAGAGAGTGGTTCAGTGGCTAAATAGAAAGTGGTTCAGTGACTAAATAGAGATTGGTTCAGTGACTATATAAACAGTGGTTCAGTGACTAAATAGAGATTGGTTCAGTACTAAATAGAGAGTGGTTCAATGACTAAATAGAGAGTGGTTCAGTGAGTAAATAGAAATTGGTTCAATGACTAAATAGAGAGTGGTTCGTTGACTAAATAGAGATTGGTTCAGTGACTAAATAGGTTCATGAATCACTTCTTTATAGGTTTATGAACCACTTCTTTATAGCTTCATGAACCACTTCTTTATAGCTTCATGAACCACTTCTTTATAGGGCTGAACCACTATGAGTAAAAGAGTTGAACCACTATAAGTAAAAGGGCTGAACCACACAAGTAAAAGGGTTGAACCACTATGAGTAAAAAGGCTGAACCACTAAGAGTAAAAAGGCTGAACCACTGAGACTAAAAAGGCTGAACCACACAAGTAAAATAGTTGAACCACTGTGAATAAAAGTACTGAACCTTAAGAGTAAAAGGGCTGAACCACTAAGATAAAAGGGCTGAACCACTTCTTGATAACTTCATGAGCCACTTTTTTTTTAACAAAACATATAAAAAGTAAATAAAATAAGAATGAAATATAAATAAGATGATAATATTTTACTTACAATAGGAAAAAATAAATAAATTATAAGCAGTAATTAAATGGTGATGGGTATGGGAACTGAACCCGAGACCTCTAGTCTAGCACACAACACGCCAACCATTTGATCTACTTCACTTTATTAATTTTAATGCATACTCCGTATTTGTTTGAGTTTATTATATATATTAATGCATACTCCGTATTTGTTCTATAGTAATTAAATGAGGGATGTATAGTGGAAGTGAAATTGAATGAGGCGGGTGAGTGTGGGCACAAGCGCTTGCATGCGACTGGGCATATGCGCTGGGCAAGGGGAGTAGGTGCGCGCACGGGAGAACTTATTTTTTTGGAATTAATTTAATCTACGTGGACCAATCAAATAACTTCTTTCCTTCTCACCGGACCAATGCTTCTCACCTGAACCCAACCCTATGTATATATATAGGAAATGGTTCAAATGAAAATGGTTCTTAAAATGAAAATCCCTCTTAAATTGAAAATGATCCAATTTGAAGGCAAATGAGCCTAATTTAAAGGTAAATGAGCTTAATTAAATGAGTCATAGATAAATGGGCCTAATTAATGTGTAAATGAGCCTAATTTTATTGTGTAAATGGGTAAATGGGTAAATGACCCTAATTATGAGATAAATGTCACCACTTCTCCCATACTTTCTATTTCTATCAATATCGCCCTTATTTCAATTATAAAAATTACAGATTTTAGCCCATGATTTTTATTTGAAATAATAATATAAGGTGCAACTATAAGATTACAAAATGCAACAAAATATGCTACATCACATTTTTTGTCTTTATTTTAAAAAGTGAAAAAATATGAGATTACAAAATATAAAGTGAACAAATAATACAATAAAGGCTATTATTAATAAATGTTCATTTTCCTAATGCAAAGTAAGTTTCCTACCAAATATTTTCTTTATGGGCTACTATTTTTATAGCGGGTTTGTACTTTAATGTGACATGTGCCATTAAAAGGCTATTAGCTCAATTAAAAAATGGTATATCAATGTGCTCATGCACAAATGTTTGAGTTCAAAATCTCGCATAAGCTATTTATGGTTGTCTTCTTTTTGTTTCCGTTCATGAATAAGATTATAAAGTGCAATAATAAAATGATAACGTGCACAAATAAGATGATAAAGTGCATATATAACATTATGGTGTGCAAATATAATATTGTGTTGTGCAAATATAATATTATGTTGTGCAAATAAAATGATAACGTGCACAAATAAGATGATAAAGTGCATATATAACATTATGGTGTGCAAATATAATATTGTGTTGTGTAAATATAATATTATGTTGTGCAAATATAATATTATGTTGTACAAATAAAATGATAAGTGCAAGAATAAAGTGATGGTATATGAATAAAAATATGAAGTGCATGAATAAGATTGTAAAGTGCACAATTAAGATTATAAAGTGCATAACTAAAATGATAAAGTGCAAGAACAAAATGATGAAGTGTATGAATTAGATTATGAAGTGCACAATTAAGATTATAAAGTGCATAAATAAAATGATAAGGTGCAAGAATAAGATCATGAAATGCACAATTAAGACTATGAATTGCACTTTTATCAAAAAATAATACAAACTATTAAAATTAGGCAATTTAGCATATGTAGGAGTCGACCCACTTCTCTGCACATAAGCACATTGCTCTACCATTGAGCTAATAGGCTTTTAAAACTTAATAAGAGTTAGAAGGTGTTTCGATAAGCAATCAACACATAAACTCAACATCTCCGATTACTAATCCGTTTTACCTTAAGTGTTTCCAAGCTCAAAATATGTGTAAGGAGCTTGAATTGGTCAAAGAAAGTACTGCTATAATGCTATTACCTTTAGAGCTTCAGCAAGTACCATACAACATCCCCAAACGGCGTCATATTACACCACCTGTTCCTCTTCAACTTCATCCTCTTCAACAAATGAATCAAGTACCTCCAATTCTGTGCCTTGTTACCACAACACTGTATGTGGTTCTGAAATGAGCAGTTGAACACTTATAATGTAAATGGATGTGTATCTGTTTGTCATCACTATATAATATAAGCATTTACATAAACAAACATCAGTACTGATTGCAATCTTAAATCTAACATAAATCTGAGCAGAATTGTTCTAAAATCAGTAGAGCTTTGCTTGTTCCAGCAATGCAGCACTCACTACAAAAAAAAAAAGAAATTCGCTTCGGCAAAAAGCCGTGGCAAAAGGCATTCAGGGGGTGGCAAAAGACATTTAGCTTCGGCTTAGCTACGGCAAATAGGGGGTGGCGAATTGGGGGATGGCAAAATTTGTTAGCTTCGGTAAATAGCCGTAGCAAAAACATTAGCGACGGCTAGGCGACGACAAAGCAACCCCTTCCGAAAGAGACTACACATTTGCTACGGCAAGGTGTCGTAGCTAAAGTGTGGGTGGAAAATAAAAATAAAAACCTGTTTTCTAGCCCGGATTCTTCAGACCCGAGCTAAAAAGTCCAATATTTTTTTTTAAAAAATAAAATAATACATAATTTACATATTTAATAAAATTTCATTAATTATACAAAATTTACATATAAAATAAAATGTCAAAAACTACCTAATTTATATACAATAAATATACATAATTATAAAATTTACATATACAATAAAATTTCCAAAACTATAATAATTATCTGACTAATTTACATATTTTAGCCTTTCCTTTAATAATCTTAGATGGCAAAAGCTACAACACGAGTTGAGTAAGCTAACCATATCAACAATTTTCTTGTATTCTTTGAATCCTTTTGTGCGAGCTATCTTTTCTTCAATCGTGATACTTTATTTCTCTGCTCCTTGTAATGTTTAACTGCATCAAGATATGCTGACCCTGCATAAATTACATGTCCCGTACTAGCTTTTGTCAACATTCTAAAGCAATATAGCCTAAAATTTGTCTTTTTGTAGTTCGTTGGGTAAGTAAAGGGAAAAAATAATACATGTATATATAGACACTATTATAAGAGAAGGGATGATGAAGAAACATATAAATTAGTCTAGAATATCAAAGAATCATTAGAAGAGGGTATCTGAAATCAAGGAAATAAAAAAAGGGAACATTTGCAAAACCACCCACTTTTCTCACACATGAGTCAAAAGACTGAAGGTGTTGTTGAGCATAGAAAAAAATAGAACAAACTAAATCACATAGCTAGGCAATTAATCCAAAAAAATTACATATAAAGAGATGCTCAAACCCAAAACTTATGAGCAATGACTTCTCAAGATTCATCTAATCCAAGGACATAGAGTAACAAGTTTAAAGGCTAATGACCATAAAACAAAGCTGACTGAGAAAACATGAATAAAGGTGGTTCACTTGTAGCACTTAATGAATTCAGAGGATGAAAGGAAAAAGAAAAATACCTGTCGTGAGGGAACAGTGCTACTGAATTCTTTTTCCTTGCCTTCATCCCCAAGGACATAAGCTAGAACAACCAATGAATCACCGAAAGGAGCAATTCCGGAAATATAGTAGCTGGTCTTGAAAGATGCCACAATATCCATGCAAGATATCATTGGACTGCTGAAAATACAAAGTTATACAAGCAGTTCCTCATCATCAGAACCAAGCATGATTTTATCTTTAAGATATTACTAGTTGCACACCCGCATGCGAACACGCGGAGTGAATATTTGTTTGTTTATATATACAATATAACATAAGAGTGAAGGCAAATAAATAGTAATCCAAGATTAATATCCAACTTTTAATAGCTCATCTTGTACATAAAATATAGAAAGAGTCTTTTTTAGGATAGGGTGTTGTTTTTTTTTTTGTTTGCAAACTCACTGATAACCTTTTACTAAACTAATTTGTGTATGAACAGTAGCATACACATCAGTAAGTTGCATGGTTCCAATCAAAGGATTACCTTCCATTTTGACTTCTGAGTGGATTAAAATTTCAGACAGATTTAGAACAACGGTAAAAATACCCAAACTCTGCATCTCCGGCTCCATATTTGAAAGAAGCTTATTGTTAGGTAGGAGTAAATCGAGTTCTTAAATACAAATATAAATATGTAAATGTAAACCGAATCCTAGCCTATGCAAATAAATACAAGACTTCCTCCCATTGTAGTAGAAGGGTAGTCAGGATCGATCCACGAGGAGGCGTGTCAGCGGGATCCTAGTAGCGTCAGAAATCTCACGTCTTTCGTCGACCAGAAGCCTCGATTTCGACCTTGGTGCTCGATGTCGACCTCGGCTGTCGATCCTTTCTGCAACAGAAGACCTGCAGAGACAAAAGCAAGCAGTCGATATCGATGTTAGCAGACGGAATCGACTAGCTCAGAAGACTGCCAATCGATATCGACGTTGGGGGGTCGATATCGATGTTCAGTAACTCCGCAAGGATGATCGTCGTCGACTCAGAAAACTATCGACGAACTCAGTGGTCGATATCGACGTCTGTGGTCGATATCGATGTCTTCTCCTGCAAAGTTGTTAGCTTTTGTCGGCAAAGAAAGGCCGAAGACTTTAGGATGGATGAGGATGCTATGATCAGAAATAAAGACAGTGGTTTTGATGAATATAAACTATGTAAAAAGCAACTCCTAGGATTATGGTTTACCACAACGTTAACCAATGCATGCGATAAGATAAATAAGACGCACAATTGCGCTATTTCACCCGAGGGACAAGCTTTCGCTGTACACCAACTTTTAGGATTACTCTTGCAAATAAACCTAATTGTCTCTACCAATTTTATGTTTATAACTCAAGTTGTTGGCATGAATCCCTTTTCTTTCGATTAGGACTAAAGATAGAATCGTAGGAGATGATATAGACACAACGATATCAACATCTAATACTTACCTCAGGCACGCATGGCTAACGTCGGGCTCACCCCGACCCTAAGAGCTTTGGGGGACTACTCGCACAAACTTGCATTAAACCATAACTCCGAATCTTTACAACTCAACGTCGGCTTTCACAAACGCCAAACCCTAAAACTTCTCTCTAACTCTATTGCTTGTAATTGAACTCTAAAATTGGATTATTGAATGCCAGCCCCCTAGGGCTTTATTTATAGGCTACTAATCCTTGCTAGCCAAGGATTGTAACTTCTATCTAAACTATGAAATCTATCTAAACAATTAGGATAGGTCTTTTATTTTGATAATTCTCTAACAACTTGATAAAACTTAAAGGTAAAAAGTATATAAATCCCAGCTACTATCTATCTAAAAAAATACAAGATAATTCGTGCCTTCAAAGAGATAGAATTCCCAATTCGAGCCTCAAAATCGAATCTATCTTCTGTCGAGGTAAGGTCGATATCGACCAGTAAGGTCGATATCGATGTCTTCGTTTCTGCTCGACTTGCTCAGCTTCACTCGATGTCTATGTTGAGGTCGATATCGATGATGTAAGGTCGATATCGAGTGCTTTCCTCTGCTGTGTGATGGTCTGTCTCGACACTCAGTTCTGTGTCGATGTACTGTAGTCGATGTCGATGTTTAAGGTCGATATCGAGTGCTCTTCTCCTCTTCTTGGTTTCTTCGTTTTGACTCCGATTTCGCTCGAATTCCTGCATGGTTAGCTCAAAACTTGTGCAGACTCTATTTCTTGCACTTTAGCCCATCCTTACACAAGTTCATATTCTTTTGAACCTTTTCTTTTGAAATTGAATGAAATATGAAGTCAAAAGATGCAATAAAAAGAGATACAAATACGTACATCAAAACACCCCATAGTTAGACTTGCTTGTCCTCAAGAAATAACCAAGCAATAACCAACACCTACAACACACCTTCAAGTCTTCGCCCTTGTCAAAAGCAACATCATAAGGGGTAGCAAAGCAAAACAAGTGAATTTAACGTCATAGCACATATTTTGGTGATCAATAGGCATATGAAATTTTTGATCCAACCTCACAGGGATAATGTGTTTACACTCAACTCTCATGTGCTTAGGATATGAAGATCAACGCTCAACTCAATTCCATACCCAATCTCATAAACATTGCAATTTATAAAGTCCACTTCGCAACCAATTATGAAAATGCAATAATAATCATCAGGAGGACTTTCGCTCAATGGAAGACTTCAAAGAAGACTCCATTCGGCGGGGTTGTAATGGGGCTTGGTATGAAATAAAAGGGTATGGAATTATTTAGCTATGTGGTGCTTTTATAATTCGGGAATCAAGACTCCTAAACTTCAACACTTGCAATATCCAAACCATAACTTCTCCAATGTTGCACTTTCCAAGCTCAATCTCCCATAATGCTCTTTCCCAACTCATCTTTCCATAATATGCTCTAAAGATGCACTAAAAGATGTAAACCATACTATCAACCCTTCTTTCAAACTCTAATATGCCTCTCAAATAGGGGTAAAAACCTCACGATCTCTACCTAACTTGCCACTCCAACCACCTCGGTGCAATCCTTTGGAGTCTTCCAACCTATCTGTAAAGAATAAGCTAATATTTCGCCTACCCGTTTCCAACTACATCCAATAGGGATGGTCTAACACCTTTTCTACCCACTCGATTCCCATTGTTTGATTCCTCTTATTTAGTAAGCCGAGTTCAAATTTAGTCCATTTGAATTAGTCATATTACGTTCATTTTGCCCTTTTAAAACTTTGTCAAAATCACTTGAAATTCGTGGGCGGTTTTTCAAAACATACACCCGACCCTTTGTAACGGCCCGGATATAAATATCCAAGATACGTTTTGAAGATTGGATACCTTCGTTCGGATGTTGCATTTCACGTACGGGTCGAGGTTTCAAACCTCTAAAGATCTGTATTTAAAGCGGGGATTCCGAACCCCAAGCAATCGAAGTCGCGGAAATGCATTTGAAAGAACTGCGAAAGCGGAATTAAATTACAACTTGCCACGGCAAGGCCGGGTCAAAACCAAATCCGTAAAACATAGATTCAAGACAGCCTTTAGCCAAGTTTGCGGGTTAGTCCAGTTCTTCGCATTCGCTCGGGGGAGGGGGGATTCCCACGCCATAGGAACATAAAACAAGTATACCTAAAAACAATTTGTGCGAGCGGGGTCAGACCGAGTCCCCCCAACGCACTCTGTCCCGCAAGCAAGCATACACATACGCTATACCTATAATAAAGATGCTCTAATGCAGTGCGGAAATTTAAATCACACTAGCATGCTCTTAGTTGGAAGAATATGCAGAACAACTGTAAAGGCGCCCAAAGAATGCCAAGTGGCATATCCCTCTCCTACCTCTGCACCCCTTTCCGTTAGTGCAGAGACTGGCCAGTTCGATGCTATAGCATATCATATCTCATCATAGCATATCATATCTCATCATCATATCATATATCATGCTCATGCCCGATGGGGCTGGGCTATCTCATCATCATGCTCATATATCGACAATAATGACTCAGGGCACCCGATGAAGCTGGGCTACCCTATGACCCTAGCAATGACTCTAATGACTTCACAGATAACAACCGTTCTGTTTACATACGCATAAAGAAATAGAATGCTCAATCACAAGTGCAATCCTAGCATGATACTACATGACATGCTTTAAATGCGTATGAAGCACCTAGTATGTCATATGATCACAAGCAGGAGATTTCTCTTTCGAATTTGAGTAAGCCCATAAAGGAACTTACCTGAATAGGCAGAACAGCAAAAGGCAGAATCCATGTATACAACAAGTCATACATCACAGATGATAACCTATCATATATAAGTAATGTATATGAGTCTACTTCTAATTTACACTAAGCATATCTCAATCACACAAGGCGCCCCTAGTATCACATATAAGTCTACGAAATCATAGAATATCGAATCTTAACATTAATTCATCATTATCATCTCAAATCATCTCGACATGTATCGCATACCATCTCACATCTCATCTCATCTCAATATCTAACCTCTCATAATCTCAATATTTGATCATTTCAACTCATCATTTAGAAATCATGCACCATTATTATATATATAAGTCATATTCATGCTCTAAGGTATATTCATACTCTAATCGTCATATAACATATCATACTTCAACATTTAAGAACTTATCATGCTTCTTAATCATATACTATAACATCATGCTTTCATATGTACGACAACACATCACGATATCATATTTAAGGACATATATCAACATTTCCTAGCATGCTTCATAATCAACCCATAACACATCAATATCACATATCATAATTTACAAGTGATACAAGCAAGTCAATTTCCCAAAATTTCCGAAGCTCTTAAATCTCAAGTTAGATCAATCTTTATTTAAAACATCTTTTCCAAATCACACTTGACCCAAAAAAATCCATTTATAAACCATTGCGCTTTAATTAACTTATATTATTATTTTATTAAAATAAATCCGACAAGATAAGGATATTTCCAAAATTCCTCTTTTCATTTATTAAATCAATTCCCTTCTACTAAATCAACTTCTAACCTTTAAAACCCTTTGTCCATTCCTTTCCTTTTTAAAATCCATATATCATAATATTATACTTTTAAACCTCAAAATATAATAGTATTTATATTCCACTTATTCAATATATTCTATATCGAATATACATAAGACTTAGAAATTCTTTTTTTTAAAAAACTCCAGTCCGATTAATAATATATTTTAATATTTTTAGAATATATATATTATCCATAAATCAGAAATAACATATAATAACAATAACAATAATAACAATAACAAACTAACAATGATTAAGTACACAACACACCATATAAGCAAAACATATATATAACAAATAATATCCCAAAACAAAACCCAACAGCCCAATATCGAAGCCCGGAAGGAGGATCCGAACATGGCCTAGAGCTGAAGCCCAAACCCACACTTCAGATTAATGAACCGAATGAATAAGAGAGAACCAGGAAAAGAAAAGAAATAAATGGGCGGGTTCAATTGAACCCGTCTTCCCCAACACCCCTGCTCCAAAACGGAAGAAACGAGGAGAGGAAGGCGAAATCCAGGGACTCCGGTGGCTCCTTTCCGGCCCAGAATTTACCCAGAAGGTCGACACAAGATTCCAACCCCGACCCAAGCCACAGGAATGAAACACGCACAAGGGAGGAGAAGGAGAAGAGGAACTCACCGGGGTTCGAAAGCTTTGCTAGAAAATGTTCGATGGGCTCGATTCGACTCCGATTAGGGTGGATTTGAGTTGCTCTTGGCCTGGTGCGTGGTAGAAGTGAATAAAAGTTCACCTTTATGAGGTTTATAAGTCGGAAAATGAAACGGAAGCGGAAACCGACCATAGGAACGGAACAGAGAAAGAGAGCTCGTGTTTTGGGGCTCCGGTGGGCGGCTGGCTCTTCCTCGTCGTCTTTCGTTTTCTGGGGACGAAGGTGGATGCTAGAGGTAAACACAGGTGGCTCGGCCGCGGATGGGGGGTCCTCATGGACTTGCAAGAATTGGAGGAGTTGCGGCTCAAAGCTTATGAAAATGCCGAAATCTACAAAGAGCGCACCAAGAAGTGGCACGACAAGAAGTTGGTCCCAAAGACCTATGAGGTAGGTGATAAAGTTCTTCTTTTCAATTCTAGATTGCGATTGTTTCCAGGGAAGCTTAGATCGATATGGAGTGGGCCATTCGTGGTTCATCGTATCTATCCCCATGGAGCGGTGGATCTAGTTGATGAAGGAGGAGCCATATTCAAGGTCAATGGCCACCGACTCAAGAAATAAAAGTTACTTGGGCTCTTACAGGATTGGAATGAAGATGAGGTAACCACGTCAAGCTAACGATGTTAAAGATAGCGCTTACAGGAGGCAACCCGCTTTATTTCCTTTTCTTTCTAAGTTTTATTTTTTAGTTTTTAAATTTTAGGATAGGTAGGATAGCTGGGGTAGAGCATATTGCACTAACCATGCAGGTCTTCGGGGGAAACCACTGCGAAAACGGGCGAAAAATGGAAAAAGAAGCTAGGACACACCTGTACTGAGGTCGTACCGATGCTCCCTACCTCGGTACCGACCCCCTGACGGACAGGTAAGTGAATATCGAAGAACTGAGAAATTCCAGTAGATGTACCAAGGACATACCGAGGTACCTAGGGTCGGTACCGACCCCCCTGACGGACAGGTAAGTGAATCTCGGAAAATAGAGAAATTCCATTAGGCATACCGACCCTATACCGAGGCCCCTTGCCTCGGTACCGACCCCCAACTTTTCCAAAAAAAAATATTCCGAAAATTGAAGAAAAAAATAAAATTTTCTTTTATTTTCTTTTATTTTCTTTTTTTCTTTTCTTCCTTTTTCTTTCTTTTCTTTTTCTTTTCTTTTTCTTTTCTTCCCCTCTTTCTTTCTTTCCTTTCAATGTCCAGCCTCGGTTCTCTATGCCCAGCCCTCGGTTTTGAAGCACCCAGCCCAGCGCTGACTTCTCTCCTTGCCTCCCACGCCCACCATAGGCCACCTCCGGCCAAGCCACCACCACCGCTCGAACCCCCATCCTCTGGTGCACCCCTCGAGCCCAGCCTTGACCCGGTTCGAGCCCAACAGCACCCCCACCGAACCCACTTGCCCCCGTTTCACTGTTTTGGTTCTTTCGGTTCGTTACTCTTCGAAACCTCCGATTTTGTTCCTCTTTCTACTCAATATTGGTATGATTTCTTACCCTAAACTTGTTTATTTCAATTATTTTGATTGATTTGATGATTTGGGGCTGAGATTGAAAACATAGGATTTGAATTAGGATTGAAAATTGGGGCTTTTTACCGAGGGTCGAATTGGTTAAAATTGAGGATGTGGTTGTGTTGTTGGGTTGATTTGGAGCATCTTTCATGTTCATAGCATTGTCAAATTGATTATGGATTGTGAGCCAATTGATCTTAGGATTTTCTTGGGATCCATTTCAAGTTTGGATTTTGATTTGATTTTTATGCTTTAGGTTGATTAATTTTTTATATTTTAGCATAAAAATTATATCTTTGCATGATTTGACAATTGCGAGCAAGTTATATGTCCATTGCATATTTATTTGACTTGTTTTGTAAGTATGGGGTTGTGACGGTTGATTTGTGTATAATGAGTTGTGCATTACTTATATTACTTTTCTTGGGTATATTGTTGTATGATTAGGGGATGCCTTAGTGCTCATACATAATGTTACATTAGTTATATTGTTTCCCCTTTTCATATAGTCTAGGTTGAGCATATGTTTTATATATAAGTAGTGCATTATATTTATTCTATATGGTGTTGAGTTTGTGTGCATTTGAGTTCATTTGATATTTTCAAGAATGCACTCATTGTTATGTGGTTTTATGTTTGCACATGCTTTATATGCTTATAGGATTTATTTAGTGTATCTTATTTCTTTTATGTCTACTCGGTTATGTAGGTATGTATGGCTTGATCATAGTTGACTTGGTTTTATGATTATAGAAAGATATTTAGCTTGAGTTTCTTTTCTTTGTTTCAGGAATATGTTCCGTTCTAAGAGCAAGAGGGTTAGAGAGTCATCTTCTACGGTTACATTGGATGACGTGATCATCTATGACACACGTCAGAAGAAGGAGTATAAGGACATCCTCAAGAACCACAAGCTTCGGGCTCGGTGGTATGACCCTACTATACTATAGCGGGGTTTCGATCTTATAAATTTATTTTATTGAAAATAAACCCTTTCATCAAATTGGCGTCGTTGCCAGGGATTGCATGCTTAATTATCGTTGTGGTGATCTCTACGCCCTAGATCTTTTATATTATTGATATATTTCTAAAAATTGAGCAACATACAAACCCCCAAAACTCTATACTTTTCATCCCTTCTTGCTATTTCTTGCTCTTTGGTAACTAGAATTGAGTCACTGACTTTCTCCCTGCGAACGAACATGACCCTATTATACTATAGCGGGGTTTCGATCTTATAAATTTATTTGACTGAAAATAAACCCTATAGATGGAGTGAGCCTGGGAATACAGGATGACATAGTGGAGGCCTTTTCTTATTTAGGCGCCACGTGTCTACTGGATCCTGTCCCGCGCTTCTACCCAGCCCTCGTTGCTGAGTTCGTGGCTACTTTGCAGACGGACGTCAATGGGCCGGATTTTGAGGGCCCTATTACCTTCCAGCTAGGGAATGAGATGCACACATTCACCTTGCAGTAGTTCAACGCTCTGTTGGGATTCCCCAACCCTGTAGAGCCATACAACGTCGTCAGCTGCAAGGCTTTGGATACATGGAAACTGATCACCGGCACGCCCAGATGGCCTGACAGAGCTCTTCCAGGTAAGGATATCGCAAACCCTTTTTTCGCATTATCCTTAGGATTTTTGGTAATACTATATGGGCAAAGAAGGAGCTTTCTAGGCCTACAAGGATGGAAATTGCTTGTTTAAGGGGGGTGTTATTCGAGATGGAGACGCCCCTAAATTTGGGTTATGAGTTCCTTGCGCATGTTAGAGATTACACGAAGAACGCCGATGAGATTTGGTTTGATAGTATGATTGTGCTTTTGGCCAAGCGCCTACAAGTTGATCTAACCAGATATAAGTCTGCGGCTACTCAGCTTATAGACATTGCATATTTGACAAGTGCTAAGGTAATCACGAGGAAAAGGGACAGGTTCTTTTCTACTTTTCATGGTTATAATGTTGAGATTCTCAACCAGAACTTGGACTTGTTGTATGTACCGAATTGGCACAAAACTTGGGCCGAGGAATATTGTCCAACCTCATAGGTCATTTTGGGAGATCCTCTGAGACGTCAGCGACCGCCTAAATATCCCCATCCAGAGGACACATTAGGTTTAGTGGTTCACCAGCCGGAGCATACTGAATTCATGGATTATGACGCTAGGCCTAGTAGCCACTACTTTTCTGATGAGGCTGGCCCGAGTAGGACTTCTACACAACAGCATTCTACTTTTGATGATATCATGAGCGAGCTGCAATTTCTAAGACTAGGTCAGGAGAGCTTGCAGGAAGGGCAGACTGTTATGATGAATGAGTTTACACGCTTGAATGAGAGGATGGACCTACAGGAAGCACATGCGTCCTCTTTTATATCTTGGGTATCCTCTCTCTTCCCACAGAACCCATTCCCACCACTACCGCCCTCTGAGTAGAGCTTCTTGATTTCTTCAACAGCTTTTACATCTTGTTTGTGTGAGTTTCTAAGTCTTTTTTCCTTTTACTTTGATTTTCTTTTGACAGTGGGGACACTGTCTATTTTTAAGTATGGGGTGGGGGATTCAGAAAACTTTTGTTCATTCTTTTTGAGAATTTTTCTTCTGTGTTGTTCTGCACTTCATTTTATTTAGATTATGTTATGCATTCATGTTTAAGTCTTATGCATTTTAAGTTTTAAGTCCTTAGTCATATTTTAAGTATCTTAGTCATGCTTTAAGTTAAAAAAAAAACAAAAAAACAAAAAAAAATTTCGGAAAAAAAAAAAGAAAAGAAAAATGCATGTTTATTTTATGTGTTAGTTTTAGCTTTATACCTTAACTTAGATGTCCTATGACGATAAATAATGGCTGACGTGATGATATAAGTCCCATAGCATAATATGGTTAGGTAGACATAATTGAGCGTGTATGATCTAAGTTCTTAGACATGACTGAAGTACAACAAAACTTTTACCTAGTGAGAATTTTGGCCTTATAGGGAGAACATAAAAATCCCTCTGCTTTCTTGAGTGAGTTTACTCTTCATATGTATATTATCTCTGAGTATTGCGATGGTTATCTATTTTTCAATGCCAAAATATATATATATATATATATATATATATATATATATATATATATATATATATATATATTTGATGTGAATAAGAATTAAATGATGGAGGCACCTTTTGAGCCAATTTTATCCTCTCTTTACCTACCCTACATTATCTCTGCTTGAAGCCAATAATTAGCTTGAGACCTTTATATATTATATAAGCTCCACAAAATTATTTCATAGCCGAATTGAGCCTGGCCCCATTTGGGAATTAAGACTTAGAGTTGGTTGGATTAATGATTTAGTGGAAAAAATGAGCTTATGTTTGGGTTCAAGTCAGAAGAATTTTGAGTTTATGGAAGCATGGGTTGGTTTTTATTTTTTTATCTTGCTACATATTATATAAAAGAATTTTTGGCTCACATTATAAATGGACTATTTTTATTTTATATTATTTTTGTTCTCAAAAAATAAGAAAAAAAATCAGAAAAAAACAGAGAAAAACAGAGAAAAACAGAAAAAAAAAGAGAAAAAAAAAAGAAAAAAAAGAAGGTGAAGTTATAAGTATATAAATAAAGTGCGTGAGCCAAATAGTTCTTATTTATTTTCTTTTATGCATGTTGATGAGTTTGGTTGATTCATATGATTGAGAGTTATGGTTTGGTTGAGTTGGGTTGAAGATTTAGGAGTCTTGATTCCCGAATTTTACTGAGCACCACATAGCCAAATAATTCCATGCCCTTTATTTCATACCAATCCCCATTACAACCCCGCCGAATGGAGACTTCTTTGAAGTCTTCCATTGAGCGAAAGACCTCCTGATGATTTTTGTTTGCATTAGCATTAATTGGTTGCGAATTTGGTGATATAAGTTTCAATATTTAAGAGTTTTTGCATTTGAATTTGAGTTGAGAGTTGTTCCTAAAGCCTAAACACATGAGAGCAAGTGAAACACTTTCCCCTGTGAGGTTGGATGGATAAGCATGCAGGCTACTTGATCACTCATGTACATTCTAGGATGTTTGTCTACTTTATTCATGTTGCACTAAATTGAAAAGGCTAGTGCGTAAAGAGTATGTTTATGGGATAAAAGACCCACGTTTGGTTATTGCTTGAGGACAAGCAAGTCTAAGTATGGAGTATTTTGATGTGCATGTTTTTAGTCATATTTTTCCATATACTTTAGTGTTAATATAAGTCTTTTTCATTGGTTATGCATTGGGTTTAGTGTCTTTTTCATAGGTTTTCATGTTTCATTAGAAATAGATGTCTTCACTAGCTTTTGTGTGATTTGCAGGATTTTTGAAGCTGTTTTTGAAGAAACTTTCAAGAAAGAAAAGATGCGGAAAAGAACAAGGAGCGCATAGGAAAATGAACGGAAGCAATCGAAGTTCAAACAAAGGAGATATGGGCGTTTTACTGGGCTGTACCGACACCACCTGGGTCGGTACCGAGGCATAATCTGACAGAACGAGCCAATTTGAACAACAGTACTCATACCGACCCTAAGGGGACTCGGTACCGAGGTGGCCCGTGTCGGTAAAGACTCCCTGGCGGACGATTTTTATCCAGATTTAATTATTTTTACCCCTTTCCTTAGATAGACTTTAAATAAAAGTGATATATTTCTTATTTCCTAATTTAGTTTATGGATAATTAAATATAAATAGAATTTTTAGGGTTTGAAAAGGGAGTTCTTTTCCAGCCCTAGTTTTTCCTGAATTCTCAGCACACTTTTGAGAGCGTTTGTGAGCGGATTTGAGAGCTTTTTTAAGCGATTTCTTCGGCGAAGGTTGAGGAACGTTTTGTAAGGCTTTTGGGACGCAATGTTGAAATTATTTTCAAGTTTTATTCAATTCATAATTTCTGTTTTATGTCTCTTTTCATGCATTTTGAGTTATTCACCATGAATATGCGTGAGTAGTCGCCTTTTCTAGGTTTAGGGTGATCCCAACGATAGTTATGCTTGCGAATTCGCTATGAATTGATGAATTGATGGGTTTTATCTATTGTTATGTGCTAAGTACTCAATGAAAGTTGGGGAAATTCCTTTTAGCAATTGAATTGAAAGATTGAAATTGTGAATTGGATAGTAATTAGGGTGTTGAAACGCAAGTTTTGAATAACCTAATTAAGATTTTTAGTAAAGATTATCGATTTGTGAAAATAAATTGACTGCTTTGCAGGGGTTGATGCAAGTTCACCTTTTTAATAGATTAAAACATGATTTTCATATGATTCATTGCGATGCATGCTTAATTATCGTTGTGGTGATCTCTACGCCCTAGATGTTTTATATTATTGATCTATTTCTAAAAATTCAGCAACATACAAACCCCCAAAACTCTATACTTTTCATCCCTTCTTGCTATTTCTTGCTCTTTGGTAACTAGAATTGAGTCACTGACTTTCTCCATGCGAACAAACTTGACCCACCTATACTATAGCGAGGTTTCGATCTTATAAATTTATTTGATTGAAAATAAACCATTTCATCAATGCCTGCGGCCGTGCACAATCTCCTTGAAGAGTGGGTGTTCGGTCCACATGTTGAGGAATTGGAAAGGCCTCGGGCCTTCTCTCCTCTTGTCTGCATCCAGGGTAACCATGGCACACATGTGGTCAGACAGGTCCCATTTCTCAACATACTTAGCCACACAAGTCCTAGGCCTAACAAGCCACTCAGTGTTGGTCATAACCCTGTCAATCTTGCTCCAAATAGCCCCCCTACGCCAAGTAAAGGGACAAGTAGAAGGGTAGACATCTTCCAAGCCAAGTTGATGACATCCTTCCACCATGTGCCCAATCTCATACATGGTCACGGGCGCCCCATTGATTCTTTCCTCTTCCTTTATTACATTGTTGAAGTCTCCAATGATGAGTCTAGGCATGATGTGATCCTCAAACAGTGCCAAGAGCTCTTCCCCAATTACCCTTCTTCTAGCCACACTATGCAGGCCATAGACAAAGCAAACCCCATAGGATTCCTTGGAGACTAGGCACTTCACTTGGCATGCAACAAATTGGGGAGTCGTTGCCTCCAAAGTGATGGTGACTAGTTGAGGATTCCAAAGGACAAGGATTCTAGCCCGAGGATAGAGGTGGAAGTTAAAGAGGGCCTTCCATCCATTCCACATTCTTTGAGCAAGCGCCTGGACATTAATGTCTGGGTCCAACTTAGTTTCAAACAAACCACATAGAGACACTCCATGCTTGGAGAGCATCTCCCTAACTCCTTTTTGCTTCCGGGGTAAGGATAACCCCTGAATGTTCCAAGCTAGGACAGTCATGGGGCACCTGAGGCACCACCCTCCTCCCCTCTTCTTCCTTTACCTCTCTTAGAGACCCTTCTGCTTGATTGCAAACCAACCACAAGTTCACGGCCTTCCTTGTCCTGTTGCCCTTCCTTTGGTGCCTCTCCAATGGCTTGGTCTAGGCGCCCATTAGAAGTGCTAGGCACTTGGCTTGGCACTTGTTTCCCATGCTTACTACTGCCTCCAGGATAGCAAGAATCACCCCGGGCCTGGCTACATCCTTCTATGCCCGAGGCCCTAGTGGTAGGCGCCACCTTTGTCACCTTGGTGCCTTCAGGTGCCTCCTGCCCTTCATCGGGCACTTGGCACTTTTCCTCGGGCACTTTGGTCACATTGGTCACCTTTATCGTTCTTCTAATAACCTGAACAAAAGGAGCTTCCTCCACTTTCTCTTCACTCTTCCAATCTTCCACATGCCCCTCATGGACCTCTTCCTCATCTGATGATGGACCTTCTCCACTCTCGGTTGAGTTGCCCGAGCATTCACCCTCCTCCTCATCACTAGTGTCCACCTCCTCCAACGACAAGTCTTGGTTGGCCTTTGGTACCTCCTCAATGTGTGTGGACCCCTTACCTTTTATGTGTTTAACTCGTTCCCTTCCCATGACCCTACTCTCACCTTGTGTTTCACTCAACTCCTTAGAGGTAGGAGTGTCACTCTCAACCTTCCAATGGTCCTCGGTTACCATTTGGAGTGCTTGGAACCGATTCCCGTTCTCTCCCAATCCCCCCTGAAGAGGTACCTAGGCCCTTGTGACTTTCGTTGTTGGAGGCAGTGACACCCATGGTGGGAGTTCTAAGGTCCTTCTTGGAGCCCCAAGGTGCATCCTTCCTTCCTTGTAGAGCTTCTCTTTTGGTGGGCTTAGCCCTAGTGCCCACATCCATGCGCTTTTCCTTGAATGAAAATTCCTCAATACCATGCCCAAAAGAACAACAGATTTTGCAATAGTGTGGTTGATTCTCATAAAGGAACTTACACTCAAGATCCACTCCATCATCAAACTTCAACACTATCTCCTTGCAAAGCTCCTTAGCAAAGTTGACTTCCACAAGGACCCTAGCATAAGATCCTCTTTTTCGTTCCTCGGTGATCATGTCCATGAACAAAGGCTTGCCACAATGAGAAGAGATCCTCCCAAGGATCTCCGGGCGCCAATAGTCAGATGGGAGCCCAAACAAGCGAATCCACAAAGGAATGGTGGCAATGTCTTTCCTGTTAAAAGCAAACTTATCGGGAATAGGTTTTAAAATAAGAGGCTTACCAAACATGAAGTAGGATCCTCCCCTTAGCACTCCATTCATAGCTTCCTCGGACTCAAAGGAGAAGATCATCCACCCTGCCTCTTCCCTGTACTGAGCCTTGACTCCCCATTGGCGCATCATGTCTTGGATAGCCTTGAAACCTGGATAGAAGCCCACAAATTGACCTAGGAGTGACCAACCCCATACTTGGTGCTTAGGAATAGCCTCGGAGCATTTGATTTCTACATGCTTTGAAGAGGGCGCCACAAACTCTAACTTTCCACCTAGGCCTAAGTTCATGAGGACTCTTGGGGTGCGCCCAGCCCAAGCGCCTTGGGGCGCTTGCCACTTGGAGCCACCAGGGACACCAACAAGAGGAGGCTTGGTGGTTTGAAGGCTTGGGAAATCCTTTTCATCGTCGAGGCTCACAATAATGTCTTTACCATGGCGCTTTCTCGGTTGCCCATTTCCATCGCTAGGCGCCACAGGCTCAATGATGGGCGCCACAGGTTCATCGTTGGCGCCAGGTGCGGTCCCCTCCATTTTGTTGCTAGGCGCCAAGGTGCTCATACCGGGCGCAAGGAAATGTGTCTTAGTGCTAGGCACT
Organism: Persicaria maculosa; assembly: GCA_963922045.1. NCBI lineage: Eukaryota > Viridiplantae > Streptophyta > Magnoliopsida > Caryophyllales > Polygonaceae > Persicaria > Persicaria maculosa. The sequence goes on along the minus strand of OY998265.1, from coordinate 18,360,475 downwards.
TTCCATGCATCCAAGGCCACATTCTCTGGCACAGGGACAGGGACCTTAGGACTAGGATGCTCGAGCGAGACTGAAGCGGCCTCCTCGGGTCCTTTGGTTGCGCCTTTGACCATCTTGGCGCCCGCATGGGCGCTTGATGCCTTGTCTAGGCTCACGAAAGTTTAATTCTTGTTACCACCATTCTTCCTCGGGCCTTCTTCACCATTCATGCATTTCTTCACACCTTGAACACTTCCATGACCGTCAAGCTTTGAGCCCCCTTCCAAAGGAGTCACCTTTGGTTTCTTAGCCATGGCCTCCAACCCAAGCGTTAGAACCCACAACTAGGTCACCTCCACTGACTTCCTTGGGCACCAAGGGACACAAGGAACCACCAGAACAAAGGGGAGAGGAGCAAAGAAATACGAAGACGGAAATGGTGAAATGGGTGAAAATGATGGGAGAAATGGAACCAAAATGGTGATTTCCTTCAAGAATCTCAATGTTCTAACAAGGATTGGCTCGTGAGGATGCCAAATCCTTGATTCTCAAGGGAAATTGAGAGGATTTCCCAAGGAAACGCCGATGATTCAAATGGAGAAGGAAATCGCCAAAATCCCCCAAGGGAGGAGAGAGAAGAGAGCGTTCTTAGTTGGTGACTGAGAGCTCTACTGAGAGCTCTTTCTTGTTCCAAAAGGTGAAATCGGAGAGAGTCTTTCTTCTTTTTTTTTGCTAAAATGTAAATTATACTATAAGAAAGAAATCACAAGGCAAAACACCTGTGATTACAATAACCAATTACATCAAAAAGAATACATATTCGGGAGGACATGCAAGCCCTCCCAACATATGTCACCTATCACCCAACAAACCGAAACTCCTCAAAGGTTCATAACCATCTCCACTGGGAAGATGTCATACAATAATCTATATACATGCAAAAGAATAAGCCTAACAATCACCCCAACCGGAATGGAGTTATCATAAATAATGAGAGCATTCCTCGCATGCCATATGTAATAAATCGTGGTGACGAACGCTAGCACTCTAACTCTATCACGTGGCCGCCTTCCCTTGCTAGCTCGGCGCAATGTCTCACACCCAAGAGCAATCATGGAAATCTGATCACGTACACCAAAATGCCTCCGAACAGCCCCCCACACCTCCAAAGAGAAAGGGCATTCGAAGAACAGGTGATCATACATCTCAAGATCATCCTCACAAAATCTACACACCAGATCAACATCCAAGAATAAAAGGCGATCATAAGTAGGTAATCTCCCAAGCACCACCAACCAAGCAATGAAGGAATCCTTCGGAGTACCACCCTTAACCCAAACCACACGATGCCAAGGGACGCGATTAGCCCTCGGACGAAGACAATCATAAGCATGCGATACCATGAACTTGCTTTCCACCACCCATCCACCTAGCAGATCCTCGGCATTATAAACTCCCATACCAAAAGCTTCTACACAATCACGAGCCCCCAATAGCGCTTTAATAAGCGGAGAATCTCTCCTACTAGCCACCCAATTACGAGGCTCTTGCACCGCTAAGTAACGATGATGTACCCATCGCACCCAAAGACTATCTCTCTTATCTTGGATATGCCAATAATGCTTACACATGAAAGCACGACTCCACACTTCCAAATCAAAGAGACCAAGCCCACCTTCCCTCTTAGGAAGCGTGACCTTCGCCCAAGCAACTCTAGGCGTCTTCCAAAGAAAGTCCCTACATAAACCCACAAGCTTATCAATAATTGCTTGTGGCACCGGTAACATAGTAAGCCAAAAAGCCTCCACCCCTTGGATCACCGTCGCAATCAACTCCCTCCTCCCCGCAAAGGAGAAGTGCTTACGCCCCCAACCATCCAACAACCCTCTAATCTTAGCCAATAAAGGCTCATAATGCAACACACGCAGCCCATGAGGCGCAATGGGGACGCCCAAATACCAGAAGGGAAACACACCAACGGAGAAGCCCGTCTCCGCTATGATCTCTTCCCTCTCGCTGTCCGGCACCAATGCTAGAAAAATGGAGGACTTGGAAGCATTGACGGCAAGCGACGAGATCCTTTCAAACTTTCTCAAGCACCGCATAATCACCCTAACCGAAGCAAGATCCCCACGACAAAAGAACACAACGTCGTCGGCAAAGGCTAAATGAGATATCCGTAGAGGCTCACAATGTTGGTGGAAGCGAAACACCCCCAAAGATGTCTCCTTCCTCACCATCCTAATCAACCATTCCATGCAAATCACAAAGAGCAACGGAGATAGCGGGTCGCCTTGTCTCAAGCCTCGACGACCCGGAAAAAAACCATGAAGCGTGCGGTTCACCTTGATAGAATAAGTGGTAGTTGTAACACACTCCATCACCCATTCCACAAAGGTATTCGGCACCCCAATCTCCACCATAGCATATCTCAAGAAGTCCCAAGACACTGAATAGTAAGCTTTACCAAGATCAACGTTAAGGAAGCAACGACGTACCTCTCTTTTGACGTTGTATTTCCGTAAGAGCTCTTGTACCAAGAATACATTATCCGACATCAAACGGCCCTTAGCAAAACCAACTTGCACCGGGTCAATCACCTTCTCCAAGAACCCCGCAAGTCTAGTCCTCATCACCTTGGAAATGGCTTTATAAATAACATTACAACACGAAATAGGCCGGTAGTGCTCCACTCTAGAGGGCTGCGAAACCTTCGGAATAAGAGATATTGTCGTGTGATTCAATTGCTTCAAGATCTTTCCCGTTCGGAAAAACTCCGTCACCGCTGCACAAACCTCCCGGCCCGTGATATCCCAAGAAGCCTTGAAGAATTTAGCCGAAAAACCATCCGGTCCTGGCGCTTTTTCATCACCAATAGACCATAACGCAGCCTTTACTTCATTGTCATTAACCGGAGCCACAAGGAGCTCACTCTCCTCATCACCCAAACGATGCCCATGCACAAATAAGTCACCATAGGGCTGATCCACGTGCCTTTCCATACCCAGCAGCCCCTGAAAATACTCAACAAACTCCCCAGCGACGTCATTGATGGAAGTGGACAGCTCCCCATTCCTCTTAGTAATCGAAGGAATAAAGTCACGCATAACATTCTTTTTCATGAGCCCATGGAAATACTTTGTACAATGGTCAGCCTTGAGCACATACTTAGCTTTAGCTTGCTGCGTTAAGAACATGTATTCAGCATTAGACAGCCACCTAACCCGTTGTTTAGCTTGGACAACCGCAGCAGCGCACTCCTCATCATCCGGGTTCAACCGACGGCGCTCGAGAGCCTCCACAAACTCCTCATTGGAAAGGGCTGCTCGCTGAGTTATATGGCTAAAATGGAGCTTATTCAAAGACTTCAAAGGAGCCTTCAAACCTTTCAACAGCCCACACAACCGGTATTGGCATGTTCCCCTACGATCGGTGCGCCAATTCATCTCCACCACTTCTTTAAAATTATCATGAGTCACCCACTTATTATAAAACTTAAAAGAAGGCCTCCCAAGCTGTTGTACCTCATTTAGAAGCCGCAGAACAACGGGTTTATGATCCAACAAACCCCACTTATCAAGGAACATTGCATGACAAAGTAACCTCCGATCGAGCCATTCGGTGTTAACCATAGCACGATCAATACGACTCATTATCTCACCATTCGTCCACCTGAACCCATCCGGATTATCACAAGCAACATCTTGAAGGCCTAATCGATGGCAAGCATCAATCATGTGAGAGGTCTCATAGGAAGTGACCGGTCTCCCATTAATCCTCTCATCCTCCGCCATCACATTATTAAAGTCACCAATAACAAGCCACGACATAGGATGGTTGTCGAAAACAGCCCCTATATCCTCCCACATGACCTTTCGCTGAGCCACACTATGAAGCCCATAAACATAACACACACCATACACCATACCCGAGATTTTGCACACCACCCGACAAGCCATATGTTGAACGGATGCATCAAGCACAACAACGTCAACCCAATGAGGATCCCATATAATGAGGATCCTAGCACACCTATGAAGATGGAAATTTGAAGTAAACTCCCACCCCGGGAATTGTCTTGCAAGCAACTCCCCCACATCTTGACCACTTCGGTAAAGCTTCGTCTCCAAAATCCCACAAACGGAAACTCTATACTTATCCACCAACTCCCTCAAACCCTTTTGTTTCCAGGGTAGGCTAAACCCCTACATATTCCAAGATAAAACCGTCATTGAGCACCCGAAGTACTCTTCACACCTTCCTCCCGCCGTGAGTTGCCTCGAGGCCACTTCTGGCGAGCCTTCAAGGCCACCACAATCTGTCCATTCGCAGCCCCTGATTGACCAATTTCGGCAGCCCCTACAGCACTATTTTTCTTATTTTTCCTACTAACCACTTCCACAAACTCACCCTTCTCATCTTCCGATAAGGACGCATCGACTCCGCTATCGCTTGAATTGCCCAATCCTTCGCCATCCTCCTCCGAGCTAGCATCCTCCTCATCTGATGAAGACACCTCGGTTTCGATCACCTCCTCAATTCTCTCAATTTGATTGGAACCCCACTTACCGTGTTTAACTCTCACCTCCCCTTTAGCGCCCCTCTCATTTTTTGTGTTTGTCACTTCCACTCTATTAATGATAGGAGCGTTAGTAATCTCACTCTCAATATTTTGGACCCTCTCATCACTCAATTGGACCCTTCTCGGAGCCCTTCGTCGCACCCTCCACATTCTTCCTACCATCCTTCTTCACCGGCCTTGCTTTAGTGCCAACACCCGACCTCTTCTCATTAAAGGAGCAGCCCTCCTTATTGTGTCCAAAAGAACAACACCCATTGCAATAATATGGCTCATTTTCATAAAGAAATTGACAATCCAAAGTTAACTCGTCATCAAATTCAAGCTTTACCTCTCGAACAAGCTCCTTAGCAAAGTTAACTTCCACCAACACTCTAGCATAAGATCCTCTCTTCCTATCCTCCGTGACCTTATCCATAAAAAGAGGCTTACCACAACGCGATGCTATCCGTCCAAGCACCTCCGCACTCCAATAATCCGTGGGTACCCCAAACATACGCACCCACAACGGAATAGTAGCAATATCTTTTCTATTGAAAGCAAACTTATCGGGTATATTGTTTAAAATAAAGGGCTTACCAAACATAAAATACGGTCCTTCACGCAAGACATTATCTCGATCAATCTCCGATTCAAAGGAGAAAATCATCCAACCGCCTCTTCTCTATACTTGACCTTGACATTCCATGATCTCATCACCTCTTGTATAGCATTATACCCCGGATAAAATCCCATAAATTGCCCAAGCAAAGAATAACCCCAAACTTGCTGTCGAGGTAAAGCTTCAGCAAACCGAATAGCAACACGCCCCGCGGTTGGTTGCACAAACTCTAACCTCCCGCCCACACCGGTATTCATGAATGATTTAGGAGGTTTACCATTCCAAACGGACGAAGCTTGCTGCCAGTTTGATCCCCCCGGTACACCAACAGGAGGAGCCTTAGACGTCAATGGAGGAAAGTCCTTGTCAACGACATTACTCGGCTTCACACCATTGTTGTTAACATCCCCATTCTCACTCGAAACCTGTTGATCAACCTCTTTACCATGCTTCTTCACAGCCACACCTGAGTTATTAATCCCTTCACCATCTTCAACAGCCATGGACTCCTACTGAACTTTCTTTGAACTCACAACGATGGATTGAATTTTCTTGGTCCCTTTAAACGCTGCCGGATTACCCATCACACTCACATCAGCACTTTGCTCAATCAAAACACTACCCCCGCTTGCTGCAGAAGTCTTAGATCGGAGCTTCCTTGTACCATCAATCACGATCGACGGCGCCGTAATCGACTCAGCACCGACAACACCATCTCCAATTGCTGCGCTATTCCCTTTCGTCTTTCTCCCAGCTACTGTAGAGCCATCGGCGGTCTGAGAAGCCACCGAACCACCATCGATAGCCCCCATGGAACTCACACCATCAGACCCCACTGCCTTAGGCTTGCGAGCCATCCGTAGCATTGTAATGCAACCAACGCCGCCGATACACGCCCAACAGAGAGGAAGAAGATGAAATCAACCCTAAAAAATTAATCCTCCACAGATCTTGAATTTCCGTTGAAAAGTCAATCCAAGATTAATTAATCCACTCAGATTAACAAAACAAAACGGAATTGAATGAAAACAGATGATCAAAATCAAAGAAAGAGGCGTTGACTTTTTCTGCACACAATGAATCGAACAGTGAACAAAAATTTGAAACGAAATTGCACCACCGATCGTGAATTAATCTCATGAGGATGATTAATCACGACATTGGCAATCAAATTCGTGAGGAATTCAATTGGAGAGAGTCTTTCTTGATTCTATGGGTGGTGGTGAATGGCCGTTCTTAGTTGGTGGAGCGATTTGTCTGGTTAATTCCGTTAATGAACGACACCTCAGCCTGCGATTTGTCTGGTTAATTCCGTTAATGAACGACACCTCAGCCTGCTAACTAGCTATTTGGAGTTATCATTCCACAGCTAGCATCTTAGAGGGACTATGGCCTTCTAGGCCACGGAACTTTGAGGCAATAACAGATCTGTGATGCCCTTAGATGTTCTGGGCCGCACGAGCGCTACATTGATGTATTCAACGAGTCTATCACCTTGGCCGACAGGTCTGGGTAATCTTTGAAATTTCATCGTGATGGGCATAGATCATTGCAATTGTTGGTCTTAAACGAGGAATTCCTAGTAAGCGCGAGTAATTAGCTCGTGTTGACTACGTCCCTGCCCTTTGTACACACCGCCCGTCGCTCCTACCGATTGAATGGTCCGGTGAACTGTTCGAATCACGGCGACCTGGGCGGTTCGCTGCCGGCGACGTCGTGAGAAGTCCACTGAACCTTATCATTTAGAGGAAGGAGAAGTCGTAACACTGTTTCCGTAGGTGAACCTGCAGAAGGATCATTGTCGAAAACTGCACAAGTAGAAAGACCCGTGAACTCGTTTACAAACACCGGGTGGGCGGTGTTTGGCCACAAACCGTCGACTTCCCCCGAGCTCAGCAGGATCCCGGCTCCTAGCGACTCGTTCTCCTCCAAGCACGAACAAATTAACCCTGGCGCGGATTGCGCCAAGGACCATGAACAATAGCGCGTCCCACACCCCTCGGTTGCCCGAAGTGCGCGTGGGTCGTCGTGTCATTTCGATACATTAGAACAACTCTCGGCAATAGATATCTCGGCTCTCGCATCGATGAAGAATGTAGCAAAATGCGAAACTTGGTGTGAATTGCAGAATCCCGTGAAACATCGAGTCTTTGAACGCAAGTTGTGCCCGAAGCCTTCGGGCCAAGGGCACATCTCCCTGGGCGTCATGCACCGCATCGTCCCCCACCCAGAACCACTGGGATCGGGGGCAGACTGTGGCCCCCCGTGCGCTTCTCGCTCGTGGTCGGCCTAAACACAGACCCCGTGGCCTCGAAAAGCCGCGACGTTTGGTGGTTCACTCTTGGCCTCGTGCCCCAAGCATCGAGTCGCGGGCTTGGTGGCCCACGGGAGCTCAAAGGACCCTGAGGAGGAGGACCGTCTCACCCTCCAGTGGCAAGGAGAGCCTCCCTAACCGTTGCGACCCCAGGTCAGGCGGGACTACCCGCTGAGTTTAAGCATATCAATAAGCGGAGTAAAAGAAACTTACAAGGATTCCCCTAGTAACGGCGAGCAAACCGGGAAGAGCCCAGCTTTAGAATCGGTCGACCTCGTCATCCGAATTGTAGTCTAGAGAAGCGTCCTCCGCAGCGACCGGGCCCAAGTCCCCTGGAAGGGGGCACCGGAGAGGGTGAGAGCCCCGTCGTGCCCGGACCCTGATGCACCACGAGACGCTATCGGCGAGTCGGGTTATTTGGGAATGCAGCCCCAAGCAGGCGGTAAATTCCGTCCAAGGCTAAATACGGGCGAGAGACCGATAGCGAACAAGTACCATAAAGGAAAGATGAAAAGGACTTTAAAAAGAGAGTCAAAGAGTGCTTGAAATTGTCGGGAGGGAAGCGGATGGGGGCCGGCGATGCACCCCGGTCGGATGTGGAATGGACAAGCCAGTCTGTCAATCTGCTCGGGGCGTGAACCGACGCGGATTGATAGGGCGGCTTAAGCCCGGGCGCTTGATACGCCCGCGGAGCGTCATTCTAAAGATCGTGGAAGGCAACGCGTGCCGTCACGGCGTGCTTCGACACTTGTGTGCTCCATTCGGCCCTTCTTGAAACACGGACCAAGGAGTCTGACATGTGTGCGAGTCATCGGGCGAGTAAACCCATACGGCGCAAGGAAGCTAATTGGTGGGATCCCCCTTGCGGGGTGCACCGCCGACCGACCTTGATCTTCTGAGAAGGGTTCGAGTGAGAGCATACCTGTCGGGACCCGAAAGATGGTGAACTATGCCTAAGCGGAGCGAAGCCAGATGGTTCGTCTGACTTGGGTATAGGGGAGAAAGACTAATCGAACCGTCTAGTAGATGGTTCCCTCCGAAGTTTCCCTCAGGATAGCTGGAGCTCATGCGAGTTCTATCGGGTAAAGCCAATGATTTGAGGCATCGGGGGCGCAACGCCCTCGACCTATTCTCAAAGTTTAAATAGGTAGGACGGTGCGCCCTCGCCCTCCAACTTGGATAAGGATCCTTGTTTTGAGACTATTGCTCCAATAGAAAACCCTGCTAATAGCTCCTCTGGTAATATTGATGTGAGTACTGCTGATGTTGGTGGAAAGGAACAACATGCTGTTTCAAGTGCAACAAAAATGATTACTGCTAGTTTTGGGGTTGCATTTCCTTCTCTGTCTAATTCTTTACCTAACCTCACCCCTCCTGAACCCAACAATACCTCTCCCCCTTCAGACCTTCAAACTCCTGCCGCAGGCACCTCTAACCAAAAACCCACTCCTGCAGAGGCATATAGAACCCCTAATCTCTCCTCTAACTCCCTTCCCAACCCCCCCCCCAACCCCTCAGCCTCTAACCATCTACAGGGTGCATGGGCTTCTAAATACCCTTTGATTGAACCAAATTCTAAAACCAGAGGTTTCAAGCTGTCTTACCAGAAATCTGCTGAAGGAGATACTGTGAAAGCCTCCAAACAAGATTGTCTCAGCCTAGAGGAGGCTTGAGGTTATGCTTTGGTTGGCTATGTGGTTGGTAGCTTTCCAAGATTTGAGGCCATTAATAATTTAAGGAAAAACTGGCCGAAGCATGACTATAATGCCCAGGGTGGCTGGTTGATGTTTAAATTCTTCACTGAAGAAGACAGGGATATTGTCTTGTTGAAAGGGCCATTTACAGGGCCAGGCTATACCTTTCTTTTTAAATGTGTGCCTGAGAGATTTACTTTTGACAAGGCACTCTTCTCTACCCTCCCAGTCAGGATAAGGACACATAAACTCCCCATAGAGTTCTGGACACTAGTAATGCTTCAGAAAAATGCCTCCAAAATAGGGGACCCTATAATGTCAGATGGATACACTAAACATAGATTAAAACAGCTTTTTGCTAGAGTTCTGGTTGATATAGATTGTGCTAAAGAGCTCAAAAAAATGGTGACAATTGAATTGAGGATGTTCTTGATCACACATGCTTCATTGAGTATGAAAACTTACCTCCAAGGTGTAATAAATGTGCAACATACGACCACGAGACAAATAAATGTCCTGCTGCCAAAGGAACTGCAACAGATAGTAGAGCAAGGCCTAACACTGGTCATCGAAGAATCTAAAGAAAAAAAACCTACCTCTTCAGTAGCAGGGGGCTCTACCTCACTTCTGTAACACCCCCGTCCCACATCGGATATCATAAGGATGTTGGGAGTGATTTATAAGTGATTCAAGCCCTACCCATATTACAAGAGCTCTTCCTTTTCAGGCTCCAAGTGAGGACTACGGACCTGAGAGGGCTAGGTGGCATGGGCTGGCACCTCTTAAGACCCCGGGTCTTACAGAAGGTGGTATCAGAGCTTCTGGTTTTAAAACGTTTTCATTTAAATTTTTAAATGATTTCTAAAATGAATCGCAAAACGCTTTTATCAAAACCAACTTTTTACTTTCAAAGGTAGGCAGTTTTGGGAAATAATTTCAAAATACTTGTCCGATAGTCCTGCTCAAGCTCCTGCACCTGCCAAAGACTAATATTATATTTCCTATTCTTATTTTTCCTTTTAAATTCCTCTTTCTGGGATTGTCTCGCTCGAGTATTGATGTCTTTTCATCCTCCTCGATAGATGTCTGACGCTCGCAAGATCTCGAAGTTCCACACAATGGGTTACCCCCAACGCATTGTCCTCACCGATAGCTCAGACGCCGGATCTGACTCCAGCACAGAAGTCGAGATTGTGGAGAAAGCGACAACAGAGCTATCCAAGGGGAAGAATGTCCGGACCGACCCTCCCGAAGGAGCTGCAGCCACGGAATATGGCAAGAAGCTCATCCGCGAGTGGTACAAGGAAAATAACTTGGGAACTCCTCGATTCTACAGCGAGGAAAAGGCAGCACGGGAAAAGAGAGCCATACTAGCTCCTCTAGACGACGATCGGAGAGAGTACCTCCTGGACCTCGTCCGAGTGTACGGCACGGAACCATCCCAAGCCCCCAGTGAGGAGGACACAAAGAAGAGATCCTTTGCGGAAATCTACGCTGATAAAGAAGCCTATCAGGCACTGCTGGTACGAAGATCGAGGCAGAGACTCCGCGTAAGGGAGGCAGAGGAAATATACAAGGATAAGGAACGGATTATGGAGGGGCTGGAAAAACGCTGTGATGAGGCTAGAGAGGAGTTGAAAAAGTTGTGTGAGCATGCTGAGTTAGAGAGAAATGCAGCCTCACAGAAGCACGACTCTGAAATGGACAAACTCCTCGAGCTGTATACCTTTTCAGAAGACAATGAGGATTGAGATCTCACTAGCCTCTACCATTAATAGACTTTCAATTTCTTAGACAGATTTAGTATTTCTTTTTCCATAAAGGGTAGACTTACCCTATGTTTTAGGTGGTTGCAACTTTTGTTATCCTCTTAGTATTTGAACTCGTTTCGTATGCATTATGAAGTTTTGGATATTACCTACATTATCTCCAACCCTGATCTGATCGAGTTTGAAATTATTAATATTATTTCTCCTACCTCCAGATCATGAATACTAGGGGACGTACCAAGGCTGCTACTGAGCCCATCATACCACCACCTAACTCCGATCGGGTGGAGAATGGCATTTCGAACCCACGCATGGAGCGGGTGGAGGAATCAGGCGATCACTCCCTGAATGGCGGTCAAAGCCAGCGTAGGGCTTCTCATGCCAGCCAAAGGCAGCGCACCCCAGTTGATAACATGCTGGACGAGGAACTGATGCAAGCTTTGAGGGGAATGGTGAGGGACGTTGTGGCTCAGGTAGTGGGAGATGAAAGGCGTCCACCTCCTAACAGGCATGCAGCAGCTAGGGATCTGGGGGCACCTAACCATCCTCCTCACCACCCAGCTGGACCGATGGACACCTATGGTAACGTCCTGAAAGCAGTCAATGCCAGCAAGGTGGATAACTATGATGGAACTGGTGAGCCATTCAAAGTAGTCCAGTGGTTCACGCACATCGAGAAAGTCTTCCGAGGTATACACTGCACTGATGACACTAAGGTACATGTTACTGCTTTGTACCTGAAGGGTGCAGCGGGACAGTGGTGGGAGTCCGCCTACCGCACTTGGGTGAATGCTCCTTCCTGGGAGACCTTCAAGAAGCTGGTTACTGATCACTACTTCTCTCCGTCGCTGAGGTTAGAGAAGAAGAGAGAGTTTCTTTACCCCAACACTCAAGGGATGAAACTAGCTCAACTGGTAGACAAGTATTATGAACTGTTGCCCTATGCTGATGAATTGGTGCAAACTGAGAAGCACAAGGTGGAGTATTTCCATGAATGGATGTACCCGAAACTGAAGCTGCAGATATTGGCTTACAATAATGAGACCTTGGATGCTTATATCGACGCAGCCTACAGGGTTCAGGCCACTCTTGATGAGAGCAAAAAGGCTCAGGAAATATATGACCGGAGGAGAGGTCGTCAGCAGTATTCTGGCTCGAAGAGGCCAGCTCCTTCTGCCCCTGCTGGGGGGATGACAACTGGTCGTACCCAGCCAGGTCAGGACACTACTTCTGCTAGAGGTGGTCACTCAGCAGTCTGCTACAACTGCGGGAAATCGGGACATCTGAAACCAGATTGCAGAGAGAAGAAGCGTATCTGTAGAGGATGTAACAAGGCTGGTCACATGGTCCGCTTCTGCCGTTTTGCTCCTAACGGGAACCAAAACCGCTCACAGCAGGCATCCGCTATGGTTCCTCGGAATCAGGGGCAGAGACAGCATGAAAACCAGCAGCAGCACAGGCCGCAGCAGTACCAACAGAATACCCAGATTCCTGCAGGTTCACAGCCGACTGTGAACAAAGGCAAGAACGTCGTCGGGTCATCTCAGCAGGGTCTGCGACTATATGAGATGCATAGGCTGGATGACACTGCTTCTCCTATGGCTCAAGGTATTATTTATCTCCGGGCTGAACCCATTAACATTCTTTTTTATTCGGGCGCTTCTCATTCTTTTATAGCCGAGCAAACTGTTGCAAGACTAGGGTTAGAATCTGTGACTCTAGATGATTCTTTCGTTGTGAAATTCCCTAATGGGGAAAGAGTTCAAGGTAGGAAAATGTTGTTCCGTTTCCCCCTCACGATAGGTGGCGATGACTATCTTGCCGATCTTGTTCTGCTTCCGATCCTTGCTCAGGACATCATCCTCGGCATGGATTGGCTTACTCGCCATGGTGCAATCATTGATTGCGGACGGAGAATCGTGACCATTTTGCCGGACGGTAAGGTTGTGTGTAGATTTCGTGGGCGCATCCCCGAGGAGGATGGCCGTGTTATTAATGTAATGCAGGCAGCCAGATTGTTGCGTCAAGGTTGTGCCGGATTTTTATGCTATCTGCAGGATCAGCCGTCCGAACCGGTCCCTATATCCGATATTCCTGTAGTTCGGGATTTCCCTGATGTCTTTCCCGACGAGATTCCTGGTTTACCTCAAAAGCGGTTCATTGAGTTCACCATCGACTTAGAACCAGCAACCGCTCCAATTTCCAAAGCTCCGTACCGCATGGCTCCAGTGGAGATGCAAGAGTTGAAGAGCCAGCTTGAAGAGCTATTAGAGAAGGGTTATATCCGACCCAGCGCTTCACCTTGGGGTGCTCCCGTGCTGTTTGTGAAGAAGAAAGACGGCTCTTTCCATCTGTGTATTGATTACCGGGAGTTGAACAAGGTGACGATCAAGAACAAGTATCCACTTCCACGCATCGACGACTTGTTAGATCAGCTTTAGGGAGCAAGGGTATTCTCCAAGATTGACCTTCGATCTGGTTACCATCAGCTCCGAGTCCGTGATGAGGATATTCCAAAGACTGCATTTAGGACACGTTATGGGCACTATGAGTTCGTAGTGATGCCTTTTGGCTTAACAAATGCCCCGGCAGTCTTCATGGACATGATGAATCGTTGTTTCCACCAGTATCTGGACAAGTTCGTCGTAGTTTTCATTGACGACATCCTGATCTACTCACCGAGTGAAGAGTCTCACTCGGAACACTTGAGAACTATTTTGATAACACTGCGAGAGCATCAGTTGTACGCAAAGCTGTCCAAGTGTGACTTTTGGATGAAGCAGGTGACCTTCTTAGGCCACATCATTTCAGAGAAAGGGGTGATGGTCGACCCCCAGAAGATAGTAGCTGTAGAGAAGTGGATTCCACCAAAGAATGTCAGGGAGATCCGGAGTTTTCTGGGACTAGCAGGCTACTACAGGAGGTTTGTAGAAGGGTTCTCCAAATTGGCCCAACCACTGACCTCACTTCTGCGCAAATCCCAGAAATTCGTCTGGAATGACAAGTGCGAAGCAAGCTTTCAGGAGCTCAAGAAGCGGTTGATCACAACACCTATTCTAGCACTTCCGAAGGAGTCAAAGGATTATGTGATTTACAGTGATGCTTCCAAGCAAGGTTTGGGTTGTGTACTGATGCAGGATGGGAAGGTAATAGCCTATGCATCACGACAGTTGAAGCCGTATGAGGAGAACTACCCAGTGCACGATCTGGAATTAGCTGCTGTGGTATTCGCTCTAAAAATCTGGCGCCATTATCTGTATGGAGTTCGTTGCCAGATATACACCGACCACAAAAGCCTCAAGTATGTATTCACCCAGAAGGAGTTGAACATGAGACAGAGACGCTGGTTAGAGCTGATCAAGGACTATGACATTGAGCTTCTCTATCATCCTAGAAAGGCTAATGTCGTAGCCGATGCTTTGAGCCGGAAATCTCAGCACGAGGCTATGATTAGCTGTTTGACAGCAAGTCCTGTTCTGCAAAGGGACCTGCTCAGGTTGGAGGTTGAGGTTTGGTTTGAAAGGAACCGAGGACAGTTGTGTAGGCTGGAGGTTCAGTCAGATCTGTTAGCAGAGATAAAAGCAAAGCAGACAGAGGATGTTGTGTTACTACAGATCACTATTGACTTCTTCGATGGTAAAGCCCTGGGCTTTGTTGTGAGGGATGATGGATCCTTATGGTTTGGGAATCGCATCTGCGTCCCTAATGTCCCTGAGATCCGACAGACCATCCTTCAGGAAGCTCATGCATCCGGCTATTCGGTACATCCTGGAGCTAGTAAGATGTACAAGGATCTGAGGAGGAACTACTGGTGGTCTGGCATGAAGAATGAAGTAGCAGAGCACGTGGCCAGATGCTTGGTGTGTCAGCAGGTCAAGATCGAGCATCAGAGACCTGGTGGGAAGCTCCAACCACTTCCAGTGCCCACATGGAAGTAGGAACAGATCTCCATGGATTTTGTTATGGGGCTCCCTAAGGGTCAGGGGCAGAAGGATGCCATTTGGGTGATTGTTGATCGATTCACCAAATGTGCACACTTCATTGCTATCCGGTCTAACTGGAAGCCGGCAAAGCTAGCAGAATTGTACCTTCAGCACATCGTCCGCCTGCACGGGATTCCTTCATCCATTGTCTCTGATCGTGATGGACGATTTATCTCAGAGTTCTGGAAGAAGCTGCATGAGGGACTTGGCACTCAGCTCAATTTCAGCACTGCTTTTCATCCTCAGACAGATGGTCAGTCAGAGCGGACCATTCAGACACTGGAGGATATGCTACGAGCCTGTGTCCTAGATAGGCCAACAGATTGGGAGACTAGTTTGAGTCTGATTGAGTTCACCTACAACAACAGCTGGCATTCATCCATAAAGATGGCTCCTTTCGAAGCCCTCTATGGACGAAAGTGTCGATCGTCAGTGTGTTGGGATGATGCGACTAATGCCATCCATCTAGGTCCGGAGCTTCTAGAGAAGACAGCTGAAGAAGTCGCTATGATCAGACAACGAATGTTGACCACTCAGAGTCGCCAGAAGTCTTATGCTGACCCTAGGCGTAGAGAGGCCAACTTTGAGGTGGGCGACAAGGTGTTCGTGAAAGTGTCACCCACGAAGGGAGTTTTTCGGTTCGGAAAGCGAGGGAAGCTGAACCCTCGATATGTCGGGCCACTTGAGATTCTGCAGCGTGTAGGCAATGTTGCCTACCGCCTTGCTCTACCCCCGTCAGCTCATCCAGTACATGACGTCTTCCATGTATCGCTGCTATGGAAGTACGTGCCTGACCCGACCCACATCCTAAGCTACGAGGACATCGAGGTCCGCCCCACCGGAACCTACGAGGAGGAACCGGTGCGGATTCTGGAGCGACGAGAAAAGCAACTTCGTACCAAGGTGGTTCCGCTCGTCAAGGTGCTTTGGTCAAAGCACGGAACTGAGGAGATGACTTGGGAAACTGAGGAAGAAATGCGGAAACGTTTTCCTCAGTTGTTTTCTACCTAGCGCGGGTCGCATAGTGTTTTCGTTACCTCGTTTATTCTATTGTTGTTGAATATGAAAGCTTGTTGAGGACCTTTGTTATGGTTCATTTGGTTAATGTTTTGGACTCTGGGTGATCTCTTATTCAATTCTCTCGTCAGTTCTAAAGTTCCACTTAATTTATTCTCATTTCCATTGTTTTTCTCTTTCTAAGTTTCGGGACGAAACTTATTTTAAGGAGGGAGGTATGAAATACCCCAAATTATTTTTGGGATATTTCTTTAGATAATATTATACTATATTATGTGAATTGAGGAAGCTAATAAATTCGCATAAGGTATATAATATAAATTAGAATAATTAGATTATTTTAATTTATATTTTCTAAACATTCTTGCTATTAAAATTATTTAATTTATAAAGTTAAATTAAATAATATTTTCTTTCCGCTAATATATATATTATATATATATAGATGGACCCATATATATATAGAGTATATAATTAAATTCAGTTTGCACCTATAAACCCAATAAAGAGGGTTGGATTTTTCGGCCCAACCCGGTTGGTAGAAGCCCACTTTCCGACCCAAAGGTGTATCTCTTCCCCTAGATCTTTCTGATAAACATCTCCTACGTTCAGTTTATCCCGAATTGATTCTAAATCTAATAGAATCAAATATTTATCTTTTATCTGACCTAATTGGTAGTATAGATACACGTTTAATCCTAGGGTTTTCATATCCCCAAAATCACACCCATCACGTCACCTTCCTCACCCCAAACCGAACCTCCAATTTCCAAACTTTCCGTTCACCCTCCTGTGAGCGCGCCTCCGTGAGCCGTTCGAGCCCAGCCGCCCCGACCTGCGCTGAGCCGCCGCAGTCACCACCTTCATCCTCCTCTTGACATCCCCGTGAACAACCTCCCGCCGCCGAAGGCCCCTGCCCGAGCCAGCCGCAGCCACCATCTTCATCCTCCTCTGCGCAACCTCCTGCAGTGCACCAGCCGAGCCAGCCGCCCGACCACTGCCGCACTCCAGTCGCCGCCGAGACCCACCGCAGCGCGACCTTTCCCGGAGACACACCGAGCGCCGCCGAGGACCTCTGTCCGAGCCCAGCCGCACCTCTCACCGTCGCCGAAGCCGTTGCCTTGCATCCCTCCTCTGCGTAGCTCTCTGTTCTAACTTACGGAGGTTTTGATTTCTTTTCTTAAAATTACAAAAACTACCCTCGTTTTAATTCTAATTCCGTTTTTGGCCCTGAGTTAATTACTTATTAAGTTAAGTGGCCAATATTTCTAAATTGTTCGATTCTTGCCCATTTCAGCGACACCAAGAAATCTCGAAGCACCCACGCCGGATCCCGCTTTCCGAGGAATTCATATTGGTATATAATATTTAACTTTATAGAATTAATTCAATTTAAAATTGAGTTAAGTAAAGTTAATTTCGTAAAATATCAATATTGATATTCGTTTTTCTGTTGGACTCAATAGGTGCTAAGATCTCGTCTCGTTGCCATCAACCGATCAACGAAGGTTAAGGCAAGTGATTTCGTTCAATGCCCTTTGCATGTTTCGTGATTTTCTTTTGGCGTGCCTTTTTATTCTTTTGTGTCGAATGCGGCCCTATGGCCAATTTCCTTGCCAGTTTCGATAAATTGCATATCCGTCTGCTTGATGTGATTTATCTCATTATTCATAAATTGGCATGAGTATAAATAAATGGGCAATTATTATTTTAATTATAGTAATGTGTGTAGTAAATATGTTATTTGCTTATAACTCGAGATAAGTGGAAAATTGCTCATTTTCATCTTCCTAATTACATGAATTTCTGCTCGTTTCTTTCATGCAAATTAATAGTATGAGATATTAAGATCCTTTGAAATATCCATGCTTGTCGTCTGATGTTCATACCGTGTACATGATCACCTAGTGTAATGAAAGCGACTAAATTACGATATAATTAAATATGCGTACGTTATAGTGCGAATTGACTTTTAGTCAGTGCGAATTTTCTTTAGTAAGACTAACTTGCAGGTTGAGGTTCGTTAAGCCTTACCCTATAAAGGTTTCATGAAACGACCCATTCCGGAATGCATTCATCGCGGGATGGTAAACTTCCATAGTGTTGTAGGTCGTAGTCCTCTTTAAGGGCCCGATCGGTATCACGTGTTATATTATTATCGTCGTTATTATTAATGTTATCGTATGGTGTTTTATATAAGGTGATCATTTCTGCGCATATTATACTTCATTGCATTCGAGTATAATTCCTATATCGTATTCTTATTCGATCTCCGTGATCATCCGAGTCATGTGTCTTTTTGTTTTATTCTATTATCAGATTCCACATCATATACTCTACACTTTCCCTTAACTATTATTATACCGTTTCAGGGTCACTGGTTCTAGTTAAAGTCGAACATTTTTCTTATCGCTTGCTAGTCTTAAATGTACTAACCATCCTATTTATTGGATGACTGGTGTCCTTCGTAATCACGAAACACCAGACCATGTTCCACAGGTTTAGTGCGAGCAGTGGAGCAGGAGAGAGCTGAAGAGCGGGCTATCATTTGTGAATCTTTATACCACGAGTTTTGAACCTTTGAAATTTTCACGATGCTACTTTCGTTTTAGCTACTTTGGAGTTATCTATACTTTATGGTTTTGGTATTTATTTCAGGTTACTGTGATTGGATATTTTAAGCTATAATATTTATTTGACTTCCGCCTATTTTATTTTAATTGCTTAAATTATCATCTTGTTTATGGGAGCATGGTTGCATGTCCCTATAAGCCTCAGGTGAATTCAAAGACATTAAAGTCTGCGGATTCACTGGCGCTGTAGCATTTTCCTTGGATATAAAAGGGGGTGTTACAGAAGGTGGTATCAGATCGGATATCATAAGGATGTTGGGAGTGATTTATAAGTGATTCAAGCCCTACCCATGTTACAAGAGCTTTTCCTTTTCAGGCTCCAAGTGAGGACAACGGACCTGAGAGGGCTAGGTGGCATGGGCTGGTGCCTCTTAAGACCCCGGGTCTTACAGATGGTATCAGAGCCGACTCTGGGCCCGGAGGTACTCCGACAGTATGCTCGGGTACGCTCCTCCCGGAGGGCAGTCCCTTGGGCCTGACGGGGTCGTCAGTGCTTTAAGTGGGGGAGATTGTAACACCCCCGTCCCACATCGGATATCATAAGGATGTTGGGAGTGATTTATAAGTGATTCAAGCCCTACCCATGTTACAAGAGCTCTTCCTTTTCAGGCTCCAAGTGAGGACAACGGACCTGAGAGGGCTAGGTGGCATGGGCTGGCGCCTCTTAAGACCCCGGGTCTTACAACTTCTTCCCTCCTCATCCTCTCCTGCTTCTACCCACAACCCTCCCCCCAACCAGTCAAACCCCCCCCCTCCCTCCTCTACTCAAAACACTGCCCTCCCTCCTCAAGATGAGAACTCCCCTTCTAATCTACCCTCTCAAGATCCTCCTCCACATCATGATACTTCCCCCTCTGAACCTTCCTCTTCCTCTACTGGAATTTCTCCTTCTCATCCCCCACCCCTTCTTCCCACTCCCAATCCTAATCAAAGTATTCCCCCTCCACACAAACAACCTCCTAAGTCCTTCTAAGGACAGCACTCATTAGCTCATAAAAAAACTCCTCCCTCCATTTCAAAAGCAGCCAAATCCACTATCAAATCCTCTCTATTTTCTTCAATAGAAAGGATAAATCAAGCCTATCTAAAGAAAAAAGCTTCCCCCACCCCCTCCCAGATATGTAGATTTAATTGGAACACAGCAACTCTACATTGAATCTGCTATAAGGCTGGAAAAAAGAAAATAGAAGGATTGAAAGTCAGAAGGATAAGGAGGAAGGAAAAAGAAAGAAAGTCACATTTGCAGACCATAACTCCTTCCAAATACTTGAGATGGTCAATGAGGAAGTAGAGCCTGTTATGAAAGACAAGAATGTCTTACTGTTGACAAATGGTGAAAATGGTGATAAGACAGAAGAGGATACACCCAGAGAGAAAAGGATTTCAATCCAAGGGCAGATAGAAAAAGAACATCGTCCGAATGAGGTGAGAAGAAGTGGAAGATTGAGCAAACAAAGTATTTGTGCTACTGGATCAATGTCTCAAGAAACTGGCTCTGAAGGTAGTGAGGATGAAACAGACCATGACCTTGGTGATACAGAGAAAAAGGAAGTGATACTTGGCCTCAGATACTGGCCAGTCCAAAGCTCAGAACGGAGATAAAAGGAGGAAAAAGGGCCTAGCACCCTTCCAAAAAGTAGTAATGATAATAGCCTCATGGAATGTTAGGGGGTTCAACAGCACCCCCAAACACAAGGCTGTTAAAAGTTTTTTGAGAGATAAATATATTGGCTTGCTTGGAATCCTGGAGACAAAACTAGATGCCAACAAACTGTAGGCTATCATGAGGAAAAGTTTCACTCATTGGAATTACATTCATAATTTTGAATACAATGCAGCTGGAAGGATTATAATCATATAGGACCCCCTAAAGATAGACTTCAAACAAAGAAGGAGTACTAAACAGATGATCTGTAGGGAGATACAATGCAAAATAACTGGAAAAAGATTTGAGATAGCTCAGGTATATGGCCTACATACCATTGTGAAGAGAAGAGGCTTATGGAGAAATCTTACAGATGAAATAAGCAATACAAACTCTCCATGGTTAGTACAAGGGGATTTTAATGCCATCATGAGATCATGTGAGAGGAAAAATGGTGCAACTATGTGATGTGCGCGCAAATTGCCATATTTTCTATGCACATATAAGTCCATTTTATCATTCTTTTGCATGCATATTAGTCGAAAAACATGTGATTAGTGTAGTTTATGCTTTATTGTCAAATATATGGGTCTGCACGAGTTTCTATGTGATTTCGCAGAAAACAGGATGAAATGGATAGATTTGAAAGAGCGGAAAAAGAACTCAAAGTCTTTTGAAGAGGTCGAAATCGACTGGAGACCTTAACATCGAGTACAACTGAGACATAGGATTCGAGCAAGAAGAGAACAAAGCATGTCGACACCAGCTAAGGTTGATATCGAGGATTAAGGTCGATATCGAGTGGCCATATCGAGATAAAAGATAGAAGTAGAGTGCTAATCCGAGTAGAAGATGGAGAGCTCGAGATAGAGTTTCACAGAGATCGATATCGACGTCTGAAGGTCGATATCGCTGTTGCCAGCAGAGGAATCCGACTCGGATTTTGATAGAATTATATCCGAAACTTGCAATTCTATCCAAAAGTTGAGATTTCTTATCTTCAACATCAGAGCTATCACTTTAGCTAGTTTTACCATGGAACTTTAGGTTTTTACTTTATTTAAGTTTTATCTTAGAAAATAAAGATAAAGTTTCGAGTCTTTGGATAGCAAAGTTCGATATCTATATCTAGAGGCCATTAGGGCTGAGTTTAATCAAACACACACATCCAATTGCAGTTATTCAAACACATAGAACGCAAAGAATTTGTAGAGAGAGAGAGAGAGAGAGAGAGAAGAGCCGAATTTGGGTTGGAGAGAAGCAAGAGCGGAGGTTTGGCTTGGTTCGGTTGTAATTTCTTTTTATTGCAAATACAAAGTAGTTTTCTTTCATTGATGATGATGAGTTGCATGATGAGAAGCGAGTAGTCAACCCACTTCTAGGGTCTGGGTGATCCCGACGATAGCAATGTAGGGCAAGTACATCAAAGGTATGACTTTTATGCGATTCCGTCTTCTATCCTATGCATGATCCTTTGCGAAAGTTAGGGAGATTCATTATTTGCATTATTGAAGCGAAAGCCACTCATATTGTGAACTTGAATTACTCATGAATTGGACATAAACTCTTAGGAACTATGCGAGAGCCTCTAATCACCTAAGTGTTGGTAACGAAAGTTATTTGACGGAAAGGCATTAAATTTCATAACTTTAGCATAAAACTTGTATTGTTATCGTTGTGGCATGAAACTCCGACTTTGGAAGCTTTTTAATTAATTGAATTCCTATCAAAGTTAAGTTTTGATTTCTGATCATCCTTCTTTACCATTCTACGTTCTTCGGACACTTTTTCGACAATATGTTACGCAAAACAGTTTCTGTGACAAACATCGGAATTGACTTTAAAGGTCGATATCGAGGTCCAACATCGATATCGAGGTCTGTCTCGACGTCGACTTTGCTGCTTTTGTCTTCTGTAGGAACTCTATTGGAAATCAACCAGAACTTAGGTCGATATCGACCAGACACATCGATATCGAGTGTCTGCTGAGGTCGAAAGCTTGATCGTGGTTACAACAAGGGAAGCGCTGACATACCTCCTCATGGATTCGATCCTGAATTACCCTACCACTACATCGGGAGGGATTCTTGTATTATTTGTTTGGGACAGGGAGTTAGCATAGTTGTGAATTATCTTTAGATATTTGAATTGCACGATCCCCTCCTCCGAAGTGAACATATTGGCGCCGTTGTCGGGGAGGCAATCAATCGCCACCTAAGTTTTCTCACGATCTTTTAAAGTTTGTTTTGCAGGTTTATGCGGCGTTCTGATCGCGGACCTATCCTGGAACCCATCAACGAGCCTGAACGTTTCAACCATCTTCGCAACAAAGCAATTCGCATCATGGCTGACAACGAGACGCAGGCTGAGACCATAGAGTGGTTGAGGAAGGAAATCGAGGACCACAATGCCACAATCCCTGTTGAGAGGGCCGCCGATCCTGCAGAGCGAGCCCGTGCTGATAGGGAGGAAGATGCGCACAGACAAGCCCAAGAGCGGCTAAATTAGTATCCACAAACGGCGATGCAATACATGCATCCGCCGCTTCACGTTCATGAATCCTCTATCTTAATTCCTCACTCCAATTATGAAATTAAAATTAGCTTCCTTTCTGAAATTAAAAGAAATACTTTTGAAGGAAGACCTAATGAATGCCCACTGCAACACATCTCTACTTTTATGGATTTATGTGAAACAATTGCCGATGGAGTAAATTTATAGTATGTGAGACTAAAATCTTTTCGATGGTCTTTGGCAGGGAAGGTATTACAATGGCTTGAGAGTTTGGCTCCACGCTCGCTGAGGACATGGGCGGAGGTGAAGTATGCATTCCTGAATAAGTTCTTTCCACCTTCTAAAATGGCGATGGTACGGCAAAGGATCACGACTTTCAAACAAAAGCCAGGTGAAACACTAGCACATGCGTGGGAGCGATTTAAGGACTTGTTGAGATCATGCCCAACGCATGGGCAACTTCTATATGTCATCCAGGAGATATTCTACAACGCCCTTGATGCGCCGAATAAGGAGATGATTAATTCATATACCTCCTATCGGTGCATTGAGCTTACACCAACGGAGGCCTGGGAGACCATTGAGAGGCTCGTGAACTTTGATAACACCTATGGGACTGCTGCGGCCTATGATGCAAGGCCTGCCCCATCAATGCCACTATATGAGCCTCCAAGGGAGATAGATCCTGATGTGCAGCAACAATTCCATAACGATCAGACACGTCGCCTTCAAAAGCAAGTCAGGTTCCTGAGTAACAATCAAACTTGTCAAGAATGTGGTTCAACAAGGCATAACACTAGTGCCTGTCCACATACTGAGCAAGTATCCATGGTGGAACAACATGAGGAAGCCAAGTGGACGAGAGGCTCCTATGGAGGGGGCAATCAACAATATTGGGGCGATCAAAGGTTCTATCAAAGGGATCCCCCACCATATAGAGCACCAGGGCACCCTGAGCGGGAGACAAGGAAGGATGACCTACAAATCATTCTTGATGAGATGCGGAGGAACCATGCTGAGTTCAAACAAGCCAACAACTCCGTCCATACTCAGCTGCAGGGCATAAATTCTAGGCTTGGGAAGATCGACGTTTGGAAGCGCAACATGGAGACCCAAATGGGTCAATTGGCGGAGGCAATACCTAAAGCGTCAGGATCATTCCCTGGATCCACTGTGCCCAACCAAAAGGGCAAAACCACTGGATATATTACAGCCGTAAACCTAAGGAGTGGGCGTCAATTACAAACGCCCGAGCAAAAAGCGGAGGAAATGGAGCCAGAACAGACATCGATATCCACCCCCCTTTCGATATCGACCAAGGTGACGTCGATGTCGACCTTCCTGTCGATGTCGACCCAGATGCTGCGTCACCACAGAAATCAACTCCTCCAATCGATGTCGACCCTACTGATGTCTATGTTGACCTAACTACAGCCGCGGGAAGGAAGAAGGTGTTGCTATTCCCAACTAAAAAGATGATTAAGGACCCGACAAAAAAGAAATTCCAGCGGTTTGTGAAGATGCTTCAGGGACTCAATGTCTCTATACCATTCACAGAAGCGCTTCATGAGATGCTATCCTATGTAAGATTCCTTAAGGACATATTAGGTAAGAAGCGATCACTTTCTGAGATCGCAAAGGAGTGCAACAGGTTGGAGCTACCACAAAAGCGGGCGGACCCAGGTAAGTTCTCTATCGCTATAGGTTTAGGTCAATTCAAATTAATGCTTTAGTTGACTTGGGCACTAGCGTTAGCATGATGCCACTAACCATATGGCACAACGTAAAGATAGGTCCTCTGGAGCCCGTGGATGCAAGACAATACATGGCAAACAATACGGTAGTAATTCCAACATGGATGGTAACGGATGTGCCAGTACAAGTAGGTAAATTATTTGTCCCTGGGCTTATGGATGGTTACCCTGAGCTTATGCTCACCACAACCACTGTCTGGAACAACTCCAAATGTTCCATGATTTTTTTTATATTCTCGGACAAGTGCTTACAACCACTTGGTCCTCCTTTTTGTACCTTGTAAATACTTTGAAATTTTCTTGCAATATATTAACACTTAAAATAAAATAAAAAAAGAAAGAGCTCTCAGTGTGGCTTGCAAGGCCTAGGACATGTGTGGCCACATATGTTGAGAAATGGGACCTTTCTAATCACATGTGTGCCGTGGTAACTATGGATGCAGACAAGAAGAGAGAAGGCCCGAGGCCTTTCCGATTCCTCAACATATGGACTGAGCACCCTCTCTTGCGAGAAGATTGTGCATATGCGTCAGGCACTAGATAGGAGAGGGACTCACCAGTTTCTCTTGTGTGGCTTCCTGAAGAGCTTGAAGGCCCCTTTGAAAGAGATCAACCATATCCACTTTCGCCACATCACTTCTAGAGCCAGGAGTGCCCATAATGCTTACTCTGAAATCCTTCATCAACTCCGGGATAACCCTACTTCTGAGGAACTCCTAGTGCAAGCAGAAGAGGCAAAGAGGAAAACCTTGTGGCTTGCTAAGGCGGAGTATAGTTTTGTGACTCAAAAAGCTAAGGCTCCCTATGTGCTCCACCTAATAGGTGCACTAAATACTTCCATGGGATTATGAAGAAGAATGCCCGAAGAGCTTGTGTGCCTAGCATCCTAAAACAAGATGGGGCACCTACCCGGGCGCTTGAGGAGATGGGTCAGAAATTCGTCGGGCACTTCTCAAATCTGCTGGGCACCTTTCATAGGGTTGTCCTTCCCACTAGAAATTCCTTCATCCACGAGGAGGTATGTCAGTGCTTCCCTTGTTGCAATCATGATCAAAGCTTTCGACCTCAGAAGACACTCGATATCGATGTGTCTGGTCGATATTGACCTCAGTTCTAGTCGATTTCCAGTAGAGTTCCTGCAGAAGACAAAAGCAGCACAGTCGACGTCGAGTAGAACCTCAATATCGATGTTAGACCTCGATATCGACCTTTACAGTCGATTCCGATGTTTGTCACAGAAACTGTAATTCGTAACCAATTGTTGGAAAAGAGTCCCAAGAATGTAGAATGGTAAAGAAGGATGATCAGAAATCAAAACTAAAACTTTTATATGAATTCAATTAATTAAAAAGCTTCCAAAGTCGGGGTTTCATGCCACAACGATAACAATGCAAGTTTTATGCTAAAGTTATGAAATTTAATACCCTTCCGTCAAATAACCATCGTTATCAACACTTAGGTGATTAGAGGCTCTTGCATAGTTCCTAAGAGTTACTATCCAATTCATGAGTAATCCAAGTTCACAATATGAGTGGCTTTCGCTTCAATAATGCAAATAATGAATCTCCCTAACTTTCGCAAAGGATCATGCATAGGATAGAAGAGGGAATCGCATAAAAGTCATACCTTTGAATGCACTTACCCTACATCGCTATCGTCGGGCTCACCCCGACCCTAGAAGTGGGTTGACTACTCGCTTCTCATCATGCAACTCATCATCATCATTGAAAGAAAACTACTTTGAATTAAACTATGAAAGAAAGTACAACCGAACAAGCCAAATCTCCGCTCTCGCTTCTCTCCAACTCACTCGGCCTCCTCTCTCTCTCCTAATTCTCTGTGTGTAAAACCACTAAAACTTGTTGTGCTTGGATGATTAAACTCAGCCCTAATGGCCTCTAGATATAGATATCGAACTTTGCTATCCAAAGACTCAAAAGTTTATCTTTATTCTCTAAGATAAAACTTAAATAAACTAAAAACTAAAAACTCTATGGTAAATCAGCTCATATGATAGCTCTGATGTTGAAGATAGGAAATCTCGACTTTTGGATAGACGTGCAAGCTTCGGATAGAATTCTATCAAAAATCTGAATCGGATTCCTCTGCTGGCATGGTCGATATCAACCTTCAGACATCGATATCGACCTCTATGAAACTCTATCTCGATCTCTCCTTCTCCTACTCGGATTAGCAATCGACTTCTATCTTTTAGCTCGGTCTGGCCACTCGATATCGACCTCTAATCCTCGATATCGACCTCTTTGGTGTCGACATGCTCTGTTTTATTTCCTGCTCGATTCCTATGTCTCTGCTGCACTCGATGTCGAGGTCCCTAGTCGATTTCGACCTCTTCAGAAGCTCTGTTGTACTCGATGTCGAGGTCCTTAGTCGATTTTGACCTCTTCAGAAGACTTCGAGTTCTTTTTCCGCTCTTCCAAATCTGTCCATTTTTATCCTGTTTTTTGCGAAATCACATAGAAACTCGTGCAGACCCATATATTTGACAATTATGTATAAACTACACTAATCCCATGTTTTCCCACTAATATGCATGCAAAAGAATGATATATGGACTTATATGTGCATAGAATATATGGCAATTTGCGCGCACATCAAACACCTCATACTTAAGCTTGCTTGTCCCCAAGCAATACCTTTAATGGTCATTCAGGGGAAGAAAGTAAACCCTCAATATCATAGATTCATTTTTCATATGTCCCTACAATCAATTGCCATCCTCGATAAGGTACTTATGTCAACCAAGTCCATGCCTGTGCATAAAGCAATTTCATACTCATGAAAGGAGGTAATATGCAAAAATAATTTCAGCGACATAGCATTAATAATCAAGAGGACTTTTGCAAGCTTATGAGAAGTAGATTGGTAAAAGGCTAAAGGTGGGCTAATTTTTGGCCATGTGGTGTTAAATCCGGGGGAAATATACTTTCTTTCCAAAACATACCACATTCCTTCTTCATAATGTCTCACCTTTCACTCATCGCTCAATGCTTTTACTCAATATAATGCTTTTACCTCTCTAACCTTAGCACTGCCTTCTCGCGAGTCGCAAACATGGGTGTCATGAATGGCCCCGGATACTTAGTACTTCGGACTCCTCACCTTATGTCCCATCTCGCTGAACTAACATCTCAACGAGCAGGGTCGACCTACCTTTATCTCCTGAGGTGATCAGATTTTTTTCTCGCTCATTAAATTTTCCATATATCGTAAATTCTTTCATTCCTGCCAACAACTTCATAAATATATACACAACTCCATATAACAACTCCAAAGATGACTTCCATTCTCAAACTTGTCCCCGGATAGGGTATAAGGTATAAAATGGGCAATATGTAATATATGTGTGGAGCAATAATGATGTATGATAAGGCTCATATATGGCTTGTGACGTTTGCAAATATGCATAGGTAAGGCTAGGATATGAACTTGTATATTTAAGCACTTGTATGGAAATTTCATAAAAAGTCCTCCATCATCTTATCATGCACATGTCAAAAGCAACTTCAAATTTTTCATCTCCTTTATTTTCTTCTTTTTGCACTTCATTGGGACTTCCCTTAACTAGGCAATTTCATGTTATATCTCTAATGAATCTAATTTTGCATCATAGAGCTCTTTTTTATACTTTCATGACTCTTTCTTTTTAAATTTTTGATGGGGGTCATTTTTCTTTCTCTTTTTTTTTCGAAATAAACTATATAAAATATATGAACTAAATATGCATTAAGATAAATATGTAAATCTAAACTAAGTATGAATATGCTAAGTACTTTGTATGCAATAACTTATAAAATATGCTACAACATGTAAGTAAGCCTTTCCCCCACCCCATAGTTAAAACCTACAGTGTCCTCACTGTATTAAACTAGGGTTCAGAAGAAAACTTACTAAACCGTCACAAATTTCAGGAGTCGAAGAAGACAGCAGGCATGGTCGATATCGACCTTGAACATCGATATCAATGTTTCTCATCGTTTTCTGGCTCAGGCTTCAGGGTGATCCGGCCTCGACCACAAGCCCATCTGAATCGACCATAAGGTCGATGTCGATCTTGGACATCGATTTCGATGTCTTTTCTGTGTGCTTTTCTCTTTCCTGCAACTTGTTAAAAAAACAAAAATATGCAAAAAAATAAAGTAAAGTGTCTCAAACCAAAGTAAAACTGTCTAAAACAAAAACTAAGTCTTTGTTACATGCTCTAGACTTTTAAGTCGCTAGGCCGACTTCTTCCTTTGCGCTTCTCAAGGCGGCATCTGCAGAGCCCATGTGGCTTGGGCCTCAAATATTACTCCTTTCTTATCACGCAGCTGCATTCCGCCTGGATAGATCTGGTTCACTGTGAATGGTCCCAAATTCTTATCTTTAAACCTCATACGGAACCAATGGTCCTTGGATTTGGCAACATAAACCTTGTCTCCTATCTCATATTGGATTGAATCATCATCGGATACCCTACATAAGCGCACATGCCAAGGCACACCTCTTCCAAATAATGATAAATCTTTAATGGTAATGGAACAGGAGGAATCCGTACATTGACTTACCTTCTTCTCAGTATGTGGCTCATGTCGATTTCGATGTTCAGAGGTAGATATCGACTTTGTTGTACTCTTGGAGGATCAGTCGATTTTGAGTGTTTTGGCTCGATATGATCAGGTGGATTTCGACCCTCAGAGATCGATATCGAGGTCTTTGTTCCTCCCTTCTCAGCTTCAATGGTGGTCGATTTCGGCTGGGTATGGTCGATATCGACCTTAGACCCTGATTTCGATGTTCCTTCTTCTCCTCCGTCGACCCCATACTTATGACCTGTCATAGAATCTTGAACATTATTAGTCGATATCAACTTACCTGGGTCGATTTCGATGTTCTGTTGGACCCCTTCGTTTAAGATTGCCACAACTTCCTCCACTTGGGCTTCTATGGCCCTCTTTTCTAGCTCCTGTGGTGTCATACTCCTTATCTTGGCTTCTCCACATGCGATGTAGACACCATTGATGGCTTTTATCTCCATTGGCCCTTGATTGTTCACCGTCTTGTTAAAGGCATACTCTATCACCTCGTCACTAATTGTGAATGAGAGCAATCCTTTCTTCACGCTAATGTTGGCATCGACGGTTGCTAGGAATGGACTACCTAAAATAATGGGACAAGTAGGGTCCTCCGCTATATCAACAACTAAGAAATCAGCAGGGACAAAGAATTTACCTACTTGTACTGGCACATCCGTCACTATCCTAGTTGGAATCACTACCGTATTTTTTGCCATTTATAACCTTGCATCCACGGGCTCCAGATGACCTATCTTTACCTTGTGTCATATGGTTAGTGGCATCATGCTAACGCTAGCGCCTAAGTCACCTAAATCATTAAATTTGAATTGACCTAAACCTATAGCGATAGAAAACTTACCTGGGTCCGCCCGCTTTTGTGGTAGCTCTAACCTGTTGCACTCCTCTGCGATCTCAGAAAGTGATCTCTTTTTACCCAATATGTCCTTAAGGAACCTTACATAGGATGGCATCTCATGAAGTGCTTCTGTGAATGGTATAGAGACATTGAGTCCTTGAAGCATCTTCACGAACCGCTGGAACTTCTTTTCCGCTGGGTCCTTAATCACCTTTCTAGTTGGGAATGGCAACGCCTTCTTCCTTCCCGCGGTTGTAGTGAGGTCGACATCGACATCAGAAGGGTCGACATCGACTGGAAGAGTTAATTTCTGTGGTGACTCAGCATCAGGGTCGACATCGACTGGAAGGTCGACATCGACGTCACCTTGGTCGATATCGACAGGGGGGGTCGATATCGATGTCTGTTCTCGCTCCTTTTCCTCCGCTTTTTGCTCGGGCGTTTGTAATTGACGCCCACTCCTTAGGTTTACTGCCGCAATATGTCCAGTGGTTTTCCCTTTTGGTTGGGTATAGTTTATCCAGGGAATGATCCTGACGCTTTGGGTATTGCTTATGCCAATTGACTCATTTGAGTCTCCATGTTGCGCTTCCAAACGTCGATCTCCCCAAGTCTAGAATTGATGCCCTGCAGCTGAGTATGGACGGAGTTGTTGCCTTGTTTGAACTCAGCATGGTTCCTCCGCATCTCATCAAGAATGATTTGCATGTCATCCTTCCTTGTTTCCCACTCAGGGTGCCCTGGTGCTCTATATGGTGGGGGATCCCTTTGATAGAACCTTTGATCACCCCAATATTGTTGATTGCCTCCTCCATAGGAGCCTCTCATCCACTTGGCTTCTTCATGTTGTTCCGCCATGGATACTTGCTCAGTATGTGGACATGCACTAGTGTTATGCCTTGTTGAGCCACATTCCTGACAAGTTTGATTGTTTCTCAGGAACCTGACTTGCTTTTGAAGGCGGAGCGTCTGATCGTTGTGGAATTGTTGCCGCAAATCAGGATCTATCTCCCTTGGAGGCTCATATAGTGGCATTGATAGGGCAGGCCTTGAATCATAGGCCGCAACAGCCTCATAGGTATTATCAAAGTTCACGAGCCTCTCAATGGTCTCCCATGCGTCCGTTGGTGTAAGCTCAATATACCGATAAGAGGTATATGAATTGATCCTCTCCTTATTCGGCGCATCAAGGGCATTATAGAATATCTCCTGGATGACATATGGAATTTGCCCATGCGTCGAGCATGATCTCAGCAAGTCCTTAAATCGCTCCCACGCCTGTGATAGTGTTTCACCTGGCTTTTGTTTGAAAGTCGTGATCCTTTGCCGCAGCATCGCCGTTTTAGAAGGTGGAAAGAACTTATTCAAGAATGCATCCTTCACCTCCGCCCATGTCCTCAGCAAGCGTGGAGCCAAACTCTCAAGCCATTGTAATGCCTTCCCTGCCAAAGACCATCGAAAAGATTGGTTGGGAGTCGGGTCGGTTGGGAGTCGGGTCGGGTTGGGAGTTGAATCGGGTTGAGAATCGGGTCGGGTCTGGTTTGAGTCGGATCCGGGTTGAGTCGGGTTTGTCTGTATTTGGGTCACTTCGGGTTTCGGGTCAACATCGATCGGGCCCGGTTTCGGATTCGAGTTATACCCATAACGCTAAATTTTTGGGTTCGGTCGGGTTTCGGTTCGGATGAGTCGGTCGGGTTTATCGGGTCGGATCGAATCTTGCCAGCTCTATTAAAAACCAAAGTTAGTTGGTAAATTTAACAAGTAAAAAAAATGCAAGTTAGATTGATCTTCCACTACAGATTTTGGTTTTATGTTTACTTATTGTGGAAAGGCATCAAAATACAAGAACACAAAAAAACAAAATATATATGTTTATAATTCAACTAGTTATTAACAAATTTGTAAGTGGAGAAAACATTAGTAAGTGGTTCAGTATACCGTTAATAAGTGGTTCAAGGTTTTAATACCAAGTGGTTCAGGGTTTATATATCAAATGGTTCAGTGTTTTTATACCAAGTGGTTCAGGATTTTAATACCAAGTGGTTCAGGGGTTTAATACCAAGTGGTTCAGCACACATATATAGAAGTGGTTCACGAAGTAAATATCATAAAATAAATTATAGTGATTCATAAAATAGAGGGTAGAGGTTAATGAAATAAAGGGTAGTGGTTCATCAAGTAGATAGTATTGGTTCATGAAATAAATAGTATTTACAAAATTAACATGAAAAGAAAATAAAAGAAGAATGAAAATTTTACAATTAAATAGTAGTGATTTATGAAGTAAATTTTATTGGTTTATGAAATAAAGAGAAGTGCTTTTATTTGGAGGGTATGTTTCTCATAGCAATTGTGGTATTTATTTATCACGAATGGGAAGAACTGTGTTAGAGATTTGTTGCTGAGATTCCTTGTCTCCGCCTTGAAGTTCTTATTCTTCATCTGCACATATATTTAACTTGAAGTTCTTGTTCGGAGATAAGTCTTTTATTTGAAGTTCTTGTTTAGAGATGTTGCTTTTATTTGAAGTTTATCTGCATAGATATAGTAGTTGCATCTACACATATATGCAACTACTGTTGCTTTTGGAGTAATAGTTCAGAGATGTTCCTTGTATTCTTTTCAAATTGGTTTTTCAGGTCACAAGTCTTCAAGTCAATGAGTTATTTATCAAACAACTAAACAAGTACCTTTCATGCTGCTTTTTTTAAATTAATGTATTATTGCAAAGCTTAGGGGCTTGATTTTACACAAACTAATTATTGACAAGGAATTCAGTTGAGCAATCTTGGTTGAGATTTGACCACTTGGCATTAAAATTGCATAATTTTGTATTTGGCATGTGGTTTATGAAAAGATAGAGTATTGGTTCAGGGTTTTTTTACCAAGTGGTTCAGGTTTTTATACCTAGTGGTTCGGTAAATATAAATAGAAGTGGTTCATGAAATATAGAGTAGCAGTTCATGAAATTTGGAGTAGTGGTTCATCAAATAAAGAATAGTGATTCATCAAATAAAAAGTATTGGTTCATGAACCATTTTATTTTAAAATAAATCAATAATTAATTAAAAAATAAACATTAAAAGAAAATAAATGAAGAATTAAAATTTTACAATTATTAAATAGTAATGGTTCATGAAATAAATTCTAGTGATTCATGAAATAAAAGGTAGTGGTTCATGAAATAAAGAGTAGTGGTTCATCAAATAAATAGTATTGGTTCATGAACCATTTTATTTTAAAAACAAAATAAATAAAAGATTACAAAATAAAAAATTAAAATAAAATAAAAGACGAATGAAAATTTTTACAAAAATTTTCAATTATTAATTAAAAAGTAGTGGTTTAGGGTTTTAATAATAAGTGGTTCAAAGATTTTATACCAAGTGGTTCAGGAATTTAAATCAAATGGTTCAGGGGTTTCATACCAAGTGGTCGGTTCAGCGTTTTAATACCAAGTGGTTTAGGGGTTCAAATCAAGTGGTTCAGAGTTTTAATACCAAGTGATTCAGGGTTTTAAACTAAGTGGTTCAGCACATATAAAATAAATAAACCATTTTATTTTGAAAATAATTAATTAATTAATTAAAAAATAAACATTAAAAGGAAATAACGGAAAAATGAAAATTCTAGTGGTTCATGAAATAAAGAGTGGTGGTTCATCAAATAAAGAGTGGTGATTCATCAAATAAATATGATTGGTTTATATTTTGAACCATTTTATTTTAATAAATAAATAAATAAATAAGAAACATTAAAAGAAAATAAAAGAAGAATGAAAATATTACAATTATTAAATAGTAGTGGTTCATGAAATAAAGAGTATTGGTTCGTGAAATAAATAGTAGTGGTTCATGAAATAAAGAGTAGTGGTTCATCAAATAAAGAGTAGCGGTTCATGAAATAAATAGTATTGGTTCATAAACCATTTTATTTTAAAAACAAATAAATAATTAAAAAATAAACATTAAAAGAATAAAAGAAGAATGAAAATTTTAAAATTAATAAATAGTAGTGGTTCATCAAATAAATAGTGTCAAGTGGTTCAGGGTTTTAATACCAAGTGGTTCAGGGTTTTTATATCAAATGGTTTAGGGGTTTAAACTAAGTGGTTCAAGAGTTTAATACCAAGTGGTTCAGAGTTTTAAAGCAAGTGGTTCAACGCATAAAAATATAAGTGGTTCACGAAGTAAATTGTATTGGTTCATGAACCTTTTTGTTTTTAAAAAATAAATAATTAATTAGAAAAATTAAGCATCAAAAGAAATAAAAGAATAATGAAAATTTCATGAACCACTTCTTTATAACTTATTGAAACATTTTTTTTATAACTTCACGAATCACTTTTTGATAACTTCACGAACCACTTCTTGTTAGCTTTATAAACCACTTGTTATACATGTCATGAACCACTTCTTATTAGCTTCATGAACCACTTCTTATTAACTTCACGAACCATATGTTATACAATTCATGAACCATCTCTTGTTAACTTCATTAACCACTTCTTTTATAACTTCATGAACCACTTCTTTATAACTTCATTAACCACTTCTTTATAACTTGGGAACCTTATGAACCATTACGAGTAAAAGAGTTGAACCATTACGAGTAAAAGGGTTGAACCACTATGAGTAAAAGGGTTGAACCACTACAAATAAAATGGTTCAACCACCATAAATAAAATGGCTGAACCACTAGAAATAAAATGATTGAACCACTACGAGTAAAATGGTTGAACCACTACAAATAAAATGACTGAACCACTATGAGTAAAATGGTTGAACCACTACGAGTAAAAGGGTTGAACTACTAGAAATAAAATGGCTGAACCACTACAAATAAAATGGCTGAACCACTAGAACTACTATGAATAAAACTGTACAAATTTTAGGGTGAAATATAAATTATATGATAATTTTTTTTATTTATAATTAGGAAAAAATATAAATTACATGCAGTAATTCAATTTTTAGCTAAGTAAAACCCTTTAATAATTTGATTAAAGTAAAACAAATATTCATTAAAATCAAAGTAATCAGGCGCCATTTTGCTGATCATCACTACGTACATTGTAATGGGGGCTGATCTGGTCAGTTGGTAATGGAAAGTCGATCAAATTCTGGACAGATAACTGGGTCTCGTCTTGCTCATTACAATCAAGGAGCGATTTCCCTCCAATATCTAATATTGAAGAATCTGTTAGTGATTATATACTTGGCGGAAAATGGTGGTCAGAGAAGCTCTGCCAAGTGCTACCAATTAATATTGTAAATAAAATCTCGGATATCCCCCTGCCCGTCGCTCCCTTTGAAGACCGACTTTACTAGTGGCCTGATAGGGAGGGCTGGTTCACCACCTCAAGTGCGTACAAACTGGTGTCTGGACAGGCCTCGCGGCATCTGGACCCAAATACTTGGATATGGAGCCTGGACACCCCACCAAAGGTGAAAAACTTTCTATGGAAAGTATGTCAGGATGGTCTTCCTACGGCTTTAAGGCTTGCACAACGTGGTGTTTCTGTTCCATCCACTTGTTGTTTGTGCAATTGCGCTGGTGAAGATGAGGCTCACATTTTCCTGGAATGCCTGTATGCGACCTCTCTCCTACAACTCCCGCATCGTATCAAATCACATATTTCTTCCATGCTCAACCAATCTAGAGATATTAAACCGGTTATGTCTTACATTGGAGAAAACATTAACAACATATCCAAAGCTAAGCTAGCTTTTTCTTGGTGGACCACGTGGTACATTCGAAATCAATATATATTCAGATCAAGTCCTATACCGAGTAGAGATTCATGTCTACACATCATTAAAACACATGAGGAGAACTGGTGTAGAACATCTCGTCTTGATGCCTGCTTCGAAGAAGAGGCCCATATACATTCACAAAAAAGCAATCACAGGAGGCAGAAGAATAAACAAGCCAACATTAGGTGGCGTAAACCGCCAAAAGGGGTTTTCAAACTGAATTTTGACGGGTCTTCACTTATTGACAAAACTAGTACAGCTGGAACCATTATTCGTGATTGGGAAGGTCACCCAGTTAAAGTTGGGTACAAACAACTCGGTACTCAAAGTCCGTTAAAAGCAGAAGCTCTAGCTCTAAAACTTGGTGTACAACAGGCATTACATTTACAAATTACCAAAATTCACATTGAAGGTGACTCCCGTATAATTATAGACCATCTAAACAAAGGGTCGATATGCCCGTGGGAAATTGAACTCATTATTTCTGATATTAAACTTATGCTAACAAATATGGAAAGTGTGACTTTCCTCCATATCCCCCGTACATGCAATATAGTGGCTGACAAGGTTGCACACCTTTGCCACTCTGCCCGGGGGATTGATATTCTAAAAAATCCTGGTCTTCTTAACCTCATCCGAAAGGATGCCTTCGGGTAGAGCCTGCTCACCCGAAATCTTTCCTAATAAAAAAAAACGTACATTGTAATGGGAATTCAAAGTACTCAAGCACGTGTGGACACGCACATGAATGCAGGTGGGGGAGTGGTGCGCTGTGCGTTGGGGAATTTAGGCACACGGGCTCCGAATATTTTTTGTAATTAATTTATTTTATTTGGACCAATGAGATTGCTTTTTTCCTTCTGATAAAATGCTTCTCACCCGAACCCGACTATATATATATATATATATATATATATATATATATATATATATATATATATATAATGTTGGTTGAGAGCTTCTAAGACCTATGACATTTGTTCAATTCAAATGGCCTAAACATGCCATGAGTAAAGATGAGAGTGAAATAAAACCTTATTTGTTCAATAGAGTAATTATTTGCGGTTGTGCTTGATAATGTACCAGTATTAATATATTCATGGGCTTTTGTAGGAATATATAATATGGACAAGTCGATTAGTTAAGGCATTGCATTTTCGATTGCTAGAAATGTCAGTGCAATGAAGCAAAGCAAGATTTTGTTGTGAATATCCAACATAAAGCCATTGTCACCTTGTTATTTTTAACAAACCAGGTATATGCTTTCTCTTTTTTTTGTTTTCTTTTTTCTTTTTAAAGAATGCAGTTGAAGGGTTTGAGAGTTGTTGGTCAGATTTATATAGATAGCTTTTCAATAGGCAGCATCGAAGTTTTATTGACAAATATACTCATAGATAGGGCCTACTTGAGGAGTTTAAACTAGCAGCCCTTGTGATTTTAAAGATATAGTTTTCAGGTTTTAGTTCAAATAGTCATTTCTCAAAAAATAATTTCAGCCCCTTACAAAAATTCTTGGATCTGTCATTCAGTGTCGGGTATCTTGAATCATTACCCTTGATATAAAAAAAATAGCTTTACCCGTCGGGTCAGTTCCGGGTCAGACCCGACAAGCCCTGACCAGTGACCCGTGAACATTTATGAAGTGAAGAATCTTATCGTATACCATAATCATCACCGTCGATGTCGTCCTTTAGAGACGTTCTTGTTCTTCCTAAAATCTGAAGAATGACTTCTCTCTGCGCGTCTTCCCTACTAGTTCATCTCCACCGCATCCAATGTGCACCCCTCCCATCAAACCAGATACTTCATCCTAAACCTAATTTCAACGATCAATGTCTCCTGCGCTGTGGAAGTGTAATAAGGAGAAGAAGTGGAAGAACCAAGGGGCGACCTCCAATAATGGCGACGTCGTCCGTGGATGACACTCAGAATCCCCCCAGATTGGTCACTTTTCTTGGAAAAGGAGGATCCGGCAAGACCACTACTGCCGTCTTTGCTGCTCAGGTTCAAATCTAATTCACTTTAATTTTTCCTTTATTTTCTTCATCTGGAATTGAATCTTCAGGTTCTTCCTAATCACGCATCCGCTATTAGGATTGTTTTTTTTTCATTGCTTTTTTATGCTAACGAACCCTAATCAACTCCAGACGGAAAAAGAAATGCTTGCGCATGAGTTTTTCGGATTCTGTCACTGGCTATGGATTGGTCATATCATTTGATACCTAATTGCTCTTTTCTCAACGCTATTAGAGAGCGAGGCAGTCTCTATGGATGTGTGTTTGCTTGACCTGGAGTTGAATTTCACTCTTCAATGCTCGATATTCAGAATGTCAACTGGCATTCCATTAGGGAAAAAAAATAGTGTTCTGAATTTGTTCATTTGCAATACGAAATAATGTTTACAAATTGCTTGTAGCCAGCATTATGCAGCAGCCGGTCTTCGCACGTGCTTAGTGACACACTCCCAGGATGTTACTGTCGAGTATCTCCTAGACCGCAAAATCGGAAATGCTCCCGTCTTGTGTGGCAACAACCTATCCGCTGTTAAGTTGGAAACTGCTAATGTATGCCTTTTTCTTCCTAGCATCTGCTTTGTTATCTTGAATCTTGATGGAGACATGACTTGTGTTCACATTTGATGGCAGATGCTGCTGGAACCTCTTAATCGAATAAAACAAGCAGATGCACGTGTTAATATGACCCAAGGTGTTCTTGAAGGGGTAGGTATGTAGAAGCTTATTTTATGCATTGGAATAAGATTTTGATGCAAATGACTATATTAACGCCTGTTAATGTTGTCAATAGATTGTGGGCGAAGAGCTCGGGGTTCTTCCAGGAATGGATTCTATACTCTCTGCCTTTGAACTTATGAGCCTCTTAGGACTTGTAGGGGATACATCTAGAAGAAAAGAGAAGGATAAGTTTGATGTAATAATATACGATGGTATAAGCACTATTGAAACACTAAGGATGATGGGAGCTGCCTCTTCTGCAAGGTACATTTCGGATTTAACATACATTATGAATTTAGTGGGTTCACATAATGCAATTTAATTTGTGCAGGCTATACTTGAAATATGTTCGCAACATTGCTGACAAGACAGATTTTGGGAGAATAGCTGGCCCGTCAGTTTTGAGACTTGCGGATGAAACCTTAAATTTGAGTCAATCAAGTTCTAATGGGAATTCGAGTTCCCAAATCTGGGACTCTCTGGAAAGAATACTCGAGGTAATGCTCAAATTCTGGGACTAAATGAATGATGAAACCCCAATTTTCCCTATCAATTCATGTATGTGTATTTGTTGCCTTCTTACAGAGAGGATCTTCCATCTTTGCAGCCCCACGAAACTTTGGCTGCTACCTTGTAATGGATCCTTGCAAGGTGGCTTCCGTAACTTCTGCTTTACGCAACTGGGGTTTTGCAATCCAAGCTGGGTCGCATATATCTGGTGCATTTGGGACAGGCTCTCCACATGCTGGTGCAGATGCATTAGAAGCCACCAAGAAGAGGTTTTTACCCTTGCCATATGCCAGTGTTCCTGATCTGTGGAAAGATCTGCCTCTGGACTGGGATGCTGTACTGCTCAACGGTTCCAGTAAAGATGCTAGAGATCTTCTAGTTTCATCAGCAAAGAATGACTGTTGTGTACCTTCAGTGAAATTTGATATAGCCCAGAAATCTGTCACCCTTTTCATGCCCGGTTTCGATAAGTCAGAGATCAAGCTCTACCAGGTAATCAATGCATACACAACTTCCTCTCTTCAGTATCTTGTTTTGTGCTGCTATGCAACTTGTGATCTTTAACTTTGGGTTGTTTGTATTTGCTTTATTTCTGGCCCTGCTCATTTGTATTCGCTTGTGAGTTGATTGACAACACTGTTATTTCACAAATACAGTATAGGGGCGGGTCTGAATTGCTGGTGGAAGCAGGAGATCAAAGACGCGTCATACAACTGCCACCCAAAGTTCAAGGGAAAGTGAGTGGCGCTAAGTTCATAGAAAGAAACTTGGTTATTACAATGCGGTAGCTTATGTCAACTTATCAGCACAAGAACTACTCTACATTGTTTGTTATATTTAACAGAATTCCCGCTCCTTGATGCTTTTTTTTTTAAATTTAATCTTAATAATGAATTGAATTAATATTATATAAATAAATAAAATATTAATAAAACGTATCATAAAATTAGAAAGGTAGGTTCAATTGATCAAAGAAACATTATTCTTGCTAAGCTAGAGAAACCTATTTGGAGAGAGATGGGGAAACCTGCTCAGTCGGTCTAACCTAGCTTCGGCCACCCACCTCGGCTTTGGCCACCTCAATCCGGTTCTGTCCGTCTTCGATTTGGCTCGTTCTTCCCGGTCTCGCCATCCCCTCATAAATAAACCTTAACCATTCCTAGTTGATTAAGCCGGAAAGAACCTGTGGGTAGTACTCAAAGGTCCCCGGCTCGAACCCCACTCTGGGTTGCCATTGGAGGGTTTATCTAGTCGTCAACTTCAGGGCTCATGGAATTAGTCGGATGCTAGTAGCCCCGGATACCCATGTAAATTCAAAAAAATAAGCCATGGTAACTATTTAGTTACACATAACAATTCATAAGAAACATAGTGTCATCTAATACGAAATACGAAATCCAAATATAACAAAACCAAATAGTCAAAAAGTTCATAGGATTCTAATGTCACCCAATATGAAATCCAAATACAATAAAACCAAATAGTTAGTAACTTCACAACAATTTGATGGTTTCACGACAACTCGACCTCTTATCCAATCCTACCGTGAAAGGTACAAACAATGAGGAACTCTCAATAAGACCCGATGAACTCATTGTCCAAACCCTTCGGATATGAGTTGAATGATTCGGATAAAAAAATGCCCCATAATTCCCTCTACAAAATATAAGGTATTGTGGATTAGATTCTGTTTTGTGATGTGTATAGAGGTAAAAAAGGGGAAGCGAACCTGCGATTGTTTGTTGGGTAACACCACCTTGCTATGTAGCATCGCGAAAAGGTGTAAGAACTCTGTCGTCAAACTTAGCCCTAAGATATGGCACCACATTGCTACGTCGCAGTGTGAATGGTGTGGCACCACTTCAGTTGGCATATTACAGCCCCCTACTCACTGATGCCTAGGAGGCACTCGTGTGTCCTCTCACACACACCCGACCCTAAGAGACATCATCCGACAATGTCAGTGTCGTTGTCTAGGCACGGAGTATCGGCAACAGAGACTAACAAGCTTAATGATGGTGCTTGTTCAGGTTTAGAAGTCAAACCTCGAGTAACAATGGACGCGGTTGCTTTTGCGATCGCATTGACTCTCGCTCTAGTCATTAGTCCATCGGAACGCACACTCATGACCTCCTCCTCTTCTAGAAAAATCAATGAACAAGGTTGGAACACTTAAGATGATACCTAAGAAAGGTAGTGGTGATAGTGGTGGTTCAACTGTTCATCATTCTCAAAGATGACACCTAAGAAAGGGCTTCTGATGACAGGGGAGACAAACATGATGCTTATGAACCCTCTCAAGGATGAGGACTGGGGAAGCCACATTCCACTGACTTACAATAGCTAGATATCGAGACTAGCAAGATCGTCACCGAATGGAAATTTGAGAATGATGGTGCTAATGAGTCGTTTAAATTAAGGTTGTCAGAAAAATAATTATAATTAAAGTAATCGTATCTCATCTCATTATTATAAAGAAATGTATGTGTAAAAATGAATCCAAAAGGCAATGTGGACACCTTGCAGCTTTTTTCACCTCAAATAGTTAATTCCATCTTCTAGATTTTTAATATACTAGGTTGGTAGGCCGTGCAAAGCATGATGTTTGGTGGTTTTCAGGAGGGCATGTGGGTGTGATTACATAAGCTTCCTCTCAAATTCTTCACTACTCATATGACATGCTGGAAACTGTAAGGTGGTGACTTTTTTGGTGGTTGGAGCTAAGATTGCACCATATTTTCTGATTCATTCTTGTGGGTCGACGAATCTCCATAGAAACTTTGGCTCGTACATGAAATTTGTTTTTTTTTTCACCTTTTAGTGGGTGTTGTGGGGCAGAAAAAATTTTAGTGTGTCAGCTCACAATCACGAGAAAGTGTTGAAGGGTTGTGGCCCACGAGCAAATTTGATAAACACATCGTTCAAAGTGGTGTCAGTGAGGCCCCAAGCTTATACTGTGAACTGGTTCTTGGCTTTGTGTACTGCCCGAAACACATCTGAGATTTTGACCTCTTGTTTTTTGCAGCTCAAACTTCTGAGTTCCTCAAATGTGGTAAACTTTTAGTGCAGTTGGGGAGAGAGCCCGCATCATGCTTTCCACCTCCTCCTCGTGACTTGAAGAAGTTGTAATTGTAAACACAAAAGAACCTCCATACCGAGCTTTCAGCTTCCATAAACACATTAAAATGATCAACAATTTGTTCAGAAGTAACACAAATGAAACCTGATCATTTTTGCAGTCATCTGAAGTGTTTTTGAGCAAAGCAAATGTTACCTCTTTTGGGTTTCCTATGCACTGCAAACTTCTAGAAAAAAAATCCCCAATTTATCAGAAAGCACCTCGGCTTCTTCCATAGAATTAGCTGACAGAAAAATACAATTTAAGGTTAAGTACTCATTTATAGAGACCACCATGTGCAAGGAGGAAGAGATATTACTTACTGCTGTCGGTCTTGCTTTGCCCACCTCACAATGTTCCACAAGTAATTTGTTGAAGCTGGTTCCAGTCCAGTACTTGGCTCGTCCATGTAAACAACCTTCATATTAGCAGGTTATTTGTCCTACAATTAGAATGCTTTGAATAATATGTGTTAAAGTTGAGCTAAACTAACAGATATGTCATACAGGCTGGGGTGGAATGCAGATGG
This sequence comes from Persicaria maculosa, assembly GCA_963922045.1. NCBI lineage: Eukaryota > Viridiplantae > Streptophyta > Magnoliopsida > Caryophyllales > Polygonaceae > Persicaria > Persicaria maculosa. Next base: position 18,317,915 of record OY998265.1, on the reverse strand, counting down.
TAAAACAAACCTTTGGATCCCCAATAAATGAGATAGCCACACTAACTCACTAAGCCTCATTTTCATTCCTCCACTGTATTTGCCAGCAAATTTTTCACCAACACCACCATGAAATAAATTCACACTTTTAAAGATTCTTCCACAACCTATGAAAGCAAATGAAAATTTCACTATAGACTTCATATTTTAGACTCATCGCACATCGACGTCCAAGATATCAACTATATTTCTTAAGAAATAAATTCTCCAAATATTGATGAAAGAGGATTACCTGGTCTAAAGCATCAGCTTTTAGGTTCTTAAGCCTACCATATAATAGAAGGTGCTCCCTTCCTGTTAATGATTCCCGTAGCAAATTGTGGAAGTCGGAATGGGCATGGACAATTAGATTTCTGAGATATGAGAATTTGAGATTATTTCTTAACCTTTTGCTAGGAAAATATATACAAGAAAACACATATGCTAATTTAGTTATTTAGACATACTCATGCTGTGGACAAACTCCCATGTTGGTGTATATATTGTCCATTTGACTCAGTATGTCTTTACCATCAACAAATGCTCTGCCTGAGGTTGGCTTTGATAGCCCTATCATCTACCTATAAGAATATAAATTTATCAAATATGGCAGGAAGGTCTGGATCGTTAACAAAACTTTATGAAAGCTTATGAAAGTTACTTTTACCAACCATGCTTATAAAGGATGTTTTCCTGACACCATTAGGACCAAGCATCCCAAAGCATTCACCACAAGGCAAAGCAAGAGACAACCCTGTAACTGCAGCTTTTGGAGGATTCTGATTCCTTCCTGAATAAACTTTAGCTAAATTGTCACAAATTATGGTTGCATTTAAACTTACTTCCTGCAATATTTGCTCCACCTTCTCCTTCCTTCAACATTAGCCAATCAGGAAATTGTAGGAGAAATCTGCAATTTCAAGCTTATGCAAACTGCACTGGCCAACGACGTTTCCCACGGAAGAATTCCCGAGCATACCAACATCAGCTTATGATTTGAGGAAGCAGATTTAATAATTAACAGTAGCTTCTGAAAAGGGTAAGCATTTCTTCATCTTGTGCAAGTAGTTAACTTATATGAACTAATGATCGTCATATTTCATGGTACGACTTAAATACTATTTGGAACTTTCCCACAACATGTATTTCAAATCCAACTGGCAAGCATCACTCATAAAAAGGTGTAGAATTTGAAGATTTTGTATTTGACAGTTCAACTTAATTCTGCAAGGTACACTGAGGTAAAAATCAAGGAGACGATAGGGGCTGCGTGCAAACACCATCCTTACCTGTCATGAGAATTCGACTTCTCAGTGCCATTACCACATGGAACAGTCCCTTGAAGCTTCTTCCTATCCAAGAAAAGTTCCTGAAGGTTCTTCAAGTTTGCAAGTTCAACGGGAATAGGTCCGGTTAAACCATTGGACTCAAGGTTTCTGCCATCAACAAAGATGATAAAATAAGAGAACAAATCTGAAAGAAGGTAAAATATTAGTAGTAGTATGCCTTGAATTGAAAGCTATTGTTCACACTTCATACATTTTGTTCAGGCTCGTCATATTCGCTAACTCAGAAAGAATTGGTCCAGTTAACTGGTTATCTCCAAGATCCAAGACCTTAAGGTGCTTCAACATGCCAATTTCTTTCGGAACTGTACCCGATCAAATTGTTGCCGTGTAAGATTATACAATACTAGAACCTATTTATAAGAAGCTAAGACAGATAGTAACTGCGAGAACGGATTCGCCAACATATATTGGAAGCCTTACAACTGCTCAGGTAAGTCAGCAGACCCAGTTCAGGAGCAAGAAACCCCTTCAAAGATGACATAGAAATGTTTCTGCAAGATGAGTAAAATCAAGAATCTGTAATTTGATCTCTCGTTATTGACTTTGAAAGTTTGATAAATTAAATGAAATTTAAATTCCTTGCAGCTTAACAACATGGTCTCTAGCAACTGAACAAGAAACACCCGACCATTGACAGGGATCTGGATCTAGACCATGCCAATTTGAGAAAACCAGTAATGGGTCTTCATAAATAGCTTCCTTGAAGTTAGTTAGTGCCCAAACTGAACCGAAAACCCCCCAATTTCCAGTTAGCAAAATCAAAGACATTTTCTCAACAATGTAAATGTAAAAATCAAGATAAGGAAGGTGATGGTTACTTCTCTTGTTTGCTTATGGGAGTTTAGCTCATTAAAAGAAAAGGAATGAATATCTTTAACCAAAAAACGGGTAAGATCTTAGCTTATGGGGGACATAGTTTCGACAATCAGGGGATATAAAACGGCTTCAGAGTTGAGAATCTGCAAGCAAATGCATTTTTTTTCGAATTCAGGATAAATTATAATCATTCATTCCTCTGAAAATCTTGAGATGATAGCAGTACACTATATATTAGCCTATTTCATAGAATAATGAATGATTTGTTAATCTACCGAATCGATACAGAGGCCCGAGTTTGGTTGGAAAATTATTTTCCATCAACTCGTGTCTGTGATGAAACAACCAAAGCCACAAAAGTCATTAGGAAAAAACAGAATATAGGCGATTAGTGGCACACAAAGAGAGAAGACACAAACAAAGACGATGCACTGATAACAGACGAAATGAACTGGTTCTGTTGGCGGCTCATAATCTCAGGACAAATGACCATTGAACAAAAGAACCCTAATAAAGCCCTAACTATACATAAAAATTTCACAAAGAAAACTCAAAACTAGATAAAAGAAACCCTTATTTACAATTACATACATCTATTGAAGCGGTAACATTGAAATTTGAAGCAAATAATTCATGAATGGAATAGGAATACAGAAGAAGTAACCTATCATGAATGACATCAACTCCGAAAGCACCAGACTGAAGGGTTCGATAGCATAAGCAGCGCCAAGCGGATAATGAGGCTTAGCTGACGTCAAGCACAATTGAGAATGATACAAGTTTGAGCCAAAACCTAAGTGTGTTCACTCATTTATCTAAATTAAGAATTAGGAGTGGGGACATAATTGTACATTAAGTGACTGGCAATTAGGCACTTAATTTTTGCTTTATGTGTTGTAAACTTTCAATCATTTTAGGGTTAATATGATATATTAGTGATTTTTACAGCACAAGGCAACATGAGGCAGTGTTCTGGCTATTGTTTCTGTGGCTATTGCTACTGGAAGTAATATTTCTTGGATTGGCAGTGAACACTAGTACAAAACTGAGATTTTATTCCACAATTATTTCTGCCGGATGTTTAATTTGCGAAATAAAAACCTTTAAATGGTTTTGGGTCTCCCTATATACACCGCAAATCCGCAGTTAGCACTGCTAATACAACGTCAGATATAACGTTGTAGCAACGTTGAATGTCACGTTGTTACAACGTCTAATCCGACGTTGTGATATGCCATACACGACGTTGTGAATGGGAGGACGACGGGGCGGGTCGGGCACTTTACAACGTCAAATTAGATGTTGTAAAGTGGGCATGGGCGGGCCACATAACAACGTAATATTTGACGTTGTAATAACGGCATATTCGACGTTGTTAAGAAATAAAATACAAATACAATATATTGAAAGCACATTATATTTAATACAATATATTGTAAGTATAATATAAAATCAAAATTGTACTGAACAAAATGCAAACATAAAAAAATAAAGTATAGAAACAAATTGATACAAAATAAAACAATTTATAGAAAAAAATAAAATGTACTTATATATATATATATTAAAGTATACAAAATTTTTTAAAAAAATTGTTAAAGTTGTTAAAAAATTGTTAGAATAAAGTATAGAAAAAATTGTTAAGAAATAAAATACAAATACAATTTACTGAAGTTAACATTCAATTGAAATAAAATAATATATTTAAAAACTACTTTAAAATTTAATAGGATTCCCGGATGAGGAGGGATGACGGGACTGTTCGCATCGTTCTTGGTCGAGATCGCAATGTGGCTTTACCTACAGTAGCAGGGAGCGTCGACGCGGCCGAGATCGTCATCACTGATTCATCTTCGCAGACAGTGTCAGATCTCATGGTTCTTGCGGAGCAAGAGACTATGACCGTGCGTGATACATCGGTTGAGGCGGCTACGTCCCAAACGCAGACTATGGTTAACTCGCAGTGCCGATTAGACGCCGATACTTCGTTCTTCGGCATGGGTATTGGGGTTCAGGATCGCACGGGTGGTGCTAGTACCTTCAGACAGGCGCGGAGCGACGCTGATTGGGCTGAGGTCATCGCAGCAGCAAGTGGCTGCCTTACAACTACTCCGGTAGGGGATGACACGTAGGAGGAGGATGTGGGGGATATTCAGTTCGACCGAGAGAATCTCGATGATGACAGTGATCATGATGGGGAGGATCATGACGAGGGTGGGCATGATGCGGGACAAGAGATGGCGGGGCAGGTGGCGGGCCAGGACATATAGGTGCCAGCTCAGGGCCCGCAAGGGGCGGGGCAGGTGGCGGGTCAGGACCCGTAGGGACCAGCTCAGGAGCCACAGGGGGCGGTTCAAGAGGAGGGGGGGCCGAGGAGGAGGAGGAAGATGGGGGGTCTGGAGGGGGCGGAGCAGGCCGATGATGGGGAAGATGAGCTCCCCGATGGCGAGTTGCCTCCAGGAGATCTTTTAGTCTTATATAGGCATCATAGATCTCACCGGCTATGGACGGACCCTACCTTTCAACATACATTGCTAAAGGTTCATCATCAGGCTACACACATCGATCCGTTCCACCGCTACATATACGAGGGCCCGATGACATGGGTGTAGGATGCAGCTCAGTCTGGTCTACTGGGGCTGCTTGATTTGAACTGGGACGGAGTGGATGCCCAGTTATTGACTGTGTTCATTGAGCATTGGCAGCCGGAGACCAGCTCTTTCCACTTTCCCTAGGGCGAGATGACCATCACACTCCACGACGTCGCTTGTCTGATGGGGTTGCCAATTGACGGACTGCGTTGCGCCCCTACCCCTGACCATCTGCCACTACAGTTGGAGCCTCTACTGCAACAGAGGTATGGTTGGACCGCGGCTGAGCTGAAGAGGCACATGACCGTTTACGGAGCACCCCACCTGGAGTTGACGACTGCATGGCGGGAGAGGCACGACAGTCGTGGGGATCAGTTCGCCGGCCTCCCCGCCGATGTCAGAGAGCGCGACCACTATCTCGCTGTTGGTTTCTTGGCTACGTAGCTGGGTGTGACACTCTTAATCGACAAGTCCCAAAGACGTGTACACTTCTCGTTGTTCGGGCTAGTTTAGGACTTAGAGCACGCTGGGAGACTAGCTTGGGGAGCAGGAGTGCTTGCCTTCCTCTACCGAGGATTAGGGGAGGCCATGAGAGGCGAGGCTAAGGGTCTATGTGGGTGTGCTGCGCTTTTGCAGGTAAGTGTGGGTTTAATATGATAAATATGTTGCTCTACTTGCGAGTTACATATAAAAAGTGCTCTAATAGTTTATACTGTATAGGCATGGATCTTGTCGTACTTCCCTTGTTTTGCGTGTCCACTTCACCCAGACAGGGGTGAAGGGGATGATCCCCGATACATGACACGATTCGACCCGTCGAAGGCCGCGAAGAGGGGGAATGACAGGGAGAGGCACAGACGTGAGCAGACGCTTCGGGCACAGCTTGAGCGCATGACCATCGATCAGGTAACGTGTTTCTCACTTTCTTTGTATTAACTACATATGTCGAGTATGATTGTTTCCCTAATATCATTTTTACAACTTAGGTCGAGTGGATGCCTTTTGGCAGAGACTTGGATTTTATAGGTCGGTTTCACTCCTCCATCTATCGAGGCACCATCGGCTTCGGTGGCGTCGGCTGAAGAAGCGTTACGTCGTGACATTTGCCCATTAGCACGACCGTTGGTCATCACAGGACCCTGACAGATTCTACCCTGTCACTGGTCACCAAAGGACGGACAAGAGCTGTGAGGGAGGCATCTCAGCTGACTACCTCGCTTGGTTCCAGTCCCAGAGTCGAGGTCATGTGTTGCCCACGATAGTGGTACGAGATGATGATCCCCCGACTGTGCCTACTGATAGAGCATTATTAGTATTGCATAATAGATTGCATTTAGCATAGTTTGGGTGTAAATATTGCATATTTTAGTTGCATTTACATGATTACTTGTTGAGTTGGAAGATGCGGAATCTACACAATGTTATGGTTTATTTCAGGAATCGCAATTCAAGGTGGAATGAATTTGAGGAGAGTTAAAGAATAAAGGAAATGGCATTATCAGCTACAGCTAATAACGTGGTGAGAAGCGGAAGAAATCGCTGGCCGCCCCGTGGCCCGAAGACTTCTCGAAGGATTTCGCTGATCGCCAGGCCGCCCCGTCGCCTGAGCTAGCCACCCCGCGGCCTGTGCAGAAATGCCGATTCAGTTTTAAAGTTTAATTAGGGTTTTTATTATTACTTTTGGCCGATCCTTTGTAGGCCTTTAAAAGACATTTCTAGGTTATTTTACTATTCACTTTATGCACTTTTGAGAATTATTGAGAGCACGTTGAGCATGAGCAACTAAACTCTCGAAGGTTCCGCCTACAGTTTGGATCTTGATTGTTGAATTGTGAGTTTCTTAATCTAGTTCTTATTCCTATTTGAATGTTTTGGCTTCCTTGCGCTTAATTCTTTGAATGTGTTTTATTCTCTCTGGCCTGATCAACTAGTTAGAGTAGATTCATTCAATTGCTAGGGTTTTGTAGATTCCTCGTAGCGAACCTTAACCCAAGTGGCAATCATATCCCTTTAGGACTCGTAGGACTAATTGGATGTGTAGAAAATTGAATATATGTTAAATATCGACTCGTAGCTTGATATTGCATATACCTTGGTTAATTCATAGTCTTAATGCTATCTCTAGGTTAAATCTTAACCGTGTTAGGGTTATTTAGAGATAAGGATTACTAGGACTCGTAGGACTAGTAATTTACCTAAGATCTGGACAAGGACATTGAGAGGAAAAGAAAAGAACTAGAGGCTGAAACAAGGATCAAATTCATCAATTGAAGTGACAAATTGTAGGTGAACCTATTTCTCTCTATTGCATTCTACAACTTTTATTTCCTTGTTTACTTGTTTCCGGTTTGACAAAAGGCGGATCTTTTTCTCATCAAACTCTCTTTTATTGTCACTTGCGATTAAATTAATACTTGGAGTTATTAGAATTCCCTGTGGATCGACCTCTTTCTTACCAACTATACTAGTTGTGAGTTTGAGTATTCTTTGGCAGGAACAACGATAGGTTTTCCTCTTGTCAAATTTGGCGCCGTTGCCAAGGAATTCTTTTTAATTTCTTGTGTTGTTTAATCGCTATCCTTGGTGTGGACCATGTTTATGGTCCGCACCCGTGCTACTAATCCATCTTTACTTCCTTTTGATTCAGAGATCGAGAGGACTCTTTCCAACCTAAGGCGGGAGGTTCGCAACAACTCTAGCGAATTACCTTTTGATCAAGAAGCCGAAGGGACTCCAGAGATGGGTGACAACGCGAACCAAACCTTAAGGCAACTCACCGCACCGAATCTGCAAACACAACCATTGGCGATGCAGTTTCTAGCGCTTGCTGATGGGACCAAGTTCGAGTTTAAGGCTCAATGGATCCAGTTTCTACCTAAGTTCCATGGGTTAAGTGGCGAGGATCCCAACAAACATTTGGCGGAGTTCCATGCTATCATTGAGAGCATGAGACCCACAGATGTCACAAAGGACCAAATCAAGCTGCGAGCTTTTCCTTTCACATTAAAAGATTCAGCTAATGATTGGTTTTACTATTTGCCTGCAGGGAGCATTACTACCTGGACAGAGATGAAAAGGTTGTTCTTAGAGAAGTACTTCCCTGCTACAAAGCTGAACTTTCTTAAAAAGGCCATCAGCAACATCGAGCAATTAGCAACTGAGACCCTGTATGAGTATGTGGAGCGATTCAAAAAGCTCTGCTCAAGTTGCCCCTACCATGGTTACTCACAACAGGATTTGGTACTTTATTTGAATGGAGGTTTGCTTGATGATGAGCGTCGAATGGTGAATGCCGCTAGTGGGGGTAACATTCTGAACAAGACCCCTAATGATGTTGTGGAGTTGTTCTCATAGCTTGCTGAGGGGTCTAGACAATATAGCAAGAGGGCAAACCCCCGTGGAGTACTGGCTGTAGATTCTTCAAGCTCCAATTTGCAAGCTGATATGATGGAGATGAAGGAGATGATGAGAAGGATGATGCTCAATGGGACCCCTCAGAAACTCAAAGCATGTGGGCTATATGCTGATCCTTTACATCCAAACGATATGTGCCCGCTACTTCAGGATCCTAATGTTGAGCTTAACGCCATGGGAAACTTTGTCCCACAGAAACCCAAGTATGGTAACTATGGTAACCCCAATCAATTCAATAACAATTATAATGCAGGTTACCAGGGGTATGGCTATGGTAATAACCAGGCCCCTTACAATCCACAAGGGGGACACCAACAGAGGCCTCAACAACAATTCGATTCTAGGCAGAGAGCACCCCCGCAGGGGATCAATCAACTGAGGACCCTATCAAGACCCTCACTAGGATACTCATGAGCTAGGTTGAGCACTCCAAGAATCTTGAGAAACAGGTAGGCCAATTGGCTCAATCGTTAAGTAAATTGCAGGCTAAGGACTCAGGAAAGCTACCATCTCAAATGGTGGTGAATTCTAAGGAGAACGTCAGCGCAATAACACTAAGAAGTGGTAAGGAACTGATTACTACTCACCAGGATGACGAAAACTATGGAGAACCTGAGCTGCATAAAGAAAAAGGAGAAGAAGAGTTGCGGAATCGCGAGCCGCCCCGCGCCCCACTGAGCCGCCCCACGGCCTTGCCCCTGACGAAACTTCCGACCCTTGTGTAAGGCCTGAATTTCCTTCTTTAAATTCTTACAAACCTGTTCCTCCTTTTCCTGAAGCTCTTAGAGATACAAGAAGGCATGAGAATAAGAAAGAGATCTTTGAGACATTCAGTAAGTGCGAGGTAAACATTCCCTTACTCAAATTAATTAAAAGTATTCCTCGTTATGCTAAATTTCTTAAGGAGCTTTGCACCATAAAGAGGAATCAAAAGTTGAAAAGGAAGCAGAAGATTAAGGTAAGCGAACATGTGTCTGCTGTGTTTCAAAAGCGTATGCCTAAGAAATGTAGCGACCCTGGCATGTTTACAATCCCATGTGTGATAGGTGAGACTAAGTTTGATAAAGCTTTGTTAGACTTAGGTGCATCTATTAATGTCTTACCTTATTCTCTATATGAATCATTAGGCTTAGGACCCTTGCATGAGAGTAGAGTGGTGATCCAACTAGCGGACCACTCAAATGCTTATCCTAGAGGCATAGTAGAGGATGTTTTGGTCATGGTTGACAACTTGATCTTTCGTGCTGACTTTTTTGTCTTAGACATGGAGCATGGTAAGTAAGAGGCCCCTATTCTCTTAGGAAGGCCCTTTTTGAAGACTGCTAAGACAAAATTGATGTGTATTCTGGCTCATTGACTATGGAATTCGATGGTGAGAAGGTTGAATATAATATTTATGATGCAATGAAATTCCCTTCTGACGATCCTTCCTTATGCTTTGTAGATGTCATTGATACTTGTATGCATGATACTTTTGATATGAGTTGTGTAGATGACCTGCAGGTTGCTTTAGAAACTCCTATTGAGGAGTTGTCATTGAATTATGCTTTGTCTACTAACCTAAAGGAGACCATAAGAGACTTGTCCACCCTCCCAACTCATTTGCAGGTAGGTACCCCTATGGAACTAACCGATTCGAGAGAGAAGCTTTTACCTTCTGTTGTGCAGGCACCTGTTGTTGAGCTCAAGCCACTTCCTGAGCATTTGAAGTATGCATTCATGGGGGAAGGTGATACCTTGCCTGTCATCATCTCCAACAAGATTACTAAGGAACAAGAAGACAGGTTGGTGGCGGTGCTCAAAGAACATAAGACCGCTCTGGGATGGACCATAGCGGACATCAAGGGAATCAGCCAAGCTACTTGCATGCACATAATCTTGTTAAAAGAGGGAGCCAAACCTTCCAGGCAACCTCAACGGAGACTCAACCCACCTATGATGGAGGTAGTAAAGAAGGAGGTGTTGAAACTCCTTCAGACAGGTATGATCTATCCCATCTCTGATAGTTAATGGGTTAGTCCAACGCAGGTAGTACCAAAGAAGGGGGGCATAACAGTGGTTGAGAACAAAGAAGGTGAGTTGGTCCCTACCAGAGTCCAATTAGGCTAGAGATTTTGTATCGATTATCGCAAGCTCAATGCGGTAACTCGAAAAGATCACTTTCCCTTACCTTTTATTGATCAGATGCTTGAACGGCTCGCTGGTCGTCCATATTATTGCTTTTTAGATGGATATTCAGGTTACTTTCAGATAGCCATCGCACCGGAGGATCAAGAAAGATGACATTCACTTGTCCGTTTGGCACTTTTGCATATCGCAAGATGCCTTTTGGCTTGTGCAACGCTCATGGGACATTCCAACGGTGTATGGTAAGCATTTTTTCTGAATATATAGAGCAATTCATTGAGGTTTTTATGGATGACTTTACTGTACATGGTGATAGTTTTGATGCTTGCTTAAACCATTTGACACTTGTGCTTAGAAGGTGTGTTGACACTAACTTAGTGCTCAATTCAAAGAAGTGTCACTTTATGGTTGAGGAGGGCATAGTTTTAGGTCACATTGTCTCACATAAAGGGATTGAGGTTGATAAGGCGAAGATAGACATCATTCAATCATTGCCTTATCCTACTAATGTGCGTGATGTGCGTTCCTTTTTAGGCCATGCAGGATTCTACCGCAGGTTCATTAAGGATTTCTCAAAGATCACCTCACCCTTGTGCGAGCTACTGAAGAAGGAGGTCACTTTTGCTTTTGATGAGAAGTGCAGGTTGGCGTTTGATGAGTTGAAGACTTGTCTTACTAGTGCACCAATTATACAAGCGCCAAATTGGTCCCAACCCTTCGAATTGATGTGTAACGCTAGTGACTACGCCATGGGAGCCGTGCTTGGACAAAAAGAGGGGAAGAGCTCTCATGTGATCTACTATGCATCTCTGACGTTGAATGGCGCCCAAAGGAACTACTCAACTACAGAGAAGGAACTTCTTGCTATTGTTTTTGCCCTTGAGAAATTTAGATCTTATTTGCTTGGTACAAAAGTTATTGTGTATACTGACCATGCAGCGCTTCATTACCTTTTGACGAAGAAAGAGGCCAAGCCAAGATTGATTAGATGGATCTTGCTCTTAAGCGAGTTTGACATCGAAATCAAGGACAAAAAGGGTGCTGAGAACCTTGTTGCAGATCATTTAAGTCGTATATTGCAGGGATAGAATGGGAAGGATGAGCAATCACCTATCTTGGGGAGTTTTCCTGACGAAGAGTTGCTTGAGGTATTCAGCGTCTCCGGCCGCCCCATCGCCAGACTGGCCGCCCCGCGGCCACCTGTCGCTGGCCGCCCCACGGCAACCTGTCGTCGGCCGCCCCGCGGACTCTGTAGAATCTGAAATTGAACTCCTTTTGAAGGTAAGTTCTATTCCCCGCCCTTGGTTCGCTAATTTGGTGAACTTTTTAGTTTCGCAGGAGTTTCCACCCAGCTTTTCCAAGGCTCAAAAGGACAAGATCCGCCATGATGCTCACTTCTACGTTTGGGATGATCCATACCTATGGAAGCATTGCGCTGATCAAGTGATACGTCGGTGTCTTCCCGACGATGAGGTACAATCTGTCCTTAATTTCTATCACTCACATGAATGTGGTGGGCACTTTGGACCACAAAAGACAGCAAGAAAGGTACTTGAGGCAGGGTTCTTTTGGCCGCATATATTTCGTGATTCATATGCTTTTTTGTAAATCCTGTGATCGTTGTCAGAGAGTTGGGAATCTTTCTAAGAGGAATGAGATGACACAAACTCGCATGATATTTTGTGAGATTTTTGATGTTTGGGGCATTGACTTCATGGGACCATTCCCTAGCTCGTTTGGAAACTTGTATATTTTGCTTTCGGTGGACTACGTCTCCAAGTGGGTGGAGGCGAAGGCCACCAGGACTGATGATTCAAAAGTTGTTGCAGGTTTTCTCAAAGAGCTATTCTCTAGATTTGGAGTGCCGAAAGCATTGATCAGTGATAAAGGGACTCATTTCTGCAATAAGACGGTAAGTGCTTTATTAATAAAATATCATGTTACGCAGAGGGTGTCTACTGCATACTACCCCAGACTAATGGGCAAGCTGAGGTGTCTAATCGTGAGATTAAGACTATCTTGGAGAAGACTATTGCCCCAAACAGGAAGGATTGGAGTGTAAGACTTGATGATGCTTTGTGGGCTTATCGAATGGCTTACAAGACTCCCATTGGGATGTCTCCATTTCGATTAGTTTATGGAAAGGCTTTCCATCTTCCTGTTGAGCTCGAACATAAGGCATACTGGGCGGTGAAATAATGCAATATGCAAATGGATAAAGTTGGGGAGTTCAGGAAACTTCAGCTGCAGGAGCTGGAAGAGTTGAGATTGGATGCCTATGACAACTCCGTCACTTATAAGGAGAAGACTAAGGCATGGCACGACAATCATATTTTGTGAAAAGACCTCAAAGTTGGGGACAAGGTCCTCCTATTCCAATTGCGCCTTCAACTCTTCCCAGGTAAGCTTCGCTTTAGATGGGCAGGGCCATATGTGATTACTAATGTCTTTTCTCACGGTGCAGTAGAGCTACTCAATGAGAGGAATGGAGACATTTTCAAAGTAAATGGTCATCGCGTGAAGCCATATTATGAGAACTTTGTTAAAGAGGATGGTGATGAGTTGGTTCTCCATGAACCAAGCACTGAGGATCACTAAGGAGGCATAACGTCAAGCCTACGACGTTAACTAAAGGCGCTGCTTGGGAGGCAACCCCAGGTAAGTAGTTTAGATGTTCTTTTCTTATTGCATTTAGTTATTTTCTTTTAGTGTTGTTTTGGTGTTTCGGCATACTAACCCCGCAGAGTAAAAAAAGAAGAGGAGAGGAGCAGAAAAGGGGCAGGCCGCCCCGCGGCCGCGACAGCGAGCGAAACTCTCTTCGCAATCGCCGGGCGCCCCGTCGCCATACTAAGCCGCCCCACGGCCACTGACGGAGAACAAAAAAAATTAGGACCCGTGTGGGCCCCATTTTCCACCCCCTTTAACCCTATCCACTCCTTTATCATCTATCCCTATCAAAGCCGCCCCCACGCCACCTATCTTCATCTATCTCCTCTATCTTCATCTTCCACATTCAAAACCCACACCCAAAACCCCAAACTCCATTAAAGCTCTCCTTCAAAGTTTCACTCTTCACAAAACTCACCCCTTTCTCCAATATTTTCCATTATCAACCTATATCTTTTACCAAACCACCCACAATCTCCTCATTCTTCCTTGATCTAAACCAAAAACACTCGATTCGAAGGATCTTCAAGGTTTTGGGAGAAATCCACCAACGGAGGGAGGAATTTGAGACGTCGGAGCGTAGATCGGACGTCGGAGGTTCAGATCCGGCGGTTTTCTAAGGCCGCCTCGTCGCCAGACCAGCTACCCCACAGCCAGCCGTCGCCCGCCACCCTGTCGCCAGCCTTGCCGCCCAGCGGCCACCTGTCGTCGGCCGCCCCGTCGCCTACCCTCACCGCCCCGCGGCCACTATAGAAACCTCCATCTTCGTGAATTCTTACTTCAAACTCTTTCTTGGGTTAATTTCTTAGCTTTAAGCAAACATGTCTAGACCCCATGGGATGAGTAGGAGTCAGAAGGAGAGGTGGAATGCGCTAAATACTCGGAATTTCTTTCAAACCAAGTTTTTTCACGAACCTACCCTTCGGATGTTAGAGATGGATGTATGTACTAGGCAATTGTTAGAACATGGAGGCCTAGGGGATTTCTTAGATAAGAATGCTCCGACCTATTCGGGTTTAGTTAAGGAGTTCCTGGCTACGTTGAGTGTGCGGTCGACATCTATCGAGTTTAGGTTATTGGGGCGGGAGTTCACGAGGACAAAGGAGAGAGTGGGACAGATTTTTGGAGTAACAGCCACACCCACCGCAGGTTGGTTTGATGTGTCAAAGGGAGAGGGGCCTATTGCATTTTGGCTTGCGGCAACTAGGGTGCCTTTTGAGGCCAAGAAGGGCCAATACAACTCGAGTATTAGGCACCCTGCACTACGGCTGATCCATAAGGTTTTAGCCAACACCTTCTTTGCCCAGGCTGAGGTCAACAAGATCTCACTTAGGGATATGTCATATTTGTGGTGTTTGACTCCAGAGAGCCCAGTAGTTCCAGGTTGGGTGGATTTGTTCCTTTTCAACTGTAGGGACATCATACACAAGCGCAAGACGGCGACGATTAGCTTTGGGGGTCTCATCACTCTCATAGTACGGGATTGTATTGATTTGAGCGTTGTCCCTGATGTCCTGCATGGTTCATTTTTGTATGATGAGGCCAAGCTAAGGAAAGTTGGCCATTTGGAGGAGAGAGCCCCGATGTGGGTCTAGAGGACATGCCATCTTGGGGTGATTCAGCTTAGATTACCCAGGCCACTTCCTTTTGGTCCTTCGGCGGAGGATTTCTTCATGGGCGATGAGGATGAGGATGATGGAGATGACGTTGCTCAGGACGATGATACTAGTGTTCCTGAGGTGCAGACGGATGTAGGAGGTGGGGATCCTGGACCTTCTGGCACAGCTGGAGTAGGTGCTGGTCCAAGTTATTATAAGCTTGAGCAGAGGATGATGGCGATGTCTCTGCGACAGGATACTACGTGGGAGCAGCAACAGCAGATGGCTCTCCTCCAGGATACCATGTGGCAGCATCAGCAGATGATTTCCCGTCGTCAGGATGCTATGTGGGATCATCAGTAGTAGCTCTACGTTGACATAGGAGACATCCGTCGCGATGTTCATGGACTGACGACTAGCATGGTGGATATGTGTGAGATCCAGGCAGAGATGCGACGCTTACAGGAGCAGGTGCTCCACAGACAGCAGGCTGCATTGGAGGCTTAGGAGCTACAGAGACAGAGACAGGAGGAATTCTTTCGATTTGCCTACCCTCAGTTCCCACCTTACCCGCCACCACCACCTCAACAATGATCATGTTAGTTTTTCTTTTTCTTTTCTTTTCCCTTTCAGTTTATTTTGATGTTTTCGCCATTGAGGACAATGTCAGAATTAAGTGTGGGGGAAGACTTGCATGACATGTTAGGTTTGTACTTTATCTTTATGTTGCATTTTGACTTTAGATTGCATGTTGGAATATTTTAGTTGATGTTAGTCTATGTTATTCGCAAAAAAAAAATCCCAAAATTATATTATTTATGTTATTATATTTATGCATTAGCTAGGATTAGGTCTTATTTTCCCACATGGATGCCACTTGTCCTCTCATTTATTTATTGAGACTTATGCCCAATGATGTGCTTGTATTGTTGAAAACCTTTGATATCTAATTTCCACACTATTTGGTGAGCATAATTGGTTAATGATTGAGCACATAAGATATTTGATTTTGGGTGATCTTGAAGTTCTAGACATGACCTAGTGAGCTATTTTGGCCTATATTTGGACAAAATATATTATGTCCTCTTGCTTGTTGAGTATACTCTCTTTCATTGCTTCCTCTTTGGCTTGCATTTAGATATCTTATTCAAGGCTGCATATTATGATTTTTGCACATGACTTAAAGATGATTGAGGCACCTTTATTATCCCTATTCGACTCTATTCCCACCTTGCATATTATCCTCTACTTGAAGCCAATATTAAGCCTAATTGCCTATTCTTTTGAGCTCCATAAGATTTTTCCATAGCCTATTATAGCCTGACCCATCAGAGAATTAGGAATAGTTGGTGAATATTCATATTGTGGATGGTGGTTTGAGTGATGGATTGTATGTTTGGAGTACTTTTATGAGATGTTTTGATTCTTGCTAGTAGTTTACACATTACTTGGGACCTAAGGAGGATAAAATTCACTTAGGGGTAAAAGTCAAGGAAAATCATTTGATATAGCATGAAGAAGAGCATATGAAAAAAAGAAGAAAAAAATAAAATAAAAATAAAAAATAAGAAAAAAAAAAGAAAAAAATAAAAAGAGAATGAGTTGAGTATGGTTTGTGAAGTTTGATGCTTGAGATTGGAGTTGTATACATTGTAGAGTTATGGTATGATCTTGTGAGTGATATTGTAATTTGGTTGCATCCTTAGTTCCCGGATTATGAGCACCACATGACCTAAATTGTTCCATACCTTATGTTTTCTACCTTGGCCCTAGTACAACCCAATTGAAAGACCTCATGATTTTTGTTGTATGTAGAGTCACCAGCGGTGGAAAGTTAGAACACTGGTGCAAGACTATTGTAGCTAAGTTTTTAAAGATTGAGTTTGAGCGTAAATATTTAACCCTAAACACTTGAGTGAGAGTGAAACACATATTCCTTGTGAGGTCTAGAATGGATATGGTTGCTTGATTTCATTGATCATTAATATTATGTGCTATGATGTTGTTAATCTATTGTGTTTGCTAGTTTTTCCTACACTTAAAGAATATTGGGGTTAATACATAAATTGCTATTTTGTGGGGTTGCAAGTTACTTTTTCTATTGCTTGAGAACAAGCAAAGGTTCAAGTGTGGGGGAATTTGATAGAGCATTATTAGTATTGCATAATAGATTGCATTTAGCATAGTTTGGGTGTAAATATTGCATATTTTAGTTGCATTTACATGATTACTTGTTGAGTTGGAAGATGCGGAATCTACACAATGTTATGGTTTATTTCAGGAATCGCAATTCAAGGTGGAATGAATTTGAGGAGAGTTAAAGAATAAAGGAAATTGCATTATCAGCTACAACTAATCACGTGGTGAGAAGCGGAAGAAATCGCTGGCCGCCCCGCGGCCGAGCTAGGCGCCCCGCGGCCCGAAGACTTCTCGAAGGATTTCGCTGATCGCCAGGCCGCCCCGTCGCCTGAGCTAGCCACCCCGCGGCCTGTGCAGAAATGCCGATTCAGTTTTAAAGTTTAATTAGGGTTTTTATTATTACTTTTGGCCGATCCTTTGTAGGCCTTTAAAAGACATTTCTAGGTTATTTTACTATTCACTTTATGCACTTTTGAGAATTATTGAGAGCACGTTGAGCATGAGCAACTAAACTCTCGAAGGTTCCGCCTACAGTTTGGATCTTGATTGTTGAATTGTGAGTTTCTTAATCTAGTTCTTATTCCTATTTGAATGTTTTGGCTTCCTTGCGCTTAATTCTTTGAATGTGTTTTATTCTCTCTGGCCTGATCAACTAGTTAGAGTAGATTCATTCAATTGCTAGGGTTTTGTAGATTCCTTGTAGTGAACCTTAACCCAAGTGGCAATCATATCCCTTTAGGACTCGTAGGACTAATTGGATGTGTAGGAAATTGAATATATGTTAAATATCGACTCGTAGCTTGATATTGCATATACCTTGGTTAATTCATAGTCTTAATGCTATCTCTAGGTTAAATCTTAACCGTGTTAGAGTTGTTTAGAGATAAGGATTACTAGGACTCGTAGGACTAGTAATTTACCTAAGATTTGGACAAGGACATTGATAGGAAAAGAAAAGAACTAGAGGCTGAAACAAGGATCAAATTCATCAATTAAAGTGACAAATTGTAGGTGAACCTATTTCTCTCTATTGCATTCTACAACTTTTATTTCCTTGTTTACTTGTTTTCGCTTTGACAAAAGGCGGATCTTTTTCTCATCAAACTCTCTTTTATTGTCACTTGCGATTAAATTTATACTTGGAGTTATTAGAATTTCCTGTGGATCGACCTCTTTCTTACCAACTATACTAGTTGTGAGTTTGAGTATTCTTTGGCAGGAACAACGACAGGTTTTCCTCTTGTCACCTACACACCCAGACGACGTCATCGGACCAGCTGAGTCTGCTGCGCGCCAGGCCCGGGTCGACGAGATGACCCAGGGTATTCAGGCATTGGTCGGACATCCCTAGCTGGACCAGATGTACGAGCATATTATGAGCTACATTAGATCTTTTTAGTAGATACATTATATGTTGTTTGTTTATGACATACTATTCGTATTTGGTGGATATACTTTATTTGTGTAGTTCTTGTTGCTTGCATTAGTGTTTTTGATGGTTTCTACCTATTGACAATAACAAACAATCACATGCAAACGCTTTACTTCATAGATAACAATTAGATAACACATCAAGATTACTAAAACAAACAAATACACTACTAATAACAACACAATCGACCAGGCTCTACTTAATTCGTCTTCGGAATGAGTTCAATCTTTAACTCGTTGAATGAAAAGTTTCGGACCTCCATATTTGCTTCCCTCACAAGTATTGCTGCCTATTGAACTACGTAAAAGTGGTCATCTCGGCTTACATCGGGGAAGAATGAACGCATACGTTGAAGGAGAAGGTCTCCAACCCTCCACTCATACGCTCCAAGAATGCCCTGATGAAAACGGTTGCAGTACCTACACCCGAACTGCAAGGGTGTGGAAATGTGAGTCTCATTTTCACACTCGACCCGAAACAGGGCGCAAGGATGACAACCACTGTATTCTGGATTGCGGCAAGCACAGTCGGACACCTCCGGGGGCATTGGGTACCGAACCCTTTTGATTACAAAATCAATGCTGGGGGTCGATCCACGATGTTCAGTTTTAACCGGTTCCATGGAAGGAAGGAAAGAAAATGTGGAATTGTTGTGTTGCATTTTCAAATGCGGTCCTCACCCCTTTTATAGGAGTTGCTGATATTACTGGGAGTACAACGTCTAAATTAACGTTGTAACAACGTCGGATCATACGTTATTACAACGTCCAAATGGACGTTGCTAAGCCCGACGGAGCCCGATGGGTTCCAGCCTACAACGTCGGATTCCTTTTCCATTGGGCAAATATACCACGACTAACAACATCGGATTGGACGTTGTGACAACGTTATTTCTGACGTTGCTACAACGTTGGATCCGACGAAGTATTTGCGATGTATATAGGGTCCGCGAATGGGTTTATTTTATTCTCCTAAATACTAAAAAATAAATATATGCTGGATATTACAATTTATGTCTGGCATAAATGACAACGAAATATTAAAAGACCATAGTTATTTATGCCAAGCGTGTTAAATTTTTTATCCGGCATATATATTATGAAAATCCGGCATAAAAAAGCGAATATAATTACCCAGACATTGTTTATACCAAATATAAATATCCGGCATAAATAAGCTTTTTATTTGTGGTATAAAAATTAATATTTGTAGGGTATAGTAAAAAGAAAAAAGCGTGCCTTCTTGGCCTCCACTCCCAAACCCTCAAAACACATCTGTCTGAAGCAGCTGCCTCCACTCCTCAACTCCTCTCCTCGTCGAACAAGCCGGCCGGCGACCCTCCCGCTCCTCGTCGGCCCTCCCGCTCCTCGTCGGCCCTCCCGCTCCTCGTCGGCGGCGTCTTTTATGCGGCGGGGTCTTGTTGGCCGCCAATTTGCTCCAGCATCAACTCCTCGACCCCGAATTCACTCTCGTCGGGGCTCTACGGCGGTCCTGCAACAAAGCTCCAACATCAATTGAAGCGACGACGGTCCTGCGACCAGGCCCTCGACCAGACCCTCGTTTGGCTGCGGCGGTCCCCAATTGAAGCGCCGGCGACCCTCGACCAGTTCCAGCAGCAAGTCCTCTTGCCCTCGACCCGTTTCGCTTGCCCTCGACATGCTTGTCCGAATGCTCTGGTCAGTCCTTGTGTTCTCTATTCAACTTTTTCTTTTCCGCAGCTGCAGTCTACATGTTTGAAACTTGTTAGTGTTGAAATCTTAAGGTGAGTTGGCTCCTTGATCTTAATCTAGTCATGTACTTTCCTAATTCTTTGATGCACCATCTTTTATTTCTTCCTATGGCTTATGCTGTTCTGCCATTGTGTGGTATTTGTATTGTACAAAATCGGAAGTTGGAAACATAATCTGGCCATGATAGTTATGTGGTGCCTATTTAGGATGGAATACGGTCAAAGGGTTAGATGGTTAACTGATTTTTTGGCATTCATTTCCATGTTTCTTGTTTATTTTTATGTTGCCTCTATTCTTAAATGGAAGTTATGATCCATGACTTGCAGAGTTGCTATCACATCATGCCTTGTCTCCAATTTATGCAGATGCATAATGTTTTTCTTTTTAGATTATAAATGGATAGGCAAGTCATTGTAAGTTTGTAACGAAAGACAAGAAAATTGAGTGTTTGTGGCTCACTGAGCTCGGTACAGAGCACAACAAGGGTTAGACATTCATCCACATAATCTCTAGGAGACAATCTATAGAGCCTACACTATGCATACAAACATTTTATGTTGTGAGAAATTCAAGCCGTCCTGAAGGACTGAAGGTGTCATTTTTATCTTAATAATTGTGCAGAAAAACAACAAGCATTCTCAAGATGATCCTTAACAATCAGCAGATCAGATGAAATCAGAATCAACAAGTACTCCCTTAGACGATCTCTGACATTGCTGCACCTCACCTCCCTAAACACTGTTTCGATCGCTAGGATTGTGGACTGCAGCTGCGGAAAAGAAAAAATTGAATAGAGAACATAACAATAGTTGCAATCAAGCAATCATCTGCAAACTTGGCCGGAAGAGGTAATAAACTTTTAAAATGTATAGTTTTATTTACTTGGCTACTTTAGAGTAACTTTCATATATGGGTCCTTCCGTAGATTTACTTCCCTGCTTCACCCTTTTTTTCAAATATGTATGCATTCTCACATGAACTTAAATATAGGTATCATTGGGTACTTCTAGTCTTGAATCCTCACGCGGATTATGCTTATTGGATTGATCCACTACATGGAAAAGTTGCAAAAGACGCTGAGGAATTGGTTGCAACGTAAGTATTCAATATGTTTTTTCAGAAATCTGAAATGTGCTTTCTTTGTGATATCGTGTTCATGACTTTACAGGAGCTATAGGCTAAAGTATGCATCTTTGGGAAAGAAAAAGCCTCGGACGAATACTTTATGGCATATTATAAAGGTTCAAATACTTTTTTATTATTTTACAATTAATATATACTATCTTTAAATATTGATGATATATGCTATGTAACATATGTTCTTACTATATGGATTTCAGTGTCCTCGTCAACCCAATCTAATCGAGTGTGGATATTATGTTCTAAAGTTTATGCAACAGATAGTATCATAAGGCAAACTTGTTATCCCATCCAAAGTAGGTGTTTGATTTTTTATTTTACTTTAAACATTGCTCTTTTTTTAATAACTTAATTAGTTTGGTTAACTTAACAAAAATTTTGCCTTTGACAGTGGTTTGATGCGAGTACCAAGTACATATGTGCCGAGATTGATGACTTGCGAAAGGAATGGCTTAATTACTTATATACCTTTATTTTTAGGTATGAATCTACCTTGCACATCCTTAATTTTGAAAGTTGGTCTCTCGATTGAAATAAAGGAATGAAGTAAAGTATAATAAGCTCAAGCTATTAGCTTTCGTAACAATGTCTTTCTGATTTTTATTTTAGGTAAGCGCAAGTTCATATGTTCATCGAGAGATGACTTTTATTTGGTGAGCTCGAGCATCTATCAAGATATGTACCCGGATGTGGTCATTCACTTACTTTCGTCTTAGTTTATCAAGGACTACTTTTGTTTAATTTAGCATGTTTGCATTTTAGTACCCCAGATGTGATGTTGGTAGGTTAACTTAAACAATGGATTTGGAGTGGTTGTTGATATGGTTTGGATGGTATTTATGTATGTCTTTGTTGACATTTAACAAGGGGGTTTATATTGATATTCGAAAATCGCTCTTGCAAAATAACATTAAACTATATATTCCGGAAAATCGTCCGTTATATAAGGTCATATTATACCGGCCAGAATTTAAAAAAAAAATTTCATGAGTATTTATACCGGATGTAAATTCTCCAAGTTTGGCATAAATAGCTTGAGCTCTTTTTTTTTTTTAAAAAAGGAACAACTTCATTTATGCCGGAATTGTGTTCGAAATATCCGGCATAAATAACTGTATGTAATTGGTGTGTATAAAAAACACCCTATTATTTATGCCGGGCGTGTGGTTTTTTATATCCGGCATAAATAACTGTATGTTTCAAAAACACCCTATTATTTATGCCGGGCGTGTGGTTTTTTATATCCGTCATAAATAACTGTATGTATTTGGAATGTATAAAAAATACACTGTTATTTATGCCGGGCGTGTCATTTTTATATCCGGCATAAATAAAACGCCCCCTTTTTTATCCCACTTACCTAAAGCCCGAAGGTATATTTTTGTATATCCGGTATAAATAGCTTAAATGTCCGGCATAAAAACTAGTTTTTGTAGTAGTGGAAATTAGCTGTAACAAAATTCGTAGTCAAGATCCAGGTTGCCGAAGATTTATTCTCTTTGGTAAAATAAAGAGTGAAGATTTCCATCTCTTGTATATGAATTATGTATAAGGTTAACAAACACAACTGGTCGACTTTAACAATCCATAAAAATCACCCCATAACAAAAAAGCGTCGGTTCGTATAGGTGGCCATGTTTGGTGATGTCGCTGAGTCCAGAGCAGGCATCCTGATATATTCCGGAACATATGAATGTAGATTAAACACCTATCAGTAACTGAAAAGCAATACAGAAGACACTTTAATTTTAATAGAAAACAAATTCAACCTCTTCGCTTAATCCTAAGAAAAGAACAGTAAAAACTGTTTAAGACTCAGAATTTAAAGAGGGTGAAGAAGAGGACAAGTCGAAACAAAGTTATTAACGAAATCTAAGCAACGATATTTTCATTTTAATAGAAAACATAATTCAACCTCTCCACCAAATTCTAAAATAATCCTTTCTTCAGGTAGAGCAACACCGTCCTACATATCATCAGAAAAGAACATTAAAAACTCTTTAAGACTCAGAATTTAAAGAGGGGGAAGAAGAGGACAAGTCGAAACAAAGTTACAAGATCACAAGTTCATTAGTAGAGAGAGCTAGAGGGTGTCAAATTTGGTAGCTGAAAAACGGAAAAAAATTTACAATTTCAGTGATCAAATTTGAATCTAAGGCAAGCTAGGCATAGCACTTGGTATGTTCGCATGATTAAATTATACGAACTATACTCTTGAAGCAACTTTATGTAATAAATAATTACATAATTATAGCGATATCAAAGTTGTAGTTTTGAAGGAAAAGAATTTAAGGGAGTATACCTTGACATATGACGCTTTTGCTTATTTAGAATCGATTGGGTAGATAATCACCTTTACATACTACTTATAATCCTAGCCTTCGACAAAACATCATATGAAAGAACGTTGACAACTTGTTTTATGTTTATATTTGGTTCCGTTGATAGAGGAAGGAAAACTTGCAAAGCATTACGGTTGCGCACTCGCGAGAATGCAACATATAGTTGACCATGAGAAAAACAAGGTTGTTGTAAATATACACCGACTTTGTCTAAAGTTTGTCCTTGAGACTTATTGGTAGTCATTGCGAAGCTTAACTTAATAGGGAATTGTTTTCGCTCAAACTCAAAAGGATATGTTGATGCAGTAGGCCTTAAATTTATCCTAGGAAGTAACACCTTAGTACCTTTGTAATAACCGGTAGAAATTTCACAAAGTATGACACCCTTCTTAAATTCTCTACAAATTAATCTAGTTCCATTCCATAAGCCATTACCTGGATCTAAATTAAGAAGAAGTATTACTGGGCAAATTAACTTTAGAACTAATTCATGTGGACTCATTCCAGCAAAGCATAAAGTATGTAAAAATTTTGTGGGATATAAATTGTAGTTATCATCGACGATTGAGTCAAAACTTTTGTACACAAAAGGAATGCCCGGAAAGATTGAAATCACAGATGAATTGATTTCATCAACACCATCATTTGTAGGAGTTAGAATAGCACGACCACTAAAGACATATGCATCAAAATTGGGTTGTAACATTTCTGGAAACATTGAATTTATTAGAACAGGAATATGTTCATCTCCAATATTATAACAATGAATGTAATTAGGTAATACAATAGCAGAAGCTTTTGATGTTTGTAGATTTCCGTTTCCTAATTGTAATAAAAAAGAAGCAAATTCAAAATCCTCTTTTGCTCTGATGTTAACACATAATTTAAGCTTTTGGAAATGGGGCCAAAGGTATAAGTTGACCAAACTCGAGTTCTGTAAAGACTGAATGAATTTTTATATTTTTATATTATTATTTTGAGTAAATAAATTACTATTTTATTCAATCGGTAAAAATATGAGAAAACCCGTCATCGAGCGTAAGTTTTGATTTTAAAGTCATTCCGGCATTGTTTTGAGAATTTAGATTCTATCGGGTTTTAATTCCGCATCCAAGCTCCGAGTATCGAAAAAAATTTATTTAATTCCGTTTATCTTGAAATTGAATTGAAATTTGATTAAATTTGATTTAGTCGGGATTCGATCGGGCAAGCGGATTTTGAGTCTATTCCGCTAATTTGAATTGGTATTTTGGGGACCACTCTTATTTATTTTCTTTACCCTCTCTCTCTCGCTGCTCTCTCCAGCTCACCTCCCACACCCAAATTCTGAAATTTGGTCCCCTCCCTCACGTTGTTTTGGTCCTGTTAGCAGCGGCAACCATTGTTGTTTAGTGCCCCATTTCACACCATGAGACACTCTCAGCCCTCCTCTCTCTCTCTCTCTCTCCCATTTTCATTGCAAAACAAAGCCCCATCCCCCCTCCTTGTTCTCTGTTCGCCGAGCCACCACCACCACTTCACCCTCTTCCTCCCTTCGCTTTGATTAATCACTGCATCTCCACCTCCCTCCTTCTCTCCTTGTTGAGCCAGCGGCCGCCTCCACCACCCTCTTCATCCTCCTGAGAAAACCAAGAGCCCAGCTTTCCTCCATTGTTCCCGTGAGCCACACCAGCGAGTGCAAGCCGAGCCCCCTGTACGAAGCTCCAAGACGTCGAGAGCGCCTCCGTCCTTCTTCTCTGAGGAGAAGCACGAGCTCCACCATCCTCTCCTCCGCCGTGCACAGCGAGGCCGAAGCCGCAACACCCCTATTTCCTCGTCTCTTCCCCTGCTTTTCTTGTCTAAGCTTGGTAAGGTCCGTTTTGCTCCCTCTTGCTCCTAAACCATGTCAAGGTGCGCCTTTGAACCTTCTATTTCCTTCCTAGGCCCGGAGCAAGCTTTCCCTCCGTCCTTGCAGCCAGAGTCGCCGCCGAAGCTCCCTAGGAGTCGGAATCGCGCTCCCTCGGTAATCTCTCTATTTCTCCCTCTCCTTCACTCACGTTTGAGTTCTTTTGGGTCGGGTAAGGTCGGAATGTTGTTTTGGTCAGGGTGGAGAGAGTGGGTGTTGGAAAGAGCCGCCGGAGGTCCTGGCTCACCTTCTTTTCTCCCGTTCTCTTCCGTCGATGTGCAGCGCCCTGTTCTTTCACTTGGAGAAGACGGGTTCGACTTTCTTTTTTCTTTCTTTTTAGTGGTCCGGTTCACTGGGTTAATTACACAATAGAGGGCCGGTTCACCTCTCTTTTTTTAATCTGGGATCCGGGTAAGGCTTGGGTTGTGGGCTTGGATCCGGGTTTCTTTTCGAGTAAAGGTTGGGCCTTTCCTTCTTCAGTTGGGTTATGGGCTGGTTGTTTTGGGATGGTTGGGCTCCTTTCCTTTTCTTTTCTCTTCGGGTGGGCCTTTTCTTCTGGCTAAGGGTTGTGTTTTATGTTATATATATATATTATATGTTATGTGTTATACTATTTTATATATATGTAGATCATATTATATGTTATTTCCGATTTTGGATATGTATATATACTCTGAAAATATTAATATATATTATTATGATATTATGTGGTGTTTTAATAAATGTTTTAGAAATGATAAAGTAAATTAGTATTGTTGTTTTATAAATGTGGGTTATTAAAATAGATTGAGTTTGGTAATTTCTTATGTTTAAATATTATTTGAATTGTGTTATTAAATATTATATATAAATGGTTTAAAAAGTAATAGTAGTTGAGAAGTGTTATTAATAAATGTTTATTAAGTGATTTTAAGATGATGACTTTTGAATAAGTAAGAAATGCCGGAACTATTTCTATACTATGATTTGAGAAATTGACTTTAAGGATTTAAATGTTTAATGTCGGAATTTGGCCAAGTATGA
The DNA here is from genome assembly GCA_963922045.1 of Persicaria maculosa. Lineage (NCBI taxonomy): Eukaryota > Viridiplantae > Streptophyta > Magnoliopsida > Caryophyllales > Polygonaceae > Persicaria > Persicaria maculosa. Next base: position 18,291,644 of record OY998265.1, on the reverse strand, counting down.
TTTGAGGGATTATTTTGAATATGAGTTGACTTAATTTTGGATTTAAGAGTTTGGAAAATATGGTTGGTATGATTTTATCAATGGGTTTGATTGGAAGAATGATTTTGGTCGATGTTGATCGTATCGGAAAGGTTTTGGAAAACGGTTTTACTATTGATGAATTTTGAGGATGTGAGAACTTGGGTTTCGTGTGTATGAATGTTGGTCCGGTAGCTTATGGAAATGGCTTGATGATAGGTGTGTATTGCTTTTGGATTGCTTTGGACTTGCATTTGGGCCCTTGCTTGTGTTATCTTGCTGTTCTGCATCTTCAAGTAAGTATCCTACGGGACTTACTCAGTAACTTGGACCTCCTACCTGACGTGTCATGTTATGTGTAGTTTTGTTGCATATTAAAGCATGCCATGTAGTATCATGTTAGGATTGCATTGAACTGAGCATGTGATTACTATGTGTGTTTGAATACAGAACGGCTGTTATCTGTGATAGTCCTAGAGTCTTTGCTAGGGTCATAGGGTAGCCCAGCCCCATCGGGTGCCCTGAGTCTATCGAGTCAATATGAGCATGATATGATAGCCCAGTACCATCGGGCAAGAGATGAGATGAGATGATATGATATGATATGATATGATGATGTCGTGGTTAGTGCACCACCACTAGGAAATTGCTATGCTATAGCACCGAGCTGGCCAGTCTCTGCACTAACGGGAAGGGGTGCAGAGGTAGGAGAGGGATATGCCACTTGGCATTGTCTTGGGCCCTTTACAGTTCTTTTCTGCATATTATATATACTAGGGGCATGATAGTGTGATCTTTCAGTTCTAGTATAATGATAGAGTGAGTCCCTTACTTGATGGATACGTGTTATAATTTGATGTGAACATGCCTTATATGCTACGTAATTCTCAGTACATGTTATGATGATGACCCTTAATGTAAATTCGTGGTTGTCTAACATCCTGTATCCATGCTGGTCACATTGCTTAGGTCTCGTGTTGCATCTCGCTTCCTGCCATAATTACGTGTCGTCATCGCATGTCTAATTGACCTATTATAATGATCGTATGATAGATTAGAAACATGAACCACATGATATGAGTCTAAATGATTGTTGCTCCTCCTGAATTAGGTCCATGATAGTGTGATCAGCTCTTCCTCGTATGAATGCCTCGTAAGATGTTCACCTTAGCATGCTAGTCGATGACGCCTTGATGCTTATCATTCCTTTATTGACAAGAATCTATAGCATACCCATCTATTTTGTATCCCTCAGATTAACTATTGTTGATTATGCTACAATTAGTATTGTTATGTGTTAAGTGTGCTAAAGTGAGAATATGTTAGTATGAACGAGTCTTGATAAATACATGTTTTATCCTAGTATACATTAATTTGAACTCATGTCCCCATATTCTAGTCATGTTTCCCCATTACTTAGACTTGCACTATACCTTGCTAAACTTCCCCCCCCATTCTTCTATATTATTGGAATGTGATTGAATTAAAGTCTTGCTTAGTATCGAGTAATCAATCAAGTGCATGTATGTATCATATGTTATATTGAGCCATTAGTAACATGTCGGGCCCTTGGGTGTGACTTGTGCGAATTCTACCTTGCCTACGTTATTGTTGACTCTCTCTCGAGCTAGGTCCCTGATAGTGTGATTCTTCCTTTTCTATCATCTTAAAATGTTCCACTCGCCCTGATTAAATTGATGTTGAATCCGATGATCAACTTGCTTTCCGTGATGGTTAATTCTAGCATGTTTACATGTTCTCGCTAAGTGGTACCCCTCTATTACTCTATGATATCCTCTCGTGCTTGCATGAACGTATGACTTGACACCTCGCATGATCACACACCACCCTATATCGTGATTTTGCATATGTATGACGCATGAATATCGGAATGAACCTAGTTGAATTACTTTAATTGTACTCATGTTCGAAGTGTGCTATTAGTATCATGTAGAGCCTATGACTTCTAATATGACCTGCTAAATGATTACATGTTGTGCTTGTTCTATAATGTGACAGTTATTGCACCATTTTATGTGCCCCATTACGATTCATTCCTAGCCTGATTATAATCTGTCGCCCGTGATGTTATCTTGTTTACTCTGTGGTGATCCTTTTGCTTCCATGTACATCATATTAAACTCATTTAATGACTCTTGCCTATGCCATTCCTGATCATGTATCACTAGCATCATGATGGATCTGTGCTCTCTAAATGTATCATGTTGTATTATTACGTGCCATTCTTAACCTATTATATGATTAAATACTCGCGCCTTTCCCTTAACCTATGACATACCGTTTTATGGTCACTGTATGGTTAAAGTCTGAACATTTTCCCTATCATTTGCTAGTCTTAATTGTACTTACCATCCTATTTATTGGACGGATGGTGTCCTTCGTTCTCACGAAACACCAGGCCATATTCCATAGGTCTAGTGAGAGATACGAAGCAGGAGAGAGCTGAAGGAAAAGGACTATCATCAATATACTTTTAAAATTGTAGTTTTTAAACATTTAAAGTTTCCGCAACGCTACGTTGGTTTTGAGCTATTTTGGAGTTCATTTATACTTTATGGTTTTGGTATTTTAGCTATGTTGTGGTGATTGGATATTTCAAACATTGATATGTAATTTACTTCCGCATTATTTTATTCAACTGCTGAAAGTATCATCTTGTTTATGGGAGCATGGTTGCATGTCCCTATAAGCCTCATGGGAATGCAAAGACATTAAAGTGTGTGGATTCACTTGCGCTGTAACGCTCCCTTAAGATTAAAAGGGGTGTTATAGAAGGTGGTATCAGAGCTAAAGATTTTAAAAATGTTTTTGTTCGAATTTTAAAGTGATTTCTAAAATGAATTTCAAAAAGACTTTTATCAAAACTATGTTCTATTTACAAAAGTAAGCAGTTTTGAAAATGATTTCAAGATAATAGTCCGATAGTCTTGCTCAAGCTCCTGCACCTGCCATAGACTAATCTTAAATGCGTTATTTCCAACCCATAGCTAGTCGAGTTTGAAATGATTAATATTGTATCTTTGACCTTCTGATCATGAAAACCAGGGGACATACCAAGGCCGCTACTGAGTCCATCATGCCGCCCTCTAACACAAATTGGGTGGAGAATCAAATTTCGCCATTGAACCCACACATGGAGCGGGAGGACGAGTCAGGCGATCACCCACTGAATGGCGCTCAAAGCCAGCCTAGGGCATCTCACGCCAGCCAAAGGCAGTGCACCTCAGTTGGTAAAATACTGGAGGAGGACCTAATGCAAGCCCTGAGGGGAATGGTTAGGGATGCTGTGGCTCAAGTAGTGGGAGATGCAATACGTCAACCTCCTGACAGGCGTGCAGTAACTGGGGACCCGGTGGCACCTAACTCTCCGCCTGAACACCTAATTGGACCGATGGATACCTACAACAACGTCCTAAAAGCGGTCAATGCCAACAAGGTGGATAGCTATGATGGAACTGGTGATCCATTCAAAGTGGTTCAATGGTTCACGCACATCGAGAAAGTTTTCCAAGGTATCCACTGCACCGATGACACTAAGGTACATGTTACTGCTTTGTACCTGAAGGGCGCAGCTGGACAGCGGTGGGAGTCTGCCTACCACACCTGGGTGAATGCTCCTTCTTGGGAGACTTTCAAGAAGGTTGTTACCGACCATTACTTCTCTCCGTCCTTGAGGTTAGAGAAGAAGAGAGAGTTCCTCTACCCCAACACTCAGGGGATGAAACTAGCTCAATTGGTGGACAAGTTCTATGAACTGTTGCCCTACGCTGAGGAACTGGTACAAACTGAGAAGCACAAGGTGGATTATTTCCATGAATGGATGTACCCAAAACTGAAGCTGCAGATGTTGGCTTACAAAAACGAGACTTTGGATGCTTATATTGACGCAGCCTACAAGGTTGAGGCTACTCTTGATGAAAGCAGAAAGACTCAGGAGATGTACGATCGGAGGAGAGGTCGTCAGTAGTATTCTGGCTCGAAGAGGCCAGCTCCTTTTGCATCTGATGGGGGGACGTCAGTTGGCTGTACCCTGCCAGGTCAGGATACTATCTCTGCGGGAGGTGTTTAGCCAGTAGTTTGCTACAACTGCGGTAAGCCAGGCCATAAGAGACCTGCATATGAGGAGAACGCTTGAGTTTGTAGAGGATGTGGAAAGTATGGACATATGGAGAAGTTTTGTGAGAACTCTAGTAATGGTCAAGCTCGGCCACAACAAGCTTCAGCAGTTGCACCGCGAGCTCCAAACTCAGCAACAAACCCACCTCAACCATGGGGTCATAACATGCAAGCTGCATCAGAACATATAATGTGGAATAAGAACAAGGCCCCAATGGAAGGAACATCTAAGCAAGGTCCTAAGCTTTACACCTTAGATGCCATTACCGAGGCTGATGGACAAGAGTAAGCTACACTGAAAAAGTTGTGCAACGTCAAGCTGTTTAGTAATTCCTTTATGTTAGTCCATTCTAGCATTTCAATAAAGTGAGTCAATGGACAAGTATTTCCAATAAAAATCCATATCTAGCAATCAAATTTCCGGTATTATTATTTTAAGTAGTCAATTCTGGATTCATCTTTACAACCTTGCTGGTTCGAGTCAAAGTAGGGAATTGGTGTGCGAATTGGCAATATTCTAATGTTGAATACCATATAATAAGCTATGAATACTTCCCTACTATTATTCCTTTCATTTTATACAGTCGGCTCTAGTATGTTGATATTTCTGATTCCATATCAAGCTGGTCAACCCGTGTTTCTATAGACATCGAAAAGAGTCGGGAAGTGCTCCCTATAGACTCTAGAAGGGCTCCTCTATTTCACTTTTATATAAGCAGGAATAATGCTTGTATGTTAAATCAGTTATTGATGATTCATTCAAACGTAAGATTCTTCAGAAGGTTAATAACTTTTTAGGTAGGTAAGTTCACATTTCCTAATATCGATAGGATTAAACGATCATAGGTTACATATTCCATTTATCCTTTCAATGATCGAGCAACCGAACTCTCATTGGTAAAAAGCTTGAGAATAATAATTTAAATATAGATATGCGCGATTTATGGTTATGAAGAAGACAAGGACTCAAATTTTTATGAAGAATACAAGGATGCTGATGTGCGCGCAAATTGCCATATTTTCTATGCACATATGAATTCATTTTATTGTCTTTTGCATGCACATTAATGGGAAAACATGGGAATGGTGTAGTTTATGCTTAAATGTCAAATATATGAGTTTGCACGAGTTTCCATGTGATTTCGCAGAAAACAGGATGAAAATGGATGAATTCAGAAGAGCGGAAAAATAACTCGAAGTCTTCTGAAGAGGTCGAAATCGACCGAAGACCTCGACATCGAGTACATCAGAGACATAGGAATCGAGCAGAAAAGGAAACAGAGCATTTCGACACAGAAGAGGTTGATATCGACGTCTGGGGGTCGATATCGATGCTGCCAGATCGACCAAGTTGATAGAAGTCGAGTGCCAGTTCGAGTAGGAGAAGGAGAAGCTCGAGATAAGATTTTGGAGGGGTCGATATCGAGGTCCAAGGGTCGATATCGACCATACCAGCAGAGGAATTCGACTCCGATTTCGATAGAATTATATCCAATGCTTGCAATATCTATCCAAAGGTCGAGGTTTCCTATCATCAACACCAGATCTATCAAGAGGAGGCTGATTTCACCATGAAGTTTTAGCTTTTTCTTTGTTTTAATTTATCATAGAGAATAAAGATAAGGTTTCGAGTCCTTATCGACATCTATAAATAGAAGCCAATAGGGCTGAGTTTAGGTATTCCGTTTTAGACACAATTCAGTTGCAATAGAGAATAGAGAGAGAGAGAGGAGGCCGAGTGGAGTTGTAAAGCGAGAGCGGAGTGGCTTGTTCGGTTGTACTTTCTTTCAGAGTTTTAATTCAAAGTAGCTTTCTTTCAATAACAATGATGATGATGTGCATGATGAGGAGCGAGTAGTCAACCCACTTCTAGGGTCAGGGTGAGCCCGACGATAGCAATGTGAGGTAAGTGCATCAAAGGTATGACTTTTATGCAATTCCGTCTTCTACCCCATGCATTATCCTTTGCGAAAGTTAGGGAGATTCATTATTTGCATTATTGAAGTGAAAGCCACTCATATTGCGAACTTGAATTACTCATGAAACGGATAGTAACTCTTAGGAATTATGCGAAAGCCTCTAATCACCTAAGTGTTGATAACGAAAGTTATTTGACGGAAAGACATTAAAGTTCATATCTTTAGCATGAAACTTGCATTGTTATCGTTGTGGCGTGAAACCCCGACTTTGGAAGCCTTTTAATTAATTAAATTCTTCATAAAAGTCTTAGTTTCTGTTCATCTTCCCTCTCCATTCTATTTTCTTCGGATCCTTTTCCGACAAATTGGTTACAAAAACAGTTTCTGTGACAAGCATCGAAATCGACCTTAAGGGTCGATATCGAGGACTAACATCGATATCGAGGTCTCTGCTCGACGTCGACTTGCTGTTTTGTCTTCTGCAGGAACTGCGCTAGGAAATCGACCAGAACTGAGGTCGATATCGACCTGTATACTCGATATCGAGTGTCTGCTGAGGTCGAAAGCCTTGATCGTGAGTACAACAAAGGAAGCGCTAACCTACCTCCTCGTGGATTCGATCCTGAATTACCCTACTACTACAAGGGAGGGGATTCTTGTATTATTTGTTTGGGATAGGGAGATAGTCTAGTTGTGCTTTATTTTATTCTCCTACTTTACATACACACCCCGCTCCCCCATCGAACAAATTGGCGCTGTTGCCGGGGAGGCAATCAATCGCCACCTAAGTTAATCACGATCTTTTTCTAAGCTTATTTTGCAGGTTTATGCGACGTTCTGATCGCGGACCTGTCCTGGAACCAATTGACGAGCCTGAATGTTTCTACCATCTTCGCAACAAAGCAATTCGCATTATGGCTGACAACGAGACGCAGGCTGAGATCATAGAGCGGTTGAGAAAGGAGATCGAGGACCACAATGCTACAATCGTTGCTGAAAGGGCCGCCGCTGCTGCTGAGCGAGCCCGTGCTGATAGGGAGGAGGATGCGCGCAGACAAGCCCAAGAGCGGCTAAATCAGTATCCACAGACGGCGATGCAATACATGCATCCGCCGCTTCATGTTCCTGAATCTGCCATTATAATTCCTCACTCCAATTATGAATTGAAAATTAACTTCCTATCTGAGATTAAAAGAAATACTTTTGAAGGAAGACATAATGAATGCCCCCTGCAACACATCTCTACTTTTATGGACTTATGTGAAACAGTTGCAGATGGAGTAAAATTAGAGTATGTGCGACTAAAATCTTTTCGATGGTCTTTGGCAGGAAAGGCATTACAATGGCTTGAAAGTTTGGCTCCACGATCGCTAAGGACATGGGCGGAGGTGAAAGATGCATTCTTGAACAAGTTCTTCCCACCTTCTAAAACGGCGATGCTACGACAAAGGATCACGGCTTTCAAACAAAAGCCAGGTGAAACCCTAGCACAGGCGTGGGAGCGCTTTAAAGACTTGCTGAGATCATGCCCGACGCATGGGCAACTTCCATATGTCATCCAAGAGATCTTTTATAATGCCCTTGATACGCCGAATAAGGAGAGGATCAATTCATATACCTCCTATCGGTACATTGAGCTTACAACAACGGAGGCATGGGAGACCATTGAGAGGCTTGTGAACTTTGACAACACCTATGGGGCTGCTGCGGCCTATGATGCAAGGCCTGCCCCATCTATGCCACTATATGAGCCTCCAAGGGAGATAGATCCTGAAGTACGGCAACAAATCCATAACGATCAAACACGCCGCCTTCAAAAGCAAGTAAGGTTCCTGAGCAACAGTCAACCTTGTCAGGAGTGTGGTTCAATAAGGCATAACACCAGTGCCTGTCCACATACTGAGCAAGTATCCATGACGGAACAACATGAGGAGGTCAAATGGACGAGAGGCCCCTATGGAGGGGGCAATCAACAAAATTGGGGTGATCAAAGGTTCTATCAAAGGGATCCCCCAACATATAGGGCACCAGGGCACCCTGAGCGGGAGACTAAGAAAGATGACCTGCAAATCATCCTTGATGAGATGCGGAGGAACCACGCTGAGTTCAAACAAGCCAATAACTCCGTCCATACTCAGCTGCAGGGCATCAATTCTAGACTTGGGGAGATCGACGTTTGGAAGCGCAACATGGAGACTCAAATGAGTCAATTGGCGGAAGCAATGCCCAAAGCGTCCGGATCACTCCCTGGATCCACTGTGCCCAACCAAAAGGGCAAAACCACAGGTCATATTGCGGCAGTAAACCTAAGGAGTGGGCGTCAATTACAAACGCCCGAGCAAAAAGTGGAGGAGAAGGAGCCAGAACAGACGTCGATATCGACCCCCCCTGTCGATATCGACCAAGGTGACATCGATGTCGACCCTCCTGTCGATGTCGACCCTAATTCTGTGTCACCACAGAAATCGACTCTTCCAGTCGATATCGACCCTACTGATGCCGATATCGACCTCACTGCAGCCGCAGGAAGGAAGAAGGTGTTGCCATTCCCAACTAGAAAGGTGACTAAGGACCCAGCGGAAAAGAAGTTCCAACGGTTCGTGAAGATGCTCCAAGGGCTTAATGTCTCTATACCATTCACAGAGGCACTTCACGAGATGCCATCATATGTAAGGTTCCTTAAGGATATCTTGGGTAAGAAGCGATCGCTCTCTGAGATCGCAGAGGAATGCAACAGATTGGAGCTACCACAAAAGCGGGCGGACCCAGGTAAGTTTTCTATCGCTATAGGTCTAGGTCAATTCAAATTTAATGCTTTAGTTGACTTGGGCGCTAGCATTAGCATGATGCCACTAACCATTTGGCACAAGGTAAAGATAGGTCCTCTGGAGCCCGTGGATGCAAGATTGTACATGGCTAACAATACCGTAGTGATTCCAACTGGGATAGTGACGGATGTGCCAGTACAAGTAGGCAAATTCTTTGTCCCTGCTGATTTCCTAGTTGTTGACATAGCGGAGGACCCTGCTTGTCCAATTATTTTAGGTAGGCCATTCCTAGCAACCGTCGATGCCAACATTAGCGTGAAGAAAGGATTGCTCTCACTCACAATTAGTGATGAAGTAATAGAGTATTCCTTCAACAAGACGGTGCAATGTCAAGGGCCAATGGAGATAAAAGCCATCAATGAAGCCCAAGTAGAGGAAGTTGAAGCAATCTTGAATGAAGGAGCTCAACAGAACATCGAAATCGACCCAGGTAAGTCGATATCGACCACTAATGTTCAAGATTCTGTGACAGGTCATAAGTATGGGGTCGACGGAGGAAAAGAGGAAGCATCGAAATCGGGGTCAAGGGTCGATATCGACCACACCCTATCGAAATCGACCACCATCAGCGCTGAGAAGAGAGGCAAGGAAACCTCGATATCGACCTCTGAGGGTCGAAATCGACCTGATCATATCGAGTCAAAACTCCCCAAATCGACTGATCCTACAGGTGTACAACAGGGATCGATATCGACCTCCGAACATCGACATCGACCTGAGCCACAGACTGAGAAGAAGGTAAGTCAAGGTACGGATTCCTCTTGTTCAATTACAATTAAGGACTTATCATTATTTGGAAGAGGTGTGCCTTGGCATGTGCGTTTATGTAGGGTATTCGATGATAGTTCAAGCCAATATGAGATAGGAGATAAGGTCTATGTTGCCAAATCTAAAGACCATTGGTTCCCTACAAGATTCAAGGATAAGAACTTAGGTCCATTCACGGTGAATCAAATCAATCCCGGGGGAATGCAGCTGCGGGACAAGAAAGGAGTGATATTTGAGGCCCAAGCCACATGGGCTCTGCAGATGCCACCTTGAGAAGCGCAAAGGAAGAAGTCGGCCTAGCGACTTAAAAATCTAGAGCTTGTAACAAAGACTTAGTTTTGGTTTTAAGACAGCTTTTGTTTTGGTTTTAGACACTTTATTGTTTTGCATATTTTGTGTTTAGTTTTCAAATTGCAGGAGAGATAAAAGCACACATAAAGGCATCGAAATCGATGTCAGACATCGAAATCGACCTTAAGGTCGACATGGATAGGGTTTGTGATCGAGGCCGAATCACCCTGAAGCCTGGGCAGAAATCAAGAGAGACATCGATATCGATGTAAAGGGTCGATATCGACCTTCCCTGTTGTCTTCTTCGACTCCTGAAATTTGTGACGGTTTAGTAAGTTTTCTTCTTAACCCTAGTTCTAATACAGTGAGGACACTATAAATTTTAAGTATGGGGTGGGGGAAAGGCTTATTTGCATATTCATACTTAGTTTAGGGTTGCATATTTATTTCAATGCATAAAAAAAAAAATGACCCCCATCAAAAATTTTGGAAAAGAGAGAGTCATGGAAGTAAAAAAAAAGGAGCTCTATGATGCAAAATTAGATTCATTAGAGATATAACATGAGATGGCCTAGTTAAGGGAAGTCCCAATGAAGTGCAAATTTTTTGAGAAAATCATAAAGGAGATGAAAATTTGAAGTTGCTTTTGACATGTGCATGATAAGATGATGGAGGATTTTTTATAAAAATTCCATACAAGCAAAGTTCATATCCTAGCCTTACCTACGCATATTCACGAAGCCATATATGAGACTTATCATGATCATTATTGCTCCACATATACATATTGCCCATTTTTTACCTTATACCCTATCTGGGGACAAAGTTTTTTTTGAATGGATGACATCTTTGGAGTTACATGGAGTTGTGCATTTATAAAGTTGTTGGCAGGAATGATACAATATGGAAAATTAAATGAGCCAGAAAAAATCCGATCACCTCAGGAGATAAAGGTGGGTCGACCCTGCTCGCTGAGATAATAGTTTGGCGAGATGGGACACAAAGGTGAGGAGTCCGAAGTACTAAGTATCCGGGGCCATTCATGACACCCATGTTTGCGACTCGCGAGAAGGCAGTGCTAAGGTTAGAGAGGTAAAAGCATTATATTGAAAAAAAGCATTGAACGATGAGTGAAAGGTGAGACATTATGAAGGAGGAATGTGGAATATTTTGGAAAGAAAGTGTACTTCCCCGGATTTAACACCACATGGCCAAATATTAGCCCACCTTTAGCCTTTTACCAATCCACTTCTCACAAGCTTGAAAAAAAGTCCTCTTGATTATTAATGCAATGTCGCTAAAATTGTTTTTTGCATATTACCTCCTTTATAAGTATGAAATTGCTTTTATGCACAGGCATGGACTTGGTTGACATAAGTACCTTCTCGAGGATGGCAATTGATTGTAGGGACATATGAAAAATGAATCTATGATGTTGAGGGTTTACTTTCTTCCCCTGAATGACCATTAAGAGTATTGCTTGGGGACAAGCAAACTTAAGTATGGGGTGTTTGATGTGCGCGCAAATTGCCATATTTTCTATGCACATATGAATTCATTTTATTGTCTTTTGCATGCACATTAATGGGAAAACATGGGAATGGTGTAGTTTATGCTTAAATGTCAAATATATGGGTTTGCACGAGTTTCCATGTGATTTCGCAGAAAACAGGATGAAAATGGATGAATTCAGAAGAGCGGAAAAAGAACTCGAAGTCTTCTGAAGAGGTCGAAATCGACTGAAGACCTCGACATCGAGTACATCAGAGACATAGGAATCGAGCAGAAAAGGAAACAGAGCATTTTGACACAGAAGAGGTCGATATCGACGTCTGGGGGTCGATATCGATGCTGCCAGATCGACCAAGTTGATAGAAGTCGAGTGCCAGTTCGAGTAGGAGAAGGAGAAGCTCGAGATAAGATTTTGGAGGGGTCGATATCGAGGTCCAAGGGTCGATATCGACCATACCAGCAGAGGAATTCGACTCCGATTTCGATAGAATTATATCCAATGCTTGCAATATCTATCCAAAGGTCGAGGTTTCCTATCATCAACACCAGATCTATCATGAGGAGGCTGATTTCACCATGAAGTTTTAGCTTTTACTTTGTTTTAATTTATCATAGAGAATAAAGATAAGGTTTCGAGTCCTTATCGACATCTATAAATAGAAGCCAATAGGGCTGAGTTTAGGTATTCCATTTTAGACACAATTCAGTTGCAATAGAGAATAGAGAGAGAGAGAGGAGGCCGAGTGGAGTTGTAAAGCGAGAGCGGAGTGGCTTGTTCGGTTGTACTTTCTTTCGGAGTTTTAATTCAAAGTAGCTTTCTTTCAATAACAATGATGATGATGTGCATGATGAGGAGCGAGTAGTCAACCCACTTCTAGGGTCGGGGTGAGCCCGACGATAGCAATGTGAGGTAAGTGCATCAAAGGTATGACTTTTATGCGATTCCGTCTTCTACCCCATGCATGATCCTTTGCGAAAGTTAGGGAGATTCATTATTTGCATTATTGAAGCGAAAGCCACTCATATTGCGAACTTGAATTACTCATGAAACGGATAGTAACTCTTAGGAATTATGCGAAAGCCTCTAATCACCTAAGTGTTGATAACGAAAGTTATTTGACGGAAAGACATTAAAGTTCATATCTTTAGCATGAAACTTGCATTGTTATCGTTGTGGCGTGAAACCCCGACTTTGGAAGCCTTTTAATTAATTAAATTCTTCATAAAAGTCTTAGTTTATGTTCATCTTCCCTCTCCATTCTATTTTCTTCGGATCCTTTTCCTACAAATTGGTTACAAAAACAGTTTCTGTGACAAGCATCGAAATCGACCTTAAGGGTCGATATCGAGGACTAACATCGATATCGAGGTCTCTGCTCGACGTCGACTTGCTGTTTTGTCTTCTGCAGGAACTGCGCTAGGAAATCGACCAGAACTGAGGTCGATATCGACCTGTATACTCGATATCGAGTGTCTGCTGAGGTCGAAAGCCTTGATCGTGAGTACAACAAAGGAAGCGCTGACCTACCTCCTCGTGGATTCGATCCTGAATTACCATACTACTACAAGGGAGGGGATTCTTGTATTATTTGTTTGGGATAGGGAGATAGTCTAGTTGTGCTTTATTTTATTCTCCTACTTTACATACACACCCCGCTCCCCCATCGAACAGATGCATGTGCTGAAGAACCAGACAACGTTCATGTCGATAAACCAGAAGACGAAGACCCATAACTCATCTCATATGAATAAGGTGTTAAGCAGGAGGAAGATCGAGTATCTTAAATACAAATAATAAAGATGTATAAATGTAAACCGATTCCTAACCTATGCAAATAATTACAAGACTTCCTCCCGTTTTAGTGGAAGGGTAGTCAGGATCGATCCACGAGGAGGCGTGTCAGCGGGATCCTAGTAGCGTAGGAATCTCACGTCTTGTGTCGACCAGAAGCCTCGATTTTAACCTTGGAGCTCGATGTCGACCTCGGCTGTCGATCCTCCCTGCAACAGAAGACCTGTAGAGACAAAAACAAGCAGTCGATATCGACTAGAGAAGGTCGATATCGATGTTAGCAGACGGAATCGACTGGCTCAGAAGACTGCCAGTCGACACAGGTGGTCGATATCGATGTTGAGGGGTCGATAACGATGTTCAGTAACTTAGCAGTGATGATCGTCGTCGACTCAGAAAACTGTCGACGAACTCAGTGGTCGATATCAATGTCCGGGGTCGATATCGATGTCTTCTCGTGCAAAGTCGTTAGCATTTCTCGGCAAAGAAAGGTCGAAGACTTTAGGATGAATGAGGATGCGATGAACAGAAATAAAACAGAGGTTTTGTGTGTATAAACTATGTAAAAAGCAACTTCTAGGATTAAGGTTTACCACAACGTTAACCAATGCATGCGATAAGATAAATAAGACGGACAATTGCGCTATTTCACCCGAGGGACAAGCTTTCGCTGTACACCAACTCTTAGGATTACTCTTGAAAATAAACCTAATTGTCTCTACCAATTTTATGTTTATAACTCAAGTTGTTAGCATGAATCCCATTTCTTTCGATTAGGACTAAACATAGATTCGTAGGAGATGATATAGACGCAACGATATCAACATCTAACACTTACCTCAAGCACACATGGCTAACGTCGGGCTCACCCCCACCCTAAGAGCTTTGGGGGACTACTCGCACTTCATCATGGAACTCATCATTTATTGAAAGAAATAAACTTGCATTAAAATATAATTTCGAAGCTTTACAAATCAACGTCGGCTTTCGCAAACGTCAAACCCTAAAACTTCTCTCTAACTCTATTGAATGTAATTGGACGTGTTGATGGATGATTGAATGCCAGCCCCCTAGGGCTTTATTTATAGGCTACTAACCCTTGCTAGCCAAGGATTGTAACTTCTATCTAAACTATGAACTCTATCCAAACAATTAGGATAGGTTTTTTATTTTGATAAACTTAAACTAACTTTGATAAAACTTATAAGTAAAAAGTAAATAAACCTCCAGCTGCTATCTATCTTAAAAGTACAAGATAATCTGTGGCCTTGATGATAAAATTCATAATCCGAGTCTCGAAATCGGATCTATCTTCTGTCGAGATAAGGTCGATATCGACGTTGGAGGTCGATATCGATGTTTGTGTTTCTGCTTGACTTGTCCATCTCCACTCGATGTCTATGTTGAGGTCGATATCGATGTTGAATGTCGATATCGAGTGCCTTCTTGGTTGTTCTGTGTGGTCTATCTCGACACTCAGAAGGTGTGTCGACAACTATGGTGATATCGATGTTTAAGGTCGATATCGACCTCTGCTCAGCTTCACTTGACTTCTTCGTTTTGACTCCGATTTCGCTCGAATTACTGCATGGTTATCTCAAAACTTGTGTAGACTCTATTTCTTGTATTTTAGCCCATTCTTACACAAGTTTATATTCTTTTGAACCTTTTCTTTGGAAATCGAATGAAATACGATATCAAAAGATGCAATAAAAGGAGATATAAATATGTACATCAAAACACCCCATACTTAGATTTGCTTGTCCTCAAGCAATAACCAACACCTACAACACACCCTTCAAGTCTTCGCCCTTGTCAAAAGCAACATCATAAGTGGTAGCAAAGCAAAGCAAGTGAATTTAACGTCATAGCACATATTTAGGCGATCCATAGGCATATGCAATTTTTGATCCAACCTCACAGGGATAATGTGTTTGCACTCAACTCTCATGTGTTTAGGCTATGATGATCAACTCTCAACTCAATTCCATACACTATCTCATAAACATTGCAATTTATAAAAATCCACTTCGCAACCAATTATGAAAATGCAATAAGAACCATCAGGAGGACTTTCGCTCAATGGAAGACTTCAAAGAAGACTCCATTCGGCAGGGTTTTAATGGGGCTTGGTATGAAATAAAAGGGTATGGAATTATTTGGCTATGTGGTGCTTTTATAATTCGGGAATCAAGACTCCTAAATTTCAACACTTACAATATCCAAACCATAACTCTTCAATGTTGCTCTTTTCCAAGCTCAATCTCCCATAATGCTCTTTCCCAACTTATCGACCCATAATATGCTATGATGCACTAAAAGATGTAAACCATACTATCAACCCTTCTTTTAAACTCTAATATGCCTCTAAAAAATATACCACTTGTATGAAATAAATAAAGGACTTAAGGATTTTGGCTCATGCACTATATACATATATCTCTCTTTTTTTCTTTTTTCTTGACGAAAATGATAAATAATACTAAAAAAAAACATGTGCATTTATATGGTGAGCCAAAAATCCTTTTACAAAACATGACAAAATGTAAATATGCACCAACCCATAATTTCCTTGCTCAAAACTGGACAATATGCACTTTTTTTCCACAAGACATTAGTCCATCCAATCTAAGTCTCAATTCCCAAATGGGGGTCAGGCTCAATTCAGCTAGGGATAATTTTGTGGAGTTTGTAATTTTAGGTTCAGGCTAATTTTCTGGCTTCAAGCAGGGATAATGCAGGGTAGGTAAAGAGAGGATAAAAATGGCTTAAAAGATGCCTCCATCATTTAATTCTCGTAAACATAGACATATTTATGTATTGGCTTTGAATAACTATCACAACATTTAGAGATGCATAGGAAGAGTAAATTCACTCAAGAAAGCGGAGGGATTTTTGATGTTCTCCCTATAGGCCAAAATTCTCACAAGGACAATTTTTGTTGGATTTGCTTTTTAGCCTAGGATCATATGTGCTCAATTTCATCACAATTTCACAATCTACATAAAACTTTTAAGGACTTAGGCTAAACCATCCAAATATGTCATAGGATTTACATGATCAAGTCAGCTATTGAGTTTTCATCATAGGACATCTAAGTAGGGTTTAAAAACAAACTTAAAAATAAACATGCATTTTTTTGTATTTTTGACATTTTATAAAAGTAAAACTAAGAACAAAAATTTAAACATGAATGCAATGCGAAGAAGAAAACCAAGTTATGACCATAAGACATGTTTTTCCCCCACCCCATACTTAAAATATACAGTGTCCTCACTGTATTAAAAGAAAGATAAGGGTAGAGAGGAACTCACAGCGCAACCTGCAGATTTGATTTCCAGGTTAGGTCGATGCTAGAAGTCGATCTATGTCAGTGGTCGATGTCGACTGCATCTGTCGAAGTCGAGGAAGAAAATGAAGACAAGGGTTGCCTGATGAAGGTCGATATCGATGATTATGGTCGATATCGACCTCTGCTTTTTGCTCCTGAGTCCTCGATGTCGACTCCAGGAGATGGCTTTACCCTAGGGGGTCGATTTCGACTGGCCTGGTCGATTTTGACTGTCTCTACAGAAGCTTCTTTTCTTCTTCGTCGTTTCTTTTTGCTTAACAACCTGAAATCTTGGTTAGAAGCATAGATAAAGCCACGAATTATCTCATTTTAAAAGTTTAAAAAGCCAAAAGTCAAATCCTAAAAACCATCTATGAAAAATTTAAAGGTTTTATGTACATGCTTTAGAGTTTTCACTCGCTAGGTCGACTTCTACGTCAATTCTTTATGAGCCTTTTACGCAGGGACCATTTAAGCGTGAGCCTTCTCCTGGATCATCTAGGTCCTTTTGGTAGTAGCTAAGTTCGGCGACCAAGGCTTCTTTGTTGTTAGGTTCTTCTTTGGGCGCTTTCCTTCTCTTTCTTGACCTAACTTTTGCAATATAGGCAAACCATGGAGCTTTGACCCTCTCTTTAGTTGAATTATCAATAATTGGCTTAATTGATTTATCAATAAGGGAAAGAGGAGGGTTAGGAGCCATACCTGGGCTTACCTGTTTGGGCCCGAAACAGAAATTTTCGGGCTGAGGGGTGGTCGATTTCGACCAAGGTGGGTCGATTTCGAGTTCTGTGGTCGATACCGACATGTGGGGGTCGATGTCGACCTCTGTGACCCCATACTTAAGCTCCTTACAATTATCTGGCATACTCGATTTTGACCAAGGGGGGTCGATTTCGATGTTTTTAGTCGATATTGACTGGTTCCGGTCGATGTCAACCCTGCTTGCTGTTTCCGTCCTCGCCAAAATTTTTTTTCTAAGCTTTTCCTTAGCCGGCGAGAGGACAACTTGCTCCAGATGCTTCATTTCGCTCATGGTTGGGTTGAAAGAGAATTCTATCACTTCGTTCCCTATAGTAAAGGTTGGTAATCCTCGACGTACATTTATATTGGCATCAGCAGTAGCTAAGAAAGGCCTACCAAGGATAATAGGCACTACAAGATCTTCAAACATCTCCAATACAATGAAATCAGTAGGCACAAAGAACTTACCTGCCTTTACCGGAACGTCATCAACTATACCTGTGGGCCTGACAAATGAGTTGTCAGCCATATAGAGTTTCATGTCCACAGGTTCAAGTGCCCCAATGTTTACCTTTTGCCAAATAGAGAGAGACATGAGACTTACGCTTACCCGTAGGTCACATAGGGCCTTATAACGATGTTGGCCAAGTCCCAAGGTGATTGCAAACTTCCCTGGATCACTCCTCTTCTCAGGGAAATCCATCTTTGAGCACTCCTCTGCGATCTCTGCCATGGATCTCTTCTTGCTAAGGATGTCTTTGAGGAATCGCACATAGGCGGGCATCTCGCTTAGGGCTTCTGTATGAGGAATGGTAACGTTAAGACCTTGAAGAATTTTATAAAGCGCCTAAACTTACCTTTGGTGGGATCCTCTAATGCTTTGGATGGGAATGGCAACGTCTTCTTTGGTGGAGGGGCCAAAACGGTGGTCGGAGGGGCCTGCTGGACATCGACATCGACTGGGCTCTGGTCGATATCGACTGGAATGGTCGATGTCGACCTCTGTTGTGGCTTTGATGGCTTTGTAGTGGCCTCGACGTCGACCAGTGGGTCGATCTGGTGGTCGATATCAACCTCATCCTCGACATCGACTGGTCTGTCGATGTCGACTGGATCTGCTGCTTTCTCCGATTTCGTTCGTGGCCTTTGTACTTTGTTGCCACTCCTTAATTGCATGGCTGCGACATGGCCCGTCCCAGATTGCCCCTTAGGATTGGTGGTTGGTTGTCCAGGGAATGTTCCGGACGGTCTAGGGATTTGCGCCGCCAATTGACCCAGTTGGGTCTCTACGTTCTTCTTCCAAATATCCATCTCCCCAATCCTTGTGGTAAGGTAATTGAGTTGAGAATGGATTGCATTGTTGGATTGATCATTCTTAGCCTGATTTTGCCTGATTTCATCTAGCACAAGTTGAAAATCATCCTTCTTTTGGTCTTTCTCAGGGTGCCCAGGAGCTCTATAAGGCGGGGGTCCCTAGGGTTAACCGGGTTCCTTTGTGGTTGATGGAACCTTTGGTCTCCCCTATATTGGTGATTGGGACCCCTCATGTAGCGCGCCTCTTGGTGAGTCTCCGCTAGTTGTACTTGTTCGGCATGGGGGCACTCGATGATGGTGTGCCGCTGCGATCCGCATTCAATGCAATCTTGGTTCGCTCAAAGGAACCTCACTTGCTTTTGGAGCTTTCGAAGTTGATCTCTATGGAATTGCTCCTTCACGTCCGGATCGATTACATTGGAGGGTTCATATAAGGGCATAGATGGGGCAGGCCTCGACGATGATGATGTGTCGGAAGCCTCAGGAGTCCCATATGTGTTGTCGAACTCCACCAACCTCTCTATGGTCTCCCAAGCCTCTTGTGGAGCGAGTTCAAGGTAGCCATAGGAGGTGTAGGTGTTGATCCTCTCCTTGGTTGTAGCATCTAGAGCATTGTATATGATATCCTGAATTACGTACGGTGGTTGGCCATGCGTCGGGCATGATCGTAGTAGGTCCTTAAACCTTTCCCAAACAGTTGCCAGAGCCTCACCAGGCTTTTGTTTGAAAGCCGTGATTTTTTGTCGGATCAACGCCATCTTAGAAGGAGGGAAGAACTTGTTAAGGAACGCGTCCTTGACTTCATTCCAGGTGCGGAGCGATCTTGGGGCTAAGCTCTCCAACCATTGCAATGCTTTTCTTGTAAGAGACCAACAAAAAGCTTTTAGTTGGGCATACTCAAGACTCTGTCCGTCAGCAATAGTATCACAGAGGTCTAAGAAGGTTGAAATATGTGCCATAGGGCATTCATTAGGTTTTCCTTAATATTGATGCCTTCTTATTTCAGTAAGGAAGTTAGGTTTAATTTCAAAATTAGAGGCAGGGATAAGAATCGCCGATTCAGGCACTGTGAGAGCGGGGTGCATATATTGCTTGGCATTCCGAGAGAGGGCATTGATTTGGGCTTCTATTTGCCTCCGGCCTTCCTCCTCCCTATCCTCACGCTCCATAAGTGCCGCCTCTCTAGTCGTTAAGTCCTCAAGCTGCTTCCTTAGTTGATCAATTAGTGCGGCCTGGTTCGCGTTGTATGCCATGATTCTTTGAGCTTGGGCTCTTAGATGGAAATAGCACTCAGGATCGTCTACTCCTTCAAATGTTGGTGGGCGATCAGCGCGTCGCATACACCTACAAAGCCAAACTAGGTAGAAACGTGAGATAGACTACTAGGGCGCGATTGATTGCCTTCCCGGCAACGACGCAAATTTGTTAAGCAGGAGAAAGGTCGAGTATCTTAAATACAAATAATAAAGATGTATAAATGTAAACCGACTCCTAGCCTATGCAAATAATTACAAGACTTCCTCCCGTTGTAGTGGAAGGGTAGTCAAGATCGATCCACGAGGAGGCGTGTCAGCGGGATCCTAGTAGCTTAGGAATCTCACGTCTTACGTCGACTAGAAGCCTCGATTTCGACCTTGGAGCTCGATGTCGACCTCGGCTGTCGATCCTCCCTACAACAGAAGACCTGCAGAGACAAAAACAAGCAGTCGATATCGACTAGGGAAGGTCGATATCGATGTTAGCAGACGGAATCGACTGGCTCAAAAGACTGCCAGTCGACACAGGTGGTCGATATCGACGTTGAGGGGTCGATATCGATGTTCAGTAACTTAGCAGTGATGATCATCGTTGACTCAGAAAACTGTCGACGAACTCAGTGGTCGATATCGATGTCCGGGGTCGATATCGATGTCTTCTCCTGCAAAGTCGTTAGCTTTTCTCGGCAAAGAAAGGCCGAAGACTTTAGGATGAATGAGGATGTGATGAACAGAAATAAAACAGAGGTTTTGTGTGTATAAACTGTGTAAAAAGCAACTCCTAGGATTAGGGTTTACCACAACGTTAACCAATGCATGCTATAAGTTAAATAAGACGGACAATTGCGCTATTTCACCCGAGGGACAAGCTTTCGCTGTACACCAACTCTTAGGATTACTCTTGCAAATAAACCTAATTGTCTCTACCAATTTTATGTTTATAACTCAAGTTGTTAGCATGAATCCCTTTTCTTTCGATTAGGACTAAACATAGGATCTTAGGAGATGATATAGACGCAACGATATCAACATCTAACACTTACCTCAAGCACGCATGGCTAACGTCGGGCTCATCCCCACCCTAAGAGCTTTGGGGGACTACTCGCACTTCATCATGGAACTCATCATCGATTGAAAGAAATAAACTTGCATTAAAATATAAACTTCGAAGCTTTACAAATCAACGTCAGCTTTCACAAACGCCAAACCCTAAAACTTCTCTCTAACTCTATTGAATGTAATTGGATCTGTTGATGGATGATTGAATGCCAGCCCCCTAGGGCTTTATTTATAGGCTACTAACCCTTGCTAGCGAAGGATTATAACTTCTATCTAAACTATGAACTCTATCCAAACAATTAGGATAGGTCTTTTATTTTGATAAACTTAAACTAACCTTGATAAAACTTATAAGTAAAAAGTAAATAAACCTCCAGCTGCTATCTATCTTAAAAGTACAAGATAATCCGTTGCCTTGATGATAGAATTCATAATCCGAGTCTCGAAATCGGATCTATCTTCTGTCGAGATAAGGTCGATATCGACGTTGGAGGTCGATATCGATGTCTGTGTTTCTGCTCGACTTGTCCATCTCCACTCGATGTCTATATTGAGGTCGATATCGATGTTGAATGTTGATATCGAGTGCCTTTTTGGTTGGTCTGTGTGGTCTATCTCGACACTCAGAAGGTGTGTCGACAACTATGGTCGATATCGATGTTTAAGGTCGATATCGACCTCTGCTCAGCTTCACTTGACTTTTTTCGTTTTGACTCCGATTTCGCTCGAATTCCTGCATGGTTAGCTCAAAACTTGTGCAGACTCTATTTCTTGTATTTTAACCCATTCTTACACAAGTTTATATTCTTTTGAACCTTTTCTTTGGAAATCGAATGAAATACGATATCAAAAGATGCAATAAAAGGAGATATAAATATGTACATCATAAGGCTGGCTAGGCTTGTCACAATGGCTGCCGTCAAAGCCACCCGGGCCATTTGGCAACCTGGAAAAGGAAGCCAGCTGGGGCTGAGACGAAAGCCAATGACAAGCTAGTTAACACCGTTTCTTATGTGATGCGAGTTCACTTACCTCGATCAATGGGAGTGAATATTATGAGATGTCTCTCAAAATTTTATCATCCTTATTTTAGATACTTACAACTATAGAGATACACTATATTCATAGGATTAAAAATTTCAAACTTTGCCATTGAGGAGTTCGGAAAGAAATGAGTTACTTTAGATGTAATTCTCATCGCTCACGTATTCGATAAGTACATTAAGCGAATCATGCTTAAATTCTACCCATTCGGGAACCATTGTTAGATACACCTAGTTTTGCTTTGATCAATCTATATCCTCTCATCTGTTTCGAGGTTACTATCCTATCTTCAATTCATTTCTCGTTCCTTTTCTAATTTTCGGGATGAAACTTATTTTTAGTGGGGAGGTATGAAATACCCCAAATTATTTTTGGGCTATTTCATATTTTTATAAATCTATATTATATTAAACTATAGTATATATCTTGTGAATTTGGTCATTTAATAAATCCACCTAAGATATATGGTATGAATTAGAATAATTAAATTATTCTAAAGGGAAATAATATAAGAGTTGATTTAATTACATAAATCCTCTGAATACTCTTATTATTTAATTTATAGAATTAAATTAAATAATAATCATCACGCTCAAGGGGAGAAACCTATCTTCTATCTCCATCTTTATCCGCTTCTTTTATTTCTTTTCCTAAAATTTATTATCTACCCATAATCTCTATCCTTAATTGATTCTTAACCCTAAAGGAATCAAAGATCTATCTTTTATCTAATTCAACAATATAGATACACGTCAAATCTTAGGGTTTTCCCACAAACCCAAAAACACTCGGCCGCCTCTCATCCTCCTCCCCCATCAAGCCCGTACCATCACTCCACCCGTGATCACCACCGAGCCGTCTCAGCCTGCCGCCGCTGTGACGCTGCCCGAGCCGCCGCCGCAGACCCACGCCGTCGTAGGTAGGGTCGTTGTTGAAGGTAGAGCCACACCGATCGAGCTTCTTTGTCCCGTTTTTTGTCTGTACGTGATTTCAAACAAGGATTTTAATCTCTTTTGAGAAAAATTACAAAAACTCCCCTTGTTTCTATTCTATTCTCGTTTCTGGTCCTAAATTAATTATTTATTAAATTAGTCGGCCAATACTTCTGTACTAATTCGATTCTTGCCCGTTTCAGCCATACCAAGTGATCTCGAAGCACCCACGCCGAGTTCCGCTCCCCGAGGAAGTTATATTGGTATAGATTCTTAACTTTATAGAATTAATTCAATTTTAAATTGAGTTAAGTAAGGTTAATTGTACCAAATATAAATATTAAATATTTTCCTCTTCGTGGGATTCAATATGTGCTAAGATCTCGTCTCGTCATCATCAACCGATCAACGAAGGTTAAGGCAAGTGATTTCGTTCAATGCCCTTTGCATGTTTCATGATTTTCTTTTGGTGTGCCTTTTCATTCTTCTGTGTCGAATGCAGCCCTGTGGCCAATTTCCTTGCTAATTTCAATATATTGCATGTTTGTCTGCTTGATGTAATTTATCTCCTTATTCATAAATTGGCATGAGTATAAATTAATGGGCAATTATTAATTTAATTATAGTGATATGTATATTAAATGTGTTATTTGTTTATAACTTGATATAAGTGAAAATTGCCCATTTTCATCTTCCTGATTGCATGAATTTCTGCTTGTTTCTTTCATGCAAATTAATAGCCGTGATATTAAGATCCTTTGAAATATCTGTGCTTGTACGTTCTTGTTGGTTTAATGTCATTATTATGATCATCTAGTATTTAATGTTAAAGTTGTTATATTTAAAGTGTGCATCTCACGTGGTGCGGATTGACTTTGCGAGGGCTAGCTTGCAGGTTGGGAATAGTGTAAAGCCCAGTCTAAAAGTTTCCATGGAATAGCTAGACTTCAAACAGTCTCAGGTCGTAGTCCTAGTTGAGTATAGATCCATGCCCCTACGTACGATTAGACTTCAAAGTCTTAGGTCGCAGTCCTAATTGAGTCTGGACCCGTGTCACTACGTTTTATGTTGTGTTATATACGTATTTACATTATTGTTATTATCGAGATTATTAACAGGTGATCAATTCAGTTATATTATACTTCAGTCTTATTCGAGGTATAATTCCTTTTCTTATCATATGATCGATCACTATGATCATCCGAGTCATGTTACGAATCTTTATTTCTTATTCAGTTTCCACTTTAAATACTCGCGTCTTTCCCTTAACCTATGACATACCGTTTTATGGTCACTGTATGGTTAAAGTCTGAACATTTTCCCTATCATTTGCTAGTCTTAATTGTACTTACCATCCTATTTATTGGACGGCTGGTGTCCTTCGTTCTCACGAAACACCAGGCCATATTCCATAGGTCTAGTGAGAGCAACGAAGCAGGAGAGAGCTGAAGGAAAAGGACTATCATCAATATACTTTTAAAACTGCTGTTTTTAAACCTTTAAAGTTTCCGCAACGCTACGTTGGTTTTGAGCTATTTTGGTGTTCATTTATACTTTATGGTTTTGGTATTTTAGATATGTTGTGGTGATTGGATATTTCAAACCTTGATATGTAATTTACTACCGCATTATTTTATTCAACTGCTTAAAGTATCATCTTGTTTATGGGAGCATGGTTGCATGTGCCTATAAGCCTCAGGGGAATGCAAAGACATTAAAGTCTGCGGATTCACTTGCGTTGTAACGCTCCCTTAAGATTAAAAAGGGGTGTTACAGTGTACAAAACCTAATCACGAATCTGTAATAGGATTTCTTATACGATAGGTGTATGTAAGACAGGTTCAGTTATTTTGTAAAGCCGGTTTAGTGTTTAAATTTCCACTGAAATTTAAACACCGGTCACATATCGTATAAGAAATTCTACATGTAACCCCCCTAGATCATTGGGCAAATTATCCAATTTCAGAAAATCAATGCCCAAATCTCTAACTTTGTCAAACAATTCCAGATCTAGTGTTCTTCAAATCAACTTTCTCTCCTAGTAGTTGATTTCTAGGCTTGTTTCACTCTGTTTCGAGTTTGTATCCAAGCTTCTAACAAAGATCTATGCTCACAAAATTAGAGATTATGCATACAAGAAAAAAAGGTAAATGCCAAACCTCTCAGCGCAGCGGGCCTTCCTCTCAATCATTGTTTCACTCTCTCAACTCTAGAATTGTGCTTTTCCTTCTCAAATAACTGGAGAGGCACCCCAAACCTCTCAGCGCAGCGGGCCTTCCTCTCAATCATTGTTCGCCTGCGAGCCAGTCACCGCTTCTGTCGCAGCTGGTGCCTTCTTTACATCCGGATCCTTCGTCGCGTCCTCTTCAACGGCGGTGGATGGCAGTGGGGTTGTGAGAGGGGAGTCAGATACGGGAGTTTAAGTGTCAGAAGGAGTTAGGGTTAGGATTTCTGTAGGGCTTTCGACCTCGGGATTCTCGGTGGTACTCGGTGGTGGCCATGGCGGCGACGGCGGAAGGTGGGATTGCTCGTATTCGTCGCCATGAGTGCAGATTAGAAAGAGAGATTGAGGAAGCTGTGTAGCGATGGCGGATGAGGAAATGGGTTCTCTTTTCGTTTTGGTATTTCTGAAATCCTTTGGAAAACCTAATGCTAAACGGCCCTGTTTGGTGTTTATAATCCCTCTTTTATTCTTTTCAGTTTTTAGATAATTAGATATTATCGTGCAATGCCTCGATTTTTTAAAAGTAATAAAATAAATTAATATTATAGAATTGAATAAAACTAGTATAATCTCCGCGCCATGACGTGATTTTTAATAAATAAAATTTTGATAATATAACAAATTAATATTATAAAATATTAATAAAAGTTATGATAGCATAATGAAAATTAGGCTTCATCAAAAAAGTTTTTAAATTAAGATATTATATTGATATAGTTTATTATATATATATAGTATATATTAGATTTAATTCAATGTTTTGAATTAAACTCAATGGTTAGTAAATGGATAAAAAACATAAAAGGAAAAAAATGTAAATGTATAAAGAGATGAAGAGAAAAAAATAATAATAAGAGAAAATTGTGATTAGTTGAAAAAACATAAATTAAGGAATAAAAAGTCTTCTAAATTAAGATATTATATAGATATATAGATGTTTTAAATTAACCCCAATGGTTAGTAAATGCGTTAAAAAATAAAAAGGAAAATAATGTAAATGAATGAAATAGATGAAGAGAAAAGGGAAAAGAAATAATAAGAAAAAAATGTGATTAATTGAAAAACCTTAAATTAAGAAGGTGTTTATGTAACGGCCCAAATATAAATATTCGGGTTACGTTTCGAAGGATTGGATACCTTCGTTCGGATCGTGCAATTCGAGTACGGGTTGAGTTTTAAAACAAAGTTTTAGTGATCAAAGAAGGGATTTCGCACCCTAAAATTCGCAAGAGGTTTATTGTGGACCATAACCTCTCCTACTTGCCTAAGTCGCTAAAAACGTTTTAAGTTCGAAAGCATAAAGAAGGAAATATCATAATACAAGTTGCCACGGCATGGCCGGGTCAAAACCAAATACGAGGAAATAAGTAGCAAAAGTGTGGAGTTCGAGTCGGTCTTACTCTCCCTCTCACTGCGCCATAAGATATCCCCCGCCACAATAGCACATGATCAAGCAAGGGTACGGGTACCTGAAACTAACTACGAAGTCAAGGTCGAGCCACTCATGCGGGCCCTAAAGACCTCGCTGAGGACATACAATACGCTCTAAGCCTAGACGAGAATAATCTAATCCAATACTGGAATATTAAGCACACAAGCATGCTGACAGTTTATATATAATGACATAAATGCAGTAAATGGGCCCAAACAGAATACCAAGTGGCATGTCCCAATCTCTCAAAACCCATGCCTCAGTTGGGGCGGGTATCTCTCTAATATCCGTACCTCAGCCGGGGTCGGATGTCTGCCTCAACCGGGGCAAGACGACTCGGTCGGTGCCACAGTATATCTCATGTCTCAGTCCACACCTCAGCCGGGGAGGGACACTTGGTCACTGCCGCAGTCATGTATATAACTCAGTAAATCATGCTCTCAGATAACTCTATCAGGACAAACCCGATGGAGTTGGGTTGTCCTATGACCCTAGCAACGACTCTAGACTCACAACTTACGACCGTTTCTACCAATCGCATTAAGAATACGTATGCTCATATGTTAATGCAGAACCTAGGCATGCTACTACATGACAACATATTATAATGCCTACATACTATATGACACATCAGGCATGAGGTTCTAACTTGAGTATGCCCCGGAGGACTTACCTGGAGTAGCAGATCAGCAAAAGCAATAAACCAGCAGTAAGCAAGCCAATCACGTCACGGATCACCTAACAACTTTAATAGATACAGAATATAAGTCTAAAACATAGAGGACCCATTTACCACTACACAGAATCTATCCATCAATAATTAGTCATAACTTCATCATCATCATCATCATCATTTATCTCAACTTCACACAAACGTCTTATATCATCTTATTCCATTCTCATTTCTATGATTAATCGCATCTTCTCATCATACCTCATCATATACCATTTCACCTATCATCTCAACATATCCTTACTCATTTATCATTCCATCATTTCATCATAGTACCCCATATCATGCTTTATAATCAATTTAACATTCCACATTAATCATGCTTCACCATATATTTATATCATAAAATATCATATCACATCATTCCCACACATATTATTCACCAAATCATTCCGCAAGTTAAAACTATATAACATCTTTTAAAAGTCTCAACACTTTAATTATCATCAATATCACATAAACATAAAATCATGAAAATATCATTTGAAAAATCAAGTAAACCTGTAAACCCATTTCTCAAAATTATATTGTTAAAACTATCCTAACATGTTTATCTAAAAAAAATTCATTATTTATATAAATTCCGACATTTATTCATCAAATATTTAAATGTATAGTTAGAAATACATCATTTCAAGTATTATATTTTTAATCCCAACCATTTATTACCATATTCAACCAAATCAAATCATTAAATAATTAAATCAATAGATAACTTAAATCACTAATTAATTAAATAATACTCAATAATGCAGAAAAGAAAAAAAATAATTTAATAAATCCATTAAATAGTAATTAATCGGATAATTAAATAAATAAAGCAACCTTAGATTATTCCTACCCAAATCTGAACAAAAGAAAGGCCCAAACCCTAGCCCAAACCCTAATACCATACCCGGCCCAACCCAAGCCCAGATCCAAAACCAAACCCAACCCAAACCGAACCAAACTAAAAAAAAAAGAAGTGAACGGGGAAGAAAAGAAAAAAAAAAGAACCGGACCCGTGTCTTCAGCCTCCAACTAAAACTGCTGAGCGACATAGAAAGAGAGAAGAAGGAGGAGCAGTGATCCACCCCGCTCTCGCGTTCTCATGCCATTTCGAATGAAAATAAACAGAAAAACAAAGATAGAAGAGGAGGAGAGGTTCAAATGCTGACCGAGGGATGCAGTTTCGATGGTTCGATCTCCGATGGCTCGACCCTTGATGTCTCGCCAGGGTTCGATTCATGGTCGCTGGCGGCGCAGCTCCCTCTCCTGGCGTCGTCGGTGATGAAGGATCAGAAATGAGGGAGTGGGGGTGGGCTTGAGCCTGATCGAAGATAGAAGGGGAAGGGGAGGTGGGTGATTGCTCGGGGTGGTCTCGACTTCGCTTCGGTGGAACAGGGGAGTCCTGGGCTACTGCTCGGGAAACAAGGGAACTTCTGGGCTCGGATGGAGGAGGAGGAGAGGTGGAGGAGCGGGTGGCTGCTGGTGTTGTGGGAGGCCAGTGACAAAGAGAGGTGGAGTTGTGGTGGTAGCCATGACAAACATGAAGGAAGGATGTGGGGTGTTCGTACGCTTTCGGCTCTTTAAACAGAGGGCTAGAGGAAAGGGAATTGAGGAGCTTGTATAGGTGGTGGCAGGGCTGATGGGGGAAATGAATACAAAGCAAAAGGGAGGGGATGGTTCGACTGTTGAAATAGGGGGTAGGGGTTGTAAGGTATTAAATGCGGGAAAAGTCAACTTAAATACCCATAGATAAATTATGAAATCCGCTTTCCGACCTTAACCCGACGCGATTTGAAATAAATAATCGAATCCGGTTTAAATAACGAGACTCGAAAATAGTTCCAAACCTCAGAAAATAAAGCGGAATTATTTTTTTTCAAATTGACTATTTGAGTAACAAGTTTATGCCGAAATTGTTTGGAAGAATTTAAATCGGCCGTTGGCTCGAGGACGGAAATCATTCAAAATTTTCCGGAGTCTTAGAAATTAATAAATTTTAAATCAAAATAAAATTCATAATTATAAAAGTACTATTTAAAAATCCCGATCTTTACATCATGCACCTCTAAAAACAAGTCTCGTCCTCGAGACTAAAATCATTTTCAAAAACCAACGAAGCCTTTCAAAATCCAAATCTTTTCTCCCTATGTCAGTCAATCAAGTTTCAAGGACTAAAGAGGTGGCAACATCTACCTCTAAGGGCTAATCTCGTATTCCACTTTCTAGATTCATTTCTTAGAATTATTCTTGTCATATCATTTATAGCACAAACAACACATCAATATAACCAACGTCACTCTATAAAGATTCACCAATACAAGGTCCAACGTCATCTCAAAGCTCACGATATCGTCATATGTCAAACATTAACACATCAGAATACCACATATCAACATAACGAGATTCATCATACCAAAATATCGTCATATCAAAATTTCAGTATAACCGAATTATTCATAACGAGAATTTCATTTTATCAAAATGGCAACATATCAAATCTTATTATCAACATATCATAAAATCGGGAGATTGCATATTGTTACCAATCAGATCAAACTCACCACCAATGCGCATACCCCTATCAAGTTCCCAATTCAAGAGCAAGCCTCAGCTAGGTCCACCAAACTCAAATCATGGCCAAATCCCTAAGCATAATTGTATCTCACTTCTTTCATAACCGCAACCATAAATGTCCTCTTTAATTCCTTTCATACAAGTCTAAAGGTCAAGCCTATTTCAATTCCATCCAATATATACGTCAAAGCCCAGGTCGACGAGTCCTTTAAGGATCAATTCACTCGAGATCTCAAGCTCTCAAATCCGACTTTCTAACTAATCACTCAAAGCCAATGCGTCGGAACTCACAACTCTCCAAAATCATAAATCGAGCCCAATACTCCAAACTCTCATCGGAATCTCTATCAAGCATGCGAGCAATCTAGGGGTTTCCCTTTTGAATTCGTTCATTCTACCTATGTCCTTAGGATTCCATCTCATCAATATTCCTACGAGAGAACTCCCAAATGGCTTCCATACCCTGATCTCACATCCCATACCAACAAGCACGCTCATTTCTTATCCACCTCTAAAGAACCAACTACTATTCCCAATCTAAAACAAGGGCATCAGTACATCTTATATCCTTAATATGTCGCAAATAAGGTTCACCTCCTAAACAACCTACGTATCCTAAGCATATAAACACTTCACTCAGCTATGTCGGAAAGTCCTAGCAATACAAAAATATTCGCACTCGTCAGATTCCAAGCAAGGGAGCCAACTAGTGATAAACCTATAATTATAAATCTCTGAGCTCATTCTTGAAATATTACTATTCTCAAGTGGTCAACAACAATATTTCTCATCTAGCTCACCAGAATATCTCCAAACCAAATCGTATCTCTACATCTCCCAAAAGGTCATAGAAATCTCACTCATTCATAATACCAATTTACTATTCAAGGTCTCACTATAGCCTCAATCAATCACAAGTCCTCAAGCCATCTTATACTAGCTTCTTATTGCTATATACTCCTAACTCGCCGTAGACTACAATACTCAACAACGACACCTTACCACTTAGTGACCTCAACCACCAACCCGCTTTCCAAGAGAAATTCTATATCATTCTAATTTGAATTCACCCAAGGCATCACAATTTAATGCATTCCCGAAATCCCACGACTATTAGTATCATCATGTCCTCCACCTGGACTAGTTCCTATATTCGCCATTTAGAATCTTCCTATCTCTAAACCCAATCAATCAAACTCATGATCAACCTTAACGATACCCTTTTCTTCGCTATAGGCCTTTCCTCAAATCTCATTTTTTCTTTTCCTAGCACCTCAACATTCAAATCATTGTCACGCATACCAAATACAATTTCTTCCTATTCTAAAACATCCAATCTCACCTCTATTATTCCTCTAATTGCAATTCTAGCAAGTATCCTGAATTCCCAAGAACAAGCCTCAATATCGATCTCACATCCTGCCCCTTATCATATACACAACTCGAATCCCAAGGTCCATAAATTTTCAAGCAGTCCTAGTCTCTCAAACCTTAACGATATCCATAATTCATTCCTTACCAAGGTCATTCCTACTCGCAGTACAATTAACCTAAGTCCCAAGGTCTACAACTCCTCAAGCCACCCTAGTCAGCCAAGCATTAGCGTCATCCATAATTCGCTCCTTGGAAACATTGCTATCACTCCTAGTACGATAATCTACCTACCATCACATCTTTTCTACGAGAATCCTCCCTTAAAGATACCTAAACGAACTTACCCTATCCTTTGGCAAAAATTACTCACCCACACCACAATCTCATCTCCACAATCGTGCCATTTTCATCCTATGCCCCACCTAAGGCCTACCTAGAAGGCTCATCTGAAAATTCCTAGCCATCGTCTCCTATCAACCCTAGAAACTCACTCGGTCCTACCCAAGCCAATGCCTCCTTCCTATGACTCTATCTCACACCATCATTGAAACAAACCCATGGCCTCTAACTCTCCCATTACTCTTTCGAATATTCCACAAAACAACCTAAATCCACATAAATAGGAAAGGAAAAGAAGGAACGAAAAGAAAAGAAAATCATCAGTGGTACACATTAAGTCGTAGCTTGCTAGTACATCCACAACAATCAACGCATCATAATCATATCACACCTAAGCTTATCGCTCACAATCGTCATTCTCAAAGATCACATGGAAGGTTAGTGGCTCGAATAGGGAACGCCCCTTCTCCCTAAGGCATATCTATGAATCGGATCTGCTGGCTGCGATCTTTGAGATGTTCCCGTTCTTCAAGGCGGTCGAGGATATCATGCCTAGGACCTGTGGGTTATGGGCCCACCACGCTTCCGCTGCACCACTCTGATGCTTCAATGCTATCCAGTTAGTTGTTCTCTTCCTCATATCATCGTTCGTTCCAAAGAGGTAACACATAGGTTCTAAATTAAACAAGATAGGGGAGAAACACAAGCGGACAACCCAGAATACTTACGGAGTCACTTATGGGCCAATATTGAAGGTATCGAGACTAGGAACAAGGTCCCGACCCAATTTCACGTGGAAAAACAGCAATACCCTCAAGAAGACTCAATTAGAGTATCTATGGAAGAAGATAAAAGAAAGAGAAGAAGAAGAAGAAGATAAGAATAGTAAGGGAGAGGAAAGGAAGGAAAGGAAAAGGAAGGAAAAAGAAGGAAAAGGAAATGATCGATAAGACATCATTTAAGGACATTGGAGGAGATGGGAGAAGAGAAAAGTGGAATGAAAAAAATAGACACTCATCAACAATCCTCAGCTTTAACTAGAAATCTGTTGAACCGAAGGTGAATTGAAAAGGAAACGACACAGAAAGTTGAATAATGGAAAAGATTGCTCCACAAGAACTAAAATCCCAGCCATAGAGTAAGGAAGGACTCCCCCACTATCTCATTCGCACAAAAGTTCAATTCGTAGACAATATATATCAAAGAGGTTAACAAACATAATCTTGCTCAAGGAAGACAGCACTCAGCACATAATCAATCGGTAACAATTAATCTGATCCCCTTCGAGGGGGATCGCCCTCGGGCCCAATTTCATATAAAATCACATAATCTATCTAGAAGCTGCCCTTCGAGGGGCAACTGACCGGAGGGGCAATTATCCTCTCGGCCTCTATATTCTAACCCCGTTACTCCAACCACCACGGTGCACACTCCTTGGAGTCTTCCGGGCCCTCTGTAAAGTACAAAGCTAGGTTTTGCCTACCATTTCCCAAGTCTACATTCAATATGGATGGTCTATCGCCCTTCTACCCACTCGATTTCCCTTTTTCCGATTTCTCTTATTTTAAGTCAAGTTTATTAAGCTTTATTCATTAATTTAGCCATATTAAATTCATTTTGCCCTTTAAAACTCTTCAAAATATTTTAAAACATTGGGCGGTTTTCAAAATCATACTTCAACCCATTTGTACTCGAATCGCGCAACCCAAGCTTTGACACCACCTTTGTAACGGCCCAAATATAAATATTCGGGTTACGTTTTGAAGGATTTGATACCTTCGTTCGGATCTTGCAATTCGAGTACGGGTTGAGTTTTAAAACAAAGTTTTAGTGATCAAAGAAGGGATTTCGCACCCTAAAATTCGCAAGAGGTTTATTGTGGACCATAACCTGTCCTACTTGCCTAAGTCGCTCAAAATGTTTTAAGTTCGAAAAACTAAAGAAGGAAATATCATAATACAAGTTGCCACGGCATGGCCGGGTCAAAACCAAATACGAGGAAATAAGTAGCAGAAGTGTGGAGTTCGAGTCCGTCTTACTCTCCCTCTCACTGCGCCACAAGATATCCCCCGCCACAATAGCACATGATCAAGCAAGGGTACGGGTACATGAAACTAACTACGAAGTCAAGGTCGAGCCACTCATACGGGCCCTAAAGACCTCGCTGAGGACATATAATACGCTCTAAGCCTAGATGAGAATGATCTAATCCAATACTGGAATATTAAGCACACAAGCATGCTGACAGTTTATATATAATGACATAAATGCAGTAAATGGGCCCAAACAGAATACCAAGTGGCATGTCCCAATCTCTCAAAACCCATGCCTCAGTCGGGGCGGGTATGTCTCTAATATCCGTACCTCAGCCGGGGTCGGATGTCTGCCTCAACCGGGGCAAGACGACTCGGTCGGTGCCACAGTATATCTCATGTCTCAGTCCACACCTCAGCCGGGGAGGGACACTCGGTCACTGCCGCAGTCATGTATATAACTCAGTAAATCATGCTCTCAGATGACTCTATCAGGACAAACCCGATGGAGTTGGGTTGTCCTATGACCCTAGCAATGACTCTAGACTCACAACTTACGACCGTTTCTACCAATCACATTAAGAATACGTATGCTCATATGTTAATGCAGAACCTAGGCATGCTACTACATGACAACATATTATAATGCCTACATACTATATGACACATCAGGCATGAGGTTCTAACTTGAGTATGCCCAGGAGGACTTACCTGGAGTAGCAGATCAGCAAAAGCAATAAACCAGCAGTAAGCAAGCCAATCACGTCACAGATCACCTAACAACTTTAATAGATACAGAATATAAGTCTAAAACATAGAGGACCCATTTACCACTACACAGAATCTATCCATCAATAATTAGTCATAACTTCATCATCATCATCATCATCATCATCATCATCATCATCATCATCATCATTTATCTCAACTTCACAAAAACGTCTTATATCATCTTATTCCATTCTCATTTCCATGATTAATCGCATCTTCTCATCATACCTCATCATATACCATTTCATCTATCATCTCAACATATCCTTACTCATTTATCATTCCATCATTTCATCATAGTACCCCACATCATGCTTTATAATCAATTTAACATTCCACATTAATCATGCTTCACCATATATTTATATCATAAAATATCATATCACATCATTCCCACACATATTATTCACCAAATCATTCCGCAAGTTAAAACTATATAACATCTTTTAAAAGTCTCAACACTTTAATTATCATCAATATCACATAAACATAAAATCATGAAAATATCATTTGAAAAATCAAGTAAACTTGTAAACCCATTTCTCAAAATTATATTGTTAAAACTATCCTAACATGTTTATCTAAAAAAAATTCATTATTTATATAAATTCCGACATTTATTCATCAAATATTTAAATGTATAGTTAGAAATACATCATTTCAAGTATTATACTTTTAATCCCAACCATTTATTACCATATTCAACCAAATCAAATCATTAAATAATTTAATCAATAGATAACTTAAATCACTAATTAATTAAATAATACTCAATAATGCAGAAAAGAAAAAAATAATTTAATAAATCCATTAAATAGTAATTAATCGGATAATTAAATAAATAAAGCAACCTTAGATTATTCCTACCCAAATCTGAACAAAAGAAAGGCCCAAACCCTAGCCCAAACCCTAATACCATACCCGGCCCAACCCAAGCCCAGATCCAAAACCAAACCCAACCCAAACCGAACCAAACTAAAAAAAAAAGAAGTGAACGGGGAAGAAAAGAAAAAAAAAGAACCGGACCCGTGTCTTCAGCCTCCAACTAAAACTGCTGAGCGACATAGAAAGAGAGAAGAAGGAGGAGCAGTGATCTACCCCGCTCTCGCGTTCTCATGCCATTTCGAATGAAAATAAACAGAAAAACAAAGATAGAAGAGGAGGAGAGGTTCAAATGCTGACCGAGGGATGCAGTTTCGATGGTTCGATCTCCGATGGCTCGACCCTTGATGTCTCGCCAGGGTTCGATTCATGGTCGCTGGCGGCGCAGCTCCCTCTCCTGGCGTCGTCGGTGATGAAGGATCAGAAATGAGGGAGTGGGGGTGGGCTTGAGCCTGATCGAAGATAGAAGGGGAAGGGGAGGTGGGTGATTGCTCGGGGTGGTCTCGACTTCGCTTCGGTGGAACAGGGGAGTCCTGGGCTACTGCTCGGGAAACAAGGGAACTTCTGGGCTCGGATGGAGGAGGAGGAGAGGTGGAGGAGCGGGTGGCTGCTGGTGTTGTAGGAGGCCAGTGACAAAGAGAGGTGGAGTTGTGGTGGTAGCCATGACAAACATGAAGGAAGGAGGTGGGGTGTTCGTACGCTTTCGGCTCTTTAAACAGAGGGCTAGAGGAAAGGGAATTGAGGAGCTTGTATAGGTGGTGGCAGGGCTGATGGGGGAAATGAATACAAAGCAAAAGGGAGGGGATGGTTCGACTGTTGAAATAGGGGGTAGGGGTTGTAAGGTATTAAATGCGGGAAAAGTCAACTTAAATACCCATAGATAAATTATGAAATCCGCTTTCCGACCTTAACCCGACGCGATTTGAAATAAATAATCGAATCCGGTTTAAATAACGAGACTCGAAAATAGTTCCAAACCTCAGAAAATAAAGCGGAATTATTTTTTTTCAAATTGACTATTTGAGTAACAAGTTTATGCCGAAATTGTTTGGAAGAATTTAAATCGGCCGTTGGCTCGAGGACGGAAATCATTCAAAATTTTCCGGAGTCTTAGAAATTAATAAATTTTAAATCAAAATAAAATTCATAATTATAAAAGTACTATTTAAAAATCCCGATCTTTACATCATGCACCTCTAAAAACAAGTCTCGTCCTCGAGACTAAAATCATTTTCAAAAACCAACGAAGCCTTTCAAAATCCAAATCTTTTCTCCCTATGTCAGTCAATCAAGTTTCAAGGACTCAAGAGGTGGCAACATCTACCTCTAAGGGCTAATCTCGTATTCCACTTTCTAGATTCATTTCTTAGAATTATTCTTGTCATATCATTTATAGCACAAACAACACATCAATATAACCAACGTCACTCTATAAAGATTCACCAATACAAGGTCCAACGTCATCTCAAAGCTCACGATATCGTCATATGTCAAACATTAACACATCAGAATACCACATATCAACATAACGAGATTCATCATACCAAAATATCGTCATATCAAAATTTCAGTATAACCGAATTATTCATAACGAGAATTTCATTTTATCAAAATGGCAACATATCAAATCTTATTATCAACATATCATAAAATCGGGAGATTGCATATTGTTACCAATCAGATCAAACTCACCACCAATGCGCATACCCCTATCAAGTTCCCAATTCAAGAGCAAGCCTCAGCTAGGTCCACCAAACTCAAATCATGGCCAAATCCCTAAGCATAATTGTATCTCACTTCTTTCATAACCGCAACCATAAATGTCCTCTTTAATTCCTTTCATACAAGTCTAAAGGTCAAGCCTATTTCAATTCCATCCAATATATACGTCAAAGCCCAGGTCGACGAGTCCTTTAAGGATCAATTCACTCGAGATCTCAAGCTCTCAAATCCGACTTTCTACCTAATCACTCAAAGCCAATGCGTCGGAACTCACAACTCTCCAAAATCATAAATCGAGCCCAATACTCCAAACTCTCATCGGAATCTCTATCAAGCATGCGAGCAATCTAGGGGTTTCCCTTTTGAATTCGTTCATTCTACCTATGTCCTTAGGATTCCATCTCATCAATATTCCTACGAGAGAACTCCCAAATGGCTTCCATACCCTGATCTCACATCCCATACCAACAAGCACGCTCATTTCTTATCCACCTCTAAAGAACCAACTACTATTCCTAATCTCAAACAAGGGCATCAGTACATCTTATATCCTTAATATGTCGCAAATAAGGTTCACCTCCTAAACAACCTACGTATCCTGATGTGCATGTGTTTAGTTATATTTTCCCATATGTTCTGATGTCAATTTGAGTCATTTTCATAGGGTTTTGCATTGGGTTTAAGGTCTTTTGCATGTATTTTTATATTTCATGAGAAATAGATGTCTTCACTAGCTTTTGTGTATTTTACAGGAATTTAGAAGCTGATTTTGGAGAAGTTTTCAACTATGAAAAGAAGCGGAAAAGAATTTGGAGCGCATAGGAAAAAGAACGGAAGCAATCGGGGTTCAAACGAAGGAGATATAAGCATTTTTCCGAGCCGTACCGACCCTGTACCGACCCCACCTGGGTCGGTACCGAGGCCTGATCTGGACAAGCAAGACGAGATGAGCAACAGTGGCCATACCGACCCTAGGGGGGGTCGGTACCGAGGTCTTCCGCTTCGGTATAGGTCCCAGCGGAGCTTATTTACCCGGATTTAATTATTTTTACCTATTTTCCTTAGATAGAATTTAGATAAAATTCATATATTTGTTATTTCCTAATTAGGTTTATGGGATACTAAGTATATATAGGATTTTTAGGGTTTGGAGAAGCTCTCTCTTCTTCATACCGAATTTTCAGCCTACGTTAGAATTCTCAGCACTCGTTTAGGAGCGTTTGTGAGCGGATTTGAGAGCTTTTTGAAGCGATTTCTTCGGCGAAAGTTGAGGAACGTTTTGTAAGGCTTTTGGGACGCATTGTTGACATTATTCTCAGGTTTTTATTCAATTTAAATTTCTGATTTTTAGTTATTTCATGAATTTTGAGTTATTCATCATGAATATGCGTGAGTAGTCGCCTTTTCTAGGGTTGGGGTGATCCCAACGATAGTTATGCTTACGATTTTGCTATGAATTGGTGAATTGATTGGTTCTTATCTATTTATATGCTTAAGTACTCAATGAAAATTTGGGGAAATTCCTTTTTGCAATTGAATTGAAAGATTGAATTGTGAATTGGATAGTAATTAGGGTTTTGAATGAAAGTTTGATAACCTAATTAAGATTGTTAGTAAAGTTTATTAATTTGTGAAAATAAATTGATTGCTTTGCTAGGGTTGATGCAAATTGACCTATTTCATAGATAAAAACATGATTTTTATATGATTCATTGCAATGCTTGCATGATTATCGTTGTGGTGATCCTTATGCCCTAGACTTTTATTATTATTGATATCTCCTAAAAATTCCAGCAGCCCACAAACCCCCATAATTCTATAATTTTCCATCTCTTCTTGCTATTTCTTGCTCTTTGGTAACTAGAATTGAGTCACTGACTTTCTCCCTGCGAACGAACTTGACCCTACTATACTATAGTGGGGTTTCGATCTTATAAATTTATTTGATTGAAAATAAACCCTTAAACAAATTGGCGCCGTTGCCGGGGAGATTTCAATTGTGTCAAAGTTTTAGTTACTATTAGGGTTTGGGAATAGCCCATCCCCTTTGCTTTTAATTGTGGTGTCTTTGTTTTTGTTTTTGGTTTCAGTTTATGCCATCGGGGTGACGTCGGCTTGATTTTGATTTTGCTATCGATCCCGAACCGGAACGCTCTTTCCATCGCAGACTACGAGAAGCCAGGACAATGGGAGACAACACAGGAAACAATGTTGACGTTGCTGCGCAGATGGCTGACCTCCGTCGTCAGATGGAGCAATTTCGGCTCACTGCAGAAAGAGAAAGGGAGGCTGCAGCGAGAGAAAGGGAACCGACTGCTCGTCTGCAACAGCAGTTGGATGCTATCCCAAGGAATGCAAAGCAATACATGCACCCAGAACTGAGGGTGCCCGAATCTGCAATCGTCCTCCCCGAGATTGAGCGAAATTTTGAGATTAAATCCCACTTTATTTCTTTAATTAAAAGATCTCAATTTGAGGGCAAAGCTCATGAATGCCCTATGCTTCATATTAAGAACTTTATTGATTTATGCGATACAATTGCTGCTGATGATGTATCGTTGGAATATGTGCAACTAAAGGCATTTAAATGGTCTCTTTCAGGAAAGGCTCTGAATTGGTTGGAGAGTTTGGCGCCTAGGTCCATCACTACATGGAAGGCTTTGTATGACTTGTTCATGACAAAGTTCTTTCCACCGGCAAAGACAACGGAGCTTAGGAAGAAAATCACCTCCTTTCACCAATTGCCAGGAGAGACATTTTTGGAGACTTGGGAGAGATTCAAGGAGTTGCAGAGACAATGCCCTACCCACGGGCAACCTGAGTATGTCCTCCAAGAAATCTTCTTCCAAGGCATCAATGCGGAGACTAAGACTCGATTGAACCTACACACCGATTGTGGGTTCCTCGAGATGAATCCAACTGATGCATGGGCTCTATTGGACAAGCTAACGGAGTACGACGCTATGTATGGCACCCCAGTGGCGAGACCGTCAGGTAAGAAACTTTATGAGACTGCTAATGAAATTGACCCAGATGTGCGTAGGCAATTCCATGAGGATGAGACCCGACGCCTCAAGAAACAAGTAAGTTTTCTATCTAGAAATCAACCTTGTTTAGAATGCGGTTCTCTAGCTCATAATACTATAGATTGCAATAATATTAGCCAGGTACAAAGGGCGGAACACTACGAAGAGGTGAGTTATATGAGGGCTCCTTATAGGAACCCCAATAATAATAATAATTATGCGGGGAATCAAAATAACAATTATGCAGGGAGGAACAACAATTACCCTAATTGGGGTAACTATGGACAAGGACAAGGGAGTCAACCTCCTCCGCAACAAGATCAAAGGGGTCCCC
Source organism: Persicaria maculosa (assembly GCA_963922045.1). Taxonomy (NCBI): domain Eukaryota; kingdom Viridiplantae; phylum Streptophyta; class Magnoliopsida; order Caryophyllales; family Polygonaceae; genus Persicaria; species Persicaria maculosa. The sequence goes on along the minus strand of OY998265.1, from coordinate 18,251,270 downwards.
CATATAGGCCCCCTGGGTATCAAGAACCACCATCATGGGTACAAGAGCTTAAGGAAGGATTCAATGGGCTTCGTGCCGATGTGAATTCCCAATTTAAGGGAGTTCATACACAACTAGGAGAGTTAGAAACATGGAAGAAGGGAGTTGAGTCCCAACTAGGTAATCTCGCGGCACAAATCCCACGGCCTCAAGGGAAGCTCCCAGGCCGCACCGACGAGAACCCTAGGGGGCAAATAGCTGCAATACACCTAAGAAGTGGAAAGGAGGTGCCTGGTCGAGAAAGCACGCCAAACGAGGAAGAAAACGGGGACGACAGTGTCCATACCGAGGCCGTACCGACCCCCACAGCCTCGGTACCGACCCCCCCAGCAGGTACGATCTCTTCTTCTCCCGTTTCTCCTAATTCCAGTGTCCATACCGAGGCCGTACCGACCCCCACAGCCTCGGTACCGACCCCCCCAGCAGGTACGATCTCTTCTTCTCCCGTTTCTCCTAATTCCAGTGTCCATACCGAGGCCGTACCGACCCCCACAGCCTCGGTACCGACCCCCCCAGCAGGTACGATCTCTTCTTCTCCTGTTTCTCCTAATTCCAGTAGCCGTACCGAGGCCGTACCGACCCCCACAGCCTAGGTACCGACCCCCTCAGCAGCGACGGATTCTTCTGCAAGGCCTATTTCAGCCCCGAATCCGATGAAGGTGCTCCCATATCCTCCGAAAAAGGTAAAGGACACAGCGGAAGGTAAGTTTCAAAAGTTTGTGAAGATGCTTCAAAGTTTGAATATATCTATTCCTTTCACTGACGCTTTGAGTGAGATGCCAGCTTACACTAAGTTTTTGAAAGACATCTTAGCTAAGAAGAGATCCATGTCTGAGCTTGCTGACGAGGTCCGTTCAGTGAAGCTCCCTGAGAAACTTGGAGATCCAGGTAAGTTTGCCATTACTATTGGTGTAGGATCTTACCGTTTCAAGGCTTTGTGTGATTTTGGTGCAAGTGTAAGCCTTCTCCCCCTTTCGATATGGGCTAAGACAAGCTTGGGAGCCCTAGAGCCGGTCAACATGAGAGTATCCATGGCAAATGGAGCGGTTGTATCACCAACTGGGGTGATTGATGATGTGCCTGTCCGTGTAGGTAAGTTTTTCGTCCCCACTGATTTTATTGTTATGGATATGCCAGAGGATCCAGTGGTGCCTATCATTCTTGGAAGGCCCTTCTTAGCCACCGCTGGAGCAATAATTGATGTTAGGAAGGGACTCCTAACATTTGAGATTGGGGAGGACATCGTTGAGTTTCGCTTCAATCCAACGATGAAGGAAACCACGGACATGGTAGAGGTAAGTTATTTTGATTGTCTTGAGTCTGCAGGCCCAGTCCCAGGTCTTCTGGCGGATCAAGAAGAAATTTATTCTTTAGAGGTCCTAGAAGCAATATTGAGGACGGATGAGGAAGAGCCCAAACTTGTTCCAATCGAGCCTTCCCCAGAGCTTAAGCCACTTCCGGAAGGTTTGAGGTATGTTTTCTTGGGTCCTAATTCTACTTTTCCTGTGATCATTAATTCGAAATTGAATGAGGAAGAAGTAGAGAAGTTACTTGATGTGCTTAGAACCTATAGGAAGGCTATTGGTTATTCTTTGGATGATATCATTGGAATTTCACCTTCTTTATGCATGCATCGAATATTCATGGAGGATGATCATAAGCCGACCATAGAACGTCAGCGTAGGCTTAACCCAAATATGCAAGAAGTAGTCAAATCTGAAATTTTGAAAATGTTAGATGCTGGAATTATTTATGCTATTTCTGACAGTAAATGGGTAAGCCCGGTTCATGTTGTCCCTAAGAAAGGGGGAATGACTGTGATAGAAAATGAGAAAGGTGAGTTAGTACCTACTAGGACCACTACTAAATGGCGCATGTGCATTGATTATAGGAAGTTGAATAGTGCTACTAGGAAAGATCATTTTCCTCTTCCTTTTATTGATCAAGTTCTTGAGCGTCTAGCGCAACACAATTATTTTTGCTATTTGGATGGCTATAGTGGTTTTTGGCAGATTCCCATTCATCCGGATGATCAGGAGAAGACAACTTTTACTTGTCCTTATGGAACTTTTGCTTACAGGAGGATGCCATTTGGGCTCTGTAATGCCCCTGCAACTTTTCAAAGGTGTATGATGGCTATTTTTTCTGAGATGATTGAGGATATAGTAGAAGTGTTTATGGATGATTTTTCTGTTTATGGTTCTTCTTTTGATTCATGTCTTGCCAACTTGAGTAGGGTGCTAGAAAGATGTGAAAAAACTAATTTGGTGCTTAATTGGGACAAATGTCACTTTATGGTTCAAGAGGGAATTGTTTTAGGGCATTTGGTTTCAAATAGGGGAATTGAGGTAGATCGTGCTAAAATTGAATTGATTGAGAAACTACCTCCTCCCTCCAATGTGAAAGATATTAGGAGCTTTCTAGGACATGCAGGCTTTTATAGGAGATTCATTCAAGACTTCTCAAAAATTGCTAAACCTTTAACTAACTTGCTTATGAAGGATGTAGCTTTTGAGTTTTCTGCTGAGTGTCTTGAAGCGTTCAACAAATTGAGAGAAGCCCTTGTCTCCGCTCCTATTATGCAATCACCCGATTGGAACCTACCCTTTGAGATCATGTGTGATGCTAGTGACTATGCCGTAGGTGCTGTGCTTGGGCAAAGGAAGGACAAGAAGCTTCATGCCATCTACTATGCAAGTAAGACACTTGACGAAGCGCAGAGTAAGTACACCACGACGGAGAAGGAATTCCTCGCCGTGGTATTTGCTTTTGAAAAGTTTCGCACTTATTTAGTAGGTTCTAAAGTCATTGTCTATACGGATCATGCTGCGGTAAGATATTTGATGACTAAAAAGGATGCCAAGCCTAGGCTCCTTCGTTGGATGCTTTTGTTGCAGGAATTCGATTATGACATTAGGGACAAGAAAGGAGCAGAGAACTTGGTGGCTGACCATCTGTCTAGGTTGCCCTTGGACCACCTCATGGAGTCCGAAAATCAAGTTCCAATCAATGACTCCAGGCCGGACGAAAACCTCATGAGGAACGAGTCGGTAAGTTCCGGTAAGGACCCCTTTTACACCCCTCCTTCTTCTCCTAGTTCTCATCATATTTGTGCTATTAGAGGGTCGAGGACCCCTTGGTTTGCGGATTTTGCTAATTATATTGTAGGGGGAGAAATCCCTAAGGATTTGACTTCGCAAGCCAAGAAGAAGTTCCTCCACGACGTCAAGCAATACTATTGGGATGAGCCTTACTTGTTCAAGCAAGGAAGTGACCATATCTTTAGACGTTGTGTGCCAGAGGAAGAGATTGAGAGCATCATCAACCATTGTCACACCCTTCCGACGGGTGGCCACGCAAAGAGCTTCAAGACCACGGCGAAGATTCTTCAAAGTGGCTTCTATTGGCCTACCTTGTTCAAGGATGTACATGCTTACATTGAAGGTTGCGATGAATGCCAAAGAGCGGGGAATATTACTTGGAGACATGAGAACCCTCTCACCGGAATCCTTGAGGTTGAACTTTTCGACGTATGGGGTATTGATTTTATGGGGCCCTTCCCTTCATCAGGGCCTTATAAATATATCTTGGTAGATGTCGATTATGTTTCTAAATGGGTGGAGGCAATAGCTACACGTACTAATGATTCTAAAGTTGTAGCTAAATTCATGAAGACTAACATATTTCCCAGGTTTGGAGTCCCAAGGGTTCTTATTAGCGATGGAGGATCTCATTTCATAGAAAGGGGCTTCGAGGCTCTTTTGGCTAAGTATGGGGTGACTCATAGGGTGGCAACACCTTATCACCCTCAAACTAGCGGCCAAGTGGAGGTTTCAAATCGGCAAATAAAGAGCATCCTAGAGAAGACGGTGTCGCGCTCACGAAAGGATTGGTCATCTAAGCTAGATGATGCACTTTGGGCTTATAGGACAGCGTACAAGACACCATTGCGCACAACTCCCTACAACTTGGTTTACGGTAAGTCTTGTCATTTGCCCGTCGAGCTTGAGCATAAAGCATTATGGGCTCTTAAGGAACTCAACATGGACCTCGATGCGGCCGGAGCAAAGAGATTCATGGACTTGCAAGAGTTGGAGGAGTTGAGGCTCAAGGCTTATCAAAACGCCGAAATCTACAAAGAGCGCACCAAGAAGTGGCATGACAAGAAGTTGGTACCAAAGACATATGAGGTAGGTGATAAGGTTCTTCTTTTCAATTCTAGATTGCGTTTGTTCCCAGGGAAGCTTAGATCACGATGGAGCGGACCATTCGTGGTTCATCATATCTATCCCCATGGAGCGGTGGAACTAATTGACAAAGGAGGAGCCATATTCAAGGTCAATGGTCACCGACTCAAGAAGTACTATGATAGAGTGGATCCGGAGGAAGAAATAAGAGTTACTTGGGCTCTTACAACATTGGAATGAAGATGAGGTAACCACGTCGAGCTAATGACGTTAAAGGTAGCGCTTACGGGAGGCAACCCGCTTTATTTCTTTTTCTTTCTAAGTTTTATTTTTAGTTTTTAAATTTTAGGATAGGTAGGACAGTTGGGGTGGAGCGTATTGCACTAACCATGCAGGTCTTAGGAGGGAACCACTGCGAAAACGGGCGAAAAACGGAAAAGGAAGCTCAACAGTAGATGTACCGAGGCCGTACCGAGGCCCTTAAGGTCGGTACCGACCCTCCTGACGGACGGGTAAGTGAATCTCGGAAAACCGAGAAATTCCAGTAGCTGTACCGAGGCCGTACCGAGGCCCCTAGGGTCGGTACCGACCCTCCTGACGGACAGGTAAGTGAATCTCGGAAAACCGAAAAATTCCAGTAGGCATACCGAGGCCATACCGACCCCCCTTTCCTCGGTACCGACCCCCACCCGGAAAAAAAAATTAATTAATTCTTTTTTATTTTACCTTTTTCTTTTATTCCTTTTCTTTTTCTTTCCTTTTTTCTTTTCTTTTTTTTCTTTTTTTTCTTTTCTTTCTTTCTCTTCTCTCCTCCTTCTTTCTCTCCTGTACGTCTCCCCACACCGAGCCCTCGGTTCCCATCGATACCCAGCCCAGCCCCTCCTCTCTCGGCACCACCCACGGCCACCACAGCCCACCTCCGGCCACACCCCCACCGCCGCTCGACACCCCCCTCCGTGGCGCACCCCCTGGGCTCGGCTGCACCCTGGCTCGAGCCTCCAGCAGCCCACACCGAGCCCTCGGTTCCCATCGATACCCAGCCCAGCCCCTCCTCTCTCAGCGCCACCCACGGCCACCACAGCCCACCTCCGGCCACACCACCACCCCAGCTAGAACCCCCATCCCCTGGCGCACCCCCTGACCCCTGACCCACCCTGGTTCGAGCCCCGCTGAGCCACCACCGAACCACTTCGCCGTTTCACTGTTTTGGCTCGTTATACCTTCGAAATCCCGATTTTTCTTCTTCATTCAACTTGGTTGTGGTATGATTTCTAACCCTAAACTTATTTCTTTCAATTATTTTGATTGATTTGATGATTTGAGTTGAGATTGAAACCTAGGGTTTGATTTAGGAGCGGAATTTGGGGCTTTTTGCCGAAAGCCAAATTGGTCGAAATTGATGATATGGTTGTGTTGTTGGGTTGATTTAGAGTTACTTTCATGTTCATGGCAATGTCAAATTCTTTATGGATTGTGCGCTACTTGAATTTTAAAATTTCATTGCGATCCGTTTCAGGCTTTGATTTTGGATTTGATTTTTATGCTTTTTGGTTGATTAGCTTCTTCTATTCTAGCATAATATCTATTCCCTTGCATGATTTAACATTGCAAACAAGTTATATGTCTATTGTATATTTATTTGACTTGTTTTGAACTTAAGTATGGGGTTGTCATGGTTGGTTTGTGCATATTGAGTTTTGCATTACTTATGTTACCTTTATGAGTATATGGTTTTATGATTATGTGTTGCAATATAGTGACCTTACATGATGACTATATTGTCTATATTGTTTTCTCTATTCATATAGTCTATGTAGAGCTTATGGTTACATATATGGGTAATGCATTCTATTCTGCATGATGGTGATTTTATATGCATCGGAGCTTATTTTATATTGTTTATATGCAATTATTTCTTTAGGTGGTATCTCTTGCGCTTAGCTATTCATATGCACTCGGGCTTTATGTGTTTATATGTTTTTCTAGTGCATATTATCATTCTTAATTTGCATGGTTAGATGTTAGCTTCTTTTGAGTTTAGCTGATTTGGTTTGGTTTCACTGTTCTAGAAAGAATTTTAGTTTTCAATTGGTTTGTCTTGTCCAGGAAAATGTTCAGTCGTCAACGTAGCAAGAGGGCTAGGGAGTCATCCGCTACAGTTCCGTTGGACAATGTCATCATCTCCGACTCCCGTTTGAAGAAGGATTACAAGGAGTTCCACAAGAAGGGCAATCTGAAGGCCCGATGGTATAGCCCTGATGATGGAGAGCGCCTTGGGGTACATGATGACTTATTGGAGGCTTTCTCTTACTTAGGCGCCACTAGTCTTCTGGATCATGTCCACCACCACTACCCCGCTCTTACTGCAGAGTTCACGGCTACATTGGCAAGCGATATGGCTAGTCCAGATTTTGTGGGCCCTATTACATTCCAGCTGGGGAATGTTCATCACTCCTTCACGTTGCAGCAATTTAATGCATTGCTGGGATTTCCTAACCCACGGGCATCATACAATCATCTCAGCTGCAAGGCCCTTCAGACTTGGACTCTAATTACGGGCAACCCCTATTGGCCTTCTCGAGGAGCACTTCAGGGTAAGGACATTGCGAACCCTCTTTTCCGTATTATTTTAAGAATTTTTGGTAGCACTATATGGGCCAAGAAGGAATTATCTAGACCAACTAGAACTGAAGTGGCTTGTTTGAGAGGGGTACTATTTGAGATGCAGACACCCCTGAACTTGGGGTTTGAGTTCATTATGCATGTCTTGGCCTATAGAGCACGCACGGAAGAAATCTGGTATGGAGGCCTGGTAACGCTGTTGGCCAGGCGCCTTGAGGTTGACTTCACCAGATACAAGGCTGTGCCCATTCTGATGATTGACACTGCATACTTGATTGGTGCTAATGTGATCAAGCGCAACGGAGACAACTTTCTGTCAGTTTTTTATGATCACGAGGTGGAGATTACCAAGCGGAATATGGACTTGTTGTACGTCCCTAACTGGATTATCACTTGGGCTTCTGAACCTTCACCGACTCCAAAGGATATTCTGAATGATCCTTTGAGACGACAGAGACCATCGAGATACCCCCGCCCGGACAACACTTTTGCCTTGGTGGTGCCTCCACCTAGTTTATTTGACGGTTTTGGATCCTTTGGGCAAGGATCCTACCCTGAGCATAGGCAGCAAGAGCATGACACTGACTATATGGATCATGACACTAGGCCTAGTAGCCGTCCCTTTTCTGACGGGGCTGGCCCGAGCAGTTCTGCGCCTCAGTATTCTCCTAGCCTTACTGACGTCATGGATGAGCTTAGATCTCTGAGACTGGGCCAGGAAGCCCTACAGAATGGGCAGGGTGCTCTTATGGAGGAGTTTGCACGCTTGAACAAGAGGATGGACAAGCATGAAATGCACCAGTATTCCTTCATGGCTTGGGCATCTTCTTTCTTTCCACATCATCGATTACCACCACCACCTTCTCCGTAGAGTTTATGAATGTCTTCAGCAGCTTCTGATTTTCTTTGTGAGTTTCTGAGTCTTTTCCCTTTTACTTTGATTTTTCTTTTGACAGTGGGGACACTGTCTATTTTTAAGTATGGGGTGGGGGATTCAGAAACTATGTTTAGGTGTTTTGTATTATATTTATGTTTATGTGTTACATTTTACCTTAGTTGGATTATGTTATGCATTCATGTTTAAGTTTTTTTATGCATTTGAGTCTTTTGTCATATTTTAGTCACTTGAGTCTTGCTTTTGTCATATTTTAGTTCCGGAAAAAAAAAAAAGAGGTGTCGAAAAAGAAAGAAAAAAAAATGCATGTTTATTTTCATTTTATCTTATGTTTTAGTGAGTTTATACCTTAACTTAGATGTCCAATGATGAAATCTAATAATTGAGCTTGATCATGTAATATCCTAAGGCATAGTTCGGATGGTTTAGCCTAAGTCGCACAAAATATTTTTATGTCAAGTTTGACTTGCAAATGAAATTGAGCATATATGACTTTAGGATTTAGGTGATTGGAATCCAACATGTCCTAGTGAGTTACTTGGCCTATTGGGAATTGATCTTTATATTTTCCCTTCTTTTTTTTGTGTGTATTACTCTCCTTATACATTACCTCTTGATATTGCAATGTATATCTAAGTCTTGAAACCAATATGAGATAGCTAGTCATTGCATCATTTAATCAAATGATAGAGGCACTCTTTATTAGCAACTTTTTATCCTCTTTTACCTACCTTATATATGTTTCCTTTGCTTGTAACCACTTTGAGCCTTATAACCTATTCTTGTAACTCCACAAAATTATCCTCAGCCAAATTGAGCCTGACCCCCATTTGGGAATTAAGACTTAGAGTTGGTTGGAATGATGGTTTATGGAAGGAATGAGCTTGTGTTTGAGTTCAAGTGAGAAGGATTTTCGAGTTTATTAAGTTATGGGTTGGTTTGATATTTTTATCTTGCTATGCATATTATGTAAAAGGATTTTTGGCTCACCCTATAAATGCACTATTATTTTTATTATGTTATTTTTCTTTTACGAAAAAAAAATTCAGAAAAAAAAAGAGAAGAAGAAGAGAACAAGTATAGTTTGTGTTTATATGTTTGTGAATAAAGTGCATGAGCCAAATTTACCTTATTTCCTTTACTTTTGCAAGCTTCATATTGTTGAGAGGTTATTTGAGTTTGAGAGGTTGTGTTCTTCATTAAGATGAGTTGGAGAGCTTGGTTGATTCATATGATTGAGAGTTATGGTTTGGTTGAGTTGTGTTGGAAATTTAGGAGTCTTGATTCCCGAATTTTATTAAGCACCACATAGCCTAAATGATTCCTACCTTTATTTTCTTACCAAGCCAAGTTACAACCCGGCCGAATGAGTCCTTCTTTGAAGGCCATTGAGCCAAAGTCCTCTTGATGGTTAATGCATATTTTGACATCTCGGTGAATCGACTGGTGATATTAATTGCAATTTCTATGTAGCTTAATGTTATAAAGGATTGAGTTGAGAGATGTATTTCAAGCCTAAACACATTTGAAAGGGAGTGAAAACACATTATTCCCCTTGAGTGGTTGGATTCTAATTGCTTTGCCTAAGGTAATCTAAATATATGTGATGATGGTTCAATGCTTGTTCTTATTTACACTACGCTAAATTGATGTTGCTTTTGACTAAGGCGAAGACTCGAAGGCATGTTAAGGGTTTTGGTCATAGTTTGGTTATTGCTTGAGGACAAGCAAGTTTAAGTATGGGGTATTTTGATGTGCATGTGTTTAGTTATATTTTCCCATATGTTTTGATGTCAATTTGAGTCATTTTCATAGGGTTTTGCATTGGGTTTAAGGTCTTTTGCATGTATTTTTATATTTCATGAGAAATAGATGTCTTCACTAGCTTTTGTGTATTTTACAGGAATTTAGAAGCTGATTTTGGAGAAGTTTTCAACTATGAAAAGAAGCGGAAAAGAATTTGGAGCGCATAGGAAAAAGAACGGAAGCAATCGGGGTTCAAACGAAGGAGATATAAGCATTTTTCCGAGCCGTACCGACCCTGTACCGACCCCACCTGGGTCGGTACCGAGGCCTGATCTGGACAAGCAAGACGAGATGAGCAACAGTGGCCATACCGACCCTAGGGGGGGTCGGTACCGAGGTCTTCCGCTTCGGTATAGGTCCCAGCGGAGCTTATTTACCCGGATTTAATTATTTTTACCTATTTTCCTTAGATAGAATTTAGATAAAATTCATATATTTGTTATTTCCTAATTAGGTTTATGGGATACTAAGTATATATAGGATTTTTAGGGTTTGGAGAAGCTCTCTCTTCTTCATACCGAATTTTCAGCCTACGTTAGAATTCTCAGCACTCGTTTAGGAGCGTTTGTGAGCGGATTTGAGAGCTTTTTGAAGCGATTTCTTCGGCGAAAGTTGAGGAACGTTTTGTAAGGCTTTTGGGACGCATTGTTGACATTATTCTCAGGTTTTTATTCAATTTAAATTACTGATTTTTAGTTATTTCATGAATTTTGAGTTATTCACCATGAATATGCGTGAGTAGTCGCCTTTTCTAGGGTTGGGGTGATCCCAACGATAGTTATGCTTGCGATTTTGCTATGAATTGGTGAATTGATTGGTTCTTATCTATTTATATTCTTAAGTACTCAATGAAAATTTGGGAAAATTCCTTTTTGCAATTGAATTGAAAGATTGAATTGTGAATTGGATAGTAATTAGGGTTTTGAATGAAAGTTTGATAACCTAATTAAGATTGTTAGTAAAGTTTATTAATTTGTGAAAATAAATTGATTGCTTTGCTAGGGTTGATGCAAATTGACCTATTTCATAGATAAAAACATGATTTTTATATGATTCATTGCAATGCTTGCATGATTATCGTTGTGGTGATCCTTATGCCCTAGACTTTTATTATTATTGATATCTCCTAAAAATTCCAGCAGCCCACAAACCCCCATAATTCTATAATTTTCCATCTCTTCTTGCTATTTCTTGCTCTTTGGTAACTAGAATTGAGTCACTGATTTTCTCCCTGCGAACGAACTTGACCCTACTATACTATAGCGGGGTTTCGATCTTATAAATTTATTTGATTGAAAATAAACCCTTCAACATATCCTAAGCATATAAACACTTCACTCAGCTATGTCGGAAAGTCCTAGCAATACAAAAATATTCGCACTCGTCAGATTTCAAGCCAGGGAGCCAACTAGTGATAAACCTATAATTATAAATCTCTAAGCTCATTCTTGAAATATTACTATTCTCAAGTGGTCAACAACAATATTTCTCATCTAGCTCACCAGAATATCTCCAAACCAAATCGTATCTCTACATCTCCCAAAAGGTCATAGAAATCTCACTCATTCATAATACCAATTTACTATTCAAGGTCTCACTATAGCCTCAATCAATCACAAGTCCTCAAGCCATCTTATACTAGCTTCTTATTGCTATATACTCCTAACTCGTCGTAGACTACAATACTCAACAACGACACCTTACCACTTAGTGACCTCAACCACCAACCCGCTTTCCAAGAGAAATTCTATATCATTCTAATTTGAATTCACCCAAGGCATCACAATTTAATGCATTCCCGAAATCCCACGACTATTAGTATCATCATGTCCTCCACCTGGACTAGTTCCCATATTCGCCATTTAGAATCTTCCTATCTCTAAACCCAATCAATCAAACTCATGATCAACCTTAACGATACCCTTTTCTTCGCTATAGGCCTTTCCTCAAATCTCATTTTTTCTTTTCCTAGCACCTCAACATTCAAATCATTGTCACGCATACCAAATACAATTTCTTCCTATTCTAAAACATCCAATCTCACCTCTATTATTCCTCTAATTGCAATTCTAGCAAGTATCCTGAATTCCCAAGAACAAGCCTCAATATCGATCTCACATCCTGCCCCTTATCATATACACAACTCGAATCCCAAGGTCCATAAATTTTCAAGCAGTCCTAGTCTCTCAAACCTTAACGATATCCATAATTCATTCCTTACCAAGGTCATTCCTACTCGCAGTACAATTAACCTATGTCCCAAGGTCTACAACTCCTCAAGCCACCCTAGTCAGCCAAGCATTAGCGTCATCCATAATTCGCTCCTTGGAAACATTGCTATCACTCCTAGTACGATAATCTACCTACCATCACATCTTTTCTACGAGAATCCTCCCTTAAAGATACCTAAACGAACTTACCCTATCCTTTGGCAAAAATTACTCACCCACACCACAATCTCATCTCCACAATCGTGCCATTTTCATCCTATGCCCCACCTAAGGCCTACCTAGAAGGCTCATCTGAAAATTCCTAGCCATCGTCTCCTATCAACCCTAGAAACTCACTCGGTCCTACCCAAGCCAATGCCTCCTTCCTATGACTCTATCTCACACCATCATTGAAACAAACCCATGGCCTCTAACTCTCCCATTACTCTTTCGAATATTCCACAAAACAACCTAAATCCACATAAATAGGAAAGGAAAAGAAGGAACGAAAAGAAAAGAAAATCATCAGTGGTACACATTAAGTCGTAGCTTGCTAGTACATCCACAACAATCAACGCATCATAATCATATCACACCTAAGCTTATCGCTCACAATCGTCATTCTCAAAGATCACATGGAAGGTTAGTGGCTCGAATAGGGAACGCCCCTTCTCCCTAAGGCATATCTATGAATCGGATCTGCTGGCTGCGATCTTTGAGATGTTCCCGTTCTTCAAGGCGGTCGAGGATATCATGCCTAGGACCTGTGGGTTATGGGCCCACCACGCTTCCGCTGCACCACTCTGATGCTTCAATGCTATCCAGTTAGTTGTTCTCTTCCTCATATCATCGTTCGTTCCAAAGAGGTAACACATAGGTTCTAAATTAAACAAGATAGGGGAGAAACACAAGCGGACAACCCAGAATACTTACGGAGTCACTTATGGGCCAATATTGAAGGTATCGAGACTAGGAACAAGGTCCCGACCCAATTTCACGTGGAAAAACAGCAATACCCTCAAGAAGACTCAATTAGAGTATCTATGGAAGAGGATAAAAGAAAGAGAAGAAGAAGAAGAAGATAAGAATAGTAAGGGAGAGGAAAGGAAGGAAAGGAAAAGGAAGGAAAAAGAAGGAAAAGGAAATGATCGATAAGACATCATTTAAGGACATTGGAGGAGATGGGAGAAGAGAAAAGTGGAATGAAAAAAATAGACACTCATCAACAATCCTCAGCTTTAACTAGAAATCTGTTGAACCGAAGGTGAATTGAAAAGGAAACGACACAGAAAGTTGAATAATGGAAAAGATTGCTCCACAAGAACTAAAATCCCAGCCATAGAGTAAGGAAGGACTCCCCCACTATCTCATTCGCACAAAAGTTCAATTCGTAGACAATATATATCAAAGAGGTTAACAAACATAATCTTGCTCAAGGAAGACAGCACTCAGCACATAATCAATCGGTAACAATTAATCTGATCCCCTTCGAGGGGGATCGCCCTCGGGCCCAATTTCATATAAAATCACATAATCTATCTAGAAGCTGCCCTTCGAGGGGCAACTGACCGGAGGGGCAACTATCCTCTCGGCCTCTATATTCTAACCCCGTTACTCCAACCACCACGGTGCACACTCCTTGGAGTCTTCCGGGCCCTCTGTAAAGTACAAAGCTAGGTTTTGCCTACCATTTCCCAAGTCTACATTCAATATGGATGGTCTATCGCCCTTCTACCCACTCGATTTCCCTTTTTCCGATTTCTCTTATTTTAAGTCAAGTTTATTAAGCTTTATTCATTAATTTAGCCATATTAAATTCATTTTGCCCTTTAAAACTCTTCAAAATATTTTAAAACATTGGGCGGTTTTCAAAATCATACTTCAACCCATTTGTACTCGAATCGCGCAACCCAAGCTTTGACACCACCTTTGTAACGGCCCAAATATAAATATTCGGGTTACGTTTTGAAGGATTTGATACCTTCGTTCAGATCTTGCAATTCGAGTACGGGTTGAGTATTAAAACAAAGTTTTAGTGATCAAAGAAGGGATTTCGCCCCCTAAAATTCGCAAGAGGTTTATTGGGGACCATAACCTGTCCTACTTGCCTAAGTCGCTCAAAATGTTTTAAGTTCGAAAAACTAAAGAAGGAAATATCATAATACAAGTTGCCACGACATGGCCGGGTCAAAACCAAATACGAGGAAATAAGTAGCAGAAGTGTGGAGTTCGAGTCGGTCTTACTCTCCCTCTCACTACGCCATAAGATATCCCTCACCACAACAGCACATGATCAAGCAAGGGTACGGGTACCTGAAACTAACTACGAAGTCAAGGTCGACCCACTCATGCGGGCCCTGAAGACCTCGCTGAGGACATATAATACGCTCTAAGCCTAGATGAGAATGATCTAATGCAATACTGGAATATTAAGCACACAAGCATGCTGACAGTTTATATATAATGACAGAAATGCAGTAAATGGGCCCACACAGAATGCCAACTGGCATGTCCCAATCTCTCAAAACCCATGCCTCAGTCAGGGCGGGTATCTCTCTCATATCCGTACCTCAGCCGGGGTCGGATGTCTGCCTCAACCGGGGCCAGACGACTCGGTCGGTGCCACAGTATATCTCATGCCTCAGTCCACACCTCAGCCGGGGTGGGACACTCGGTCACCGCCGTAGTCATGTATATAACTCAGTAAATCATGCTCTCAGATGACTCTATCAGGACAAACCTGATGGAGTTGGGTTGTCGTATGACCCTAGCAACGACTCTAGACTCACAACTTACGTCCGTTTCTACCAATCGCATTCAGAATACGTATGCTCACATGTTAATGCAGAACCTAGGCATGCTACTACATGACATGATATTATAATGCCTACATACTATATGACACATCAGGCATGAGGTTCTAACTTAAGTAAGCCCCGGAGGACTTACCTGGAGTAGTAGATCAGCAAAAGCAATAAACCAGCAGTAAGCCAGCCGATCACGTCACGGATCACCCAACAATTTTAATAGATACAGAATATAAGTCTAAAACATAGAGGACCCATTTACCACTACACAGAATCTATCCATCAATAATTAGTCATAACATCATCATCATCATTTATCTCAACTTAACACAAACGTCTTATATCATCTTATTCCATTCTCATTTCCATAATTAATCGCATCATCTCATCATACCTCATCATATACCATTCCACCTATCATCTCAACATATCCTTACTCATTTATCATTCCATCATTTCATTATAGTACCCCACATCATGCTTTATAATCAATTTAACATTCCACATTAATCATGCTTCACCATATATTTATATCATAAAATATCATATCACATCATTCCCACACATATTATTCACCAAATCATTGCGCAAGTTAAAACTATATAACATCTTTTAAAAGTCTCAACACTTTAATTATCATCAATATCACATAAACATAAAATCATGAAAATATCATTTGAACAACCAAGTAAACCTGTAAACCCATTTCTCAAAATTATATTGTTAAAACTATCCCGACATGTTTATCTAAAAAAAATTCATTATTTATATAAATTCTGACATTTTTCATCAAATATTTAAATGTATAATTAGAAATACATCATTTCAAGTATTATACTTTTAATCCCAACCATTTAATACCATATTCAACCAAATCAAATCATTAAATAATTTAATCAATAGATAAATTAAATCACTAATTAATTAAATAATACTCAATAATGCAGAAAAGAAAAATAATAATTTAATAAATCCATTAAATAGTAATTAACCGGATAATTAAATAAATAAAGCAACCTTGGATTATTCCTACCCAAATCTGAACAAAAGAAAGGCCCAAACCCCAGCCCAAACCCGAATACCGTACCCGGCCCAACCCAAGCTCGGATCCAAAACCAAACCCAACCCAGGCCGAACCAAACTAAAAAAAAAAGAAGTGAACCGGGAAGAAAAGAAAAAAAAAAGAACCGGACCCGTGTCTTCAACCTCCAACTAAAACTGTTGAGCGACATGGAAAAAGAGAAGAAGCAGGAGCAGCGAGCTCACTCGCCCTCACCCCGCTCTTGCATTCTCATGCCATTTCGAATGAAAATAAACAGGAAAATAAAGATAGAAGAGGAGGAGAGGTTCAAATGCTCACCGAGGGATGCAGTTTCGATGGTTCGATCTCCGATGGCTCGACCCTTGATGGCTCGCCAGGGTTCGATTCGTGGTCGCTGGCGGCGCAGCTCCCTCTCCTGGCGTCGTCGGTTATGAAGGGTTAGAAATGAGGGAGTGGGGGTGGGCTTGAGCATGGTCGAAGATAGAAGGAGAAGGGGAGGTGGGTGATTGCTCGGGGTGGTCTCGACTTCACTTCGGTGGAACAGGGAGTCCTGGGCTACTGCTCGGGAAACAAGGGAGCTTCTGGGCTCGGATGGAGGAGGAGGAGAGGTGGAGGAGCGGGTGGCTGCTGGTGTTGTGGGAAGCCGGTGACAAAGAGAGGTGAAGTTGTGGTGGTAGCCATGACAAACATGAAGGAAGGAGGTGGGGTGTTCGTACGCTTTCGGCTCCTTAAACAGAGGGCTAGAGGAAAGGGAATGGAGGAGCTTGTATAGGTGGTGGCAGGGCTGATGGGGGAAATGAATAAAAAGCAAAAGGGAGGGGATGGTTCGACTGTTGAAATAGGGGGTAGGGGTTGTAGGGTATTAAATGTGGGAAAAGTCAACTTAAATACCCGTAGATAAATCATGAAATCCGCTTTCCGACCTTAACCCGACGCGATTTGAAATAAATAATCGAATTCGATTTAAATAACGTGACTCGAAAATAGTTCCAAACCTCAGAAAATAAAGCGGAATTATTTCGTTTTCAAATTGACTATTTGAGTAACAAGTTTATGCCGGAATTGTTTGGAAGAATTTAAATCGGTCGTTGGCTCGAGGACGGAAATTATTCAAAATTTTCCGGAGTCTTAGAAATTAATAAATTTTAAATCAAAATAAAATTCATAATTATAAAAGTACTATTTAAAAATCCCGATCTTTACAGTTTACACACCATCAAAAGTCTTCTAAATTAATATATTACATAGATATAAAGATGGTTAGTAAATGGATAAAAAAAATAAAAGGAAAAAATGTAAATGTATGAAAGAGATGAAGAGAAAAAAAAAAGAAATAATAAGAGAAAATTGTGATTAGTTGAAAAACCTTAAATTAAGGAATAAAAAGTCTGCTAAATTAAGATATTATATAGATATGTAGTTGTTTTGAATTAAACCCAATGGTTAGTAAATGAGTTAAAAAATAAAAAGGAAAATAATGTAAATGAATGAAAGAGATGAAGAGAAAAGAAAAAAGAAATAATAAGATAAAACTATGATTAGTTAAAAATAATTTATTCAAATATTATGTAGCCACAAGTCATCCGTGCATAGATATTTTAGTAAACTAACGTAATAAATATATACTATATATTTAATAAAAAATAATATTAAATTATTTTTAAAAATCAAGTATGCATTAAATTACATGAGATTAAATTAATGGTAGATTAGGAGGAAAAACCTTTTACATTATAAATGTGAATTTTATTTATATTTGTAGAGAATCTAAATCAAACATATTTAGATTAAGATTATATATAATCTCTCAAACTAATATTATTTATGTCTATATTATTTGTTGGTGAAAAAATGATTTATATTTAGATTATTATTTTTTTATTTATTGGAATCCATCTAAATTAGTTATAATATTGTATTAATGTATTCTCCACACACGGGACGGGACCTACACTAGTATTTATATATCTATATCTATCTATCTATCTATATACATATACTAAAACCGATGCAAAACGTCATATGTGGCGTGTTGTGGTTGATTTTAGAATAAAAATACCTATGTGGCGCGTTGTGGTTAATTATAGGATAAAAATTAATAAAATAATATGTTGTCATAATTTAAAATATTTTTAAAAATCAGCTATCTATTAAATTATGTTATTTAATTTGAATTATAGCTTCAAAATAATTTCATTTAAAATTTTCTAAACTTATTAAATAGAAGCAAAACTATTTTAGACTAAAAAATATAATAATTAAATATATAAGTGCTAACATGATAATTTTCATTTATCGAATGTTGAAGAACCTTATTAAATTAATAAGATAAAGAAAATTCTAAACTTATTATTATGAAGAAAACTAAAGGGGATGTAAAATGATGTGAACTCTTTTTTTTTAACGTAGAATAAAATTGAGGACGGATCGGCGAAGGCCGGAGTCCATCCTAGAGCATCCTTGCGGATGAGAACAAGAAGTTCTGGATCGTCGGCGTAGCTGTCATCGGCAGGGGAAGCATGCGCACTGCGAGCGAGATAGTCAGCCACAACATTCGATTCCCTGAAAATATGACGAATAGAAACATAAGAGAAGGACGAAATATCTAACAGAATGTTCGATTGTAGTAGCTCGATATTCCAGGGGCATTTCCAATCCCCAAGCAGAGCTTTAATAACCAGAAGGTTATCACCTTCGATAAGGATGTTATGAAGATGCAACTGTTTAGCCCGTAAAATGCCCATTTTGAGGCCTAGGTTTTCTGCGTATGCGACAGATACATTGTTACATTTGTTTCTTCCCATGGCAATTGCCACACCCTGCCAGTTCCGTATTATGAAACCGTAAGACGCAGAGGAACCTTGTCTGACGGATCCGTCGAAATTTAGTTTGTAGCAGTCAACATGTGGTTTATCCCATATTCCTGAGCGACCGTTTTGACAGGATGCACTGACTGTACGGCCATTAAACAAACCAAGAGAAGGTTTTTGCTTGCTTGTGTTGGAAACCGAGCAGGACTCAACAGAAGCAGCCTCCTCTAAAATCTTAGTTTGTTTCCAACATTGAGTGATAGTTTCATAGAAAATCTGAATGTTTGTAACAGAAACGGTATGAACGTGATTGAACGCTAACTAGTTTCTGTAATACCAAATAGACCACCAAGAGCAGGCCAAAACTGAAAAATTTCTTTGGACCAGCTGAGATACATAGACTATAAAGCGCACACGGCAAAATTGGTCCCGTAGAGAAATTCCAGGAAGTCGGAATATGAATCCGTAAATCTTTGTACAGACGGATAGCCATGGGGCATTTGATGAAAAGATGGGTCATTGATTCGTTGGTGTTATCACAGAAGTGACACCCAGAGGGTACAGAGATGTGAGAAGCCAGCAGACGCTGAGCCGTAGGGAGACCCTCACGAGAGATTTTCAAAGGAAATGCCGAAGTTTAGGAGGAACGTCGAGACGCCAAATCCATCCACATTCAAAATCTTGTAGACCCTTGTTTGTAGGCAACAGAGAGTTTGCAGATGTTGTTGAAAACCATCCTGTTTTGCTTTGTCCCCAATAAAGACGTTCTGTTATTTGATTATCCGGCAAAATGATATTAAGAAGTTGGGTAATGTCATTCAACAGAAGAATTTGGTTTAGGCTAGAAAGCAGTAAGTATTTATTCCATTTTCGATCAGTAGTAAGAAAGTGTGAAACCTTGATACCCATAAGTTCTTGAGGAATTGGATTGAGTATTCACGATTCGAGGGTATTCTGGAAAGCCCAGTTATGGGTCCAGAACTCAATAGAGTAACCATCACCTACGCTCCATTGAATGCCGGATCTTCACGTTTTGGTAGGAATGTGATTAAAGTGTGCTTAGTTTGCCGTAATAGTCGCCCGCTAGAAAAGAAAGCTTTGACCGCTTTAATGACCGAAGGACTTACGATATTCCAAAATTTCTGGTAGAAACCTGCTGAAAATCCGTCGGGGCCCGGAGCTTTGTCAGGACTCATAGAGAAAACTGCTTCTTTAATTTCCATATTGGAAACAGGGGCTGTTAGCATATTATTGTCTGTTTGGGTAACCAATGAAGGTATGATCTCCAGATCCCTCGATAAGTCGTCAACAGAGGACGTAGAAGAACGAAAACGATGTTTGAAATCTTTTTCAAATTCGTGGTGAATAATATGGAAATCTAATGAGACTTCGCCATTTGGTAACGTAATTGTCTTAATAATTTTTCTTCCGCGCCTAGTCGAGGCAATCTTATGAAAAATATCATGAGTTTGAGTCATTCAACTTGGCATGCTTAACTTTAGCTCGTTGGCTCCAATAACGTCGATGGAAATCTAACATTCTCTCTCGCTTGTTAAGAAGTTGTTTGAGAATTTTAAGATCGTTACTGTTATAGTCTGTAAGAAGGGTGGTTTGTAAACGCAGTAGTTTGTGGTCAGTTTCCTGGATTTGATTGTTAATATTAAGGAAAGTTTTTTTATGCCATGCTTTGGACAGTCGCTTGAGTGATTTCATTTTCTGTGGAAGCCGGAACATGTGAGATCCTGTAGAGTCTAGCCGCCAAGCCTGTGAGACAAGATTTTTGTAATCGCCTCGATTTGCCCAAGCAATTTCAAACCTGAAAGGTCTATTCTTTGGTTTAGCATTACAACAGAATTTCGTCGAGATAGG
The DNA here is from genome assembly GCA_963922045.1 of Persicaria maculosa. Lineage (NCBI taxonomy): Eukaryota > Viridiplantae > Streptophyta > Magnoliopsida > Caryophyllales > Polygonaceae > Persicaria > Persicaria maculosa. Next base: position 18,230,983 of record OY998265.1, on the reverse strand, counting down.
AGCACGATCAGATCTTGTGAACGGATGAATTTGTGTTCGAAGAGAATTGAAAATTGTTATAATGTCCGTGTGCACCAGCAGACGATCTAGTTTCTCAAGACAATAGTCATTACCATTTTTATTTCTTTTCCAAGTGAACTGACCACCGAAAGAAGGTATGTCATGTAACGAGAAATTGTTTTTGAGGTCGTTTAAACACACAAACCTAGAATTGGCTGGGCTCGCCCCTCCCATCTTTTCAGACGGAGAACCGATTTCATTAACATCTCCCATGATACAGAAAGGAATAAGAAGGGAATGAATATAACGTTCGAGGGTATCCCAAAATGGAAGTTTTCTTTTTTCATCAGGTGGTGCATATATAACAATGATGACAAAAGTTCTGTGGGAGACGTAATCTGAATAGTTGAAATGTATAAAACGGTTTTAAACTGAGATGAGGCCGATAGTACCCTGAGCTGACGGTAAGTCTTTCCATAGTAAGCAAAGTCCGCCTGAAAAACCTTCAGCCGGATCGAAGGAAATGTTTGTGAAACCACACTTCCGACAAAGGGTGTCTTTCGGTATCTTGTATGTTTTTGTTTCAAGTAATGTGAGCACATTGATATGATTATTTTTACAAAATATATCTATATTAGTCCAAAAGTTTCTGCTGCGGATACCGCAAGAATTCCAAGAACAAATATTCATAGGAAACCTTTTTTCGTATCTGTTGGTACCCTTATGTGTCATTGATTCAGAATATTAGGAACGGTAATGTTCATATTTCGGTCCGAAGTCGTGAAACGTGTGTAGTTAAGTACTTTCGACATATAGTTTGTATCATGGTTGCCGGAGAAATAATGTGAACTCTATCAAAAAGTAGCCAACTCCTTCACACACACACAACACACACACATATACATACATACATATATATATAGATTGACTCCGGTGAAAACCTCAAATTGTGGTAAAAACCGTGAGGACTACTTTATAACTTGCTTTATTTGAAAACCGTGCTAAAAACCTCAATTACATAGTGACTTTACAACTCAGTTCAACCTAAACACCGTGCTAAAAACTCCAGTTTTAAAATAACACATGACTTTATATCTCGGTTAAACCTAAAAACCGTGCTGAAAACTCATGTTTTAAAATTACATTAGTGACTTTATAGCTCGATTTTATTCAGAACCGGGTTAAAATATATGACTTTATAGATCGGTTCTATTCAAAACCGGGCTATAAAGCTAGTGAACCGAGCTAAAAACCCGGTCCTCACAGGTTTTTACCGCAATTTTGGTTTTCACCGGAGAGCAACCCTATATATATATATATATATATATATATATATATATATATATATATATATATATATATATAATATATATATATATATAATATATATAGAGGTTGGATCCCGTGTAATCAACCCTTACGGTGTAATTTGTGAGCAGAGAAATTATTCGTAGGTACCAAGCGATTATTCGTGTATAATAATGTAACTATTCGTATGTATGAACAAATGTAATTATTCGTATGCAACAAAGGATTATTCATATGTATGTAAATACGAATAATCACTTGGTACCTACGAATAATGTCACTGTTCACAAGTTACTTTTAATCTCATCCGTTTGATCTTCTTAATCCGACGTCCCAGATTTGCTCACAAATTACACAGTAAGGCTTGTTTACACAGGATCTATCCTCTCTATATATATATATATATAAAATCATAGGTTATAGAGATGATATTGTATATCATAAATTTGTAACAAATATAGATGCGTATATAGATTGTTGAATAGTATTATAGAGATTAACTAGTTTATTACTCACGCTTTGGACGATATTTTATAAAAATTGATTTTTATACAACATCGTAAACTTTATTATATTTTCTGAGTAAAATTTTAAAGTATTTTCATTGTTGTGCGGACAATTTTTATAAAATAAGTATGTGTGAGGATTTGATTTAAACTAATTAACTATCTTTTATTTAAATGAGAAATATTTTTCCTTAGATGTAACTTAGAAAAAAAATAAAGTAGTGAAATATTTACACATCTTTCAACCAATCTATATCTAACTATTTACTTATACTGAGAATTTTTGTTAATTACAGGATTTTGAAGTTATTTCATTTATTATTTTGAGAGTTTTATTAAACCTATGTTTCTTGTTTCATTAGTTTATATTAATGTAATTTTAGAACATGACATACACTATATCAATATTAATATTATATTGATTTTTCTATCTTATGCCCCAATGACATAGGATAATAGCATTAATTTGGAAATTTTTTTCAAATTTTAATTACTTTGACTTTTTTTAATTAGATTCTTAGGGTCACTTTTTTTGTTAAATTTTGGTAGGGAATCTTTTCCAATTTAGGGTCTTATCTTATGCCCTTAAGACATAGGATACAAAGACCGATACTATATTATGTCAAATTAATTTAGAAAAAAATATAGTATTAATTTTTTTTATGGATAAAGCATTATATTAAATTTATTTAGAATAAAAAAATCTAACTCTTTTCATAGGTTTATTGTTTATACTACGTAATTAATTGGAGCCGTTGATTTATATCCCTTTATTCAATCTCTATGGTCGAATAAACCACTCTTTCTATCTTCAATCCTCTTTGGATCTGTACAACTCAACTCAACGATACTTCTCCCCCCCAAAACCGCAATTGATGTTCGCTTCCTTCTTCTCAACTTCCCGCTCCCACAGATCTCTATCGCTCGCCCTCAGTCCCGCTCAGATCTCAACCCCTTTCCCTTTTGTTCTCCGTCTGGCCGGTTCTCCGACGCCAAGCTCGACCCAACAACGGCGAACCATGGCGACGTCTAGCATCCAACGAGAAGGAGGCGTGAACCTCCGAGTTCGAGCGTTTAACGCCAACGCCGAAACCTGACTGGCTTTGAAGACCGACATCGAGGCCTAGTTGATACCGTCGGAGCTTGAATTTCTCAACCACCGAAGCTGCAGCCTTCTGGTGAACTTGACGCGAGTCTGCGAGACCACCTCGAGCCTCTTCATCTTGAATCCGAGATGGGTATAACTTCTGAATCCCTGCTTTAATTGACTGGTTTGGTTAGATTATTGAATTGAGAAATTAAATTGAAGTGTGAATTGTGTCCCCGAGTCCTTAGGCTCGGCGTGTTGGTTTGATTAAGACTAGTTTTGGTTAAATTTGATTAAGACTATGTTTTGACTTGTGAGTGTGGATACTTGATGTTTGTTAAGCTTATAGTCATTGGAGCTGTTCGTGATGGAGTCAATATGCTGTCTATCAGTGCTTTAGAATAAGTAAAAACCTTTTAATTCCTTTTGCTGCTATTTGGATGTGTGAGCTGAATGATAAAGAAGTAATTGGTAATCTTAAAGTACTTTTTTATGGTTTGAATGATTAAGGATTCAACTAGTAGCCTTTAGGATACTGAGTTCTAAGGTGATTCACATTCTAAATTTGAATTTATACTGCTAATAATTTTTCTGACCCTTCCCCTTTGCAATTTTAGTTGTTGCATCTAAATTCTTACTTCTTAGTTTTGCCTATATTCTTTGTGGACGTAATGGTTTATTTGTTCAATTAACTGGCAAGTATTGTTCTCTAGATGGACAAGTGTGCTTGTATTGTATCATTAATGGCTCCGAGTCCTTAGGCTCGTTGAGTTGCTTTGATTAAGATTGGTATTATTTTCTATTTTGATTTTCAGGTTTGGTCTTGATTTCTGTTTTATCTCGGAGAAGGGAAAAGGGGGCTGATAATGGTTTGATTTTCTGATTAGGGTGTATTGCAGATGAGTTGGTCTGATTTCATGAGTTGTTTTGTGTATAATGTAACCTTATTTAATTTACTTCTCAAGTTTGGACATGTTGGTGCGACTTCTTATATATGTGATATAGAATCTAGTGAAGAGGACTAAAAATCAAAAGACTGTCTTAATTAGGTAGACACTAGTATAGAGATTGGAATACAATGAAAAAATAATAGTTCATATTTGCAAATTAGCAACTAGGTATTGAGTATATGCAATTTGGTGCAGTTCCTATTGTGCTACTTCTGATGGGAAAATGTGTATATTCACATATGCCTGTTTTAGACGGTGATGATGATTTGAAGGAAATGGAGGAGTTCAAGAGAAAGATTGAGCTTGAGGCAGAAGAGAGAAAGCTTGAAACAAAGACAGATTGAGAACGAGGCAAAGCATAAGCATTGTTGAGCACAATAGAGAGGAATCACTCCAATGGAGGTATGAGGAGAATGGATTATTGTCGTTGTTTGTTATTTACAAGCAATTTGAATGGATTCTTGTTGTCATTTGTTATTTGCCTTGGCATTGACAATTATATAGTTTTATGTATATTTTTTTTATCCAGATAGTTTTATGTATTTAATTTATATTTGTAAGCAACATTACTTATTAATAGTATATACACATCCATATGTATGAATGTAATTTATTTTGTTTGGTGATTGAATGGAGGAAAAAACAAATGGATTTAGCCAGAAATCAGCAATGGATTTAACCAATAAAATTAGCCATGGATTTAGCCATAAAATAAGTCTTGGATTGAACAGTAACAAGAGCCATGGATTCGGCAATGAAAATAGCCATGGTTCTGGCAATTACAGATGTTTATGACTAATTTCATCGCTATAGCCATGACCTTGGGAGGTGGACAACAGCCACAACTTTTGCAATGACTAATTGTGTTCTTGCTAATTTAATTGCTAAATTTGGTGAGTTTTTCCCATATAAGTAGCGACAAAAGTGATATTTTCTCGCTAAATGGTTGTTTCAACGACAAAAATATTTCTCGCAAAACATCAACATATGGCAAGCAATTGAAACTTTTCTCGATAATAAATTTGAGCAATTTTCCATATGTCAACCAAGTCAATAACATCAAAAATGGAGTTTCCTCGCTGATTAATATGTTTAGCGACAATTTTTTTCCTCGAGAAATATATACTTTTAGCAAGTAATTACAATATTTCTCACTAATAAATTTGGCGGGTTTTGCATAATTCCCACCAAACAAATAACGACAAAATTAAGAATTCCTCAATAAATGTATTTTTAGCGATGAAAACATTCCTCAATAAATGCTCCAAATTCGTCGCTATTTTCCTTATGGTTTATGTGACCACATTATACTAACAATTAGTGACGAGTCAAAAAATTTATCGTTGAATACCACTTTTAACGAGGAATATATGTTTCTTGCTAAAATTCAAGTGCCATTTTATGAGGACCGGATATGTTCGTCGCAAAAGGCCACATTTACCCAGGAAAAATAATTCGTCGCTAAAATTTTTGTCGCTAAAAGGCATTTCTGTTGTAGTGGGTGCCAACCAGATTGACCTTCATTAAATAACAATGGATACTGCAAAGGGTCGTAACAACCATAGTAATGTAATATTTGGTGTTCATGATCAGATTTTCCATACACCACAATATGAGGACTATTAATATGGACAGAACTACTATAAACTACAATAGCAGCGACTTCATCAGAAGTAGGTGTATTATAGACTCGTTGATCTAAATTAATAGATGTGAACATTATAATTTTGGTGGTGGTTGTTACTGGAAATGTACGTAAAGACCGAAAGAATGATGCATATGGATTGACAGAAGTAATATTTATTAAAGCATCAATTATTTTAGGATTAAGCTCTATCAACGTATTACAACGTGCATCAAATTCAGAGGCACCATCATAAAAGTAAAGTTGCATGAATTTTGGTTGGTCATTTTGAGGTAGAAGATTAAGAAGGTAATGATAAAGTTGTCCTTTGACTAAGAAGGTGTAAATACCCTTTTTGTTACTACTTTCACTGAAATTTCCACCAAGGCAACTAAAAGCAAACAAATTATTATAAGCTCTAGAAAAACGACGAAAATGTTGGCCAATAGCATCTTCTCTTGCAAATAGATCGTATAGCGCATCACAAAAATTTATATTGACAAGCTTTATAATTCCATTTGCACAACAAAAAGTCGGGCATTCAAACGCAAATTTTTTTTGCTCCACAATGTTTACATATTGATGGGATTGTCAAAGGCATTGGGCTGCATAATATGTTGTTCAGACCTAAACCTTTAGGTGTGAACACAACATTTAAATTACCATGACCATTTGTCGGTTGTGTAGTATAGATCAAACCACAATCAATATCAATCTGGAAAAAAAAAGAACCACTATATCTTAGATGGATGTATACCAATGTCATAAACAATATAGTTCATTCTGAAAGTACAAATTATTTAAAGTTTATAGTAAGAAGCATAAATTATTGTAGGAAAATATAAGGTGTAAAAAATATTTGTTTGTGGTTAAACAAAATGTTTTAAAAAAGGTTAAGTTCAAAACCTATAAACGGGTTCGCTTAGCTCTCCGAGAAGCACATAAGCTTGGTATCTCATTAGTAACCTACAATAGAAAACAAGAGAGGTAAAAATCTAATAATCAAAACAATTACACCAAAATCAAAACAGATTATCTTGCTTTCTGGTAATTTTTTCCCTCTAAATGCCTATATTTTCATTGATTATTGATTTTGTTATGGCTATGGTGGATGTTTGTTTTAGGAATTATTAACAATGCCAAGCTATACTGAACTAATTTTAGTTTAGAATGGACAAACATACTCAACTTTTTCCATATGGACTAGTTGTCCAGAGTAGTTCAAAAAATACAAGGCCAAGCTCACTTAATAATGTCAAGCTATGCTGAACTAATTTTACGAAAATGATCCAACCAGAAGTTCGCCAACTTTTATCTTGGAGCTGTGATATTAGATTAATTTTGTTGTATTGTGATGATTCCCTGGTTCTCCGCCCTCTAATTTCCCTTGAATCTTTGATATCTGATTTTATTTGTTTTTGTATTAAATTGGTTAATTTTATGGCTACTTTCCTATTAGAACTTTGAATGAAATGGCATCTTCTCTTCTTTGACTACTCACGAGCAATCAAGAGATATAATGTATTTAATTAAATTGTGTTGGGATGAGCCGAGATGGAGCTGATGTGCGCCCAAATTGCCATATTTTCTATGCACATTTAAGTCCATTTTATCGTCATTCGCATGCATATTAGTGGGAATACATGGGATTAGTGTAGTTTATGCTTTATTGTCAAATATATGGGTATGCACGAGATTCTATGTGATTTCGCAGAAAACAGGATGAAAATGGACAGATTTGGAAGAGTGGCAAAAGAACTCGATGTCTTTTGAAGAGGTCGAAATCGACTGAAGAACCTCGACATCGAGTGCAGCAGAGAGGCAGGAATCGAGCAGAGGAAGAACAAAGCATGTCGACACCAACAGCGGTCGATATCGACTTCTGAAGGTCGATATCGAGGGCCTAGATCGAGCTAAATGATAGAAGTCGAGTGCCAATCCTAGTAGAAGAAGGAGAGCTTGAGATAAGATAAAAGAGAGGTCGATATCGATGTCTAAGGTCGATATCGATGTTGTTCAACAAAGAAGTCCGACTCAGATTTTGATAGAATTCTATCCAAAGCTTGCACGTCTATCCAAAAGTCGAGATTTCCTATCTTCAACGTCAGAGCTATCACTTGAGCTATTTTACCATGGAGTTTTTAGTTTTACTTTATTTAAGTTTTATCTTAGAGAATAAAGATAAAGTTTTGAGTCTTTGGATAGCAAAGTTCGATATCTATATCTAGAGGCCGTTAGGGCTGAGTTTAGGCATTCAATTTCAGTTCATCCAAGCACAGCGAGTTTTAGTAGTTTAATGCAGAGAATTTGTAGAGAGAGAGAGAGGAGGCTGATTTAGGTTGGTGGAAGCGAGAGCAGAATTGGCTTGGTTTGGTTGTAATTTCTTTCTTTTGCAATACATAGTAGTTTTCCTTTCAATGATGATAATGAGTTGCATGATGAGAAGCGAGTAGTCAACCCACTTCTAGGGTCGGGGTGAGCCCGACGATAGCGATTGTTCGCAGCGGGGGGTGTTAGTAGGGATTCAAATAATTTAAAATAACTAATGCACAACTAGGCTAACTCCCTGTCCTAAACAAATAATACAAGAATCCCCTCCCTTGTAGTAGTAAGGTAATTCAGGATCGAATCCACGAGGAGGTATGTCAGTGCTTCCTTTATTATGCTCATGATCAAAGCTTTAGACCTCACCAGACACTCGATATCGAGTAATCTGGTCGATATCGACCCCAGTTCTGGTCGATTTCCTAGCGCAGTTCCTGCAGAAGACAAAAGCAGCAAAGTTGACGTCGAGTAGAGACCTCGATATCGACGTTAGACCTCGATATCGATGTTAGACCTCGATATCGACCCTTACAGTCAATTTCGACGCTTTTCACAGAAACTGTTTTCGTAACCAATTTGTCGGAAAAGAATCCGAAGAAAATAGAATGGGAAAGGAGGATGATCAGAAACAGAACTTAAACTTTTATGCTGATTTCAATTAATTAAAAATCTTCCAAAGTCGGGGTTTCATGCCACAACGATAACAATGCAAGTTTTATGCTAAAGTTATGAAATTTAATGCTTTTCCGTCAAATAACTTTCGTTATCAACGCTTAGGTGATTAGAGGCTCTCGCATAGTTCCTAAGAGTTACTATCCAATTTATGAGTAATTCAAGTTCACAATATGAGTGGCTTTCGCTTCAATAATTCAAATAATGAATCTCCCTAACTTTCACAAAGGATCATGCATGGGGTAGAAGACGGAATCGCATAAAAGTCATACCTTTGATGCACTTACCTCACATTGCTATCGTCGGGCTCACCCCAACCCTAGAAGTGGGTTGACTACTCGCTCCTCATCATGCACATCATCATCATTATTGTTGAAAGAAAGCTACTTTGAATTAAAACTTCGAAAGAAAGTACAACCGAATAAGCCACTCCGCTCTCGCTTTACAAACTTCACTCGGCCTTCTCTCTCTCTAACTCGTTACTACTGTAATTGGAACTGAATTGTTTGTCAAATTGAATGCCTAAACTTAGCCCTACTGGCCTCTATTTATAGATGTCGATAAAGACTCGAAACTTTATCTTTATTCTCTAAGATAAAAGTTAAATAAAAGTAAAAACTAAAACTCTATGGTAAACCAGCCTTCTCATGATAGAACTGGTGTTGAAGATAAGAAATCTCGACTTTTGGATAGACGTGCAGGCTTCGGATAGAATTCTATCAAAAATCTGAGTCAGATTCTTCTGCTGGCATGGTCGATATCGACCTTCAGACATCGATATCGACCCCTTCAAAACTTTATCTCGAGCTTTCCTTCTCCTACTCGAACTGGCACTCGACTTCTATCTTTTAGCTCGATCTGGCAACATCGATATCGACCTCCAAATGTCGATATCGACCTCTCTGTGTCGACATGCTCTGTTTCATTTCCTGCTCGATTCCTATGTCCCTAATGCACTCGATGTCGAGGTCCCCAGTCGATTTTGACCTCTTTAGAAGAGTTCGAGTTCTTTTTCCGCTCTTTCCGAATCCATCCATTTTTATCCTGTTTTCTGCGAAATCACATAGAAACTCGTGCATACCCATATATTTGAAATTTAAGCATAAACTACACTAATCCCATGTTTTCCCATTAATATGCATGCAAAAGACGATAAAATGGATTCATATGTGCATAGAAAATATGGCTATTTGCGCGCACATCAAACACCCCATACTTAAGTTTGCTTGTCCCCAAGCAATACCTTTAATGGTCATTCAGGGGAAGAAAGTAAACCCTTAACATCATAGATTCATTTTTCATATATCCCTACAATCAATTGCCATCCTCGATAAGGTATTTATGTCAACCAAGTCCATGCCTGTGCATAAAAGCAATTTCATACTTATAAAAGGAGGTAATATGCAAAAACAATTTTAGCCACATAGCATTAATAATCAAGAGGACTTTTGCAAGCTTGTGAGAAATAGATTGGTAAAAGGCTAAAGGTGGGCTAATATTTGGCCATGTGGTGTTAAATCCGGGGAAACATACTTTCTTTCCACATTCCTTCTTCATAATGTGTCACCTTTCACTCATCGCTCAATGCTTTTATTCAATATATGCTTTTACCTCTCTAACCTTAGCACTGCCTTCTCACGAGTCGCAAACAGGGGTGTCATGAATGGCCCCGGATACTTAGTACTTCGGACTCCTCACCTTGTGTCCCATCTCGCTGAACTAACATCTCAACGAGCAGGGTCGACCTACCTTTATCTCCTGAGGTGATCAGATTTTTTCTCGCTCATTAAATTTTCCATATTTCATAATTCCTTCATTCTTGGCAACAACTTCCTAAACTCCATATAACTCTAAAGATGACATCCATTCTCAACATCGTCCCCGGATAGGGTATAAGGTATAAAATGGGCAATATGTATATATGTGGAGCAATAATGATCAGGCTCATATATGGGTTTATGACTTTTGCAAATATGCATAGGTAAGGCTAGGATATGAACTTTTATATGTAAGCACTTGTATGGAATTTTCATAAAAAGTCCTCTATCATCTTATCATGCACATGTCAAAAGCAACTTCAAATTTTTCATCTCCTTGATTTTTTTCTTTTTTTGCACTTCATTGGGACTTCCCTTAACTAGGCAATTTCAAGGTATATCTCAATGAATCTAATTTTGCATCATAGAGCTCTTTTTTATACATCAATGACTCTTTCTTCCTTTCAAATTTTGGATGGGGGTCATCATTTTTTTTTCGAAATATAAAAACTAAAATATGCATTAAAATAAATATGCAAATCTAAACTAAGTATGAATGCAAGTAAGCCTTTCCCCCACCCCATACTTAAAATTTACAGTGTCCTCACTGTATTAGAACTAGGGTTAAGAAGAAAACTTACTAAACCGTCGCAAATTTCAGGAGTCAAAGAAGAGAGCAGGGATGGTCGATATCGACCCTTAACATCGATATCGATGTTTATATCGATTTCTGGCTCAGGCTTCAGGGTGATCCGGCCTCGACCATAAACCCCTCCATGTCGACCTTGAGGTCGATGTCGATCTCTGACATCGATTTCGATGTCTTTTGTGTGTGCCTTTCTCTCTCCTGCAACTTGTTAATAAACATAAAACCAAATATGCAAAACAATAAAATGTCTAAAACCAAAACAAAAAAGTGACTAAAACCAAAACTAAATATGCAAAACAATAAAATGTCTAAAACCAAAACAAAAAAGTGACTAAAACCAAAACTAAGTCTTTGTTAAAAGCTCTAGATTTTTAAGTCGCTAGGCCGACTTCTTCCTTTGCGCTTCTCAAGGCGGCATCTGTAGAACCCATGTGGCTTCGGCCTCAAATATGACTCCTTTCTTGTCACGCAGCTGCATTCCGCCGGGATTGATTTGATTCACCATGAATGGTCCTAAATTCTTATCCTTGAATCTTGTAGGGAACCAATGGTCCTTGGATTTGGCAACATAGACCTTGTCTCCTATCTCATATTGGCTCGAATCATCATCGGATACCCTACACAAGCACACATGCCAAGGCACACCTCTTCCAAATAATGATAAATCCTTAATCGAAATGGAACAAGAGGAATCCGTACCTTGACTTACCTTTTCCTCTATCCGTGGCTCAGGTCGATGTCGATGTTCAGGGGTCGATATCGACCCCTATTGTACTCCTGGAGGATCAGTCGATTTGGAGAGTTTCGGCTTGATATGATCAGGTCGATTTCGACCCTCAGAGATCGATATCGAGGACTCCTTTCCTCCCTTCTCAGCGCTGATGGTGGTCGATTTCGGTAGGGCATGGTCGATATCGACCCTTGACTCCGATTTTGATGTTTCCTCTTTTCCTCTGTCGACCCTATACTTATGACCTGGCACACAATCTTGAACATTAGTGATCGATATCGACTTACCTGGGTCGATTTTGATGTTCTGTTGGGCTCCTTCATTCAAGATTGCCACAACTTCCTCTACTTGGGCTTCTATGGCCCTCTTCTCAAGCTCCTCTGGTGTCATACTTCTTACCTTTGCTTCTCCACATGCAATGTAGAGACCATTGATGGCTTTTATCTCCATTGGCCTTTGATTTTTCACCGTCTTGTTGAAGGCATACTCTATTATCTTGTCACTAATTGTGAATGAGAGCATTCTTTCTTTACGCTAATGTTGGCATCAACGGTTGCTAGGAATGGCCTACCTAAAATAATTGGACAAGCAGGGTCCTTCGCTATATCAACAACTAGGAAATCAGCAGGGACAAAGAATTTACCTACTTGTACTGGCACATCCGTCACTATCCCAGTTGGAATCACTACCGTATTGTTATCCATGTACAATCTTGCATCTACGGGCTCTAGAGGACCTATCTTTACTTTGTTCCAAATGGTTAGTGGCATCATGCTAACGCTGGCTCCCAAGTCAACTAAAGCATTGAATTTGAATTGACCTAGACCTATAGCGATAGAAAACTTACCTAGGTCCGCCCGCTTTTGTGGTAGCTCCAACCTGTTGCACTCCTCTGCGATCTCAGAGAGCGATCGCTTCTTACCCAAGATGTCTTTAAGGAACCTTACATAAGATGGCATCTCGTGAAGTTCCTCTATGAATGGTATAGAGACATTAAGTCCTGGGAGCATCTTCACGAACTGCTGGAACTTCTTTTCCGCTGGGTCCTTAATCTCCTTTCTAGTTGGGAATGGCAACGCGTTCTTCCTTCCTGCGGCTGAAGTGAGGTCGACATCGACATTAGTAGGGTCGATATCGACTGAAGGAGTCGATTTCTGTGGTGATGCAGTATCAGGGTTGACATCGACCGGAGGGTCGATTTCGCCGTCACCTTGGTCGATATCGACAGGGGGGGTCAATATCGACGTCTGTTATAGCTCCTTCTCCTCCGCTTTTTGTTCGGGCATTTATAATTGACGCCCACTCCTTAGGTTCACCGCCGCAATATGACCAGTGGTTTTGCCCTTTTGGTTAGGCACAATGGATCCAGGGAATGATCCTGACGCCTTGGGCATTGCTTCCGCCAATTGACTAATTTTAGTCTCCATGTTGTGCTTCCAAATGTTGATCTCCTCGAGTCTAGAATTGATGCCCTGCAGCTGAGTATGTACGGAATTATTGGCTTGTTTGAACTCAGCGTGGTTCCTCCGCATCTCATCAAGAATGATTTGCAGGTCATCCTTCCTTGTCTCCCGCTCAGGGTGCCCTGGTGCCCTATATGGTGGGGGATCCCTTTGTTGATAGAACCTTTGATCACCCCAATATTGTTGATCACCCCATAGGAGCCTCTCGTCCACTTAACCTCCTCATGTTTTTCCGCCATGGATACTTGCTCAGTATGTGGACAGGCATTAGTGTCGTGCCTTGTTGAGCCACACTCCTGACAAGTTTGATTGTTGCTCAGGAACCTGACTTGCTTTTGAAGGCGGCGTGTTTGATCGTTATGGAATTGTTGCCGCACATCAGGATCTATCTCCTTTGGAGGCTCATATAGGGGCATAGATGGGGCAGGCCTTGCATCATATGCCGCAGAAGCCCCATAAGTGTTATCAAAGTTCACGAGCCTCTCAATGGTCTCCCATGCCTCCGTTGGTTTAAGCTCAATGTACTAATAGGAGGTATATGAATTGATCCTCTCCTTATTCGGCGCATCAAGGGCGTTGTAAAAGATCTCCTGGATGACATATGGAAGTTGCCCATGCGTTGGGCATGATCTCAACAAGTCCTTAAATCGCTCCCACGCCTATGCTAGGGTTTCACCTGACTTTTGTTTGAAAGCCATGATCCTTTGTCGCAGCATCGCCGTTTTAGAAGGTGGGAAGAATTTGTTCAAGAATGCATCTTTCACCTCCACCCATGTCCTCAGCGAGCGTGGAGCTAAACTTTCAAGCCATTGTAATGCCTTCCCTGCCAAAGACCATCGAAAAGATTTTAATCGCACATACTCTAAATTCACTCCATCAGCAACTGTCTCACATAAGTCCATAAAAGTAGAGATGTGTTGCAGGGGGCATTCATTAGGTCTTCCTTCAAAAGTATTTATTTTTATCTCAGATAGGAAGTTAATTTTTATTTCATAGTTGGAGTGAGGAATTAAAATCGCGGATTCAGGAACATGAAGCGGTGGAAGCATGTATTGCATCGCCATTTGTGGATATTGATTTAGCCGCTCTTGGGCTTGTCTGCGCGCATCCTCCTCCCTATTAGCACGGGCTCGCTCTGCAGCAGCGGCGGCCCTTTCAGCAGGGATTGTAGCATTGTGGTCTTCGATTTCCTTCCTCAACCGCTCTATGGTTTCGGCCTGCGTTTCGTTGTCAGCCATGATGCGAATTGCTTGGTTGCGAAGATGGTAGAAATGTTCAGGCTTGTTGATTGGTTCCAGGATAGGTCCGCGATCAGAACGTCGCATAAACCTACAAAATATGCTCAAAAGATCGTGATTAACTTAGGTGGCGATTGATTGCCTCCCCGGCAACGGCGCCAATTGGTTGGCAGCGGGGGGTGTTAGTTGGGATTCAAATAATTTAAAAGAACTAATTCACAACTAGGCTAACTCCTTGTCCTAAACAAATAATACAAGAATCCTCTCCCTTTTAGTAGTAAGGTAATTCAGGATCGAATCCACGAGGAGGTATGTCAGTGCTTCCTTTGTTATGCTCACGATCAAAGCTTTCAACCTCAGCAGACACTCGATATCGAGTAATCTGGTCGATATCGACCCCAGTTCTGGTCGATTTCCTAGCGCAGTTCCTGAAGAAGACAAAAGCAACAAAGTCGACGTCGAGTAGAGACTTCGATATCGACGTTCGACCTCGATAACGACCCTTACAGTCGATTTCGACGCTTGTCACAGAAACTGTTTTCGTAACCAATTTGTCGGAAAAGAATCCGAAGAAAATAGAATGGGAAAGGAGGATGATCAGAAACAGAACTTAAACTTTTATGCTGATTTCAATTAATTAAAAATCTTCCAAAGTCGGGGTTTCATGCCACAACGATAACAATGCAAGTTTTATGCTAAAGTTATGAAATTTAATGCTTTTCCGTCAAATAACTTTCGTTACTATCCAATTTATGAGTAATTCAAGTTCACAATATGAGTGGCTTTCACTTCAATAATGCAAATAATGAATCTCCCTAACTTTC
Organism: Persicaria maculosa; assembly: GCA_963922045.1. Classification (NCBI taxonomy): domain Eukaryota; kingdom Viridiplantae; phylum Streptophyta; class Magnoliopsida; order Caryophyllales; family Polygonaceae; genus Persicaria; species Persicaria maculosa. The sequence goes on along the minus strand of OY998265.1, from coordinate 18,215,850 downwards.
GCAAAGGATCATGCATGGGGTAGAAGACAGAATCGCATAAAAGTCATACCTTTGATGCACTTACCTCACATTGCTATCGTCGGGCTCACCCCGACCCTAGAAGTGGGTTGACTACTCGCTCCTCATCATGCACATCATCATCAATATTGTTGAAAGAAAGCTACTTTGAATTAAAACTTTGAAAGAAAGTACAACCGAACAAGCCACTCCGCTCTCGCTATACAAACTTCACTCGGCCTTCTCTCTCTTTAACTCGTTACTACTGTAATTGGAACTGAATTGTATGTCAAATTGAATGCCTAAACTCAGCCCTACTGACCTCTATTTATAGATGTCGATAAAGACTCAAAACTTTATCTTTATTCTCTAAGATAAAAGTTAAATAAAAGTAAAAACTAAAACTCTATGGTAAATCAGCCTTCTCATGATAGAACTGGTGTTGAAGATAAGAAATCTCGACTTTTGGATAGGCGTGCAAGCTTCGGGTAGAATTCTATCAAAAATCTGAGTCGGATTCTTCTGCTGGCATGGTCGATATCGACCTTCAGACATCGATATCGATCCCTTCAAAACTTTATCTCGAGCTTTCCTTCTCCTACTCGAACTGGCACTCGACTTCTATCTTTTAGCTCGATCTGGCAACATCGATATCGACCCCTCTGTGTTGACATGCTCTGTTTCATTTCCTGCTCGATTCCTATGTCCCTGATGCACTCGATGTCGAGTTCCCCAGTCGATTTTGACCTCTTCAGAAGACTTCGAGTTCTTTTTCCGCTCTTTCTAAATCCGTCCATTTTTTATCCTGTTTTCTGCGAAATCACATAGAAACTCGTGCAGACCCATATATTTGACATTTAAGCATAAACTACACTAATCCCATGTTTTCCCATTAATATGCATGCAAAAGACGATAAAATGGATTCATATGTGCATAGAAAATATGGCTATTTGCGCGCACATCAGTGATGTAGGGTAAGTGCATCAAAGGTATGAATTTTATGCGATTCCTTCTTCTATCCTATGCATGATCCTTTGCGAAAGTTAGGGAGATTCATTATTTGCATTATTGAAGCGAAAGCCACTCATATTGTGAACTTGGATTACTCATGATTTGGATAGTAACTCTTAGGAAGTAAGCGAGAGCCTCTAATCACCTAAGTGTTGGTAACGAAAGTTATTTGATGGAAAAGATATTAAATTTCATAACTTTAGCACCATACTTGCATTGTTATCGTTGTGGCGTTAATCCCCGACTTTGGAAGCTTTTAAGTAATTGAATTTGATATAAAGTTTAAGTTTTGATTTCTGACCATCTTCCTACAACCATTCTACGCTCTTCAGACATTATTCCGACACATAGGTTACGCATTGAAGTTTCTGTAATAGACATCGAAATCGACTGTCAAAGGTCGATATCGAGGACTAACGTCGGTATCGAGGTCTTTCTCGACGTCGATTTGGTTTGCTTTTGTCTTGTGAAGGAATGAAGTGGAAATTGACCAGAACTGAGGTCGATATCGACCAGACACATCGATATCGAGTGTCTTCTGAGGTCGAAAGCTTGATCGTGATTACAACAAGGGAAGCGCTGGCATACCTCCTCGTGGATTCAATCCTGAATTACCCTACCACTGCATCGGGAGGGATTCTTGTATTATTTGATTGAGAAGGGAGTTAGCATAGTTGTGAATTATATTTGAATATTTGAATTGCACACCTCCCACCCTTACGAACAAATTGGCACCATTGCCGGGGAGGCAATCAATCGCCACCTATGTTTTCTCACGATTTTTTAGAGCTTATTTTGCAGGTTTATGCAATGTTCTGATCACGGACCTATCCTGGAAACCATAGATGAGCCTGAACGTTTCTTCCATCTTCGCAATAAAGCTATTCAAATCATGGCTAACAACGAGATGCATGCTGAGACCATAGAGCGGTTGAGGAAAGAGATTGAGGATCACAACGCTACAATCGCCGCTAAGAGGGCCGCCACTGTTGTAGAGCGAGCCTGTGCTGATAGGGAGGAGGATGTGCGTAGATAAGCCTAAGAGCGGCTAAATCAGTATCCATAGACGGGGATACAATACATGCATCCGCCGCTTCATGATGTATATATTTGTACCTCTTTTTATTGCATATTTTGACTTCGTATTTCATTCGATTTCCAAAGAATGGGCTAAAGTACAAGAAATAGGGTCTGCACAAGTTTTGAGCTAACCATGCAGGAATTCGAGCAAAATCGGAGTCAAAACGAAGAAACAAGGAGAGCAGAAGAGAGGTCGATATCGACCTTAAACATTGACATCGACTACAGTACATTGACACAGAACTGAGTGTCAAGACAGACCGTCACACAGCAGAGAAAAGCACTCGATATCGACCTTACATCATCGATATCGACCTTAACATAGACATCGAGTGGAGATAGACAAGTTGAGCAGGAACAGAGACATCGATATCGACCTTACTGGTCGATATCGACCTTACTGGTCGATATTGACCTTATATTGACAGAAGATAGATTCGATTTCGAGGCTCGGATTGGGAATTCTATCTTCAAAGAGGCACGAATTATCTTATACTTTGTAGATAGATAGCAGCTGGGATTTATCTACTTTTTACCTTTAAGTTTTATCAAAGTTAGTTTAAGTTTTATCAAAATAAAAGACCTATCCTAATTGCTTGGATAGAGTTAATAGTTTAGATAGAAGTTACAATCCTTGGTTACCAAGGATTAGTAGCCTATAAATAATGCCCTAGGGGGCTGGCATTCAATGATCCATCAACACATCCAATTTTAGAGTTCAATTACATTCAATATAGTTAGAGAGAAGTTTTAAGGTTTGGTGTTTGCGAAAGCCGACGTTGAGTTGTAAAGCTTCGGAGTTTATAGTTTAATGCGAGTTTATTTTTTTCAATCAATGATGAGTTCCATGATGAGCTTGAGGTAAGTGTTAGATGTTGATATCGTTGTGTCTATATCATCTCTTACGATTCTATGTTTAGTCCTAATCGAAAGAAATGGGATTCACGCTAACAACTTGAGTTATAAACATAAAATTGGTAGAGACAATTAGGTTTATTTGCAAGAGTAATCCTAAGAGTTGGTGTACAACGAAAGCTTGTCCCTCGGGTGAAATAGCGCAATTGTCCATCTTATTTACCTTATCGCATGCATTGGTTAACATTGTGGTAAACCCTAACCCTAGGAGTTGCTTTTTATATAAGTTTATTCATCAAAACAGTTGTCTTTATTTCTGTTCATCGCATCCTCATCCATCCTAAAGTCTTCGGCCTTTCTTTGCCGACAAAAGCTAACAACTTTGCCGGAGAAGACATCGATATCGACCACAAACGTCGATATCGACCACTGAGTTCGTCGACAGTTTTCTGAGTCGACGACGATCATCACTGCTGAGTTACTGAACATCGATATCGACCCCCCAACGTCGATATCGACCACCTGTGTCGACTAGAAATCTTCTGAGCCAGTTGATTCCGTCTGCTAACATCGATATCGACCTTCCCCTGTCGATATCGACTGCTTGATTTTGTCTCTCCAGGTCTTCTGTTGTAGAGAGGATCGACAACCGAGGTTGACATCGAGCACCAAGGTCGAAATCGAGGCTTCTAGTCGACGAAAGACGTGAGATTCCAATCGCTGCTAGGATCCCGCTGACATGCCTCCTCGTGGATGGATCCTGACTACCCTTCCACTACAACGGGTGGAAGTCTTGTAATTATTTGCATAGGCTAGGAGTCTGTTTACATTTATACATCTTTATATTTGTATTTAAGAACTCGACGTTCCTCCTGCTTAACAAATTGGCGCCGTTGCCGGGGAGGCAATCAATCACGCTATAGTAGTCTATCTCACGTCTCTACCTAGTTTGGTTTTGCAGGTGTATGCGATGCGCTGATCGCCCACCTGAATTTGAAGGAGTAGACGACACTGAGCGCTATTTCCATCTAAGAGCCCAAGCTCAAAGAATCATGGCAGATAACGCGAACCGTGCTGAACTTATTGAGCAACTAAGGAAGCAGGTTGAGGACTTAACGACTAGAGAGGTGGCACTTAAGGAGCGTGCGGATAGGGAGGAGGAAGGCCGGAGGCAAATAGAAGCTCAGATCAATGCCCCCCCTCGGAATGCCAAGCAATATATGCACCCCGCTCTCACAGTGCCTGAATCGGCGATTCTTATCCCTGCCTCTAATTTTGAAATTAAACCCAACTTCCTTACTGAAATAAGAAGGCATCAATATGAATGAAAACCTAATGAATGCCCTATGGCACATATATCAACCTTCTTAGACCTTTGTGATACTATTGCTAATGGACAGAGCCTTGAATATGTCCAACTAAAAGCTTTTCGTTGGTCGCTTACAGGAAAAGCATTACAGTGGTTGGAGAGCTTAGCCCCAAGATCGCTCCGCACCTGGAATGAAGTCAAGGACGCGTTCCTCAATAAGTTCTTCCCTCCTTCTAAGACGGTGTTGATCCGACAGAAAATCACGGCTTTCAAACAAAAGCCTGGTGAGGCTCTAGCGACTGTGTTGGAAAGGTTTAAGGACCTACTATGATCATGCCCGATGCATGGCCAACCACCGTACGTGATTCAAGAGATTACATAAAATGCTCTTGATGTTGCAACAAAGGAGATGATCAACACCTACACCTCCTATGGCTACCTTGAACCCGCTCCACAAGAGGCTTGGCAAACCATAGAGAGGTTGGTGGAGTTCGACAACACATATGGGATTCCTGAGGCTTCCGACACATTATCATCGTCAAGGCCTGCCCCATCTATGCCCTTATATGAACCCTCCAAGGTAATCGATCCGGACGTGAAGGAGCAATTCCATAGAGATCAACTTCGAAAGCTCCAAAAGCAAGTGAGGTTCCTTTCAGCGAACCAAGATTGCATTGAATGCAGATCACAGCGGCACACCACCATCGAGTGCCCCCATGCTGAACAAGTACAACTAGGGGAGACTCATCAGGATGCGCGCTACATGAGGGGTCCCAATCACCAATATTGGGGAGACCAAAGGTTCCATCAACCACAAAGGAACCCGGTTAATCGTAGGGAGCCCCCGCCTTATAGAGCTCCTGGGCACCCGGAGAGGGACCAATGGAAGGATGATCTACAACTTGTGCTGGATGAAATCAGGTGGAATTAGGCTAAGAATGATCAATCCAACAATGCCATCCATTCTCAACTCAATCACCTTACCAGAAGGATTAGGGAGATGGATATTTGGAAAAAGAATGTAGAGACCCAACTTGGCAACCCACTACAAATCCTAAGGGACAATCCGGGATGGGCCATGTCGCAGCCATGCAATTAAGGAGTGGCAACAAAGTACAAAAGCAACGGACGGAGTCGGAGAAAGCAGCAGATCCAGTCGACATCGACATCCCAGTTGATGTCGAGGAAGAGGTCGATATCGACCACCAGGTCGACCCGAGGATCGACATCGATGCCACTGCAGACATTGTAGAGCCACAATAGAGGTCGACATCGACCATGCCAGTCGATATCGACCAGATCCCTGTCGACGTCGATGTCCAGGAGGCCCCTTCGACCACCGTTTTGGCCCCTCTGCCAAAGAAGACGTTGCCATTCCCAAGGCGCCCAAGCTCATTCTCAAATTTTTGATTTTTCGAGTGACCCATCCCCTCTATAGTGCACTTCTAGCAGTTTTGCCACCAACACCAATAGATATAGTTCCTTGGAGGCAGATCACACAAAATTCAAACTTTGATTTTTGGAATTTTAGTGATCAAAATGGCATGGGTTTTTTTCCATTGTAAGATTAGGATGTTAGGAATCCCTCAAGTTTTTTATTTGGAACTTTTCTCACAAAAATCTAAAAATATCGTCCAATGCCATAATTGACCCACCATGGCCTGGCGCACCTAGTGACCGGGTGCCTAGGAGTCGGACACCATGGCTCCGGGGTGTCTTGGACATGCCCCAAGGTGCCAAGCTTTGACCCACGAACTACCGAGCAAAAACGCCCGAAGGTGCTCGATCAATATGGAAACAGTGCCTAGGCGCTCGGGCACGGGCGCTCGGCCGCTCGGGCTCTGCGCTCGGGCGCTTGAGCACTTGCGCTCGGACGCTCGGGCACTTGCGCTCGGGCGCTCGGGCATTTGTGCTTGGGCACTCGGGCATTGCACTGGGGCGCTCGGGCACTTGCGCTTGAGTGCTCGGGCACGGCGCTCAGGGGCTCGGGCACTTGGGCTCGGGCGCTCGGGCACTGTGCTCGGGCACTTGTGCTCGGGTGCTCGGGCACTTGCGCTCGGGTGCTCAGGCACTGTGCTCGGGTGCTTGGTCACTTGTGCTCGGGTGCTCGGGCACGGCGCTCGGGCGCTTGGGCACGGTGCTCGGGCACGGCACTCGGGCGCTCGGTCACTTGCGCTCTGGTGCTCGGGCACTGCGCTCGGGGGCTCGGGCACTTGCTATTGGGCACTCGAGCACCATATCTGAGCATCCGAGTCCGAGGACACCATGTCCGAGCACCTTGCCCGAGATTGATATCCAAGGACACGATGTCTAAGCAGCATGTACAAGGACACCGTGTCCGAGCACCATGTCCAAGGACACCTTGTCCGAGCACCATGTCCGAGGACACCGTGTCTGAGAATCATTTCCAAGGACACCATGTCCGAGGACCATGTCCAAAGTCATCATGTCCCAGGACACCATGACCGAGCACCATTTCCGAGCACCATGTCCATGGACACCATGTCCGAGCACCATGTCCAAGGACACCTTGTCCGGGCACCATGTCCGAGCACCATGTCCAAGCACACCATGTCCAAAGACACCATGTCCCAGGACACCATGACCGGGCACCATGTTCGAGCACCATGTCAAGCACCATGTCCGAGGACCATGTCGAAGGATACCATGTCCGAGCACCATGTCCAAGGACACCTTGTCCGAGCACCATGTCCATGCACCATGTCCAAGGACACCATGTCCATGCACCATGTCCAAGGACACCAAGTCCATGCACCATGTCCAAGGACACCATGTCCGAGCACCTTGTCCAAGGACACCATATCCAAGCACCATGTCCAAGGTCACCATGTCCGAGCACCATGTCGAAGGACACAATGTCCGAGCATCCAAGGACACCTTGTCCGAGCACCATGTCCAAGGACACCATGTCTGAGCACCTTGTCGAAGGACACCATGTCCGAGAACCATGTCGAAGGACACCGTGTGCAAGGACACCTTGTTCGAGCACCATGTCTGAGCACCATGTCCAAGGACACCATGTCCGAGCACTTTATCCAAGGACACCATGTCGAAGAACAACGGGGCTCTCACCCTCTCCGGCGCCCCCTTCCAGGGGACTTGGGCTCGGTCCGTCGCGGAGGACGCTTCTCCAGACTACAATTTGGACGATGAGGTTGACTAATTCTAAAGCTGGGCTCTTCCCGGTTCGCTCACCGTTACTAGGGGAATCCTTGTAAGTTTCTTTTCCTCTGCATATTGATATGCTTAAACTCAGCGGGAAGTCCCGCCTGACCTGGGGTCGCAACGGTTAGGGAGGTTCTCTTTGTTACTCGAGGGTGACACGGTCCTCCTGCTCAGGGTCCTTTGAGCTCTCGTGGGCCAACAAGGCCACGACGCAATGCTTGGGGCATGAGGCCACAAGTGAATGATGTACATATATGTACCTATTTTATTCACAAGTTTTGACTTCATATTTCATTCGATTCCTTAAACAAAGGTTGAAAATAAGAGGAATTTGTGTAGAATGAGCTAACGTGCATAAGGTAGAGTCTACACAAGTTTTGGTTCGAATATGTAGGAATTGGATTGAAATCGGAGTCAAAACGAAGAAGTCAAGTGAAGCTGAGCAGAGGTCGATATCGACCTTAAACATCGATATCGACCACAGTTGTTGACACACCTTCTGAGTGTCAAGATAGACCACACAACCAACCAAAAAGGCACTCGATATCAATCACCTAGCATCGATATGGACCTCAACATAGACATCGAGTGGAGATGGACAAGTCGAGCCGAAATACAGACCTCGATATCGACCTCTGTGGTTGATATCGACCTTATCTCGACAGAAGATAGATCCGATTTCGAGACTCGGATTATGAATTCTATCCTCAAGGCCACGGATTATCTTGTACTTTTAGATAGTTAACAGCTGAGATTTATCTTTACCTTTAAGTTTTATCAAGTTGTTTAAAGTTTTATGAAAATAAAAGACCTATCCTAATTGTTTGGATAGAGTTCATAGTTTAGATAGAAGTTACAATCCTTGGCTAGCAAGGATTAGTCGCCTATAAATAAAGCCCTAGGGGCTGGTTTGTTAGAATCATCCAAGCAAGAAAGACAATAGCAATAGGCAATAAAAAGTTAGAGTTTTAGTTTTGAGCTTTAAAGTTTCAAGCGGTTACGATATTTGGCATTGAGATTGTAAAGATTCAAAGTTTTCCATTTATGCAAGTTTATTCAATTCAAAGCATTTCTATATTCAACATGAGCGAGTAGTAGCCCTTTCTTCTAGGGTCGTGGTGAACGCGACGATAGCCATGGTGGTAAGGTTTGTATGTCGCTAAAGAAGGTATCTTTTATCTCGCTCTACCTTGTGCTTCATCTTTAAATGTGAATTTAAGGAACTCATGTTGTAAAACATGGGTAGTAATTAGGGTTTCTATTCGAAAGATTATAAACTCAATTATGAAAAAGGTAGACGCAAATTAGGTTAAGTAATTGTAAGATCTCTTTTCCTATTTGTCGGTTAAGGTGAAAGCCTTTTCCTTTATGATAAATGCATGCATCTTTAGTGGTTTCTTACTTATTCTATCATGGTTGTCGTCACGGTATTCCTTGGCTTTGGAAGATCTTTTCTTTCTTAAGTTTACATCCGTATTTGCTTGCCGTTCGTTGATTCATCGAAAAACCCAACACCTTTGTTTATTTCTGTTCATTACTCCTTTGCCATTCTTAAATCTTTGGCCTTTCTTTACCGACAAAGAACTAACCCACTGTAGGAGAACATCGATATCGAGGTCAAAGTCGATATCTACCACGGTGATAGATCGACAGTCTTCTGAGTTGATCTCGAGACTCCTGGGTTACTGCTGCTGAACATCGAAATTGTCTGTCCACGTCAAAATCGACCTTCTGTATTGACTGGCAGTCTTTTGAGCCCGTCGATTTCGTTGACTAATATCGATATCGACCTCTCTAGTCGATATCGACTGCCGGTTTTGTCTCTGCAGGTATTCTGTTGCAGATAGCAACGACAGCCAAGGTCGACATCAAGGTCTGAGCTTGAGATCGAGGCTTCTGGTCGAATACTCAGGCCGTGTCTTCATTGCTACTAGGATCCCGCTGACTCGCTTCCTCGTGGATCGAACCTGATTCCCTACTACTATAGAGGGGAGTCTTGAATTTATTTGAAGAGGCTAAGAGTTGTATTGCTTTATATTTTATTATATATTTCAATTCAATTCTCCCCACGTCAAATTTTGGCGCCGTTGCCGGGGAAGCTATCAATCGCGCCCTACTAGTTTCTTTTCACGGTCCATTTTAGTGTTGTTTTATAGGTGTATGCAACGTACTGGCCACTAACCTTAATTTGAAGGATTAGACGAACAAGAACGCGTTCTCCACCTTAGGGCTCGAGTTCAAAGAATCATGGCGGACAACGAGACCCAGACGCAACAAATTGAACACTTAAGGAAGCAAGTAGAGGATTTCACTTCCAGAGAAGCGGCACTAAGGGAGCGTGCTAAAAGGGAGGAGGAAGCCAGGAGACGATATGAGACTCAACTCAACGCCCTCCCCCGGAATGCAAAGCAATAAATGCATCCATCGCTCACAGTGCCTGAATCGGCGATTCTAATCCCTACTTCTAATTTTGAAATCAAATCAAATTTTCTAACTGAAATAAGAAGGCATCAATATGAAGGAAAACCTAATGAATGCCCTATGGCACATATATCAACCTTCTTAAACCTTTGTGACACTATTGCTGATGGACAGAGTCTTGAATATGTCCAACTAAAAGCATTTCGTTGGTCCCTTACAGGAAAAGCATTGCAGTGGTTGGCAAGCTTAGCCCCAAGATCGCTCCGCACCTGGAATGAAGTCAAGGATGCGTTCCTCAATAAGTTCTTCCCTCCTTCTAAGATGGCGTTGATCCGAAAGAAAATCACGGCTTTTAAACAAAAGCCTGTGAGGCTCTGGCGACTGTTTAGGAAAGGTTTAAGGACCTACTACGATCATGCCTGACGCATGGCCAACCACCGTACGCGATTCAGGAAATCATTTACAATGCTCTTGATGCTGCAACCAAGGAGAGGATCAACACCTACACCTCCTATGGCTACCTTGAACTCGCTCTACAAGAGGCTTGGGACACCATAGAGAGGTTGGGGGAGTTCGACAACACTTATGGGACTCCTGAGGCTTCCAACACACCGTCATCGTCGAGGCCTGCCCCATCTATGTCATTGATGTACATATTTGTACCTTTGTTTATTGCATCTTTTGACTTCTTATTTCATTCGATTTCCAAAGAAAAGGTTCAAAAGAATATAAACTTGTGCAAGAATGGGCTAAAATGCAAGAAATAGGGTCTGCACAAGTTTTGAGCTAACCATGCAGGAATTCGAGCGAAATCGGAGTCAAAATGAAGAAGCCAAGTGAAGCTGAGCAGAGGTCGATATCGACCTGAGACTTTGATATCGACCCTAGATTTCGACACGACTTCTATGTGTCGAGATAGGCAACACAGACCAGACAAGAAGGGATCGATATCGAGATACTACCTCGATATCGACGATCGTCATAGACATCGACTGGAGCTGGACAAGCCGAGCAGAAACACAAAGCATCGATATCGACCTCTGGTGTCGATATCGACCCTACCTCGACAGAAGATAAATCCGATTTCGAGGATCGGATTGTGAAGTCTATCATCAAAGCCATGAGTTATCTCGTTCTTTTAGATATTAGCAGTTGTTTCTAATCTTCTCCTTTAAAGTTTTATCAAAATAAAAGACCTATCCTAACTGTTCGGATAGAGTTCATAGTTTAGATAGAAGTTTCAATCCTCGGATAGCGAGAATTAGTAACCTATAAATAAAGCCCTAGGGGCTGATTTGTTAGATCATCCAAGAAACAATCATCAATCAAGACAATCAATAGAGTTAGAGTTAGAGAGAAGTTTTAGGGTTTGACGTTAGCGAAAGTTGACGTTGAGTTGTAAAGCTTCGGAGTTTATTTTAATGTAAGTTTCTTTCCTTCAATCAACAATGAGTTCCATGATGAGAAGCGAGTAGTTCCCCAAAGCTCTTAGGGTCGGGGTGAGCCCGACGTTAGCAATGCGCGCTTGAGGTAAGTATTTGATGTCGATATCGTTGTGTCTATCTCTCCTCGTACGATTCTATGTTTAATCCTAATCGAAAGAAAAGGGATTCATGCTAACAACATGAGTTATAAACATAAAATTGGTAAAGACAATTAGGTTTATTTGCAAGAATAATCCTAAGAGTTGGTGTACGGCGAAAGCTTGTCCCTTGGCTGAAATAGCGCAATTGTCCATCGTATTTATCTTATCGCATGCATTGGCTAACGTTGTGGTAAACCCTAATCTGAGGAGTTGCTTTTACATAGTTTATACACACCAAACCCACTATTTTATTTCTGTTCATCCCTTCTCATCCATTCTTAAATCTCCGGCCTTTCTTTGCCGACAAAACAACTAACTCACTGCAGGAAGACATCGATATCGACAACAGAGGTCGATATCGACCAAACTGATACATCGACAGTTTTCTGAGTCGATCTCGAGACTCCTGGGAAACTTCTGCAAGCATCGATATCGACCCCCTTGTGTCGAAATCGACCCCTCTGTATGAACTGGCAGACTTTTGAGCCAGTCGATTTCGTGGACTAACATCGATATCGACCCCCACCAGTCGATATCGACTACAGTTTTTATTTCTTCAGGTCTTCTGTTGCAGAGAACATCGACAGCTAAGGTCGACATCGAGGTCTGAGCTCGTGATCGAGGCTTCTGGTCGAACATTAAGGATGTGTCTTCAACGCTACTAGGATCCCGCTGACTCGCTTCCTCGTGGATCGAACCTTATTCCCTACTACTATAGCGGGGAGTCTTGAATTTATTTGAAGAGGCTAAGAGTTGTATCGTTTTATATTTTATTATATATTTTGATTCAATTCTCCACACGTCAAATTTTGGCGCCGTTGCCGGGGACCCCCCTAAGTCGAAATCGAGTATGCCAGATCATTGCCAGGAACTTAAGTATGGGGTCACAGAGGTCGATATCGACCCCCACATGTCGATATCGACAAAAGCTCTCGAAATCGACCCACCATGGTCGAAATCGACTACCCTCAGCCCAAAGATTTCTGTTTCGGGCCCAAACAGGTAAGCCCAGGTATGACTCCTAACCCTCCTCCGTCCAATATTGATAAATCAATTAAGCCGATTATTGATAATTCTACTAAAGAGAGGGTCAAAGCTCCATGGTTTGGCTATATTGCTAATGTTAGGTCAAGAAAGAGAAAGAAAGCGCCCAAAGAAGAACCTAACATCAAAGAAGCCTTGGTCGCCGAACTTAGATGCTATCAAAAGGACCTAGATGATCCAGGAGAACGCTCAAGCTCGAAGGGTCCCTACATAAAAGGCTCATAAAGCATTGACGGAGAAGTCGGCCTAGCGACTCAAAAATCTAGAGCGTGTACATAAAACCTTTAAATATTTTCGCATAGATGGTTTTTAGGATTTAACTTTTAGCTTTTTGAAACTTTTAAAACTGAGATAATTTGTGCTTTATCTATATTTCTAACAAAGATTTCAGGTTATCAAGCAAAAGTAACGACGAAGAAGAAAAGAAGCTTCTGCAGAGGCAGTCGAAATCGACCAGGCCAGTCGAAATCGACCCCCCAGGGTCAAGCCACCTCCTGGAGTCGACATCAAGGACTCAAGAGCGAAAAAGAGAGGTCAATATCGACCCTAATACTCGATATCGACCCCAATCAGGCAGCCCCTATCTTCATTTTCTTCCTCGACTTCGACAGATGCAGTCGACATCGACCACTGTACCCGACATCGACCTCTGGCATCGACCCAACCTGAAATCAACCTGAATCCGCAGGTTGCACTGTGAGTTTCTCTCTACCCTTGTTCTTCTTTTTAATACAGTGAGGACACTGTATATTTTAAGTATGGGGTGAGGGAAAAACATGTCTTATGGTCATAACTTGGTTTTCTTCTTCTCATTGCATTTATGTTTAAATTTTTATTCTTAGTTTTTACTTTTATAAAATGTCAAAAAAATCCAAAAAAAAATAGAAAAATGTCAAAAATACAAAAAAAATGCATGTTTATTTTTTAAACCCTACTTAGATGTCCTATGATGAAAACTCAATAGCTGACTTGATCATGTAAATGCTATGGCATATTTGGATAGTTTAGCCTAAGTCCTTAAAATTTTTATATAGATTGTGAACTTGTGATGAAATTGAGCACATATGATCCTAGGCTAAAAAGCAAATCCAACAAAAATTGTCATAGTGAGAATTTTGGCCTATAGGGAGAACATCAAAAATCCCTCCGCTTTCTTGAATGAATTTACTCTTCCTATGCATCTCTAAATGTTGTGATAGTTATTCAAAACCAATGCATATATATGTTTATGTTTACGAGAATTAAATGATGGAGGCATCTTATAAGCCATTTTTATCCTCTTTTTACCTACCCTACATTATCCCTGCTTGAAGCCAGAATATTAGCCTGAGCCTGAAATTACAAACTCCACAAAATTCTCCCTAGCCGAATTGAGCCTGACCCCCATTTGGGAATTGAGACTTAGATTGGCTGGACTAATGCCTTGTGGAAAGAAGAGGGCATAATGTCCAGTTTTGAGCAAGGAAATTATGGGTTGGTGCATATTTACATGTTGTCATATTTTGTAAAAGGATTTTTTGCTCACCATACAAATGCACATGTTTTTATTTATTATTTTCAAAAAAAAAATCCGAAAATTTAAAGATGTATATATATATTGCATGAGCCAAAATCCTTAAGTCTTTTTATTTATACAAGTGTTATATTTTTTAGAGGTATATTAGAGTTTGGAAGAAGGGTTGATAGTATGGTTTACACCTTTTAGTGCATCTTTAGATCATATTGTAGAAAGATGAGTTGGGAAAGAGCATTATAGGAGATTGAGCTTGGAAAGTGCAACATTGAAGAGTTATGGTTTGGATATTGCAAGTGTTGAAATTTAGGAGTCTTGATTCCCGAATTATAAAAGCACCACATAGCCAAATAATTCCATACCTTTTATTTCATACCAAGCCCCATTACAACCCCGCTGAATGGAGTTTTCTTTGAAGTCTTCCATTGAGCGAAAGTCCTCCTGATGATTCTTATTGCATTTTCATAATTGGTTGCAAAGTGGATTTTTATAAATTGCAATGTTTATGAGATTGTATATGGAATTGAGTTGAGAGTTGATCTTCATAGCCTAAACACATGAGAGTTGAGAGCAAACACATTATCCCTGTGAGGTTGGATCAAAATTGCATATGCATATGGATCGCCTAAATATGTGCTATGACGTTAAATTCACTTGCTTTGCTTTGCTACCGGTTATGATGTTGCTTTTGACAAGGGCGAAGACTTGAAGGGTGTGTTGTAGGTATTGGTTATTGCTTGGTTATTGCTTGAGGACAAGCAAGTCTAAGTATGGGGTGTTTTGATGTACATATTTGTACCTTTGTTTATTGCATCTTTTGACTTCTTATTTCATTCGATATCCAAAGAAAAGGTTCAAAAGAATATAAACTTGTGTAGGAATTGGCTAAAATGCAAGAAATAGGGTCTGCACAAGTTTTGAGCTAACCATGCTGGAATTCGAGCGAAATCGGAGTCAAAACGAAGAAGCCAAGTGAAGCTGAGCAGAGGTCGATATCGACCTGAGACTTCGATATCGACCCTAGATTTCGACACGACTTCTGAGTGTTGAGATAGGCCACACAGACCAGACAAGAAGGCATCGATATCGACATACTACCTCAATATCGACCATCGTCATAGACATCGACCGGAGCTGGACAAGTCGAGCAGAAACACAAAGCATCGATATCGACCTCTGGTGTCGATATCGACCCTACCTCGACAGAAGATAAATTCGATTTCGAGGCTCGGATTGTGAAGTCTATCATCAAATCCATAAGTTATCTCGTTCTTTTAGATATTAGCAGCTGTTTATTAACTTTTCCTTTAAAGTTTTATCAAAATAAAAGACCTATCCTAATTGTTCGGATAGAGTTCATAGTTTAGATAGAAGTTTCAATCCTCGGATAGCGAGGATTAGTAGCCTATAAATAAAGCCCTAGGGGCTGATTTGTTAGATCATCCAAGAAACAATCATCAATCAAGACAATCAATAGAGTTAGAGTTAGAGAGAAGTTTTAGGGTTTGACGTTTGCGAAAGTTGACGTTGAGTTGTAAAGCTTCGGAGTTTATTTTAATGCAAGTTTCTTTCCTTCAATCAACAATGAGTTCCATGATGAGAAGCGAGAAGTTCCCCAAAGCTCTTAGGGTCGGGGTGAGCCCGAAGTTAGCCATGCGCGCTTGAGGTAAGTATTTGATGTCGATATCGTTGTGTCTATCTCTCCTCCTACGATTCTATGTTTAATCCTAATCGAAAGAAAAGGGATTCATGCTAACAACTTGAGTTATAAACATAAAATTGGTAGAGACAATTAGGTTTATTTGCAAGAGTAATCCTAACAGTTGGTGTACGGCGAAAGCTTGTCCCTCGGGTGAAATAGCGCAATTGTCCGTCTTATTTATCTTATCGCATGCATTGGTTAACGTTGTGGTAATCCCTAATCCTAGGTGTTGCTTTTACATAGTTTATACACACCGAACCCACTATTTTATTTCTGTTCATCCCTTCTCATCCATTCTTAAATCTTCGGCCTTTCTTTGCCGACAAAACAACTAACTCACTGCAGGAAAACATCGATATCGACAACAGAGGTCGATATCGACCAAACTGATAGATCGACAGTTTTCTTCGACGATCTCGAGACTCCTGGGAAACTTCTGCAAGCATCGATATCGACCCCCTTGTGTTGAAATCGACCCCTCTGTATCGACTGGCAGACTTCTGAGCCAGTCGATTTCGTGGACTAACATCGATATCGACCCCCACTAGTCGATATCGACTACAGTTTTTGTTTCTGCAGGTCTTCTGTTGCAGAGAACATCGACATCCAAGGTCGACATCGAGGTCTGAGCTCGAGATCAAGGCTTCTGATCGAACATTAAGGACGTGTCTTCAACGCTGCTAGGATCCCGCTGACTCGCTTCCTCATGGATCGAACCTGATTCCCTACTACTATAGCGGGGAGTCTTGAATTTATTTGAAGAGGCTAAGAGTTGTATTGCTTTATATTTTATTATATATTTTGATTCAATTCTCCCCACGTCAGTTATTATATGAACCCTCTAAGGTGATCGATCCAGACGTAAAGGAGGAATTTCATAGAGACCAACTTCGAAAGCTCCAAAAGCAAGTGAGGTTCCTTTCGGCGAATCAAGATTGCATCGAATGTGGATCGCAACGACACACCACCATTGAGGGCCCCCATGCTGAGCAAGTGCAACTAGCGGAGACTCATGAGGAAGCCAACTACATGAGGGGTCCCAATCGCCAATATTGGGGAGACCAAAGGTTCCAACAACCACAAAGGAACCAGGTTAACCCTAGGGACCCCCCACTCTATAGAGCTCCTGGGCACCCGGAGAGAGACCAAAAGAAGGATGATCTTCAACTAGTGTTGGATGAGATAAGGCGGAACCAAGCTAAGAATGATCAATCTAACAATGCAATCCATTCTCAACTCAATCACCTTACCACAAGGATTGGGGAGATGGATATTTGGAAAAAGAACGTAGAGACCCAACTAGGTCAATTGGCGGCGCAAATCCCTAGACCGTCCGGAACATTCCCTGGGCAACCAACTACCAATCCTAAGGGGCAATCCGGGTCAGGTCACATCGCATCCATGCAACTAAGGAGTGGCACCAAAGTACAAAAGCCACGAACGGAAGCGAAGGAGAAAGTAGCAGACCCAGTCGACAACGACAGACCAATCGATATCGATCCAGAGGTCGATATCGACCACCAGGTCGACCCAAGGGTCGACATCGATGCCCCACTACAAAGCCTGAGGAGCCACAACAAAGGTCGACATCGACAGATCCCAGTCGACATCGATGTTCAGCCGGCCCCTCCACCACTGTTTTGGCTTCTCCGCCAAAGAAGACGTTGCCCTTCCCTTCCAAAGCATTGAAGGACCCCACTCAAGGTAAGTTGAGGTGCTTTGTAAAGATTCTTCAAGGACTTAACATTACTATTCCTCTTACAGAAGCCCTAAGCGAGATGCCCGCCTATGTTCGATTCCTGAAAGATATCCTTAGCAAGAAGCGGTCCATGGCAGAGATCGTAGAGGAGTGCTCAAAGATGGACTTCCCTGAGAAGAGGAGTGATACAGGGAAGTTTTTAATCACCGTGGGACTTGGCCAACATCGCTACAAGGCCCTATGCAACCTAGGGGCAAGCGTAAGTCTTATGCCTCTTTAAATTTGGCAAAAGGTGAACATTGGAGCACTTGAACCTGTGGATATGAAACTCTATATGCCTGATAATTAATTCGTCAGACCCACAGGTATAGTTGATGACGTTCCGGTAAAGGTAGGTAAGTTCTTTGTGCATACTAATTTCATTGTATTGGAAATGCCTGAAGATCCTATTGTACCTATCATCCTTGGTAGACCTTTCTTAGCTACTGATGATGCCAATATCAATGTACGTCGAGGATTACTAAACTTTACTATAGGGAACGAATTAATTGAATTCTCATTCAATCCCACAATGAAAGAAGTTAATGGTATGGAGATCATCGGTCTACACCAGCATCATCGATTGCAAAGAACCGACGAAAAGGGCCCTAACTCCTGAGGAGGCCATAGCCCTAGCTGCAGAGGAGCTTACCGACCAGGACATTGAGGAGTTCCTAGCTACATGCATGAGTGATGAGGAAATATTCGACGATGCTTTATCCATGGAGCTCGAAGAAGAGGTCGACATCGATGAGGAGAGGTCGACATCGACCATACCACTCGATATCGAGTGCCCTCAGTCGACATTGATGGATTCAGTAAGTCAGGTTCTCCCTTTTTCTCTTGCAGGTGATATCGATGTACCCATGTCGACTGCAGAGGTCGAAATCGACCAGACGATATCGACATTAGAGGTCAAAATCGACCATGTCCACTTCTCGTCAAACAGCTCCCCGTGGTATGTGCTGAACTTTCAGTCGATATTGACTATTCCTATTCGCCCTCGACTTATTTTCTGCAGGAATACTTTGAAGAGTCCCAATCAAAGTTGGCATCACTCTATGTTTGGTCCACGCCAACACCTATAGCTGATTTGGGAACTTCAATCAAGAGAATTGAGACGGATTACCTTGGTGAGATTATGAAGACAGAGGAGGTAGAGCCAATCCTTATCCCACAAGACCCCTCTCCGGTGCTTAAGCCTTTACCCGACACACTTAGGTATGAGTTTCTTGGCCCCATCTCTACTTTTCCTGTAATTATCAATGCTTCACTAAACACGCAGGAAGTAGATAAGCTTATGAAAGTGCTTCGCACTCATCGTAAGGCTATTGGGTATTCTCTTGAGGATATCAAAGGTATTTCACCCGCTACATGCATGCATAGAATCCTCCTTGAGGATGATCATAAAGCATCTATAGAACACCAACAGAAGCTCAACCCCAACATGAGAGAGGTAGTGAAGAAGGAGATCATGCGCATGCTGGATGCAGGAATCATCTATGCCATCTTCGACAGCGAATGGGTGAGCCCAGTCCATGTGGTGCCTAAGAAGGGTGGAATGACCGTTGAGGAGAATGAGAAGGGCGAGCTTGTGCCAAAGCGAATCACAACTAGTTGGCGAATGTGCATAGATTACATGAAGCTCAACACCGCCACTAGAAAGGATCACTTTCCCCTTCCATTCATTGACCAGGTATTGGAAAGACTTGCCGAGCATGATTATTTTTGTTACCTGGATGGATATTCTGGCTTTTGGCAGGTCCCTATTCACATGTCCCTATGGGACTTTTGCATATAGGAGAATGTCATTTGGGCTCTCCAATGCCCCCGCTACCTTTCAAAGATGTATGATGGCCATCTTCTCCGACATGATAGAGGACATCGTGGAGGTATTTATGGATGATTTCTCTGTTTATGGCACCACTTTCGATGTTTGTCTTGCTAACCTTCGCATGGTACTTGCACGATGTGAAGAGACAAACTTAGTTCTCAATTGGGAAAAGTGCCACTTTATGGTAAGGGAAGGGATTGTGCTAGGCCACAAAGTCTCAAAAAGGGGAATTGAGGTGGACAGGGAAAAGATAGAGCTTATTGAGAAGTTGCCACCACCTTCATCTATTAAGGACATAAGAAGCTTCCTTGGTCATGCAGGTTTCTATAGAAGGTTTATTCAGGATTTTTCTAAGATTGCCAAACATTTAACTAACCTACTAATGAAGGATGTTAAGTTTGTGTTTTCTAGTGATTGTCTTAAAACTTTCATTAGGTTGAAGGAAGCCCTTATATCTGCCCCTATTATTCAATCGCCAGATTGGTCGCAACCCTTTGAGATCATGTGCGATGCAAGTGATTATGCCGTAGGTGCTGTCCTAGGACAAAGGAGAGACAAAAAGCTTCACGCCATCTACTATGCAAGCAAGACTCTTGATGCCGTTCAAACTAAGTACACCACGACGGAAAAGAGTTCTTGGCGGTGGTCTTCGCTTTTGAGAAGTTCTGCTCATACCTAGTGAGCTCTAAGGTAATTGTTCATACTGACCATGTGGCTTTTAGGTACTTGATGGCGAAGAAGGATGCTAAACCTAGGCTCCTACGATGGGTGCTCCTACTACAAGAGTTTGATGTTGAGCTTAAAGATAAGAAAGGAACGGAGAACTCCGTAGCCGATCATCTTTCACGGCTACCCAAAGGGCTTCTAGATGAGTCACATGACAACATGCCAATCGATGACTCCCGCCCTGACGAGCACTTAATGACGCAAGAGGCAAAATGGGCAGAAAATCCACTCGATATTGACCATGGCAGGTCGATATCGACTGCCCCAAAGGTGAGATTTGCATCGATTTCGACTAATTTTGATCACAGGATTTCAACTGCAGAGGTCGAAATCGACCTCCAGACATCGACATCGAGGACCAATATCGAACAGCCCATATCGACTAAACATGTCGATGCCGTCCAGTCGATATCGACCTTTACAGGTCGAAATCGACCACCTTCAAAACACTCCGAAGGTGAAGAAGAGGTAAGCTCCGGTGAGGATTTCTTCTTTACACCTCCTTCTAGTCATATTCATGAGTTATTTGCTGTAAGAAGGGCGAAGGTACTTTGGTATGCGGATTTTGCTAACTATATTGCAAGAGGCGAGATTCCTTCAGGCTTAACTTCTCAACAAAAGAAGAAGTTTTTGCACGACGTCAAGCAATACTATTGGGATGAACCCTACTTGTTCAAGCAAGGGAAAGACCATATCTTTCGATGTTGTATCCCGGAGGAAGAGGTAAAGAGCGTGATTCACCATTGTCATTCTCTCCCTACAGGAGGCCATGCTAAAGGATTCAAAACCGCGGCGAAAATTCTTCAATGTGGTTTTTATTGGCCTAACCTTTTCAAGGATGTGCAAAACTATGTAAACTCTTGTGATGAGTGTCAACGTGCAGGTAATATCACATGGAGGAATGAGACACCGCTCACAGGCATTCTAGAGGTAGAGCTCTTTGATGTATGGGGTATTGATTTCATGGGACCATTCCCTGCCTCAGGCCCCTACAAATACATTCTAGTAGCGGTGGACTATGTCTCTAAATGGGTGGAGGTCGTGGCAACTAGGACCAACGATGCAAAGGTAGTCTCTAAGTTTATGAAAACTAACATCTTTCGTCGCTTTGGTGTTCCTAGATTTCTTATTTCAGATGGTGGCTCGCATTTCATTGAGAGAGGCTTTGAAGCTCTTTTAGCCAAGTATGGAGTGAACCATAGGGTGGCAACGCCCTATCACCCTCAAACCAGCGGCCAAGTAGAAGTCTCTAATCGCCAAATCAAAGCCATCTTGGAGAAGACGGTCTCCCGCTCGAGGAAGGATTGGTCATCCAAACTAGATGATGCACTCTGGGCCTACCGAACGGCCTATAAGACACCACTTCGCACAACTCCTTATAACTTGGTATATGGTAAGTCATGTCATTTGCCCGTCGAACTTGAGCATAAGGCAATGTGGGCTCTCAAGGAGCTTAACATGGATTTCAACGACGCTGGGAAAAGAAGGTTCATTGACTTGCAAGCCTTGGAGGAGTTGCGTCTAAAGGCATATGAGAATGCCGAGATCTACAAGGAGCGCACAAAGAAGTGGCATCATAGTAAATTGGTGCCAAAAACATATGAGGTAGGTGACAAAGTCCTTGTCTTTAATTCTAGACTTCGCTTATTTCCAGGGAAACTAAGGACTAGATGGAGCGGACCTTTCAAGGTTCATAAAATGTTCCCTCATGGACCGGTGGAGTTACTTTGCGACGATGAATCCACCTTTAAGGTAAATGGCCACCGGGTAAAGAAATATTATGACAAGGATGACCCGGAAGAAGAGATTCGTGCCACCTTGGCATTGAACTAGCGCAAAAAGGGAAGTATGTCGAGCTAGCGACTTAAACTCAAGCGCTTCCGGGAGGCAACCCGTTCTTTCTCTTTTCTTTCTCTTTTTGTTTTTAGTTTATTTTATATTTTTTTAGATTATTCGTGGCTATTTTATCTAAAGTAAACTAGGAGATCGAGTCCAGAGGAGAGGTCGATTTCGACCTCTATGGTCGATATCGACTGGCCGACAGATACCAATTCGAGGAAATACAGTCGACTCAAAGGGGGAGGTCGATATCGACCTCTAAGGTCGATATCGACTACAGGTGGAGGTAGGAGCCAGGTCAGATTTTATTTTCTTTTTCCTTATTTATTTTTTATTTTTATTTCCCTTTAAATACCCCGACTTCGACGTTGGACCCCCCTTTTCGATACCCAAACCCTACAACGCCATATCGTCTTCTTCTTCATCTCTCCTCGCTCTCCTCGCTTACTATGGTCCATCCCCACCACCCCACCGCTGTCATCCTCCTTATCCCTTCACCCCACCAGATCCGACACCCTCCTCCTGAAAAAAAACCCGACAGCCTCTCGGTTCTCTCTCTCTTCTCTAGCCCTTGCCCCATCTCTCTCGTTTTTTATCCCAACACAGCCCAGATCTATTGTTTTCCGGCCACGAATCTCCAGATCCGGCCACCTAGGACTACCGACGAGCCCACAGCTGCAACGTTGAACGAACCGCTGCCCAGATCCGGTCGATTTCGACCTTCAACCTCGATTTCGACGTCTTTTTTAGTTCGACAGCCTTGTTTCGATTTTCTTTGCAGTTTCTTGCATCTTTCCCACTTAATTTCGACATTCTTCTGGTATGATTTCTTACCCTTTCTCTATTTTTACAGATTTACATGACTATCTAGTTGATTTTGGGAAGAAATTGCATATTGGGTGTTTAGGGTTTGAATGATATTCATGCGGGAAAGGGTAATCGCATGATTTTTGGGCCAAGAATCTGATTTTTATATATATATGGGCTGAGAATCGAAATTATATATATATGGGCTGAAAATGCGAATTTTTATATATATGCGGGCTAGAATCTGATTTTTTTATAAATAGGGGGTTAAATTCTTATTTTTTTATATAGGGGGTTAAAATCTGATTTTTATACATATGTGGGACAAAAATCTGAAATTTATTAGGTTTATTAGTGTTAAAGATTCAAGAAAATTAAGTTTATAAAAGTTGACAACCTTATGAAATTTCTTGACTTCTTATTAGATCATGCTTATTTTTTATGGTTAAAAAATTGATAATATATCCTTATTTGATCATTCAAATTGGGTTTGCATGTTTAGCACTTTAACTTAGCCAATTTACCTTTACAAAATTTTTAGGCTAGTTTTGGAACCTAAGTATGGGGTTCTCTCTATTTTATACAAAGGGGAATTATCTTTAGCAATGATTTCTTTTGCAGACAATGGTGAGAGCAAAAAACATCCCCCAGGACACACTTCGCATTGATGATGACCAACAGAGCGCTCTAGCCACAGATCTGATTCGCCGAGCCGGCAGGGCCCGCTGGTACCATTTCCCCGATATGGTCCAGTTGGGGTTTCACACTAGCGTTCGGGAGGCATTCGAGAATGTCTCCCTGCAGTGGCTGATCGAGCCTTTGGAGGAGCACTACCCCGTGCTGACTGGGGAGTTTATCGCTACCCTGGAGGTTCCTGACCGCACATCCACTGGCCGCCAAGTTATATTTCAACTCGGCAACAGGCGTCAAAAGCTATCGCTCGAGGAGATGAGAAACATCTTTGGGTTTATCCATACCCCCGCCGCCTTCAGGGTCCATGACCCTAACGTCATTTGGAGCTACATTTCAAGCATCCCCTACCCCGCTCCCACAGATTCCTTCACCTCCAAGGTTGTGAGTCCCTTATTCCGCGTTATACTGCGAGTCTTGGCGAGCACCCTATGGGCTAGACCTGAGCTCCGTCGCCCCACACACCGCGAGACGGAGACTTTGAGGAGGATGCGTTTTGAGGATGAGCCTCTGCCATTTCTATACGCTTGGCTCGAGCACATCCTGGACCGTAGACGCACGATCTCCACGGATATCCTGGATGGCGGCATGGTGGCTATCCTAGCCCATGGGTTGGGTGTCCACGTTGAGAGGTACACCACTTACCAACTTATGTACTTAGACTCTACTGTCTTACGCCAGGGCAGAGTGATTGCGGCCGGCCCACTGGATTGGAGACACCCCCAAACGGGGATGCGTCTCCGACAGGACTATATGGATCTCCTGTATATCCCTGATTGGTACCAGTCTTGGACTGGGCAACCATATCATACGGATACAGATCCGTCTATTGATCCTACACTTTGGAGGAGGCCCCTGCTCTACAACCATGAGCCAGAGGTGGATGCCATGTCTTGGGACGCAGACTCCCACTCGGAGGGAGCATAGCAGCCCCCAGCCTACCAGGGGGGCATGTATGGAGGCGATTTGATGATGACGCTGCAGACGATGCAGCTGGGGGTGGAGAGGGCCCGCAAGGGTCCCACCACAACCACCACAGTCACCACAACTATATGCCTCCACCTCCTCCTCCCTTCCAGCCCACTTACTCCAATGACTGGTAGGACCACGTGATTGCCCACTTCACTAGCCTACATGGGGTATTCCAATGATCAACAGGCTGATACTTCTACATTCCCATAGGGCAGCCCGACCTACTACTCAGGGTCAGCTCATACACAGGATTGGCCCTTGCTTTTGCCACCTCCTCTGCCTCCTGAGCAGTGATTTTTATTGAGTAAGTGAGCGTGAGTGTTTCCTTCCCTTTACTTTGCTTTTTCAATAGTGAGGACACTGTAATTTTTAAGTATGGGGTGGGATTAAAATTGGACATTATAACTTCTTTGTCTGGTCGTGGTTATGGTTAAAACTTGGCGAACATGGCTTGTATTTATCTTTTATTTGCTTTCTACTTTATTTTTATGCATTGCATCATGTTTAAACATTTATGGATTTTAAATTTTAAGTCCTTAGTCTTTTAAGTTAGTTTTATAAAAATGTCGAAATCAAAAAAACTAGGAAAATGTCAAAAATACAAAAAAATGCATGTTTACTCCTTAAGTTTATTTTTAAATCCTACTTAGATGTCCTATGATGAAAACTCAATAGCTGAGTTGATCATGTAAATCATATGGCATATTTGGATGGTTTAGCCTAAGTCCTTCAATTTTTTATGTAGATTGTGAACTTGTGATGAAATTGAGCACATATGATCCTAGGCTAAAAAGCAAATCCAACAAAAATTGTCCTTGTGAGAATTTTGGCCTATAGGGAGAACATCAAAAATCCCTCCGCTTTCATGAGTGAATTTACTCTTCCTATGCATCTCTAAATGTTGTGATAGTTATTCAAAACCAATAGATAAATATGTCTATGTTTACGAGAATTAAATGATGGAGGCATCTTTTAAGCCATTTTTATCCTCTCTTTACCTACCCTACATTATCCCTGCTTGAAGCCGGAAAATTAGCCTGAGCCTAAAAATTGCAAACTCCACAAAATTATCCGTAGCCGAATTGAGCCTGACCCCATTTGGGAATTGAGACTTAGATTGGCTGGACTAATGCCTTGTGGAAAGAAGAGTGAAAATTGTCTAGTTTTGAGCAAGGAAATTATGGGTTGGTATATATTTCATTTTGTTATATTTTGTAAAAGGATTTTTGGCTCACTATATAAATGAACATATTTTTTTAGTATTATTCATTATTTTCGTCAAAAAAAAAATCCGAAAAAAAAAAGATAAAAAGAGAGATATATATACGTAGTGCATGAGCCAAAATCCTTAAGTCCTTTATTTATTTCATACAAGTGTTATATTTTTGAGAGGCATATTAGAGTTTGAAAGAAGGGTTGATAGTATGGTTTACATCTTTTAGTGCATCTTTAGAGTATATTATGGAAAGATGAGTTGAGAAAGAGCATTATGGAGAATAGAGCTTGGAAAGAGTAACATTGAAGAGTTATGGTTTGGATATTGCAAGTGTTAAGATTTAGGAGTCTCGATTCCCGAATTATAAAAGCACTACATAGCCAAATAATTCCATACCCTTAATTCCTTACTAAGCCCCATTACAATCCTGCCGAATGGAGTCTTCTTTGAAGTCTTCCATTGAGTGAAAGTCCTCCTGATGGTTCTTATTTCATTTTCATAATTGGTTATGAAGTGGATTTTTATAAATTGCAATGTTTATGAGATTGTGTATGGAATTGAGTTAAGAGTTGATCTTCATAGCCTAAACACATGAGAGTTGAGTGCAAACACATTATCTCCGTGAGGTTGGATAAAAAATTGCATATGCCTATGGATCGACTAAATATGTGCTATGACGTTAAATTCACTTGCATTACTTTGCTACCGCTTATGATGTTGCTTTTGACAAGGGCGAAGACTTGAAGGGTGTGTTGTAGGTGTTGGTTATTGCTTGGTTAATGCTTGAGGACAAGCAAGTCTAAGTATGGGGTATTTTGGTGTACATATTTGTACCTATTTTATTCACAAGTTTTGACTTCATATTTCATTCGATTCCTCAAACAAAGGTTGGAAACAAGAGGAATTTGTGTAGAATGAGCTAACGTGCATAAGGTAGAGCTAACGTGCCCTTGGCCCGAAGGCTTCGGGTGCAACTTGCGTTCAAAGACTCGATGGTTCACGGGATTCTATAATTCACACCAAGTATCGCATTTCGCTACATTCTTCATCGATGCGAGAGCTAAGATATCCGTTATCGAGAGTCGTTCTAGTGTATCGAAATGACACGACGACCCACGTGCACTTCGGGCAACCGAGGGGCGTGGGACGCGCTATTTTTCATGGTCCTTGGCGCAATCCGCGTCGGGGTTCGTTCGTGCTTGAAGGACAACAACTCGCTAGGAGCCAAGATCCCGCCGAGCTCGGGGGACGTCGTCGGTTTGTGGCCAAACGTCGCCCACCCGGTGTTTGTAAACGAGTTCACGGGTCTTTCTGCTTGTGCAGTTTTCGACAATGATCCTTCCGCAGGTTCACCTACGGAAACCTTGTTACGACTTCTCCTTCCTCTAAATGATAAGGTTTAGTGGACTTCTCGTGACATCGCCGACAGCGAACCTCCCACGTAGTCGCGATCCGAACCCTTCACCGGACCATTCAATTGGTACGAGCGACGGGCGGTGTGTATAAAGGGCAGGGACGTAGTCAACGCGAGTTGATGACTCGCACTTACTAGGAATTCCTCGTTGAAGACCACCAATTGTAATGATCTATCCCCATCACGACGAAATTTCAAAGATTACCCGAACTTGTTGGCCAAGGTGATAGATTCGTTGAATACATCAGTGTAGCACGCGTGCGGCCCAGAACATCTAAGAGCATCACAGACCTGTTATTGCCTCAAACTTGGCCTGGAAGGCCATAGTCCCTCTAAGAAGCTAGATGTCGAATGATAACTCCACATAGGTAGTTAGCAGGCTGAGGTCTCGTTCGTTAACGGAATTAACGAGACAAATCGCTCCACCAACTAAGAACGGCCATGCACCACCACCCATAGAATCAAGAAAGAGCTCTCAGTAGTCAAGCGGGTGGTTAGAGAGAGAAACTCTCGAAGGAGGAAACCCTCCTTGCCTTCCCCCTTGCCTTGGCAAGCTCGATCCACCTCCGGCCTTGCTCTCCGGCAATTCCATTGCATCCGAGCAAGCTACCTTCGGCTTCACCAAGTGATTGTGTCCCCGGAAGTGTACTCAGCCCCAACTTGCTCTCTCCGACGTCAACTCTCTCTCCTCCATAGTGCATTCATGAAGCTCCAGCTCCATTAACACCCTCCCACCTACCAACCTGCTGCATTTACAGCACCCAACTACCTCACACTCACACGTCCAGCTGGTGTCCTTCTTCCCTTTAAATTCCCACGACAATCCTCTGTTTCCTGGTGTCCTTCCAGGTGGTTTAGCCACCTCAGGCGGTGGCGCTCTGTCGCCAGAGCTCGTCGGTACACCCTCACAGACTCCATGCTCCTCCCTCCCAACCTCACAGCTGAGTTCCTTTTTTTTTTCTTTTCAATCAAGCTCAGCTCCCCACGAATTTCTTCTGTTTCTGGGTGTCTCCCTAGGAGTTTTAATTGCCCCAGGCGGCGCCGCCCGACGCCGGAGATCTTCTGTTCTTTCCCTCTCCACAGCTACCTCCATTTTCGTCGTCCGTACCATCCCACACTAGCCGTTACTCACACGCAACGGTCACCAACTATCACTTCAGTTTCAAATTTCTATCCGTTATACAGACGTTGACTCGGGTTTGACCAAAAGTCCAAATCCGGTTCACGGTTGTGGGGTTGCCTTCCGGTGGCCGGAAACCCCTGCTCACTCCGGTTTCGACTTCCTATCCCCCTGACAACCTCACTCCCTTGAATTCTCTTGCTTCCAAGGTGTTTCTGAGTTTTCCCCAAATCTGTACTGCTACTGTCGTCGTTACAAAGACGATGAACAGTGCGTGAAAGAAAAATCGACTGTGGGGTTACCATCTGAGAAGATTACATCAAATTGATCCCCTCCCTCTCCTCCTCACATCATTGCGCTTCTATAGCCTTACCAATTTCTTAATTCATCAAGATTTGAAGGAATCCCTCTTCTCTAGGGTTTCTGCTACGCAACTCGAGCAAAGTGTTCGGGGGGTTGCCTCCTTCTTCCCTCCTCTCAAATTGACCAATCCATCATCTTCCTTACCCCCTTCCGAACCTCCAACCTTATCAATTTGGTTGTTAGTGGCCCAGAGACAATTCCCCCAAATTCTAGGGTTCATACAGCTTGACAACTACGCTGTCAACCCTAATTTGATCGGGGGGTTGCCTTTGATCCTCTTCTACCAAAATTGACCTTACCTACAGTCTCTAAACCTCCCTCCGACCCTACAGTCTTACCAATTTGGACGTTGGTGGCTCAAGGAATAAAGCCCCAAATTCTAGGGTTCCTGCAGCGCAGGTGCACCCTAAATCGATCGGGGGGCTCCTTCTACGCTTCCTTCTCTAAAATTGGCCGATCCTTCCGCCTTCTTACCATCCTCCGACCCTCCAGCCTTATCAATTTGGGTGTTGGTGGATCAACGAATAAACCCCCAAAGCTTAGGGTTCCTGCAGTCTCACGACTATACTGGGCAACCCTAAATTGATCGGGGGGTTGATTCTACTTCACCTGCATCAAAATTGACCTCACCATCAACCTTCCTACCCCTCTCCGAACCCCCTGCCTTACCAATTTGGTTGTTGGTAGCTTAGATAAAATTCCCCCAAATTCTAGGGTTCCTGCAAACCGATGAGTACGCAGGTGAACCCTAAATCGATCGGGGGGTTCCTTCTGTTCTGCCTACACCAAAATTGATCACTTCCACTGCTTTCTTATCCTTTTCCGCCCCCCCAGCCTTACCAATTTGGTTGCTGTAGCCTCAGAATAAATTCCCCCAAAAACTAAGGTTTTTGTAGACTAACGGCTACACTGATCAACCCTAATTTGATCGGGGGGTAGCTTCTGGTTTTCCTTTCCCAAAATTGATCACTCCCACTGCTACTAATCCTTCTTCCGCCCTCTTAGCCTTACCAATTGCTCGTGTTATGCTGTATTGATAATTCCCCCAAATTCTAGGGCTTGTAGCTGTCGAAGTACCTTGATTCTGTAAGGAGCTCGCCCTGTCTCTGCAAGAAGAAATTGACCTTCAGGACATACTCGCCTACACTACCACTGAGCTTTCCCTACACCAATTGCTGTACTGAGACTGTGAAAAGGAAAACCCTCTTCTGAGGGTTCACAATGACAGACAAACCACGCTCTCCTACTCAGGGGAGGAGAGCAATTTCCCTCACACCAAGTCCAATTATGGAGGCTTCTAAGGCAGTGACGCCGTCGAAGATGACTGTCCTTGGAACTCTACCTAAAGCACCAGCAGCTGCTCAACCTCAGCAACAGCAGCTCAACATCCAACCTTTGAATGTACCAATGATGTCCAACTCAGGTGACCCTCCCCTTGCTGCTCCCTCCATTGCATCTAGCAATGCTCAGGTATGCCTCTCTTCCCCCCTTCCCCTGGATAATGCCAGGACCTCTAGGTTAGAATCTGTTGTGCAGAAGATCTCTAAGGAGGGACATGACTTGTTATGTGATGCTCAAAAGACCCCAAAGAAGGGGCATTTTACTTTCCCTGCTCAGAAGACCCCAATGGAGGGGCATGTAATTTCTCAAAAGACCCCAAAGGAGGGGCAAAATGTGTCTTCTACATGTTCTCCCCCTCTTGATCTCTCTGTTCTTTGTAATTCTTCCCAAATCCTTGATAATGCCTTCACTGAAAACACTGTGAGTGGATCTAACACAGAAACTGACACCAATATGCCCTCTACCACATCCCTCCCTCCCATCCTTATTCCTACTCCCCTCCCTCCCCCCCTAACCTCAGTTGATCATGCACCTACCCCAGCTGAAGCCTATAAACAGAACCCCATCCCTCCTAACCAGCAATCTCATGTTCCACAGCAATCTCATGTTCCACAAAATCAACCTCCTGCATCATCATTACAAGGAGCCTGGGCTCTAAATCATAACCTAGCTGGAAGGCCAAGAAAAGCTAGAGGCTTTAAGTTGGAATATGAAGCATCTGGTTCAGGAGATACTGTCAAGGCTTCAAAAAAAGATTGTCTATCCTTAGAAGAAGCTTGGGGCTTTTCCTTAGTAGGCTATGTAGTTGGGAGATTCCCAGGTCTCCAGGCTATAGGGAAAATGAAGGATAATTGGCCAAAACACACCTTCAACTACCAAGGAGGTTGGCTTATGTTTAAGTTCTACTCTGAGGAAGATAGAGACTCTGTGTTACTCAAAGGACCTTTCACAGGACCCGGTTACACATTGCTTCTCAAATGTGTCCCAGAAAGATTTACATTTGACAAGGCTTTATTTTCTAAACTCCCTATATGGATCAGAATCCATAAGCTACCTACAGAATTTTGGACACCTACTATGCTTCAAAGAATTGCTACAAAAATAGGTGACCCACTAATGACTGACTCCTACACTGAGCAAAGATCTAAACAATTATATGCTAGAGTCCTAGTGGAAATGGATTGCTCAGTTGAATTAAAAAGAACCATCCACATTGAGTTTGATGATGCCCCTGATGACACTTGCTTTATTGAGTATGAGAATCTCCCACCTAGATGCAATAACTGTTCTACTTATGGACATGAGACTATCAAGTGCCCAGCAACTAGGAACACTGTCAATACAAGAGGCAAAGATGTTGATCAGAATGCTTCCTCCTCTTCTGGTGCTTATAACCTCTCTGTTGGTCCACAACAATCAAGTCCACCTATCCTCCCTACTCCTGTTGTCTCTACTAATGCTCCAGCCACGACCCCAATTAACTCTCAACCTTCCTCTCAACCTCCTCGTGTGGGCTCCTCTGTACAGATGGAGGACCAAAGGAACCTAGACCCTCCTCCCTCTACTTCCTTTACCAACTCTGTTCTTCCACCCTCTGTCAACAACCCTCTTCCCCACACTACTCCCCCTCCCTCACTGGCTCATGCTCCTGTTCCATCCTTAGCTAACTCAATTCAAGCTCCTCTCCTCCCCAACCCTGCTACCTGTCATACTACCCTGTTACAAAACACCTCTCCCTCCACTTTGTCTCAAAACTGCCTTCCCTCCTCTTCTAACCCTCCTCTCCTTTCCCACTCTACAAGATCTCGTGTTAAATCCTCCCTTTTCTCTTCTATTGAAAGAATAAACAAGGCGTACCAGAAAAAGAAAGCCTCCCCCCCTCCCCCTAGAGTTGTGAACTACCAAGAGACACAGGAATTTTATAAAGAATGCACTGCTAGGGTGGAGAAAGAGATAGAGCAAAGAAGGAAGACTGAAATGGCTAGGAGGGTCTCCTTTGCTGATCAAAACAGCTACCAAGTCCTAGAATATATGGATAAAATGGAGAATAACAATGAGGTACAAACTGATCTCTGTGAAAGCTCTAACACTGCCAGCATCTGCTACAGTAAAGATACTCAGCAAGAAAATGAAAATCATGAGCTTACTGCTATAAATAAACAACAAGTTGAAGTGAGGAGGAGCTGCAGATTAAATAAAAATGAGCAAAGAATTCACAAACAACAAGAACACCTGTCTGACTCAGAGAACAGTGAATAGGAGATTGAAGATGCAATAGGTGTGACAGATGGGAGAGAATTAGTACTTGGGCTCAAATCTTGGAAAGCCTCCAGCTCAGAAAGAGTTAATCATGAAGATAAAGGGCCTAGCACCCTTACAAAAATGTTTAAATGATTATTGCTTCATGGAATGTAAGGGGGTTTAGCAGCACCCCTAAACAAAGAGCTGTAAGGGAGTTTCTACATCAGAAAAACATATGCTTCTTGGGAATTTTAGAAACAAAGCTCACTGTAAACAAGCTTAATACTATTATGAATAAAGGGTTCACTCAATGGAAATATATGCATAATTTCGAGTATAGTGAAGCTGGAAGGATTGTCATCATTTGGGATCCACAAAGAGTTGAGTTCATACATGCTAGATCCACTGACCAAATGATTAGTGGGGTGATTAAGTGCAGAGCTTCAAAGAAAGCTTTCAATTTGTCACAAGTGTATGGATTACACACTATTGTAAAAAGGAGAGGACTGTGGAATGACCTAAGGGATGAATTTAATGCTAGAAATGGCCCTTGGCTTGTGCAAGGTGATTTCAATGCAATCATGAGATCCTGTGGAAGAAAAAATGGAGCCACGGTTACAGCTTATGAGATAGCTGACTTATGGAATTTATGTGTTGAACTTGACCTTCATGATGCCTCTTACCAAGGACTAGACCATACTTGGTTTCAGGGCAATAAATCCACCATGATTGATAGAGTTATGATAAATGGGGCATGGGATTCCCTCAACACCCACTGTAAAGCCTCTTTTCTCTTGCCCAAATCTTTCTGTGATCATGCCCAAGTACTAGTAGAAGTTCTAGATTGGCCAGTTAAGAAAAAACCTCCCTTCAAATACTTTAATATGTGGAATCAATATGACAACTTTCAGCAGCTCATTTCTGATAATTGGGTGTTCAATGGTTATGGCTCTGCTCAATTCATACTATGTAAACTCCTCCAAGGCCTAAAGAACCCTCTTAAACACCATAACAGATCCCACTTCTCTAATATAAAACAGAAAGCTTTAGATGCTGAAAAAGAATATGATTTAGCTTTCCAAGCTGTAAGAACTGACCCTCAATCCTCTATCCTTCTTCAAACACTAGAGTCAGCCAAAAAGAAAGCAACAAGGCTCAAGGAAGCTGAACATAAATTCAACTCCCAACTTGCTAAAGTGAAACACTCATTTGAAGGGGATAGATGCACTGCTTATTTTCATGGGATCATGAGAAAAAATATGAGAAGAAACCATGTCAGCTCCCTTACCAAAGAAGATGGTACTGAAACTCTCTCAGAAAAGGAGGTTGCTGAACAGTTTGAAAGCTTCTACAAGAATCTGTTAGGCCAAATGAGAAACACTGAAGATATTGATATGAGATTCATTTCTGATGGGGGTCCAAAACTGAAAACAGAATCACATGAACAATTGATCAGACCCATTTCTGATGAAGAAATAAAGAACACACTTTGGTCCATAGGTGATGACAAATCACATGGCCCCGATGGATACACCTCTAAGTTTTTCAAAGACACATGGAGTTCCACTGGTCATCACTTCAGGCAAGCCATACATGAGTTCTTTAGGACTGGAAAATTATTGAAGCAAACTAATCACACTTCTATTGCCCTTATTGCCAAAAACTCTAACCCTAGAAGTGTGAATGATTTTAGACCCATCTCCTGCTGTAATGTGAGTTACAAAGTCATCACCAAAATCCAGGCTACCAGACTAGCCACTGTACTTAAAGACATTATCTCCCCCTCCCAAATTGGCTTCATTGAAGGAAGAATTATGGGAGAAAACATCATGCTGCTGCAAGAGCTTATTAGGAAATATACTAGGAAAAGAATCAGTCCTAGATGTATTTTAAACATTGATCTCAGGAAAGCTTATGATACCATTTCCTGGAAGTTTATTGCTCAGATGCTTGACAACCTCAATTTCCCTCACACCTTTACTCTCTCGATACTTGAATGCATCTGTTCTCCCTCTTTCTCTATAAATGTCAATGGCAATTTACAAGGCTATTTCAAAGGCAAAAGAGGATTAAGACAGGGTGACCCCATCTCTCCACTGATTTTTGTGTTGTCTGCTGACTATCTTTCTCGTGTACTTAGATGTAAAACCAGGCATCCTGAATTTAAATTTCATCCTAAATGTGATCACTTGCAACTATCCCACCTAGCCTATGCAGATGATATAATACTTATGTCTAGAGGTGACAAAGCATCCATGTGCATCCTACTTGACTCTCTAGAACATTTTACTGCTGTCTCAGGCTTGGATGTAAGCCCCACAAAATCATCCTTTTTTACTGCAGGTGTTAAGAGAGATGACAAAGCTTATCTTATTGAGAGATCTGGTTTCTCCCAAGGAACCTTCCCTTTTAGATATCTTGGAATCCCCATCTCTTCTGGGAAACTAACTATATCCCAATTCACTCCTTTCTTAGACAAAATGCTCACAAATATAAGCTACTGGAATACAAAAAATTTGTCTTATGCAGGAAAGGTGGAACTCATAAGATCAGTGTTACAAGGAATCCAGGGGTTTTGGCTATCTGTTCTCCCTTCTCCCTCTACTCTCTTTGATAAAATTAACTCCCTCTGTGCTAAGTTTTTATGGAAATCTCATAGGATCAAATGGAAAGATGTTTGCCTCCCAAAGGAAGAGGGTGGCCTGGGTTTAAAAGACATGAAAACTTGGAACACATCTTTTATCTCGAGAATACTTTGGGATATAGTTAATAAAAAAGATAGATTGTGGGTTAAATGGGTCCATCATCAATATATACATCAGGGTAGTGTGTGGACTTGGCTTGTACATCAAAAAAATGACTCCCCACTTATAAAGAAAATACTTGCTGTTAGAGATCTACTACTAACCTCTGCAGGATCATATGAAGAAGCATATTGCTTAATGCAGAACTGGTGTGTTGATGGCCATTTCAATGTGGGCAAAGCTTACAATTTCTTCAGAAGAACTGCTGCTAAACCTCCCTGGAGTAGTGTTGTATGGGACAGAAGCATTACCCCTAAGCACTCATTTTTAC
The DNA here is from genome assembly GCA_963922045.1 of Persicaria maculosa. Taxonomy (NCBI): domain Eukaryota; kingdom Viridiplantae; phylum Streptophyta; class Magnoliopsida; order Caryophyllales; family Polygonaceae; genus Persicaria; species Persicaria maculosa. The sequence continues at coordinate 18,180,770 of OY998265.1, read as the reverse complement.
TATGGCTTGCAGCAAAAAGAAGATTGGCTACAAATGATCTTATTAAAACAAGGGAAGTTGACCAACTCTGCCACTTCTGTCAACTAATAAATGAGTCCCACGACCACTTATACTTCACATGTAATTTCTCCTCTTCTATATGGTCACAGGTTAAATCTTGGCTGGGCATTTGGAGAGGAATGAACACCTTAAGGAGTGGACTCAAATGGCTAAAGAAAGAGGCTCGTGGAAAGGGATGGCAAGCAAAGGCAAAAAGAACTGCATTTGGAGCAACAGTTTACTACATTTGGAAGGCTCGGAATGAGAAGCTTTTTGAGAACTCTACCAAATCAGTGGAAGAAATTGTCCACCTTGTGAAGATACATGTCTACAAGATGCTCCTCCATGACTACTCACTGCATTTCACCTCTTCTGCAGCACTCCACCAAGACCATCTGCATAGGAACCAAAAATGATGGAGTTCACTCAATGTTGCAGAAAGATTAGGTGTTTTTTGGTTTTTTAAGGCTATGCTCACTTACAAATAGCCTTAAATTGTATTTCTTCTCTTCTTTAGTTTCTGTTATCACTCATTGCCTTAGGAATGTTGGAATCTCACATTGTGAGATCTTTTGTATATGATCCTCTAGGAGCATAGCTTATGGGATCTTAGGTGTGCTAAGATTGTGTTCTTTTAAATCTCTTGATGGCATAGCCGAAGGGAGATTTAAAAGGACACTATCTTAGGGTGTGGGTCCGACCTCTGATAGCTTTGGCTTGATGAAAATGGAGTTGCACTGAGCCTCGGGCTCAACACACCTTGATGGATTGGAACCACCTTATGTGGTTTCATGATTTTGGTAACTGCCTAAAAAGCCTACGGGCAATAGGCTTCTTACATGGAACCTTTGTAATTATTTTATTTCTGTTTCAATATATTTACCCTTAAAATCAAAAAAAAAAGAAAAAAGAAAGAGCTCTCAGTAAGTCAAGAGGGTGGTAAGAGAGAGAAACTCTCAAAGAAGGAAACCCCTTCTTGCCTTCCCCCTTGCCTAGGCAAGCTCGACCACCTCTCGATCTTGTTCACCTATGGCTCTAGAGTCTCCGAGCAAGTTTCTTCGGTCTCACCAAGCGCTCGTTATACCTTTGAGTGGGAAGCTACGGGAGCTGTCTATACCGACGGTGGTCCAAGCCTCTTTAGTCTGCAATAATGGAGTTGTCACCACATTAACTCCACCAACCCACCCACTTTCAGCTTCCAACCACCTCAAATTCAACCCACTCACCTGAAATCTCATTTCCCCCTTTATCTCTCATTTAATCTCCTCGTTTTTTCTGTTTTTTGGCCCTTTCAAGTGGTTTTAGCCGCCTCAGGTGGTGGCGCTTGGCGTTGGAGTCACCTGTGTCACCTCCTCTAACCTCAAGCTGCCTTCGTCCCCATTGTCCGTACAACCCAAAGTAGCCGTTAGAGAGAGCAAAAGTCACTTTTATTTAAAATGTTTAAATTTTTCTGACCGTTACTCAGAGTTTGACCAACGTTTGACTATGTACCAGAAACCGGTTCACGTTTGGGGGGCAACCTTTCGGTGGCCGGAAAATTCAAGTCGTCCCGGTTCCAACTTCCTGTAACCCAGACGTACCCCCCCCCTCTTGTCCTCTTCTGCTCTAACCCAGACGATGAATAGTGAATGAATGTTTTTCGTTCATGGGGTCTCCTCTTGGATAGCTCTTATGAAATTGAACCTTCCCTTGGCCTTCTTTCACCTCTGCGCTTCTCTAGCCTTACCAATTTGGTGTCTTGATAAGAACCGAAGAAATCCCTCTTTTCTAGGGTTCCTGTTGCTCGTGGTTTGCGCAGGTCGAGCTGCTTTTGTTCAGGGGGTTAGCTCTGCCACAGCTCCTCAAAAATTGAACCTCTCTTCATCTTTCTAAGCTCTCTCCGATACTCTAGCCTTACCAATTTTTCTTTTGGGTGTGATTTGGAAGAATCCCCCTTTTCTAGGGTTACTGTAACTTCAAAGTTACTCTGGTCGACCTTTCTCTAATCAGGGGGTTCCTTCCCTGGTAGCTGTACCAAAATATAACCACTCGTCGTCCTCCTAAGCCCCCTGCAATACCCCTGCGTTACCAATTTTGTGTTTCGTGGTTTACGGTTATAAACCCCAAATTCTAGGGTTTCTACTATATGGGACTGCATAATATCGACACCCAGCTTGTTCAGGGGGTTTCCTCCTCGCATACTTGTTCAAAATTGAGCCTTCCATTGTCTTCCCAAGACTCCTAAGTGTCCACAGGCTTACCGATTTCACGATTGGAAAAGGATTCAGAATAACCCCAAATTCTAGGGTTCTTCAGCTGCGGTGAACCTTTTAGCCCTTGGGGGCAAGCTACTTCCTGCGCAGGAAGAAATTGACCACTCTCTCCTGGTTGACTACATCAATCCAAACTACAGCCTTGAGAATTGCGGCACTGAGAACGTATCAAAGAAAGCCCTCTTTTGAGGGTTGAAAATGGCAGACAAAGCTCGCTCCCCGGGTCAGGGGAGGAAAGCGATCACTCTCACGCCTAGCCCAATTACTGATGCTGCAAAGACGTCATCTACTTCAAAGATGACAGTGCTAGGATAATTACCAAAGGCGCCAACTGTTACTCAGCAGCTTCAACAACAGAGCACTAGACACACTCACGATGCCACTGCTAAGTCAGATCCAGGTGATCTTCCTTCTAAATCCTTTACCATTTCTTCTAGCAATGCTTAGGTATGTCCCTCATCTCCCCTTCCCCCGAAGCTCATTGGGCCCTCTAGGTCAGAATTGTCTACTCAAAAGATCCCAATGAAGGGACATCTTGATTGTTTAACTGTAAACCTTAACTCATCCTCTTCTGAAAATATGGAAAATTTGTCTGAAAAACTGTGGAAAGATCCCTAAGGAGGGACAAGCTAACACAAACATATATAATCCAAGCTCAAATAACTTGCTGCATGTGTCTGGTGGCTCTTCCTCTGTTGTGACTGATTCTCCCATGTTTGATGCTTCTGCTGTGTCTGTCAATGATGTTGCTGTTATAGTCCCTTCTGTTGAGATTGTTTGCGAGTTGATTGCATCAATTACAGAAGATGGTAGTGGTTCCCTCCACCCTCCCCCTCGCTCTACCTCTCCCCTCAACCCCCTTGTTCCAAGCAGTTCTGAATCTAACCATTCTTCTGCCTTACCTTCCTTCCTGAGCCTCAATGAGCAAGCTCCCACCCCAGCTGAAGCTTACAAAGTGTCCTCCAACCAGAATGTCCAATCTACCCCCCCCACCCTTGAACCATAGTGGAACTCACCCTCTACAGGGTGCTTGGGCTTTAAATCACAGTCTGACTGGGAAAAACAAGAAAACTAGAGGTTACAAATTGGAATCTGATGGTTCAAGATCTGGAGATACTATTAAGGCTTCTAGGAAGGATTGTTTCTCTTTAGAAGAAGCTTGGGGTTTCTCCTTTGTGGGTTATGTAGTTGGGAGATTCCCAAGACTTCAAGCCATTGGGAAAATTAAAGAGATTTGGCCTAAGCACTTGTTCAACAACCAAGGTGGGTGGTTCATGTTTAGGTTCTTCAGTGAAGAGGACAGTGACCTAGTACTACTCAAAGGCCCCATAACTGGTCCAGGATATACATAGTTGCTTTAGTGTGTCCCTGAAAGATTTACATTTGATAAGGCCCTCTTCTCCAAGCTCCCTATCTGGATAAGAATTCATAAACTTCCAACTGCGTTCTGGACTCCTACCATGTTACAGAGAATTGCAACCAAAATAGCAGACCCCTTGATGACAGATTCTTACACTGAATAGAGAACCAAAGAACTATATGCAAGGGTTTTAGTGGAGATGGACGGTTCTATTGAACTCAAGAGAGCTATCCACATAGATGTTGATGATGCCCCGAATCATACTTGTTTCATAAAGTATGAGAACCTCCCCCCAAGATGCAATAATTGTAAAACTTATGGGCATGAAACCATCAAATGTCCAGCTGCCAGGAACACAATGCAGTCAAAAGGAAAGAATGTGGTTCATGAGGGAGCCTCCTCTGCTGATCCTATTGGTCTTTCGGGTGGTTCACAAGCCACAAGACCTCCCCATCCTTCTCCCTCCTCTGATGCCTCTACTGTCACCTTGAATCCCCTCTGGGATGTGAACTAGCTCCCAACCCCTTATTCCTAACCCTCCTCCTCTGATGGATCATTTCAACCAAATCACCCCCCTCCTCCTCTTCTCCTCAATCTGTTGACCCTCCCTCCTCCCCCCTTCCCCTTCTATCCTTCCCTCTTCCCCCCCTCCCTCTCTGAACATTGATGCTCCTGGACCTCTCCTTCCCACTCCTTCTGGAACATCTCTCTTCCCCCCCCCCTCAACCCTTCCTTAAGCCCTCCTCTTTTGTATCTCGTGTAACCAAATCTACTGTTATGTCTTCCCTCTTATCTTCCATTGATAAGATTAACAAAGCATACCACAAGAAAAAAGCTTCCCCCCCTCCCCCTAGGGTTGTGGACCTCCCTGAAACTCAAAGGCTTTACACATAGGCTTCCAAGAGAGTGGAAAAGGAGATTGAATGGATAGAGAAAGAAAAGCAGAAATAGAAACAGATAGATGGAAGGAACATGAAAAGGGTCACCTTCGCTCAACAGAATAGCTTTCAGGCCCTTGAACTCTTAGAGCATTAGGAGATAGAAACTGCTATGTATGAAAATCCTGAGTCTGCCCTTGTGTGCTTTAATGCCCCCAACACTACAGAAAAAGATCAGGTGGAACAGACTATACAAGGGAAGCAATTACAGGAAGCTAGAAGGAGATGCAGGTTAAACAAGAATGACCAACCCAGTCAGCAGGTGGAAGGTCAAGTCTCAGACTTTGAACATAGTGAGGAAGATTTATATGTTGTACAAGAGGGTGGAATGGAGAGGGATGTGGTCCTCAGACTTAAATACTGGCCATCCTCAAACACAGAAAAGACAAACCATGGTGAGAAAGGGCCTAGCACCCTTGTAAGAAGGATTAGATGATTATAGCTTCCTGGAATTTAAGGTGTTTTAACAGCACCCCTAAGTAGAGAGCTGTTAGAGATTTTCTGAGAGAAAATAATGTAGTTTTCTTGGGAATTTTGGAAACAAAATTAAATGTGAATAAGCTCCAGTCTATCATGAATAAGGGTTTCAGTAGGTGGAGTTATTTACATAACTTTGAGCATAGTGATGCAGGGTGAATTGTGATCATATGGGACTCATTGAGGGTTGATTTCAAACACTTCAGAACTACTGATCAGATGATTAGTGGTGAACTGTGTTGTAGAGCTATGGGGAAATCCTTTTACATAGCTCAAGTTTATGGGTTACATACCATAGTAAGGAGAAGAGGACTTTGGAATGAAATGAGAACTTAAATCAATGGTAGAATACGTCCATGGCTGGTACAAGGTGACTTTAATGTTGTCATGAGATCCTGTGAAAGGAAAAATGGCACCACTTTCACGGCTTATGAAATTGCAGATTTGTAGGAGTTTAGTGGTGAACTAGATTTACATGATGCTATGAGTCAGGGGCAAGATCACACTTGGTTTAAAGGGCGTAAATCCACCAAGATAGATAGAGTTATGATCAATGGCCAATGGGACTCTCTTCAGTTATACTGTAGAGCTAATTTTCTCTTTTCTATATCCTTATGTGATCATGTACAAGTAATGGTTGAGGTCCTAGATAGTCAAGTGAAGAAAAGAGGGCCTTTCAACTATTTTAATATGTGGAGTCAACAAGAAAACTTTCAGTAATTTATATCTCAAAACTAGGTTTATAATGGGAGGGGTTCTGACCAATTCCTTCTCTGCAAACTACTACAATGTTTGAAGAAACCTTTACAGCTTCTAAACATAAATCAGTTTTCTAATATCAAGGAGAGGGCTAAAGTTGCAGAAACTGAATATGAGACAACCTTTCTGGCAGTAAGAAGCAACCTAGAATCTGCTGATCTGATCCATCTAATAGAGTTAGCTAAGAGGAAAGCCTCCAGGCTGAAAGAAGCTGAGTACAAATTCAACTCCCAACTGGCTAAGGTAAAACACTCTTTTGAAGGAGACAGATGTATTGCATACTTTCATGGACTAATGAAAAAGAACATGAAAAGGAATCATATAAGCTCTCTGATCAAAGAGGATGGAATTGAGACTTTATCTCTAAGTGAAGTTGTTGTACAGTTTAAAATTTTTTATAAAGGACTTCTGGGAGAAGAGAAGGCTACCTTGAATATTGAAAGAAGATACATTACTGATGGTGGTGCTTTACTTAGCAATGACAAGCATGAGCAACTGATTAAGCCTGTCACTGATGAAGAAAATAAAAGCACGCTGTGGAGTATTGGTGATGAAAATTCCACCTGGCCCGATGGATATACATCCAAGTTCTTCAAAGATACATGAGGAATCACTGGAACACAACTTACCCTCGCCATCAAGGAGTTCTTTAGAACAGGCAGCTTGTTAAAACAAACTAACCACACTTCTATTACCCTTATTGCAAAATCCTCAAATGCAAGATGTGTGAATGATTTTAGACCCATCTCATGCTGTAATGTTTCTTATAAAATTATTACAAAAATCTTGGCTAGTAGACTTGGTCCTGTGTTTAAAGATATCATTTTTCCCTCACAAATTGGTTTTGTTGAAGGAAGGATAATGAGTGAAAATATTATGCTCCTACAAGAATTGATCAGGAAATACACACACAAAAGAATCAGTCCTAGGTGTATCCTTAACCTCGATCTTAGGAAAGCATATGACACTATATCTTGGAAGTTTATTGCTCAAATGCTTCACCATCTCAACTTTCCTGCTGTGTTTATTCACTGGATACTTGAATGTGTGTGTTCTCCCTCCTTTTCTGTCAATGTCAATGGTAATTTGCAGGGTTTCTTTCATAGAAAGAGGGGCTTAAGGCAGGGGGACCCTATCTCCCCTCTTGGGTTTGTCCTTTATGTCGACTGCCTTTCTAGAGTTCTCAGATGTAAAACTAGACTCCCACATTTCAGTTTTCATCCCGAATGTAATCTCTTGCAAATCACACAATTGGCTTATGCGATGATTTAATTTTATTATCTAGAAGGGATAAAAGCTCTATGGCCATTCTGCTAGATGCACTGGAACATTTCACTACTGTTTCAGGCCTAGAAATAAGCCCCACAAAATCTGCTTTCTTCCTAGCTGAGGTAAAGAGTGAGGATAAGGAGTACTTGACCACCAGATCTGGTTTCTCCCAGGGTACCTTCCCTTTTAGATACCTTGGGATACCAATATCATCTGGGAAGCTAACAATTTCACAGTTCTCCCCTTTCGTTGACAAAATATTGACTAACATTAGTTATTGGAATACCAAATGTCTATCTTATGCAGGATATGTTGAGCTTATAAGGTCTGTCCTTCAAGGGATTCAAGACTTCTGGCTCTCAATACTCCCCTCACCTTCTACTCTCTGTGATAAAATTAACAGCTTATGTGCAAAGTTCTTATGGAAATCTCACAGGATAAAGTGGAAAGATGTTTGCCTACCAAAGGATGAAGGAGGGTTAGGTTTGAAAGATCTAAAGACATGGAATATGGCCTTCCTTTCTAGACTCCTTTGGGACATCCTAAGAAAGAAAGATAGCCTATGGAACAGGTGGATCCACCATCAGTACATACAAGAGGGAAGTGTCTGGTCATGGCAACTGCATCAAAAAAATGACTCACCTCTTATTAAGAAAATTTTATCTATAAGGGATGAATTACTAACCTCTGCATGTTCTATTGATGGAGCTACAGAACTAATTCAATGCTGGTGCCTTGGTGGAAAGTTTAGAATTAACAGAGCATATGACTTTCTCAGAAGAAGGGCGGTTGTCCGTCCCTGAAGCTCAGTTGTATGGGACAGGAAAATATCTCCTAAGCACTCATTTATCCTATGGTTGGCTGTAAGAAGGAGATTAGCCACTAAAGATCTGTTTAGACCAGAGAGAGCTGATTTAAATTGTCTTTTCTGTAATCAAGCTAATGAATCTCAAGACCACATTTTTTTTTGCTTGTAACTTTAACTCCTATGTTTGGTCTCAGATCAAAGCATGGCTTGGCATTTGGAGAGGAATGGGAACCCTGAAGAGTAGGCTAAAATGGCAAAAGAAAGAAGGTCTTGGGAATGGATGGCAAGCTAAAGCAAGGAGGTCTGCTTTTGTGTCGACTGTTTACTACATCTAGAAGTCAAGGAATGAGAGAGTTTTTTACAACAAAAGCAAGAGTATAGAGGAGATGGTTCGCATGATCAAGCAACATGTGTATAGGATGCTTCACCATGACTTCCTGCTTTATTTTATGTCGTCTGCAACCTTACAATAGGGGTACATCTATGTCAATGATGTAGATGGTTAGCTGTGACAGCATAGCCAAGTGGATGCCCACACTTTCAGCCTTGGATGATTACTAACTTCAGGCCTAGCACCAACTTCTGTTTAGGAATTTTTGACCAAGAGCCTTATGAATCATGGCTCTTTTTGTTTTACCTATGTTATGAACAACATATATGCGCTTGCTTCTAAATAGCTAGGTGTGCTAGGGGTGTGATGTCCTAAATCTCTTGATCCCCGAGCCGAAGGGAGATTTAAGATGTCACAACCTTAGATGTAGGTCCGAATTCTAATAGCTTTGGCTTGAAGAGACTGGAGTTACATCGAACTTAAAGTTCACCACACCTTTTGTGATTGGAACTACTCTAGGTAGTACCATGATTTTGGTCTCCCGGCCTTCAAAGCCTACGGGCGCCTATGCCTTTACTTTTTGCACCTTGTACATATTCCTTTCAAGTTTCAATATATTAACCTTCAAAATCAAAAAAAAAAGAAAGAGCTCTCAGTAGTCGTTTGCTCTCTTCTCTCACCTCTTTTTGGGAGATTTCCGGCCATCCTCTAACAACCAATTTCGGCCACCTTCCGACTAGGTTAATCCTCAGGATTGCGTAGTTCTTGCATGAATTCTATCCTCACGAAGGATTCATTGCTCGAATTGGTGGTTATTCCTCATTTCCTTGCCGGATTTCCCTTAAACCGCCCCCTTTTCCACCGGTAAACCACCCAAACCGCTTGTAACTGCCCTTAAGTACCTCGTAACTTCCTTCTTTTACTGATTTCCGAGGTTGCCCAGCCCTTAGGCTGGTGTTTCCTTGGTTTTGGCCATGGCGAGGAAGCCTAAGGCTCATTCCGACTGTGAAAATGCAAAGGTACTTAAGATAAATGATGGTGTTATGCTAGAACAACCATCAAAGCTCAGCAGCGGCACAAAGAGGGTCAAACGGCCTGCGTCGAAGGCCAAATCGATTGTGTCTCAGTCCTCATCATCAAAGGTACTTGTGAATGATGAAGTCACTCAAGAAACTCCCTCCATTGCCGTCGGTTAAGAACAAACATGTGGTGAAGGGCAAAAAACTTAAAGTTACTACTGGAACCGATGCCAAGGTTGATCAAACACTTGATAATGGTGCTCCCAAGCCTAGTGGTAAGTCATCTAAGCCCTCTTCAATGGGTCTTGAACAGCCAGTTGTTCCTATGGTGCATAATGGGTTCAAGGCTTTGAATGGAGCTAACATTGGTAGTAGCAACGTTGCTTCTTCTTCTAAGGCCAAGAGGGATGTTGAGCCTCGGGCAAATGGTGATGTTAATGGTGCCAAGCCACCTCCCAATGCATGGGCTAGATGGTAAAAGAAGACATTTATGAACTTCGGCCTAGGTGGGAAGCTTGTTTACACTAAACCCGTCGACAAGTTTGATCTAACCAAGGAGGAGGAATTACCGAAGGAAGTAGTGTGGGGATTGTCTCTCTTGTGACACTATGTTGGCTTTTACCCGGGAAATTTCTTGATCAGTGAGCTAAGGAAGTCATGGGGAGTAAAGTCTCGGTTTAGAATTGAAGTCGGTTGGATGATATTTACGTTCGATTTGGAGAATGCTTGCAATGAAGTTTTGAAGGGTGGCCTCTATTTCATCCATGGCAAACCTTTAATCTTGAAGCCCATTCCGGACAAGTTTGCTTTCAACCGAAGAGACATAGCATCTATTCCTCTATGGGTCCGATTTTATGGTCTCCCTAGGACATATTAGAACTCGGAGGTAGGCTTGCTTCGTTTGTTGGGAATCCTCTTTTCCTTGACGAGGTGACGGAGGAGAGGACTCGAGCTACTTATGCGAGGGTCTTGGTGGAGATCAACTTTGCTCATGACATCGTTAGGGAGATACCCATCCACTTCAATGATGGTGACACCATTACTTGTAAGTTGTTAATTGAAAATGAGCCTTTATATTGCAAAGAGTGTTGTTCATTTGGTCAAGCAGCGGATAAGTGCCCTTTTCTTGAGAAAAGAGTGAATGTTGGGGTGAATAAAAAGATAGATTCCCAGGCCCCGAAGAGCATAGCTCGGAGGGGAGGAGAGTTAGCCGAAAATGGCGACAAATTGGGAGAAGATGGCCGAGAGATAGTAGTGGCACCAAATGATTCTAATGGGAAGGACCCTATGTCCCGAACTCCGGAGGTCAACGTCTCTAATTCCGAGGCTCGTGATGGTGGGAACCATTCTAAGAGTGGAGAGGATACTGAGCATAGGGGTGGGGAAACACAAACTTTAGAAACCTATGTTCCACCTATTACAAGGGGTGGAAACCGAGTGATTGCTCCACAAAAGAAGAGTGTTACGAGAGGTCAAAGGGATGGGAAACACATAGAGAGTACTACTAAACATGCTCAATCTCGAGGTGTCCAAGGTAAGGAAAAGAATAGTTCTTCGCTTGATGAGTCCTGGTCGGGTGAGAATGACAACCGGGTTGAGGATGATGTGAAGGCTCGGACTACTCTACTGAGGTTGGAGGAGGTGCCACTAGTGATGAGGGTGAGGATGGGTTCACTAAATACCTTTCCAAATCAGCGAAGAAAAAAGCTAAATTAGTTGTGGTGCGAGCTCTTAAAGCTCAAGGAAAATGGCCATCGAAAAAGCACAAGGGTGCTCGGCAAGAGCACAAGAGTGGTGATAGGGAGGGAGGCTCCTCGGAGCAACTATGATTATCTTTGCTTGGAATGTGAGGGGGCTTAATCATCCCCCGAAACAAAATGATGTCCGAAGGTTTCTTTTTGATAAGAAAGTGAAGGTTTGTAGGTCGCTTGAGGCCAAATTGAGGAGCAACATCAATATCCATGATTATGTTGAGTCCTTGGTCCCCGGGTGGAGGTTTGGTTCTAATTTCCATCTTCATAATAATGGACGTATTTTGGTATGTTGGGATCCTGTAGAACTTGAAATTGAAGTGTGTGGGGTGTCGGTTTAACATTTGGCATGCTTGGCTAGGTGTCGAGCCTCGGGGTTTCGGTTTGGATTATGCTTTGTTTATGGCTTACATTCTGTGGTTGAGAGAAGGGCTATGTGGGAATCGATTTCATATGAGCTTGGGGCTGTCTCTATTCCTTGGATGGTGTTAGGCGATGATGTGCGCGCAAATTGCCATATTTTCTATGCACATATGAATTCATTTTGTTGTCTTTTGCATGCACATTAATGGGAAAACATGGGAATAGTGTAGTTTATGCTTAAATATCAAATATATGGGTTTGCACGAGTTTCCATGTGATTTCGCAGAAAACAGGATGAAAATGGATGAATTCAGAAGAGCGGAAAAAGAACTCGAAGTCTTCTGAAGAGGTCGAAATCGACTGAAGACCTCGACATCGAGTACATCGAGACATAGGAATCGAGCAGAAAGGAAACAGAGCATCTCGACACAGAAGAGGTCGATATCGACGTCTGGGGGTCGATATCGATGCTGTCAGATCGACCAAGTTGATAGAAGTCGAGTAGGAGAAGGAGAAGCTCGAGATAAGATTTTGGAGGGTCGATATCGAGTACAAAGGTCGATATCGACCATGCCAGCAGAGGAATTCGACTCCGATTTTGATAGAATTATATCCAATGCTTGCAATATCTATCCAAAGGTCGAGATTTCCTATCATCAACATCAGGGTTATCATGAGGAGGCTGATTTCACCATGAAGTTTTAGCTTTTACTTTTTATTTATTTATTTATTTATCATAGAGAATAAAGATAAGGTTTCGAGTCCTTATCGTCATCTACAAATAGAAGCCAATAGGGCTGAGTTTAGACATTGAATATTAAGGAAGAAGAGTCAGTTTTAGGAGATAATTCAGTTGCAAGAGAGAGAGAGAGTGGCCGAGTGGAGTTGTAAAGCGAGAGCGGAGTGGCTTGTTCGGTTTTACTTTCTTTCGGAGTTTTAATTCAAGGTAGCTTTCTTTCAATAACAATGATGATGATGTGCATGATGAGGAGCGAGTAGTCAACCCACTTCTAGGGTCGGGGTGAGCCTGGCGATAGCAATGTGAGGTAAGTGCATCAAAGGTATGACTTTTATGCGATTCCGTCTTCTACCCCATGCATAATCCTTTGCGAAAGTTAGGGAGATTCATTATTTGCATTATTGAAGCGAAAGCCACTCATATTGCGAATTTGAATTACTCATGAATTGGATAGTAACTCTTAGGAATTATGCGAGAGCCTCTAATCACCTAAGTGTTGATAACGAAAGTTATTTGACGGAAAGACATAAAAGTTCATATTTTTAGCATGAAACTTGCATTGTTATCGTTGTGGCATAAAACCCCGACTTTGAAAGCCTTTTAATTAATTAAATTCTTCATAAAAGTCTTAGTTTTGTTTCTGTTCATCTTCCCTCTCCATTCTATTTTCTTCGGATCCTTTTCCGACAAATTGGTTACAAAAACAGTTTCTGTGACAAGCATCGAAATCGACCTTAAGGGTCGATATCGAGTACTAACATCGATATCGAGGTCTCTGCTCGACGTCAACTTGCTATTTTGTCTTCTGCAGGAACTGCGCTAGGAAATCGACCAGAACTGAGGTCGATATCGACCAGTATACTCGATATCGAGTGTCTGCTGAGGTCGAAAGCATCGATCGTGAGTACAACAAGGGAAGCGCTGACCTACCTCCTCGTGGATTCGATCCTGAATTACCCTACTACTACAAGGGAGGGGATTCTTGTATTATTTGTTTGGGACAGGGAGATAGTCTAGTTGTGCTTTATTTATTCTCCTATTTTACATACACCTCCCCTTTACCCAGCCGAACAAATTGGCGCCGTTGCCGGGGAGGCAATCAATCGCCACCTAAGTTAATCACGATCTTTTTCTAAGCTTATTTTGCAGGTTTATGCGACGTTCTGATCGCGGACCTATCCTGGAACCAATTGACGAGCCTGAACGTTTCTACCATCTTCGCAACAAAGCAATTCGCATCATGGCTGACAACGAGACGCAGGCTGAGATCATAGAGCGGTTGAGAAAGGAGATCGAGGACCACAATGCTACAATCGCTGCTGAAAGGGCCGCTGCTGCTGCTGAGCGAGCCCGTGCTGATAGGGAGGAGGATGCGCGCAGACAAGCCCAAGAGCGGCTAAATCAGTATCCACAGACGGCGATGCAATACATGCATCCGCCTCTTCATGTTCCTGAATCTGCCATTATAATTCCTCACTCCAATTATGAACTGAAAATTAACTTCCTATCTGAGATTAAAAGAAATACTTTTGAAGGAAGACATAATGAATGCCCCCTGCAACACATCTCTACTTTTATGGATTTATGTGAAACAGTTGTTGATGGAGTAAACTTAGAATATGTGCGACTAAAATCTTTTCGATGGTCTTTGGCAGGAAAGGCATTACAATGGCTTGAAAGTTTGGCTCCACGATCGCTAAGGACATGGGCGGAGGTGAAAGATGCATTCTTGAACAAGTTCTTCCCACCTTCTAAAACGGCGATGCTACGACAAAGGATCACGGCTTTCAAACAAAAGCCAGGTGAAACCCTTGCACAGGCGTGGGAGTGCTTCAAAGACTTGCTGAGATCATGCCCGATGCATGGGCAACTTCCATATGTCATCCAAGAGATCTTTTATAACGCCCTCGATGCGCCGAATAAGGAGAGGATCAATTCATATACTTCCTATCGATACATTGAGCTTACACCAACGGAGGCATGGGAGACCATTGAGAGGCTTGTGAACTTTGACAACACCTATGGGGCTGCTGCGGCCTATGATGCAAGGCCTGCCCCATCTATGCCACTATATGAGCCTCCAAGGGAGATAGATCCTGAAGTACGGCAACAATTCCATAACGATCAAACACGCCGCCTTCAAAAGCAAGTAAGGTTCCTGAGCAACAATCAACCTTGTCAGGAGTGTGGTTCAATAAGGCATAACACCAGTGCCTGTCCACATACTGAGCAAGTATCTATGGCGGAACAACATGAGGAGGTCAAATGGACGAGAGGCCCCTATGGAGGGGGCAATCAACAAAATTGGGGTGATCAAAGGTTCTATCAAAGGGATCCCCCAACATATAGGGCACCAGGGCACCTTGAGCGGGAGACTAAGAAAGATGACCTGCAAATCATCCTTGATGAGATGCGGAGGAACCACGCTGAGTTCAAACAAGCCAATAACTCCGTCCATACTCAGCTGCAGGGCATCAATTCTAGACTTGGGGAGATCGACGTTTGGAAGCGCAACATGGAGACTCAAATGAGTCAATTGGCGGAAACAATGCCCAAAGCGTCCGGATCACTCCCTGGATCCACTCTGCCCAACCAAAAGGGCAAAACCACATGTCATATCGCGGCAGTAAACCTAAGGAGTAGGCGTCAATTACAAACGCCCGAGCGAAAAGTGGAGGAGAAGGAGCCAGAACAGACGTCGATATCGACCCCCCCTGTCGATATCGACCAAGGTGACATCGATGTCGACCCTCCTGTCGATGTCGACCCTAATTCTGCGTCACCACAGAAATCGACTCTTCCAGTCGATATCGACCCCACTGCTGCCGATATCGACCTCACTACAGCCGCAGGAAGGAAGAAGGTGTTGCCATTCCCAACTAGAAAGGTGACTAAGGACCCAGCGGAAAAGAAGTTCCAACGGTTCGTGAAGATGCTCCAAGGGCTTAATGTCTCTATACCATTCACAGAGGCACTTCACGAGATGCCATCTTATGTGAGGTTCCTTAAGGATATCTTGGGTAAGAAGCGATCGCTCTCTGAGATCGCAGAGGAATGCAACAAGTTGGAGCTACCACAAAAGCGGGCGGACCCAGGTAAGTTTTCTATCGCTATAGGTCTAGGTCAATTCAAATTTAATGCTTTAGTTGACTTGGGAGCTAGCGTTAGCATGATGCCACTAACCATTTGGCACAAGGTAAAGATAGGTCCTCTGGAGCCCGTGGATGCAAGATTATACATGGCTAACAATACCATAGTTATTCCAACTGGGATAGTGACAGATGTGTCAGTACAAGTAGGCAAATTCTTTGTCCCCGCTGATTTCCTAGTTGTTGACATAGCGGAGGACCCTGCTTGTCCAATTATTTTAGGTAGGCCATTCCTAGCAACCGTCGATGCCAACATTAGCGTGAAGAAAGGATTGCTCTCACTCACAATTAGTGATGAAGTAATAGAGTATTCCTTCAACAAGACGGTGCAAAGTCAAGGGCCAATGGAGATAAAAGCCATCAAAGAAGCCCAAGTAGAGGAAGTTGAAGCAATCTTGAACGAAGGAGCTCAACAGGACATCGAAATCGACCCTGGTAAGTCGATATCGACCACTAATGTTCAAGATTCTGTGACAGGTCATAAGTATGGGGTCGACAGAGGAAAAGAGGAAGCCTCGAAATCGGGGTCAAGGGTCGATATCGACCACACCCTATCGAAATCGACCACCATCAGCGCTGAGAAGAGAGGCGAGGAGACCTCGATATCGACCTCTGAGGGTCGAAATCGACCTGATCATATCGAGTCAAAACTCCCCAAATCGACTGATCCTACATGTGTACAACAGGGGTCGATATCGACCTCTGCACATCGACATCGACCTGAGCCACAGACGGAGAAGAAGGTAAGTCAAGGTACGGATTCCTCTTGTTCAATTACAATTAAGGACTTATCATTATTTGGAAGAGGTGTGCCTTGGCATGTGCGTTTATGTAGGATATCTGATGATAGTTCAAGCCAATATGAGATAGGAGACAAGGTCTATGTTGCCAAATCTAAAGACCATTGGTTCCCTACAAGATTCAAGGATAAGAGCTTAGGTCCATTCACGGTGAATCAAATCAATCCCGGGGGAATGCAGCTGCGGGACAAGAAAGGAGTGATATTTGAGGCCCAAGCCACATGGGCTCTGCAGATGCCACCTTGAAAAGCGCAAAGGAAGAAGTCGACCTAGCGACTTAAAAATCTAGAGCTTGTAACAAAGACTTAGTTTTGGTTTTAAGACAGCTTTGTTTTGGTTTTAGACATTTTATTGTTTTGCATATTGTGTGTTTAGTTTTCAAATTGCAGGAGAGAGAAAAGCACGCAGAAAGGGATCAAAATCGATGTCAGACATCGAAATCGACCTCAAGATCGACATGGATAGGGTTTGTGATCGAGCCAAATCACCCTGAAGCCCGAGCAGAAAACAGAAAGACATCGATATCGATGTAAAGGGTCGATATCGACCTTCCCTGCTGTCTTCTTCGACTCCTGAAATTTGTGACGGTTTAGTAAGTCTTCTTCTTAACCCTAGTTCTAATACAGTGAGGACACTGTAGATTTTAAGTATGGGGTGGGGGGAAAGGCTTATTTGCATATTCATGCTTAGTTTAGGGTTGCATATTTATTTTAATGCATATTTATTTTAAATGACCCCCATCAAAAATTTTGGAAAAGAGAGAGTCATGGAAGTATAAAAAAGAGCTCTATGATGCAAAATTAGATTCATTAGAGATATAACATGAGATTGCCTAGTTAAGGGAAGTCCCAATGAAGTGCAATTTTTTGAGAAAATCATAAAGGAGATGAAAATTTGAAGTTGCTTTTGACATATGCATGATAAGATGATGGAGGATTTTTATAAAAAGTCCATACAAGCAAAATTTCATATCCTAGCCTTACCTACGCATATTCACAAAGCCATATATGAGACTTATCATGATCATTATTGCTCCACATATACATATTGTCCATTTTTTATCTTATACCCTATCCGGGGACAAAGTTTTTTTTGAATGGATGACATCTTTGGAGTTATATGGAGTTGTGCATCTATAAAGTTGAAGGCAGGAATGATACACTATGGAAAATTAAATGAGCGAGAAAAAATCCGATCACCTCAGGAGATAAAGGTAGGTCGACCCTGCTCGCTGAGATAATAGTTCGGCGAGATGGGACACAAAGGTGAGGAGTCCAAAGTACTAAGTATCCGGGGCCATTCATGACACCCATGTTTGCGACTCGTGAAAAGACAATGCTAAGGTTAGAGAGGTAAAAGCATTAAAGTGAAAAAAGCATTGAACGATGAGTGAAAGGTGAGACATTATGAAGGAGGAATGTGGAATATTTTGGAAAGAAAGTGTACTTCCCCGGATTTAACACCACATGGCCAAATATTAGCCCACCTTTAGCCTTTTACCAATCCAATTCTCACAAGCTTGAAGAAAGTCCTCTTGATTATTAATGCAATGTCGCTAGAATTGTTTTTTTTGCATATTACCTCCTTTATAAGTATGAAATTGCTTTTATGCACAGGCATGGACTTGGTTGACATAAGTACCTTTTCGAGGATGGCAATTGATTGTAGGGACATATGAAAAATGAATCTATGATGTTGAGGGTTTACTTTCTTCCCCTGAATGACCATTAAGAGTATTGCTTGGGGACAAGCAAGCTTAAGTATGGGGTGTTTGATGTGCGCGCAAATTGCCATATTTTCTATGCACATATGAATTCATTTTGTTGTCTTTTGCATGCACATTAATGGGAAAACATGGGAATAGTGTAGTTTATGCTTAAATATCAAATATATGGGTTTGCACGAGTTTCCATGTGATTTCGCAGAAAACAGGATGAAAATGGATGAATTCAGAAGAGCGGAAAAAGAACTCGAAGTCTTCTGAAGAGGTCGAAATCGACTGAAGACCTCGACATCGAGTACATCGAGACATAGGAATCGAGCAAAAAGGAAACAGAGCATCTCGACACAGAAGAGGTCGATATCGACGTCTGGGGGTCGATATCGATGCTGTCAGATCGACCAAGTTGATAGAAGTCGAGTAGGAGAAGGAGAAGCTCGAGATAAGATTTTGGAGGGTCGATATCGAGTACAAAGGTCGATATCGACCATGCCAGCAGAGGAATTCGACTCCGATTTTGATAGAATTATATCCAATGCTTGCAATATCTATCCAAAGGTCGAGATTTCCTATCATCAACATCAGGGTTATCATGAGGAGGCTGATTTCACCATGAAGTTTTAGCTTTTACTTTTTATTTATTTATTTATTTATCATAGAGAATAAAGATAAGGTTTCGAGTCCTTATCGTCATCTACAAATAGAAGCCAATAGGGCTGAGTTTAGACATTGAATATTAAGGAAGAAGAGTCGGTTTTAGGAGATAATTCAGTTGCAAGAGAGAGAGAGAGTGGCCGAGTGGAGTTGTAAAGCGAGAGCGGAGTGGCTTGTTCGGTTGTACTTTCTTTCGGAGTTTTAATTCAAGGTAGCTTTCTTTCAATAACAATGATGATGATGTGCATGATGAGGAGCGAGTAGTCAACCCACTTCTAGGGTCGGGGTGAGCCCGACGATAGCAATGTGAGGTAAGTGCATCAAAGGTATGACTTTTATGCGATTCCGTCTTCTACCCCATGCATAATCCTTTGCGAAAGTTAGGGAGATTCATTATTTGCATTATTGAAGCGAAAGCCACTCATATTGCGAATTTGAATTACTCATGAATTGGATAGTAACTCTTAGGAATTATGCGAGAGCCTCTAATCACCTAAGTGTTGATAACGAAAGTTATTTGACGGAAAGACATAAAAGTTCATATTTTTAGCATGAAACTTGCATTGTTATCGTTGTGGCATAAAACCCCGACTTTGGAAGCCTTTTAATTAATTAAATTCTTCATAAAAGTCTTAGTTTGTTTCTGTTCATCTTCCCTCTCCATTCTATTTTCTTCGGATCCTTTTTCGACCAATTGGTTACAAAAACAGTTTCTGTGACAAGCATCGAAATCGACCTTAAGGGTCGATATCGAGTACTAACATCGATATCGAGGTCTCTGCTCGACGTCGACTTGCTATTTTGTCTTCTGCAGGAACTGCGCTAGGAAATCGACCAGAACTGAGGTCGATATCGACCAGTATACTCGATATCGAGTGTCTGCTGAGGTCGAAAGCATCGATCGTGAGTACAACAAGGGAAGCGCTGACCTACCTCCTTGTGGATTCGATCCTGAATTACCCTACTACTACAAGGGAGGGGATTCTTGTATTATTTGTTTGGGACAGGGAGATAGTCTAGTTGTGCTTTATTTATTCTCCTATTTTACATACACCTCCCCTTTACCCAGCCGAACAGGCGACTTTAATAATGTTAGGGCATTGGGATGATCTTTGGCTTGTTGATGCACCTTCTTTGGATACATCTATCTTTACTTGAACTGATCGCCGATATGATAGAGTCCTCTTGAACCATGATTGGGTGAATTGTGACATGGTTTGCTCCGTTAATTTACCAGACATGTAGCATTCTTTTGATCATAAATCGGCTATGGTTAAGATGACTAAGGAGCTGTCGAATGCTAGGCCTTCCTTCAAGTTCAAAAACATGTGGGTCGACCATAGCAATTTCAAGTGCATTGTGCGGGAGATTTGGGTCACCCAGGCTAGAGGCACATATCAGCTAAGACTTTGTAAGTTGCTTCATGATATGAATTGGCCCCAGAAAGTGCTGGACAGGAGAAATTACATCCACATTTATTCTCGAGCATCTAGGGCCATCTCCGTCTATGCTGTGACTTTAGATGAGCTCGTGATGATCCTCTTTCGGATGTGAAAAGTGTGGCTGCCGAGAGGGCCCGGACAGAGGCACAACGCTTTACTTGGGCTGAGAAGACTTATCTTTCACAATTGGCTAAGGCCAAGTATGTGCTTCATTCGGACAGAGGCAACAAGTATATTCACGCCCTTATGAGATCTAATGGCAAGCGGCGTTTGGTTTCTTCTATTATTCGGGGAGATGGGAGTCCTACCTCAAGTGAGGAGGAGGTAAATCATGAATTTGTGAATTATTTCAAATCACTTTTTTGCATAGACATTGATGTTACCGAGGATCATTGTGGGAGATATGCCACTGGTGCATCCCTCTCTTTGGATGATTGTTTGATGCTGGAGGATGCTATATCTAATGCTGAAATTAAATCCGCCATGTGGTCCATGGGGGATGAGAAGGCCCCGGGACCAGATGGATTTTCGGCTAAGTTCTTCAAAACTTCATGGAATATTGTTGGTGGAGAAGTATGTGCTGCTGTCAAGGAGTTCTTTTTCAATGGGAAGCTCCTTCGTCAATTCAATCACACTCTTATTGCCCTTATTCCGAAGGTGGACAGCCCCACTCGTGTTGAGCATTATCGGCCCATTGCTTGTTGCAACATGATTTATAAGCTCATTACGAAGATTATGACGGAGAGACTTGAAAGATGCTTGGGTGGACTTATTGATCAAGCTCAAAGTGCCTTCGTTGGTGGGCGTTTGTTATCCGACAACGTTTTCTTAGTCCAAGAATTACTTCATCATTACAATGTCAAGCGAGACACTAAAAGATGTTTATTGAATGTGGATCTTGGAAAGGCATATGACACCGTCTCTTGGAGGTTCCTTCGTTTTGCCATGGAAGGAATAGGGCTACCTCCCAAGTTTATTTCTTGGGTGATGGAATGCATCGCAACCGCTTCTTATTCAACCAAGGTCAAAAAGGGCATTTATGGCTTCTTTAGAGGCAAGCGGGGTCTCCGACAAGGTGATACGCTCTCTCCTTTGCTCTTTTTTATTTGCATGGAGTTCCTTTCTCGCATGATCATGAAAGAGACCGCTCACTCGGTCTTCTCATACCATCAACATTGTGACAAGGTTCGATTTACACATCTTATTTATCCGAATGATGTTGTTATGTTCTGTCAAGAAGATCTTTGATCTATTGGGGTTCTTTTACGTTGCCTTAAGTCCTTTGAAGATGTTTCTTGACTCAAGGTGAACATGTATAAGTCCTCGATACTTACAACCTCTATGACGGATGCGGATAAAGCCGCTGTTCTTGCTGCAATTGGATTTACCGAGGGTCAATTCCCATTTCGTTATTTGTGGATTCCAATTACACCTCATGAGCTTCGTGTGATGCACTTTCAGCCCCTTCTTGATCGTATTGCAAATTCTATTGGCGCTTGGGCTAAGAAGTCTTTGTGTTTTGAGGGGCGGAAGAAACTTATTGCATCAGTTTTGTAAGGTAATGAGGCATTTTGGCTTTCAATATTACCTATACCAGCGGCCGTTCTGTCAAAATTGGAAGCTTTATGTCGAAATTTCCTATGGAGGAATCAAAAGGTGCGCTGGAGCAAGGTTTGTGCTCCTAAAACCGAAGGTGGTCTTTGTTTAAAAGAGATTCGTACATGGAATATATGCTTCATACTCGAGCATTATTGGCTAAAGAAAGAAGGTCGCGGGAATGGATGGCAAGCTAAAGCAAGGAGGTCTGCTTTTGTGTCGACTGTTTACTACATCTGGAATTCAAGGAATGAGAGAGTTTTGGACAACAAAGGCAAGAGTATAGAGGAGATGGTTCACATGATCAAGCTACATGTGTATAGGATGCTTCACCGTGACTTCCTGCTTCATTTCATGTCGTCTGCAGCCTTACAATAGGGGTACATCTATGTCAATGACGTAGATGGTTAGCTTTGACAGCATAGCCAAGTGGATGCCCGCACTTTCAGCCTTGGATGATTACTAACTTCAGGCCTAACACCAACTTCTGTTTAGGAATTTTTGACCAAGAGCCTTATGAATCATGGCTCTTTTTGTTTTACCTATGTTATGAACAACATATATGCGCTTGCTTCTAGATAGCTAGGTGTGCTAGGGGTGTGATGTCCTAAATCTCTTGATGGCCGAGCTGAAGGGAGATTTAAGATATCACAACCTTAGGATGTAGGTCCAAATTCTGATAGCTTTGGCTTGAAGAGACTGGAGTTACATCGAACTTAAAGTTCACCACACCTTTTGGGATTGGAACTACTCTAGGTAGTACCATGATTTTTGTGTCCCGGCCTTCAAAGCCTACGGGCGCATAGGCCTTTATTTTTTGCACCTTGTACATATTCCTTTTAAGTTTCAATATATTAACCTTCAAAATCAAAAAAAAAAAGAAAGAGCTCTCAGTAGTCGTTTGCTCTCTTCTCTCACCTCTTTTTGGGAGATTTCCGGCCATCTTCTAACAACCATTTTCGGCCACCTTCTGACAAGGTTAATCCTCACGATTGCATAGTTCTTGCATGAATTCTATCCTCATGAAGGATTCATTGCTCGAATTCTATAGTTTAATGAGAGTTTATTTCTTTCAATCAAAGATGAGTTCCATGATGAGGTGCGAGTAGTTCCCCAAAGATTTTAGGGTCGGGGTAAGCCCGACGTTAGCCATGCGAGCTTGAGGTAAGTGTTAGATGTTGATATCGTTGTGTCTATATCATCTCCTATGATTCTATGTTTAGTCCTAATCGAAAGAAAAGGGATTCATGCTAACAACTTGAGTTATAAACATAAAATTTGTAGAGACAATTAGGTTTATTTCCAAGAGCAATCCTAAGAGTTGGTGTACAGCGAAAGCTTGTCCCTCGGGTGAAATAGCGCAATTGTCCGTCTTATTTACCTTATCGCATGCATTAGTTAACGTTGTCGTAAACCCTAATCCTAGGAGTTGCTTTTTATATAAGTTAATTCATCAAAACCACTGTTTTATTTATGTTCATCGCATCCTCCTTCCTCCTTAAGTCTTCGGCCTTTCTTCGCCGACAAAAAGCTAACAACTTTGCAAGAGAAGACATCGATATCGACCAAAGACGTCGATATCGACCACCTGTGCTCATCGACAGTTTTCTGAGTCGACGACGATCATCACTGCTACTGAACATCGATATCGACCCTCAACCACGATATCGACATCGAGCACCAAGGTCGAAATCGAGGCTTCTGGTCGAAGAAAGATGTGAGATTCCCGACGCTACTTGGATCCCGCTGAAACGCCTCCTCGTGGATCGATCCTGACTACCCTTCCACTACAACGGGAGGAAGTCTTGTAATTATTTGCATAGGCTAGGAGTCGCTTTACATTTATACATCTTTATATTTGTATTTAAGAACTCGACGTTCCTCCTGCTATTAACAAATTGGCGTCGTTGCCGGGGAGGCAATCAATCGCTCCCTAGTAGTTTATCTCACGTTTCTATCTAGTTTGGCTTTGCAGGTGTATGCAACGCGCTGATCGCCCACCTGAATTTGAAAGAGTAGACGATCCTGAGTGCTATTTCCACCTAAGAGCCCAAGCTCAGAGAATCATGGCAGACAGCGCAAACCAGGCTGAGTTGATTGAGCAACTAAGGAAGCAGGTTGAGGACTTGACAACTAGAGAGGCGGCACTTAAGGAGCATGCAGTTAGGGAGGAGGAAGGCCGGAGGCAAATAGAAGCCCAAATAAATGCCCTCCCTCGAAACGCCAAACAATATATGCACCCCGCGCTCACAGTGCCTGAATCGACGATTCTTATCCCTGCCTCTAATTTTGAAATTAAACCTATCTTCCTTACTGAAATAAGAAGGCATCAATATGAAGGAAAATCTAATGAATGCCCTATGGCACATATATCAACCTTCTTAGACCTTTGTGATACCATTACCGATGGACAGAGGCTTGAATATGTTCAACTAAAAGCGTTTCGTTGGTCACTTACAGGAAAAGTATTACAGTGGTTGGAAAGCTTAGCCCCAAGATCTCTCCGCACATGGAATGAAGTCAAGGACGCGTTCCACAACAAGTTCTTCCCTCCTTCTAAGACGGCGTTGATCCGACAGAAAATCACGGCTTTCAAAGAAAGCCTGGTGAGGCTCTGACGACTGTTTGGGAAAGGTTTAAGGACCAACTACGATCATGCCCGACGCATGGCCAAACACCGTACGTGATTCAAGAGATCATTTACAATGCTATTGATGCTGCAACCAAGGAGAGGATCAATACGTACACCTCCTATGGCTACCTTCAACTCGCTCCATATGAGGCTTGGGAGACAATAGAAAGGTTGGTGGAGTTTGACAACACATATGGGACTCATGAGGCTTCTGACACATCATCATCGTCGAGGCCTGCCCCATCTATACCCTTATATGAACCCTCCAATGTAATCGATCCGGACGAGAAGGAGCAATTCCATAGAGATCAACTTCGAAAGCTCCAAAAGCAAGTGAGGTTACTTTCAGCGAACCAAGATTGCGTTGAATGCGGATCGCAGTGACACACCAACATTAAGTGCCCCCAGGCTGAACAAGTACAACTAGCGGAGACTCACCAAGAGGCGCGCTTCATGAGGGGCCCCAATCACCAATATTGGGGAGACCAAAGGTTCCATCAACCACAAAGGAACCCGGTTAACCCTAGGGACCCCCCGCCTTATAGAGCTCATGGGCACCCGGAGAGGGACCAACGGAAGGATGATCTTCAACTTGTGATGGATGAAATCAGGCGGAATGAGGCTAAGAATGATCAATCCAACAATGCAATCCATTCTCAACTCAATCACCTTACCACAAGGATTAGGGAGATGGATATTTGGAAAAAGAACGTAGAGACCCAACTGGGTTAATTGGCGGCGTAATTCCCTAGACCGTCCGGAACGTTCCCTGGGCAACCCACTACAAATCCTAAGGGGCAATCCGGGATGGGCCATGTCACAGCCATGCAATTAAGGAGTGGCAACAAAGTACAAAATCCACGAACGAACTCGGAGAAGGCAGTAGATCCAGTCGACATCGACAACCCAGTCGATGTCGAGAAAGACGTCGATATTGACCAACAGGTCGACACCCATGTCGACGTCGAGGCCACTACAGAGCCATCGGAACCATAACAGAGGTTGACATCGACCATCCCAGTCAATATCAACCACGTCCCAGTCGATGTCGATGTCAAGCAGGCCCCTCCGACCACCGTTTTGGCCCCTCCACTAAAGAAGACGTTGCCATTCCCTTCCAAAGCATTGGAGGATCCCACCAAAGGTATATTTAGGCACTTTATAAAAAAATTTCAAGGTCTTAATCTTACCATTCCTTTTACAGAAGCCCTAAGCGAGATGCCCGCCTATGTGCGATTCCTCAAAGACATCCTTAGCAAGAAGAGATACATGGCAGAGATCGCATAGAAGTGCTCAAAGATGGACTTCCCTGAGAAGAAGAGTGATCCAGGGAAGTTTGCAATCACCGTGGGACTTGGCCAACATCGCTACAAAGCCCTATGTGACCTAGGGGCAAGCGTAAGTCTCATGCCTCTTTCTATTTGGCAAAAGGTGAACATTGGCGCACTTGAACCCGTGGACATGAAACTCTATATGGCTGATAATTCATTCATCAAGCCCACAGGTATAGTTGATGACGTTCCAGTAAAGGAAGGTAAGTTCTTTGTGCCTACTGATTTCATTGTATTGGAGGTGCCTGAAGATCCTATAGTTCCTATTATCCTTGGTAGGCCTTCCTTAGCTACTGCTGATGCCAATATCAACGTACGTCAAGGATTACTAACCTTTACTCTAGGGAATGAAGTGATAGAATTCTCTTTCAACCCAACCATGAGCAAAACGAAGCACCTGGAGCAAGTAGTCCTCTCACCGGCTAAGGAAAAGCTTAGAAAATTTTTATTAACGAGGACGGAAACAACAAGCAGGGTCGACATCGACTAGAACAAGTCGATATCGACTAAAAACATCAAAATCGACCCCCCTTGGTCGAAATCGAGTATGCCAGAATGTTGCCAGGAGCTTAAGTATGGGGTCATAGAAGTCTATATCGACCCCCACATGTCGACATTGACCGA
This sequence comes from Persicaria maculosa, assembly GCA_963922045.1. Classification (NCBI taxonomy): domain Eukaryota; kingdom Viridiplantae; phylum Streptophyta; class Magnoliopsida; order Caryophyllales; family Polygonaceae; genus Persicaria; species Persicaria maculosa. Next base: position 18,154,717 of record OY998265.1, on the reverse strand, counting down.
ATCACTCGAAATTGACCCACCTTGGTTGAAATAAACCACCCATCAGCCCAAACATTTTTGTTTCGTGCCCAAACAGGTAAGCCCAGGTATGACTCCTAACCCTCCTCTGTCCCTTATTGATAACTCAATTAAGCCCATTATTGATAATTCAACTAATGAGAGGGTCAAAGCTCCATGGTTTGCCTATATTGCTAAAGTTAGGTCAAGAAATAGAAGGAAAGCGCCCAAAGAAGAACCTAACAATGAAGAAGCCTTGGTCGCCGAGTTAGATACTACCAAAAGGACTTAGATGATCCAGGAGAAGGCTCAAGCTCGAAGGGTCCCTAAATAAAAGGCTCGTGAAGAATTGACGGAGAAGTCAGCCTAGCGACTCAAAACTATAGAGCTTGTACATAAAACTTGATTTTTTTTTTCATAGATGGTTTTTAGGATTTGACTTTGGCTTTTTAAACTTTTAAAATTGAGATAATTCGTGGCTTTATCTATACTTCTAACAAAGATATCAGGTTATCAAGCAAAAGGAACGATGAAGAAGAAAAGAAGCTTCTGCTGAGGCAGTCGAAATCGACCAGGCCAATCGAAATCGACCCCCCCAGGGTCAAACCATCTCCTGGAGTCGACATCGAGGACTCAGGAGCAAAAAGCAGAGGTCGATATCGACCATAATCATCGATATCGACCATCATCAGGCAGCCCTTGTCTTCATCTTCTTCATCTCCTTCGACAGATGCAGTCGACATCGACCTATGACATAGATATCGACCTCTGGCATCGACCCAACCTGAAATCGACCTAAATCCGCAGGTTGCGCTGTGAGTTTCTCTCTACCCTTGTTCTTCTTTTTAATACAGTGAGGACACTGTATATTTTAAGTATGGGGTGGGGGAAAAGCATGTCTTATGGTCATAACTTGGTTTTCTTCTTTACATTGCATTCATGTTTAAATTTTTGTTCTTAGTTTTACTTATAAAAATTGTCCTAGTGAGAATTTCGGCCTATAGGGAGAACATCAAAAATCCCTCCGCTTTCTTGAGTGAATTTACTCTTCCTATGCATCTCTAAAAGTTGTGATAGTTATTCAAAGCCAATGCATATATATGTCTATGTTTACGAGAATTAAATGATGGAGGCATCTTTTAAGCCATTTTTATCATCTCTTTACCTACGTTGCATTATCCCTGCTTGAAGCCGGAAAATTAGCCTGAGCCTGAAATTGCAAACTCCACAAAATTATCCCTAGCCAAATTGAGCCTGACCCCCATTTGGGAATTGAGACTTAGAATGGTTAGATTAATGCATTGTGGAATGAAAAGTGCATATATTCAGTTTTGAGCAAGGAAATTATGGGTTGGTATATATTTTCATCTTGTCATATTTTGTAAAAGGATTTTTGGCTCACCATATAAATGCACATATTTTTTAGTATTATTCTTTATTTTCGTCAAAAAAATTCCGAAAAAAAAGAAAAAAAAGAGATATATATAGTGCATGAGCCAAAATCCTTAAGTCCTTTATTTATTTCATACAAGTGTTATATTTTTTAGAGGCATATGAGGTATTGAATGAAGGGTTGATAGTATGGTTTACATCTTTTAGTGCATCTTTAAAGTATATTATGGAAAGATGAGTTGAGAAAGAGCATTATGGGAGATTGAGCTTGGAAAGTCCAACATTGAAGAGTTATGGTTTGGATATTGTAAGTGTTGAGATTTAGGAGTCTTGATTCCCAAATTATATAAGCACCACATAGCTAAATAATTCCATAACTTTTATTCCTTACCAAGCCCCATTACACCCCCGCCGAATGGAGTCTTCTTTGAAGACTTCCATTGAGCGAAAGTCCTCCTGATGGTTCTTATTGCATTTTCATAATTGGTTGCGAAGTGGATTTTTATAAATTGCAATGTTTATGAGATTGTGTATGGAATTGAGTTGAGATTTGATCTTCATAGCCTAAACACATGAGAGTTAAGTGCAAACACATTATCCCTATGAGGTTGGATCAAAAATTGCATATGCCTATGGATCGGCTAAATATGTTCTATGATGTTAAATTCACTTGCTTTGCTTTGCTACAACTTATGATGTTGCTTTTGACAAGGGCGAAGACTTGAAGGGTGTGTTGTAGGTATTGGTTATTGCTTCGTTATTGCTTGAGGACAAGCAAGTCTAAGTATGGGGTGTTTTGATGTACATATTTGTACCTCTTTTTATTGCATCTTTTGAGTTCATATTTCATTCGATTTCCAACGAAAAGGTTCAAAAGAATATAAACTTGTGTAAAAATGGGCTAAAATACAAGAAATAGAGTCCGCACAAGTTTTGAGCTAACCATGCAAGAGTTCGAGCGAAATCGGAGTCAAAATGAAGAAACCAAGAAGAGCTGAAGAGAGGTCGATATCGACCTTAAACGTCGACATCGACTACAGTACATCGACACAGAACTGAGTGTTGAGATAGACCATCACTCAGCAGAGAAAAGCACTCGATATCGACCTTACATCATCGATATCGACCTCAACATAGACATCGAGTGGAGTCGGACAAGTCGAGTAGAAACACTGACATCGATATCGACCTTACTGATCGATATCGACCTTATCTCGACCGAAGATAGATCTGATTTCGAGACTCCAATTTTGAATTCTATCCTCAAGGCCACGAATTATCTTATACTTTTAGATAATTAGCAGCTGAGATTTATTTTTACTTTTAAGTTTTATGAAGTTGTTTAGAATTTTATCTATCCTAGTTTTTTGGATAAAGTTTAAAGTTTAGATAGAAGTTACAATCCTTGGATAGCGAGGATTAGTTGCCTATAAATAAAGCCCTAGGGGGCTGGCATTCAATCACCCATCAACACATCCAATTTTAGAGTTCAATTACATTTAATATAGTTAGAGAGAAGTTTTAGGGTTTGGCGTTTGCGAAAGCCGACGTTGAGTTGTAAAGCTTCGGAGTTTATTGTTTCATGCAAGTTTATTTCTTTCAATCAAAGATGAGTTCCATGATGAGGTGCGAGTAGTTCCCCAAAGCTTTTAGGTTTGGGGTGAGCCCGACGTTAGCCATGCGTGCTTGAGGTAAGTGTTAGATGTTGATATCGTTGTGTCTATATCATCTCCTACGATTCTATGTTTAGTCCTAATCGAAAGAAAAGGGATTCATGCTAACAACTTGAGTTATAAACATAAAATTTGTAGAGACAATTAGGTTTATTTGCAGGAGTAATCCTAAGAGTTGGTGTACAGCGAAAGCTTGTCCCTCGGGTGAAATAGCGCAATTGTTTGTCTTATTTACCTTATCTCATGCATTGGTTAACGTTGTGGTAAACCCTAATCCTAGGAGTTGCTTTTTATATAAGTTAATTCATCAAAACCATTGTTTTATTGCTGTTCATCGCATCCTCATTCATTCTTAAGTCTTCGGCCTTTCATGGCCGACAAAAAGCTAACAAATTTGTAGGAGAAGACATCGATATCGACCAAAGATGTTGATATCGACCACCTGTGTTCGTCGACAGTTTTATGAGTCGACGACGATCATCACTGCTACTGAACATCGATATCGACCCTCAACGACGATATCGAGCTCCTGTGTCGACTGGCAGTCTTGTGAGCCAGTCGATTCCGTCTGCTCACATCGATATCGACCTTGCCTAGTCGATATCGACTGCTTGTTTTTGTCTCTACGGGTCTTTTGTTGAAGAGAGGATCGACAGCTGAGGTCGACATCGAGCACCAAGGTCGAAATCGAGGCTTCCGGTCGAAGAAAGACGTGAGATTCCAGAAGCTACTAGGATCCCGCTGACACGCCTCCTCGTGGATCGATCCTGACCACCCTTCCACTACAACGGGAGGAAGTCTTGTAATTATTTGCATAGGCTAGGAGTCGGTTTACATTTATACATCTTTATATGTGTATTTAAGAACTCGACATTCCTCCTGCTATTAACAAGTGGCTTGCTAGGTCTAGGACTTGTGTGGCCAAATATGTTGAGAAATGGGACCTTTCTGACCACATGTGTGTCGTGGTTACCCTGGATGCAGACAAGAGGAGAGACGGCCCGAGGCATTTCCAATTCCTCAACATGTGGACCGAGCACCCACTCTTCAAGGAGATTGTGCACGGGCGCCAGGCATTTGATAGAAGAGGGACTCACCAGTTTCGCTTATGTGGATTCCTAAAAAGCTTGAAGTCCACTTTGAAGGAGCTCAACCATGTCCACTTCAGTCACATCACCTCTAGAGCCAAGAACCCAAAGGAGACTGGTGAGTCCCTCTAGGTTAGACCTGTATCTGCAGAAGAACCCCAAGGAGGGACAATTTGAAACTACATTCTGTCATAATATTGATCTGTGCACTGAGAAGATCCCTATGGTGGGACACAATGCTGACCTTAATTTGAGTTCTGTCAATACTAATTCATCTGCCTCTAGCATCCATGATACTTAACCTTATTTTGAGACTACTGCCTCCACAACTGGTTTGCTCAATAATGGAATTGCTGGAAAGGATCAAAATGTTGTTGTAAGAACAATTGACAATTCTATTACTTGCCCTCCTAACCCTCCCTCTCCTATCATTGAACCTAGCCCAGCTGATGCTTACAAAAACTCCCTCCCTCCTCATAACCCTCCCCTTAATCAACAAACTTCTGATACAGATGCCCTACCACAGCCCTCCACAAGTACCCCCTTACCTACCTTTTTTCCAGGCTCCCCAACCAACTGCAGGAAGCATGGGCTACTAAATCTCCTATGATAGGAACAGCTTCAAGAACTAGAGGTTTTAAGTTGTCATATGAGAAATAAGGAGAAGGAGATATAGTTAAGGCTTCAAAGCAAGACTGTCTCAGCCTAGAGGAGGGCTGGGGATTTGCTCTGGTTGGCTATGTGGTAGGTAGATTCCCAGGATTTGAGGCCATTGGCAACCTAAAGAAAAACTGGCCAAAGCATGACTACAATGCTCAAAGTTGTTGGTTGATGTTTATGTTTTTCTATGAAGAAGACAGAGATGCAGTGCTAATGAAGGGACCTTTCACAGGGCTTGGCTATACATTGCTTCTGAAATGTGTGCCTGAGAGATTTATATTTGATAAAGCACTTTTCTCAACTCTTCCTGTATGAATAAGGATTCACAAACATCCCACAGGATTTTGGACACCAGGGATGCTCCAAAAAATTGCTTCCAAAATAGGAGACCCTACAATGACAGATGGATATACTGAACATAGGTTGAAGAAACTTTATGCTCGAGTTTGGTTGATATGGATTGCTCTAAATAACTCAAGAGGATGGTGACCATAGAATTTGAAGATGCTCTTGACCATACATGCTTCATTGAGTATGAGAACCTACCACTAAGATGCAATAGGTGCACAACATATGGACATGAAACAAATAAATGTCCTGCAACTAAAGGAGCTGCTATGGATAACAGAACTAGGCCCAACACAGGTTCTGAGCAAGTTTATATAGAAAAAATCCACTACCTCTGCAGCAGGGGCAACCACTTCTCAACCTTCTTCCTCTTCTGTTCCTGACACTAACCAAAACCCCCCTCCCAACCAATCCTTTCAAACCCCTCTCCTCCTACTCAAGGCTCCCTCCCTCCCCCTCAAAGTGACACTCCTCCCTTTAACCTCTCTACTCAAAACGAAACTGCCAGGTAAACTTATAGCCCTTCTGTAACCATTTCCTCTACTGCTGACCTCCCTCTTCCTCCCCATCAAACCTCCTCCAAATCCCACCGTGGACAATCTCCAAAACTCCTCAGAAAGCTCCCAAAGCCTCCTCTATTTCTAACTCTACTAGACAAATTGTCAAGTCCTCCCTTTTCTCTTCCATTGATAGAATAAACCACGCCTATCAAAAGAAAAAAGCTTCCCCACCCCCCTGCCAAAGCTGTGGATCTTGTTGGAAAATGAAATAAGAAGAATTGAAGGACAAGTGAATAGACAGGATGGAAAGAAGAAAAAAAGTCACTTTTGGAGATTACAACTCTTTCCAAGCCCTTGAAATGGTGAATGAACATACAAATCCTTCTATGACTGACATGAATGTTCTATTGCTAACAGATGGCAATAATGAGGGGCATACAAAAGATGCTACAAGTAGAGAGAAAGGAAACTCAGATCTAGGCCATGCACAAAAAGAACAGCTATTGAATGAGGTAAGAAGAAGTGGAAGATTGAGTAAGCAAAACTCCATGGCAACTGGGTTAACTACCCAACAATTAGGCTCAGAAGGTAGTGAGGATGAAACTGATCAGGAGTTGGAAGAAAGTTAGAAGAAAGAAGTGGTATTGGCCCTAAAATACTGGCCAGTACAAAACATTGAGGGAGGACAGATGAATGAAAAAGGGCCTAGCACCCTTACAAGAAGGTCTAAATGATAATAGCCTCCTGGAATGTGAGAGGGTTCAACAGCACCCCAAAACACAAGGTTGTTAAAAGTTTTATGAGAGAAAAAAATATCTATTTTATTGGAATTCTGGATACGAAATTGGACGTGGGCAAACTCCAGTCTATTTTGAGGAAAAGCTTCAACCAACGGAAGTATATTCACAATTTTGAACATAATACTACCGGAAGAATCTTAATCATGTGGGATCCCCTCAGGGTTGATTTCAGACACAGAAGGTCCACTAAGCAACTTTTATGTGAGGAGCTTCAGTACAAAACCACTGGGAAATGCTTTCAGATTGCTCAAGTATATGGTCTTCATACAATTGTGAAAAGAAGAGGATTATGGAGGAATTTAGAAGAAGAGATAAGTAATACAAACTCTCCATGGATAACACAAGGGGATTTTAATGCCATTATGAGGTCTTGTGAGAGGAAGAATGGTGCAACTGTGATAGCTTATGATATTTCAGATATGTGGGAAGTGTGTTCAGAACTTGATCTTCATGATGCTATCAGTGAAGGACTAGAGCACACCTGGTTCAAAGGATCAAAATCTACTAAAATAGATAGAGTCATGGTGAATGGTTATTGGGACACATTAAACCTTTACTGTAAAGCAACTTTTTTGATGCCCAAGTCTTTCTATGACCACAGTCAGGTGTTAGTTGATGTTTTTGAACAACAGAGAAGGAAGAAAGGCCCCTTTAAATATTTCAACATGTGGGGACAACATGATGGGTTTCAAAAACTAATCATGGATCACTGGGTATATAATGGAGGGGGATCAGAACAATTTCTCCTATGCAAGAAGCTACAAAACCTGAAAAAGCCTCTACAAAAACTGAACAAAACCCAGTTTTCCAATAAAAATGAGAGAGCCAGGAATGCTGAAACTGACTATGAGAAGGCTTTCATGGACTTGAGGAATGATCCTACCTCCTCTGAGCTATTACAGAACATGGAAAATGCAAAGAAAAAAGCCAACAGAATGAAGGAAGCAGAATTTAAGTTTCTTTCACAATTAGCAAAAGCCAAGCACACCTTTGAAAGAGATAGATGTAGTGCCTATTTCCATGGCCTTGTGACAAGAAATATGAAGAGGAATCATGTCAACTCCTTGATTAAAGAAGATGGGTTGGAAACCCTATCCCTTGATGAGGTGGCTGACGAATTTGTGAAATTCTACAATGGCTTAATGGGAACTAACAAAGAAACTGCAGATGTAAATGGGAGATACATCAGAGATGGTGGAGCTATACTGCACACAGACGGACTTGTTGAACTAATGAGGGAGGTCACAGCAGAAAAGATTAAAGGGGCCTTATGGGATATTGGGGATGACAAGTCACCTGGACAAGATGGGTACACTTCAAAATTTTACAAGGATACATGGACCATCACTGGAGAGCAACTAACCAGAGTAGTCTTGGAGTTTTTCAGCTTAGGCAAACTTTTGAAAAAAAATAACCATACCTCTATTGCCTTAATTGCTAAGAATGCTAATGCTATATGTGTTGGTGATTTTAGACCTATATCATGCTGCAATATTTCTTATAAAATCATCACTAAGATCCTAGCTGCTAGATTTTCTCCTATCCTTACGTCCATTGTCTCCCCTGCACAAATTGGTTTTATTGAGGGAAGAATCATGAATGAAAACATTTTGCTCTTACAAGAATTAATCAGAAGATATACTAGGAAGAGGATCAGCCCAAGGTGCTTACTGAACCTTGATTTAAAAAAGGCCTTTGACACCATCTCTTGGAAATTCATTAAACAAATGCTCACACATCTAAACTTCCCTTCTCTGTTTATAAACTGGATTCTTGAATGTGTATGTTCCACTACCTTCTCTATTAGCATTAATGGTTCTTTGCAGGGTTACTTTCATGGTAAAAGAGGGTTAAGACAAGGTGATCCCATCTCTCCTCTCATCTTTGTACTTTCTGTAGATTATGTTTCCAGAATTTTAAAATGCATGACAAGACTGCTAGGTTTTAAATTTCATCCTAAATGTGATGCTTTACAAATCTCCCACCTTGCTTATGCTGATGATACAGTTCTACTGTCACGAGGAGATAAACCTTCTATGACTATTTTACTAGATGCACTGAACCATTTTTCTGATGTCTCAGCTTTAGAGGTCAGTCCTTCTAAATCTTCTTTCTACATTGCTGGAGTTACCAATGAAGATAAAGATTTCCTTGCCAACAGATCGGGATTCTCTCAGGGATCTTTCCCTTTCAGATATCTTGGTATTCCCATTTCATCAGGGAAATTCACTATCTCCCAATACTCTGTTTTTCTAGACAATATCTTAACAAACATAAGCTATTGGAATTCTAAAACTCTATCATATGCAGGAAGAGTTGAACTCATCAGATCTACGCTACAAAGAATCAGTGCTTTCTGGATTTCTATATTGCCTTCCCCTTCCAACCTTATTGATAAAGTTAACAAGCTATGTGCCAAATTCCTTTGGAAATCTCATAGGGTAAGATGGAAAGATGTCTGTCTACCTAAGGAGGAAGGTGGTTTAGGATTGAAAGATCTTAAAACCTAGAACACAAGTTTTCTCTCAAGAATGTTATGGAATATTGCTAGGAGGAAAGATAGTTTATGGGTTAGATGGATACACCATCAATACTTACACCAAAGGGATATATGGAGCTGGCAAATTCATGATAAAAATGATTCCCCTTTGCTTAACAAAATCCTTGCCATTAGAGATGCTTTACTAGCCCCTGCAGGAAACATACAAGATCCTACTACCATGCTCTACAGCTGGTGCCTTGGTGGGAAATACAGTATAAGTGCTGCATACAATCACTTCAGAAGACAAGTCACTAAGTCTCCCTGGACGACAGTTGTTTGGGATAGATCAATTATTCCCAAGCATGCCTTCATCTTATGGTAAATAGCTAGAAGGAGACTAGCTACAAATGATCTGATCAGAACAAGGGAAGTAAATTTAAACTGTCATTTATGTAATCAAGCTATAAAATCTCATGAGCATATTTTCTTTGCTTGTAATTTTTCTTCAAATGTGTGGTCTCAAGTAAAGGAATGGCTAGGGATATAGAGGAGGATGGGGACTCTAAACAGTGGACTTAAATGGCTCAATAAATAGGCTAGAGGAAAAGGATGGCTCTCCAAAGCTAAAAGGGAAGCTCTAGCAGCAACTGTTTATCACATTTGGAAGGCAAGGAATGAGAAGGTCTTTGAAGATTGGACCAAGAGCCGTGGAGAGATCTTTCATCTTGTCGAAATCCATGTTTACAAAGTCTTAGGCCATGAGTTCTCCCTCCACTTCACTCCAACACCAACCCTGCAAGACGGTCTGCATCAGGCTGCTGGTACCACTAGGCAAAACTGAACATAAAAGAAATGAGTTGCCCCGAGCCATGTGCTCAATACACCAATTGATCGGAACAACTTAGTTTGTTCCTTGATTTTGGTAGCTTTGGACAAAGTGTTGTTATTCCACTTTGTCCAATTTTGTACTATATGTAAATATTTCCTTTTTATGCAATATATTAACCTTTAAAATCAAAAAAAAAAGAAAGAGCTCTCAGTAGTCAAGTGGGTGGTTTAGAGAGAGAAACTCTCAAAGATGGAAATTCTTTCTTTCCTTCCCCCTTGTCACGTGAAGCTCAACCGACCCCCTCCTCTAGTCCTCCGGCAGTTCTAACCACCGAGACAGCACTTCCCCCTATTGTCCATGTGGTTTGTCCATCATTTATCATCAATGTCAATCATGGAATGAAGTTTGATTCATCGCATTAATGCAAGCCACCAACCAACTCACAAAGCTTTAATCGTCCCCGTTTGATTTCACTTCAACCCATCTGAATTCTCCTTCTTCTTTCTTCTTTTTCATTCCTCTTTTAGATCTGATCTCCTACCAGGCTCCCCTCGCCCTTGGCGGTGGCGCCGTCACCGATGCTAGGCCGGAATCTCCTTCCTTTCTTTTCATTCCTGGCGGCTCTATTATTTGGAACTAGTTGTTACCCTTTCTGAAACTAGCCGTTACTCACAATAACGGTCAACTAAATTTTAAAAAATCAGACCGTTGCTCTTTGTGTCCTCCTCCCCGACTATACTCCGACGGCCTCAGACACCGGAAAACTCCTTCTCTCCTTCTCCCGTCGTCTCTTCTCTCCTTTCCTTCTGCGAATCTCCTATTCCTCCCTCGTCTCCTCCCTCCCTTCTTACTGTTTTTCTAGACGAAAGCATCTTCGATACTTTACTCTTGAGGGATTCTCACCTGGCCGTTCTCCATAAAATTAACCTTCCCAATCTCTTTCCCTTGGCTTAACCTCTCTGTAGCCTTACAAATTTGAGTTTTGGTGCACGATGCTGAAAACCCCCAATTGAGCTTCGGTTCTTACCGTCAGCTAAAGTACAGGCAAATTTCTTCAAAGAGATTCATCCTGAACCAAATTAGAAGGAATTGGTTACACTGTTCGATTCCTCTTTCCCTCACCTTCTTGGAGCCTTACCAATTTATCGATTGAAGGTGTTTCAAGAAAACCCCCCTTTCCTCCCTCTTAGGGTTTCTGTCGGAATGGTTCCCCTGGAAGAGGGCTCTCCCTAAACCTTCCAAGTTGAAAATGAACCCAGATTCTGAACCCCCTCCCTTACCTTGTATTGTACTCTTACCAATTCCCTCTTCGACGTCCTCAAGACGAAAACCCCAATTTACTTCCCTCATTGAAGAACCCTAAACAGTCGAGCTGAGCTTGATCTTTACTTGGGTTCTTTTCTTGGAGATCTTTCAAAATTGGCTCCCCCCCAACTTTAATGTTGATAAGCTGCTCCTAGCCTTGAGAATTAAAGCTTTGGTGACGTCTTATGAAAATCCCTAAATTCTAGGGTTTAAGGATGACGGACAAAGCAAGCTCTCCAAGTCAGAGGAAGAAAGCGATTATGCTTACACCAAGCCCGATTACAAAAGCACCAAAGAAGGGACTGAAATAAAAAATGACGGTGCTGGGTACGCTTCCAAAGACAACCCTCATCTCCCTACTGGTTCCTTCACAAAAAGAGAAAGGTGCAGCTCAAGAGCACAATAACACACAAGTATCAGCTACTTCTGGATCATCTACTGTCCACACAACTTCTCTTGAAGCTCAAGTATGTCTATCTTCTTCCCTTCCCCCGGAGCCAGCCGTGTCCTCTAGGCTAGACTCTGTTGTGCAAAAGATCCCAAAGGAGGGACAAATAGAATCTAGGTCCTGTCTTAATGTTGATTTGTGTGCCCAAAAGATCCCTATAGAGGGACATGTTTCTGAGCTTAATTTATGTTCTGACAATAATAATCATGCTCAAAACATGCCTGAGTTTGGAAATAACCCAGCTGCCTCTTCCAACCCTGAGGATAGACCTCAAACCAAGACTACTGCTCTCAAAGGAAAATCAGGGCTCAATGCTATTGAAAATGTGGTTTTACTCAATGTTGAAAGTGTTGATAAGGAACAACATACTGCTGCCAGTACATGTGACAATGCTATATTTAATCTCGCTAACCCTGTCACAATAAATCTTGAGCCAATCCCAGCTGAAGCCTACAAACCCCTCCTCCCCTTCTAAACCTACCCCTGCTGATGTTACCTCAAATCAGGTACCCTCCCTTGTGGAGGCACATAGACCTCCTATACTCCTCCCAAAAAAATAACCTACTCCTCCCAATTCCAATTGTCCCAACCAGCTGCAAGGAGCATGGGCTACCGAATACCCAATGATAGGAACAAGCTCAAGAACTAGATGTTTTAAACTGTCATATCAGAAATCAGGTGAAGGAGATATAATTAAGGCTTCAAAACAAGATTGCCTGAGTCTAGAGGAGGCTTGGTGTTTTGTTTGGTTGGATATCTGGTAGGCAGATTCCCAGGATTTGAGGCCATTGGCAATTTAAAAAAGACCTGGCCAAAACATGATTATAATGCTCAAGGTGGTTGGTTGATGTTTAAATTTTTAACCGATGAAGATAGAGATGCAGTGCTGATGAAGGGACCCTTCACAGGACCAGGCTAGACTCCTCTACTCAAATGTGTGCCTGAGAGATTCACATTTGACAAGGCTCTTTTCTCAACCCGCCTAGTTTGGATAAGAATACACAAGCTTCCCACGGAGTTTTGGACACCAGGGATGCTTTAGAAAATTGCTTCCGAAATTGGAGAACCCGTAATGACAGATGGGTACACTGAGCATAGGTCAAAGCAGCTTTATGCATGAGTATTGGTTGATATGGATTGTTCTAAAGAGGTTAAAAAGGATGTTGACAATAGAATTTCAAGATGCACCTGATGATACATGTTTCATTGAATATGAGAATTTACCACCAAGATGTAACAGATGCACAACATATGGACATGAAACAAACAAATATCCTATAGCTAAAGGAGCTGCTACAGATAATAGAGCTAGACCAAATACAGGCTCCAAGCAAATTTATAAAGAAAAATCTACTGCAACAGGGGGCATCCACCTCTCATCTTCCCTCCTCCTCTTCTCCTGATTCCAACCTCAACCCCCCTCCCAACCAAACCACCCTTCCCCCTCCCCCCCTCCTCATACTTGTCCCTCCCCTCCTATTAGTGACACCCTCCCCTCCAACCTCTCTACTCAAAACCAAACTCCTTGTCAAATTGATTCCTCTTCTATTCCCCCCTCTTTTTCTATTGACCTTCCCCCTGTCCCCCCCTCCCCTCCTACCTACCCCTAGATCTGATCTAGCCCTCCCTCTTTACCACCAACCCCCTTCTAAAACCTCCCAACGATGATCTTCCAGGTTCCAACAAAAAGCCTCTAAGACCCCCTCTCTCTCTAACTGAACCAGATCCACTGTTAAGTCCTCCCTTTTTTCTTCCATTGATAGAATAAACCAAGCTTATAAGAGGAAAAAAGCTTCCCCCACCCCCTGCTACAGCTATGGATCTAGCTGGTACACAACAACTATATATTGAATCTTCAGGGAGATTGGAAAAAGAAATAAGGAGAATTGAAGGACAAAAGAAACAAGTCACATTTTCAGATCATAACTCCTTTCAAATACTTGAAATGATAAATGATCAAATAGATTCTGCTGTGACAGATTCTGTTGTGATAAATGTGTATGTCTTAATGCTCACAAATGGCCATAATGAGGACAATAATAAAAATGCTCAGGGAAGAGATAAAGGAAAAGCAATATATGGGCATACAAAAAAAGAGCAGAACTTGAATGAGGTGAGATGAAGTGAAAGATTGAACAAGCAAAACCTCCTTGTAACTGGGTCAGTTGCTCAAGAAATAGGCTCAAAAGGCAGTGAAGATGAAATAGAACAGGAATCTGGAGAAAGAGAGAAGAAGGAAGTGGTACTGGCCCTCAAGTATTGGCCAGTGCAAAACATTGAGGGAGGGCAGATAAATGAAAAAGGGCCTAGCACCCTTACAAAAAGGTCCAAATGATAATAGCCTCCAGGAATGTGAGAGGGTTCAACAGCACCCATAAACACAAGGCTGTTAGGAATTTGTTGAGAGAAAAGAATATCTGTTTTATTGGAATATTGGAGACAAAACTGGATGTGGTCAAACTTCAATCCATTATGAGGAAAAGCTTCAACTAATGGAGTTACATTCACAATTTTGATCAAAGTGCTGCGGGAAGGATCTTAATCATTTGGGATCCCATGAGGGTAGAATTCAGACACAGAAGAATCACTGAGCAGCTTATATGTGGGGAAATTCAATGCCAAATCACTGGAAAAAGCTTTGAGATTGCAGAAGTTTATGGAGGAATTTAAAGGAAGAGATAAGCAACACAAACTCTCCATGGTTAGTACAATGGGATTTTAATGCCATCATGAGATCATGTGAGAGGAAGAATGGTGCAAATGTGACGGCCTATGAAGTCTCAGATCTATAGGAAATGTGCTCAGAATTAGACCTAGATGATGCTATCAGTGAAGGACTATAACATACATGGTTCAAAGGTTCAAAATCTACCAAAATAGATAGAGTAATGGTAAATGGTTCTTGGGACACACTAAATTTTTACTATGAAGCAAACTTTCTGATGCCTAAGTCATTCTGTGACCCCAGTCAGGTTTTAGTTGAAGTTCTAGAGCAACAAAGAAGTAAGAGAGGCCCTTTCAAATATTTTAACATGTGGGTACAGAATGATGGTTTTTAGCAATTAATTGTGGTTTATTGGGTGTACAATGGTGGTGGATCAGAGCAATTTCTCCTATGCAAGAAGCTACAAAACCTGAAAAAAGCCACTACAAAAATTAAATAAAACCCAATACTCCAATATATATGAGAGAATCAAGACTACAGAGATTGAGTATGAGAAAGCCTTCATGGATTTGAGGAATTATCCTTCCTCCCATGTGCTTTTACATGCCATGGAAAATGCAAAGAAAAAGGCTAACAGATTAAAGGAAGCTGAATTTAAATTCCTGTCCCAATTAGCTAAAGCCAAGTACATCTTTGAAGGAGACAGATGTAATGCATACTTCCATGGACTCATGAAGAAAAATATGAAGAGGAATCATGTTAGCTCACTGATCAAAGATAATGGTTTGGAAACCCTATCACTGGATGAAGTGGCAGAGGAATTTGTGAAATTCTACACTGAGTTAATGGGAACAGAAAAAGAAACTGCAGAGGTAAATGGAAGGTATATCAGAGATGGTGGAGCAATACTGCACTCAGACAGACATCCAGAGCTGCTTAGAGATGTTATAGCAGAAGAGATTAAAGAGGCTCTTTGGAATATTGGGGATGACAAGTCACTTGAACCAGATGGGTACACGTTAAAAATTTTCTTGGATACTTGGGCCATCACAGGAGATCAACTAACCAGAGCAGTAAATGAGTTCTTTAATTCAGGCAGACTGTTGAAGCAAACTAACCACACTTCCATTGCCTTAATTGCTAAGAAAACTAATGCTAAATGTGTTGGTGATTTTAGACCCATATCTTGTTGCAATGTTTCTTACAAAATCATCACTAAAATCATTGGTGCTAGACTAACTCCTATCCTCAAATCTATCATTTATCTTGCACAAATTGGTTTTATTGAAGGAAGAATTATGAATGAAAATATTTTGCTCTTACAAGAATTAATCAGAAGATATACTAAGAAGAGGATCAGTCCTAGATGTTTATTGAATCTGAGTCTAAAAAAGGCCTATGACACTATCTCTTGGAAATTCATTAAGCAAATGCTCTCACATCTGAATTTCCCAAATCAATTTACAAACTGGATTCTTGAATGTGTATGCTCCACTTCTTTTTCTATTAGCATCAATTGCTCTTTACAGGGTTACTTTCATAGAAAAAGAGGGCTAAGGCAAGGTGACCCCATCTCTCCCCTCATATTTGTGCTATCTGTAGATTACCTTTCTTGAATTTTAAAATGCATGACAACACTGCTAGGGTTTAAATTCCACCTAAAATGTGAAGCACTACAGATCTCCCACCTAGCTTATGCTGATGATATAGTCCTACTGTCACGTGGAGATAAAAATTCTATGCCTATATTATTAGATGCACTGAATCATTTTCTGAGGTATCAGGTTTAGAGGTTAGCCCCTCAAAATCCTCCTTTTACATGGTTGGAGTTAAAAATGAAGACATAGAGTTCCTTGCCACCGGATCTGGCTTCTGACAGGGATCATTCCCTTTCAGGTATCTTGGTATTCCCATTTCCTCAGGGAATTTAACTATCTCTCAATTCTCCCCTTTTTTGGACAAGATCTTCACAAATATCGGTTATTGGAACTCTAAAACTTTATCATATGCTAGAAGAGTTGAACTCATTAGATCTGTACTACAAGGGATAAGTGCATTCTGGTTTTCTATTCTTCCTTCACCTTCTAACCTTATTGATAATGTTAACAACCTTTGTGCCAAATTCCTTTGGAAATCTCATAGAATAAAGTGGAAAGATGTCTGTCTACCTAAGGGAGAAGGTGGTTTCGGTTTAAAATATCTTAAAACATGGAACACTGCCTTCCTCTCAAGAATGTTATGGGATATTGCTAGGAGGAAAGACAACCTATGGGTTAGATGGATTCACCATCAATACTTACAACAAAATGATGTATAGAGCTGGCAAATTCATGAGAAAAATGACTCCCCTCTGCTTAAAAAAAACCTAGCTATTAGGGATGCTTTACTAACCTCTGCAGGAACTATACAAGATGCAACTGCCAAGCTCAATAGTTGGTGCCTAGGTGGGAAATACATTATAGAATCTGCTTACAACCACTTTAGAAGACATGATCCAAAACCCCCCTGGACAACAGTAGTATAGGACAGAAAAATCATTCCCAAGCATGCTTTCATCTTATGGTTAGCAGCTAAAAGGAGGCTGGCAACAAATGACTTGATCAAAAAAAGGGAAGTCAACTTAAACTGTCAATTATGTAACCAAGCTATTGAATATCATGAACATATATTTTTTTCTTGTAATTTTTCTTCTAATGTGTGGTCACAGGTGAAAGAATGGCTTGGTTTATAGAGGGGAATGAGGACTCTCAACAGTGGTCTTAAATGGCTCAAGAAGAAGGCAATAGGAAAAGGATGGATCTCCAAAGCCAAAAGAGTAGCCCTAGCAGCAACTGTCTACCACATATGGAAAGCAAGGAATGAGAAGGCCTTTGAAGAATCAAGCAAGAGCCCGGAGGAGATCTTTCATCTTGTCAAAATCCATGTATACAAGGTCTTAGCTAAAGATTTCAACATCTACTTCACACCGACAGTAACCCTGCAGGATGGTTTGGTTCATCAAGATGATGCTTCTAGGTAGAACTGAACTCAAAGGAAAAGTGGAGATCCTCGAAGGTTGGAGCACAACCCGACTTTTTGATCATGTAAAACCTTCTATAGCCTCGGTTCTCACTAGGTTATGCTTGCCTAGTATGATTGTATGAATGATAAATACACTCTTTTTGCTTCTACTTAAATAGTTTAGGTGTGCTAAGGTGGTGTTTGTGTAAATCTCTTGATGGTCGATCCGAAGGGATATTTTTACTCACAAAACCTTAGGGGGTAGGTCCGACTTCTGATAGATGTATCTTTAAGAGACAAGAGTTACCCCGAGCCTTGTGCTCGCCACACCCATCGATTGGAATAACTTTGATTGTTCCATGATTTTGGCAGCTTTGGACAAGGGATGACAATCCTCTTAGTCCACTTTTTGTACATTGTAAATATTTGCTTTTTATGCAATATATTAACCATTGAAATAAAAAAAAAAGAGCTGTCAGTATGTCAATTCGTTTAAGTTTCAGCCTTGCGACCATACTCCCCTCGAAACCCAAAAACTTTGATTTCTCATAATGTGTCGGCGGTGTCCTTGTAGGAACATCCGCTTATCCCTGGTCGGCATCGTTTATGGTTGAGACTAGGACGGTATCTGATCTTCTTCGAGCCCCCAACTTTCGTTCTTGATTAATGAAAACATCCTTGGCAAATGCTTTCGCAGTTGTTCGTCTTTCATATATCCAAGAATTTCACCTCTGACTATCAAATAAGAATGCCCCCGACAGTCCCTGTTAATCAATACTCCGATCCCGAAGGCCCACAGAATAGGACCGGAAACCTATGATGTAATCCCATGCTAATGTATACAGAGCTTAGCCTTGCTTTTAGCACCCTAATTTCTTCAAAGTAACAGCGTCGGAGGCACGACCCGACCAATTAAGGCCATGAGCGTAACGCCAGCAGAAAGGGGGCAGACGAGAGGTGCACACCGAAGGCGGACCGCTCGCCCTACCCCAAGGTCCAACTACGAGCTTTTTAACTGCAATAACTTAAATATACGCTAGTGGAGCTGGAATTACCATGGCTGCTGGCACCAGACTTGCCCTCCAATGGATCCTCGTTAAGGGATTTAGATTGTACTCATTCCAATTACCAGACTCGTGAGAGCCCGGTATTGTTATTTATTGTCACTACTCCCCGTGTCAGGATTAGGTAATATGCGCGCCTGCTGCCTTCCTTGGATGTGGTAGCCGTTTCTCATGCTCCCTCTTCAGAATCGAACCCTAATTCTCCGTCACCCATCTCCACCATGGTAGGCCTCTATCCTACCACTGAGAGTTGATAGGGTAGAAATTTGAATGATGCATCGTCGGCACTAGGACATGCGATCCGTCGAGTTATCATGAATCATCGGAGCAACGGGACGAGCCCGCATTGATCTTTTATCTAATAAATGCATCCCTTCCAGAAGTCGGGGTTTGTTGCACGTATTAGCTCTAGAATTACTATGGTTATCAGAGTAGCAGATACCATCAAACAAACTATAACTGATTTAATGAGCCATTTGCAGTTTCACAGTCTAAGTTAGTTAATACTTACACATGCATGGCTTAATCTTTGAGACAAGCATATGACAACTGGCAGGATCAACCAGGTAGCATCCTTCAACGATGCCGACAACCACAACACCGTTGTTGGTAGCTGATGCTACCAACAAAGGACAAAGTGATTATCGAACAGCCATCCATGATGAGCGAATGAATGCTTTTAACCGATCGCACCATGGGGCTTAGCACCCCTCTCGTGTCCTTAACCTTCCGCACCCAAAAGCCCAGACAACGTCGCTGGCCACATCGATGTGAGATCACTCCAATCATGGGAAAACAGGCATCACATCCACGTCCACCCACCAACCCCAAAGGTTTTTTGGGCGAAGCTTTAACCGATGTAGGCAACTATAATTCCTTTGCTTTAGGAATGAAACATAGGAAACCCGATGTGGTCCGAGGAAAGTAGCCCAAGGACAGAAGAATGAAGAGGCTATGTGAGGTCGGTTCGATGCGCAAGCATGGAGCCCAACAATCCCACAGAGACCGAATACCACTCACACGCAATCACGTGATGCCTTCCCAACTACTAGGAGCTAGCATCTGGCACACCAAAGTCATCGAAAAGCAACTCTTTCGAAGTTAGTCGAGCAACGCTAAGCGTGAAAATCGGGGAGGGAGAACCTTCAAACACCTAGGCACTCATGGCACCTAGGTGTTCAAAGGAAACCGAGGCACATACTTCAAACACCTAGGCACACATGACACCCAGGTGTTCAAAGCAACTGAGGGACATACTTTAAACATCTGGGCACGCATGGCACCCAGGCATTGATAGGCAACCGAGGGAGGAGGGACATTCTTCAAGAACCTAGGAACGCATGGCACCTAGGTGTTCTTGGGCAACCGAGGGACATTGAGGACCAAGGCACTAAAGGGTGCCTTGGTGTGGGGAAGCAACCTTTAGGACATCGAGTACCAAGGCACGCGAGGGTGCCAAGGTGTCGGGCAATAATAACCTTTCGTACGCCAATGACCCAGGAAGCCGAGTCGCTGAGACACCAAGGCACCAAGGCACCAAGGCACCAGGGACCCTAGGTGCTTGAGCGCCAAGGCACAAGGGAGCCCAGGTGCTCGGTCGCTAAGTCACCGAGGAGCCAAAGTGCTCGGGCGACAAGGAACAAGGGAACCCAAGTGCTCGGGCGCCAAGGCACCGGGGAGCCGAAGGGGCTCGGGCGCCAAGGGTATGGGGAGCCAAGGTGCTCGAGCGCAGGGGATCCTGAGTGCCGAGGTGCTCGGGCGCAGGGGCTCTATTGTGGCGGGGTGCTCGGGCGCATGGGCTCCGGGGTACCTTGGTGCTCGGGCGCCTAGGTTCCGGGGTGCCTTGTGCTCGGGCGCCTGGGCTTAGGGGTGCCGATGTGCTCGGGTGCCAAGGGACCGGGTGCCGAGTTTGTCGGGCGCCAAGGGACCGGGTGCCGAGGTGCTCGGGCGCCAAGGGACCCGGTGCCGAGGTGCTCGGGTGCCAAGGCTCCGGGGAGCCAAGGCGCTTGGGCGCCAAGGGACCGGTTGCCGAGTTGCTCGGGCGCCAGGGGACCGGGTGCCGAGGTGCTCGGGTGCCAAGGCTCTGGGTAGCCGAGGTGCTCGGGCGCCAAGGGACCAGGTGCCTAGGTGCTCGGGCGCCAAGGGACCGGGTGCCGAGGTGCTCGGATGCAAAGGCTATGCGGAGCCGAGGTGCTCGGGCGCCAAGGGACTGGGTGCCGAGGTGCTCGGGCGCCAAGGGGACCGGGTGCCGAGGTGATCGGGCGCCATCGGACCGGGTGCCGAGGTGCTCGGGCGTCAGGCTTTCGGGGTGCTTGGGACATCGGACGTCGAGCACCAAGGCCACTAGTGCCCAGGCGCTTGGGACATTGCGGCAACGGACATCGGACATCGAGCATTTTCATGGGGCATCGAGGGGGGTGCTCGACCAAAAAGTGCTCTTGGTGTGTTGAAAGATGCCCCAGAAGCTTCCCCAAGGCACCCAAGCTAATTCTAAAATTTTCGAGTCTACTTCTAGTTGTTTTACCACCAACACCAACAGATATGGTGCCTTGGAGGCAGATCATACAAAATTCAAACTTTGATTTTTGGAGTTCTAGTGATCAAAATGGCGTGGGGTTTTTCTGTATTGCAAGATTAGGATTTTAGGAATCCCCCAATTTTTTTATATGGAACGTTTCTCACAAAAATCCTAAAATGTCGGCCAATGCCATAATTGACCCACCGTGGCCTGGCGCACCTAGTGACCGGGTGCCTAGGAGACGGACACCATGGCTCCGGGGTGTCTTGGACAAGCCCAAAGGTGCCAATCTTTGACCCACAAAGTGCCGAGCAAAAACGCCCGAAGGTGCTCGATCAATATGGAAAAAGTGCCTAGGCGCTCGGGCACGGGCGCTCGGGCACTTGGGCACTGCTCTCGGGCGCTAGGGCACTTGCGCTCGGGTGCTCGGGCACTTGCGCTTGGGAGCTCGGGCACTTGTGCTCGGGTGCTCGGGCACTTGCGATCGGGGACTCGGGAAACGCGCTAGGGCACTCGGACACTTACGCTCGGGCGCTCAGGCACGGCGCTCGGGCAATTGCGCTCGGGCGCTCGGGCACTGCGCTCGGGCGCTCGGGCACTTGCGCTCGGGCTCTCGGGCACTTGCACTCGGGTGCTCGGGCACTTGCGCTCGGGTGCTCGGGCACTTGCGCTCAAGCGCACGGGAACTGCGCTCGGGCGCTCGGGCACTTGCGCTCGGGCGCTCGGGCACTGCGCACGGGCGCTCGGGCACTCTGTCCGAGCTTCCTTCTCCGAGGACACCATCTCTGAGCACCTTGCCCGAGATCGATATCCAAGGACACGATGTCCGAGCACCATGTCCAAGGACACCGTTGTTAAAACAGGAGGAAGGTCGAGTTCTTAAATACAAATAATAAAGATGTATAAATGTAAACCGACTCCTAGCCTATGCAAATAATTATAAGACTTCCTCCCGTTGTAGTGGAAGGGTAGTCAGGATTGATCCATGAGGAGGCGTGTCAGCGGGATCCTAGTAGCGTTGGAATCTCACGTCTTTCGTCGACCAGAAGCCTCGATTTCGACCTTGGAGCTCAATGTCGACCACGGCTGTCGATCCTTTCTGCAACAGAAGACCTGCAGAGACAAAAACAAGCAGTCGATATCGACAGAAAAGGTTGATATCGATGTTAGCAAACGAAATCGACTGGCTCAGAACACTGCTAGTCGACGCAGGTGGTCGATATCGACGTCGGGGGTCGATATCGATGTTCAGTAACTTCGCATAAGGATCGTCGTCGACTCAGAAAACTGTCGACGGAACTCAGTGGTCGATATCGACGTCTATGGTCGATATCGATGTCTTCTCCTGCAAAGTTGTTAGCTTTTTGTCGGCAAAGAAAGGCCGAAGACTTTAGGATGGACGAGGATGCGATGAACATAAATAAAGACAGTGGTTTTGTGTGTATAAACTATGTAAAAAGCAACTCCTAGGATTAGGGTTTACCACAACGTTAACCAATGCATGCGATAAGTTAAATAAGACGGACAATTGTGCTATTTCACCCGAGGGACGAGCTTTCGCCTTACACCAACTCTTAGGATTACTCTTGCAAATAAACCTAATTGTCTCTACAAATTTTATGTTTATAACTCAAGTTGTTAGCATGAATCCCTTTTCTTTCGATTAGGACTAAACATAGAATCGTAAGAGATGATATAGACACAACGATATCAACATCTAATACTTACCTCAAGCACGCATGGCTAACGTCGGGCTCACCCCGACCTTAAGAGCTTTGAGGGACTACTCGCACCTCATCATGGAACTCATCTTTTATTGAAAGAAATAAACTTGCATTAAACTATAAACTCCGAAGCTTTACAACACAACATTGGCTTTCGCGAACGCCAAACCCTAAAACTTCTTTCTAACTCTATTGAATGTAATTGGATGTGCTCATGGATTGTTTGAAAGATGATTGAATGCCAGCCCCCTAGGGCTTTATTTATAGGCTACTAATCCTTGCTATCCGAGGATTGTAACTTTTATCTAAACTATGAACTCTATCCAAACAATTAGGATAGGTCTTTTATTTTGATAAAACTTTAAGGAAAAGATAAATTTAGCTCCTAACTATCTAGAAGAACAAGATAATCCTGTGGCTTTAATGATAGAATTCATAATCCGAGTCTCGAAATCGGATATATCTTCTGTCGAGATAAGGTCGATATCGACGTTGGAGATCGATATCGATGTCTGTGTCTCTACTCAACTTGTCCATCTCCACTCGATGTCTATGTTGAGGTCGATATCGACGTTGAAGGTCGATATCGAGTGCCTTCTCAGTTGGTCTGCGTGGTCTATCTCGACGCTCAGAAGGTGTGTCGACAACTATGGTGGATATCGATGTTTAAGGTCGATATCGACCTCTGCTCAGCTTCACTTGGCTCCTTCGTTTTGACTCCAATTTCACTCGAATTCCTGCATAGTTAGCTCAAAACACGTGCAGACTCTATTTCTTGTGCTTTACCCTATTTTTACACAAGTTTATATTCTTCTGAACATTTTCTTTGGAAATCAAATGACTTGGGGTCTGTGTTCTCCCGCCTGACCTGGGGTCACAACGGTCCTCCTTCTCACGGTCCTTTGAGCTTCTGTGGGCCACCAAGGCCGCGACGCGATGCTTATGGCATGAGGCCACAAGTGAACCACCAAATGTCGGGGCTTTTCGAGGCCACGGGGTCTGTGTTTAGGCCGATCGCGAGCGAGGAGCGCACGGGGGCCACAATCTGCCCCCGATCCCAGTGGTTTGGGGTGGGGGGCGACGCGGTGCGTGACACCTAGGCAGACGTGCCCTTGGCCCAAAGGCTTCGGGCACAACTTGCGTTCAACGACTTGATGGTTCACGGGATTCTGCAATTTACACCAAGTATTGCATTTCTCTACATTCTTCATCGATGCAAGAGCCGAGATATCTGTTGCCGACATTCGTTCTAATGTATCGAAATGACATGATGACCCACGCACACTTGGCAACCCAGGGGAATGGGATGCGTTATTTTTCATGGTCCTTGGCGCAATCCGCGCCGGGGTTTGTTTGTGCTTGGAGGACAACGACTCGTTAGGAGCCAGGATCCTACCAAGCTCGGGGGATGTCGTCAGTTTGTGGCCAAACGCCGCCCACTCGGTGTTTGTAAATGAGTTCACGAGTCTTTCTGCTTGTGTAGATTTAAATAATGATCCTTCCGCAGGTTCACCTATGGAAACCTTGTTACGACTTCTCCTTCTTTTCAATGATAAGGTTTAGTGGACTTCTCGCGACGTCGCCGGCAGCGAACCGCCCACGTCGTCGCGATCCGAACACTTCACCGAACCATTCAATCACTAGGAGCAACGGGCGGTTCGCCGGCAGTGAACCGCCCACGTCAACGCGAGCTGATGCCTCCGCTTACTAGGAATTCCTCGTTGAAGACTAATAATTGCAATGATTTACCCCCATCACGATGAAATTTCAAAGATTACCCGGACTTGTCAGCCAAGGTGATAGACTCGTTGAATACATTAGTGTATTATGCGTGCGGCCCAAAACATCTAAGGGCATCACATACCTGTTATTGCCTCAAACTTCCGTGGCGTGGAAGGCCATAGTCCCTCTAAGAAGCCAGCTATGGAATGATAACTCCACATAGCTTGATGTACATATTTGTATCTCTTTTTATTGCATTTTTTGACTTCATATTTCATTCGGTTTCCAAAGAAAAGGTTCAAAAGAATATAAACTTGTGAAAGAATGGGCTAAAGTGCAAGAAATATAGTCTGCACGAGTTTTGAGCTAACCATGCAGGAATTCGAGCGAAATTGGAGTCAAAACGGAGAAACCAAGGAGAGCAGAAGAGAGGTCGATATCGACCTTCAAACATCGACATCGACACAGAACTGAGTGTCGAGACAGACCATCACACGGCAAAGACAAGCACACGATATCGACCTTACACCATCGATATCGACCTCAACCCAGGAATCTAGTAGAGATGGACAATTCGAGCAGAAACACAGACATCGATATCGACCTTACTGGTCGATATCGACCATATCCCGACATAAGATAGATACGATTTCAAGAATCGGATTATGAATTCTATCCTCAAGGAGCACAAATTATCTTGTACTTTTTAGATAGATAGCAACTGGGATTTATCTATATTTTTACCTTTAAGTTTTATCAAGTTAGTAGAATTTTATCAAAATAAAAGACCTATCCTAATTGTTTGGATAGAGTTCATAGTTTAGATAAAAGTTATAATCCTTGGCTAGCAATGGTTAGTAGCCTATAAATAAAGCCCTAGGGGGCTGGCATTCACGGATCCAGACAGACACACAATCAATAGCAATAGAGTTAGAGAGAAGTTTTAGGGTTTGGCATTTGCGAAAGCCAACGTTGAGTTGTAACGCTTCGGAGTTTATAGTTTAATGCAATTTTATTTCTTTCAATCAAAGATGAGTTACATGATGAGAAGCAAGTAGTCTTCCCAAGCTCTTAAGGTCGGGGTGAGCTCGATGTTAGCCATGCGTGCCTGAGGTAAGTGTTAGATGTTGATATCGTTGTGTGTATATCACCTCCTACGATTCTATGTTTAGTCCTAATCGAAAGAAAAGGGATTCATGCTAACAACTTGAGTTATAAACTTAAAATTTGTAGAGATAATTAGGTTTATTTGCAAGGATAATCCTAAGAGTTGTTGTACAGCGAAAGCTTGTCCCTCGGGTGAAATAGCGCGACTGTCCATCTTATTTACATTATCGCATGCATTGGTTAACGTTGTGGTAAACCCTAATCCTAGGAGTTTCTTTTTATATAAGTTAATTCATCAAAACCCTGTCTTTATTTCTGTTCATCGCATCCTCATTCATCATAAAGTCTTCGGCCTTTCTTTCTCGATAAAAAGCTGATAACTTTGCAGGAGAAGACATCGATATCGACAAACAGATGTCGATATCGACCACTGAGTTTCATCGACAGTTTTTTGAGTCGATGACGATCATCCCTGCTGAGTTACTGAACATCGATATCGACCCGCCAACGTCAATATCGACCACCTGTGTCGACTAGCAGTCTTCTGAGGCAATCGATTCCATCTGCTAACATCGATATCGACCTTCCTTAGTCGATATCGACTGCTTGTTTTTGTCTCTGCAGGTCTTCTATTGTAAAAAGGATCGAAAGCCAAGGTCAACATCGAGCACTAAGGTCGAAAGAGAGGCTTTTGGTCGAAGAAGGATGTGAGATTTCTGATGCACCCATCTGATCCATAGAGGCTTCTGCCTCCTCGTGGATCGATCCTGACTACCCTTCTACTACAACGGGAGGAAGTCTTGTAATTATTTGCATAGGCTAGGAGTCGATTTACATCTATTATATATATTTGTTTAAGAACTCGATTTTCTTCTATTAACACTAGTTAGCAGGCTGAGCTCTCGTTCGTTAACGGAATTAACCAGACAAATCGCTCCACCAACTAAGAATGGCCATGCACCACCACACACAGAATCAAGAAAGAGCTCTCACTCTTTCACTACAAAAACTACCTTTCGATGATAGGAAAATCCTTTTCAAGCCGGTTTTGAGCTCCTGATGGCCTAACCGTACCCCAACCTTGAAACCAAAGTAATTGATTAAGATTGTTGACCTCTTTTTCTTTTCTCCCATGTTGAAGACAATGAATAGTGTTGACGAGCTCTGAAATCCGATTGGGGTGCTCCTGGTTCCACCAAACTACAATTACTCTCCTTCTCCCCTTTCCCCTCCACCCTCCGTCCCTGCAGCCTTGAGAATTTTGCTCTACGTGATGTATTGAGAAAACCCCCAATTCCTAGGGTTACGGGACCAGAAAGAGGTTTTCGACGACTACCCTCCTATTCCCCAATCCTAAAATTGGGTTTGTCAAACTTTGTCACAGATGTCCCCGGAGCTGTAGCCTTACGAATTGATCGAGCTTTTGCTTACTGAAAGAAAACCCAATTTCTACGGTTCTATCGGCGACACTGCAAACCAGAGGGACACTCATTGACCCTCCCAACCTTAATTTTGTGGATTTCTCTCCTCCCCCAACCTTCCTGACATTGTCACCTTAAAAATCTGATCCTTCCTACTGTATTGAGGTTTTCCCCAAATTCTAGGGTTACGAGCACACAACGAACTCTGTGAAGACAAGCTCCCTGTGCTTCAAACTAGAAATTGGTCTCCTCAATCACCAGCGTGGAGCTCCACAAAGCCACAACCTTACGAATTGATTGAGATTTGGCGTGCTGAAAGAAACCCCAATTCCTAGGGTTTTGACGTCGACCACACAATACGATAACATGGATGGAGCAGGTTCCTCTCTGAATCAACCACGAAAAGCAATCACACTGATGCCAACTTTAATAAAAGGAGGTGGAAAGGATGCATCCAAACCAAGGATGATAGTGTTGGGTACACTCCCTCGACCTTCTCTCATATCACAACTACAACACTAACAAGACTTAGGAGTTATCCAACAAATACAAGAAGATCTTCAAGTCAAAGTGCCCTAGGGCGCCCAGAAGATCCCAATAAAGGGACAAAATATTTTGATGAATGCGCCTTTATTTTCCCATGTTCTGCAATCTAATCTCGAGAAGATCCCAATGGAGGGACAATCTAGTTTCTTATCAAACATAAACATAGATTCTGAACCTGAATCCTATGAATATGGCACAAAGCAATCCCTTGATCAATCTGTTAAAAAGAGTATCCCAGATGTAGAAGGAGATATTAAGCTGCAACATCCTTTACACCAGAAAGAAGGTGATGATGTATCCAATTCATGCGATGTTGGTTATGTTGCTAATAGAAATGATCAACTGAATGATGACCTTCAGAGGGATAAGAACACAGAGTAGTTTTTAGCTACCCCCTCCCTTCACACCAGCCCTTACTCTCCTCTGATCAAGTTCCTCCAATGAGTGACCAAAGTGAGAGTACACCAAGCAATAACCCAGCCCCAGCTGAGGCCTATAAGAGCAATCCTCATGTCCCCCCAATCCACAACAAGACCATAACCAATCCACTCTAAAAGGAACATGGGCTAGCAGAGTATCCAATGCTGCGAGAGCTCTAAAGTCGAGAGGTTTCAAGTTAGACTTTGAAAGATCTGGTGAGGGAGACACTGTGAAAGCAAAGAGAGAAGATTTGCTAACCTTTGAAGAAGCTTGGGGGTTTTTCCTTGGTTGGATATGTTGTAGGGAGATTCCCTGGTTTTCATACAATAGGGAAAATTAAGGAAGGATGGCCTAAACATCAGTATAATGCCCAGGGTGGATGGCTTATGTTTAAATTCCAATCTGAGCAAGGCAGAGATCAAGTGCTCATGAAGAATTATGCAGGGCAAGGCTAGACTTTATTGCTGAAATGTGTCCCTGAGAGGTTTACATTTGACAAATCCTTATTCTCTACACTCCATATATGGGTGAGGATACATAAGTAGCCTACAGAGTTCTGGACCCCAACAATGCTACAGAAAATTGCTTTAAAATTGGGTGACCCAATCATGACAGATGTCTATAATGAGGACAGATCAAAACAACTTTATGCACGTGTCTTGGTAGATATAAACATTGAGTTTGAAGATGCACTAGACCATACTTGCTTCATAGAATATGAAAACTTGCCTCCTAGGTGCAATAAGTGCCTCACTTATGGTCATGAAACCTCTATGTGCCCAACAAATCAGTCAAGCAATAGAGACAAGGGCAAGGCAACAGTTCATGACAAGAGCTACTCTACTAGATCAACTCAAGCTCACCCCAAAAGAACCTATCAACCTCGTCCACCTCACTCTCCTCCTCCTCCTCCCCCCCCCCACAAATGAACCCAGATTCCACCCCCCTTTCTTCAAACACCACACCCCTCTCTAACTCAGATGGACATAACCACCCCCAATCCTCTGTCACAGAGATTGGGGAAAGCTCCAAACCCCCCTCCCCCACCATCCATCTCTCTGACATCAAACCACAAGCAAAACC
Organism: Persicaria maculosa; assembly: GCA_963922045.1. Lineage (NCBI taxonomy): Eukaryota > Viridiplantae > Streptophyta > Magnoliopsida > Caryophyllales > Polygonaceae > Persicaria > Persicaria maculosa. The sequence goes on along the minus strand of OY998265.1, from coordinate 18,125,925 downwards.
CCCCTCCTCCCAACCCTCTTTGACACCATCCCCCTCCCCACAGACCCACACCTTCCATCTCCAAATCAACTAGGAATAATGTTAAAAGCTCCCTCTTCTCCTCTATCAATAGGATTAACTTATCCTATCAAAAGAAACTAGCCTCTCCTCCCCCCCCCCCCCCACCAAGAGTCATTGATCTAGAGAATGCTCAAAGATTATACAGAGAAGCAACCAGAAAGAATAATGAAGACGTGAGACAGATACAGCGAAGAGATGACAGGCAGAAAAGGAAGAAAGTTACTTTTGAGGATGAAAACAGATTCCAAAGCTTAACAAATATTGAAGAAAATAATTAGGGGATAACCTCAGCACAAGCTAAGCAGGAAGTTGATTCACATCTACAGATTGTTCCCCTAGAACAAGTACTTCCAGGAGAAAAGGTTGCACAGAATGGTATGACATAAAAAAAGAAAAGTAGCAATAGAAACAACAGTTCAAAGAGAGAATGAGACTTCAAGGCTTGATACAAGACAAACTGAAAGGGACCAGAGGGAAATAAGAAGAAGTGAGAGACTTAATAGGAATCCACCTATCAGTGAGATAATTTCAGGAAGTGGGAATGCTACCGATGACGGTGGGGAAGATCAGCTTAAACCCCATACTGACAGAGAAAGAAAATAATAGGTTTTGGGGCTAAAGTACTGGCCCACAGGGATGAAGGACAAGAAAATTCCGTATGATTAAGGGCCTAGCACCCTTCAAAACAGTGGATCATGATACTAGGCTCATGGAATGTCACAACAACTCCCCAAAACAAAAAGTTGTGAGATGTTTCTTAAGGGAAAAAGATATCTCTCTCTTAGGAATAATTGAAACTAAGTTGGACATAAGGAAACTTGAAGATATAATGAGGAAAGGCTTCTCTCAGTGGAATTATCTACACATCTTTGAGTACAGCAGTGCTGGGAGGATTGTAATTATGTGGGATGGCTCTAGAGTGGAATTTCAGCCTAGGAAAACAACTGATCAGATTATAAGTGGTCAAGTTAGATGCAAAGCCTCGGGGAGAACTTTTTAGTTTGCACAAGTATATGGCTTACATATAATAGTTAAAAGAAGATCTATGTGGAATGATTTGAAGGCAGAAGCTCAGTCAAGACAAAGACCTTGGTTAGTTCAAGGGGATTTTAATGCCATTATGAGATCCTGTGAATGGAAACATGGTTCAACAGTCACAGCATATGAAATTTCATATTTGTGGGACTGTTGTGCAGAAATTGGCTTGAAAGATTCAATGATGATAGGACAAGATCACACCTAGTTCAAAGGGAAAAAATCAACCAAGATAGATAGGGTCATGATAAATGAAGATTGGCATATGGTTCAGTTCTTTTGTAAGGCAAATTATCTTATACCAAAGGCATTTTGTGCTAGAGCAGCAGAGGAGCAAGAAAAGCAGTTTCAAATATTTGAACATGTGGTGTCAAGATGAGAATTTCATGGACACAGTTGCTGAAAATTGGGAGTTCCAAGGGAGAAAGGCTGATAGATTCTGGTCATGTAAGAAGCTAAAAAATCAAAAGAAGCCTCTCAAAGACCTGAATAAGAGGCATTTTTCTGATATCACAGCTAGAGCCAGAAAAGCATAAGAAGAGTATGAAGAGAATTTTGCAGCTCTCGGAGAAAATCCTGAGTCAGATGATCTATACATGCCATGGAATCCTCTAGAAAGATAACAAGAAGGCTTAAGAATGCAGAGTTTCAATTCAACTCCCAATTAGCAAAGGCCAGGCATACCTTCCAAGGAGACAAATGTAATTCCTATTTCCATGGACTGATGAAGTAAAACATGAAAAGAAATCACATTACAGTTCTGACAAAAGAAGATGGGCATGACACTATGTCTTTAAATGAAGAAGCTATGCAATTTGAACAGTTCTATGTGGGACTTCTGGGTACCTTCAGAGACACATAAAACATTGATCTTAGATATCTGAGGAATGGAGGCATACTTCTGCACAATGATAGCCATGAAGAGCTCATTCAGCAAGCCACTATAGATGAGATCAAGCAAGCTCTTTGGGGGATTGGAGATGAAAAATCACCTCGACATGATGGTTTTACCTCAATGTTCTGTAAGGATACATGGGAGATCACAGGCCACCAGCTTGTAAAGGCAGTGCAAGAATTTTTTGTATTTGGGAAACTCCTCAAACAGATTAATCATACGAGTATTGCTTTGATTGCCAAGTCCCTAAATGCTAAAACAGTAGGAGAGTTTAGGCCTATTTCCTGCTGCAATGTAACTTATAAGGTTATAATTAAAATTTTCGCTGCAAGACTCAGACCTAAACTGGTCTCCCTCATCTCTCCCTCCCAGATTGGCTTTATAGAAGGGAGACTCATGAATGAAAACATCTTGCTACTTCAAGAGCTGATTAGAATGTATACTAGGAAAATGATTAGAACAAGGTGCATCTTAAACATAGATCTTTGGAAAGCCTATGACTCTGTTTCTTGGAAGTTTGTAGAACAAATGTTATATGCTCTAAACTTCCCTTCCAGATTTATATCTAGGGTACTTGAATGCATTTCTACAGCTTCTTTTTCCATTAACATAAATGGCAGCATGCATGGTTTCTTCAAAGGTATGATGGGGCTGAGACAGGGAGATCCCCTCTCTCCCCTTATTTTTGTTTTATCTATGGATTACATGTCGAGAGTGCTCAGACGCATGACAAGACACCCTTCTTTTACCTTTTATCTAAAATGTGGTTTATTGCAAATTACTCATCTAGCTTATGCAGATGATATCATCTTAATGTCCAAAGGAGACATAGATTCAATTAAGATCCTTTTGGATGCCTTATAACATTTTACTATAATGTCAGGATTAGAGGTAAGTGCTTCAAAATCCTCTTACTTTACAGCCGGATTTAATGAGGAAACCAAAGCTTATCTAGTGAATAGAACAGGTTTCGTGCATGGTAATTTCCTCTTCAGATATCTTGGTATACCAATATCTTTTGGGAAACTCACAATCTCACAATTCTCCCCTTTTCTGGATAAGATTCTCACAAATAATAGTTATTTGAATTCAAAAACATTATCTTATGCTGGAAAAGTTGAGCTCATCAGAACCGTTTTACAAGGGATTCAGGCCTTCTGGTTTTCTATTATTCCATCACTCTCCACTTTAATTGATAAAATTAATAGCTTGTGTGCAAAGTTCCTTTGGAAGTCCCACAGAATCAAGTGTAAAGAGATTTGTGTACCTAAGACAGAAGGAGGTTTAGGCCTAAAAGATCTTAAAGCATGGGACACAACTTTTCTAGCAAGGATTCTGTGGGATATATGGAGGAAGAAGGATTCTCTAAGGATCAGATGGGTGCATCATCAGTACCTGCAACGGACAGGCATATGGGGATGGGATGCACAAAAAATAAATGATTCCCCATTGATTAAATAGGTAATAGATGTCAAAAATCAAATTCTAATTTGCAGGTACAGAAGAGGAAGGCATCCAGCTCTTAACTTCCTGGTGCCAAGGGGGAAAGTTCAAAATGGGTGCAGCATATGACCATTTCAGAAGAAAACTACCTAAACCCACATGGTCTGCAGTGGTATGGGACACCAGTATAATACCAAAGCACTCTTTCATCCTATGGCTAGCTGCTAAGAAGAGATTATCAACAAAAGACAAGATCAAGACAAAGGAAGTATATTTAAACCTTGTACTCTATAATCAAGCAGCTGAATCTCATGATCATATCTTCTTTGTTTGTAATTTTTCTTCCCAAATTTGGTATCAGATCAAAGCATGGCTTGGTATATAAAGACAAATGAACACTCTGCAAGGAGCCTTAAAGTGGATGAAGAAAGAAGCTAAAGGACGGGGGTGGATATCAAAAGCTAAGAGAGTGGGTCTGGGATCAACAGTCTATTACGTCTGGAAGACAAGGAATGAGAAAGTGTTTGAAGATACAACCAAGAGGCCTGAGGAAAACATACACCTTATAAAGATCCATGTTTTTATGATGCTGAGCAGCTCACACTCAGTACTCTTCACTCTAGCATCCACACTCCAGGCAGGCTTGCTAAGGGAAGACTTCAATGGCATCCCACCACAGGACTGACATGACAATGTAGGCGTCACCTTTTGTTATTTTTTCCTACATTGAGTATTAGGGGACAGCCTCGGTGAAATGTTTTTGAATGGGCAACCTCTTGTACATAGTTGCCTAAGACCTTAACTTGTACTGCATTGGGCATGTATCTTTCACATAATTAGGATATGGTTTAAGGGTGTGCTCGATGTAGTATGATATTACCTCCTTGATGGCCTAGCCGAAGAGGAGGTAATATTATCCTACATTTGTGGTGTGTGTCCGACTTCTGATAACCTGGGCTTGAAGAGATAGGATCCACACAAGGGCCTTGGCCTACACACCCTCTTTTTGGTAGTAAAGGATGTGAGCCTTACTCACTTAGAAGGCTAGCTATGTCCTTTAGCTATGCCTAGGGTCTTTTTGGCACTTTTGTAAATATTTGTTCCTTTTCGTTTTAATATATTTACCTTCAAAAAAAAGAAAGAGCTCTCACTGCCCTTAGCAACCATGGTGCTGATCCTCAATCTGTGACCACTGCCTCTACAGTTAGTCACAACCTTACCTCTACTCACTTTGCTAGTTTGCTCTATGCTGGAACTGCTGAAAAGGAACAAACTGCTGCTACTAGAACAAGTGATACTTCTGTTGCCCCCCTTCCTCATCTATCATTGAACCAACCCCAGCTGAAGCCTACAAAACCTCCCTTCCTTCTCAGAACCCCCCTCTAACCAATAAAATTCTGATACAGTTGCCTCACAGTAGTTACCCCCTCTTGAGGAGGCAAATAGACCCCCTATTCCCCCCCACTAGTTCTCACCCTACCCCTCCTACCTCCAGATTTCCCAACCAGCTGCAGGGAGCATGGGCTACCAAATCTCCAAGGATAGGAACAACCCCAAGAACTAGAGGTTTTAAATTGTCTTATCAAAAATCAAGGGAATGAGATATAGTTAAGGCTTCAAAACAAGACCATCTCAGCTTAGAGGAGGCCTGGGGATTTGCTTTGGTTGGCTATGTAGTAGGTAGATTCCCAGGATTTGAGGCCATTGGCAACCTAAAGAAAACTGGCCAAAACATGACTACAATGCTCAAGGTGGTTAGTTGATGTTTAAGTTTTTCTCTAATGAAGACAGAGATGCAGTGCTAATGAAGGGACCTTTCATAGGGTCTGGCTATACTTTGCTTCTGAAATGTGTGCCTGAGAGATTTACATTTGATAAAGCACTTTTCTCAACCCTACCTGTTTGGATAAGGATCCACAAACTCCCCATAGAATTCTGGACACCAGGGATGCTCCAAAAAATTGCTTCCAAAATAGGAGACCCTATAATGAAAGATGGATATACTGAACATAGGTCAAAGCAACTTTATGCCCGAGTATTGGTTGAAATGGATTGCTCTAAAGAACTGAGGAGAATGGTGACCATAGAATTTGAAGATGCTCCTGACCATACATGCTTTATTGAGTATGAGAATTCACAACCAATGTGCAATAGGTGCACAACATATGGGCATGAATCAAACAAGTGTCTTGCTGCTAAAGGAGGTGATATGGACAGCAGAACTAGGCCCAACACAGGCTCTAAGCAAGTTTATATAGAAAAATCCACTACCTCTATAGCTGGGGCAACCACTTCTCAACCTTCTTCCTCATCTACTCCTGACTTTAACCAGAACCCCCCTCCCAATCAATCCTCTCAACCCCCCTCTTCTCCTACTCAATGCTCCCTCCCCCCCCTCAAAGTGATACTCCCCCCTCTATCTTCACTACTCAAAACCAAACTGACAGGCAAACTGATAGCCCTTCTATTACCACTTCCTCTTCTGCTGACCTCCCTCTTGTCCCTCCCCACCCCTTCTTCCTACTCCTAACTCTAGCCTTGCACTTCTTCCTCCCCATTAAACCCCATCTAGATCCCACCATGGACAAACATCTAAAACTCATAAGAAAGCTCCCAAAAGCTCCTCTATTTCTAACACTACCAGATCAACTGTCAAGTCCTCCCTTTTCTCTTCAATTGAGAGAATAAACCAAGCCTACCAAATGAAAATAGTCTCCCCACCTCCCCCTTGCAGAGCTATGGATCTTGTTGGTACACAACAGCTTTACACTGAGTCTTATATGAGATTGGAAAATGAAATAAGAAGGATTGAAGGACAAGTGAATAGACAGGATGGAAAGAAGAAAAAAGTTCCTTTTGTAGAACACAATTCTTTCCAAGTCCTTGAAATGGTTGATGACCAAACAGATACTGCTATGACAGACATTAATGTCCTATTACTAACAGATGGCCATAATTAGGGACACACAGAAGATGCTACAAGAAGGGAGAAGGGAAAGTCAGTTATGGGGCATAAAAAAAAGAACAGCAGTCGAATGAGGTGAGAAGAAGTGGAAGACTGAGTAAGTAAAACTCCATGGCAACTGGGTCAACTACCCAAGAATTAGCCTTAGAAGGTAGTGAGGATGAAACTGATCAGGAATAGGAAGAACGAGAGAAGGAGGAAGTGATATTGTCCCTCAAATACTGGCCAGTACAAAACATAGAGGGAGGGCAGATGAATGAAAAAGGGCCTAGCACCCTTACAAAAAGGTGCAAATGATAATAGCCTCCTGGAATGTGAGAGGGTTCAATAGCACCCCCAAACACAAGGCTGTTAGAAGTTTTCTGAGAGAAAAAAATATCTATTTTATTGGAATTTTGGAGACAAAATTGGACGTGGGCAAGCTCCAGGATATTTTGAGAAAAAGCTTCAACCAATGGAAGTATATTCACAATTTTGAACATAGTGTTGCTGGAAGAATCTTAATCATGTGGGATCCCCTCAGGGTTGATTTCAGACATAGAAGGTCCACTGGGCAACTTATATTTAGGGAACTTCAATGCAAAACCACTGAAAAAGTTTTCAGATTGCTCAAGTATATGGTCTTCATACAATTGTTATAAGAAGAGGATTATGGAGGAATTTAAAAGAAGAGATAAGCAAAACAAGCTCTCCATTGTTAATACAAAGGGATTTTAATGCCATCATGAGGTCTTTTAAAAGGAAGAATGGTGCAACTGTGACAGCTTATGAAATTTCAGATATGTGGGAAATGTGTTCAGAGCTAGATCTACATGATACTATCAGTGAAGGATTAGAGCAGACCTGATTCAAAGGTTCAAAATCTACTAAAATAGATAGAGTCATGGTGACTGGTTATTGGGACACATTAAACCTCTACTGTAAAGCAACTTTTCTAATGCCCAAGTCTTTCTGTGACTACAGTCAGGTGTTAGTAGAAGTTTTTGAACAGCAGAGAAAGAACAAAGGCCCCTTCAAGTATTTTAACACGTGGGGACAACATGAGGGGTTTCAACAACTAATCAGGGATCACTGGGTATATAATGGAGGGGCTCAGAGCAATTTCTCCTATGCAAGAAGCTACAAAACCTGAAGAAGCCTCTACTAAAACTGAACAAAACCAAGTTTTCTAATATAAATGAGAGAGCCAAGAATGCAGAAACTGATTATGAGAAGGCTTTCATGGACTTGAGGAATGATCCTACCTCCCCTGAGCTATTGCGGAACATGGAAAATGCAAAGAAAAAAGCCAACATAATGAAGGAGGCAGAATTTAAGTTTGTTTCACAATTAGCAAAAGCCAAACACACCTTTGAAGGAGACAGATGTAGTGCCTACTTCCATCGCCTTATGAAGAAAAATATGAAGAGGAATCATGTCAGCTCATTGATTAAAGAGGATGGTTTGGAAACCCTTTCACTAGATGAGGTGGCAGATGAATTTGTGAAATTCTACACTAGCATAATTGGAACAGAAAAAGAAACTACAGATGTAAATGGGAGATACATCAGAGATGATAGAGCTATACTGCACAGAGACAGACATGATGATCTATTGAGGGAGGTCACAAGAGAAGAGATTAAAGGGCCTTATGGAATATTGGAGATGACAAGTCTCATGGACTAGACGGTTACACTTCAAAATTTTACAAGGATACATGGACCATTACAGGAGAGCAACTAACCAGAGCAGTCTTGGAGTTTTTCAGTTCAGGCAGACTTTTGAAACAAACTAACCATACCTCTATTGCCTTGATTGCTAAGAATGCTAATGCTAAATGTGTGGGTGATTTTAGACCTATATCTTGCTGTAATATTTCTTATAAAATCATAACTAACATCTTAGCTGCTAGACTTGCTCCTACCCCTAAATCCACTACCTTCTCCATTAGCATTAATGGATCTTTGCATGGTTACTTTCTTGGTAAAAAGAGGTTTAAGGCAAGGTGATCCCATCTCTCCTCTCATGTTTCTACTTTTTGTAGATTATCTTTCTAGAATTTTAAAATGCTTGACAAGGCTTCCAGGCTTTAAATTTCATCCAAAATGTGAAGCTTTACAAATCTCCCACATTGCTTATGCTGATGATATTGTTCTAATGTCACGTGGAGATACACCTTCTATGATTATTTTACTAGATGCACTGAATCATTTTTCTGAGGTCTCAGGTTTAGAGGTCAGTCCTTCCAAATCTTCTTTCTACATTGTGGAGTTAACAATGAAAACAAGGAATTCCTTGCCACTAGATCAGGATTCTCTCAAGGAGTTTTCCCTTTCAGATATCTTGGTATTCCCATTACATCAGGGAAACTGAATATCTCCCAATTCTCTCCTTTTCTGGACAAGGTCCTAACAAACATTAGCTATTGGAATTCTAAAACTCTGTCATATGCAGGAAGAGTATAACTCATTAGAACTGTGCTTCAAGGAATCAGTGCCTTCTGGTTTTCTATTATGCCTTCCCCTTCTAATCTTATTTATAAAGTTACCAGCCTCTATGCCAAATTCCTTTGGAAATCTCATAGAGTAAGGTGGAAAGATGTCTTTCTACCTAAGGAGGAAGGTGGCTTAGGACTGAAAGATCTTAAAACCTGGAACACAAGTTTTCTCTCAAGAATGTTATTGGAATTCTAAAACTCTGTCATATACACCATGAATACTTACAACAAAGGGATATATGGAGCTGGCAAATTCATGATAAAAATGATTCCCCTTTGATTAAAAAGTTCCTTGCCATTAGAGATGCTTTACTAACCTCTGCAGGAAACATACAAGATGCAACTATCAAGCTCAACAGCTGGTTCTTAGGTGGGAAATACATCATAAGTGCTGCATATAACCACTTTAGAAGACAAGTCACTAAGCCTCCCTTGACGACAGTTGTATGGGATAGATCAATTATTCCCAAGCATGCCTTCAACTTATGGTTAGTAGCTAGAAGGAGACTAGCAACAAATGATCTAATCAGAACAAGGGAAGTGAATTTAAACTGTCATTTATGTAATCAAGCTATAGAATCTCATGAGCATATTTTCTTTGCTTGTAATTTTTCTTCAAATGTGTGGTCTCATGTGAAGGAATGGCTAGGGATATGGAGGATGATGGGGACTCTTAACAGTGGACTTAAATGGCTCAAGAAAGACGCAAGAGAAAAAGGATGGCTCTCCAAAGCTAATAGGGTAGCTCCAACAGCTACTGTATATCACATTTGGAAGGCAAGGAATGAGAAGGTCTTTGATGATTCGAACAAGAGCCCAGAAGTGATCTTTCATCTTTTCAAAATCCATGTTTACAAAGTATTAGGCCATGAGTTCTCCCTCCACTTCACTCCAACACCAACTCTGCAAGAGGGACTAAATCAAGCAGCTGGTACTACTAGGCAAAACTGAGCCTAAAGGAAAAATGATGAGATCCTGGAAGGTTGGAGCACAAGTTGAATTTTTGACAATGTAAACATTATATAGCCTCGGTTCTCATTAGAATATGTTTGCCTAGGATGATGGTTTATACTGCACTATGCTCTTTTTGCTCCTACTTAGATAGTTTTGGTGTGCTAAAGTTGTGTTTGTGTAAATCTCTTGATGGCCGAGACGAAGGGAGATTTATACTCACACAACCTTAGGGGGTACGTCCGACTTCTGATAGATAAATCTTGAAGAGACAGGAGTTGCCCCGAGCCGTGTGCTCAACACACCCATTGGGTGGAACAACCTAGTTTGTTCCTTGATTTTGGTAGCTTTGGACAAGGTGATGATAATCCACGTTGTCCAATTTTGTATTATGTAAATATTTCCTTTTATGCAATATATTAACCTTAAAATAAAAAAAGAGCTCTCAGTCCGTCAATACTTACTATGTTTGGACCTGGTAAGTTTCCCCATGTTGAGACAAATTAAGCCGCATACTCCACTCCTGGTGGTGCCCTTCCGTCAATTCCTTTAAGTTTCAGCCTTGCGATCATACTCCCCCCGGAACCCAAAAACTTTGATTTCTCATAAGGTGTCGGCAGTGTCATTGTAGCAACATCCGCCGATCCTTGGTCGGCATCGTTTATGGTTGAGACTAGGACGGTATCTGATCGTCTTTGAGCCCCCAACTTTCGTTCTTGGTTAATGAAAAGATCCTTGGGAAATGCTTTCGCATTTGTTTGTCTTTCATAAATCCAAGAATTTCACCTTTGACTATGAAATACGAATGCCCCCGACTGTCCCTGTTAATAATTACTCTGATCCCGAAGGCAAACAAAATAGGACTGGAATCCTATGATGTTATCCCAAGCTAATGTATACAGAGTTTAAGCCTGCGTTGAGCACTCTAATTTCTTCAAAGTAATAGCGCCGGAGGCAAGACCCAGCCAAAATGCCGGCAGAAGAGGGGAGACGAAAGGTGCACACCAAAGGTAGACCACTCGCCCTACCCCAAGTCCAATTCCGAGCTTTTTAACTACAATAACTTAAATATACGCTATTGGAGCTTGAATTACCGTGGCTGCTGGCACCAGACTTGCCCTCCAATGGATCCTCGTTAAGGGATTTAGATTGTACTCATTCTAATTACCAGACTCATGAGAGCCTGGTATTGTTATTTATTGTCACTACCTCCCCGTGTCAGGATTGGGTAATTTGCTCGCCTACTACCTTCCTTGGATGTGGTAGCCATTTCTCAGTCTCCCTCTCTGGAATTGAACCTAATTCTCCGTCACCCGTCACCACTATGGTAGGCCTCTATCCTACCATCGAATGTTGATAGGCCAGAAATTTGAATGATGCGTCGTCGGCACTAGGCTATGTGATCCGTCGAGTTATCTTGAGTCATCGGAACAACGGGATGAGCCCGCGTCGACCTTTTATCTAATAAATGCATCCCTTTCAGAAGTCGGGGTTTGTTGCACATATTAGCTCTAGAATTACTACTGTTATCCGAGTAGCAGATACCAACAAACAAACGATAACTGATTTAATGAGCCATTCGTAGTTTCACAGTCTGAGTTAGTTCATACTTGACTAATGGTAGGATCAACCAGGTAGCATCCTTCAACGATGCCGACAACCACAACACCGTTGTTGGCAGCTAATGCTACCAACAAATGACAAAGTGAATATCGAACATCCATCCATGATGAGCGAATAAACGCTTTTAACCGATCGCAACATGGGGCTTAGCACCCCTCTCGCATCCTTAACCTTCCACTACCAAAAGCCCAGACAACACCGTTGGCCACATCTATGTGAGATCACTCCAATCATGGGACAACGTTCATCGCTTCCACGTCCACCCACCAACCCCATAGGTTTTTTGGGCGAAGCTTTAACCGATGTAGGCAACTATAATTCCTTTGCTTTAGGAATCAAACATAGGAAAACCGACGTTATCCGAGGAAAGCAGCCCAAGGACAGAAAAATCTAGAGGCTATGTGCGGTGGGTTCGATGCGCAAGCATGGAGCCCAACAATTCCACATAGATGGAATACCACTCACACGCAATCACGTGACGCCTTCCCATCTTAGGAGCTAGCATCTGGCAGACCAAAGTCATCCAAAAGCAACTTCTTCGAAGTTAGTCGAGCAACGCTAAGTGTGAAAACCGGGGAGGGACAACCTTCAAACACCTAGACACTCATGGCACCTAGGTGCTCAAAGGAAACCGAGGGACAAACTTCAAACACCTAGGCACGCATGACACCCAGGTGTTCAAAGAAACCGAGGGACATACTTCAAACACCTGGACACACATGGCACCCAGGTGTTGATAGGCAAACGAGGGAGGAGGGACATTCATCAAAGGTTGTTGCCCCACACTAAGGCACCCAAGGGTGCCTTGGTGTGGGGTAGCAACCATTAGGACATCGAGTACCAAGGCACCCGAGGGTGCCAAGGTGTCGGGCAACAACAACCTTTTGTACGCCAATGACCCAAAAAGCCGAGTTACTCACACACCAAGGCACCAGGGAGCCGAGTTGCTCGGATACCAAGGCACCAGGGAGCCTAGGTGCTCGAGCGCCAAGGCATAAGGGAGCTCCAGGTGCTCGGGCGCCAAGGCACCGGGGAGCCCAAGTGCTCGGGATCCAAGGAACAAGGGAACCCAAGTGCTCGAGCGCCAAGGCGCCGGGGAGCCGAGGTGCTCGGGCACCAAGGCTCCGGGGAGCAAGGTGCTTGGGCGTAGGGGATCCAGGGTGCCGAGGTGCTCGGGCGTAGGGGCTCAGTGTGCCAGGGTGCTCGGGCGTACGGGCTCCGTGGTCCCTTGATGCTCCGGTGCCTTGGCTCCGGGGTGCCTTGTACTCGGGCGCATGGGCTCTGGGGTGCTGAGGTGCTCGGGCGCCATTGGACCGGGTGCCGAGGTGCTCGGGTGCCAATGCTCCGGGGAGCCGAGGCGCTTGGGCGCCAAGGGACCAGGTGCCGAGGGGCTCGAGCGCCAGGGGACCGGGTGCCGGGGTGATCGGGTGTCAAGGCTCCGGGGAGCAGAGGTGCTCGGGCGACAAGGGACCTGGTGCCGAGGTGCTCGGGCACCAAGGGACCGGGTGCCAAGGTGCTCGGGTGCCAAGGCTCCGGGGAGCCGAGGTGCTCGGGCACCAAAGGACCGAGTGCCGAGGTGGTCGGGCGCCAAGGGACCGGGTGCCGAGGTGCTTGGACGTCAGGCTTCCGGGGTGCTCGGGACATCGGACGTCGAGCAGCATGGCCACTGGGTGCCTAGGTGCTCGCTCAGCCAGGCACCATGGTGCCTAGGTGCTCGGGACATTGCGACAACGGACATCGGACATCGAGCATTTTAATGGGTCATCAATGGGGGTGCACGACCAAAAAGTGCTCTTGGTGTGTCGAAGGATGCCCCGGAAGCTTCCCTAAGGAGCCCAAGCTCATTCTAAAATTTTTTAGTGCACTTCTAGCAGTTTTGCCACCAACACCAATAGATATGGTTCCTTGGAGGCGAATCACACGAAATTCAAACTTTGAATTTTAGAGTTCTAGTGATCCAAATCGCATGGGGTTTTTTCTATTGCAATATTAGAATGTTAGGAATCCCCCATATTTTTTTATTTGGAAGTTTTCTCACAACAATCCCAAAATATCGGCCAATGCCATAATTGACCCACCATGGCCCGGCTCACCTAGTGACCGGGTGCCTAGGAGCCGGACACCATGGCTCCGAGGTGTATTGGACATGCCCCAACGTGCCAAGGTTTGACCCACGAAGTTCCGAGCAAAAACACCCGAAGGTTCTCGATCAATATGGAAATGGTGCCTAGGCGCTCGGGCACGGGCGCTCAGGCACTGGCGCTCGGGCGCTCGGGCACTCACACTCGGGTGCTCGGGTGCTCGGGCACTCGCGCTCGGGCGCTCGGGCACTCGGGCACTCACGCTCGGGCGCCGGGCACTCGCGCTCGGGCCCTCAGGCACGTCGCTCGGGCACTTGTGCTCGGGCGCTCGGGCACTGCGTTCGGGCGCTCGGGCACTTGTGCTTGGGCACTTGCGCTCGCTTGCTCGGGCATTTGCACTCGGGCGCTCGGGCACTTGCGCTCGGGCGCTCGGGCACTGCGCTCGGGCGCTCGCGCACTTGCGCTCGGGCGCTCGCGCACTTGCGCTCGGGCGCTCGGGCACTGTGCTCGAGCCCTCGGGCACTTGCGCTTGGTGCTCGAGCACCATGTCCGAGCATCGGTATCCGAGGACACCATGTCCGAGCATCGGTGTTCGAGGACACCATGTCCGAGCACCTTTCCCGAGATTGATGACCAAGGACACGATGTCCGAGCACCATGTTGAAGGATATCTTGTCCGAGCACCATGTCCGAGGACATCTTGTCCGAGCGCCATGTCCGAGGACACCGTGTCCGAGAACCATGTCCAAGGACACCTTGTCTGAGGACCATGTCCAACGTCACCATGTCCCAGGACACCATGACTGGGCACCCTGTCCGAGCACCATGTCCAACGACACCATGTCCGAGCACCATGTCCAAGGACACTTTGTCCGAGCACCATGTCCGAGCACCATGTCCAAGGACACCATGTCCAAAGACACCATGTCCCAAGACACCATGACCGGGCACCATGTCCGAGAACCATATCGAGCACCATGTCCGAGCACCATGTCGAAGGACCACGTCGAAGGACACCATGTCCGATCACCATGTCCAACGAATCCTTGTCCGAGCACCATGTCCGTGCACAATGTCCAAGAACCATGTCCAAGAACACCATGTCCGAGCACCTTTTCCAAGGACACCATGTCTGAGCACAATGTCCAAAGTCACCATGTCCGCGCACCATGTCGAAGGACACAATGTCCGAGCATCCAAGGACACCTTGTCCGAGCACCATGTCCAAGGACACCATGTCCGAACACCTCGTCCAAGGACACCAGGTTTGAGCACCATGTCGAAGGACACCTTGTCCGAGCACCATGTCTGAGCACCATGTCCAAGGACACCATATCCGAGTACCTTGTCCAAGTACAACATATCGGAGCACCATGTCGAAGGACACCTTGTCCGAGCACCATGTCCAAAGACACCATGTCCGAGCACCTTGTTCAAGGACACCATGTCCGAGCGCCATGTCCGGGCATCATGTCCACGAACACCATGTCCGAGCACCATGAACAAGGACACCATGTCCAAAGACACCATGTCCCAAGTATGGCGACTTGGAGGCAGATCATACAAAATGGTGCTTGGGAGGCAAATAATACAAAATGGCACTAGGCGCTGCGTCTAGGTTCTCGGGCACTAGTGTTCGGGCGCTCGGGCACTTGCGCTCAGGCATTTGCGCTCAGGCGCTCGGGCGCACGGGCGCTCGGGCACGGCGCTCGGGCGCTTTGGCACTTGTGCTCGGGTGCTCAGGCACTTGCACTCGAGCATTCGTGTCCGAGGACACCATGTCCGATCACCGTACCCGAGATCGATATCCAAGGACACGATGTCCGAGCACCATGTCCAAGGATACCGTGTCCGAGAACCATGTCCTAGGACACCATGTCTGAGAACCATGTCCAAGGACACCATGTCCGAGGACCATGTCCAAAGTCACCATGTCCTAGGACACCATGACCGGGCACCATGTCCGAGCACCATGTCCAAGCACCATGTCCAAGGACACCATTTCCGAGCACCATGTCGAAGGACACCTTGTCCGAGCACTAATGTGCGGGCAAATTGCCCTATTTTTTATGCACATTTATGTCCATTTTATCATTATTTTACATGCATAATAGTGGGAAAACATGAGATTAGTGTAGTTTATGCTTTAGTGTCAAATATATGGGTCTGCACAAGTTCCTATGTGATTTCGCAAAAAACAGGGCGGAAATGGACAGATTTGGAAGAGCAGAAAAAGAACACGAAGTCTTCCGAGAGGTCGAAATCGATTGAAGAACCTCGACATCGAGTACACCAGAGAGGCAGGAATCGAGCAGAGGAAAGAGCATGTTGACACAGAGAAGGTCGATATCGATGTCCATGGTCGATATCGAGGCGCCTAGATCGAGTTTATTGATAGAAGTCGAGTGCCCGTCCGAGGTGAAGAAGGAGAGCTCGAGATAGAGATAAACGAGAGGTCGATATCGAGGACAAAGGTCGATATCGATGTTGTTCAGCAGAAGAAGTTCAACTCAGATTTTGATAGAATTCTATCCGAAGCTTGCACGTCCATCCTAAAGTCGAGATTTCCTATCTTCAATGCCAGAGTTATCACTTCATAAGTTTTTCCATTAAGTTTTTAGTTTTTAGTTTATTAAATTTTATCTTCGAGAATAAAGATAAGTTTCGAGTCTTTGGATAGCAAAGTTCGATATATATATATATATCTAGAGGCCGTTAGGGCTGAGTTTAATCATCAAAGAACGCCGAGAATTCAGTTTCAATAGTAGTAGTGACTAGAGAGAGAGAGAAGAGGCCGAGTGAGTTGGGTGTGAAGCAAAAGCGGAGATTTGGCTTGGTTCGGTTGTAATTTCTTTCTTTTGTAATACAAAGTAGTTTTCCTTCAATGATGCTGATGAGTTGCATGATGAGAAGCGAGTAGTCAACCCACTTCTAGGGTTGGGGTGAGCCCGACGATAGCGATGTAGGGTATGTGCATCAAAGGTACGACTTTTATGCGATTCCGTCTTCTATCCTATGCATGATCCATTGCGAAAGTTAGAGAGATTCATTATTTGCATTATTGAAGCGAAAGCCACTCATATTGTGAACTTGGATTACTCATGAATGGGATAGTAACTCTTAGGAATTATGTGAGAGCCTCTAATCACCTAAGTGTTGGTAACGAAAGTTATTTGATGGAAATACATTAAAATTCATAACTTTAGCATCATACTCACATTGTTATCGTTGTGGCATGACACCTCGACTTTGGAAGATTTTAATTAATTGAATTTGATATAAAATTTAAGTTTTGATTTCTACTCACAGTTTCTTTACCATCCTAAGCTCTTTGAACACTTTTCCGACACATAGGTTACGCATTGCTGTTTCTGTGACAAACATCGAAATTGACTATCAAAGGTCGATACCGAGCACTAACGTCGATATCGAGGTTCCACTCGTTATCGATTTGGCTTGCTTTTGTCTTCTGCAGGAATTCACTGGAAATCGACCAGAACTGAGGTCGATATCGACCAGATACATCGATATCCAGTGTCTTCTGAGGTCAAAAGCTTGACCGTGATTGGAACTCTTCAGACACTTTTCTGACAAATAGGTTACGCATTGCAGTTTCTATGACAAACATCGAAATCGACGGTCAAAGGTCGATATCGAGCACTAAAGTCGATATTGAGGTTCCACTCGACATCGATTTGGCTTGCTTTTGTCTTCTATATGAATTCACTGGAAATCGACCAGAACTGAGGTTGATATCGATCAGATACCTCGACATTGAGTGTCTTCTGAGGTCGAAAGCTTGATCGTGATTGCAACAAAGGAAGCGCTGACATACCTCCTCATGGATTCGATCCTGAATTACCCTACACCTGTATCGGAAGGGATTCTTGTATTATTTGATTGATAAGGGAGTTAGCATAGTTGTGAATTATATTTGAATCGCACCTCCCCTAAACGCATTAAATTGGCGCCGTTGCCGGGGAGGCAATCAATCGCCACCTAAGTTTTCTCGCGATCTTTTAGAGCTTATTTTGCATGTTTATGCGACGTTTTGATCCCGGACCTATCCTGGAAACCATTGACGAGCCTGAACAATTCTTCCTTCTTTGCAACAAGGCAATTCATATGATGGTGGATAACGAGACGTAGGCTAATACCATAGAGCGATTAAGGAAAAAGATTGAGGATCACAATGCTACAATCGCTGCTGAAAGGGCCGCCTGTGCTGATAGGGAGGAGGATGCGCTTAGACAGCCCCGGAGCGGCTCAATCAGTATCCACAAACGGTGATTCAATACATGCATCCACCGCCACATGTTCCCAAATCCGCCATTTTAATTCCTCCTTCCAATTATGAAATTAAAATTAACTTCCTATATGAGATTAAAAGAAATAATTTTGAAGGAAGACCAAATGAATGCCCACTGCAACACATCTCTACTTTTATGGACTTTTCGATGGTCTTTGGCAGGAAAGGCATTACAATGGCTTGAGAGTTTGGCTCCACGCTCGCTGAGGACATGGGCAGAGGTGAAGGATGCATTATTGAATAAGTTATTTCCACACTCTAAAATGGCGATTTTGCGACAAAGGACCACGGGTTTCAAACAAAAGCGAGGTGAAACATTAATACAGGCGTGGGAGCGTCTTAAGGACTTTCTGAGATCATACCCGACGCATGGGCAACTTCCATATCTCATCCCAGAGATATCTATATTTCCCTTGATGCGCCGAATAAGGAGAGGATCAATTCATATACCTCCTATCGGTCCACTGAGCTTACACCAATGGAGGCCTGGGAAACCATTGAGAGACTCATGAACTTTGATAACACCTATGGGGACTGCTGCGGCCTATGATTCAAGGCCTGCCCCATCTATGGAATTATATGAGCCTCCAAAGGAGATAGATCCTGATGTGCGGCAACAATACCAAAACGATCAAACATGCCGCCTTCAGAAGCAAGTCAAGTTCTTGAGCAACAATCAACCTTGTCAGGAATGTGGTTCAACAAGGCATAACACTAATGCATGTCCACATACTGAGCAAGTATCTCTGGTGGAACAACATGAGGAAGCGAAGTGGACGAGAGGCTCCTAGGAGGGGGTAATCAACCATATTGGGGAGATCAAAGGTGCTATCAACAAAGGGATCCCCCACCATATAGAGCACCAGGGCACCCTGAGTGGGAAACAAGGAAGGATGGCCTGCAGATCATTCTTCATGAAATGCTTAGGAACCACACTGAGTTTAAAAAAGCCAACAACTCCATCCATACTCAGCTACAGGGCATCAACTCTAGGCTTGGGGAGATCAACGTTTGGAAGCGCAACATAGAGACCCAAATGGGTAAATTGGTGGAAGCAATACCCAAAGCGTCAGGATCTTTCCTTGGATCAACTATGCCTAATCAAAAGGGCAAAACCATTGGACACATAGCGGTGATGAATCTAAGGATTGGGCGTCAATTACAAACGCCCGACAAAATAGCGGAGGAGAAGGCCCCCGAAGGAACATCGATATTGACCCCCCTGTCGATATCAACCACGGTGCGGTCGATGTCGACCCTGATGTTGAGTCACCACAGAAATCGACTCCTCCAGTTGATGTCGACCCCCATCCAGTTGATGTCGATCTAACTCCAGCCGCAGGGAGTAAGAAGGTGTCGCCATTCCTAACAAGAAAGATGATTAAGGACCCAGCAGAAAAGAAGTTCCAGCGGTTCGTGAAGATGCTTCAAAGACTCAATATCTCTATACCATTCACCAAAGCACTTCATGAGATGTCGTTCTATGTAAGGTTTCTTAAGGACATCTTGGGTAAGAAGCAATCGCTTTCTGAGGAGTGCAACAGATTGGAGCTGCCACAAAAGCGGGTGGACCCAGGTATGTTTTCTATCGCTATAGGCTTAGGTCGATTTTAATTTAATGCTTTAGTTGATTTAGGCGCTAGCGTTAGCATGATGCCACTAACCATATGGCACAAGGTAAAGATAGGTCCTCTCGAGCCCGTGGATGCAAGGTTATACATTTCAAATAATACATTAGTGATTCCAACAGGGATGGTGACTGATGTGCCAGTACAAGTAGGTAAATTCTTTGTCCCTGCTGATTTCTTAGTTGTTGATATAGCGGAGGACCCTGCTTGCCCCATTATTTTAGGTAGGCCATTCCTAGCGACCATTGATGCCAACATCAGCGTGAAGAAAGGATTGCTCTCATTCACAATTAGCAACGAGGTGATAGAGTATGCCTTCAACAAGACGGTGAGGAACAATGAAGGGCCAATGGAGATAAAGGCCATCAATGGTGTCTACATTGCATGCGGAGAAGCCAAAGTAAGCAGTATGACACCGAAAGAGCTTGAAAAGAGGGCCATAGAAGCCCAAATAGAGGAGGTTGTGGCAATCTTCAACGAAGGAGGCAGACAGAACATCGAAATTGACCTACGTAAGTCAAAATCAACTAACTTAGATCAAGATTCTATGCCAGGTCATAAGTATGGGGTCGATGGAGGAGGAGTAGGAACATCGAAATCGGGTAGTAAGGTCGATATCGACCATGCCCATATGCAAAAATCAACCACCATTGATGCTGAGAAAGGAGAAGCAAAGGCCTCGATATTGATCTCTGAGGGTCGAAATCGACCTGATCATATCGAGAGTAACCACTCCAAATCGACTGAACCTCCAGGAGCACAACAGACCTCGATATCGACCACTGGATATCGATGTCGACCTGAGCCACAGACAGAGAAGACGGTAAGTCAAGGTACGGATTCCTCCTGTTCCATTTCAATTAGAGATTTATCATTATTTGGAAGAGGTCTACCTTGGCATGTGCGCTTGTGTAGGGTATCCGATGATCATTCAAACCAATATGAAATAGGAGACATGGTATATATCGCCAAATCAAAAGATGAATGGTTCCCTACTAGATTCAAAGACAAGATGATGGGACCTTTCATGGTGAATTAAATCCATCCGGGCGGAATGCAAATGAGAGACAATAAAGGAGTGTTATTTGAGGCCCGAGCCACATGGGCTCTGCAGATGCCGCCTTGTGAGCACAAAGGAAGAAGTCGGCCTAGGGACTTTAAAATCTAGAGCTTGTAACAAAGACCTAGTTTTTTGTTTTGGACATCTTTTTTCGCTTTGAGACTTTATATTATTATGTTTTTGTTTTGGTTTATTTTTTTAACAAGTTGCAGGAAAGAGGAAAGTAAAGAGCACAAAACAGAGACATAGAAATCGATGTTACAGATCGATATCGATTCCGAGGGGCTTGAGTCGAGGCCGGATCAACCTGAAGCTTGTGCCAAAAATCGATGAAAGAGATCGATTTCGATGTTGCAAGGTCGACATCGACCATCCATGCAGTCTTCTTCAACTCCTGAAATTTGTGACGGTTTAGTATGTTTTCTTCTTAACCCTAGTTCTAATACAGTGAGGACTCTATAAACTTTAAGTATGGGGTGGAGGAGAGGCTTACTTGTATTTTTTAGCATATTTTGAAATTTTTCATAAGTTATTGCATATTTTAGTTATATAGTTCATCAATAATACTTAGTTATTTTAGAATTGCATATTTAACTTGAAGCATTGCATTCTTACTTACTCATATTTTTAGCATGTTTTAATTTTGAAAAAAAAAGAGAAAAAAAGAAAAAATGACCCCCATCAAAAATTGAAAATAAAGAAAAGAGTCATGGAAGTATAAAAAAAGAGCTCTACGATGCATAATTAGATTCATTAGACATATAACATGAGATTGCGTAGTTAAGGGAAGTCCCAATGAAGTGCAAAAAGAAAAAAATGAAGGAGATGAAAATTTCAAGTAGCTTTTGACATGTGCATGATAAGATGATGGAGAACTTTTATATTTCCATACATATGTTACAAAAGATCATATCCTAGCCTTACCTATGCATATTTGCAAAAGTCACAAGCCATATATGAGCCTTACTATATCATTATCATTATTGCTCCACATATATATCATATTGCCCATTTTATACCTTATACCCTATCCGAAGACAAGTTTGAGAATGGATGTCACCTTTGGAGTTGTTATATGTAGTTTGTGCATCATTGTTGAAGTTGTTGGCAGGAATGAAACAAATTATGAAATATGGAAAATTTAATGAGCGAGAAAAAATCCGATCACCTCAGGAGATAAAGGTACGTCGACCCTGCTCGTTGAGATGTTAGTTCAACGAGATGGGACACAAGGTGCGGAGTCCGAAGTACTAAGTATCCGGGGCCATTCATGACACCCATGTTTGCGACTTGCGAGATGGCATTGCTAAGGTTAGAGAGGTAAAAGCATTATAATGAAAACAGCATTGAGCAATGAGTGAAATGTGAGATACATTATGAAGAAGGAATGTGGAATATTTTGGAAAGAAAGTATATTTCCCGGATTTACCACCACATGGCCAAATATTAGCCCACCTTTAGCCTTTTACCAATCTACTTCTTTATAAGCTTGTAAAAGTCCTCTTGATTATTAATGCTATATCGGTGAAATTGTTTTATGCATATAAACCTCCTTTTATGAGTATGAAATTGCTTTTATGCATATGAATGGATTTGGTTGACATAAGTACCTTATCGAGGAGGGCAATTGATTGTAGGGACATATGAAAAATGAATCTATGATGTTGGAGGTTTACTTTCTTCCCCTGAATGACCATTAAAGGTATTGCTTGGGGACAAGCAAGCTTAAGTATGGGGTGTTTGATGTGCGCGCAAATAGCCGTATGTTCTATGCACATTTATGTCCATTTTATTATTCTTTTGAATGCATATTAGTGGGAAAACAAGAGATTATTGTAGTTTATGCTGTATTGTCAAATATATGGGTCTGCACGAGTTTCTATGTGATTTTGCAGAAAACATGGTGGAAATGGACAGATTTTGAAGAGCGGAAAAGGACTCAAAGTCTTCTGAGAGGTCAAAATCGACTAAAGAACTTCGACATCGAGTACAATAGAGAAGCAGGAATCGAGCAGAGGAAGAACAGAGCATGTCGACACAGACAAGGTCGCTATCGATGTCCATGGTCGATATCGAGGCGCCTAGATCGAGCTTATTGATAGAAGTCGAGTGCCAGTACAAGGTGAAGAGGAGAGCTTGAGATAGAGATAAAAGAGAGGTCGATATCGAGGACCAAGGTCGATATCGATGTTGTTCAGCAGAAAAAGTTTGACTCAGATTTTTATAGAATTCTATCCGAAGCTGGCACGTCTATCCTAAAGTCGAGATTTCCTATCTTCAATGCCAGAGTTATCACTTGAGAAGTTTTACCATGAAGTTTTTAGTTTTTACTTTATTAAGTTTTATCTTAGAGAATAAAGATATGTTTCGAGTCTTTGGATAGCGAAGTTCGATATCTATATCTAGAGGCCGTTAGGGCTGAGTTTAATCATCCAAGAACACAGAGAATTCAGTTTTCTATAGTAGTAGCAAGTAGAGAGAGAGAGAAGAGGCCGAGTGAGTTGGGTGTGAAGCGAAAGCGGAGATTTGGCTTGGTTCGGTTGTAATTTCTTTCTTTTGCAATACAAAGTAGTTTTCTTTCAATGATGATCATGAGTTGCTTGATGAGAAGCAAGTAGTCAATCAACTTCTGGGGTCGGGGTGAGCCCGACGATAGCGATGTAGGGTAAGTGCATCAAAGGTATGACTTTTATGCGATTCCGTCTTCTATCCTATGCATGATCCTTTGCGAATGTTAGGGAGATTCATTATTTGCATTATTGAAGCAAAAGCCACTCATATTGTGAACTTGGGTTACTCATGAATTAGATAGTAACTCTCAGGAATTATGCTAGAGCCTCTTATCACCTAAGTTTTGGTAACGAAAGTTATTTGACAGAAAGAAATTAAAATTCATAACTTTAGCATCATACTCGCATTGTTATCGTTGTGGCATGAAACCCCGACTTTGGAAGCTTGTAATTAATTGAATTTGATATAAAGATTAAGTTTTGATTTCTGTTCAAAGTTTCTTTACCATCCTAAGCTCTTCGGACACTTTTTCGACACATAGGTTACTGATGTGCGCGCAAATTGCCGTATTTTCTATGCGCATATGAGTCCATTTTATCGTCTTTTTCATGCATATTAATGGGAAAACATGGGATTAGGGACCTCGACATCGAGTGCAACAGAGATATAGGAATCGAGCAGGAAATAAAACAGAGCATGTCGACACAGAGAGGTCGATATCGACGTCTGAAGGTCGATATCGATATTGCCAGATCGAGCTAAATGATAGAAGTCGAGTGCCAGTTCGAGTAGGAGAAGGAGAGCTCGAGATAGAGTTTCACAAAGGTCGATATCGATGTTCATGGTCGATATCGATGTTGACCAGCAGACGAATTCGACTAAGATTTTGATAGAATTCTATCCGAAGATTGCACGTCTATCCTAAAGTCGAGATTTCTTAGCATCAACACCAGAGCTATCATATGAGCTGATTTACCATAGGAGTTTTAGTTTTTACTTTGTTTAAGTTTTATTTTAGAGAATAAAGATAAAGTTTCGAGTCTTTGGATAGCAAAGTTTGATATCTATATCTAGGGGCCATTGGTGCTGGGTTTAGGAATCAACACACATCCAATTACGCAAAGTTTGATATCGATATCGAGGTCTAACGTCGATATCGAGGTCTCTGCTCGACGTCGACTTTGCTGCTTTTGTCTTCTGCAGGAACTGTACTGGAAATCGACCATAACGGAGGTCGATATCGACCAGACACATCAAGATCGAGTGTCTTCTGAGGTCGAAAGCTTTGATCATGAGTACAACAAGGGAAGCGCTGACATACCTCCTCGTGGATTCGATCCTGAATTACCCTACTACTACAAGGGAGGGGATTCTTGTATTATTTGTTTGAACCAGGGAGTAGTCTAGTTATGAATTGTTTAATTTGAATTATTTGAATCCCTACACATCCCTCGAGTCGAAAAAATTGGCGCCGTTGCCGGGGAGGCAATCAATCGCCACCTATGTTTTCTCAAGATCTTTTTAAAGCTTATTTTGCAGTTTTATGCGACGTTCTGATCGCGGACCTATCCTGGAACCAATCAACGAGCCTTAAGGTTTGTACCATCTTCGCAACAAAGCAATTCGCATCATTGCTGACAATGAGACGCAGGCTGAAACCATAGAGCGGTTGAGGAAGGAAATCGAGGACCACAATGCTACAATCGCTGCTAAGAGGGCCGCCGCTGCTGCTGAGCGAGCCCTTGCTGACAGGGAGGAGGATGCGCCCAGACAAGCCCAAGAGCGTCTAAATCAATATCCATAGACGGCGATGCAATACATGCTTCCGCCGCTTCATGTTCCTGAATCCGCTATTTTAATTTCTCACTCCAACTATGAAATAAAAATTAACTTCCTATCTGAGATAAAAAGAAATACTTTTAAAGGAAGACCTAATGAATGCCCCCTGCAACACATCTCTACTTTTATGGAGTTATGTAAAACAGTTGCTGATGGAGTAAATTTAGAGTATGTGCGATTAAAATCTTTTCGATGGTCTTTGGCATGGAAGGCATTACAATGGCTTGAAAGTTTGGCTCCACGCTCGCTGAGGACATGGGCGGAGGTGAAAGATGCATTCCTGAATAAGTTCTTTCCACCTTATAAAATGGCGATGCTGCTGAGATCATGCCCAACGCATGGACAACTTCCATATGTCATCCAGGATATCTTCTACAACGGTCTTGATGCGCCGAATATGGAGAGGATAAATTCATATACCTCCTATCGGTACATTGAGCTTACACCAACGGAGGCATGGGAGACCATTGAGAGGCTCGTGATCTTTGACAACACTTATGGGGCTGCTACGGCCGATGATGTAAGGCCTGCCATATCTATGCCACTATATGAGCCTCCAAGGGAGATAGATCCTAATGTGCGGCAACAATTCCACAACGATCACACACGCCGCCTTCAAAAGCAAGTCAGGTTCCTGAGCAACAATCAAACTTGTTAAGAGTGTGGCTCAACAAGGCATAACACTAGTGCATGTCCACATACTGAGCAAGTATCCATGGCGGAACAACATGAGGAGGTCAAGTGGACGAGAGGCTCCTGTGGAGGGCGCAATCAACAATATTGGGGTGATCAAAGGTTCTATCAAAGGGATCCCCCACCATATAGAGCACCAGGGCACCCTGAGCCGGAGACAAGGAAGGATGACCTGCAAATCATTCTTGATGAGATGCGGAGGAACCATGCTGAGTTCAAATAAGCTAACAACTCTGTGCACACTCAGCTGCAGGGCATCAATTCTAGACTTGCGGAGATCGACGTTTGAAGTGCAACATGGAGACTCAAATAAGTCAATTGGCGGAAGCAATACCCAAAACGTCAGGATCATTCACTGGATCCACTATGCAAAACCAAAAGGGAAAAACCACTGGTCATATTGCTGCGGCGAACCTAAGGAGTGGGCATCAATTACAAATGCCCGAGCAAAAAAGCGGAGGAGAAGGAGCCAGAACAGACGTCAATATCGACCCCCCTTGTCGATATCGACCAAGGTGATGTCGATGTCGACCTTCCTGTCGATGTCGACCCTGATGCAGCGTCACCACAGAAATTGACTCCTGCAGTCGATGTTAACCCTACTGATGTCGATGTCGACCTCACTACAGCCGCAGGGAAGAAGAAGGTGTTGCCATTCCCAACTAGAAAGGTGATTAAGGACCCAGCGGAAAAGAAGTTCTAGCGGTTGGTGAAGATGCTCCAAGGACATAATGTCTCGATCTATACCATTCACAGAGGCACTTCACGAGATGCCATCCTATGTAAGGTTCCTTAAGGACATCTTGGGGGAGAAGTGATCGCTTTCTGAGATCGCAGAGGAGTGCAACAGGTTGGAGCTACCACAAAAGTGGGCGGACCCAGGTAAGTTTTCTATCGCTATAGGTTTAGGTCAATTCAAATTTAATGCTTTAGTTGAATTGGGCGCTAGCGTTAGCATGATGCCACTAACCATTTGGCACGAGGTAAAGATAGGTCCTCTTGAGCCTGTGGATGCAAGGTACTACGTGGCTAACAATACGGTAGTGATTCCAACTGGGATAGTGACAGATGTGCCAGTACAAGTAGGTAAATTCTTTGTCCCTGCTCATTTCTTAGTTGTTGATATAACAGAGGACCCTGCTTTTCCTATTATTTTAGGTAGGCCAATCCTAGCAACCGTCGATGCCAACATTAGCGTGAAGAAAGGATTGCTCTCATTCACAATTAGTGACGAGGTGATAGAGTATGCCTTCAACAAGACGGTGAAAAATCAAGGGCCAATGGAGATAAAAGCCATCAATGGTGTCCACATTGCATGTGG
This sequence comes from Persicaria maculosa, assembly GCA_963922045.1. Lineage (NCBI taxonomy): Eukaryota > Viridiplantae > Streptophyta > Magnoliopsida > Caryophyllales > Polygonaceae > Persicaria > Persicaria maculosa. The sequence continues at coordinate 18,099,035 of OY998265.1, read as the reverse complement.
AGAAGCCAAAGTAAGAAGTATGACACCGGAGGAGCTTGTGAAGAGGGCCATAGATGCCCAAGTGGAGGAAGTTGTGGCAATCTTGAACGAAGGGGCCAAACAGAACATCGAAATCGACCCAGGTAAGTCGATATCGACTACTAATGATCAAGATTCTGTGCCAGGTCATAAGTATCGGGTCTACGGAGGAGGAAAAGAAACATTGAAATCGGGGTCTAAGGTCGATATTGACCATACCCAACCGACATACCTCCTCGTGGATTCGATCCTGAATTACCCTACCATTGCATCGGGAGGGATTCTTGTATTATTTGATTGATAAGGGAGTTAGCATAGTTGTGAATTATATTTGAATATTTGAATCGCACCTCCCGCTCATCGGGCACACTTTACTCCAATACCAAATCTGCAAGAGGGACTAAATCAAGCAGCTGGTACTACTAGGCAAAACTGAGCCTAAAGGAAAAAAGATGAGATCCTGGAAGGCTGAAGCACAAGTTGAATTTTTGACCATGTACACACTATATAGCCTCGGTTCTCATTAGAATATGTTTTCCTAGGATGATGGTTTGTACTGCACTATGCTCTTTTTGCTCCTATATAGATAGTTTTGGTGTGCTAAGGTTATGTTTGTGTAAATCTCTTGATGGCCGAGCCAAAGGGAGATTATACTCACACAACTTAGGGGGTAGGTCCGACTTCTGATAGATGAATCTTGAAGAGAGAGGAGTTGTCCCGAGCCATGTGCTCAACACACCCATTGGCTGGAACAACCTAGTTTGTTCCTTGATTTTCGTAGCTTTGGACAAGGTGATGATAATCCAATTTGTCCAATTTTGTACTATGCAAATATTTCCTTTTATGCAATATATTAACCTTAAAATAAAAAAAAGAGCTCTCAGAACCCAAAAACTTTGATTTCTCATAAGGTGTCGGCGGTGTCCTTGTAGCAACATCTGCGGATCCCTGGTCAGCATCGTTTATGGTTGAGACTAGGACGGTATCTGATCGTCTTCGAGCCCCCAACTTTCGTTCTTGATTGATGAAAACAGCCTTGGCAAATGCTTTCGCAGTCGTTCGTCTTTTATAAATCCAAGAATTTTACCTCTGGCTATGAAATACGAATGCCCCCGACTGTCCCTGTTAATCATTACTCCGATCCCGAAGGCCAACAAAATAGGACCGGAATCCTATGATGTTATCCCATGCTAATGTATACAAAGCATAGGCATGCTTTGAGCACTCTAATTTCTTCAAAGTAAGAACATCGAATGTACGACCCGGCCAATTAAGGCCAAGAGCGTAACGCCGGCATAAGGGGGGAGACGAATGGTGCAAACCAAAGGCAGACCGCTCGCCCCACCCTAAAGTCTAACTATGACCTTTTTAACTACAATAACTTAAATATACGCTATTGGAGCTGGAATTACCGCGACTGTTGGCACCAGACTTGACCTCCAATGGATCCTCGTTAAGGGATTTAGATTGTACTCATTCCAATTACCAGACTCGTGAGAGCCCGGTATTGTTATTTATTGTTACTACCTCCCCGTGTCAGGATTCGGGGTTTGTTGCACGTATTAGCTCAAGAATTACTACGGTTATCCGAGTAGCTGATACCTTCAAAAAACTATAACTGATTTAATGAGCCATTCGCAGTTTCACAGTCTGAGTTAGTTCATACTTACATATGCATAGCTTAATCTTTGAGACAAGCATATGACTACTGGCAGGATCAACCAGGTAGCATCCTTCAACGATGCCGATAACCACAACACCGGTATTGGTAGTTGATGCTACCTAAAAATGACAAAGTGATTGTCCAATAGCCGTCCATGATGAGCGAATAACCGCTTTTAACCGATCGCAACATGGGGCTTAGCACCCCTCTCGCGTCCTTAACCTTCCGCACCCAAAAGCCTAGACAATGTTGCTGGCCACATTTATGTGAGATCACTCCAATTGTGGGACAACGGTCGTTGTTTCCACGTCCACCCACCAACCACAACGGTTTGTTGGGCGAAGCTTTAATCAATGTACGCAACTATAATTCCTTTACTTTAGGAATGAAACACAGGAAACCCGACGTTGTCCGAGGAAAGCAGCCCAAGGATAGAAGAATGAAGAGGCTATGTGCGGTCGGTTCGAAGTTAGTCGAGCAACGCTAAGCGTGAAAACCTCGGAGGGACAACCTTCAAACACCTAGGCAATCATGGCACCTAGGTGTTCAAAGGAAATCGAGGGACATACTTCAAACACCTAGGCACGCATGACACCGAGGTGTTCAAAGCAGCCGAGGGTCATACTTCAAACACCTGGGCACGCATGGCACCCAGGCGTTGATAGGCAACCGAGGGAGGAGGGACATTCTTCAAGAACCTAGGCACGCATGACACCTAGGTGTTCTTAGGCAACCAAGGGACATCGAGGACCAAGGCACCCAAGGGTGCCTAGGTGTGGGGCAGCAACCTTTCGGACATCGAGTACCAAGGCACCCAAGGGTGCCAAGGTGTCGAGCAACAACAAGCTTTCATACGCCAATTACCCCGGAAGCCGAGTCGCTCAGACACCAAGGCACCAGGGAGCCGAGTTGCTCGGACACTAAGGCACTAGGGAGCCCAGGTGCTCGAGCGCCAAGGCACAAGGGAGCCCAGGTGCTCAGGCGCTAAGGCACCGTGGAGCCCAAGTGCTCGGGCGCCAAGGAACAGGGGAGCACAAGTGCTCGGGTGCCAAGACACCAGGGAGCCGAGGTGCTCGGGCGCCAAGGCTCCGGGGAGCCAAGGTGCTCGAGCGCTGGGGATCCAGGGTGCCGAGGGGCTCGAGTGCAAGGGCTCCAGTGTGTCGGGGTGCTCGGGCGCACGGGCTCCGGGGTGCCTTGGTGCTCGGTCGCCTGGGCTCCGGGGTGGCTTGTGCTCGGGCGCCTGGGCTCACGGGTGCCGAGGTGCTCGGGCGCCAAGGGACCGGGTGCCGAGGTGCTCGGGTGCCAAGTCTCTGGGGAGCCAAGGTGCTCGGGAGCCAAGGTGCTCGGGCGCCAAGGGACAGGGTGCCAAGGTGCTCGGGCGCCAGAGGACCGGATGCCGAGGTGCTCGGGTGCCAAGGCACTGGGGAGCCGAGGTGCTCGGGCGTCAAGGGACCAGTTGCCGAGGTGCTCGGGCACCAAGGGACCGGGTGCCTAGGTGCTCGGGTGCCAAGGCTCCAAGGAGCCGAGGTGCTCGGGCGGCAAGGGACCGGGTGCCAAGGTGCTCGGGCACCAAGGGGACCGGGTGCCGAGGTGATCGGGCGCCAAGGGACCTGGTGCCGAGGGGACCGGGTGCCGAGGTGATCGGGCGCCAAGGGACCTGGTGCCGAGTTGCTCAAGCGTGAGGCTTTCGGGGTGCTCGAAACATCGGACGTCGAGCACCAAGGCCACTGGGCGCCTAGGTGCTCGCTCAGCCAGGCACCATGGTTCACAGGCGCTCTGGACATTGCATCAACGGACATCGGAGATCGAGAATTTTTATGGGGCATCGAGGGGGGGTGCATGTTCGTCTATGAGGGATAGTGTATAGGGATTCAAATAATTCAAATTAAACAATTTACAACTAGACTACTCCCTGGCTCAAACAAATAATACAAGAATTCCCTCCCATGTAGTAGTAGGGTAATTCAGGATCGAATCCACGAGGAGGTATGTCAGCGCTTCCATTTTTGTACTCACGATCAAAGCTTTCAACCCCAAAAGACACTCGATATCGATGTATCTGGTCGATATCGACCTCAGTTCTTGTCGATTTCTAGTATAGTTCCTGCAGAAGAGAAAAGCAGTAAAGTCGGCGTCAAGCGGAGACCTCGATATCGAGGTTAGACCTCGATATCGACCTTTACAGTCGATTCCGATGTTTATCACAAAAACTGTAATTCGTAACCAATTGTCGGAAAAGAGTCTGAAGAAAGTAGAATGGTTAAGAAGGATGATCAGAAACAAAACTAAAACTTTTATATGTAAAGTCAATTGATTAACAGCTTCCAAAGTCGGGGTTTCATGCCACAACGATAACAATGCATGTTTTATGCTAAAGTTATGAAATTTAATGCCTTTCCATCAAATAACTTTCGTTATCAACACTTAGGTGATTAGAGGCTCTCGCATAGTTCTTGAGAGTTACTATCCCATTCATGAGCAATCGAAGTTCACAATATGAGTGGCTCTCGCTTCAATAATGCAAATAATGAATCTCCCTAACTTTCGCAAAGGATCATGCATAGGATAGAAGACGGAATCGCATAAAAGTCATACCTTTCATGCACCTACCCTACATCGTTATTGTCGGGCTCACCCCGACCTTAGAAGTGGGTTGACTACTCGCTTCTCATCATGCACATCATCATCATTATTGAAAGAAAACTACTTTGAATTAAACTTTGAAAGAAAGTACAACCGAACAAGCCAAAACTCCGCTCTCGCTTCTCTCCAACTCACTCGGCCCTCTCTCTCTCTCTAACTCGTTTCTATTGTAATTGGATCTGAAATTGAATGTAAATTGAATCTAATTGAATGTCTAAACTCAGCTCTAATGGCCTCTAGATATAGATATCAAACATTGCTATCAAAAGACTCGAAACTTTATCTTTATTCTTTAAGATAAAACGTAAAATAAAGAAAAAACTAAAAACTCCCATGGTAAATCAGCTCATATGATAGCTCTGGTGTTGATGATAAGAAATCTCGACTTTAGGATAGACGTGCAAACTTCGGATAGAATTCTATCAAAATCTGAGTCGGATTCCTCTGCTGGGCAACAACGATATCGACATTGAACATCGATATCAACCTCTGTGAAACTCTATCTCGAGCCCTCCTTCCCCTACTCGGACAGACACTCGACTTCTATCATTTAGCTCGATCTGGCAACATCGATATCGACCTTCAGACGTCGATATCAACCTCTCTGTGTCGGCATGCTCTATTTCATTTCCTGCTCGATTCCTATTTCTCTGATGTACTCGATGTCGAGGTCCCCAGTCGATTTCGACCTCTTCAGAAGACTTCGAGTTCTTTTTCCGCTCTTCCGAATCTGTCCATTTTTATCTTGTTTTCTGCGAAATCACATAGAAACTCATGCAGACCTATATATTTGACATTTAAGCATAAACTACACTAATCCCATGTTTTCCCACTAATATGCATGGAAATAAATGACAAAATGGACTTTTATGTGCATATAAAATATGGCAATTTGCGCGCACATCAGTGCACGACCAAAAAGTGCTCTTGGTGTGTCGAAAGATGCCCCAGAAGCTTCCCTAAGGCGCCCAAGCTCATTCTAAAATTTTTCGATTTCTTCGAGTGACCCACCCCCCCCCCCCTATAGTGCACTTCTAGCAGTTTTGCGACCAACACCAACAGATATGGTGCCTTGGAGGAAGATCATACAAAATTCAAACTTTGATGTTTGGATTTCTAGTGATCCAAATCGGGTGGGGTTTTTTTCTATTGCAAGATTAGGATATTAGGAATCCCCCAAATTTTTTTATTTGGAACTTTTTCACAAGTTTTGAGCTAATCATGCAGGAATTAGAGTGAAATCTGAGTCAAAACCATGAAACCAATTATAGCATAGAAGAGGTCAAAATCGACCTAGAAGGTCGATATCGACTACAAAGCATCGACACAGAACTGAGTGTCGAGATAGACCATGCATAGAAAAGCAGTCGATATCGACCTCTATACATCGATATCGACCTGAACCCATGAATCAAGTGAAGCTGAGATTGTCGAGCAGAAACAGAGACATCGAAATCGACCTTCCTCGTCGATATCAACCATACTTCGGCACAAGATAGACACGCTTTTCGAGACGCAAATTGGCTATTCTATCTTCAAGGAGCACGGATTATCTTTTAACTATAGATAGATGGCAGATGAGATCTATCTACTCTTTTTCTTTAGAGATTTATCAAATTTGTTAGAGTTTTATCAAAATAAAAGACCTATCCTCATTGATTGGATAGAGTTCATAGTTTTGATAGAAGTTACAATCAGTTGCTAGCGAGGGTTAGTAGCCTATAAATAAAGCCCTAGGGGGCTGGCATTCAATCATCTAGAGACACACATTCAGTTTACATCCAATTTTAGAGTTCAATTACATTCATTAGAGTTAGAAGAAGCTTTAGGGTTTGGCGTTTGCGAGAGTCGACGTTGAGTTGTAAAGTTTTGAAGTTTTGAATGCAATTTCCCTTTCAATCAATGACGAGTTCCATGATGAGAGGAGAGTAGTCCCCCAAAACTCTTAGGGTCGGGTGAGCCCGACGTTAGCCATGCGTGCCTGAGGTAAGTGTTAGATGTTGACATCGTTGTGTCTATATCATCTCCTACGATTCTATGTTTAGTCCTAATCGAAAGAAAAGGGATTCATGCTAACAACTTGAGTTATAAACATAAAATTGGTAGAGACAATTAGGTTTATTTGCAAGAGTAATCCTAAGAGTTTGTGTACAACAAAAGCTTGTCCCTCGGATGAAATAGTGCAATTGTCCATCTTATTTATCTTATCGCATGCATTGGTTAACGTTGTGGTAAACACTAATCCTAGGAGTTGCTTTTTACATAGTTTATATTCATCAAAACACTGTCTTTATTCTGTTCATCGCATCCTCATCGGCCTTTCTTTGTTCACAAAAGCTAACACTTTGCACGAGAAGACATCAATATCGACCCCAGACGTCGATATCGACCACTGAGTTTCGTCGACAGTTTTCTGAGTCGACGATGATCATCCCTGCTGAGTTACTAAGATCGATATCGACCCTCCAAACATCGATATCGACCACCTGTGTCGACTGGCAGTCTTCTTAAACAGTCGATTTCGTCTGCTAACATCGATATCGACCTACCCTAGTCGATATCGACTGCTTATTTTTGTATCTGCAGGTCTTCTGTTGTAGGGAGGAGTGACAACCAAGGTCGACATTGAGCACCAAGGTCAAGATCTAGGCTTCTGGTCGATGTAAGACGTGAGATTTCCAACGCTACTAGGATCCCGCTGACACGCCTCCTCGTGGATCGATCCTGAGTACCCTTCCACTACAATGGGAGGAAGTCTTGTAATTATTTGCATAGGCTAGGAGTCGGTTTGCATTTATATTTCATATATTTGTATTTAAGAATTTAATTTCCTCCTACTCAAAAAATTGGCGCCGTTGCCGAGGAGGCAATCAATCGCGCCCTAGTAGTCTATCTCACATTTTTGCCTAGTTTGGCTTTGCAGGTGTATGCGACGCGCCGATTGCCCACCTGAGTTTGAAGGAGTAGAGGACCCTGAACGCTATTTTCACCTAAGAGCCCAAGCTCAGAGAATCATGGCAGACAACGCAAACCAGGCTGAACTAATTGAGCAACTAAGGAAGCAGGTTGAGGACTTAACAACTAGAGAGGCGACACTTAAGGAGCGTGCAGATAGGGAGGAGGAAGGCCGAAGGCAAATAGAAGCCCAAGTCAACCCTCCCTCAGAATGCCAATAAATATATGCACCCCGCGCTCACAGCGCCTGAATCAGCGATTCTTATCCCTAGCTCTAATTTTGAAATTAAACCTAACTTCCTTATTGAAATAAGAAGGCATCAATATGAAGGAAAACCTAATGAATGCCCTATGGCACATATATCAACCTTCTTAGACCCTTGTGATACTATTGCTGATGGACATAGTCTTGAATATGTCCAACTAAAAGCTTTTTGTTGGTCGCTTACAGGTAAAACATTGCAATGGTTGGAGAGCTTGGCCCCAAGATCGCTCCAGACCTGGAATGAAGTCAACGACGCATTCCTCAATAAATTCTTCCCTCCATCCAAGATGGCGTTGATCCGACAGAAAATCACAGCTTTCAAACAAAAGCATTGTGAGGCTCTAGCGACTGTTCGGGAAAGGTTTAAGGACCTACTACGATCATGCCCGACGTATGGCCAACCACCGTATGTGATTCAAGAGATTATTTACAATGCTTTTGATGCTGCAACCAAGGAGATGATCAACACCTACACCGCCTATGGCTACCTTGAACTCGTCCACAAGAGGCTTGGGACACCATAGAGAGGTTGGTGGAGTTTGACAACACATATGGGACTCCTGAGGCTTCCAACACATCATCATCGTCGAGGCCTGCCCCATCTATGTCATTATATGAACCCTCCAAGGTAATCGATTCGGACGTGAAGGAGCAATTCCAAAGTGATCAACTTCGAAAGCTCCAAAAGCAAGTGAATTTCCTTTCAACGAACCAAGATTGCATTGAATGCGGATCGCAGTGGCACACCACCATCGAGTGCCCCCATGCTTAACAAGTACAACTAGCGGAGATTCACCAGGAGGCGCGCTACATGAGGGGTCCCAATCACCAATATTGGGGAGACCAAAGGTTCCATCAACCACAAAGGAACCCGGTTAACCCTAGGGACCCCCCTCCTTATAGAGCTCCTGGGCACCCGGAGAGGGACCAACGGAAGGATGATCTACAACTTGTGCTAGATGGAATCATGCGGAATCAGGCTAAGAATGATCAATCCGATAATGCAATTCATTCTCAACACAACCACCTTACCAAAAGGATTGGGGAGATGGATATTAGGAAAAAGAATGTAGAGACCCAACTGGGTCAATTGGCGGCACAAATCCCTAGACCATCCGGAACGTTCCCTGGGCCACCAACTACAAATCCTAAGGGGCAATCCGGGATGGGCCATGTCGCAGCCATGCAATTAAGGAGTGGCAACAAAGTACAAAAGCCACGAATGGAAGCGGAGAAGAAGGCTGCAGATCCAGTGGACATCGACAGACTTGTCGATGTCGAGGGAGACGTCAAAATCGACCCCCTGGTCGACGCCGAGGCCACTGCAGAGCCATCAGAGCCACAACAGAGGTTGAGATCGACCATCCCGATCGATATCGACCAAGTCCTAGTCGATGTCGATGCCCAACAGGCCCCTCCGACCACCGTTTTGGCCCCTCCGCCAAAGAAGACATTGCCATTCCCATCCAAAGCATTGGAGGATCCAACCAAAGGTAAGTTTAGGCGCTTTGTAAAGTTTCTTCAAGGTCTTAACGTTACTATTCCTCTTTTTAGTTTACATCCAATTTTAGAGTTCAATTACATTCAATAGAGTAAGAAGAAGCTTTTGGGGTTGGCGTTTGCAAGAGCCAACGTTGAGTAGTAAAGTTTCAAAGTTTTTAATGTAATGTCCCTTTCAATCAATGATGAGGTCCATGATGAGAGGCGAGTAGTCCCCCAAAGCTCTTAGGGTCAGGGTGAGCCCGACATTAGTCATGCGTGCCTAAGGTAAGTGTTAGATGTTCATATCGTTGTGTCCATATCATCTCCTACGATTCTATGTTTAGTCCTAATCGAAAGAAAAGGAATTCATGCTAAAAACATGAGTTATAAAAATAAAATTAGTAGAGACAATTATTATTATTTGCAAGAGTAATCCTAAGAGTTGGTTTACAGCGAAAGCTTCTCCCTCGGGTGAAATAGCGCAATTGTCCGTCTTATTTTTCTAATCGCATGCATTGGTTAACATTGTGGTAAACCCTAATCCTAGGAGTTACTTTTTACATAGTTTATATTCATCAAAACACTGTCTTTATTCTGTTCATCGCATCCTCATCGGCCTTTCTTTGCCGAAAAAAGCTAACACTTTGTAGGAGAAGACATCGATATCGACCACAAACGTCGATATCGACCACTGAGTTTCATCGACAGTTTTCTGAGTCGATGACGATCATCCCTGCTGAGTTACTGAGATCGATATCGAGCACCAAGGTCGAGATCGAGGCTTCTAGTCGACGTAAGATGTGAGATTTCCAACGCTACTAGGATCCCGCTGACACGCCTCCTCGTGGATCGATCCTGACTACCCTTCCACTACAATGGGAGGAAGTCTTGTAATTATTTGCATAGGCTAGGAGTCGGTTTGCATTTATATTTCATATATTTGTATTTAAGAATTCGATTTCCTTCTACTCAACATTGTCCAGTAGAGAAGTCCGACTCAGATTTTGATAGAATTATATCTGAAGCTTGCGAGTATATCCTAAAGTCGAGATTTCCTATCCAATACACCAAACATCATCTATTATGTTATTTACCATGGAATTTTTAGTTTTTACCTTTATTAAGTTTTATCTTAGAGAATAAAGATAAAGTTCCGAATCCTTGGCTAGCAAGATTTGAGATCTATATCTAGAGGTCGTTAGGGCTGACTTTAATCATTCAGTTTCAGTTATTCAAACAGATAGAATGCAGAGAATTTGTAGAGAGAGAGAGAGGAAGTCGAGTGAGGTTGGTGGAAGCGAGAGCGGAATTGGCTTGGTGCGATTGTAATTTCTCTTTAGTTCATACAACTTAGTTTTCTTTTCAATGATGATGATGAGCTGTATGATGAAAAGCGAGTAGTCAACCCACTTCTAGGGTCGGGGTGAGCCCGACTATAGCAATGTATGGTAAGTGCATCAAAGGTATGACTTTTATGCGATTCCGTCTACTATCCTATGCATGATCATTTGCGAAAGTTAGGGAGATTCATTATTTGCATTATTGAAGCGAAAGCCAATCATATTTTGAACTTGGATTACTCGTCAATTGGATAGTAACTCTTAGGAATTATGTGAGAGCCTCTAATCACCTAGTTGTTGAGTTTTATTTCTGTCCACAATTTCTGTGACAAACATCAAAATCGACTGTAAAGGTCGATATCGACCATTAAAGTCGATATCGATGTTCCACTCGACGTCAATTTGTTTTGCTTTTGTCTTTTGCAGGAAACTACTGAAAATCCGCTAGAACTGAGGTTGATATCGACCAGAAAACATCGATATCAAGTGTCTTTTGAGGTCGAAAGCTTGATCATGATTACAACAAGGGAAGCGCTGATATACCTCCTCGTGGATTCGAGCACTTGCGTTATCTGCTTAATAAGGGAGTTAGCATCGGGAAGGATACTTGTATTATCTGCTTAATAAGGGAGTTAGCATAATTGAGATATATATTTGAATATTTGAATCAACCCTCCCCTAAATGCATCACTGCGCTGGGGCGCTCTAGCACTTGCGCTCAGGCGCTCCAGCACAGCGCTCGGGCGCTCGGGCAATTGTGCTCGGGCGCTCGGGCACTATGGTCGGGCGTTCGGGCACTTGCGCCCGAGCGCTCAGGCACTTGCGCTCGGGCGCTCGGGCACTTGCGCTCGGGCGCTCGGGCACTGCTCTCGGGCGCTCGAGCACTTGCGCTCGGACACTTCTTTTGGGCAATCGTGCACTTGCGCTTGGGCGCTCGAGCACCATGTCCGAGCATCCGTGTACGAGGACACCATATCCGAGCACCTTGCCGGAGATCGATGTCCAAGGACACGATGTCCGAGCACCTTGTCCAGGGACACCGTGTCCGAGCACCATGTCCGAGGACACCTTGTCCGAGCGCCATGTCCGAGGACACCGTGTCTGAGAACCATGCCCAAAGACATCATGTCCGATGACCATGTCCAAAGTCACCATGTCCCAGGACACCATGACCGGGCACCATGTCTGAGCACCATGTCCAAGCACCCTGTCCAAGGACACCATGTCCAAGGATACCTTATCCGAGCACCATGTCCAAGGACACCATGTCCAATGACACCATGTCCAAGGACACCATGACCGGGCACCATGTCCGAGCACCATGTCCGAGCACCATGTCCGAGCACCATGTCCGAGCACCATGTCCAAGGACACCATGTCCAAGGAACATGTCGAAGAATACCATGTCCGAGCACCATGTCCAAGGACACTTTGTCCGAGAACCATGTCCGTGCACCGTGTCCAAGCACCATCTCCAAGGACACCATGTCCGAGCCCCTTCTCCAAGGACTTCATGTCTGAGCTCTATGTCCAAGGTCACCATGTCCGAGCACCATGTCGAAGGACATAATGTCCGAGCATCCAAGGACACCTTGTCCGAGCATCATATCCACGGACACCATGTCCGAGCACCATGAACAAGGACACCATGTACAAAGACACCATGTCCCAAGTATGGCGCCTGGGAGGCAGATCATACAAAATGGCACTAGGCGCTGCGTCTAGCCACTCGGGCACGCCGCTAGGTGCTGCGTCTAGGCGCTCGGGCACTTGCGCTCGGGTGATTGGGCACTACGCTCTGGCGCTCGGGCACGGCGCTCGGGCACTTGCACTAGGGCGCTCGGGCACTGCGCTCAGTTGCTCGGGAACTTGCGCTCGGGCGCTCGGGCATCATATCCGAGCATTCGTGTCTGAGGACACCATTTCCGAGCACCGTACCCGAGATCGATGTCGAAGGACACGATGTCCTAGCACCATGTCCAAGGACACCGTGTCCGAGCACCATGTCCGAGGACACCTTGTCTGAGCGCCATGTCCGAGGACACCGTGTCTGAGAACCATGTCCAAGGACACAAAGTCCGAGAACCATGTCCAAGGACACCATGTCCGAGGACCATGTCCAATGTTACCGTGTCCAAGGACACCATGACCGGGCACCATGTCCGAGCACCATGTCCAAGCACCATGTCCAAGGACACAATGTCCAAGGAGACCATGTCCGAGTACCATGTCGAAGGACACCAGGTCCAAAGACACCTTGTCCGAGCACCATGTCCTAGCACCATGTCTAAGGACACAATGACCGGGCACCATGTCCAATCACCATGTCCGAGCACCATGTCCAAGGACACCATGTCCAAGCACCCTATCCGAGCACCATGTCTGAAGACACCATGTCCCAAGACACCATGACCGGGCACCATGTCCGAGCACCATGTCGAGCACCATGTCCAAGGACACCATGTCCAAGGACCATGTCGAAGGACACCATCCGAGCACCATGTCTAATGACACCTTGTCCCAGCACCATGTCCGTGCACAATGTCCAAGCACCATGTCCAAAGGACACCATGTCCGAGCACCTTGTCTAAGGACACCATGTCCGAGCACCATTTCCAAGGTGACCATGTCCGAGCACCATGTCGAAGGACACAATGTCCGAGCATCCAAGGACACCTTGTCCGATCGAGCACCATGTCCAAGGACACCATGTCCGAGCACCTTGTCCAAGGACACCATGACCGAGCACCATGTCGAAGGACACCGTGTCCAAGGACACCTTGTCCGAGCAACATGTCCAGGCACCATGTCCAAGGACACCATGTTAGAGCACCTTGTCCAAGGACACCATGTCCGAGCACCATGTCGAAGGACACCGTGTCCAAGGACACCATGTCCACGGACACCATGTCCGAGCACAATGAACAAGGACACCATGTCCAAAGTCCCCATGTCCCAAGTATGGCGCCTGGGAGGCAGATTATACAAAATGGTGCCTGGGAGGCATATCACACAAAATGGCGCTAGGCGCTGCGTCTAGGCGCTCGTGCACTTACGTTCGCGCACTCAGGCACTAGCGTTCGGGTGCTCGGGCACGGCTCTCGGGCACTTGCGCTCGGGCGCTCGGGCACATGCGCTCGGGCGCTCGGGCACGGCGCTCGGGCAGTTGTGCTAGGGCGCTCGGGTACTACGCTCGGTCGCACAAGCACTTGCGCTTGGGCGCTCGGGAACCATGTCCCAGCATTCGTGTCTGAGGACACCATGTCCGAGCACCATACCCGAGATCGATGTCCAAGGACACAATTTTCGAGCACCATGTCCAAGGACATCATGTCCGAGCACCATGTCCGAGCGCCATGTCCGAGGACACCGTGTCCGAGAACCATGTCCAAGGACACCATGTCCGAGAACCTTGTCCAAGGACACCATGTCAAAAGTTACCGTGTCCTAGGACACCATGACTGGGCACCATGTACGAGCACCATGTCCAAGGAAACCATGTCCATTGACACCATTTTCGAGCACCATGTCGAAGGACACCATGTCCAAGGATACCTTGTCCGAGCACCATGTCCGAGCACCATGTCCAAGGACACCATGTCCAAAGACACCATGTCCCAGGACAACATGACCGGGCACCATGTCCGATCACCATGTCCGAGCACCATGTTCAAGGACCATGTCGAAGGACACTATGTCGAAGGGCACCTTGTTCGAGCACCATGTCCGAGCACCAGGTCCAAGGACACCATGCCCGAGAACCTTGTCCAAGGACACCATGTTCGAGCACCATGTCCAAGGACACCATGTCCGAGCACCATGTCGAAGGACACCATGTCCGAGCGGGCACCATGTCGTAGAACACAATGTCTGAGCACCATGTCCAAGGACCCCTTGTCCGAGTACCATGTCCAAGGACACCATGTCCAATGACACCATGTCCACGGACACCATGACCGAGCACCATGTCCAAGGACCATGTCGAAGGACACAATTTCCAAGGACACCATAACCAAGGACACCATGTCCATGGACACTATGTCCGAGCACCATGTCCAAGGACCATGTCTAAGGACACCCTATCTGGGCACCATGTCCAAGGACACCATTTTCGATTATTGGATGGCACCGTGGGTCGCCTATTAAGTACTTGTAATTCCTTAGATTCTCCGTGGACTTAATTAAGCAAGGGACTGAAATAGTACGCAAGGGACGGGCGACTTAAGAACATTTATATAACTTGTTTGAACTCAGATGGCACCGTGGGTCACCGATTAAGTACATGTAATTTCTTGTATTCTTGGTGGAATTTAAGCAAGGGACTCAAATAGTACGCAAGGGACGGACAACTTAAGTACATTTATATTCCTTGGATTCCTCGTATTCCCTCGGATTCTCGGTCGACTTAAGCGAGGGACTGAAATTTATGCAAGGGTCGGACGACTTGAGTATATTTATATAACTTGTTTGAAGCACTGTGATATTCGTATTTCCTCGGATGGAGGCCGACTTAAGCATGGGACTGAAATTTACGCAAGGGACGGCTTAAGTGGTCCTGTTCGGCTTTTTGTGTTTTAGCCTCGCAGACTCGGGTCGGGATTTCGTTGTGTGTTTGTTGTTTGTTTTTTTGGGGGAAAGGGGGGGGGGGGGGATGAATCGAAGCGACATGGGGCTGAATCTCTGTGGATCATGGAAGCAAGGCCACTCTGCCACTTATAGTACCCCGTCACATATTTAAGTCATCGACAAAGGATTCAACCCGCCGCTCGGAGGGAATAATTCTCCAAGGCAGCCCACGCGGCGCATCCGATGCGTGGGCTTAGCCTATGACACGTGCCCTTGGGGGCCAAGGCCCCTACTGTAGGCCGGCAATCGGGCGGCGGGGGCATGCGTTGCTTATGGCTCGGATTGTGACTTAGAGGTTTTCAATCATAATACAACGCACGGTAGCTTCACGCCAGTGGCTTTTCAACCAAGCGCGATGACCAATTGTGCGAATCAACAGTTCCTCTCGTACTAGGTTAAATTACCATCGCAACACTGTCATCGGTAGGGTAAAACTAACCTGTCTCATGACGGTCTAAACCCAGCTCACTTTCCCTATTGGTGGGTGAACAATCCAATACTTGGTGAATTCTGCTTCACAATGATAGGAAGAGCCGACATCGAAGGATCAAAAAGCAATGTCGCTATGAACGCTTGGCTGCCACAAGCCAGTTATCCATGTGGTAACTTTTCTGACACCTCTAGCTTCAAATTCCGAAGGTCTAAAGGATCGTTAGGCCACTCTTTCACAGTTCGTATTCGTACTGAAAATGAGAATCAAACGAGCTTTTACCCTTCTGTTCCACACGAGATTTTTGTTCTTGTTGAGGTCATCTTAGGACACCTGCGTTATCTTTTAACAGATGTGCCGCCCCAGCCAAACTCCCCCCCTGAGAATGTCCTCTGCCCGGATCGACCGCAGAGCGGCCTTAGGTCCCAAAAGAGGGGCGATGCCCCGCCTCCGACTCACGGAGTAAGTAAAATAACGTTAAAAGTAGTTGTATTTCACTTTCGCCCAAGCTCCCACTTATCCTACACCTCTAAAGTCATTTAACAAAGTCAAACTAGAGTCAAGCTCAACAGGGTCTTCTTTCCGCGCATATTCTGCCAAGCTCGTTCCCTTGGATGTGGTTTCGCTGGATAGTAGACAGGGACAGTGGGAATCTCGTTAATCCATTCATACGCATCACTAATTAGATGACGAGGCATTTGGCTACCTTAAGAGAGTCATAGTTACTCCCGTCGTTTACCCGCGCTTGGTTGAATTTCTTCACATTAACATTCGGAGCACTGGGCAGAAATAACATTGCGTTAACATCCACATGGACCATCGCAATGCTTTGTTTTAATTAAACAGTCGGATTCCCCTTGTCCGTACCAGTTCTGAGTCGACTATTCGACGCCCGGGCAAGGCCCCCATGAAGGAGCTGTTCCAAGTCCATCCCCCGACCGACATGCGGCGACCCGCTCTCGCCACGTGAGCAGCTCGAGCAATCTGCCGATAGCCGACGGGTTTAGGACTGGGACCCCCGTGTCTAGCCCTTAGAGCCAATCATTTTCCTGAGGTTACAGATCAATTTTGCTGACTTCCCTTGCCTACATTGTTCCATAGAACAGAGGTTGTTCACCTTGGAGAACTGATGCGGTTATGAGTACGACCAGGGGTGATCGGCACTCGGTCCTTCAGATTTTCAAGGGCCGCCAGGGGCGCACCGGACACCACACGACATGCGGTGCTCACATGGTGCTCGGACAAGGTGTCCTTGGACACGGTGTCCTTAGAAATGTTGTCCTTGACAAGGTGCTCGGACATGGTGTCCTTGGACATGGTGCTCGGACAAGGTGTCCTTGGATGCTCAGACATTGTGTCCTTTGACATGGTGCTCGGACATGGTGACCTTGGACATGGTGCTCGGACATGGTGTCTTTGGAAAAGGTGCTCGGACATGGTGTCCTTGGACATGCTGCTTGGACATGGTGCTCAGACATGGTGTCCTTGGACATGGTGCTCGGACATGGTGTCCTTCGACATGGTCCTTGGACATTGAGTCCTTGGTCATGGTGCTCGGACATGGTGCTCGACATGGTGCTTGGACATGGTACGCGGTCATGGTGTCCTGGCACATGGTGTCTTTGGACATGGTGCTCGGACATGGTGCTCAGACAAGGTGTCCTTGGACATGGTGCTCGGACATGGTGTCCTTGGACATGATGCTTGGACATGGTGCTCGGACATGGTGCCTGGTCATGGTGTCCTAGGACATGGTGACTTTGGACATGGTCCTCAGACATGGTGTCCTTGGACATGGTTCTCGGAAACGGTGTCCTCGGACATGGCGCTCGGACAAGGTGTCCTCGGAAATGGTGCTCAGACACGCTGTCCTTTGACATGGTGCTCGGACATCGTGTCCTTGGACATCGATCTCGGGCCAGGTGCTCGGACATGGTGTCCTCGGACACGGATGCTCGGACATGGTGCTCGAGCACCCAAGCGCAAGTGCCCGAGCGTCCGAGCGCAGTGCCCGAGCGCCCGAGCGTAAGTGCCCGAGTGCCTTAGCGCAGTGCCCCAGCGCCCGAGCGCCAGTGCTTGAGCGTCCGAGCGCAAGTGCCCGAGCACCCGAGCGTGGTGCCCGAGCGCCCTTGCCCGATCGCGTAGGCACTGTTTCCATATTGATCGAGCACCTTTGGGAGTTTTTGCTTGGCACTTCGTGGGTCAAAGCTTGGCACCTTTGGGCATGTCCAAGACACCCCGGAGCCATGGTTTCCGGCTCCTAGGCACCCGGTAACTAGGTGCGCCAGGCAACGGTGGGTCAATTATTGCATTGGGGGATACCTAACATCCTAATCTTGAAATAGAAAAAAACCCCATGCTATTTGGATCACTAGAACTCCAAAATTCAAAGTTTGAATTTTGTATGATCTGCCTCCAAGGCACCATATCTGTTGGTGTTGGTGGCAAAACTGCTAGAAGTGCACTATAGGGGGGGTGGTTCACTCGAAAAAATCGCAAATTTTAGAATGAGCTTGGGCGCCTTGAGGAAGCTTCTGGGGCATCTTTCGACACACCAAGAGCGCTTTTTGGTCATGCACCCCCCTCGATGCCCCATGAAAATGCTCGATGTCCGGTGTCCATTGCCGTAATGTCCCGAGCGCCTGGGCACCATGGTGCTTGGCTGAGCGAGCAACTAGGCCCCTAGTGGCCTTGGTGCTCGACGTCCGATGTCCCGAGCACCCCGGAAGCCGACGCCCGAGCACCTCGGCACCCGGTCCCTTGGCGCCCAATCACCTCCACACCCGGTCCCCTTGGAGCCCGAGCACCAAGGCACCCCGGAGCCCGTGCGCCCAAGCACCCCGGCACACTAGAGCCCCTGTGGCCGAGCACCTCGGCACCCCGGATCCCCTGTGCTCGAGCACCTTGGCTCCCAGGAGCCTTGGCACCCGAGCACCTCGGCTCCTTCTGCCTTGGCACTCGAGCACCTGGGCTCCCTGGTGCCTTGGTGTCCGAGAAACTCGCCTCCGTAGTGCATTGGTGTCTGAGCGACTCGGCTTCCTGGGTCATTGGAATACGAAAGGTTGTGGTTGCCCAACACCTTGGCACCCTCGGGTGCCTTGGTACTCGATGTCCGAAGGTTGCTTCCCCACAACAAGGCACCCTTGGGTACCTTCATCCTCGATGTCCCTCGGTTGCCTAAGAACACCTAGGTGCCATGCGTGCCTAGGTTCTTGTAGAATGTCCCTCCTCCCTCGGTTTCCTATCAACGCTTGGGTGCCATGCGTGTCCAGGTGTTTGAAGTATGTCCCTCGGTTGCTTTAAACACCTGGGTGTCATGCGTGCCTAGGTGTTTGAAGTATGTCCCTCGATTTCCTTTGAACACCTAGATGCCATGAGTGCCTAGGTGTTTGAAGGTTGTTCCTCCCCGATTTTCACGCTTAGCGTTGCTCGGCTAACTTCGAAGGAGTTTCTTTTGGATGACTTTGGTCTGCCAGATGCTAGCTCCTAGGAGGTGGGAAGGCGTCACGTGATTGCGTGTGAGTGGTATTTGGTCTAGGTGGGATTGTTGGGCTCCATGCTTGCGCATCGAACCGACATCACATAGCCTCTTCATTCTTCTGTCCTTGGGCTGCTTTCCTCGGACAACATCGGGTTTCCTGTGTTTCATTCCTAAAGCAAAGGAATTATAGTTGCCTACATCGGTTAAAGCTTCCCCCAATAAACCTTTAGGGTTGGTGGGTGGACATGGAAGCGACGACCGTTGTCCCACGATTGGAGTGATCTCACAACGATGTGGCCAACGACGTTGTCTAGGCTTTTGGGTGCGGATGGTTAAGGACGCGAGAGGGGTGCTAAGCCCCATGTAGCAATCGGTTAAAAGAGTTTATTCGCTCATCATGGACGGCTCTTCGACAATCACTTTATCATTTATTTCTAGCATCAGCTACCAACAACGGTGTTGTGGTTGTCGGCATCGTTGAAGGATGCTACCTAGTTGATCCTGCCAGTAGTCATATGCTTGTCTCAAAGATTAAGCCATGCATGTGTAAGTATGAACTAACTTCGACTTTGAAACTGTGAATGGCTCATTAAATCAGTTATAGTTTGTTTGATGGTATCTACTACTCGGATAACCGTAGTAATTCTAGAGCTAATAGGTGCAACAAACCCCGACTTCTGGAAGGGATGCATTTATTAGATAAAAGTTCGATACGGGCTAGTCCCGTTTCTCCAATGATTCATGATAACTCGACGGATCGCATGGCCTAGTGTCGGCGACGCATCATTCAAATTTCTGCCCTATCAACTTTCGATGGTTGGATAGACACCTACCATGGTAGTGACGGGTGACGGAGAATTAAGGTTCGATTCCGGAGAGGGAGCCTGAGAAACGGCTACCATATCGAAGGAATGTAGCAGGCGCGCAAATTACCCAATCCTAACACGGGGAGGTAGTGACAATAAATAACAATACCGGGCTCTCACGAGTCTGGTAATTGGAATGAGTACAATCTAAATCCCTTAACGAAGATCCATTGGAGGGCAAGTCTGGTGCCAGCAGCAGCGGTAATTCCAGCTCCAATAGCGTATATTTAAGTTGTTGCAGTTAAAAAGCTCGTAGTTGGACCTTAGGGTAGGGCGAGCGGTCTGCCTTTGGTGTGCACCTTTTGTCTCCCCCCTTCTGTCGGCGTTATGCTTCTGGCCTTAATTGGTCGGGTCATGCCTCCGGCGCTGTTACATTGAAGAAATTAGAGTGCTCAAAGCAGGCCTTCGGGGGCATTCGTATTTCTTAGTCAGAGGTAAAATTCTTGGATTTATGAAAGACGAAAAATTTCGAAAGCATTTGCCAAGGATGTTTTCATTAATCAAGAATGAAAGTTGGGGGCTCGAAGACGATTAGATACCGTCCTAGTCTCAACCATAAATGATGCCGACCAGGGATCGGCGGATGTTGCTACAAGGACACCGCCGACACCTTTTGAGAAATCAAAGTTTTTGGGTTCCGGGGGGAGTATGGTCACAAGGCTGAAACATAAAGGAATTGATGGAAGGGCACCACCAGGAGTGGGGCCTGCGTCTTAATTTGACTAAACACTGGGAAACTTACCAGGTCCAGATATAGTAAGGATTGACAGACTGAGAGCTCTTTCTTTTTTTTAAAGAAGGTAAATTATATATAAAGTAAGAAAGATACCAACCAGGAGTGACCTTTGGTTCATACCCTAAAATAGAAACTCTAAGAAGCTACTAAGTCAAGAAGCTAACATAAGCAAAAAGGTTGTGGATGCCTTATAAAATGGCTACATCATCAAGTGGGAAGGCAATAAACAGGTTCTGGAAAACCTGTGTACATATCAACCTAACAAGAACATCACAAGGGATGAGGTTGTCATCAAAGGTCCAAGTATTCCTAGCTTTCCAAATGAAATAGGCCGTCCCAAGGAGAGCCAAAACCTTGGCCTTGTCTTTCGGGCGCCTGCTCTTACCAACTTTGGTGAGAGCTCCAAGCACCATGGGAAGGGTGACCAAGCCAGGAGTGATGTTGAAGCGGGCACTAACCTTGGTCCAAACCTCCATGGAATAAGGGCATTCAACGAACAAATGCTTGTGGGATTCAAGGGCATCTTCACAGAAATGGCAAACAGGGGCTTCATTGAGGAAGAGTAGCCAGTCATTTGTGGGGAGGTGCCGGCGCCTAGCAAGCCAGGTGATGAGGCAGTGCGTGGGCACACCATCTTTAACTTACACAGTTCGGGCCCATCTCACTTTGGTGCTCCTTGGTCTCAAGTAATCATAGGCCTTAGCCACCTTGAAAGTGTCACCACTGACCCAAGTGTTGAGGAGTTCCTCAAGCTCATAGAGGCCCTCTCCATTGGTCACCACTTTGTCTCGGGCACCCACCATGGCCTTGATCAGGCCTGAATCTCTTCTCCAAGGCATCCCGTCCCTAGGTGTAGCAACATGTAAGTGCTTGAGATTCACCCATTTGACCCAAAGGTTGTCCCTTTCCTCTTGGATGTGCCAATAGTACTTGGCCATAAAAGCTTGGTTCTAGGCACCAAGGTTAGCAAGGCCCAGGCCACCCTCCTTCTTAGGTAGGCACACCTTGTCCCAAACCACTCTAGGGGAGTGCCAAAGGAAGGCTCAACTCATCTTCACTATCTTCTCTTGAATGCCTACATGAATGGGAAGAATGCCCAACCAAAAGACTTCAATACCCCTTATGACCGAGGCTAGAAGCTCTATGCGCCCAGCAAAGGAGAGGGTTCTCTTGGCCCACCCATCCAGGCGCCCACGGATCTTGGCTAGAAGGGGCTCGTAGTCAACAACTCTAAGGTTGTGAGGGGTGATAGGGACACCCAAATACTTGAAAGGAAACACCCCTTGCTTGAACCCTTTCTTGGCTCTAATAGCTTGGGCCTCACTCTCGGGCACCGAGGCTAAGAACATAGATGACTTGACGCCATTCACTCTCAACCCAGACATGAGATAGAAGCGCTCAAGTCGCTTCAAAAGGATCTTAACTGAGGCCATAGTGCCCTTGTAGAAGAGGACAACATCATCAACAATGCCAAATGAGAGATTCTAAGCTCCCCACATCCCTTGTGAAACTCAATGGCTGGGCTCAAGGTGGCTTTCCGGATGTACCTACTGAGCATTTCCTTTACCATGACAAAGAGCAAAGGTGAGAGATGGTCCTCTTGCCTCAAGCCGCTCTTTCCTTCAAAGTGCCCGTGGAGGCACCCATTGACCTTCACAGAAAAAGAGGTAGAGGTCTCACATTCCATGACCCAGTGCAATAAGTTGGGAGGCACACCCAGGCACTGCATAGCTAGGCGCAAGAAGTCCTATGAGATAGTGTCATACGCCTTGGCTAGGTACACGTTGAGGAAGCATCTCTTCACATCTCTCTTGACATTGTAAGCCCTAATGAGCTCTTGGACGAGGAAGATGTTCTCCTGCATCAAACATTCTTTCACAAATCTACCTTGTGCCTGATCAATGACTTGGGGGAGGCACTCAGCAAGGCGCCTGGTCACAACCTTAGAGATGACCTTGTACACCACGTTGCAACAAGAGATAGGCCTGTACTGGTCCATCCTTTGCAGTTGGTCCACCTTGGGAATGAGGGAGATCACCGTGTGATTCATTTGCCTTAGCAGGCGCCCATTCCTGAAGAACTCCTTCACAACTCCACAAACAAGAGGCCCCATCGTCCTCTATGTGTCCTTGAAGAATTTGGATATGAACCCATCTTGGCCCGGCGCTTTGTCATCTCCAATCGACCAGAGTGCCTCCTTGATCTCCTAGTCACTCACCTGGGCATCCAAGCTATCCTGTTTGGCATTATTAAACCTGGCTTCTTGGATGAAGGTATCTTCAACGGGGAGGACAACGCTCGAAGAAGTGCCCAACAAATCAGTGAAGTCCCTAAAAAACGCTTCTCCCACTTCCTGCAGCGACAAGGTAGGCCTCCCATCCTGGTTGGGGACACTGGGCACTAAGGCCCTCTGGGCATTTCTCTTCATAATGCCATGGAAATAGCTAGTACACCTGTCTGCATTGAGCACATACTGGACCTTGGCTTGTTGAGAAACAAAGCTAAACTCAGCCTTAGCAAGCCATATGGTCCTCTTCTTGGCCTCTTGTGCCTGCGCCTTGAGCTCCTCAGATTTGGAGTTGTCCCTAAGCACATGTAACACTTCAGTATAGGCATCATGGGCTCTCTTGGCTCTAGAGGTAATGTGACTGAAGTGAGCCTCATTTAAGGCCCTCGAGGGAGCTTTCAAGCTTTTTAGGAGGCCATAAAGGTGAAACTGCTTAGTCCCCTCAATTCTATGCGCCCATCGCCTGGACACCATGTCACTACTAGAAAACTTCAATTAGACATCTGTTCTCAACAGATGTCTTTCAAAAAAATTTCCGATCTTATTGTGCATGTAGTAAAAGATCAAAACTTTACACATCGGTTTTAAGCAGATGTCTTTTCTTAAAGAAAACCCCTCAATTTTTGTTATGACATATTCACTTGTTGATGAATATCCATAATTTATCATTTGAAAACATGTGAAGATGTCCTCCTAAAGCAAAAAAGTGACATTTACATCATTATTTACAAAAATAAATGATGTCTTAATTTAAAATAGACAACAGTTTTTGGTTTTGTCATCACGTTTATAATCATGTTCGATATATAATTTATGATTTTATATTGTTTTCAGTTAACCGACCACATGAAATATAGGAAAACCTCATGTATTTCCATATTATCGACATTGCATTTAGAGTATTCATTCTCTGTGTATTAATTTCATGGTCATTATATGTGATATTATATTGTTCTAAAATAATGCACTATTGTGGTTGTATACACAGAAGATGTCGTCTCATACATTTATATTAGTGTTTTCAAAATAAAATGACGTAGTTTCTCCTATGACAGATCGGTTTATTTTGTACATAACGATGTTACTTTGACAGATATATATCAGTTCATATATCATTTTAATGTTGAAACTGGTTTTCCACATTGATTTAAATGAATAAACTGATGTGTATAATTATACTGGCATCTGTTTCAATAGACGGATCTGATGTTAAATGTTCTAATGCACTACTATTTTCATATTTAAGCCGATGTTTTTTTGGGATACACAACACGCTTTTGTCGATAGAACATCGCATTTTGTTTGTTCTTCAAAATGATAGGTCCTATAACAAAAATAGGTACATATACACTAGCATCATATTGTAATATTTACAAAATACGCTGCCACTATTCATCACCACAAAATAGGCTAGCCACAACATCTCAAAAACAGGAAAATGGCTAGGCCACATATCTACAACATACATTACCTATAGCTAGCTAGGCAACATCTCAAAAACAGGTAAGGCTAGCTAGTCAGACCGCCTAAATCGATCAGTGTATGATGCTCCAACATTCATACCATAAATGTTTTAAAGTATAAGTGATAGAGCATGATTAGATATGCATATTAGGATTCATTTAGCATAGTTTGGTTGTAAATAGTGCATATTTTAGTTACTATTACATGTTTACCGGTGGTATTGGAAGAGTCGGAATCTATACAATTTTATGGTTAATTTCAGGTAGATGTGGATCTGACGAGGAATGAGGAGCCTCTTACATGAAGAAAGATTCAAGTTGAGGAAGAAAAGTGAAGAGCACGGAAGCGAAGTCGAATTTTGAGAGCCTAAGTGAAAAACAAGTCAGCAGAAGTTGTCGCTAGACAAGCTGAACTTGTAACGCACTTTCTGGAGGCCTCGGTGGTGGGAATGCATATTATAAGCATGCGTTGGAAAGCTCTTTCTGAGATCTACAACTTTCACGCTGACATTGATACGAAATTCGAAGAGGAAAAATTACTTTGAACAGTATGGCCGCCCCGCGGCCGAGCTAGCCCCCCAGCGGCCCGAAGACTTGTCGAAGGATTTTGCTGATGGCCTGGCCGCCCCGTCGCCTGAGTTAGCCACCCCTCGGCCTCAGCAGAACCGCCGATTCAATTTTAGACATTAATTAGGGTTTCTTTAGAATTGTTGTGGCCGAATTTCTTAGGCTTATTTAAGGACTATTAGGGTTATTTTCTTAGGCATCTAACTAATAACCTTATGCACTTTTGAGAATGATTGAGAGAACGTTGAGCGTGAACAACTAAACTCTCGAAGGTTTCGCCTACAGTTTGGATCTTTGATTGTTGTATTGTGAGTTTTTTAATCTAGTTCTTATTCCTATTTGAATGTTTTGACTTCTTTGCGCTTAAATACTTGAATGTGTTTTATTCTTTCTTGCCTGATCAACTAGTTAGAGTAGATTCATTCAATTGCTAGGGTTTTGTAGATTCCTCGTAGCGAAACTTAACCCAAGTGGCTAGCATATCCCTTTAGGACTCGTAGGACTAATTGGATGTGTAGGAAGTTGAATATATGTTAAATATCGACTCGTAGCTTGATATTGCATATACCTTGGTTAATTCATAGTCTTAATGCTATCTCTAAATTAAATCTTAACCGTGTTAGGGTTACTTAGAGATAAGGATTACTAGGACTCGTAGGACTAGTAATTTACATAAGATCTGGACAAGGACATTGATAGGAAAAGAAAAGTACTAGAGGTTGAAACAATGATCAAATTCATCAATTGAAGTGACAAATTGTAGGTGAACCTATTTCTTTCTACTGCATTATACAACGTCCTTTACTTTGTTTGCTTCTTTCCGCTATGACGAAAGGCGGATCTTTTTCCCACAAAAACTCTCTTCTTGGTTACTTGCGATTAGATTAGCACTAGAACTTACTAGATTTCCCTGTGGATCAACCTCTTTCTTACCAACTATACTAGTTGTAGGTTTGAGTATTTCTTTGGCAGAAACAACGACATGTTTTCCATCTTGTCAAATTTGGCGCTGTTGTCGGGGACTTCTTGAAATTTCTTGTGGTTTTTATCGCTAACCTTTGTATATATTTACATCTAACCCCATCGTGGACCTATCTTACGGTTCGCGACACCTAATTGCTAAGATTTCAAGATGCTGAAGTTATGGTAGTTTCAGGGAGAGTATTTTCACTATTACCTCACGAGATTGCAAAATTTAGTGGACATCCGTTATTCACGGGGTTTCCAATATAGTTTGCGAGATATGGTGCTTTGCGTTATTGAGGGCATGACTCCTGAGACACGTGAACTTGCCAAGTCCATAAACAACAGAAGCTTTGCTGGTTTAGGAGTGTCGGGAATATGGGATCTTTTCTGCTACATGGGTGACCAATCGGCGGAGGAAGAATCCTACCCTTCGATGTTTCAACCAATGGAGTACTTCGACCCATCCATGGAGGATTCAATCAGTGCCTTGATGGAGCAAATGGGGCAATTACGTGAGATGAATAATCGAAATAAGGAAGCAATTATCAAACTCACTCAAACATTGAAGGAGTTGGCAGTCGAGCAATGTTCTACTCCTCTAATTGATGAAAGCCAAGATGTAAGCAACTATGAATTCTGCAATAAGTGAGAAAAGCATCTAGTGGTTATCGACACGAAATCTCAGGAGACGTCCCTAGAGATTGAGTATGTTTCGATGCTCCCTTCATTCATAGAAATCAACCCCAACTCGCCTATCAAGAAGCCAAGTCCGGAACCTATTTCTGTGGTTCCCAAACAAGAAACTAGTACCTTTTGCAAATTGGGAGATTTTGGTGAATATGTCGATCCATGGAGCCACTACTTCAACAAACCACCATCGGAACTGTGTTGGTGGTCCTACATACCCTCGAGGGAGAATCAAGCTCGAATGAATAGTAAGCTGGTAACGGTTCGCATTACTATATTTTTAATTACCAATTGCTTGATCTTTAATGTGCATTCGAATATCGGTTGGGCACGAGAGTTTGATTTGCTCTTGAGGGCGCTGACAATGTCCGCTTGAGTCTTGAATGAGTGGATGAATAAATTGTCGAGCCAACGACAGTAAACAAAGGCGCTACTTGGGAGGCAACCCAAGGTAAGTTTTCTATTTTCCTCTATGTCTTTTGTTTTATTAGATTAGTTTTTGGTTCTGTTCGGTTCTGGAGAGCTAAGACTGCAGGGAGAATAGGGGTCTAAGAGAAAGCACAGCCCGCCCCGCGGCTAGGTCATGTCCTCAGCCGCCCCGCGGCCTTTGATGGGACTGACAAAATTCGCTTCACTACCCACCTTACCTACCACCACAGCAGCAAACATGTTAGTTTTTTTTTAATTTCTTTTCTTGATATTTTTATCTTTTGTTGTCTTTTTTGACATTGAGGACAATGCCTAATTTATGTGTGGGGGAAGAATCAGATGGCATAATAGGATTGCACGTTCATTTTCAGTTGCACTTTTATATTTGTTTTTAGTTGACATTGCACACATATCAACATGTTATAAATAAAACCAAAAAAGGAAAAAAATATTTATATTTATGTAATTACATTTATGCATTGGTTAGGATATTAGGTCTTATTTTCCCATATGGATGCCACTTGTCCTCTAATTTATCTTTTGAGACTTATGCCCCATGATATGCTTGAATTGTTGAAACCTTTAATATATATATATACTTTCTACACTATTTGGCAAACATGATTGGTTAATGATTGAGCACATAAGATCTTTGATTTTTGGGTGATTTTGAAGTTCTAGACATGACCTTGTGAGTTTATTTTGGCCTATGTTTGGACAAAGTATATTATGCCCTCTTGCTTGTTGAGTGTACTCTCTTTAATTGCTTCCTCTTTGGCTTGCATTTAGATATCTTATTCAAGGCTGCATATTATGATTTCTACACATGACTTAAAGATGATTGAGGCACCTTTATTAGCCCTATTCGACTCTACTCCTACCTTGCATATTATCCTCTGCTTGAAGCCAATATTAAGCCTAATTGCCTATTCTTTGGAGCTCCACAAGATTTTTCCATAGCCAATTATAGCCTGACCCATCCGGGAATTAGGAATGGTTGGTGAATATTCATATTGTGGATGATGGTTTGAGTGATGGATTGTATGTTTGGAGTATCCTTATGAGATGTTTGATTCTTGCTAGTAGTTTATACATTACTTGGGACCTAAGGAGGATAAAATTCACTTAGGGGTAAAAGTCAAGGAAAATCATTTGATATAGCAT
Source organism: Persicaria maculosa (assembly GCA_963922045.1). Taxonomy (NCBI): domain Eukaryota; kingdom Viridiplantae; phylum Streptophyta; class Magnoliopsida; order Caryophyllales; family Polygonaceae; genus Persicaria; species Persicaria maculosa. The sequence continues at coordinate 18,070,967 of OY998265.1, read as the reverse complement.
GAAAAAGAACATATGAAAAAAAAGAAGAAAAAAATGCAACAGAAAAAAAATGAGAATAAGAGAATGAGTTGAGTATGGTTTGTGAAGTTATATGCTTGAGAATGGAGTTGTATGACATTGTAGAGTTATGGTATGAGCTTATGAGTGGTATTGTGATTTGGTTGCTTCCTTAGTTCCCGGATTATGAGCACCACATGGCCTAAATTTATCCATACCTTATGTTTTCTACCTTGGCCCCATTACAACCCAATTGAAAGACCTCATGATTTTTGTTGTGTGTAGAGTCACCAATGGTAGAGAGCTAGAACACTGGTGCAAGACTATTGTAGCTACGTTTTTAAAGATTGAGTTTTGAGCGTAAACATTTAACCCTAAACACTTGAGCGAGAGTGAAACACATATTCCTTGTGAGGTCTAGAATGGATATGGTTGCCTGATTTCATTGATTATTGCAATTATGTGCTATGATGTTGTTAATCTATTGTGTTTGCTAGTTTTCATGCACTTAAAAAATATTAGGGTTGATACATGAATTGCAATTCTGTGGGGCTGCAGAGTTGATTTTTCTATTGCTTGAGGACAAGAAAAGGTTCAAGTGAGGGGGAATTTGATAGAACATGATTAGATATGCATATTAGGATTCATTTAGCATAGTTTGGTTGTAAATAGTGCATATTTTAGTTACAATTACATGTTTACCAATGGTATTGGAAGAGTCAGAATCTATATAATTTTATGGTTAATTTCAGGTAGATGTGGAACCGACGAGGAATAAGGAGCCTCTTAGATGAAGAAAGATTGAAGTTTAGGAAGAAAAGTGAAGAGGTCGGAAGCGAAGTCGAATCTTGAGAGCCTTAGTGAAAAAAAAGTCAGCAGAAGTTGTAGCCAGACAAGCTGAACTTGTAACGCACTTTCTGGATGCCTCATTGGTCGGAATCCGTATTATAAGCATGCGTTGAAAAGCTCTTTCCGAGATCTACAACTTTCATGTTGACATCGAGACAAAATTCGAAGAGGAAAAAATTATGTAAACAGTATGGCTGTCCCGCGGCCGAGCTAGCCGCCCAGCGGCCCGAAGACTTGTCGAAGGATTTCGCTGATCGCATGGCCGCCCCGTCGCCTGAGGTAGCCGCCCCGCGGCCTAAGCAGAACCGCCAATTCAATTTTAGATATTAATTAGGGTTTCTTTAGAATTGTTGTGACCGATTTTCTTAGGCTTATTGAAGGACTATTAGGGTTATTTTCTTAGGCATCTAACTAATAACCTTATGCACTTTTGAGAATTATTGAGAGCACGTTGTTCATGAGTAACTAAACTCTCGAAGGTTTCGCCTATAGTTTGGATCTTTCACTACTAGAAAACTTCAATTAGACATCTGTTCACAACAAATGTCTTTCAAAAAAAATTCCGATCTTATTGTGCATGTAGTAAAAGATCCAAACTTTCACATCGGTTTTAAGCAGATGTCTTTTCTCAATTAGAACCCCTAATTTTTTGTTATAACATATTCACTTGTTGATGAATATTCATGATTTGTCATTTGAAAACATGTGAAGATGTCCTCCTAAAGCAAAAAAGTGACATTTACATCTTTATTTATAAAATAAGTAATATCTTAAGACAAAATAGACAACAATTTTTGTTTTAGTGATCACATTTATAATCATGTACGATATATGATTTATGATTTTATATTGTTTTAGTTTAACCGACCACATGAAATATAGGCATAACTGATGTATTTCCATATTATCGACATCACATTCAGAGTATTCATTCTCTGTGTATTAATTTTATATTCATTATATGTGATATTATATTATTCTAAAACAATGCACTATTGTGGTTTTATACACAAAAGATGTCGTTTCCCACATGTATATTCGTTTTTTCAAAATAAAATGATGTTATTGCTATAATGACACATCAATTTTTTTTTACAAAGAACGATGTTATTTTGATAAATATATATCAGTTTATATATCATTTTAATGTTCAAACTAGTGTTGCACATTGATTTAAATGAATGAACTGATGTGTATAATTATACTAGCATTTATTTCCATAGACCGATCTGATGTTAAAGGTATGAACACACTACTATTTTCATATATAATCCGATGTCTTTTATTTGGATACACAACATGCTTTTGTCGATAGAACAAAGAAAATAAACAATTAAACGCTCAAGGTGTAATTCACACAGCAGCAGGCTCTGAGGTATCCATGGACCTTCGCGAACGAATACTGCCCGCAAGTCTATCCAGACTTGCCCTTCACCTCTTCAGCTTCAAGGATAAATACCAAACAAAGTTCAGCTGTGATAGTTTGCCATTCATCCAACTTTAACAGAAGAAAATAAGCATAGGCTAATGCACATAAGGTCAGATAATGAGTTACTGACCGCCATTAAGAACGGCAAGCAATTATTCTCCACACTTTTACCCTTTTCAAGGTTGACCATGCCTGTCCTCTCCTTCCTACTTTACTCTACACATAGTCCTGATATTGATGAAATCTGGATCAAATTGATCATAAAATGACTCCAAGGCCTATAATCAAACGAAAAAAATATCAGAGGAACAATACAACATATGAAGACTGAAAAAAATAATCATATAAATAAATAGACATACTAAATATCATTCTGAAATCTATGATACCGATGATTAGTTCAAAAATTTATAGTATCATCATTTAGAACTATGCCCATTGACAAAGTGGCCTATAGAGTCAAGGAACAAAGCAAATAACAATAATTTCTCCTCCATCTAAAAGATCAGGTGGTCGGATGATCTGCAGGATAGAACAATCCAATCCAAACAATTATCCCAATATTAGAAATTTCATCTATTTATCATTGAAAAGGTAACCTATACAAAGTAGTCTATTTATTTCAAGAAGAACATCAACAAACCCTAGATCTACCAAACAAAATAAAAAAATTTCATAACCTAGAATCCTATATTTCCAAATTGGGACTAGCCATGGATTTCAACAAGCTAAACAAAGAAAGAGCAGAAAAGAGAAGAGAAGAAGGAGAGCGTACCTATTGTAGAGAGAGTGAAGAGTGATGTCTACCAGAGTAGTCTATTTATTTCAGACAGTGGGAGAATACTTTGGTGTTATTCCCTGGGTGATAATTGTGATATGACGGATAAACTTGGCTGACCAACCGAAAATTCCATAAAATTTTCTGTCTGATTTAGTCAAGTCTCTGGACTGATAACTGTTGCACCAGATCTCGGGGAAAAACAAGAGAAGTCTACTAGGTCACATGAATTGGCAAAGGAGATAATATCAATACTACATGAAAAAAATTGAATTGAAAGGGCATTTGCAACATCTGGTATTGACACACATTGTCTCCAACAAATTAATCAAACTGGGCGAGAGATTAAAGAAAAAAAAACTACTTAACAAATAACTGAAAGAATTAGACATAATTATAAAGTGCTACTTTAAGAAAAAACATGGCTAAGTTAATCTTGGTTATGAAAAGGGGAAGACCACGGACACAGTGCAGCAGGAATAATAGTAGTCCTAGCCACTGATATCGTGGTAACCTTGTCGAAAGGTTCCGATTCCACCTTAAAGAAAGGATTGTAAAACTCAGGATTCCAAAGATCTGAACAACCCTCCAAAGCGTATTTTCACAAATGAAGATTTCATTTGGATTGGTGAGACACGTTTTCTCCAAGCACCACTCTCCCTTGTCGAAACGCCACATCCAAGCACATCATCAGCAGCACAAAATCAATTCAGTTTTTTTACACTGTTTAGGTCCTCTTTATATTCTCCCAAATCCATCACCACCCACCACACCCAATAACAATAAATGGGTACAAAAAGATATTGGTTACTTTATCATAATTTTTTTTAAAAAACAGGAATTGAAGGGTGTGTGTTTACAGTTGTAATTTGTAACTGACTGCCAAACCAATGGCTACAAGTTACATTTCCCCAGCAACCTATACTTAGATCAACTATATATCATGAATAGGTGTGCTGAATTATATATTTATTTAATAAAAATAAGAAATACATGTGACTATTTAGAGTTACAGTAGCCATATATTTTTAGTGTAATAATCATAACAGCAAACAGAGAAACAATGACATATTGTTTAGTATAAAAATGCTGAATGAAATTTTATGAGCTCTCACACTCAACAAATCAGGGAACAATGACATGTGGTAACATCCTCATCTGAAATAAAATCAGATGTGAAGCTGAAAAATCAGAGCAGAGTAGATGTGAAGCTAAATCAGTCAAAGCCCAAATTCTTACTTGAAAGGACTTGTTTCTTGCCCAGTGAGAACATTGTCAGATGTGATAGCCTTCAACAATAGGTCCAAAGATTTGGTGAGAAACCTGCTAAGCTAAGATAGATTTAGATACTCCTCCCTTGGCTTGCATAACGAGTTTGGGATGTTTGGCTACTGTAATAGGAATTTGCTTGATGTGTAATTTTCAGGAGATGATCAAACAATATGGTCAAGAAATCTTCTTCGCAGCGGAGGCCACAAATGGTATGGATGCTGACATGAAGAAAAATCTGGTGACATTAGTAGAGCTCACAAAGAACGGATTCGAGAGGATTATGAAAGAAAAGAAGCTAGATGCGGTATTGACTCCAGGAGCTAATTTTGCAACAGTTCTTGCCATTGGAGGATACCCGAGGATAAATGTTCCAACTGGGTATAAACAGAATGGGCAGCCATTCGGAATCTGCTTCGGGGGGTTGAAGGGTTATGAACCAAGGCTGATTGAGATTGCATATGACTTCGAGCAGGCTACGAAGATTAGGAAGCCACCTTCTCTGTCTTTCTTAATACCTGCCAAAGCTAGCTCAGAGTTAGGCCTTGATTTTTGAATCCTCTTCAACAACTTCACTTGCAAGTGAAAGTAAAAAAGCAGGTAGCCACTGTCCACTAAACTATTTAGGAAATCTTCATCTTAAATCTCAGTCAACAACAATTAAAGACATTATTGAGGAGATATTCATCATAAATCTTAGTCAAATAGCTAAATCAAACTATAAAGACAATTTGATAGTAATCCCGATTGCTGAATCAAAATTCATTTAACTTTCATGGACACAGTTGGCAACAACTGAAGCTAAATTATGACAACAACCATATATTTTTACCAAAGCATATTGTTTACTAGGAATCATGACAGCAAGAGAAATAGCTAGACCAGGAAGCAAAACTTGAGGTATATACCAGCTGCTACAGCTCATTTCGAATACAGAAACTCAGAAGCTCTCATCAAGCAAAGAGGCAGATCACTGATTCAAACTTTTATGGAACTCACAGTCTCCAAGGAACTCAAACATTTGAGTTTCTATAAACCCAATTCAAAAGTGGGTACAAGTATGCAATAGATAGCTTAAAAATGGGTTTGAAATTCTTACGCCAATGGATTTAGTGGACATTATTGAGGAGATATTCATCTTAAATATCAGAAAGTGAACAACAATCCTATCCTTTTAAACAAACCTTATCCTTTTAAACAAACCTTGTATGAATCTGCATTATGGGGAAAACGAACCCTATCCTTTTAAACATTAAATTAAATTGCAATATGCTCAATGACTACTAACATTACAAGGCAAAGGTGAAGCCGAGTAGAAGTTACCAAATCCTACATTTATGAGTAATTAGTGTCATACTCAAAAATCTTGATGTACTCAATTCAAACATGAAACTCCTCTAATGTTAGTCAATCAACTAAAACAACTTGGCAGTGACTCACATCCAAGATCTGTTTTCATTCAACCAATATATAGAAAACCCATTTTCATTCTAAAAAACCCAAGGAATAGCAACATATTTTAAAAAAAGCATTAACTGAGCTCCTTATTTCAGTCATGTACCAAGCTGAAGAAAAGCATTTGAGCACAATGTAAGGATTTGCAAATGTTGGTAATTGATTTTTTTACCTAGAGGTTAAAGGTTTAAGAGACGCACCAACTGAGATGAACTCAAGCGAATACATAGCCCAATGGATGCACGATTCAATGTGATATAACCTAATAATCACTTAAATTTAACAAAAAAAACACCAGTTTTAATAATCACTCAAATAACAACAAATTTTTAAAACCTAATTTCAATTGAAACATATAGACAAAGGAATCGAAGAAGAGGGAGTCCATACCAGTAGCAAGAGAGGTTGGGTCTCATCCAGTAGTAAATTGTCGAGGTGTTGAGATGGACTCGGGTCTGTTTAGGTTGCAGTGAGAATAGGAAGCAAAGGTTTGGAGGAGTCTCGGTAAGGACTGTGCCCGGAGAAGAAACTGGTGAGATTTAGGGTTTCAAATAATATGTGTGTGTGTGAGAGAGAGAGAGGGAGAGAGAGAGATATAAGATCTGATATCTACGGAGATAGGAGGAGGAGAAGTCGAGGATCAACGTCAGGAGAAAGAGGAGGTCTCAGATCGGGGTCTGGATAGGGTTGAAGAAGACGATAGTTGGATAGAGGCGGCGAGAGGGGGAGGAAGCTGAAGCAGAGAGGAGAGGAGGAGGTCGTATCTGGAAGAAGGTCGCCGGAGTAGTGGAAGGTCATCGGAGATGGAGGACAGTGGAGATGATTGAGAACGAGGAGTGATGAATTGGAGAGACGAGTTTTTTTCAGGCGGTGAATTGGAGAGAAAATGTCAAGTGTTATAATTTTACCCAAATTTTGAAACCCTTGATATTTTACCCAAGTCTCACAATCCCGCTCCTTCCAACTTAGAAAATTCAAACCCGCGCCCATTTTTATTTTTTTTAAACAAACAATTTGACATCAGTTAAAAAAGTTGACAATTGTCTAAACATTTTTCGACATCACAAATTTAATAATTGATATAACAAACACATTTAACATCGGGTGTTTTCTGGACAGACTTAAAACATGTGATGTCTAATTACATAATTCTAGTAGTGTTTGATTGTTGAATTGTGAGTTTCTTAATCTAGTTTTTATTCCTATTTGAATGTTTTGACTTCTTTGCGCTTAAATCCTTGAATGTGTTTTATTCTTTCTGGCCTGATCAACTAGGTAGAGTAGATTCATTCAATTGCTAGGGTTTTGTAGATTCCTCGTAGCGAATCTTAACTCAAGTGGCAATCATATCCCTTTAGGACTCGTACGACTAATTGGATGTGTAGGAAGTTAAATATATGTTAAATATCGACTCGTAGCTTGATATTGCATATACCTTTGTTAATTCATAGTCTTAATGCTATCTCTAGATTAAATCTTAATCGTGTTAGGGTTACTTTGAGATAAGGATTACTAGGACTCGTAGGACTAGTAATTTACATAAGATCTGGACAAGGACATTGATAGGAAAAGAAAAGAACTAGAGGTTGAAACAATGGTCAAATTCATCAATTGAAGTGAGAAATTGTAGGTGAACCTATTTCTCTCTACTGCATCTTACAACCTCCTTTACTTTGTTTGCTTCTTTCCGCTTTGGAAAAAGGCGGATCTTTTTCCCACAAAAACTCTCTTCTTGGTTACTTGTGATTAGATTAGCACTAGAACTTACTAGATTTCCCTGTGGATCAACCTCATTCTTACCAACTATACTAGTTGCAGGTTTGAGTATTTCTTTGGCAGGAACAACGACAGGTTTTCCATTTTGTCAATAAGATCCAAAAAAACATGATTCACCTGCATTTTCAATTAATCAACAAGTAGTACGTGGCACATTTACTAAGCAGCCCTAGAAGCTTCATTAACCTATAGCAAAGATTGGATATACTGAGTAGCTTCAACTCGAACTTCATCGATTTCTTCTTGAGTGTACGACGAACGGTTCCTTGATGCAGCCCACTAAAGAGATGGAAAGAACAAGCCATTATAGTTAATATAAAACTGCACACACCCAATTAAAAAAATAAGGCCATATTATTTTTACCTTTGTCATAAAACACATCTTCTGATCATTTATAATGTCTCTCATGTATCTCAGCACATAGTACCCACACTCGTACCCACCCGGCTGCACTAGTGCACCCTATAATAGTGAATACGATGAATGAGTTCATGAAGATAATATATTTCATTGCCATATATGTATCATAATTATCTAACTCTAAACTAAGATATCATGATCACACTTCAAGTTGACTTACATTAAGGTGTGTGACCCTCAGTTTGTTGGTATTGTTGCCTGCAGTTTCATCGTGAAATTGTTTAACAGCACTGTGTTTGAATTATCAAAGCAATTTGTTTACATTCAAATCGATATGACTAGAACAGAGTTGGTGGGAATAATTCATAACACCTAAAGGAGAGGAAAAGGATTGAAGATCTCATGTATCTAAACAATAACATATACCTCTTCACAGCCTTTTCCCAATCTTTGTAAGGAGATGGTCTCGGCATGGAATCTATGATAAAGATGTCATTCCCCTAGATAACAGTCAGAAGCCAATGTTTCCTGCAAGATAAACGGTGTATATATACATATATATGTAAGCAGCCTTACAAACAATGCCACTGAGATACAAATATTTCAACAGCAGAAAACAGTCAAAAGCCAATATTTCAACAGTAGATTTCAGAAACTAACATTGCAACATGTATGAAATCCGGAAAAATGCATATCAAACATCATCAGAGATACAAATACTTAATTCATGTCACAAGAGTACACTACAACATTTATCAAATCAGGAATGCATATCAAATGTCATGAGATTTACTACTTACCTTGGATTGTATGGTATGATGAAAATGTGGTCCGTCGTCTCTTCTTTTAGCCTCTTGACTAGATAAGGAATGAATCTCGGTCTCGTGCACGTAGTGGTTGCTCCAGAATCAACAAATGCAAACAATGACTGCTCTTCATGTGCACAAACAGTAGTATATAGGTACCTACATGTTAGTTGCATGAAAAATGATTACTCAAGTTGAAACATGATAACTTCATATAAAAAATTAAGAGATGGAAAAAAACTAAAAGAGCTCATGCACCATATACGCCTCTAACACTCCACTTCCAAGCCAGTTCAGCTCCAAGAGATCAATCACATTCTCTTTTAACAAAATGAGCTCCTTCTTAGCACCAAAACAGTTTGGATCTACCACTCCAGTTGGCAAGACCTTGGCACTTGGGGTTGTAACTCATCAGGCATAAACAACTTCTTCACTTTCTTCGACTTTCTCCGTGGTTTAGATAGAAGTTTTGCAAGGACCAATTTTTTAGGCCACTTCACATGCCTACCTACAGCGTCTCTGACCAACATCAACTTTGCATTCTTATCAGGGAAGGGAAGAGGCTCATCACCTTGAATATCACCAACAATTGTGACTCTGGCCCAATCTTGTTCAGATGCACTCTCTTGAAGTGTACTGTCAGTGTCGAGTAGAAGACCAAAAGCTACAATGTTGATGATGTTGTTCAGAGCAAAGTCACACATCTCATAACCCTGCAAAGAAAGGGATAGTAAATTGCAACAGTGTAGCTTTTAATCCTTTAGATGGTTGCATATGCACATGAAAACGGTGTTAAACTACAAACATACCTTTTTTGGTGGATCCATAGAGTTGGTCATATCACCCTCGGCATCAAGGGAGTCAAGGCTGTCAAAATAGCTACCTCTATCAGAGCAAGGGGTCACACCTTCTGGTGGATCGATGGGCATTTCTCTCCGAGTACCTCTTTCAGAGAACATCCGACATTCAAAATCCTTCAGTGCTTGCTCAATTAGTTCTTCTATTCTCTTGTCAGCTTCAGCTAGCAATTTTTTTTGTCTCTTGTAACTCCCTCTCACGTTCTTTCTCACATGCCAACAATTCAGCTTTTGTCATTGTGATTCTCCGCTTCCTTGGTAGCCCAAAGTATTGGGCTTGACTTACAAATCCTCCAACACCCATGACCATACCCGAGTGCTCCGGATTTCCTAAAGCTTGGGTCAATATGTCATTAGACCCTTCCTCAACAAGGTCTCCATTCCTTTTCTTCTCTAGTAATTCATCCTAGAAACAATTACATTACATGTCTACATTCAGCCCTTGATAATTCAAAGAATCACACATAAAATGGAAATATAAAATATGCATATATGCTTACAATTTTCTCAAGAATTGGGCGCAAGCTCTCATTCACAGACCCGTCTTTCGGTATATGGGCCTTCCTCCACATTATGACACGGTCAACATCATCATCTCTACCCATCTCCTGATCCTCTTTCTGCCACAAAGAATAAAGAAGAGTAAGACATGTGAATGGGCATCTCCTGATACAGGAATTCACATATTGCACAATGTAGTCATTACCATATGCTCCTCCCAGGCAATGTACCCTGACCTAGATGTTCTGTGATTGTATCTTCTCAAGCGCACACGCTCAGCATGCCCCTTATGTTTTTCCTGCAGAGACAGATAGGTAAAACTTGGATATCAATATGTGAATTCATGGGAAAAGTACTCACCTCGAGTTAAAAATAATCAGGCCAACAATAATAAATAAAATGAAATAATAAACTTTAGTCATCAATGTGATTAGTTGGTGTTAACTTTGCCACAAAGGTTGTACTTTAAAGTCACACTACTCAAACTATTAGAAATGGGAAATTTGATTTTTTAATCCACAAGATCATATCATATCAAATTCAACTTTCTTACCATCCACTCTTCTGTACACCTGGATTTCACAAACTCCCTCCAATTCTCTTTTCCGACAAACGCATACTTCTTTGGTGGATTTCTCAGTTTCTTCTTCTGGTCAGAGTGTGGAAGCACCTCGGTTCTGGTCAGATGTGTCTTGAATTGCCGCCATTTAACTCCACTAGAAGAGAGGCTCCTTGCACGACTTTTAGGGGCCACCTTGAATGTATCCTAGACAATTAATATGAAATATTTCTCTCAGCAGACATGTTCAATATAATTGGGATAGTTATTGTGAAAATAGGAATGAAATCAACATATTCACAATAGACATAAATACCTGAATGTCTTTCCACAATTTCTCTTTGAGCTCCTTACTAACTTTTGGCCAACTCGCAATGTTCATTGGCACCATTCTACGGGCAAGCATTCCAATGTAAGATTGTAGGGTCGCGCGAGTTTTCCCGCATGGATTGCCTCGACGATCGTACTTCACACTAATTTTTTTATTGACCGCCTTCTTAATCAGGACCTTGTACATTTGGACAACACCTCTCTTCCCCCATATCTTATTTGAGTATGTCATACTCTGGACACCTTTGATAGATTTCTCCCCAGTGTCAGCAGCATCCTCCCTACCCTCATTGACAGATTTCTCCTCAACTTCAAGATCGTCCTCCAGATGTTTCTTTGAAGATGTCTTCTTGCTACACTTTCCGGGAAGCTCACTTTCTGCCTTACTCTTCTTCACATGCCCTTCCTGAGATTCCCGAGCATAATGTTGTGACACCACGCTCTTCGAAGATATCTCCCCACCTTCAGCAGCGACCTCTTGGTGCTTTTGTAAAGAGTTGTTGTCGGTAGGCATTTCCTTCTGCTCACTTCCATCCTTGATGTTGTTCATCTTAGCAGGACCTTGTGAGTCCTCATCCGATGTTGGTGATCGCTCCTTTTTGGTCCTCCTTTTTGCAACCGGAGACCTTACCGCCTTGCTCTTCTTTTTAGCCCCCATTGTCCAAAAAACCTACAAAGGGAGAATACTAAATTTCAAAAGAGTACAAGTTAAAGGCAAATATATTAACTAAAAGGAATATGCTGATTACCTAATAAATTTTGGTGCACAAGTTACAGGAGTATGCTGATTACCTAATAAAACTACTAAAAGAGTGTTGAGTAATTTTTTTTTGAGTTTAAAGGCAAATATATTAACTGAAAGGAAATTATTTACACACATGCTTTTAAGCACGTAAGAGAACCCATAGGCAGAACTTTAGGTGACCAAAAGATTTTGAAACCAAACATCCCAATACTATTTCAAGTGTGGTATACTATAACCCCCCATTCGGCTCGGCCATCAAAGAGGATATAGGACACAACACTGAGCACCCTTGCACATTTGAAGTGACTGCCTTATACATATCCAAAGATTTTTAAACCAAACATCCCAATACCATTTAAGCCTATACATTTTCCTAGGAAAAAGATCAAAAGGTTGTTGGACCGTGTAGTCTTCAAGGCTTCCCTTACTCTGCTACTCTGACTGTAATCTTCATTACTCAGCACAACATCAAGACAAAAGTGGTATTTCCTTAGAAAATGGTTGATGTTCAACACTGCTCTCCCCTTCATCTCCTTCATATATGGAATCACGGTAGTCTTTGTTTGGGGTTCGAAGGACAACCGACCACTCAGGATCGAGGCGATCTTCCATATAGAAGACTTGTTTCACTTGCGCAGCAGATACGAATTGGTCCTTTCGATGACCCCGTCTGTTGAGGTTGACCAGCGTAAAACCATACTCGTCTTGCTTAATTCCTCGCTCGTTCTCTACCCATTGACACAAAAATAAAGGAGCTTTAAAGTCACAATAATCTAGCTCCCAAATCTGCTGAATAACCCCATAGAATGTCATCTCACTGTTGATCTGATTTTTATCCTTAGCGCTAGCAACTTGCATTGTTTCAGCAACTAAGCAAACTCCACTGTTTTGGACTACTCTACAATTGTCTCGCTTTTTTGTGAAGTATTTTACACCATTGTATTGGTACCCATTATAGGTGAAGACAATGTAGCTCGGTTTTGAAGCCAACCATCTCAAAGTTTCTGAAACATGTCCAAGATTTTCCATTACTTCAGCTTCGACCTACGGAGTCACCGTGCAATAACTCAGAGTATGTTTACTAAACTATGCAATTCAATATATAGTTAGAACTATGTCTAAGCCATAACCATACCTTTGCCTTGAACCAATCAGCAAAGGTACGGTTATGTTCATCATGCAGCCACTTTTTACTCATTTTTGTTCCACGGTGTAATTCCTCCACAATCTTCTTATGCATCCTTCAGTTAAAGTGCATCTGTTAATGTGTTTTAAGCACAAGTAACATAAATACTTAATAATTAAAATCATGCATACTTACATTTTATATGGAACCACCTCATCGTTATTGGATAACACATGAAGGTGGGCCTCATCTCGTTCATCCTCATCCAACTGCTTCAAAGTCGGTGATGAAAGTGGAACTTCAGCACGTATGTCCTTAGGCTGTCCAATTGGTCCACAATCTTGCCTAAACTAACCCCAAAAGTCGGCTGATTCTTCAGCAATATAGCTCTCAGCTATACAACACTCGGGATGTAAACGATTGCACACGTACCCCTTCAACACCTTCATATATCGTTCAAAAGGATACATCCACCTATAACATACAGGGCCACATAATCGAACCTCTCTTACTAGATGCACGGTCAGATGAAGCATTATATCTAAAAAAGAGAAAGGGAATATCTTCTCGATCTCACACAATGTTAGCACCAAATCTGATTGAAGCTTCTCCAACTTTGCCACGTCAATCACCTTAGTGCACAAAGTGTTGAAAATGAAACACATTCTCATTATAGTGATCCTAACACGCTTTGGTAGCACCGACGGAATGGCCACAAGAACCAATTGTTGCATCAATATATGGCAGTCGTGCGACTTCAGCCCATATAACTTCAAATCACCCATCGACACCAGATTTCTAATGTTTGATGAATGTCCACTTGGAACTTTGTTATTGCAGGAGGATGATATGTCGAGTAATTACAAATAATACAGATGTAATCAACGTAAATCGACTCCTAGCCTAAGCAAATAATTACAAGACTTCCTCCCGTTGTAGTGGAAGGGTAGTCAGAATCGATCCACGAGGAGGCGTGTCAGCGGGATCCTAGTAGCTTTTGGAAATCTCAAGTCTGCGTCGACTAGAAGCCTTGATTTCGACCATGGAGCTCGATGTCGACTTCAGCTATCGATGTTCTATACAACAGAAGACCTGCAGAAACAAAAACAAGTGGTCGATATCGACTGGTAGGGGTCGATATCGATGTCAGTCACGAAATCGATTGGCTCAAAAGACTGCCAGTCGATACAGAAGGGTCGATATCGATGCTAGGGGTCGATATCGATGCTCAGCAAACTCCGCAGCGATGTTCGTCGTCGACCCAGAAAACTGTCGATGAACTCAGTGGTCGATATCGACGTCTGAGGTCGATATCGATGTCTCCCTGCAATGTGTTAGTTCTTCGTCGGCAAAGAAAGGCCGAAGATTTAAGAATGGGAAAGAAGGGATGAACATAAATAAAGATAGCGGTTTTGACTGAATATAAACTTATTTAAAAAGCAACTCCTAGGATTAGGGTTTACCACAACGTTAACCAATGCATGCGATAAGATAAATAAGACGGACAATTGCGCTATTTCACCCGAGGGACAAGCTTTCGTCGTACCAACTCTTAGGATTACTCTTGTAAATAAACCTAATTGTCTCTACCAATTTTATGTTTATAACTCAATTTGTTAGTATGAATCCCTTTTCTTTCGATTAGGACTAAACATAGAATCGTAGGAGGAGAGATAGACGCAACGATATCGACATCAAATACTTACCTCAAGCGCGCATGGCTAACGTCGGGCTCACCCCGACCCTAAGAGCTTTGGGGGACTACTCGCTTCTCATCATGGAACTCATTGTTGATTGAAAGAAAGAAACTTGCATTAAAATAAACTCCGAAGCTTTACAACTCAACGTCAACTTTCGCAAACGTCAAACCCTAAAACTTCTCTCTAACTCTAACTCTATTGATGGTATTACTTGCTTGTGAATTGAATGAATGAATTCCAGCCCCCTAGGGCCTTATTTATAGGCTACTAATCCTCGCTATCCAAGGATTGTAACTCCTATCTAAACTATGAACTCTATCCAAACAATTAGGATAGGTCTTTTATTTTGATAAAACTTTAAAGGAAAAGATAATAAACAGCTGCTAATATCTAGAAGAACGAGATAACTAATGGCTTTGATGATAGACTTCACAATCCGAGCCTCGAAATCGGATTTATCTTCTGTCGAGGTAGGGTCGATATCGACACTAGAGGTCGATATCGATGCTTGTGTTTCTGCTCGACTTGTCCAGCTCCAGTCGATGTCTATGATGATGGTCGATATCGAGGTAATATGTCGATATCGATGCCTTCTTACCTGTTCTGTGTGGCCTATCTCGACACTCAGAAGTCATGTTGAAATCTAGGGTCGATATCGATGCTTCAGGTCGATATCGACCTCTGCTCAGCTTCACTTGGCTTCTCCGTTTTGACTCCGATTTCATCGAATTCCTGCATGGTTAGCTCAAAACTCGTGCAGATTCTATTTCTTATACTTTAGCTCATTCTTACACAAGTTTATATACTTTTCAAACTTTTCTTTGGAGATCGAATGAAATATGAAGTCAAACGATGCAATAAAAGGAGATATAAATGTGTACATCAAAACACCCCATACTTAGACTTGCTTGTCCTCAAGCAATAACCAAGAAATAACCAACACCTACAATACACCCTTCAAGTCTTCGCCCTTGTCAAAAGCAACATCATAAGCGGTAGCAAAGCAAAGCAAGTGAATTTAACATCATAGAACATATTTTGGCGATCCATAGGCATATGCAATTTTGATCCAACCTCACAGGGATAATGTGTTTGCACTCAACTCTCATGTGTTTAGGCTATGAAGATCAACTCTCAACTCAATTCCATATACAATCTCATAAACATTGCAATTTATAACAATCCACTTCGCAACCAATTATGAAAATGCAATAAGAACCATCAGGAGGACTTTCGCTCAATGGAAGACTTCAAAGAAGACTCCATTCGGCGGGGTTGTAATGGGGCTTGGTATGAAATTAAGGGTATGGAATTATTTGGCTATGTGGTGCTTTTATAATTCGGGAATCAAGACTCCTAAATTTCAACACTTGCAATGTCCAAACCATAACTCTTCAATGTTGCTCTTTTCAAGCTCAATCTCCTATAATGCTCTTTCCCAACTCATCTTTATATAATATGCTCTAAAGACGCACTAAAAGATGTAAACCATACTATCAACCCTTCTTTTGAACTCTAATATACCTCTCAAAAATATAACACTTGTATGAATAAAAGACTTAAGGATTTTGGCTCATGCACTATATATATATATATATATATATATATATATATATATATATATATATATATATATCTTTATTTTTCGGATTTTTTTTTTCAATAATAAGTAAATATGTGCATTTATATGGTGAGCCAAAGATCCTTTTACAAAATATGACAAAATGTAAATATGCCCCAACCCATAATTTCCTTGCTCAAAACTGGACATTATGCTCTTTTCTTTCCACAAGACATTAGTCCAGCCAATCTAAGTCACAATTCCCAAATGGGGGTCAGGCTCAATTCGGCTAGGGATAATTTTGTGGAGTTTGCAATTTCAGGCTCAGGCTAATGTTCTGGCTTCAAGCAGAGATAATGCAGGGTAGGTAAAGAGAGGATAAAAATGGCTTAAAAGATGCCTCCATCATTTAATTCTCGTAAACATAAACATATATATATGCATTTGTTTTGAATAACTATCACAACATCTAGAGATGCATAGGAAGAGTAAATTCACTCAAGAAAGCGGAGGGATTATTGATGTTCTCCCTATAGGCCAAAATTCTCACAAGGACAATTTTTGTTGGATTTGCTTTTTAGCCTACGATCATATGTGCTCAATTTCATCACAAGTTCACAATCTACATAAAAATTTTAAGGACTTAGGCTAAACCATCCAAATATGCCATAGGGTTTACATGATCAAGTCAGTTATTAAGTTTTCATCATTGGACATCTAAGTAGGGTTAAAAAACAAACTTAAAAATAAACATGCATTTTTTTTGTATTTTTGACATTTTTCTATTTTTTTGGATTTTTTGATGTTTTATAAAAGTAAAACTAAGAACAAAAATTTAAACATGAAAGCAATGCGAAGAAGAAAACCAAGTTATGACCGTAAGACATGTTTTTCCCCCACCCCATACTTAAAATATACAATATCCTCACTGTATTAAAAAGAAGAACAAGGGTAGAGAGAAACTCACAGCGCAACCTACAGATTCAGGTCGATTTCAGATGAAGTCGATGCCAGAAGTCGATATATAGGTCAGTGGTCGATGTTGACTGCATCTGTCGAAGTCGAGGAAGAAAATGAAGACAAGGGCTGCCTGATTGGGGTCGATATCGAGTATTAAGGTCGATATCGACCTCTCTTTTTCGCTTCTGAGTCCTCGATGTCGACTCCAGGAGGTGGCTTGACCCTGGGGGGTCGATTTCGACTGGCCTGGTCGATTACGACTGCCTTTGCAGAAGCTTCTTTTCTTCTTCGTCGCTCCTTTTGCTTGATAACCTGAAATCTTTTGTTAGAAATATAGATAAAGCAAAAGATTACGACTTGTGTTTCTGCTCGACTTGTCCAGCTCCAGTTGATGTCTATGATGATGGTCGATATCGAGGTAGTATGTCGATATCGATGCCTTTTTATCTGGTCTGTGTGGCCTATCTCGACACTCAGAAGTCATGTCGAAATCTAGGGTCGATATGGACGCTTCAAGTCGATATCGACATCTGCTCAACTTCACGTGGCTTCTCCGTTTTGACTCTGATTTCATCGAATTCCTGCATGGCTAGCTCAAAACTCGTGCAGATTCTATTTCATATACTTTAGCTCATTCTTACACAAGTTTATATACTTTTGATACTTTTCTTTGGAGATCGAATGAAATATGAAGTCAAACGATGAAATAAAAGGAGATATAAATATGTACATCAAACTTTCATGCTGAGTAATGAAGTCAACATTGTCACCTTCTCGGCCCTTGATAATGTAAAGGGGGCAGCAGGTATGTACGTCTTCTTCTCCCCAATTTGTGGCCCTAATTCAAGTCGCAACCCCATATTAACCATATCTTGTCGAGCAGCAGCACTATCTTTTGACTTGAAAGGCATGTTCAATAATGTCCCAATGAAACTTTCTGCCACATTCTTCTTGATGTGCATTACATGGAGACAATGGCAAACATGCAACCATGACCAATACTCCAAATTGAAAAATATGGACTTCTTCTTCCAGCAAGAAACTTCCCCGTCCAAGTTTCTCTTCTTTTTGTTCTTCCCAAACACATAGTTGATCTTCTCGTCGGCCTTTAACACATCCTGACCAGACTGTGGGAGAGGTTCATCTTCCAACTCTTGTTCATTATTAAATGCCTTCCGTTGCCTCCGATAAGGATGATGACGATTGAGATACTTACGGTGACCTCTATATGACATCTTCCTACTATTCGGAAGATATGTGGCAGTTGTATTATCACCGCAGATCGGACATGCCTTGTACCCCTTATTGGTTGTACCCGATAAATTTCCGTAGGTTGGGAAGTCGTTGATTGTCAACAATAGCACAACTCTAAAGATGAGTATTCCTTCAGATGTGCATCATACACACTGATCCCATTCCAGAGTTCTTGGAAGTCTTCAATTAGAGGCTCCAAGTAGATATTTATATCAACTCCAGGCTGCCTAGGGCCAGAAATGAGCAAACACAACATTATAATCTTTATTTTCATACATAACCACGGAGGAAGGTTATATGTGACCAAAAGTACAGGCCAACAACTATATCTACTACTCATATTGCTATATGGATTGATACCATCCGCTAACAACCCCATCCTCAAATTTCTCGATTCTTGAACAAATTCAGGCCACTTGTAGTCATCCAACTTCCAAGCAGGGGAATCCACTGGATGTCGCATGAAGCCATCGGTACTCCGATTATCATTATGCCATGTGAGCAGCTCAGAAATTTCAACGGATTTAAACCAACGACGAATTCTCGAGATAATGGGAAAATACCACAACACCTTTGCTGGTTGCCCCTCCTTCTCAGTCTCATCTCTTGTCAACTTCCAACGAGAGCGTCCACATTGAGGGCAAGAATTAGCATCAGCGTACTCCTTCCTATATAGTATGCAGTCATTAGGACATGTATGTATTTTTTTATATTGAAGCCCTAACTTGTTCAATGTTTTCTTTGACTCGTACAAAGTTTGCGGTAACACATTTCCATGTGGAAGCAAGGAGGACACCGTCTCAAGTATTTCATCGAAACAAGTGTCACTCATTGCAAATTTAGCTTTGGGGGTGTGAAGTTTAACTAGTGCATCTAATTTGGTGTAGGGACTTCCTTCAAATAAGGATCTTTGAGCATCCTCAATGAACTTCCTAAACTCAATGGATTCCTCCTCGAACTCATCCTCACTTGTAAATGCAGTTTCACACATCTCCGTAGTTTCAGATCCAAATTGGGGGAACTGAGCTAATTTTCCTTCAGTAGGTGGAATCTTGCACGTGGGGGCAGCAGGTTCTCCATGCCAAATCTAGTTTGTTTACCCAAATTGAAGCCAAATCGATGACAATGCACTCTCATGACTTTAAATGACCGTTTCTTAAAATTAACACATTTTGAACAAGGACATGGGACTTTCTTAGCGTTATTAGTATTTGTTTCAGCAAAGGCGAGGAAGTCTTTCAACCCCATTTCATACTTTTGACTACACCTATCTAATGTGTATGTTTTTAGTCATATTTTTCCATATACTTTAGTGTTAATATAAGTCTTTTTCATTGATTAAGTATTGGATTTAGTGTCTTTTGCATAGATTTTCATGTTTCATAAGAAATAGATGTCTTCACTAGCTTTTGTGTGATTTACAGGATTTTTGAAGCTGTTTTTGAAGAAACTTTCAAGTAAGAAAAAATGTGGAAAAGAATAAGAAGCGCATAGGAAGAAGAACAGAAGCAATCGGAGTTCAAACAAAGGAGATATGGGCATTTTACTGAGCTGTGCCGACCCCCCTGGGTCGGTACCGAGACATAATCTGACAGACCAAGCCAATCTGAGCAACAGTAGTCATACCGACCCTAAGGGGGCTCGGTACCGAGGTGGCCCAGGGTCGGTATGGGCTCGCTGGCACCTATTTTTATCCGGATTTAATTATTTTTACCTTTTTTCCTTAAATAGACTTTACATAAAATTCATATATTTGTTATTTCCTAATTAGGTTTATGGGCTATTAAGTATAAATAGGATTTTTATGGTTTGGAAGAGGCTCTCTCTTCCTTCTACCAATTTTCAGCCTACGTTTCGAATTCTCAACACACGATTAGGAGCGTTTGTGAGCGGATTTGAGAGCTTTTTGATGCGATTTCTTCGGCGAAAGTTGAGGAACGTTTTGTATGGCTTTTGGGACGCATTGTTGACATTATTCTCAGGTTTTTATGCAATTTGAATTTCTTATTTTTAGTCTTTTCATGAATTATGAGTTATTCACCATGAATATGCGTGAGTAGTCGCCTTTTCTAGGGTTGGGGTGATCCCAACGATAGTTATGCTTACAATTTTGTTATGAATTGATGAATTGGTTGGTTCTTATCTATTTTATATGCTTAAGTACTCAATGAAAATTGGGGAAATTCCTTTTTTTGCAATTGAATTGAAAGATTGAATTGTGAATTGGATAGTAATTAGGGTTTTGAACGCAAGTTTGATAACCTAATTAAGATTGTTAGTAAAGTTTATTAATTTGTGAAAATAAATTGATTACTTTGCTAGGGTTGATGCAAGTTGACCTATTTAATAGATAAAAACGTGATTTTTATATGATTCATTGCAATGCTTGCATGATTATCGTTGTGGGGATCCTTATGCCCTAGACTTATATTATTATTGATTTTTCCTAAAAATTCCAGCAGCCCACAAAACCCCAAAAATCTCTATATTTGTCATCTCTCCTCGCTATTCTTGCTCCTTGGTAACAAAAATTGAGTCACTGACTTTCTCCCTGCGAACGAACATGACCCTACTATACTGTAGCGGGGTTTCGATCTTATAAATTTATTTGATTGAAAATAAACCCTTCAACAAATTGGCGCCGTTGCCGGGGAGATTTCAATTGTGTCAAAGTTTTAGTTACTATTAGGGTTTGGGAAGAGCCCATCCCCCTTTGCTTTTAATTGTGGTGTCTTTGTTTTTGTTTTTGGTTTCAGTTTATGCCATCGGGGCGACGTCGGCTTGATTTTGATTTTGCTATCGATCCCGAACCGGAATGCTGTTTCCATCGCATACTACGAGAATCCAGGACAATGGGAGACAACATAGGCAACAATGTTAATGTTGCTACGGAGATGGTTGAACACCGTCGGCAAATGGAGCAGTTTCGGCTCGCTGCAGAAAGAGAAAGGGAAGCGACTGCTCGTCTGCAACGGCAGTTAGAATATGTTCAATTAAAGGCTTTTAAATGGTCTCTTGCAGGAAAGGCCCTGAATTGGTTGGAGAGTCTACCGCCTAGGTCTATCACTACATGGAAGGCTTTGTATGACTATTTCATGACAAAATTCTTTCCACCGGCAAAGACAACGGAGCTTAGGAAGAAGATCACCTCTTTTCACCAATTGCCAGGAGAGACATTTCTAGAGACCTGGGAAAGGTTCAAGGAGTTACAGAGACAATGCCCTACCCATGGGCAACCCGAGTATGTACTCCAAGAAATCTTCTTCCAAGGCATCAATACAGAGACCAAGACTCGATTGAACCTACACACCGATTGTGGGTTCCTTGAGGTGACTCTGACTGATGCATGTGCTCTTTTGGACAAGCTAACGGAGTATGATGCTATGTATGGCACCCAAGAGGCTAGACCCTCAGGTAAGAAACTTTGTGAGCCTCCTAAAGAAATTGACCCTGATGTGCGTAGGCAATTCCATGATGATGAGACCCGACGCCTCAAGAAACAAGTAAGTTTTATTTCTAGAAACCAACCTTGTTTAGAATGTGGTTCTCAATCTCATAATATTATAGATTGCAATAATATTAGCCAGGTACAAAGGGCGGAGCATTACGATGAGGTAAGTTATATGAGGGGCCCTTATAGGCCTCCCAATTACAATAACAACTATGCAGGGAACCAAAATAACAATTATGCAGGGAGGAACAACCATTACCCTAATTGGGGTAACTATGGACAAGGCCAAGGGAGCCAGCCTCCCCAAGATCAAAGGATTCCCCCATATAGGCCCCCTGGTTATCAAGAACCACCATCATGGGTACAATAGAGCTTAAGGAATGATTCAATGGGCTTCATTCCGATGTGAATTCTCAAATTAAAGGTGTTCAAGCACAACTAGGAGACTTGGAAACATGGAAGAAGGGAGTGGAGTCTCAACTAGGGCATCTAGCGGCTCAAATCCTGCGACCTCAAGGGAAATTCCCGGGCCGTCCCAATGAGAACCCTAAAGGGCAAATAGATGCAATTCACCTAAGAAGTGGGAAGAAAGTGCCCGGACGCAAAAGCACGTCAAACGAGGAGGAAAACGACGAAAATAGTGTCTGTACCGAGGTTGTACCGACCCCCCAGGGTCGGTACCGACCCCACCTGCAGGTACGACGTCCTTTTCATCTTTTTCTCCTGATTCCAATAGCTGTACCGAGGCCGTACCGACCCCCCTAGGGTCGGTACCGACCCCCCAAGAGTGATGGATTCTTCTTTTGGGCCTATTTCGGCCCCGAATCCGACGAAAGTGCTTCCATATCCTTCGAAAAAGGTAAAGGACACAGCGGAAGGTATGTTTCAAAGGTTTGTAAAGATGCTTCAAAGTTTAAATATAACCATTCCTTTCACTGACGCTTTGAGTGAGATGCCTGCTTACACTAAGTTTTTGAAAGACATCTTAGCTAAGAAGAGATCCATGTCTGAGCTTTCTGACGAGGTCCGTTCAGTGAAGTTCCCTGAGAAACTTAGAGATCCAGGTAAGTTTGCTATTACTATTGGTTTAGGATCTTACCGTTTCAAGGATTTGTGTGATTTAGATGCAAGTGTAAGCCTCCTTCCCCTTTCTATATGGTCAAAGACGAGTTTAGGAGCCCTAGACCCCGTGAACATGAGAGTGTCCATGGCCAATGGCGCGGTAGTATCACCAACTGGGGTGATTGATGATGTTCCCGTCCGTGTAGGTAAGTTTTTCGTCCCTACCGATTTTATTGTTATGGATATGCCAGAGGATCCAGTGGTGCCCATCATTCTTGGACGACCATTCTTAGCAACCGATGGAGCAATAATTGATGTTAGGAAGGGACTCCTATCATTTGAGATTTGGAATGACATCGTTGAGTTTCGCTTCAATCCAACGATGAAGGAAACCACGGACATGGTAGAGGTAAGCTATTTTTATTGTCTTGAGTCTGCAGGCCCAGTCTCAGGTCTTCTGGCGGATCAAGAGGAAATCTATTCTTTAGAGGTCCTGGAAGCAATATTGAAGACGGAGGAGGAAAAGCCAACACTTGTTCCAATCGAGCCTTCCCTAGAGCTTAAGCCACTTCCAGAAGGTTTGAGGTATGCTTTCTTGGGTCCCAATTCTACTTTTCCTGTGATCATTAATGCGAAATTGAATGAGGAAGAAGTAGAGAAGTTACTTAATGTGCTTAGAACCTATAGGAAGGCTATTGGTTATTCTTTGGATGATATCATTGGAATTTTACCTTCTTTGTGCATGCATAGAATATTCATGGAGGATGATCATAAGCCAACCATAGAACGTCAGCGTAGGCTTAACCCAAATATGCAAGAAGTAGTCAAATCTGAAATTTTAAAAATGTTAGATGCTGGAATTATTTATGCTATTTCTGATAGTAAATGGGTGAGCCCGGTTCATGTTGTCCCTAAGAAAGGGGGAATGAGTGTGATTGAGAATGAGAAAGGTGAGTTAGTTCCTACTAGGACCACTACTAAATGGCGCATGTGCGTTGATTATAGGAAGTTGAATAGTGCTACTAGGAAAGATCATTTTCCTCTTCCTTTTATTGATCAAGTTCTTGAGCGTCTAGCACAACACAATTATTTTTGCTATTTAGATGGCTATAGTGGTTTTTGGCAGATTCCCATTCATCCGGATGATCAGGAGAAGACAACTTTTACTTGTCCTTATGGAACTTTTGCTTATAGGAGAATGCCATTTGGGCTCTGTAATGCCCCTGCAACTTTTCAAAGGTGTATGATGGCTGTTTTTTCTGAGATGATTGAGGATATAGTAGAAGTGTTTATGGATGATTTTTCTGTTTATGGTTCTTCTTTTGATTCATGTCTCGCCAACTTGAGTAGGGTGCTAGAAAGATGTGAAGAAATTAATTTGGTGCTTAATTGGGAAAAATGTCACTTTATGGTTCAAGAGGGAATTGTTTTAGGGCAATTGGTTTCAAATAGGGGAATTGAGGTAGATCGTGGTAAAATTGAATTGATTGAGAAACTACCTCCTCCCTCCAATGTGAAAGATATTAGGAGCTCTTTAGGACATGCGGGCTTTTATCGGAGATTCATTCAAGACTTCTCAAAGATTGCTAAACCTCTAACTAATTTGCTTATGAAAGATGTAGCCTTTGAGTTTTCTGCAGAATGTCTTGATGCATTCAACAAGTTAAGAGAAGCCCTTATTTCCGCTCCTATTTTGCAATCGCCCGATTGGAACCTTCCCTTTGAGATCATGTGTGATGCTAGTGACTATGATGTAGGTGTCGTGCTTGGGCAAAGGAAAGACAAGAAGCTTAATGCAATCTATTATGCAAGTAAGGCACTCGATGAAGCGCAAAGTAAGTACACCACGACGGAGAAGGAATTCCTCGTCGTGGTATTTGCCTTTGAAAAGTTTCGTACTTATTTAGTAGGCTCTAAGGTCATTGTTTATACGGATCACGCAACGGTATGGATGCTTTTGTTGCAGGAATTTGATTGTGAGATTAGGGACAAAAAAGGAGCGGAAAACTCGGTGGCTGACCATCTATCTAGGTTGCCCTTAAACCACCTGAAGGAGTCGGAAAATGAAGTGCCAATCAATGACTCCAGGCCGGACGAAAGCCTCCTTAAGCTCATTCGCTCCGATTCGGTGAGTTCCGGTGAGGATTCTTTTCATACCCCTTCTTCTTCTCCTATATCTTGCCATATTTATGCCGTTAGAGGGTCGAGGACCCCTTGGTTTGCGGATTTTGCTAATTATATTGTAGGGGGAGAAATCCCTAAGGATTTGACCTCGCAAGCCAAGAAGAAGTTCCTCCATGACGTCAAACACTACTATTGGGATGAGCCTTACTTGTTCAAGCAAGGAAGTGACCATATCTTTAGACGTTGTGTGCCAGATGAAGAGATTGAGAGCATCATCAAGCATTGCCACACCCTTCCGACGGGTGGCCACGCAAAGAGCTTCAAGACCACGGCGAAGATTCTTCAAAGTGGCTTCTATTGGCCTGCCTTGTTCAAGGATGTACATGCTTACATTGAAGGTTGCGATGAGTGCCAAAGAGTGGGGAATATCACTTGGAGACATGAGAACCCTCTCACCGGAATCCTAGAGGTGGGACTTTTTGACGTATGGGGTATTGATTTTATGGGGCCCTTCCCTTCATCAGGGCCTTATAAATATATCTTGGTAGCGGTCGATTATGTTTCTAAATGGGTTGAGGCGATAGCTACACGTACTAATGATTCTAAAGTTGTAGCTAAATTTATGAAGACTAACATATTTTCCAGGTTTGGAGTCCCAAGGGTTCTTATTAGTGATGGAGGATCTCATTTCATAGAGAGGGGCTTCGAGGCTCTTTTGGCTAAGTATGGGGTGACTCATAGGGTGGAAACACCTTATCACCCTCAAACTAGCGGCCAAGTGGAGGTTTCAAATCGGCAAATAAAGAGCATCTTAGAGAAGACGGTGTCGCGCTCACGAAAGGATTGGTCATCTAAGCTAGATGATGCACTTTGGGAATATAGAACGGCGTACAAGACACCATTGCGCACAACTCCCTACAACTTGGTTTATGGTAAGTCTTGCCATTTGCCCGTCGAGCTTGAGCATATAGCTTTATGGGCTCTCAAGGAGCTTAACATGGACCTTGACGCGGCCGGAGCAAAGAGATTCATGGACTTGCAAGAATTGGAGGAGTTGAGGCTCAAAGCTTATGAAAACACCGAAATCTACAAAGAGCGTACCAAAAAGTGGCACGATAAGAAGTTGATCCCAAAGACCTATGAGGTAGGTGATAAAGTTCTTCTTTTCAATTCTAGATTACGGTTGTTTCCAGGAAAGCTTAGATCGAGATGGAGTGGGCCATTCGTGGTTCATCATATCTATCCCCATGGAGCGGTGGATCTAGTTGATGAAGGAGGAGCCATATTCAAGGTCAATAGTCACCGACTCAAGAAATACTATGATAGAGTGGATCCAGAGGAAGAAATAAGAGTTACTTGGGCTCTTACAACATTGGAATGAAGATGAGGTAACCACGTCAAGCTAACAACGTTAAAGGTAGCGCTTACGGGAGGCAACCCGCTTTATTTCCTTTTCTTTCTAAGTTTTATCTTTAGTTTTTAAATTTTAGGATAGGTAGAATTGTTGGAGTGGAGCATATTGCACTAATCATGCAGGTCTAAGGAGGAAACCACTGCGAAAACGGGCGAAAAAGGGAAAAAGAAGCTCAAAAACACCTGTACCGAGGTTGTACCGAGGCTCCCTTCCTCGGTACCGACCCCCCTGACGGACAGGTAAGTGAATCTCAGAAAACCGAGAAATTCCAGTATCTGTACCGAGGCCGTACCGAGGCACGTAGGGTCGGTACCGACCCCCCTGACGGACACGTAAGTGAATCTCGGAAAATAGAG
This sequence comes from Persicaria maculosa, assembly GCA_963922045.1. Classification (NCBI taxonomy): domain Eukaryota; kingdom Viridiplantae; phylum Streptophyta; class Magnoliopsida; order Caryophyllales; family Polygonaceae; genus Persicaria; species Persicaria maculosa. Next base: position 18,044,247 of record OY998265.1, on the reverse strand, counting down.
AAATTCCAGAAGGCATACCGACCCCGTACCGACACCCATTGCCTCGGTACCGACCCCCACCCAAAAAAAAAACAGAAAATCGAAAGAAAAAAATTTATAATGTTTATTTTACCTTTTTCTTTTCTTTTTTTTTTCTTTCTTTTCTTTTTCTTTCCTTTTTTCTTTTCTTCCCTCTTTCTTTCTCTTTACTCTCCACTCCCAGCCCCGTTCCCTCGGTTCCGACCCTAGGTGCCCAGCCCCTCCCTCTCTCGGCGCCACCCACCACCAGCCCAAGCCACCTCCGGCCACACCACCACCCCAGCTCGAACCCCCATCCCCTGGCGCACCCCTCGACCCCAGCAGCACCTCGGTTCCGAGCCCCTAGCCCCCACACCCAGCCCCCGTTCCCCATACCACAACCCCGGTTTCGAACCCCGCCCCGCACAGCAGCCTCCTCTCTCCGCGCCTCCCACCACCATCTCAGCCCATCTCCGGCCAAGCCACCACCATAGCTCGACCCCCCCTCCTTGGCGCACCCCCTGACCCCTGAACCACCCCGGTTCGAGCCCTGTAGCCCCCCCCCCCACCGAACCCACTTGTCCCGTTTCACTGTTTTGGTCCTTTTGGTTCGTTACAAGTTCGAAACCTCTGATTTTCTTCCTCTTTCTACTCAACATTGGTATGATTTCTTACCCTAAACTTGTTTATTTCAATTATTTCGATTGATTTGATGATTTGGGTTGAGATTGAAAACCCAGCGTTTGATTTAGAAGTGGAATTTAGGGCATTTTACCGAGGGTCGAATTGGTCAAAATTGATGATGTGGTTGTGTTGTTGGATTGATTTGGAGCATCTTTCGAATTCATAGCATTGTCAAATTGATTATAGATTGTGAGCCAATTGGATATTATGTTTTTCTTGCGATTCGTTTCGAATTTTGAGTTTGATTTGATTTTTATGCTTAGGGTGGATTAATTTCTTCTATTTTAGCATAAAATTTATCTCTTTACATGATTTGTCAATTGCAAGCAAGTTATATATCCATTGCATATTTATTTGACTTGTTTTGAATTTAAGTATGGGGTTGTAACAGATGAATTGTGTACAATGAGTTGTGCATTACTTATTTTACTTTTCTTGGTTATATTTTTGTATGATTAGGGGATGCCTTAGTGCTCTACATGATGTTACATTATATATATTGTTTCCCTTTTTCATATAGTCTAGGTTGAGCATATGTTTTATATATAAGTAGTGCATTACATTTATTCTATATGGTGGTGAGTTTGTGTGCATTTGAGTTCATTTGATATTTTCAAGAATGCACTTATTATGACGTGGTTTTATGTTTGCACATGCTTTATATGCTTATAGGATTTATTTAGTGCATCTTATTTCTTTTGTGTCTACTCGGTTATGTAGGTATGTATGGCTTGATCATAATTGACTTGGTTTTATGATTATAGAAACATATTTAGCTTGAGTTTCTTTTATTTGTTTCAGAAATATGTTCTGTTCTAAGAGCAAGAGGGTTAGGAAGTCATCTTCTAGGGTTACATTGGACGACGTGATCATATACGACGCCCGTCAGAAGAAGGAGTACAAGGACATCCTCAAGAACCACAAGCTTCGGGCTCAGTGGTATGACCCTATAGATGGAGTGAGCCTGGGAATACAGGATGACATAGTGGAGGCCTTTTCCTATTTGGGCGCCACGTGTCTACTGGATCCTGTCCCGCGCTTCTACCCGGCCCTCGTTGCTGAGTTCGTGGCTACTTTGCAGACGGACGTCAATGGGCCGGATTTTGAGGGCCCTATTTCATTCCAACTAGGGAATGAGATGCGCACATTCACCTTGCACCAGTTCAACGCTCTGTTGGGATTCCCCAACCTTGTAGAGCCATACAACGTCATCAGCTTCAGGGCTTTGGATACATGGAAGCTGATCACCGGTATGCCCAGATGGCCTGAAAGAGCTCTTCCAGGTAAGGATATCGCGAACCCTCTTTTTCACATTATCCTTAGGATTTTTGGTAGCACTATATGGGCAAAGAAAGAGCTTTCTAGGCCTACAAGGATGAGTACTCAGCTTATAGACATTGCTTATTTGACGAGTGCTAAGGTGATCACGAGAAAAAGGGATAAGTACTTTTCTACTTTTCATGGTTATGATGTTAAGATTCTCAGGCACAACTTGGACTTGTTGTATGTACCGAATTGGCGCAACACTTGGGATGAGGAGTATCGTTCAATCTCAGAGGTGGGAGATCCTCTGAGACACCAGCGACCGCCCAGGTATCCCCATCCAGAGGACACATTAGGTTTAGTGGTTCACCAGCCGGAGCATACTGAATTCATGGGTCATGATGCTATGCTTAGTGGCCACTACTTTTCTGATGGGGCTGGTCCGAGTAGGACTTCTAGGCAGCAATCTTCTTTTGATGATATCATGCGCGAGCTGCAATATCTGAGATTAGGCCAGGAGAGCTTGCAGGAGAGCTCGCAGGAAGGGCAGAATGTTCCGAGGGGTGAGTTTACACGCCTGAATGAGAGGATGGACCTATACGAAGCACGTGCGTCCTCTTTTACATCTTCGGTATCCTCTCTCTTCCCACAGAACCCATACCCACCACCGCCGCCGCCCTCTGAGTAGAGTTTCTTGATTTCTTCAACAGCTTCTGCATCTTATTTTTAGGAGTTTCTGAGTCTTTTTCCTTTTACTTTGATTTTCTTTTGACAGTGGGGACATTGTCTATTTTTAAGTATGGGGTGGGGGATTCAGAAAACTTGTGTGTCATTATTTCTTAGAATTGTTCTTCTATGTGTGTTCTGCATTCATGTGTAAGTCTTATGCACTTTAAGTTTTAAGTCCTTATTCATATTTCAATTATCTTAGTCTTGCTATAAGTTAAAAAAAAAAAGAGAAAAAAAAGAAAAGAAAAATGTCGAAAAAAAAAGAAAAATGCATGTTTATTTTATGTGTTAGTTTTAGCTTTATATCCTAACATAGATGTCCTATGATGATAAATAATGGCCGACGTGATGATATAAGTCCCATAGCATAATACGGTTAGGTAGACATAATTGAGCATGTATGATGTAAGTTCTTAGGCATGATTGAAGTCCAACAAAATTTTTACCTAGTGAGAATTTTGGCCTTATAGGGATAACATAAAAATCTCTTTGCTTTCTTGAGTAAGTTTACTCTTCATATGTATATTATCTCTGAGTATTGCGATGGTTATCTATTTTTCAATGCCAATATATATATAAATTTGATGTGAATGAGAATTAAATGATGGAGGCACCTTTTGAGCCAATTTTATCCTCTCTTTACCTAGCCTACATTATCTCTGCTTAAAGCCAATAATTAGCTTGAGACCTTTATATATTATATAAGCTCCACAAAATTATTTCCTAGCTGAATTGAGCCTGACCCCATTTGGGAATTAAGACTTAGAGTTGGTGGGATTAATGATTTAGTGGAAAGAATGAGCTTATGTTTGGGTTCAAGTGAGAGGAATTTTGAGTTTATGGAAGCATGGGTTGGTTTTAATTTTTTTTATTGCTACATATTATGTAAAAGAATATTTGGCTCACATTATAAATGCACTATTTTCATTTGATTTTATTTTATTTTATTTTCGTTCTAAAAAAAAAAGAAAAAAAAATTCAGAAAAAAAAACAGAAAAAATTCAAAGAAAAGAAAAAAAATTCAGAAAAAAAAAAGAAAAAAAAGGGTGAAGTTATTAGTAGTTGAATAAAGTGCATGAGCCAAATAGTTCTTAGTTATTTTCTTTCATGCATGAGTTATATTATTGAGAGGTATCTAGAGTTGGGAAAAGGGTTGAGTTCTTCACGAGATATGTTGATGAGTTTGGTTGATTTATATGATTGAGAGTTATGGTTTGGTTGAGTTGTGTTGAAGATTTAGGAGTCTTGATTCCCTAACTTTATTGAGCACCACATAGCCAAATAATTCCATGCCCTTTATTTCATACCAAGCCCCATTACAACCCCGCCGAATGGAGACTTCTTTGAAGTTCTCCATTGAGCGAAAGACCTCCTGATAATTTTTGTTTGCATTAGCATCAATTGGTTGCGAATTTGGTGATATAAGTTTCAATATTTAAGAGTTTTTGCATTTGAATTTGAGTTGAGAGTTGTTCTTAAAGCCTAAACACATGAGAGCGAGTGAAACACTTTCCCCTATGAGGTTGGATGGATAAGCATGCAGGCTACTTGATCACTCATGTACATGCTAGGACGTTTGTCTACTTTATTCATGTGCACTAAATTGAAAAGGCTAGTGCGTAAAAAGGTATGTTTGTGGGATGAAAGATTCATGTTCGGTTATTGCTTGAGGACAAGCAAGTCTAAGTATGGGGTATTTTGATGTGTATGTTTTTAGTCATATTTTTCCATATACTTTAGTGTTAATAAAAGTCTTTTTCATTGATTAAGCATTGGGTTTAGTGTCTTGTGCATAGATTTTTCATGTTTCATAAGAAATAGATGTCTTCACTAGCTTTTGTGTGATTTACAGGATTTTTGAAGCTGTTTTGGAAGAAACTTTGAAGAAAGAAAAAATGCAGAAAAGAATAAGGAGCGCATAGGAAAAAGAACGGAAGCAATCGGAGTTCAAACAAAGGAGACTTGGGCATTTTACTGAGCTGTACCGACCCTGTACCCACCCCACCTGGGTCGGTACCGAGGAATAATCTGACATACCAAGCCAATCTGAGCAACAGTGGTCATACTGACCCTAAGGGGGCTCGGTACCGAGGTGGCCCAGGGTCGGTACGGGCTCGCTGGCACCTATTTTTATCCGGATTAATTATTTTTACCTCTTTTCCTTAAATAGACTTTAGATAAAATTCATATATTTGTTATTTCCTAATTAGGTTTATGGGCTATTAAGTATAAATAGGATTTTTAGGGTTTGGAAGAGGCTCTTTCTTCCTTCTACCAATTTTCAGCCTACGTTTAGAATTCTCAGCACACGATTAGGAGCGTTTGTGAGCGGATTTGAGAGCGTTTTGAAGCGATTTCTTCGGCGAAAGTTGAGGAACGTTTTGTAAGGCTTTTCGGACGCATTGTTGACATTATTCTCAGGTTTTTATGCAATTTGAATTTCTGATTTTTAGTCTTTTCATGAATTTTGAGTTATTTACCATGAATATGCGTGAGTAGTCGCCTTTTCTAGGGTTGGGGTGATCCCAACGATAGTTATGCTTGCAATTTTGCTATGAATTGATGAATTGATTGGTTCTTATCTATTTTATATGCTTAAGTACTCAATGAAAATTGGGGAAATTCCTTTTTTGCAATTGAATTGAAAGATTGATTTGTGAATTGGATAGTAATTAGGGTTTTGAACGCAAGTTTGATAACCTAATTAAGATTGTTAGTAAAGTTTATTAATTTGTGAAAATAAATTGATTACTTTGCTAGGGTTGATGCAAGTTGACCTATTTAATAGATAAAAACGTGATTTTTATATGATTCATTGCAATGCTTGCATGATTATCGTTGTGGGGATCCTTATGCCCTAGACTTTTATTATTATTGATTTTTCCTAAAAATTCCACCAGCCCACACAACCCCAAAAATCTCTATATTTGTCATCTCTCCTCGCTATTCTTGCTCTTTGGTAGAAAAAATTGAGTCATTGACTTTCTCCCTGCGAACGAACATGACCCTACTATACTATAGCGGGGTTTTGATCTTATAAATTTATTTGATTGAAAATAAACCCTTCAACACTATCCTCACATACCCATGATTTATCCATCGCTAAAATTGTATACAAACAAATGCAAACAAGAATAGAAACAATGTCATAATTAAAGGAACACAAAATTGAGGTTGATATAGGTTATATTAAAAATGATTACATAATTCATGATAATCTAATTTAAGATTAAAATTTATATGAACAATTTAGGGGAAGACTCTATATAAAACTTCAATATTATTCACAAAACACATGAAAAGCTTCTTCATAAAATTCTGTAGATATAAAACTTGAATATTATTCACTCATCTACCGTCATTAAAAATAAGAATGATGTTAAACAAATAGTAAATACCAGGAAGCTGAAATGGAATAATATTTAAAGATGATTTGTCCATGCAATAGCTATTCATTCAAAAGATGATTTATGCACAAAATATTTAAGGATGTATCAGGTCTGATCTGTCTCTAAGGAACTTTTTTACTTCAAAATAGAAGCACTATTGAATTACAGAGGTTGACTACTTGCAAAAAAAATGAGCAGAGAGAGGACAACAAATTACCAATAAATTCCAGTTCATTACTTGAAAAAAAAAATTCCAGTTCACACAGCAGAGAGGTGACATTTACCTGAAATCTCAAATGGAGGAGAAGCAAAAATACAGAAGAAACACCAAATGTGTGAAGCAATCAGACCCTAATTCCTCCCTGTATAAAGTAGAAATTTTAGGGTTTTAGGAAAGGGGAAGCTATCTGTAAAATTGAATAACAATAATAAAAAAATAAGCATAATCGCAACGTGAAAGATATTACCAGCTGTGATTTAACCAAGTGCAAAATTGCAGGTGGGTGAGAGGACTCAAATAGAAGAAGTATACAGAAGGAAGATCAACGTATATCATAAAGAGAGTTATGTTTATTTGTGCTTTTAATGGGGCTGCTGCTTTTTCTGTTCCCTCTCTATCACTCCTTCGCCTTGTTGTGCCCACCCTTTTTCCCTTTTCCCCTCTTTGGTATCTTTTATATTGTTCATCCTCTTGTAGGCCAAATTAGTGAAGTATTCATTGTAATTAATCACATGGTTGTTTTAGCCTTCCAATTTACATTCCATCTCTAAATTGTTGTGGAACTTGGTAAACAAATGTGTTTATATATTGGGCTTACCTTAGAGCATTAGCCTATATAGACAATAAGTTGCTTCTGAGTGATAAAGTTCCATACAAACAGTATCTAATAGTCAGACGAAGATACCCTGAAAACAATACAAATAAAAGAAAAGAGAAGACCAAGAGAGAAAACGATTTCCTCTTCTTAAGATAGGGTACATTTAAATACACCCACTTAGATGAAATTTTTCAGATTTATTTTTTGATAGCTAATCTGGTTCAATAGTTCTCACCTACTTTATACGTTAATTGAGTATTGTATTTATATAATACATTAAAAGATATACTCTTCACTCGCAATCAACTTCATCTCTCAAATATGATTTGAACTAAACTATCAGGTTATTAGATAACACTAAAATTATTAGACGAACGGGTGATTGATCGATTTTGATATAAACTTTTGAGTGGGATAACTCTCTTTATAATATAGGTTGTTGTTTGTGAGTGGTATGGATTCAGTGCTAGGAATTCAACAATTGAGTGGGATAACTCTCTTAAGCTAACACACACGGCAAGGACACCTTATGAATACCACTTATCAGTCATAAATGAACTTGGTGTTTTATTTTTTCTCTCGATGTTTAGGGTTTTTGGCAGTAGAAATGGTAGTTTAGTTTACCATTGCATAATTATTGGATAGAAAATTTAAGAACAGAAAACATGAGAGACAAAAACAAAGCACATAAGAGACGAGCACCTTGTTTGAAAGCCTTCTTCTGAGAGCTGCGTTCCTCTGAGACAACACGTATAGGGTTGGGTTAGGGATTCATGAAAATAAACAATAAACCATAGGAGAATGAAGATGGAAAACAAATCAAACGAAACAAAAAGGTTGAAATGTCGGATACCTTATCGGTGATGATTTGGGGGTTTGGTGCGTGGCTCGTGTCTGGAGAGAGGTAGACCGAGGGTTAGAGGCTTAGAGCTGATTGAATGTGAAAATAACCCGGAAAGCAAAGGATAATGAAGATGGAAAACAAATGCACCGCGCGCTATAGGTCGGAATGTCAAATACCTTATTGCCGATTTAGGGTTTCAACCCCCATCAATTTTCGCGATTCTTTTGACAGATGATGGCCGGAGGAGGAAGGCAGCACTGAACGACGGTCGCCGGAGCTAGCTATCGGCCGAAGCTTGGATCTGGAGAGAAGAGAAAGTGATTTAGGGGTTTGGAATGTGGCTCGATTATGAGGGGAGAGAGAAGCTCAGCTGATTGAATGTGAGGGGAGAGAGAAAAGATAGATAAATTTATGTTATAAATTTTAATAAAGGTGAAAGAAAGTTCAGATTTTTCCCAAGTTATTGCAAAAAGGTACAAAAAAGTCTATTTTTTTTCTAAGTGTTAACATTACCTCCAAAATTTGAAAGCACGGGCTCCAAATTTTTTCTAAGTGTTTGAATCCCGCCTTTTTTCCTTATACCGAGCGTTTTGGTTTTTTCCTGAACTAATAGTTTCACATCTGTCCACATATTTGACCATTGTGTAAACCGTTTTAGACATCACTAAAAATATTATCGATGTAATAGATAAATTTAACATCTGTTGTTTTATTGACAGACTTAAATGACATTTTGTCTAATTGCGGTATTCTAGTAGTGTGGAATAGGGGATGAGAAGTCCACATGTTGAGGAATTGGAAAGGTCTAGGCCCCTCCTTTCTTCTATCCTCCACAAGGCTAACCACTGCACACAAGTGGTCACAGAGGTCCCATTTCTCCAAGAACAAGGCCTTGCACTCCCAAGCCCTAGCAAGCCAAATAGAGTAGGCCATGACCCTATAAATTTTGCTCCAAACCACCCCTTTGTGCCAGGTGAAACCATTCCTCAAGTCTGAGTACACATCCTCAAGGCCAAGATGGTGACAACCTTCAACCATGTGTCCTATCTCATACATGGAGACAGGGGCACCATTGATTCTTTCCTCCTCCCTCATGACATTGTTAAAGTCCCCAAGGACAAGCCTAGGCATCTCCTGGCTTTCAAAAATCTCCTGGAGCTCCTCCTACATAACTCTCCTACGGGCCACACTATGCAATCCATACACAAAGCACACATCATAGACCTCCTTAGTGGTCAGGGCCTCCACTTTACAATCAACAAACTGAGGAGTCATTGCTTCCACATAAATGGTGACCAACTGAGGATTCCAAAGGACAAGGATTCTAGATCGAGGGTGAAGATGGAAGTTTGAGGTGGCTTTCTATCCCACACCAATCCTTTGAGCAAGGGCCTAGACATCATAGTCAATGCCCAACTTAGTTTCAAAAAGCCCACACATATGGGCGCCGTGCCTAGCAACCATCTCCTTAACTCCTTTTTGTTTCCGGGGCAAGGATTACCCCTGGACATTCCAAGCTATCACAGTCATGGAGAAGATGAGGACCCTTCCTTCTCCCCCTTTTTATCTTTGGAACTCTTGGAAACTCTCTTGCTAGATTGGAGCAACACCACCATCTCCTAGGTTTTGACTAGGTGTCCTGGCGCCAAGGGAGGCTTGCCATTGACCTTCATCGGGCATTCAATAGGAGCTGCATGCATTTGCCTTGGCAAATTACTATCCATACTTGGGGCCTCACAAGAACCACTTGTCCTCCCCTGGGCCCGAGTGGAAGTCTTCGTGCTCGAGCCACCCACACTAGGCGCCACCTTCGACCGATAGGTACCCTTGGGAGCCTCCTGCCTTTGGTCAGACACTTGGCTAATTTTCCTCGGGCATCTTAGGCATCCTGGATGCCTTCCTCCTTCTAGGCTTGACTTCCAATCCTCCACGTAGCCTTCAGGGACTTCCTCCTCACAAGAAGATGCACTGTCTCCACTCTCAGTTGAGTTGCCTGAGCATTCACCCTCCTCCTCATCACTAGAACCTTCCTCCTCTGACGCAAGGTCTTTTTGGGACCTAGGCACCTCTTTAGCACTCAACTTTTTCGTAGGTTCACTGTGTTTCACTCCCCTTTTCCCTTTGGCCGTGGCCTCTACTTGTGTTTCACTCATCTCCTTAGTGATAGGAGGTTGATCCTCACCTTCTCTAGTGCTCTCTGTTTCCATTTGAAGGGCATGGAAACGGTTCTCACTCACACTCAAACCCCCCTTTAGAGGTGCCTTCGCCCTTGGGACCCTCGTTGTTGGAGGAAATGGCTCCCATGGTGGGAGTTTTAGGGCCCTTCTTGGAGCCCCCAGTAGCACCTTATGTCCCTTGAGTGGCTTCCCTTCTAGGTGGCCTAGCCCTATTGCCTACACCTTGGCGCTTGTCTTTGAAAGAGCATCCCCCATGATCATGCCCAAAGGAGCAACACAGATTGCAATAAAGTGGCTCGTTCTCATCTAGAAATTTGCACTCCAAAATTTCTCCATCATCAAATTTGAGCACAAGCTCCTTACACAAGTCTTTAGCAAAGTTCACCTCCACAAGCACTCTAGCATAGGAGCCTCTCTTCCTTTCCTCCGCAATCTTGTCCATAAAGAGGGATTTACCACAATGGGAGGCTATGCGCCCAAGGATCTCCGGGCGCCAATATTCGGTTGGGAGGCCAAACATCCTAATCCATAGAGGAATGGTGGCCATATCCTTCCTGTTGAAGGAAAACATCTCAAGGATGGGCTTAAGGATAAGGGGCTTACCAAACATGAAGTATGGCCCTCCCCTCAAAACATTGCTCATGGCTTCTTTAGTTTCAAAGGAGAAGTTATCCACCCAGCTTCTTCTCTATATCGAGCCTTAACTCCCCATTGCCTCATCATCTCTTGAATGGCTCTAAAACTTGGGAAAAAACCAACAAATTGACCAAGTAAGGACCAACCCCATACCTGGTGTCTAGGGATGGCCTCGGAGCATTTGATGGTCACATGGCTAGATGTCGGTGCCGTGTACTCTAGCTTTCCTCCCACACCAGTGTTCATGAGCACTCTAGGCGCACGGCTTGTCCAGGCGCTTGAAGGTGCCTGCCACTTGGAACCACCAGGGACCCCAAAGGAGGTGGCTTGGTGCCTTGAATCTTGGGGAAGGCCTTCTCATCATCAAGCTGGACCACAACTTGCTTCCCTTTGTCTTTGTTCGTACATGTGGGCTCATCATTTGGCGCCCGGGCGCCGTCACTAGGACCGTCAGTGGCTTAGGGGACCATGGCAGGATGGGTGGCACTTTGATTGGTCCCCGTGCTTCCATCGCTAGGCACCAAAAAGTTGTCACCAGATGCAGGGACAGGTCGCGCTTCCGGAGGCGCCAAAAGGACAAAAAGATAGGGCACATTCTCTGGCACATGCATGGGAATCAGGACAGGGCCAGGCACAATCGCGTGGGGCACGGGCACCAGCTGTGTGCCAGCCGCAGAGAGGGCATCAGGCGCAGGGACGACGCTGGGCCCGGGCGCAGTGCCAGGCGCCATGGCAGGCGACACCACCAATCCTTGCTCCACTTCGGGCCTTTGTTTAGCACTCAAGCTAGGGCCTTTTTTCTTCTCCAATTCTTCAGGCATAGGAATCCCGACACCTTTGGGGCTAGGATGCCTGGAGGGAAATGACTGGGCCATGCCGAGGGCCTTGGTCACATGTTTGAACTTCTTGGTGCCCGAATGGGCGCCGAGCGTAGCGATTGAGCCAACGACGGGGGTGGTTTGGCTTTCATAAACTTTCCTCAAGTCTTCATCATCACTCTTGTAGTTCTTCACACCTTGAGAGCTTTTATGACCTTCAAGCTTTGAGCCCCCTTCCAAAGGAGTCATCTTTGGTTTCTTAGCCATGGCTTCCAACCCAAGGGTTAGAACCCACAACTAGGCCACCTCCACTAACTTCCTCTAGCAGCAAGGGACACAAGGTACCACCAGGACAAGGGGGATGTAACCAAGAAAGAATGTAGATGGAAATG